>OZ023138.1:3820885-5174799 GCA_963675895.2 Styela plicata
ACAACTAAAAAAATATATATTTTTTCATTTTTTTCAGACTGGATACGTGGTTCATACACATACGAAGCAAAATAAGCTGATGCTAGGTAGCCGTATTTATTGCTCAATTCATTAGCATAATTGAGAATATTGTGGATTTTGGTGTTTTGTACGTGTTTGTTGTGGTTTCGTACATAGCTGTTACATGCTTTCCTAAATTAATATATTTCTAGCACGAACTGTCAAAGAAAATAAGGTTGCAAAGTATGACATGACAACCTGAGCTAAGATTACAATCGAATGGTGAAGACTGTAACATGAAAGAAGAAAGGATGCACAATGAAACAATAAACGGAGAGCCTAAACCTTAGGAAGGTGAGCAAGAAAAATGCACTGATACTGGATTTGAAAAAAGTCGAATTTACACAACCCCGCGATAAGGAACTATTATAATCTATACCTAAATGTCTGAAATTTAGAAAAAATATATATACTAGCAAAGTGCTCAAAAATATAGGACACTTGTGTTTCACAGTGGGAGGAATCTACTTTTAAAGCAGTAGTGATGCGCAGCAGAGGGGATAATTCTCAGAAATTCGAAAATTAAAACAAAATTGACTAACTACATGTGACTTTAACGTGACACATATATTATGGGATTTCGTGGGTTACTCGTGCGCGGATTTCCAATAACATGCATAATATGCTCTTATCAAGTCGCTCACCCACTTCTAAAATATCCAGTATGTAAAAAGCCGATACCGTTACCAATATCCGCACTCGAAACCTGTATTTTTACCATAACGTTATTACTGATTTATAATTATAATATGTTGCCCCACCAACGATTCTGAACTACATACACATTCAACCGCTTTTTAGATTTTTGATCAGTTTTAACGAAGTTCCATCGACTTTTTTGCACTTAGTGCCTTAGATGTACAACTCTTTAGTAATGAATGATTATGACACCTAGTGTGGTGGAATAACGAAAAACAAATTGATATGTTCTCAAAATTTTTATTTGAAAATTGATGTGTAATTTAATTAATGTATGAATGAATGAGTATAAATGCGATAAGTGAACACCGATAAGTATGCTTATACGGATTAGGTAGTTTCCCTGTCAGTGTCAATGTGAGGTCTTTTTATCTCATGTTGGAAATAGAACTATTTTCGTGAACGATTGGTCAAACCCAGTCAGGCATGACCCGCATGCAGAACGCGTCTCGCCGCGCGATCCATCACTGAATCATATCTAACGATCAATCTTTTGACGATATTTTCTCACAAGGAAGTGGAGGATGTGTAGGCAACAGCAAATTATGACACCACACTTTACGTGTTAGGAGGAGAATTTATTGAAAGATTTGAAACACACACGCCCATCTACTTTATTTACCGATTTTACAAGCATATCAAGAAGTATTATGAAACAAGCTCAGTCGAGAGGAAAAATTCAATACTTGGCTAAACACTAAAACTGTTGGTTTTGGAGAGGTCAACAGACACGCGCGACTTTGAGTATGAGTGACTAAAATAAACTCAGTGATCACAATGACCTTGTAGAAAATAATTACATTCAATTTTGTGCAGTAATTACTTCAAATTTTCTTTAATATAGTATTTTGAATTCTTAGCTACAACGACGATGACGATCGTATAAAAAAAGCATATCACGTCGCACTCAGTGGGGAACATTTTCCAGCTTTCAACTAAAA
Source organism: Styela plicata (assembly GCA_963675895.2). NCBI lineage: Eukaryota > Metazoa > Chordata > Ascidiacea > Stolidobranchia > Styelidae > Styela > Styela plicata. Next base: position 3,822,586 of record OZ023138.1, read on the forward strand.
GAACCCACAATTTCAGATATTCGTCAGTCCAGGACAAGGTGGCCTGTAGAAGTCACTCCCATGTCATTCACATGATTCGCAAATTGCGGTTTTCTCAGATCGAAATAGTGACGTGACGGTGTGCCGGAAACGCGTGGGAGCTGAAGGACAGAATGCCATTACGTGAAACACCTCTTGATTACAATGCAAGGATGCATAAAAATTTTGTGTTTTTTTCCTCCGACAGGACTTAATACCATTATTACATCAATAATTTTTACCACATTGCATCTACATTGAGTTAGTTCGTTGATGAAATAACGGCCGAGATTCATGTGTGAATCATGCTCGGGGGAATGATATTTCTCGTTCTAACTTCTATTTTACACGAAACAATGGATAAGAATCAATAAATTTTTAAGACGTTATTATCTAGATGAGAATTGTATAAGCCAAATATTTTGTTAAACCCTGAAATATTGTTTCAGTTCAAAAATTTCGCACATTCGGCGGGATTCCTTGAATGGTTTCGCTTGTCTGTTTTATCTCGTTCGCTAGATGATGCTGTTGGCCCATTATCACCAATCAACGTTAGGGCGTTTCCGGAAGAAGCCGCGTCATCGAGCTCACGTAACATGCGTGACTTGCCGAATGCATTTCTGTGAATTGATGAAAATTATTCCCCGCGATTTCATTTTCAATAAGCTTCAGGAAGTAAACAATGCCTTTTACAGTGTTGAAATTTCACAATGTCCCGATGTTGTCAATATTTAGAGATAACCTTTGTTTGAACACGCTTTCGTATTGTCACGATAGGACACGTCCTTATGATTGTTGATCGTTAACCACGAGCAAAATTCTAAAGAGAAGCAAGCTATTACAGGCCGATACTTAGAACTATCAGGTAATGTTTACTTGAAAACGTAAATTGTAACAAAGGCTTGCCAGCCGAACGTGGGAAAGTCAAATTGTAATATTACGAATCCCATGGGATTTATTTGATCATTTCACGATGTTTATTGTTGGCATTACCAACCTGGGATGAATTCATCATCGCGGTGGTAATTTTGGAACTCCATAAAGGAATTTTCCAATATTTACGGCAGACTCTGAATTTGAACAATTGCTTGTCAGAAGGTTAAGTATCTATTAAAATACTACCAGCGCATGTGAAACTAGTGGGAGGAGCGAACTTGTCAAGTAAACACAGTGTATTTGATTCTGTTTTTTAGAGCCCGATTCAAAGCATTTATAAATTTTACAAATTTGCAAAACAACAACTGTTAACTTGGATTTGTGCTGATATTAAACATCATGCAGTTATTTGCATGGCAGCTCGGTCGGAAGCTAAACGAGAAACGAATGAGTCACTGAAGGATGGCGTCATGCGTCGAAAATTTCATTTTGTCAAGCATGAGACACAAATGGAACGCTGACACACGCGTAACCAAGTATATTTGGTCAATAATTTCTAGAAACACATGTCTCGTTTAGCGTAAGCCACCGATGCTTTAGGCCGCCAAAGCGCGGTTCATCTGTGGCTCAGTCTTTGCAAAACAAAATTTCTGTTATGGAGTCCTTAGCATCGCACTCAACATATGTTTGGCTTGTTAGGTAAATAGCGTTTCACGTTCAGTGTTCATCTGCGCGTTGCCACGGAGATCGAAACTAGATATCAATTTACTTCCTCAACGAAATCTATAAATAAATCGGCAACGGAAAATAACATTGAAAGAAAGTTTAACCTCTATTCACCTAATCATTGCTATGGGTTGGAACAATAGTGTTTTTTTTTAATTCGAAGAATATCACGCTAGGCGGTGAGTATATTTCCAGACATTTTTTAATACGAAACATACGACTTCTTGACATATTTTCCAATGGCAAAGATTCCCGAATGCGTGCGATTTTTTTAAAATTGCTATTTTAAAGCATATGAGGTTACACGACTTCTTAACCAACGTCGACAAATCTGGGGTTCATTACGTGCAAATTCGCGGTTTTCCGTATTTCACAGTAGAATGTAAATTCGAAAAATAAAAATTTAGCGCTCCGGGATGCATTATGATTAACATTTTGTTATAAATCACTTCCCCTTACTAGTTCTTATTTTGGTCGTTTGGTTTGTTACCATCAACATGAACATGTTTACTTACGCAGTGCACAGGACCAATTAGACATTGCTTTCAGCTGTGCGACCCACCTGGTGGTACTCATGCAGGAGACCTCATGTAGTCAAATGAGTGACGACTTGCACGTACAAAATTACCGACAGGTAAAACGGGAAAGGTTATTACCAGTTCCATCAGCACTCTTCCTTTGTGATTAACTGCACGCGGAAATACAAAAAGGTCGCTGTTTTGATGACCCGTTGACATGACAACGCCTGTGAATTCATTGAATTGCATCCACAGAGGATGTAAAATGCTAAACATTTTCAGTCCACCAAAACTGAGTACCGACGCCTGCGTCGCGAATGAATTGCGTTTACACGCGCTATCCTCGGGGTTTTGAATATTTCATAGCACAATGCCAACTCTCACGCGATGGCTGGTCGCTAATAACAATAACCCCAAACAAACTAGAAGAGGCTTTTATGTTCTAGGATATTCACATGGTTCATCTGACAACAGGATCGTCTGTGAATAACTGAAGTCTGAAATGGGCAAAAACGGTTTGAAAACAAAAACGTCTTTTTCAGCAGTGCGTTACGTGCTGGTTGCTTTGCCTTTAAAGACAAGAAATGTTTTTCATTCATGTCGAATTCACAATTAAAACTAGTCAAAACACGGTACCCAATGAGCTGGTTGTTTCGGGTCCTGCAAAACATATTTATTTCAAAGTTTGGAGTACTACTTAATTAGGGAAACGAAAGTTGATTCAAACAAAACTGAAAAACAACAACTATGAACACAAAAAGAAAATCAAACAAAACATGATACTCGTTCTTCCAAATCACGAAGCGCTTAATTTTGTACTGGCGACCAAGCATGGGCTACAGATAGATTGCGCCAAACAGGCGCAATCCATCTGTGGCCCATGCTTGTCAGGCTCAATGTTATCTAATTTAAATTTAATGATGGGAAAGCACGCAGAGATTACAACGGATACGCAGGTTGCTAATACAACACACAAAGCGTAGTTTTATACAGTACACATTACGTTAAGGTGATTTCCTGTTATCGATACGAATGACGGTTGGCGGTTACCACGGTCTTTCAAAATTCCATCAGCGTCTCAACTCAATCCTGTCGTTAAAACGACACAAAAAGCATTTTTTTTATTCTATTATTTATTGTTACATGAAATTGAAAGAAAATCAGTGGCTCAGAAACTTGCTTACATTCATAACGGGTCAAATTTATCATCGAAGTCGGAGGATGTTGCTCTTTGTCAAAATAAAAATGCAACTGAAATAAACCAATAATAGAAAATTTTTTTCCAGATGTTTAACACAATAATGTTTTCTCAGTGGCAAGTCAAACATGGCAAGTCGGTTTTTCAGTAAATTTATACTCGGCTCATACTTGTTTAGCAGACTTAATCGACAAACAAGATAATACTACAATCAAAAAGTAGAGTGCGTAGTAACTACAATGGCTTAAAAAATTCAATATTGTGCATAAAAAATGAACTTCAGAAATTACAGAAGTATGAACCACATATGAGTCAAGCTTGTCGACGAGTGCATATTTGTTTGTTGGGGGGAAAATGAGGGGGAATCCTATTGGCATCAACAGCTTAATTATTTTATCCCCATTACATGTAAAAAATCTCAAGTTCGAATCCTAGTAAGACTGGCTCAGAAACACATGCCTATCACTCAACCTAAGGCGTAATAATTTGGACGCATAGGGAAAAGCTCTAATATAGTTCAGAAATTCGGACAAATAAGTGACAGTAAAAACAAACAATCTCTGATTAAGTAATACTCAAAGGAAATGACATTTCAGAATAAAAAATGAAGAAAATAAAAATTTTGCAAAAACATTCAAGTCTGCAAATGCAAATTGAACTTACTGAATGAGAGATGAATATTCTACTTTCTTTGAACGTTTTGGTTTTTAATTAGGCCTAGCCATTTCTAAATAATTGGTACTCTCAAAATCTTGATCGATATTTTGGCGTAATCGAATCGTTACGTCTACATTTGATCTCCCCGTTTATATTGTAAATCAACAATTTTTATCGCATCCAAATGAAAAGTTAATTCTACGATAGTGTTCATCATGGTGCAACTTATCAGTGGTCCATACTCCATAAATTATATATTGTCAAATAATATTTCGGCAACCACTATTAATTTTGTAGTTCCCTATCAATTTACTATCTATTTGAAGTTGTGCTAAAGAACCTAGAAGTAATTAACCAATGAATTAAATTAGCTATTAGATCGCCCAGGGCAGATAACACTCACTCACTGCCCAGCTATTATTATTATAACAGCTAAATATTGTTTGGAATGTTTTCCTTTTGAATCTTTGTGATATTAATCACTATTTGTTTCTTTCTTTAAAATTCTGCTTCTGGCAATGCATAAAAGGAAATTTCAATTAAAAAGGGACTGCATCAAAAAGCTATTCAACTATTAATCTGTGATAGATTCAAAATAATATGTCCTTACACATAAAATGTAAATCAACTGATGATCAGGAGGGTTGCAAATATTGATTACGAAATATAAAAATTTCTCAGAATAAAGATTCATCAAATACATCCATCAAATACAAGTAGATTTGTATTCACAGCTATTAAATTTTGAAGTGGCTGCAAATGAACTACAAAATTTAGTCCCATGGTAAGAAATGATTTTCAAAACATAGCATTCTTCCTGGTAGTCAGGCATTGAAATTTAACAGCCCATTTAATGTGTGCTTGGGAAATATAAACAAGGAGATAATGTGTTTTTGGGACTCAACTTCAGTTAAAAGTTAATGCTTATCTCATATGAACTTTTAGTTTGCTAAGCCACTGCCGAAGATGCCTTGGCAGCAGGGTCCATCAGCAAGCCATGTCAATCGAAACATGTTTTACAGTAACTAAATATTCTGACTGGCCATTGCTCAGTTGAAGCGGGAAATACATGCAGGTAAACGATTCATGGATCAATGTATCAATTCAGATTTAAAAAAAAAATCGATCTAATCTCAAAAGTATCATCACCCAATACACCAAATTTCAATAACTTTTGCAAAAATTTCAAAATGACTTGAAATATTTCCCTCAGAACGACCAAAAATACTGTGAAACATAAAATTAATACATATTGAACATCGATAAAAAATCACTTTGCAATAGAGTTCGCTGAAGAGTAAATTCGTTTCTTTGCATAAGATTAATAAAATCCATTTGCTACTGCGCAGCATGGTCAAACCAATGCAGGGAAATAGTATAAAAATCAGTTCAAGATATTTTTTTCAAAAATAACGAGCAAAAAAAGAAAAATGATGCTTCTTTGAGAAAATGGAAAACAATGCTTCTTGGAAACTATATACAATGATATCATATACAAGAAATACACATGCTATAATGTCTAACAGGTAAGATTGTGGGCATCCGAAATATGTCCCATAGAAAGTGATAAAACAAAAATTTGTCCTTGAACAGTGTTGTTTATGACCAACTGCGCAAACACTGCATCAAATTTGATTACACATTATCTTTAAATCGCTAGCGATTGGGCCGTGATGGCCTGGTGGTTAAACATGTTGTCATCACAGGTTGAAGATCTCGGGTTCCGAGTTTGGCTCGCTTTAATCCATGCCCACTCAACCCAGGGTGTGATAAATTGAGTAGACTAAGCCGAACAGAGAAAGATCATCTCTTTCCAGCAATTCTAAGCCTGTCTATCTGCAAGTGGCCGCTCTGACAGGGCCTTGGTCAAGGTGATCCACTTCTAAACCTTCGAAATTAATTTTGCGGGTGCTGCTGCGATATTCAATCAGAAATTTCATTTAGTTTAGCATGGGCCACAGATGGACTGCGCTTCCACAGTGCGGCCCATCAGTGACACATGCTAAACAAAACATGTTGAAAAGGAATATTTTCAAAGTTTCTTCTCAAAGAAAATCTTTTACATATGCGGCAAACACTTCACAGAATGAAACTTTAGACATGGACTAATAAATGATTGAATATCAAAATGCTAGTGGAACAGAATATTCAAATAATTAACAATCTTTACAAATCTATTTTAACAATTGTGAGTACAGCTCAATTTTATTGAATCTGGCGTGAATTTTAAAAAGACATTGAAAATGATAAATTTGTAGTATATAGCACTAAACCATGCTTAGCATGTGTACAACTACTAACTTTATAATATGGATACAAAATTGATTCAAGAAATAAAGTGTAAAATTTCCTGAATCTACAGTCAGTTTTTAAGGCTTTTTTCCGATGACAATAATAAAGTAAAATAAAAATAAAGTAAAAAAAGTGGTGTGTGCAAAATAGTTGGACTATAGATACAAAATTTTAGATAATTACAAATCTTCACTTTGATCCTGTTTCATTTCCATATGTTCAGGAGAATCTTCTCCATTTTGAGGGACAGATGCCGGACTGACTCTAAAATTGAGAAGAACTTGTCTAAGCAAAGCTAATAATGATTTTGTTCTTAATACCAATCTCTACATGCAGTGGCTGAAAAATAGCTGCTAAGACACCTGAAGAAGATAGCTCTGATCTGAAAACAGTCTTTCAAAAAAAGGTAAAGACTAAAGTTAAAATGCATCAATATTATCAAAACTGCTATTTGATAGCAGTGTTGATGATGTTGAAGCTTTTTGGGACTCCAAATTTTTGGAACTTGTATATGTCAATAACGCAGAACCAAACAAATTTTTTTCACTAGAATTCTAAGGAAGCAGACGCAAAAGTATATTTATTTCTTATCTAGCAGCAATTCACAGCATGCAACAAGTATAATAGTAACGTAGAACAAAAGAAAAAATTAAGCTTTAGAGATGATCCCTTTCTTACCTGGACTGAGCAGTCGGTGGTCTCACTGAAAAAATAAAAATTAAAAGTTTTAAATACGAAGAAAATCAATATACAAATAGTTAGGGAAAAAACAACATGGGTTTCTCTGGAATTATTTTTCTTCAAGTGAGCAATTGCCAGGTTAATTGGTAAAGCGTTGGGAATATGCTTCGAGCTATGCATCTCTGATTATCAAGATGCAAGTTCAAATCCTGTGAGGAATGATTATTATATGCGAGAAGTCTGTTGGATGCCTCGCCTGTGCACGGTGGTTCACGCAAGCATCGCTTACAGCTTCCTCCACCAACGAAGTCCATGCACAGGAAAATGAGAAATTTGATAAGCACCCCAATTCGGAACTGGTGGTTTGTCATAAGGTTAACCAGTATTCTCGGCTTTCATCTCCAGTAGGATTATCCTATTATTTTAAGCGATACAGAAAAACGTTGACAACTTTACTTACAACAAACAACCACTCTTCCATTTGACAAAACTTTCATGAGGGATTACCAAAAGGATTTCTTGCTATAAAAATACATGGAAACTACTAGATTATATAAACTTTCCAGTCAGTCAGATATTCAATTCGAATAATTTTTTTGGTAATTGAAGCTGTCATTGATGGCTGATAATCTATTAGATATTTCAACCACTACTCACCATCAAAAAATTGCTTTCTAACCAGGAAGCAAAATATGACAGCCATCAAAACAGCAAGCACATCCAAAACAATTCCGGCAATATTTCCACCAGTCAAGTTACAAGTATCTAAAACATGATAAAACAAATACTGTTAAATATGAAGATAAAAGAGCAGACCTCCAACCAGAAAATATAGGTAAAATCGCTATGAGAGCTATAGTTCATTTCAACACCTCTGTCGACACAAAAGGCAATACAGAGAAAGAAATCATATCACAAAGTTATCTGGGAAGCAAACAAAACAAAGTTAAGTTTAAAACGTTGGGTTCAAAACGTTTGTGGTTTCAGATGTCATCCACAAAAGCATCAATACATGTTTTGTCAAGTATGGATGATGGACAGTGACCTCAAAGCCTTTACTTACTGTGGCTCAAAAATAAAATTTCTAACTTGGTAAAGTAAATCCATACTTACCATCCGTTGTTCCAAACAGCAAAGCGATTCCAATAATCCAACAAATGAATTTGCATCCTCCAAGAATAAATACTTTCGTCATTGAAATTTCTTTGTCCTTTTTACGAACTATAAAATTTCTTTTTATGAAGTTTTGATATTGAACAAAGCAGTTGACATATTTTATAAGGAGTTAAAGGAATTGTGTGACAATTCTTTCACAATATTAAAATTCATCGAACACAATTTTGCTTGGTATATGTTGAGAATAATTTCAACGAATGCGGGTTGATATACTTTCATGGTCCCATAATTGACCCATTAAAAATGATAGAATGATTCCAGTGAATTGAAACCTGCGTAAAGCAACCAACCAACTATTTGCATGGCAAAGAGCTAGTACAAAATGTAATATCAGGAACCACTGCTGGAACCTACTGCACTGGAAAACTTAACCACGAGTAATGAACCGTTATAATAGAGTGCACTGAATGGTATCTGTCCTGCCCTGGATGATTGTAGGACCATCGACTGTGTTTCCCATTAGTCACCTCTTACGACAAGCAGGAAATACGGTAGGGCAATTATGAATCCTGCATCTACAGCGATAAAAGGTACCATGTGATTGAACCATAGTAAATTAGGCATAAATCCTACATTCCAATGAACTTAAACGATGGAATCAGAAATTGAAAATTGCCAAGTATGAACTAAAGACGACACGTCTCAAATCCCAATTCGTGAAATAATGAAATATTTTTCAGACACATTTTTAATATGCCATCTTAATTAACATATAGGAATGGTTCTTACCAATCAGGAAGTAAATCCAAACCCCAGAGGCAATGACATATATGATAATGAACGATATACCGGCAATCTGTCCATCCTTCAACCCCTCCTGACCTAATTAATCATTGTAAATATGCAGTTTTAAGAGAAATTGTAATATGAAATAATGCCAAATTTTAAGGATTATAGTTGATATTAATAGTTTCCACATACAGACAAGCCAACACCAAATTTTGTTATTGTACTAGTACATTTGATGAACATGGTAATCAATGGTGCTACTACTACAAATTTATTTTAGTAAATATAAACAAAATAGAGGAAGTGTATCATTCAACTTCCTTCAATTTATAAAATATTGTTTGGGTGTAGACTATAGAATACATATTCACAAAATACCAAATCAGAAATTTATTTTGTTAGGCGTGAGTCAATATGACTCAGTGAGGTTCATTGGTTAATAAAACAAAGTTATGAATAAAAAAAATGGTATTACGTAAATTACTTCTGTTTTGTTATTTCCACACACATATTTCAAGGACAAGTATTCATTAATTTATGGACAAATTTTTGCTTTTAAATTCGTCAACTAGGCTCTTCTTCTTCAAAAATATGAAAAAATGGGTTAGAACGAACATAAACCACAGATGGGTCAAGATCTACAACAATGAGTTGTGCACTCCATTCAAATACGCATTTCTATAATTCAATATAATTCGACGAAAGTTCTCAAAATTAGAATTTTATTTTGTAAAGCATGAGCCAGAGAAAAATAACGCAGCCATTCAGTGACTCAGGTTAAATAAGTGTGCATATGTGGGAACAAAACATTGTTGTCTAGATTGAGCAAGAATTTCATGTCGTTCATTGTTCAATAATTTAATCTTCCAATTAATTTCTGAAACATAATCATATTTGGGAAGATTCTACTCAAAATGATGTGATTCGATATCATATTCCTACAACATTGAGTGAGCAAGAGCCTATAACTACTTGTTGACACAACAATGAAATACATCTCTTTCACTTTTGAGATACCATCATTGCTGAATAAATATTTGATTTACCTCATCTATATATATTACATCGTTTGGTCAAAATAATTGTACGACTATGTTTGCAGAGATCGAAATATATTAAAAATTAGGGATATATTTGAACTTCTGCCTCAAAATTAAAGCAGACGACTGGAATTTTCACAACCTGTTTTGGTAGTTTCGAAATTGATAAATTTCATGAATGAGCAATTGTGTATACCGGTACTGAAAACACACAAATGGAAAATAGATTTTGAAAAACAGAATTTGAACATATCTTCTCTTTACAAAAATTAAACATTAATATTAAACATCAAAATCATATTGATAACTAATATTGAGGTAGATAAATACTACTAGTTTCACTATGCTCGCTAAAGAAGCAATAGATAATTAAGTATTTCTTTCCAAACAATACTTTGTAATATTTAACAGGACATGGGTTGATAATAGTGATACCGTTTTATATTGTATATTTAATACTTGAAACTCCATATAGAAAGCTATGTGCATCAAAAACCAAAGATTAAAAAGCTGAATAAAAATAACTTGGAAATAAACTTTTTAAACTAGTCATTCAAAATAGTGCGCTTTTCTATCTAAGCATAAGCGCAAATGTCTTGATGTGCTGTCAAAGATAATAGTAAAATCCAGAATTTTTTACAATTAATATGCCATTTATATAACTACTGGTATACTTTTGTTTGACATAATACATAATATTGTGCAGACGATATAAATAGATTGGATCAATGTCTACAGAGGTTCTGTCTAGCATGTGAGAGAATAAGCAATGCATTTCATGAATAAACCATGATAGATCGATACAAACAATTTGGCAGCTTCAAAATTACAGAAAAATTACTCACAAACAGAACATGGAGATGACGTATCATTCCATTCACCATTTCTTTCACAAGATCGTGTGAAATTACTTATTTCAACAATTACATCATTGCAATGAAAATAAACAGAACAACCTTCAGTGCATATACCATTGAAATTAACAGGTGCAGCATTACGAAAATAATTGATATCGCATGCTAAATAAAAATAAACAATGAATAAAAAAACATCATCACAAAATTAGGCTGCATTTATTTATTTATCGAAGAAGCATGCAAAAGAATAGCAAGGCTGCAGAAACAAGTCAATGCAATACAATATGCTGTTTCTCAAGCATAGTTCATAATATAGCGGTACATTTTCAACTATAAACCTTCGACAACTATTCTCCCACTCAGCCAGATTAGAGTATTGGTGCCAAACGCGACATAGATCCCCATTCTATTATGTCAAAAAAACAATTTTTTTAAAGGATTACTTTACCATACATAGCAAGTAGTAGATAGATAGATTTATTTCGACCTTTTCGTCGTGACAATAGTATTACAATGAGCATATTATTCATCTTAACCATCGAATCAGTTTTACACAGCCAGATTAGAGCATGGGCACTAAATGCGTTATAAATCAACATTATATTAAGCTCGACAAGAAATACGAATATTTCAAAGGGTTAATTTAGCTCACATAGAAAGCAGTAATTTGATTTATACAATTGAGCAAAAAAAAACAGCTTAACCATTGAATCAGTTTTTCACTTGTCTTGAGCAATTTAAAATATCATCCTAATAAAAATTGTTTGATGGTGTGTTTTTCTCACTAGGCAAGGCGTCTCATATTTGTCCTAAATGTTTAAAGAAAAGATAATCAAAATTATTACAAGCTTTAGGATTGATTTGCCCTTTTTCAATTGAGCTACAGAAACAGATCTCAATCGTTATGGTTTGGTTGAAGCATATCGAACTTTAATAATTATACGAAATAATACCTTGCAAATGATTCATGCAAAAATTAACCAAATTAATAAGATGTCAGACCATCAGATAGCATGCAGCAGGACTTGAAGAAATGATGAATGCAGAATGAGAAAATATAATCCACTGAAAGATCAGGTGCGTTTTCTTTCCAAGATCTACTGCGGCCAAAGAAAGATTTTTAAAATATGTAACATTGATAGTATAGTATCATCAAGCATTAAACGATGAAAGTAAGAAGAAGAACAAAAAAACCATGCTTGACACTTCGGGATGTCAAATTCTGAATATTGTAATATTTGATTTAACTTAGCAATTGAATTTAGTTTTTTAATAAATCACTAATTTGTAGGTAAAATTAAACATACCATAGTTATCTTGTTACAGAGTAGCGGATTCACTCAGTAAGTCTGTTCTTAATTAATTTTTACGCCACATTTCCCAAATGCAGAGATGCTTGAATTTTGTTTCAAATTAGGGCATTTCCACATTAGGACATCCCAAATGCCAAAATAAATGATAGCAGTGAAATTATGATAATTTACCTTGGTTTGATGAATTTCCACCATTCGTAGAGTCAGTCGTTGTTAAAACTACTGACTGATTATTCGAAGACTCAGATACAGTGGAGGTATCTGGTGATATTGATGTATTTTCTGATGAATTGGTATTTGATGCATGGGTACTAGTTTGAGTTATTGGTATACCTGTCGACTCTCGGACTGTGTTTGTGTTTGTCGATTCTGCATCCGTAGCTTTAGTACTAACCACTATGTGAATATCGTGTATCATATGATATTATGGTATAAGCAAATGAGACCAGTTTAATGCAATGACAAAATGTTGAAATTCGAAAACTTTAGAAAATCGTAATGAGTATGACAGGTCGCTTCAAAAGAATTGCATATGAGTCATGCCATTGAGGTAACATAAAGGTAAAATTATCTCATTGCGCATTAGAAAACAAAGAAGAGGCAAAAAATACACCAAAGAAGCCACCAAACTGGTAGAAACTATTTATGGTTGTACTGAAATGTAACAGTATTTATATTTTAGGTAAAGTTGACGCTTCGACTTTATTTCATCAAAATTCGCTCAGAGCAAGGCTACAATAGACATATCATATTTCCTGAAACCACTAAAGTGCAAAGACCTATATGGAATGGAATAGGAATAGGAATAGAAACTAAGGCAACCCCATCCCTGAAAAAATTTGTAATGAACCCTGGTAGTCTCATTATGCTCTAGACATATGAAAGAGTTTTGAGAACATCCGGTCAGCATCAGCCTTATCTTTTCTATTTCTCTATAAAATGCAATGTATTAAATGGAAGCAATATAACTAAATGGTTTGATGCTTACAATTGTGGGTAGACCAATGATCTACTATTGCCAATGTAACTATATCACTAATAACTTTCTACAATACACTACAAGTACAGGGCCTGCTCCTGCACACGAGAGGAAATTCTGATTAAATCATTCATAATATATATGCTGTGTGTTTACGTTGTAAAGTTTGGCATATGCAAATACTAAAGGTCTTCGACTCAAAATTAATATGTTAAATTCTGAGAACATAAATTTCATACCAACGGAAGTACTATTAGTAGTTGTAATTTCTGTACTGAGAATAGTTGTAGTCACTGTGGTTGTGGGAGTCTCTAATAAACAAAATAGACACAAAATGATCTCAGCAATCCAAAAAAAACCAAAAAATATTGTTGTTGACAAAATAAATTTTGTCAAGTTTGAGTCACTAATGGCTCATGCCTCAACGGTTACTAGATCTCTACTGTTATGTTACTACAACTGTTACTACTGAATAATGTTAGTATATGAATACTATGAGGCATTATTTATATATTACACACCAACTCACTGCAAAGCTGTATAAACATTTTATAAGCATAAAATATTATGGAAGATAAAAAAACATATTCATTCCATAACTGGAAGTTTTAAAACAGATGAATAAACTAGATTTCCAACATACTACAATTGTGAATAAGAAAGACTTCTGATAACATATTAAATCAAGCATGAGCTACTGATAGAGGGGGCCATCTGTAGCTCATATTTAAGAAAATTCAATTTCAGTTCGGCTACATATGAATCTATATTATCAGATTAGTTTGGAAAGCTAACTCACTTAAAACACATTTTATTGGTGGAGTTGAAGGTTCCCATGTAGCATTTTCTAGAAGCACAGCAGTGAAGTTTTGCGGTTCATAATAAGTTTCGTCACAAGAAAACATCACAGTATCCTTATATTCAACTCTAGTATTGTTAGGAACAAATTCCGATCCGAAATGAGTAGTATCACCATCTGAAAGTATATTGAATTTGAATTGAAAAAAAATTTTTAGAATTTTATAGTAACATTTCAAAAAGGTTATTGTTCGCTCCTCCCATTCTGCATCATATCTCTATCTCGCTGCCGACAGATTGAAATTCATGATTAGGACCACTATTGGGAGAGACTGTACTGTTTTTGAGTATCTTCACAGGAATTTTTAAGTTATTCATCTTTTTCTGTTCTCATGAATCTTTTATGACAATGTAGTTTGTGTCTCGAACACATTCAGCATGAAATTATTACAATATAAGCACAAAGGATTGAAGAAGGGCCCCGAAACAACTCCATTAAAATACATAGTTGTAAGCATGGTCATGCCTGCTGAAGAGAAGAACTAAATAGCAACCACAAATATACAAAATAGCTACATATAACATGAAAAACTGCATCTGAAGCAGATAAGATCGTTAAGATAAGGCAAGAAGTGGTATCTTTCCTTGGCGACAGTAAAACATTCTATCACACCTTTACTCTACTTTTGTCATATCTTGAGAAAAATATGGAGCAGATGCCAAGGCAATTCTAAAGTTCATAGAAGAAGATACATCTTGCCTGATGGCATGGAGATAATTATTATGCTTATTACTTTTGTTAAGAGATCTTTAACATTACTAACTAAAAGTCATAAAAAGCATTGTGTATTTAATTTAAATATTTGGCATTGAAAGTTTTAAAATAAAAAAAGCACTTGCATGTTAAGTCTAATTTAGTAGAATTAGATATCATTGATTCTGAAGAACATCCATCCCTTTCTAGCGTGATAAGTCCTTCATTATGAATTGGGTTTGTTGGTGTAAATATAAGAGTGTGATTTGAAGTTGTATCTGTGGCAATTGATCTGTAAAGAATTTCAATGTATTTCCATATATAATGTTTTTTAAAAGAACTTCGAAACATTCTGGCAATCTAAGTATATACTCATTGTTTTTACTTTGCAGATCGAAGTGAAAAACATTTGTTAATTTTACATTCTTGAAAAATAACCGAAAATCAACAAACAAAAAAAGTCTAAAATCTAATTAATTTTTTTTTCATAAGAGTTTGATTTTAAGACACTGCCACCAAGAATACTCACTGTAACAAATAAAAAAAGAATTTGGAATTACGTTTATCAAATTAAGTAATGACCACACATGAAATCTTCATTTTCACTGAAAAGCTAGGTAAAACAATAAGAAAATATATTAGTTGCACAACAAATTATTATTTTATTCAAAATCAAATCAAATAGTGGTTCGAAAAGACCTGAAAATAACTAGACATTGGAAGTAACAAATAGCAAGTGATGAGCAACTTGCTAGAATTCAAAGCACATATGCGACACCGATATGTAATTTTTTAGTCAGTGCCAGACTGAAATATTTTGGCTATAACTGTCAGAAAAAATAAAATATCGATTTGCGGAACATGAGCTGATGGATTGCCAAACCAGAATTTGGTATTTGGGACAAAACAAAATTTTAACCGACGTAGAACTAAGAATTATATCAACAAGGGATTCAATTAGTTTAATGATATCGATAAGACAGTTTGATTTGCCGAGCATGAGCAAAGTGTGAATCGTACTTAAAGCATTTGATGTTCTGCTCACTCAAGACATGGTAATTATAGGTTGGTCATCATCAAAAATTAACTCAACAAATAACAACAAAACAGTACTTTTATTCAAAAATGTATTAAGATAATTAGGATTTTATAGCACGGTACAGGCGTTAGTATAGTCCTAACTAACAGGAAGCAATGAAGTAGTACATAATTTTCTGTCCTTAGTGCAGATACAACTCAGCATACTCTACCATGCCGGTTCAGTTCAGTTTGAGGTGTTTCCCATTTAGAGTGCAGTTGCTGGTACTCTAAATTAATCAGTAGCTTTTTAACTATCATTGAGTGGCACTTATTCCGGCCTTCCTTATGAGTGAATTTCAATAAAAAAAGGTGTTTTTCTACAATTCCCTCCCAATGATTTTTCTCACGAAGCAACAATGAACAAAAATAAATAATTCTATTTGAAATCAGCAAATCTCTGACTTCTTATTGAATATTAACGTCTTTTAGATTGTATATATACTTGCATCATTTCCAAATGATAAAAGTAATAAGGAAACACAATTTTATGCGTTTCCGAAACTAGAAATTTTATTGAGCTTTCTGTACTGAGTTAAATGAAAATGATTACAGTGTTATAGACTCATTTCGCAACAATGATAATTGCTCACAATTTATCTACTATGTCACAACTATTCTATGTGATTATGCGACCCATTTAGGGAAAAAAATTAGATAATAAAGATGTGTAGGCCATTCATCATTATACAAAGCCTACAATTATTATTGCAAAAAATTAAATAGGAAATATTCCACATTCCACATAAAAAAGCTTAAATACCTTGCATCTGCACCAAACTGTGTAACACCAAGTACAAGGAATGATCCAGGAGATGGCTCACTTATATAGACAAGCTCAGCAATAGTAGTAACAACAGACTGTAAATATAAATTGTAATAAGTAATTTTCATCAGAACATCACAATCCTTGCTATACATTGTTTTATCGAACACAAGTTACGGAAAAAATAGTTCTTGTGGCACAAACATAAAACTTCAATGACACAAAAAGTAAGAATACGAAATGAATCCAAACGGCAATTTACTTGAGTAAATTGAACCCTCAAGTGCCAAACTATAGGGATTGCATACCAAGAAAAAATTTACATCCCTAATTTCATTCAGCTTGATGCTTGCCAAAATAGTGGTTCTTTTTGGAAAATCTAAAATGCTTTAATTAATGCTTAAAATTTCAATCCTGATTCACTTCCCATTGAGCACTTATTAATTCTAACATTTGTTTTTTCAGTTATTATAAAAAAAATTAAAAAATAAATCCAAGTGGAAGTCTGTGTTCCATTAACTCAAGTTATTTTTCGATTATTATAGTTATTTAAAAAAAATCTAAGTCAGAGTTAAATGTTCTATTCAGCACAAGTGAGGATATCAGAATGTAAAAAGAAGAAAATGCTCGAAAAAATTATATAGTATTTTATTTCAATTACACACACAAGTTGATATATTATTCCATGTATCAAAAAGTTGATATATTATTCCATGTATCAAAAAGTTGACATATTATTCATGTATCAAAAAGTTGACATATTATTCATGTATCAAAAAGTTGACATATTATTCCATGTATCAAAATAAATTCTTACAACATCCATGTTTGTATCGTACCGTATTGAGCTTCCATGTAAACAAAGTACCATTAAACAGTGGATTGCTGTTGACAACATTAAATTCTGCAGGAGCTCCAACTGCTCTCAACAGCATTGATGGAATTGGCTCTCCACTCCAATCACACTCAAACTCTGCAATAAGAATATTTTGACATTTTTTTAAATAATTAAAGAAAGCCATACTCCTATGACAACTAAAAGTAAGATAATCAATTTTTTTGTGATAAAAATTTCTCATTTAAGAGTCGCTTGTTGGGCAAATATATTTATAGAATATTTTTAAGAATATTTGAATGAAACATTTTAAATTGAATAATTTTGAAGTCTTTTTTTTAAAAAATGAGGATTTTTTGAAAAAAAGATGTTTATAACACAGCTATTTTCACCACAATTTCATTTGGATGGATAAAATTTCAACAGCACACACTAAATTTTAGTAGATAACAGTGTTTTAGTGGTTTCTAAAAAGTCTTTGAAACCTTATTTTGAGCAAAATAGTGAATAGTCTTTCCCCTATTGATTAAAATTGAAGTAGTAAAAGTATTGCACTATGGAGTAGGAAAACATCCAATATTACAAATAGAAAAACTAATCCTTTCACGAACAAAAATAATAAAGAACAATAACAAATCGTTACAAAATTCTTTCTCAAGGTATAATTGTAGATTTGCATGTTTTTTTCCAGAACTCATACAAACGTATATATTTAATATTTGAAATATACAGAAAATCTAGACCCAAGTGAGAAAAAACAAGTTTTCAATAATTTATCAGCAGCTGGCAGATCCACCACTGAGGGGTGGTCTACCTGGGGCACATGTCTAACAAAATACAGCTACGAAGAACCACAGAATGACCAAACATTGAAATATCGGTAATATACACTTTATCAAAACCTGCCTACAACTGCTTCAAAGATGTGTAACCTAGACACAAAAATCTAATAACAAAAAAATTTGATATTAATAACATTTTTCAAATTATCTCTTGCACGTGGAAGTGGTTTGTTTGTCAATATTTCGCTAAACATCCAAAACTGCTGAACTTCTATCACCAATGCAAAACATTGAAAATGACAGTTAGAAAATATATACCCTGTAACCAAAGCTGTTTATTCCAAACTAGAAAGAAATGAATACTAGCAGGTACAAGTGCTGAAGAAAATCCTCAGTGGATGAGCCGACAAAATAATGTGGTTTAATAAAATAAAATAGAATTATTAAAAAGAACAAGGGTCTGCTATAGTCCAAGCCTAGTGTCCATATCAACCTGCTCTATATACTGCAACTTCTGTATACCCGGTAATACATCAACATAAAAACAATTCAATATGGAATTATCAGTTTATTCTTATGAATGAAGGTACTGGCTATTAAAGCAAGCATTAGAATTAAGACTAAATACACTCGCCCTAATAGAGTCTTAGCATAATTAAGTGAATAAAATAGCAGTATAGTAAATACAAGCAAAATACATATCAGTTAAACATTTGTAAAAAAATGAAGTAAAGAGATTCAAGTGAACAAAAATTGTTTGATTTAAGCTTTTATATCGAACATTCGATTGCGATCCAATTTCACAGATTTTAGACATTTGCATTTAATCTGATAAACAGGAAATATAGTTGTGCTGGAACTAACACAACAACAACTACATAAATAACACACAACACAACAAATACATCTAGAGTAATGAATGAAATTTGTTTCAAAATCTAACTAATGATTCCTTAATTGAACTGTGGTGGCCTTCTGTTTGCAATTAGGAGGCCAACAAAAAATTTTAGGAAAAGAATTTGCTGAGACAAAAAACGTTTTTATCTCTGCGCATTCTTTTCCTAAAATTTGCAAATAAAAGTGGCTGCATCCGTCCAGTCCAGTGGTTCTTTAACTGGGGGCGTGTGATTTCACAAAGGGGGCGCGATAAATTTACAATCTCTGTATGAATTATGTACAGTTGATTGTCGAAGATGAAACTTTTTGTTACAGTACAGTAAACAGTGTAGTAGACTGTAGCGTGTTGACGTCACGTCTCGCATCGCATTCTTTGTGATGTCATAAGTTACTGCGAAAATGTGCTTCTACAAAAATGGCTCACTTAGTAGCACGATTTATCTTTTACCAGTACCATGCGTAAACTTTTTTATAATTTTAGCGTTGATTAAATTAGGTTTATTTCTAATTATTATTTCTAATTCTATTAACATAAGATGAGTGGAAAAAAGAGAAAGTATGACAAAGATTATATGAAGTTTGGCTTTATAGATACTATAGTAAATGACCAAGTTGTGCCACAATGCGTGATATGTTTTCAAAATCTGAACAATGATGCTTTGAGACCAACTCGTTTGCAGCGTCGTCTTGGGAAAAAACACCCTGACCATCAAAGTAAACCTTTGGCTTTTTTTCAAGCAAGAAAGATTCTTTTAAAAATATTAAGACTGCAAGTAGCGAGTGCCTTCGTCAATCGTCGCCTGCGGAAGTTGTAAAAGCATCTTTCGAATTCTCTCACACGATAGCTCAGTAGAAGAAACCCCACAGCATTGGCGAAACATTGATAAAACCCTGAATGTTAAAAGCAGCCAGTCTTGTGTTGGGCGAGACGAACTCGAATTAAGCATTTGGTATCCAAAAAGCAGTTACATCCTTCGCATTAATGCAACTTAGCTGGAGATAACTTACTGTTCTGCTAATGTTTTTTGATTTTGTAACAAGGTGGGGCTCGAGTTTTGTTAAAATTTTGAAAGGGGGGCCCGTCTCAAAAAGTTCAAGAACCACTGGTCTCGTCTATCCAGTAAAACCTTTTCATTATGAACTTTTAATTTGAGGTGATTTGTTCACTCCATTGCTCATTCATAATTGAATGAAATTGCACAACACATCGTTTTGTATCTATCATACTGTTGTGCAATTTGATTCAATTAATTTTGTTCAAGTTCAAATTGATTTTTTTTTAGTCTAAAACGATCTAAAAAAAGATAAAACGAAAATATTGGTGAAATTATACAATATAAAACATTTTCATATTATTTATTATTGAAGCAGTTTACCATTGACGGATCGGTAACATCAAAAATTCCACAAAGTGTATAGAAAATCTTGACAATTCTCAACTTCAAACAAATTAACACTGGATAAAGACAACTTATATGTTACCAAATCAGAATCTTTATTTAGTCAAGTATTAGTCACCTCATATCCATCAGTCATCCATACCCAACAAAACCTTTTCCTTTTGTCGTTCTGATTGTGATCAATTTGTAGCATATGCTCAACTCAACAAAAAACTCATACTGGAATTGCTCAAAAAAAGTTCACCACCATAAGGACCTTACAAAAAAGGAGACACAAAAGTAGAAATATCATGTTGGTATATAATAAGTTGAGAGCTAAAAACCTCAAAAAATAACTTTATACAAGCCAAAAATGTACAATGTACACTCATCCTTTTTTCGCGATGCAATGCAATTAATAATTCATGCCAAACAGTACAAAAATTACATAAATTTTGTTACAGTTGTATTCTCATTACGATTCATAATCGAAAGAATTTTGCCAAAATAGTTAATTAGAGTCCCTGATGGATCGAATTGATGAGATGCGGTCCATCTATGGTTCATGTTTGGAAAAAGAAAATTTCTGATTGAATATAGCTCCGTAAGGTTTTAATCTTTCAAATTTGATCCGTCTCGAAACAATACTACAATAAAACTTTTTCAATAATTTACATATTGAATATAAGCGACTAGGAAACATAGAAAAAATTACTCAATTTTCTTGGCCTTTCGCATAACCTGAAAAATATGAAGATATTTAAATGTATTATTAGGGCGGGAAAATGGATACGTTGATAACGAGTACAGTGTAAAACAAAAATTAGTATTTCGTGCACAATGGAGAACAACCAAGCTAGATCATGATGTCCTAATTGTCAAAAACCCTAAATTGAACAAAGTCAATGAAATTGGGATTCAAGGCTTGTGCCAGTGTTTTAGAGTGATTGAGTGATATAGAACTTTTTTTTATCATATAATCACACACATGTTCAATTATGACCAGAGGAATCGTACATTGATTTAGGAAACACACTGTTATTGTACTTAGTTGAGATTGAGTGAAATTGCACACCCTGGGATTTCACTAGGTGCAATCCTACTGTTTTATTCTCCCTGTGTGAAATTCTGTTAGGCGCAAAATCAATGAAACACTTTTTTATTATATATAATATATATTACGTTGGCAGAAGTAATTTGTATTGGTGCATTGGTAAATGAAATACTCTGCTTGACATGAAATTAATGTTAGTAAGGATTTTAATATCAAAAAGCGTATGATTAATAAAATGAGTTCATAATGAAAATAGAGCACGAGAAATCAGGCAAGAAATTTAACAATTCAACATTTATTCAACAATTTGTATCGCTGTGGATGAATGTTATTGATTGAAAAGAGGGACATCAGTTTGTTATACAGGGTTGAGATGGCAACATAGTCTTATGCAGGTAAAATGACAACCAAAGTTATTGAATTTTCAGCGACTGGACAAAGGAGAATGTGTGAAATTGAAACTCTAACTTCATAAATTTATACAGTTTTCATTATAAAAACTAGGTCTTAATTGCTGACGAAAAAACCATCAATGATGTATTTCATGAAATGTACAGATTTCGCAAACCTGTAAATCACAACCTTATAATATCAACAATCCAAGGTACTGGTCCACTGCCTATTACAATCATCGATACAGTACAAAATATATTGTGAAGGTGCCACACTCTAAACACAATTTGGCAAGCATGCAGCACTGATGAATTGCACCACTGACGCACAGCCCATCCATGCAAGAAAAAAAAAATTAAGTTACAAAGGACTTTTTAAGTGTCTTAATAGCAGCAGTCAATAACACAATGCAAATCACACAAGCAATTGGCAATTTAATTTGAGAATAGTTACATTCACGTGCATGTTTGTGCAAACCAGACACAAATATGGTTATACCATGGATTATCATCTAGCTTTTCCATTCAGGATCAAATTTATTTTTACCTGCTGTGACCAAAATAAATACGCGGAGATATCCAGAATTACAGAGGACAGAAGAAATTTTTTAGATGAAATTTTACTGCATCAATTTAGTCCTTTGTTAGAAAAATAAAAGTAAATAGGATAAGGACTTTTTTTCTACTTTTTATATACTACATGTTTATATATTCATGCTCACAACATGTATTTACATATATTCTATTTGTTCCTACTATATATCATACCAATATAATTATTATGATTTCAGTTTAAATTTAAAAAAAAAAATCCAGCAGGAGAGCAAAGCTGGGAACATGGCTTAACCATAAGGCATACCACAACCTTTCATTCAGATACCGGTGCCAAGTCGAGGGTGGAGGTTTTGGTCTCCCATTTTCACGAAGCTAAAACTAGCGGTTACATGGATCACCGTGTAACAACGAGGTGTCAAGTCAAGTTTTCACTTATATAATAACACACATTACAGGATTCGGGCATGCATCAGGATGATCAGAGATGAGTAGCTTGAAGACCATTCTGAGCGCTTCTACTGATTGAGCAAACTGCGCACAAGATATGTCATGACACAATCACATTATGCGGGATTAATTACTGCCTATTAATTTATTTTGTTTGAAGTCATGTTTTTGAATGATATATTATCGAAATTAATTCGAATATTTTTTGAAACTAATATCAAATCACTTCATTAAATTATTCAATTAAGAAAGAAAACAAGTATTTTTTCAAGCAGAACTGCAGTGATGTGTTGAAGGTTGATATGAGCCAGCCTATTACTTGTCATAGAACTTAATCTGTCACTGTATCCTTTTTATCTTAAAGGCAAAATTAAATGACCAAATGTACTCATTGCAGTCTTTCCCTTGTTTACATATAAACAAATGCCAGCAAGGCTTGAATTGAAGCAGTGCCAAAAAGGAACCAAACAACGGAACATTCATACGACAAAAAGCTAAAATAATGTAGAACCAGAGTCTTCAATTGAAACAGAAAATATTCCAAACAGAACTGAACTGCCATAGTTAAGTGCAGTGACTCCCTATCAAAAATTTTACTTTTTAGGCACGAGTCACATCAATGAGATCAACAGTGACCCACACTTAACAAAACATCTTTACTGGGCTGACATTTGCCTTGATCGATATAACATATCTTCCCTTATCCAAGCTTGACCACTTAATATTCCTGTTTTGATATTTTTATCAGCAAGCACAAAACAAATTTAAAGCACCAAACACTTTCAGACTTCCCAGAGTCATCAAAATTTATTCCAGACCAATTGTGGAATGATTATTTTACAGGTCTTGAAAATCAATGAAAAGGAATAAACTCGATAGTCAAATTGAACGGTCACGATTACACTAATGACACCTTTTTGAAATTTGCAGGAAAGATATTTTCCAGTGTTTTAGTGGAACTACTGATTCAGTTTATTGCACACATTACTTCGTTTAATATTATGGTATTATTATTCATATATCAACATTGGAAGGCCATAACTATTTAAAATGTTAATAATATTATTAAGGGAATATATCCAAAATACGCATTTCAAAAGCGATCTCCCCGAAATTTTTGCTGCACCCTGGTTTACAACTTTAGTACTGGAGTTCAAAATTAAATAATTTGTTACAAAATTTATTGTACGCATATATAGCTATGGGGTTGATCACATCTTCAACAAAAAGACAATGAAAACTTAGACATGCATATTTTACAGTGGTAATTGAATTTTTATTGTTTTTACACATGACATTCAAAAGTAAAATATGGCAAACTGGCCTTTTAGAGTTTTCTCAGAAAGTGAATTGAACTTTTAATGTTACATTTTCATGAGGATTGGGTTAATACTCAAATATTTCTCACACACCACCTAAGAATAAGAATTTAAAAAAATAAAACTTTCAATTGAATGTTATGTGAAAACATACCAGAGTTTTTCAACAAAAGACCAAGACAAATTTCCAAAGGAATGATGATAGCTAGTGCAACGTATCCAATCACAGCTGCAGCAATATGACCACCAGTCCATGACATATCTGAATAAGATATATCGAACATATAAAGGTACTGTTAGCAAATGGTACCAAATCATGGGGGAGGGGGGATATCGCATCAATATATATATATATATATATATAAAGTATCTGGCATTTTCTTCTGGTAAAAAAACTTCGCCATTTTTAGACCAAAAACATAGAATTGCAAACCCTCCCTACCTCTATTCTCTCTTTTTAGGAAACTATCAATTTATTTTATCAACTTATGTTGTTGCTTATCAATTTATTTCATCAATGTGCGGGTGGTTCAATACACTCTTATCTCTCTTGTAACAATGAGAGAATATTTTAACAAAAGTCATGTTTCTTGTTCGGGTTTTTTGTATTTCTTTTGAAGAATTTTCAACAAAATTGTAGACACGGTTTAAAGATTTATAATTACTTTTTATACCTCCCTTCACATTACAGGTTTGACTGCTGCACATATCTGCAAATAGATAAGAAAATCTCAAAATTACCTGTTGCTGTAGCAATGAGTAAAATTCCACAAGCATTATTGATAACAAGTAGTAATACAGCTAACGCAAACCATAAAGCATCATCTTTTATAGATTCTGGAAAAAAGACATAGAATAATGAAAAACATGACAAAACACAATATTGAGAATATTCATAAAAAATAATTACCAATAGAACCCAAGAACACTATTAGAATGACATATGCTACCAATTCAGCAAGTGATATGCCAAAAAGAACACCTCCAGTGATCGTTTTCTCTTGCTTGAAGTTTCTCAGCTTGGGGTCTGAAATTGAAACGAGCTGTTGTCATACATGAAAATATACTAGTAATATAGTAGAAAACAAAAAATAATTTCAATGCAGCTCCAACAGTGGAGTGGGGTTAAGTTTGTGACTACAGTATCACCATGGTGAATGATAACACTGAAATATCTTAACATGAAATCTTGATACTAGCACATTCTAATAAAAATAACAAAAACGAAGGATTAAACTCATTTATGAGTCCGTTCAAACACACACTGTTGTTCTTCAACAAACACTCTTGTTCTTTACCTTAATATCTGCCTGGCCTATCATAAGGGTTAAAATATGTGCTTTATACAGTAAGGTTTGCTTAAATCAGCAAATTGAATTGTCACAATATGGCCAATAGGTATTCCCACTCACAACCATTTAAGTTATCACCAACATAAGTTTTTCTTACATCAGGAACCTAAGGAAGTGATGAATTTTTTGTATGATTTTTAGGTATTATATAGAGTATGCACCATGCTTGTTTTATGACATATTGGAAGTTAACCAAAATCTAACACAAAACCTCCACCTCACGAGGAACACATTTATTATCATAATTATCATAACAATTTTGTATACAGGTCTAAATCTAAATACTAAATTTATACAAGCAACTTGGGTATTGAGTTTTCATGCAGATTGTGTTTCCAGGACATGCCTTTTTTTGCTTTCAAATGTGTTTGTAATAATAAGTAAAGATGTGGAGAGCATGCTCTGTGATGTAGGCAAGGGAATGGATTTCATGGAAGACGGAATGCTGAACTGTATCATTGAAATTCAGTTCAAAATATGAGCAACTTTAATAAACGCTTAAATGAGCTATGATACCTCATGAACATTCAAAATAGGCAATGCAATAACATTAAATGATATATAAATAATTATATGTTTGGTAATTAGGTTTTTGGATTTCCACAAATTCTGACTTTTAGTTTAATATCATTCCAAATCAGTAACACTTGACTGAAATTGTAACTTGGTACGAAACCAAAGATCCTATATTCTAAAATAGATAGTATTAATCAGAAAATTACATCAATTAAATAGACAATTAAAAAATACCTAAATTAAAGTACCAACAATTTCACCAAACTGTGTTTTCGAATGGCAAACCAAACAAAAAATATTGTTCATGCATGTGTTTCGAATATGATTGGTAGAATAAAATCTAATTGCAAAACTTGATAATTTATGTATCTCGACAGTTTACACAAATTTGCAAGTGCTAAGTAAACCTAATGAAGAAGAGCAAGACAAGTTTATTCATTAGCAGCTGGCAGTCTCCTAACAAACCAAAAAAAAAGATAAATCAGATGCGATCAAATGAAAGTCTTTGTTCCACATATAAGTAGTAAGTATATCAAAGCTCAATTTTCTATTGAGTAAATGAAATAACAAACGGCAAACTTTATTTTTAGTAAAATATTCCCTCAGAAACTGATCCAATATTGTCAGTGGGAGAGTTGAGAGCGTGCTACTAATTTTCATAAGAGTAAAATTTAGTCGAGAGCAGTGAAAAATTGAATATCCAGAAAGACAAAACACACATAATCACAGACACATTTATATTTATCCATGGCACCCAGGTTAAATCAAGAGAAAATGAATTTTAGTCAGCTTGGTACAAAAGTTTGCATGTTCATGACCATGGCTTATAGTTTATTCACATCATCAATATCAGTATTGCATGAGCGTACTAGCAAATCCAACAGCTCCCGTAAAAATTTTTGAAATACACACATGGCGTGTGGTTGCTATATTCATAAATATATGATTTATATTGAGGCCAATATCTCCTTTGAGGCTATTAGCGAAGACAATCATATCTCAAAACAACTCTCCAGCACATTCGAAATTCCTGTATACATTATTCAATTGCCTTCTTGCATTTGATTACACAAGAAATTATGTCATAAGCAAGCATAAGATAGAGTCATAAGATTGAGTAGATAGAGCCATAAGATAGAGTACATAGAGATGACAGAACATTTTTGTTATATTTATTTTTGAATCAGATCATTTCAAGAATCTTTGCAAATTTGATTTTCTTTTAAAATAATTGGAAGATTTTTTTTAAATTTTGATTTATATGAATGATAATATTTGAAAACTTTTGAAATATGTGAAGAATCATAACACCTAGATCGTATTTTTTGCTCAACCTAGCCAGAATTATTTGTGCAAATATGTTTTAGTTAAGCTTAGCTTAGCTAAGTAACTCATGGGCCTAACAAAATGAAGCTTCAGGGACAGATTTTGCCAGAAAAAGGCAAAAAAAAATCGATACAACTTAGAGATTTGGTTGCAGTTTGCTGGTCCATAATACCAGTACACGCCTTCCATATTTTGAGGTTTCAACAAAATGAATAATTGCAAATACATCACAGAAAATGATTTCGAGTCTGTGGTAATTGCAATGCTGAACAGTCATATACTGATTCATAATGTGCATGAGGAATACTAAAGAGTGCCTGCAATTAATAGACCTGTAGTGAAACAAGACACAATCAGTGAAGATTGGCTAACTCAGTAAAGCATTGGGAATATGCTTCAATGCATCTTTGATCATCCTGGCACAGGTTTGAATCTCACGAGAGACGATGATTATTACAAGCGGGACGTCTCCTCCACCCACCAGGAACATGAACAGGAAAAATGAGAAATATGATTAAGTCCAGTGCTCACTCTCGCAATTGCAAAAACAAAGTGCATAAAATTTTTCAATGAAAAGGTGCAAACACTGAGTTATATTGCTGTCAAATTAGAGCATCTTCCATCCTATTTGTACTTCTCATGCGAAACGCCATATTACCTTTCTAGAAGTTTTAAAATTACTCTACAAAACCTTTGAATGAAGTGTTACACGTGACTAATCAGGTTGGTGAGTACATTATCTTAATGCATTTTCAACTCAAGCTCAACCATTTCAAAGAATTTAAATAAAATAACAGCGAAAATCTCACTGAAATTAGATGATAGCAATTTCAACCCAAATTTTGCCATACTTTACTAGTTATGGACAAAATGCTTTACAAAGCACCACAAATCAGAATCTACAGTCCAATCTTATAAAATATATTGATTAAGATTAATTCAACAACATACAGTAATTTCATAATTGAAGAATATTCAACTCTTTAATGAAGTCTAAGACAGCAGCTGCCAAACTTGAGTCTGCATACCGAAAGGAGTCCGCAGTTTTACACAGTTGAAAGTAGTTTTTATGCAATCATATTGAATCTCTAAATAGGTTAAAATGTGATGAACCCATTTTGTCGTCGGTTAGAATATGGAGTAAGGCATCATGCTCTTCCGACAATAAACTGATAACATCATTCAGGTTAAAACCTGAGACAACTATTGTGTCACAAATACTACAAAAACACTCATTGTGTCACATTGTATTTTTGCGTTTCCAATAAGCAGAGATAGTTGTTTATTAGTATACATAAAAATTATATTAGGGTGGTAACCAACAAAGATCCAAAATATAAAAGACACGACTTCATTCTAACAGTATGTGACCTAGGTAACATAAAAAACTGAATAAAAGTACAATATTGAGAAAATGAGGGGTTCGATTCTTCGATAATGGTATGGTATGATTAATTAACTATACACTTCCTGTCACACCAACAGCTACAACACAATACTAAGATTTTGAGCTGTGATTCTCCAGTTAAGGAGTTGGAGACAAGAGTAAGATGAACCGGATAAAAACATTATCAGAGTAAAAATCTTCCGGTCAATTATATTTAACAATGGTTATGGTTTAAAATCCTTATGCTTGACAGGCTATTTTACACATTTTACATTTAAATTTTATGATTTTTTAACATGGAAATAACAAATGTTTGCAAAAAATGATCCATTCTACAGGTGTTGGAACAGATATGCGACATGAGTTAAAATATATTTGTATTTCATTCCTACAGCTTTTATTTTGATTTTACAAAATTTTTGGCGAGTATGAATCGGAATCTTGGATTACCATTCCTAGGTCAACAGAGATGAACCAGTCATTGGTGAGATATATTATTATTTACTCAGATAGAAAGGGCAAAGAAGTTGTAAATTTTTTTTTATTGTATTCCGATTTTATGTTAGTCTCTCTAGTTGATGAATTAGTTCATTTATTGAGATGCATATTACACATTTTAAAGAGATTTCTTACACGTACTTTGCATTTGTTTTATACTTTGAGAAAACCAACAAACAGTCATGGGGCAAGTTGCACAGAATAGAAAATCTAACATTTATTCTTGGATGGCGGTGATTGAAATTACCACACAAGCATTGGCTGTTATCACTTGCAATACTACCGGTATCTATTGCTGGTAATATTTTAAAGAAGTCATTTACTTTCATATTCGATTTAAACTTAATAGAACAAAAATCAATTGTAGAATTAACTATTGCTGTTAATATTTCAAAGAAGTTATTCCCTTTCATATTCATGGTGTATGAGCGTTCAAGTTGACGTCATAGCTTTCGCTGTCCAGTATGTCTTTTGCATAAAATGAACTTTTCTCTGATCTTGCCCAAAAATCCATTCCTGAGAAAGTAAAAAATTTCACGGTTGACGATCTACGGGTGTTCTCTCCCCCCTCTTGTGTTGCACTAATTGGTTATCGTTAAGTATGAATGCAATTAACATTACCAATTTTTTTTTGAAATACATTTTTAAATTTGTTGTCCGGTAGAAGCAGCGATAATGCAGAGATTACATCTGATCTGAAATATGTTGAAAGCTCATTCTGTGATATATCTTATATAAAAAGGACGTCATGAATGGTGAAAACTTGGTATAGTTGTGCAAAAACTTCCTCAAGAGCGAAGATATCAAAAAGGTCAAGGATGCACTGCACATGATTTGTGATCCACCAAAACGGTGTAGGCAAATGAGAACAATGAAAAAGAAAGATGCGAATAACCTGTAAGATATTCTTGTAGGTTTGCACTCGAATGAGGACCTACCACTTGCAACTTTCCTCTGGTTGACATCAACAATGTTAACGAGAAGTCGCTGGAGGCTAAGCTAGAAAGAAGTGCAACCTGGATTATATGTGATGCTACCTGAAGAATGAGCTTTAGTCTCACATTCATCACTTACTACATGTAAATCCTTCAAAGCAGTCGAAGATATTGGGATCACTTGCCAAATTCCCACTTATGCATAGATTGATGAAGGGTAATCACTCCCAAGAAATATACAACAGTTAATATTAGTATTAAATATCTAAAATGCAGGGCTAAAGTAATGAAAAACATTATTCCTACACTTGCTATAGATAATAATGAGGGTGCGAATCTGTCATCCAGCGGTTTACCTGCTACTAATCTAAGAAATAAACCCCAAAGCGATGACGAACAAACACAGTTTTCATCTCTAAAATGGACCACTCTACAACTTGGAATGATTTTCTTAAATTTATCAAGGCAACATTTTCTTTCAAACAGATCCTCATTGTGATAATCTAGAGGTAAAGCATGATAAGCACAAATCAATTAGGTCACCTTCAAAAGGAGAAGCAGGCGGTACTAAAAATTGGTCAGACATTATAATGAAACAACTTTTCACTCTTGCAAATAACTTAAATCGTTAAAATGATCTATTACCAGCAGCAAGAAATCCTGTTTTCATAACTGTAGAGGTGTTAAAAACTCTTTCTGAATTGACGAAATTTTGCAGCCAGGACTATCGACTGTTGTTTTTGCAGGAACATCGGCTTGCGCATCAAGTGTTTCATTACTAAATAATAATCACTGTGACTATCATACTCAAGGCATATTGTACATGAATATTCAGTTGCTTGGCTCATTGTTGCTATTTGATGTATTGTGATTGTAGTATAGCTTAATTAAATATGCTAATGTAACTTTTAAAATTTTACATCCACCAAAATAGGTAAAAATTCTAGGAAATCTGGGTAATTTAATACAATCTTTAATGTTTTGTCTTTCTGCATTATTATTCATTCAGGCTGTAATAGTATTCAAACAATAGTTGAACTCTTAATTAACATAAACGTTTAATTATCTTTTTCAATCGACATCAATATCCGTTAGTCTCATTTTATTTATGTCAAAATTGCTATTTGATGTATTGTAATTATAGTATTCTTAAATCCAAATATGCTAAGGTATCTTCTGTTTGTTTATTATTGTTGTAGTTGATAATGTGTATTGTACTATTATTTCGTCATGAACTCCGGAGTCCGTAAGGTATTCATTCATTCATTCATTAATTCCATAAGAACCCAGTTGGAATGAAGTACTGTATTTTGTGGGCTATAAGCACCTCCGTAGTAATGGTCGCAAAGGGTCATTTTTCTAAAATTTTGCTATTTTGTACACAGATATGACCAACACACTAATAGTCGCAAAGCGTCCGTGAATGACTCCTCAAAAACGAAAACACACGCTGCGCCTTATCAAACGCTAAAGTAATAATGTACAGTAATTTATTAACTCAGAAGCATGGAACGATATATATAAGGAGTCTAGTCTCCTATATAAGGAGACTAGACTGCGAGGATTTTATTAAATTCCGTTCCGCTTGTGCATTTTAATATATTGCCTACTTAATACATTGTCTACTAAGACGTCATGTCGTGGACATGAATAAACATACTTAACGGAAGCAGTTTCTACAATAGTACAAAACATTACCACAGACACAGTGTGAAAATGTACAATTGGGGAACTTTCTTGATTGATTGATTGTGTTGATTAAAGGGTGCCGTCGATTGCGTCATTGTCAAAACGTCGAAGTAATTCGCGCCGAACCTTCTAAGTTTAAATTCTTTAGGGGGGTATTTAAAACAATATATTATTGGCGATAAAGTAATTTATTTTTTTTTTATGAATCAGGCTTTTAAATACCAAAATATATTTATTCGATGTCACAATTGTAGATTTTTCCTTGTTTCGTTAATTTAGAGGCTGGCGTCGATTGCGTCATTGTCAAAACGTCAAAGTAATTCGCGTCAAACTTGCTGAGTTTAAATTTCTTGTCCCGTTAATTTAGAGGGTGGCGTCGATTGCAAACTACATACATTTCCTATTGCGCCGTTTTGCAATGAATGATATAATACTGACCGTTCCGATTGATGATCACACATGATCAGATCGTCATCAAATTAAAACGCATGTATGACGGGTACCAATGAAAATTCACTAATGTTAGCAAGCAAAAAAGATCGAGCATGTGCTAGGCACACGGTAAATTTGGGTGCAGTCTATCATCAATTAAATTTAAATCTCTCTACAATTTGACGTATCTTGAAAGTACATGCGCTCACCGCGTCATCTATATATAACTTTTATATATCATAATATAAAACGCTTCACAATTTGCTGTGGAACGGGAAAAAACAATACATAGGTCGAAGCAATGTATAAGTCTCAGAAGAAACAATTTTGGAAAAAAGTAGCGACTCATAGCCCGCAAAATACGGTAATCGCTACGAAAAATCCCAAGCTCCCCCTATACTAGTAAATTTTTCTTTATTGAAATTCACTCTGCGCAAGGACAGAAGCAGTGGCAATAATAATAATAGCTAAAAAGAGCTACAAAATGTAATACCAGCAACTGCAAAATGAGTAGAAAACATTTCAAATTATAATTTGAATTGTGAACAAATGTACGCATCATCACAAGTATACCACCATATTGTCATTAGCTTGATTGCCAGCACCAAGCGACATTTTTTTTCCAGATACCAGTAATAATCTACATATTCAAATATCATAGGGAATATTATAGGTAAGTGACATTTAAACATTAATTTGGTACTAAAAAACACACAAGTTTGATGTGATGATCTTGTTCCTTTGATAGGAAAGAAATAGGCAAACGCAAACCTCTTATTTCTAACGATTTGTTCAGTTCAAGTATCAGATTGAATTAAAAGATAAATATACTAAACTCTTTATTTTTTAAGAATTAAAAGTATAGAATTGAAGCGTGTAATTGTCAATACATCAAAGAAGATTGCCAGTAAATTCTCAAAAAAAAGCACAATTATTCAGCTTTTGTATTGTATTTCAAGCATAATTGACTTGGAATTAAAATATTCTTTATCATTACCTGTTTTGGAACTAGTAACAGCAGAGGCAGTAGTAGTAACAGTAGCAGCAGTAACAGTAGTTGTAGGAAGAGTAGTTGTAATAGGTTCTAAACCAGAACATCATATTGTTTAGGAATATAACTATGAAAAACGAAAAAAATTATTGACCGAAGTTTTTAGCACTGCAATTCTGCTTCCACACCATTTCAAGCAGATGTTCGTCCACTGAGAAATAGGTTGAACAGCATCGATTAATTGTGCTCATTGGCACACATTTTCACTGTGTGGAAAGATGCAGGTTGTACTAAAGATTGCTTAGTATATACTATAACCAACGAATCTACTAGACGTAATATGTGAATAACACCATGAATGTCATTGCACAAGGCTCTATAAAGGTGTCAATATTTCATATAAAATTGGCATTTTGATAGGAGAACTTGTGTTTTTACTGGCTTTTTACATCCTGCATATAACTTGTAGTATTAATGCATAAATGCAAAGATAATGGAATTTTTTGTATGCAATATTTATACAAATATGAAATAGGATCAGTGACGTATTTGAAACCTTGAAAAAAGGGCAAATTCAAAAAAAAAATAAAACTAAAATTATTACCATAATTAGTACCGCAGACAAAAAAATTCTTAGTAAAAATGGGTTTCTAATTGTATATCATCATAATAAATAGAGAAAAAACGCTGCCAAAGTGCGAACAAGTTTTTGAAAAACGACAATTACGTGTAATTGCCACTGAGATTTTCTCCCAAAAGGCTTATTCTCTACAAATATTTTGATCAACGAGGGGGGCATATTATGGATCCCATATTAACATGCAATTGAATAAACATACTTAAAGTATGAATTCATTGGCGATAGATAAGTTAATAAACATATATGAAAATAATATGAATGTAACAATATACAAGCAAAAATACACCCACCAAGCTCTCATGTCAAAGTGAACATTTACCAATTTCATCTTATCTCATAACTCAGGCTTGAAAATCCAACAAGATTAGGAATCGCGCACAGACTCTCGTAAATGGCACAGCACGATTTAAGTCTGAAATCGCATCCAAATCCCTATACTGTCATCAAAAGTGGTGCGCGATTACTGGCGATACCCCTGCACAGGAACACTTAAAAACAATGCAAATTTTTGCAACTGGTTGATAGATGGATTAACATAAAAAGGGCAGGAGCATCAAAAAGGCTTTCGTCTGATAGCAAATTGCTCTATTCAGGAACTGCTCATAAATGTGTTCTGCCAGTGGCACAAACAAAAATATTTAAAATGGAGGGTCCTAAAAATTTTTTCACAATATGATAACAACACTCATTTCAAAGCGCAAAGATAGTAATTACAATTAAAACACATGATGATTACTTACAAATTATCAGAAAATAATAAGACATTGTTACAATAAAATAAAATCTTTTCATCAAATTGTGACCATATCAAATTTAGATTCTTTGGATAGAATCACAGGCTACACATCAAGGTTAAAAAAGGAATTACTCTAATCTAATTAACTACAGTAATAAAACCTAATCTAATCTAATAACTAATTTTCGATTTACCATTGCAGGAATTTACAATTACGTGACAATTCTTGACACACAAAAGTTTTAGTGCACAATGCATCTGAACATTACAATAAGTATTAGAAGTAGCAACCGGAAAAGCTGCTGCGGGGTCACCGAAAAACGAGCATTTTGAATTGCGATGAAAGAAGAGATGAAATAGGACAACAACTTTCCTGTGTTCCTTACCAGAAACACAGGCTCAAAATTAAAGATATCTACAACAGCTGCAAGAGGCAAATTTTATTATACATTTTGGCGTTTTTGATTTTTGGCCGTCCAAAAGGGTCCGGATCCTGGGAGCCCCACCCCCTTAGTGCGACACCGTGTTCCCCTTATCAATGATATTTGAACCCGTATTCATGAAAGAATATGTCACTGTGAACGAGGAAAATTTGCATCACGCATCTGTGAGATAGCTGCTGAAATTTATCAAACTTGATTTCCGAACTACTCATGAAACATCTATTCCTGTTCAGGATTAATATATAAAGCTTTATAACAATAAAATAATTGGATTTGGGACCGACAGAGCTGCCACTAATTTTAGGAGTAAAAAAGGCTTGGGATTAAATTTGTCCCTCTTCATTCATGAAGGTACATTGTCTTGCACTACCTAGAACTGGATAAGATGTGGCTGATCGTTTTGACCAAGGCGACAATTGTAATCATTTGCCACCAATAAAACGTCATATGAAAGCAACCAGTCAATGTTCGGGCGTTGCAGAAAACCCATGTCGGAAAAGCTCTGATAAGATTCAGAAAAAACAACATTTCACTCTATGGAGAGATCATTCATCATGCAGGTGCGGTTTGCACTCACATAATGAAACGTTCCATAGAAGGCTTGATGGATAGGTTTGAGGAATTGGAACAAAATGACCATATATTTGGCAATATGGCCAATGGCTCGGCATAAAAAGGAGTATAGCCATTTGGAACGCAAGACAACGTTGTATACCTTTCGGACTTCGGTTGCCCAGCTTTAAGATCATTTTAAAATTTCACTTCATGAGCTGCGATTAAAGTGAAGTAATGAAAGAATGGGAAGAAGATAAGTTTTCCTTAACTGCCGTACGGTTTCAGTTGTGTTAGCCAGATTATAAACGATGGGCAACGTAATCTCAGTCATCCTGTCATGAATGATCTGCTACTCATTGAATGTTGAAAAGAATTGAAAAGTCAGCAAAAATAGATTCGGTAAAAATTGCCCCCCAAACATCGTTTTCGATTTTATTAGAATTTAATTTAGTAATTTCTTGTTGTTATTATTGTTTTACACATTCTGCATTTTAATACTATGTGGTTTATTTTGTGTGAACTCTACATAAAAAATTATATATTGTCCAATTAATGGGAATGGCAAATCGTCTGGAAAGTGGATTGTAAAATAGTACAAAACAATATCAGTGTAAAAATTCCAATTTTAACTTTTCCTTGGTCGATTACTTGCAATATCTGGCGAAAAGAATATATTCTTCGATTCTACAATTATAGTGGACTTTTTTTATTGTCTGTAAATTTAAGGGTGGCGAAGATTGTGTAATTTTCTAAATTTCAAAAGTAGTTTGCGCCGAACTTGCCAAGTTTAGATAATTGAAATAATATTATTTGACAATAAAACAATGCCGTTTGTTGAAAATCATGAGAGTATGGCATACTCTCATGGAGGAATCCTTATTTGCACCCCCATAGTAACCAAATTGTATAAAAAGGTTTTTTGTCCATCCGAAGAAAATGAAATGAACATCATTTCAGTTCCCAAAGAAAACCAAGATTCTGCCACTCTTTCCCCTTCAGAAAATCTGGTAATTATGAACTAGCTAATGAATAAAATGCTTTAGACTGATATATTAGCTGCATTCCTCTTCATTAATTCAAGCGTTAGCACTAAATCAGGGTTTGAATTGAAAGATTGGCCATATGGGTTTGAATTTGTCTTTATTCTAAATTTGTTTTAAAATTAGTATTAAACCATATGAGAGTAACACAGAATTACCACTTACAGAACTTAAATTTCTAATGCTGAGGTTCCTTTTGAGACCCATAATTCGAACTCCTCACTGATTAAAATTTACAACATAAACCTGGTGTTTCGGGATGGGCGAGTACTCAGACTGGTCGAATCTGGCCCATATTTTGGACTCAGAATCGGCACCAAGTCCATCATAAAAATACCTAGTACCAACTACCCCACAGCCACAGCCAAATTCTGAGGAATCTGGGATTTAAAATCTTATACATACCTATTACAGTACATTTTTGACCTCCTGGCATGTTATTTATGAATGCGCACACAAAATACATTGTGGCGTAAATGAATAAATGCAATGACAAAAAAACAGTCACTTGCAAGACGTGGAACAAATATGGACAATTGATTGTCAGCAATACTTCATAAAATGAGTAGACTAATATCCCTCATTAAATTAACGTCTTGCCAAGTGAATCTGCGTTATATTTATCTTTGAAATATCAAGTAGACTAAAGCCCAAATTGCATTACTTTCTATAATATCTCTATAAAATAGGAAGCCGAATATTAAACTCCTATTTAATTTCAAAACTTGTCAAATGATTGTACCAGTCAAGAATTCCATATTTTGCTGATCAACATGTTCTAAAATATTTAATTTAAATCATAGGCAAGAGATAAAACATATTTATCTTGATTGTGCTAATTGCAATAAGTATATATTAACTACCCTTGTCCAAGTGTTTTCCCTTATTATTTGCATTTAAAATCCACGATTTATTTAACAACCGTTGGGTATATGCTTCAAGTTACACATTTTGGACTGTCCTGGCATAGGTTCTAATTCCATGATGGATGATTATATGCGAGAGATCTACTATACGTCTTACAGGGGCATAGTGGTTCATGTGAGCGCGAAGCAGGTCCATGCACAGGAAAAATAAGAAATTTGTCATATTGAAACCCTTACTCCCGATTCGGAAATGGTATCTGCACAGAAGTTGTGGTTTGCCATATGGTAAACTGTAATCCCAGCTTTCTTTTTCTGCAAAATAAAAATGAAACCTCATCCCATCCTCAAGGACAGGGAGAGAGGGAGGGAGAGAAAGAGATCTATTTACGTCATAATCTTTTTTGCTCAACACACAGTTAGGGTGCAGTTCACCAACATCTCATACTTCGTATAACTCGGCATAACTCGGTGTTTTCAAATTTTTGAATATGCAAATAAACAGTAAATTTACTGCAATTTTATCAGTGTATAGTCACTAACGAATATCCTTCTGAGCAAGGTTCATTCCAGCGTCCATCGAGATGCAGTGAATTAGCATACTCAATAGACTTTGAATAACGCTTGAACTTCATTCAAACTATGTTGTTATCTCCCTGCTATTCAGTCAACACAGTACTATTGGTGCCTATTTTGCCTAAGAGTGCTTGATAAGATTTTTTACAAGTAGAACTTCTGTTCACTGCAGTTTAGGGTTGCAGGTTTCCGCAGATCTATTTTTTCCATAAAACAATTATCTTCATGTATCAATTGCATGTTTTCATTCGAAACCAAATAATAATAATAAAACACTTCAGTACTTGGACACAAGATAATTTCCTCCTAGCCCATAACGGATTTCCGGTGAGGAGGCAGAACAACGCATTAATGAATTTTGGATTTTCTAAGACTCTTGAATGCGTGTTGGTGTCACATGTAGAGAATGCATGAAAAATATCTATTTAAACCAAACCACTTTTGCTTTTTTGGAAGCATGGGCCAGGATAAAAATGTCTTCCTTGAAAAATAAAATGGTATTTTGAACTCACACACGTCTGCTTCATAACCACACATTTGCATTTTGATGTCATTGCTTCTAGGCTGTGGCTAACATCGTAAAATGAAGAATATATACAGCCATGCCAAGGTATTGTAGTCAAAAACACCTTTTGAATAAAACATACAAAATACTTTTTGCATGCCTTGCGATATGAAACACTCGCTCCTGGTTCTAATCAGGTTCGGAATATTTTTTGGCCCTTGGTCTGATTACAAACATTGGGATTAGCATTTCATAGACTGTACTTCACCCTTCCTCGATTTTACATTATGTATATATTTTTAGCATTGTGTGCCAAAATTTATATTACTTTTCCACAAGTGTGCAAATTAGGACAATTTTGCGTGACATGAAAAATTTTAACTTCACAAATACAACCTACAAATGGAACCTCTCTAAAAACCCCTTATAAATTGGGAAGCATTAGGCATGTTACTCTTAACACAAGAAAACCAAAGTTTCATCAAATAATTGTTACACTGATCCAAATGCAACTCAAATTTCCCCATCTAGCACTGTTCTTTGGAATTCCTTGCCTTCTCAATGCTTTCCTGATCGGGTTAATCTGTAAGCTTTAAAACTCGCATCAATAGAAATCCGTCAACCAATGTGGGTTTCTTAGTTCCTATTCCCGCATGTCATGTAGCTCTTTGCGCTTTGGTGGTTTCAGGAAATTTGTCAAGTATGATAAGATTTACGTGATTCGTTGATATCTTGCAATGAACTACCTATCCCTCCTCCTTGTTTCCTTACAATCCTGGATCCGTGTGTGAGAGAATTCACAAGGATACACGAATGAGATAATAACAAGCTAATATACAAAAATATCATGTTCTCATTCCACAGAAATATAAGTTTTTTGTAAGCTTACAAAAAACTTATATTTCTGTGGAATAAGAACATGATATTTTTGTATATGATAAGATTCCTGCCTTCTTGCTCTGAGCAGATTTCGATGAAAAAATGATTTACAAAGAGAATTGTTCCAGAAAAAATTAGATTTATGGAGAACCTGTAACCCATATCAAATGCTTTTGTAGAGCATATAAACCATGTAAGAGCATATCGTCAGTCGAATGCTAAATGACTTTTTGAGAATTTAAAATCCCGAGAAAATCGTGTTTGAAGTTTTCTAAACCTTTTTTAAAAAATTTTTTTAAATAGGTATATTTTTTAAAAGTAGACACCTCTGCATCAGTGTACCGCACAGCTGTGTAGCATACAGGGTTTCTAGTGGGGCTTTATATTTGTTTTTATACTCCCATGTTTGGAAATAGAGATTATTGAAATTCAGTTTATTTCTGGAAAGGAAATAAGATCTTTTCTAGAAGCCTGCTACTGATTTGGTGCCAATACTTCTTCCAATTTATGCTCATTGACCACTCGATATTACCTGGTCCAAAAGTTTTAAGAAAATTTTCAGCATTTAGATACGGATAAGAGAATTGGGGATCAGTAGTGTTTTCTTATACTCTAAAGACAACTACCCATTCTAACAATATTGATTGATATTTGGCAGTTTAGGATTTAGTGAAAAATGTCTTGCATTTATACTTTTTGCAAAGATTTAAAGGACAAAAATAGTATGTTCTAGGCTTCATTCACCTTTTTTCCTTGTAATTTTGAAATTTTAGTGTAGTTTGGTTCTCCTCAGCCCCAATCTTGTTCTTTGCACAATGGCTCACATGCTTTCACAGATTTTTATTACAGTGATGTTATAATTCTGTATTTGGCGAAAATAAGTCATCAGGATAAGGAAATATCTGCCGTTCCTTTTTTTCTGATGTGCTTAAGTTTCATTTTAATTTTTTCCATCTCTTCTCTTCAATTTTGAGATGGGATGTCTACCGTCTCTGTTAAAGTTGAGCAAATTTGATTGCTTTCTTGCTATTTCTTTCCACTTCATGAAATTTTCTTTTTTTTAGTAAGCAGGCTCGTGAACAGCCCTAAATCAACTTATGGCCATTTCTATCTCATTCATCTTACCCCTGTCTACCATTCCCAACATCACAACATGATGTAATGCATTGGGGCTGTTAAGGTTATTGTAATCACATACCCTTATGGATAAGCTATATCTTCTGCGTTTTGAAGCTTTGTTGGTTACTGTTTAATAGACCGTTTATATATTTCAATAAACGAAAGGTTTGTATGCAGAAATCCAAGAAAGCAAGAAGTATTTTATGTTGTCGTGTCCTGTTGTCATTTGTAATTTGGCACTATGATGGTTTCTGCTTAATAAAATCTATACATCTATAATGAACAAATAGTACCAGAAAAACTAACAATGGAGCATGAATACAGACTCCTCCAGTTTTTGATAATAGGAAACCTTCGGTTACTGGAAGAATGAGGTGTCAATGTGGACATTGGTTGCAGGATTGCAAACCCCAAACAAGCTAGTGGTTTCGTGCATTCATTGCCTGGGAAAGCCCAAAGAAACTGTTCTTGAAAAAGATGCATGAGATTTAAACAAGA
The DNA here is from genome assembly GCA_963675895.2 of Styela plicata. Classification (NCBI taxonomy): domain Eukaryota; kingdom Metazoa; phylum Chordata; class Ascidiacea; order Stolidobranchia; family Styelidae; genus Styela; species Styela plicata. The sequence goes on from OZ023138.1 coordinate 3,863,681, forward strand.
AGAAAGACTGTCGTGGTAATAAAATTGGATGCTGCGTTTGAACAACCCCATCTACTGCAGTACGAATGCGTACACAAAAAACATTGTGACTTCTCTAAACATGTAAATGTTCATTAAATGCGCAGAATAATATTTTGTATTGAATTGATGTGAATCTGAGTTTCCCTCATCTCCCTTCAGTAGTATAAAGCATAAGTCTATTCCACGTATTTTATGAGGAATGTTAGCCATTTTTGAAGGTTGATGAATTGTTTTCTGTGGTGTTAAAAGAAGCAGTTTAAAAGCTGAATTTTTTATTGCAATTCGCCCCAGGCCAGGTCATAAAAATTAGAGATGGGCTGATACCAAAATCCTCGCAGATAACAAACAAACCGTCTTATAAATTTGTATTCGGAGAACTTTATGAAATATGGTAGGAGCCTTTCTGTATCCACATATTTTTGCTCTAGACATATTAGGACCCTCGCGACTCAAAAAGTGCAGAGTCAAAAATAATGACTGTGGAATGATGTATTCGTTTAATAATATCAGAAGTGTCAATAAAATCTGCCACACGAAAAGGCCCACCTACCCTATTGTCAACAATAAAGTTGTTAGATTACTGTTATAAAGTCATTCTCGGGTGCACTCAAATCCCATCTACAAAGAACTTAACATCATGAAATTCCATGACATTCATGTTCTTGAAGTTTCAAAAATGATGTTTCAGTACACCCATGGTATGCTTCCTAGAGCATTTGATGATTATTTCACAGCACAATCAACAGTACACTCTCACAACACACGTTAATAATCCCATGGTTCTCCTTATGTGACAAGATTTATATCAAAAAAATCCCAGCAGTCTCTAAAATATATTGGAGGTAAACTGTGGAATGAAACTCCTGTATCTCTAAGATCTTTATCTTACAGCAGTTTCCAAACGTAACTCCGTGAATACTTGCTATCACTATATTGAATAAATAGCATATTTAGTATCCAAACCAGAATTGTTACTTTGTAAAGGTAATTCTTCCTATTTAGCATTTTGTGTATTATCATTATCAATTACATTTTCTCGATAATTGATAGATCTCATTGCGATAATGATACAAATGTTAACGTTATGTTATTTTACCCCATTGTATAATATAGTATATTATAATTAATATTATACCTCTATTATTATTAATAAACTTACCGTTTAAGAGCATTATAATAAATCGACCCAAACGCCTAGACTTATAAAATAGGGACGTTACCCTGGTAAGATACATCACTTGACTGCTAGTGAAGAATATCTTGGGTCACTGATATTATAGGCTAAGTTATTTATTAGGCCTAAAAATTGTCAAACCCGCTAAGCAATAGCACAGTTGTTTGATTGTTTTTGGGCCTTGCGCCTTATCTGAAAAAAAAATAATAAAAAACAACTTTCTCTTGCAATTCATTAGAGTCTTTGCAAATCAAATCTGCTTGTATAATGGCTAGCCTGTGCTGGTCTTTGCATGGTTAAGTTATATGTATTAATTATGAGGCTTCAACAAGATTTACATATATATGTGACGTTAATTGTCTATTGCTAACATTTATTTCATATGTGCTTCATCAGATTGTTTGTACAATAATTCTGCTTAGATCACCCTCAACAGCAGCAGCTCATCTACAGTCTATCTATTTTGTTACCGTGACAACGTTCCTTGCTCTTAGTCGCCCACCCCTGGTTATTATTATGGTTTTTTCTTCTGTTCTTGACAGAAGGATAATTTTTGTTGTGATACATATCCTGTATTGTATGTAGTTTAATATTTGCCTTTTTTTCGATTGTTATGGGACTTTGGGTGTTGCTGACTCGATGACGTTTTCGTGCTTCGCAACTCACGCCTTATTTCTGATTCCATATTATTTTTGTGTTGTTATAATATTAGGCGAAATAAACTACTGGAGTCTTGAGTCTTTTGAAAGCAGCTAGACACGGGCCGACATAGATTCAAGCTGAACAAGTCCGAGCAAACGGAAAATTCCTAAAGAGTTTCATTGTTAAATCTTAAAGCAGTTACTTTCCCATTTCCATTCAACTATCGCATAATCAAAGTGTATAAGTACGCTGCGTTATGGAAATCGCCATTCTAACTAAGAAGTACTCTGTACCAATGATGTCTGTGATAAAAATTTTCACCGTTAATACAGACACTTACTTTTAACTGATACATAATCTGATACATCTCTAGTAAACGGTGCCTAAAAGATACCAGCTAATATTTACTTACATGCCGAAGAACTACTTTAGTACCAGTGAGTTAAATCAGAAAAAATGGAAAACACCACAGTAAAAGGGAACACTAAAATAGACTTCAGTGAAAGGTATCCACCCTAAACAATTAATTAATTATGCGATGTTTGAACCCTTCGCAGCACAATAAGCTACCTTTAGCTCAATCAGACACTGGCAGCGACAGAGCAATATACAATTTGTCAAACTGTTAAGCATTTGTTCTGAGTATCGCAAGAAGTATTGATAACTCATTGGTGTCCAAGTTTTAGATCATTAGTATTCGCAGAAAAAAAAAGAATCACATTCTATTTCAACACCTTTTTCACCAACAAAATAAAATGCGATCACCTTAAAGTCCGCCACTAACCAAAAGGAATCTAGTGGAGTTAAGTATTGGTGTGATATTCTTTGTAGTCATCAGAATTGAAAGTTTCAGATTATCCTCATTTTTACCAGAGGGCATTGGTGCTGTGAATTATTGACATTGCTTTTGAGGCTAGGATTAAGTTGATATAGTACTAAGCTACACAAAACTCCAAAAAGGGTGACAATCCCATTTCATTATCAACTTTCCCACTGCACAAAAGTTTACAAAAATGATTAATTTCGAAAAAGCTTGACCAAATACACAAATACAGATAATAAAGCAATACTAACTACTGCAAACGCCATCCCAAATCCACGAAGCATTCGCTGAGCACACAGCTCTCGTTGAGGTGACATATGAAGACCCACAAGAAACTTCAGAAGAACAGTTGAAATCACATGAAACAGTCTCATCCAGGAGACTCACACTATCCAAACCGGATGAAGTATTCGTGCAATCTATATGAAAATATTTAATAATATAGATGAGCAACAAATAAGGATGCAGGAGTAGGGTGGAGCGAAAAAAAATTATTTTTCCAAATTTGGAGAAAGGGGGTCTAAAAAGTTGCTTTAGCTTTAAAACATGCTTGAAGTTGGTTTCAGATATATAGAAAACAAACCCCTGCACCCCATTAAGCACTGAAAGGTCGATATCATTTGCATATCAGGGAATCTGTAGTGTGGGGATCAATCTCCAAATCTAAAAAAAAAAAATTAACACTTATTTCTCACAAATATCACTTTTCTATGGTGCATCTATTCCATTGAAACAAAAAGAAAAACTAGTTGAAGCTCTACATCAATGACAACCACGTGTAACACATGATTATTAATTAAAAATTAGATTATCAGAAAATCCTAAAATAAACCTCGGTAAAGCTGATAATAAAGGTGAGTTTTCAAAAACCTTAGAAGAATTAGGGTAAATTTTATATCCCAACAACGGTTGGCAAGCGAACCATATTATCAACAAGGCATAAAATATGTGAAAAGTTTTTATAATTGTTATAGCCTATATTTAACTGTTTTCAACACAATTTATATTTGGTACTAAAGCTCAACTGAAAAACCTAATTTATTTAATCCCATTTATGTATGGGTTTGGCTTGGTTACCATGGAAAAGGAACACCTAATTTATTTAATCCACTTTATGTATGGTTTGGCTTGGTTACCATGGAAAAAGGTTAAACTGGCATCAACCCCCACCAAAAGCAATAAAGGATACCTTCGGTCGGGGTCCAAAATCGCATCTTTTGGCAAACATGCATTAAAAATGGAAAGAAATTTTTTCTTGGTATGCCTAGGTGCTCTGGCTAATTAACATCAAAATAAACTTTGTTTTGACAATTGTGGAATTTCAAATTTTTCTTGCTCAATTGTTTTAATAAAGAGTGGCGTGGGTTGAATTTGGGTCTTTTTTTAAATTTCAAAGCAATTTGCGCCGAATTTGCCAAGCTCAAGTTTTCAGAAGGATATTTTAAACATATTATCGGAATACCAAGATATATTCTTGATTGCAAAATTGTAGAATAAAATAAATTATTTTGATTTGAAGGTTCCGCCAAGCTACTTAATTACAAAAAGAATTCTTGCATCGTTTACTTCTTAAATTTATTGCCCATTGACGAGCAGTTTTACAAAGCTATTGATCAGACCAAAGTTGTGCCAATATGAAATCAATGAAATAAATAGCTGCAACAATTTTGTCATCATCAGGCTATATTAATTTCTTCCTTATTTTGCTCTCTTTTTCGGGTGTTAGAGAAGCAAGAGTTTTTTCAATGGCTCCCAATCTAGTGAAGTGAAGTTGAAGTTTTAACTTTTGGTAAATGCTGAATTTTGCCTAATGTTTGTATCATAATATTCAATCAAACCTCTGCTACGCACTGGGCTCCGACAGGTCAAATTTGTGTAAAATTGATTACTATCGATTGATTTCTACATGCGATGTTTTTTTTTGAACGTTAATTTTGTGTGAATCTTATGAAGAATTAGGTGTGCCCAGCTGTAATAGCATAACTGATTGAAGTTGGTTATCTATTACAGTTTCATTTCTGTCACAATCACTGGCCATGCATCGTAAAAAAATGCCAAAAAGTGATCTTTTAATGAAATGAAGTTTATTTCACAGTATGCAATTAACAATGTTTACAATTATATCTGGTCACAAGATTTATCTTGCATCTTGCTATTCCATCCAGTGTGGAACCAATGAGGAACCGTTAAGGTTATCGAGCCTTGTCCCAAGGCGGTGGTTACAGTGTCTCTCCCAGGGGCACCCCGCGTGTATTGCTCTTTGAAGGCTTTTTCATTCATCGGTCTTGGCCATACTTTGCCGGGGTTTGAACCCGCGTCATTCATTAGTTATTACGTTCGGCAGCTGTTATCACTTTCATCACGCCACCACGACCCACAAAATTTATTACAAAAAATTGATAAAAATGACCACAGTGAAAATGTGTTATGTTAGCTGCACTGTTTTGTATCTAAATGATGACGCGCCATTGCTTCAAAACCTATGTGATCGTTTTTTAATAGTAAATAAGATATCTTGGTCAAGAAAATTTAAGGACCATCTGGATTCTCCTCAGCACAAATAGGAAAAGTGAGAGGAAATTTTTAAACTTTATTTTTCAAATTACTCAGGGTAACCCAAAATTTACAAATTTTAAATAAGAAGTGTCTTTTTCTGTGTCCTAAAATTCAGTATAAGCAAAGGTAATAAAATAGCAATTTTTTTTTAATGAAGTGGCACAGAACCACACAAAAGTAATAGACACAGAAAACACAGTGCTGAGCACAATTTGAAATATTCCAAACCTGGAAACATGATAATATCAGATCAAAATGAGGCACACATATGCGCAATACAAAAATATGGCATCAATTCTACCACTGAGAAAGAGTCTATCATATCAACTGATCATGTTCGAGACGATGGACGGTCTAATGCAAATTACTGCACACTCATACTTTTGAAGAGTTTTCTTAATACAAGGTATGAAACTACAACTTTCAACACTTACTAGTCGAGTGGGGGATAACACAAAGAAACTCAACAGCAGCGTACCGTACCCAGGATCAAAAGGTCGCATAGAATTGGGAATCAAAATACCAAATCGAATCAGAGACAACACATCACTCAACAACAACCAATCTACAAGAGCAAAACTTTGATACAGAAAGACTCCATTGCAAGACATTATTAATCTCAGTCCAGCTCAGATATTGTTACATCGACAGTTACAAGATCACATTCCAACACATTCTTAACATTATCACCTACACGCACAATTGATTTCATCTGCAAATGAACATGAGGGCAAACTAGTTCATCTTCATCATAAATCTTAAGAAAAATATAACCTCCCCTACATGTCATAAACATTGTCATACAATCACAACCACCCAAAACAGGTGGGACAGAACTAGTCGTATTGTTAAAATACTACTATACAGACAGTACAAAATTTGAGTTGATGGCTCTGGAAGAATCACCATAAGTAGACACAAAGACTTGTATATATATGCTTATGTTCGTCTCCAGGAGGGAGAAACATTATTACATTGTATTTCATTACTGGTTTTAATCGTTTCGTTCCTGTTAATTAGATAGTAGCTACTACTAGGTACTTATTTGACCTTGTGCCGTAATTTACTTAATAAAGTTTGATTCAAATAATATAAGCGTCCAAAATTAAATTAGTCCCAGTCTTATTAAATGAATAAATGGATACAGTACAAAACAAAGCCATACACAATATAAATGATTCGTAGAAAGGAGACTTTAACAAATCAGCACAAAAGTTTGTTTGATAAGAAACGAGGACATGTATACAGTTTAATAAGAACGCTATCGAGTTCTGTTCCATGGAAGAGCCCGGAATGATACGAGCGATGATTTCATAGCATAACTTCTCTCATATTTATTATCTACTCAAAATACATTGAGACTGTAAGCCAATGAGCCCTTTGCCATATGAAAGGGCAAAATTTTTCTATTTGGAACAAAAAGGAATTTGGCATGTCATCATACCCAGCCCCAGAGTTGACCACTGAACAACAAACTGAGCACACAGGCTATTTTTTTATGGGAGTGGCTGGGTTTGCCCATATAATTTTGCGCAAAATAACGGTTATGTAATCCAAACTTACAAATAGTAGCAGTACCTATATGTTAAATTGCTGAAAATAAGCTAAAATAAGTATGAGATATTAGGCACAATTTTTTCATCATTTTTTTTTCTATTTCCCCTTAGCACCATCTGTCGCTAGAACATTCAAAGCCAATTCTAGGTACATTTTGGAGGTTTGGAAACTTCCAAACAAAGAGCTGCAATGTATAATAGTATACACAGTATACCTATTCGTAAAAATGAACTTACCTTGTACATATATCATGACATTTTCAAACTTCCAATCACCTGGTCCAACCACTGGAGACACCGGATTTTGTGGCAGAGAAACTTTGCTGTTGCTTTTAGAGGCAGTGATGTTACTTATAAGAAATTTGATAGCAACATTGGAAGTTCTTGTACAAGTGATGCCTTCTGAGCATGAATCCGGATCACATTTTGCATTTGATACACTCATTAAGCAGTTTTCCAAAACATTTCCATCTTTGTCTTCATATATGAGTGAAAAATATCCAGTGCCTAGATTAGTGAAATCATCTGAAACAATATTAACCTCAACATAGGGTAGATTTGTTGCCCAGAGGTTAGAGATGCTGTTGACATTTTCAAAATTTGTTGCAGTAGTAAAGACAACTGAAAAAAAACATAAGGTAAGTTAAAAAAGTTAACAAGCTGGATCAAACTATTACATTTATGAAGACTCAGAAGTATGAACTCTTATTTTACAGTGGACTAAAATCATTTCGATACTTGTTCATTATTACAGTTGGCAGAAGTGTTATAGAAAAGAATGCACTGGCGTTGAAACGTAGACAAATGAAAATTTCACTCATTGTTTTGGGTTCTGATTTAATTTCGCCATTTCTTGTTGTAATTATTGTTTATCGAGATACACATTTTGCATTTGTAATACATTGCCTACCAAGACATCAAGACGCGAACATAAACAAAACATACTTAACGAAAGCAGTTTCTACAATAGTACAAAACATTATCACAGACACAGTGTGAAAATGTACAATTGTGGAACTTTCTTGATTGATTTTGTTGATTAAAGGGTGCCGTCGATTGCGTCACTGACAAAACGTCAGAGTAATTCGCGCCGAACCTTCCGAGTTTAAATTCCTTAGGGGGGTATTTAAAACAATATATTATTGGCGATAAAATAATTTATTTTTTTTTTATAAATCAGGCTTTTAAATACCAAAATATATTTTTTGATGTCACAATTGTAGATTTTTCCTTGTTTCGTTAATTTAAAGGCTGGCGTAGATTGCGTCATCGTCAAAACGTTAAAGTAATTCTCGTCGAACTTGCTAAGTTTAAATTCCTTTTTTCGTTAATTTAGAGGCTGGCGTCATTGTCAAAACGTCAAAGTAATTTGTGTCGGAATTGCTAAGTTTAAATTCCTTGTTTCGTTAATTTAGAGGCTGGCGTCGATTGCAAACTACATACATTTCCTATTGCGCCGTTTTGCAATGAATGATATAATACTGGTCGTTCCGATTGTGGATCACACATGATCGGATCGTCATCAAATTAAATCGCATGTATGACGGGTACCAATGAAAATTCACTAATGTCTGCAAGCAAAAAAGATCGAGCATGTGCTTGGTACACGGTAAATCTGGGTGCAGTCTATTATCAATTTAATTCGAATCTCTCTACAATTTGACATATCTTGAAAGTACATGCGCTCGTCGCGTCATCTATATATAACTTTTATATACCGTAATATAAAACGCTTCACAATTCGCTATGGGTCAGAAAAAAGTCTCAGAAACAAAAGTTTTGGAAAAAAGTAGCGACTTATCGGCCGCAAAATACGGTAATATAAAACGATTTTCAAGTTGGTAGTGAGCAATTCAATGTTAGCAATTGCATTATTATGATATTGAATAAACCTCAACTTCTTCTGATCAGCTAACACTTTATCAAATTGCAATTGTAAAAGCTTGTACAGACCCCGTAATTGCAATAATAGAGACAAATGCTGGGCTAAATGTAGGCCAACTTTGAGATGACATTTCTCCCTGGATCTTTCAATAAATTGACGATCGGCCTATGGCAAAATATAGACCATATTTTGGTCCATATGGCGTATTTTGAACAGTCATGAAAAATAAACTGTTAGGGTTTTGGGGGGACAGTTGGTCTTTTTGAAGTCAGGAAATATGTAGGAGAATAAAGCATTAAAAATAATTAAAATTTGAAGAGGTTGGGTTTTTTGGGCGTTTATGCTTAGCCAAGAAATTTCTCGAGGTGGGGTCCCGAAAAATATTATAAAAATAATAATAACACTCATTTTTCTATGAAAAGGCTTTCCTGTTTCGATTATAGCCCTTTGAATCCAAAGCGACGAAGATATTTTTTTTTGATTGTACTTTGAATGGGCTTGACACTCATTTTGTAAAAATGATGCGGGATCAGAACAAGAATGGAAAGAATTCTTTATGTCACTGGATATACCTGATGGAAAAGCGAAGGAATACAGTACGCCGTAACTTTCCATGACAATGGCATGACCGAAGTGCAATTTTCCGAAATCACAAAACAAGATAAAAAAAATTGGAATAACATTACTTGGTCACATATAATGCATCATAAAGAAAATAAAAGAAATATCTCAGGCACATGACACCAATGAGCACAACTCCGCATGAAGCAGTAGTAACAGGATGCAAAGTCAATGAACCATCACCTAAACTGCCTCAACTATCACTGAAGATGACACAATCCCAGTATTGAAAATTCAAAGTGGACTGGGGAGTGCTCAAGAAGGTCACTGCTATAACTCCCAGTCAGATACCATAGATGATCCTGATGAAATAGACTTATTCTAGGAAGTTATCGAGACAAGCATCACAACACTTGTCACACAAAACTCTTAATCCTACGACTTCTGCAGTCTCTGAAAACATGGATAAGAATCTATACAGGACTATATTGTCATGCGCAATTCATCAGCAGTTGACTGCGAATACTCGTTTCCCAACAGCGAAGTCGTTATGTCTTCAGTCGCATTAAGGATCAGCTGGTTAGAGGCATACCTAATCAAAAACTTAAAACTGATATCTTTGCAAAGACCAACCATATAAAAACCCTTGATGATATTATCAAATAAGCTGAAGCATTTGAAGCTGCTGTCAAAGTTCAGAACAAATTGGTTAGCGAATCACCAGTTGCTCACATTTCTGGAGGGATGTCAAGAAACTACACACCTCAACCCTAGAGATCAACATCGAATAAACCTCATAAACCTTGTTCTGGAAGTGGCAGTTTACAGCATAGTTCATGAGAAAGATCGGGAAAATGCCCAGCCTAGGGATGCGACAAGTGCAGCATTCTAAATCAATATGCAATTGTCTGTCGCAAACCTAGCTCTCAAGAATCAGTTCAAGCACTAATGGCAAACGTGGTATATACATCAGGCAAAAGAAAATATACAACAAATATACGTATAGAGGAAATTGTTGCGACCTTTACACCCATCTGTGTGTGTTCAAAGCAGATCTGTTAAACTGTCAATATATCTTGATAGTGGAGCCAGTATTTGTGTTGCTGGTCCACAGCACATGGAAAAGTTAATGCTGAATCGTCCAGATTTGTCATTTTGCAGGATAGAATCACTACATTTGGGGGTTTTCGACTACATTACATTGAATACTTCATGATAAAGTTTGAAATATATAACACTGCACCACACCATCACATGTAACAACGTTGACAGACTATATTCCACGACGGGTGTGTGACACTTTTTACAAACAGTTACCACCTTCAATAAAATTCCAGGATGATAAATTAAGTGCAAAAACATCAAGAGATGATATTTTTAATACAGTGGATTACATCAATGATTTTGCACTCCCACAACGTCCGGATAAGCTACCATATTCCAAGAAAAAAATATTCCCAAACTAGAGCAATATCTTCTGGATAAATTTGCAGACACAGCATTCTGCCGTTCTATTTCTTTACCAGTCATGTCTGATCCAGAGGCTCATATACACTTGAAACCTGATGCAAAACCTCATGCAAAGCATACTATTCCTGTTCCTTACCATCCGAGGGAAAAGAAAAAGCAATCACTTGATGATGGAGTAAATTAGCTACAGTTCTTATAGGAACACCAGTACTATGGTGATTATAACAAAAGAAAAATAGATGTTATCGCAGAACAGTAGATCTTCAGCATTTTAATCGTGGGTGTCTCCATGAGACTCACCATTGTCAATCCCCATTCCAGTTTGCATGCCAAGTACTTGCCGATACCAAGAAAACGATATTGGATGCAGTGGACGGCTATCATGCTATTGCTTTGGACAAAGGGAGCCAACATCTCACAACGTTTATCACCAAATGGGGATGATATATGTATCTTCTCTTGCCTCAAGGGTTTTTTGCTTCAGGCGATGCATATACAGGAAGATATGAGCTCATTAAAGATATACCGCAAAAGGTTAAAGGTGTTGATGATGCCTTGCCATATGACAGCCAATGGCATCATTAAGAAATCAAATAAATTCAAGTTTTGTCAAGATACTGTCTCATTCGCAGGTCGCAAACTGACAACAGACGAAATTGTCCTGGCGGATGATATACTTTCAGCAATCAAAAGATTTTCCTCCACCAAAAGACCTGACAGGAGTTCATCCATGAATGGGTCTTGTTAATCAAACTGCTTGGGCATATTCAATAAATTACATCTTGCTGCCATTCAGAAAATTAGTCAAAAGTAAATCTAAACTTGAATGGACCCAATCATTTCAAGAAACCTTAGAAGTCAAAGTCTAAACTCATATCAGATGTTCAGGAGGGCATCAGAACATTTGACACTCAACTTCCAATCTTGCAATATTTCTCACCAAGGATCCACGGGTATGAAATTGCGTTGTTAATTCAACTATATATTGGCCAGGCATGAATTCCAGCATTTTAAACTTTTGGGCAGATAGTCGTACAGACGCCAGACATCCAAAGAAACCAATGATAATAACTTCTCCCCAATGGCCTTTTCAAAAATTTTGAGCAGACAATTTTGAAGTACATATTCAGACATACATGGTCATTGTAGATAGAATCAGTGGCTGGATTTGTGTTCATTATTTCAGACACATGGCGGATAGCACTGAACTAATCCAAATATGCAGAACTTTTTTCGTTGCATATGTATCTCTGGACGAATTCGCGAGTAATGGAGGACTTCAATTCACGCCAACACAATTTCACCGATTCTCTCTACATCAGGAATAAAACATAGTTTATCCTAAACACAAACATCCACAATCAAATGAGTGTGCTGAACTCCGAGTGAAAGCGGCAAAATGCATTATATATCGCAATGCCGCCATAGATGGGTCTATTAACGCTAATAGGCTGCCAGAGCTATTATGCAATACCGCAACACTCCTTCACCACATAAAATTTTACCCCAGCACAAATTCTCTTTCATCATCACATGAGAGATCATTTACCTGTCCATCCAACTCACCACAAACTGCAAAAGGTATGGCTAGAACTAGCGCGACAACATGAACAACAGACTTCAAGAAGAAAATTGAACAAAATTACGATCTCAAGGCTCATTCCCTGAAACCATTGTAAAATGGTACATCTGGCGTAATTCAAAACAAAGATTCAATTGTTGGGATAGGAGTTGGCCAATTGTTGATGCTCTTCCCTATAAGCAATACAGAATCGTCAGAGTGGATGTGTCAGGTAGAATAACCCTGAGAAATTGTCATTTCACACGACAAGATGTTCATTACTCCATCTGCATTGATCATCACAGCGCCGGAAATTCAGACGACGGCTGAAAATTATGCTGCTAACTATGGAGGTTATGGGTTTGCAAATCAATCGCTCCATCAATCTGCCAACCACCAGCGACAGCAGTAAGCAATCCGTCTGTCTAGTCACCTCCCAAGAGCTTTGAAGAATCTTCAAGACTCCACAACAAACCAGGATCACAAGAACAATTGCCATTACACCAGAGTCATTGAGCTTGGGGAGAGGTTGACAGAAAATATATTATACATTTCGTTTGATGAAAATGTTTCATTTAGAGTTGATAATCCAACCAGGTTCATGATATACTAGTGAATATTATTATTTATCATTATTGTGGGAAGGGGAGATAATGAATTTATATCCCGTCTCATATTTCATCTTATTCTAATATGTGTGTATTATGTTTACAGGACTTATAGTTCCTCCTTATATAATTTCAATAAAATACCAATTGGTAATCTTGTGGTCTCCATAATTATATTGAGTATTATTTTACTAAAGTTTTGAAGTTTTCCAATTGAAGCTAGATATTTATTTTTGATAGATGTAAAAACAGCTAGAAAGTATGGGTTCGCGCATTAGGATAAGTAGAGGGCATAAAAGTTCTACAGAACACAAATTATCTGATCATTGTGACGTCATGGATATATAAAACTTTCGCGTGCCATAGGATCGCATACATATATTAAAATTTTTCCTACTTTCGTTTGAGCTAATAAACCCTGTTGTCAGGGAGATTTTGGGTATTCTCGCCAAAAGGCTTGCGACTCTCAGCAGATAAAATAAATACATCGCAGAGGAGAGGAGTAAAAGCGGTATATCTTTCACTTCCAATCAAATCAGCCAAAATTCGTTTGTGTCTAGACGCGACTATTACCGCACAGAAGCACAACACGACAACACCAACCATTACCGCCAGTTCGAAATACACCGACTTGTCTATGCCTAGTTTAAGCTTTTTGGATGACAACTGTGATAATTTGTTTGCTGATACCCGATTGTTGTTGAAGTCGAGATAAAGCATTGTTGGTTCTAATTTGTAATGATTGCGAGTTGCTGATTACCAACGTTCAGAAGAAGCGACGATATCAATCAACACTTCTCATTCAGCGTTCGATCTCGTAGCACTCAAGATGTGGTTTTGTTTGGACTCGTTAATGTTACTCTTTGTGTTTATCTTTTATTTAGTGCTTAATTTTAAGTAGAATAAAGCCTTAACAAGCAGAGGTGTAATGCGTCGTTTATGATAGAATTTACAACAATTTATTCTACTTAAATTTGATGATGGACCGAATACTAAAGCCCGAACGGTTTGATGTTTCATCGAGTGAAAAAGATGCTGCGAAGCGATGGAGACATTGGCTCAAAACTTTCCAGAATTTTCTTTCAAAGTTGAATGAAGAGACAGACAAGCTTCAGGTACTTACGAATTATATTTCTTCGGATGTGTATGATATTATTTCAGAAGCTACTTCGTACGATAACGCCATAGAAATACTAAAGACTGCGTATGTGAAAACTCCAAATGAAATTTTTGCCAGACATTCTCTAGCGACGCGTAAACAACAAGGTGGTGAAAGTTTAGATGAATTCTTGCAAGTTTTGAAAAATCTGAGTAAAGATTGTAATTTCAAATCGGTTACTGCCGCTGAATATCGCGATGAAGCGGTTCGCGATGCATTCATTAGCGGGTTGATGTCAAGTAATATTCGTCAACGATTGTTGGAAAATAAAACTCTAGATTTGCAAAGTGCTTTTGAAAATGCTAGAGCGTTAGATGCGGCGCAAAAAGAGTTCAGATTCTTATAATTCTCTGTCATATGCACAGGCAGCTATGGCTCTCCCAGACAAACAAATCGAATGTACCGATCTAGATAGAGATGAGATACATACAGTAGCCCAAACTCGTTCCCAACGAAAGTGCTACTTTTGCGGTTATACATGGCACCCTCGTAATAGATGCCCAGCACGGTCTGTGAATTGTAGCAAATGTCATAAAATAGGGCATTACCAGAGGGTATGTAAATCTCATCGTACCACGAATGATGGAAATTTGTCTTCAACCATGTACTCGGCTGTAACTGCCATGAAAGCGAATGTTTTGATTGGACTATCAAAGTCTTGTGTTGGAGTAGTTATGAAAGGACATACCGTCAAAGCTCTAGTAGATTCTGGTAGTACGGATAATTTTATACATCCCGATTTTGCAAGGAAGTGCGAATTGAAAATATTCCCCACTCATGAAAATGTTACAATGGCTTCTTCTTCTTGTACATCTAGAATGGTGGGTTATTGTGTCTGCGATGTGTCATTAAATGATAGACTGTACTCCGACGTGAAATTGTACGTTTTGCCAAACTTACGCGCCAATGTTATCTTAGGCCAGGATTGGCAACGCAAACACGAAAGTTTGACGATCAACTACGGCGGGAGGAATCCGCCATTAACTATTTGCTCACTTACTTCGCTCAAAATGTCACCCCCGCACTTGTTTCGACATTTAACTACTGACTGTCAGCCAATCGCAACGAAGTCCCGGCGGTATAGCGAGGAAGATCGTAAATTCATTGCTTCTGAAATAGACAGACTCTTGTCCGATGGTATCATAGAACCCAGCGAATCACCATGGCGTGCCCAAGTTGTAGTGACAAAGAATGATCGACACAAGAAACGTTTAGTCATCGACTATTCTCAGACGATCAACAGATTTACGCAATTGAATGCATATCCTTTGCCTCGTATAGATGAAACTGTCAATAAAATAGCTCAATATAGCATTTTCAGCACTATTGATTTAAAAAGTGCCTACCATCAGCTCCCCCTCAGAGAGGGCGATAAAAAGTTTACGGCTTTTGAAGCGAATCATCGTTTATACCGATTTTGCCGCCTTCCCTTTGGAGTAACTAACGGAGTAGCTATATTTTTCAAAAGCGATGAATGATTTCATTGAAGAAGAATCGCTGGACGACACTTTTGCGTATCTAGATAATGTAACCATTTGCGGTAGAGATCAAGAGCATCATGATATTAATTTAAATCGCTTCTTAGATGCAGCTAAAAATAAGAATCTTACTTACAATAAAGACAAATGTGTGTTCTCTACCGATGAACTCAAAATACTCGGTTGTGTTGTTTCCGGTGGCAATATAAAGCCGGATCCGGATCGCTTACAACCACTCCGTGAAATGCCGCCGCCAGTAAACATGAAAGAGCAAAAGCGTGTGATTGGCTTGTTTTCATATTATTCGCAATGGATAAGCGAGTTCTCAAATAAAATTCAGCCGATTGTGAAGAACACCGATTTCCCATTGCGAGGCGTAGCATTAAGCGCTTTCAATGCCCTGAAAGTGGAAATTGAAAATTCGGTAATTTGTGCAGTGAATGATAAGATCCCTTTCACTGTTGAAACTGATGCTTCAGAATCGGCACTTGCAGCTACTTTGAACCAAAATGGACGACCAGTCGCTTTCTTTTCAAGATCTCTACGGGGTTCTGAACATAAACATGCGGCGGTAGAAAAGGAAGCAGCTGCTGTAGTTGAAGCGGTACGCCGCTGGAAACACTTTTTAACCGGAAAACATTTTACCTTGGTAACTGATCAACGATCTGTTGCATTCATGTTTGACGTGAAGCATAAGAGTAAGATTAAAAATGATAAGATATTACGCTGGCGAATGGAACTTCTGACATATGATTTTGACATAGTATATAGAATAGGGAAGGAGAACGTAGCAGCTGATGCATTGTCCCGAATCAAGTGTTTCAATATGTCTGTGAATAATCTGTACGAACTTCACAACGCTCTTTGTCATCCCGGAATTTCCAGAATGGCGCACTTTGTTAGAGTTCGAAATCTGCCTTTTTCTGTTGAGGATATCAAACGAGTTACGAATTCTTGCAAGATTTGCGCCGAATGTAAGCCACGATATCACAAACCTGACAGTGTTCACCTGATTAAGGCAACGCAGCCGTTTGAACGACTTAGTCTGGACTTCAAAGGTCCGCTGCCTTCTGTAAATCATAATAAGTATATTTTGACTGTTTGCGACGAGTACTCGAGATTTCCATTCGCGTTTCCCTGTAAAGACGTGAGCACGCAAACCATCATTAAATGTTTAATTTCCCTGTTTTCTATGTTTGGTACGGCTTCTTTTATTCATTCCAATAGGGGCATGGGGTTTATGAGCATGGACCTGAAGAAGTTCCTAGCGGACAGAGGAATAGCAACCAGCAGGACTACAAGTTATAATCCTGCAGGTAATGGGCAGGTCGAAAGACTAAATGGCACAATTTGGAAAGCCGTCACGCTAGCATTAAGATCCAGAAATTTCAAAGTAAATCGATGGCAAGATGTACTAGATGACGCCCTTCACTCTATAAGGTCTTTATTATGTACCGCTATCAACACTACGCCACATGAGCGATTGTTTTCATTTCAACGACGATCCGCCAGTGGAACGTCCATTCCGTCTTGGCTATCCACTCCAGGGCAAGTGTTGTTGAAACGGCATGTTCGTAATTCCAAATTTGAGCCTTTCGTGGATGAGGTTGAATTACTACAAGCAAACCCTCAATATGCTCACATCAAATTTCCTGATGGAAGACTTGATACAGTCTCCACTAAACACTTAGCTCCCTTGGATTCTACTAATTTGCTTCAAAATGTGTCTAATTTTTTCAGGTGGCGATTCGAAGTGTGGATACGAAGCAGGTTCAATAATTGAACAGAATCCAATTGAAAAGCAGGAAGAAAACGGTAACACAAAGTTCGAATCTCCTGAACCAGTGAAACTAAACGTGCCCGATTGTGTAACAGAGCCGGAGCCATTGCGCCGTTCTACACGGCAACGTAATCCTCCAGACCGCTTAACTTACGAGTCCTTTTAATTTTTAAGGGAGGAAGAATGTGATAATTTGTTTGCTGATACCCGATTGTTGTTGAAGTCGAGATAAAGCATTGTTGGTTCTAATTTGTAATGATTGCGAGTTGCTGATTACCAACGTTCAGAAGAAGCGACGATATCAATCAACACTTCTCATTCAGCGTTCGATCTCGTAGCACTCAAGATGTGGTTTTGTTTGGACTCGTTAATGTTACTCTTTGTGTTTATCTTTTATTTAGTGCTTAATTTTAAGTAGAATAAAGCCTTAACAAGCAGAGGTGTAATGCGTCGTTTATGATAGAATTTACAACAACAACAATGGATAATTCATTATCTCTTGGAAATATTCAGCCTTGTTAAATTTGCGAGGATACCGCATTTTGCGGCCGATAAGTCGCTACTACTCTCTACTTTGTAGAGAGATTTGAATTAAATTGATAAAAAAAAAATTAAATTGATAAAAAATAAATAAATTATTTTATCGCCAATAATATATTGTTTTGAATACCCCCCTAAGGAATTTAAACTCGGAAGGTTCGGCGCGAATTACTTTGACGTTTTGACAATGACGCAATCGACGGCACCCTTTAATCAACAAAATCAATCAATCAAGAAAGTTCCACAATTGTACATTTTCACACTGTGTCCGTGATAATGTTTTGTACCATTGTAGAAACTGCTTCCGTTAAGTATGTTTTGTTTACGTTCACGACATGATGTCTTAGTAGGCAATGTATTACGGTAAGTAGGCAATGTATTAAAATGCAAAATGTGTATCTCGATAAACAATAATTACAACAACAAGAAATGGCGAAATTAAATCAGAACCCTTCAAATTCTTCGTCTTCGGTGTCTGAGGAAAACAGATCATACGAAGGTGATTGGTGGGGAGTATAAAGTGCACGGAACACATTTTATACATTTGCTTTGTTCTTTGCTTCCGCGATCGTTGCATAAACGGAAACAATAACATACACACACATGGAGAAAAAACGATGTTTTACGGTCATCGGCCAAAACAACATTGCACACCTGGGCAAAAACGATAGTGCGCTCGTTCCATGCGTCTGAGTTAGTAAATTACTGTACGTCATTATTTTAGCGTTTGATAAGGCGCAGCGTGTATTTCCGTTTTTGAGGAGTAGTTCACGGACACTTTGCGACTATTACAGTGTTGCGTCATATCTGTGTACAAAATAGCAAAATTTTAGAAAAATGACCCTTTGCGACCATTACCACGGAGGTGCTTATAGGCCGCAAAATACGTACTAAAATAAGCCACAATGTGTCCGTTCATTACAGTTAAATGCAATATTAGTAGGGAAATTCTAGTATGTTTTCGTAAATGATTCAATATTCACTTTGCTTTGCATAGCAATCAACGATGTGTTTTTGTGAAAGGCAATTTAAATACGTATACAAGACTCGGCCAAAATTACGTAGGACTCGAAACGAGTCTGAGTATTAAAAGTATGGCCGAATCTGAATCTTGTTGCAACCTCAATTCACATAAACAGAAAATACATACATGCATAAGACTTGAAATTAATTAAATATTCCACTGGTATATAACATATTTACCTGCATCACATTCTGTAGACACTATCACATATAAATACAGTAATCCAAACAACTTCTTAATCATGTCCATGATAATCTCCGCAGTGAAAAAATATTAAACATAATATATCACCTGCAGTTACACGGAAAATAAAGGTATTTATTTCAATTACCGGTATGCTTGCATGGAGACTTTAAACACAATGGGCAAAGCAGGGAATTTTAGTTTCCCGTACGAAGAATAAGGTGGCGGATATATAGGAAATTAAGGGTTTCTGGAGTTATTCAGGTAATAAAATTCAAACGCTAATGCAATAATGGACTGGATGGTCTGTAAACATTAAATTTGGAATCTTTAATTAAATTTTGAGGCACATTCTGTTACCAATAGAAGTCTTGTGGGCGAAAGAAACATAATGGTTCATTGTTTAGAATAGATTGTAATACAAAAGTGGTGTAGCCAAAAGCAACTGCACCCTAAGTGGACAACATTCCAATGTATAGAATCAAGAATGGGCCAACATCATCATATATCAAGCATGATCTATTAGAATATTCTCCTAAATATTTCTCATGCGACACCAGCAATTCTCGCGATCACACACTGATATAACATGAATTTTTAGTAATACAATTTCCCGTTGAATATGTCTCGCGTCACATGCTTGCACAAAAGTATATAATACTTATTCAGATTATATATTTTTGGCAAAAAGAAGTCTGCTTGATCTCGCTTAGACAAGGCTGAATGAAATCCATGGAACTTTGGGAAAACGCTACCTTAAACTTCATTGCATATGATTTGTATAGACTTATTCTGAAAATCAACTATAATTTGGACAACCGTATTGACGATTCTTTTGATTCTGAATTTATAAACCACTATGACATTTACGAATTATTAATATTGTCTATAATCATCACATTCTTATAACATCGTCCATATTCATTGAATTTGTGGAAACCGTCTATGTATAATGATAAGAGTCCGTATGGACATGCCAAACAGTCAACGTTCTTCTAGGAAAAGGAGTCAAAATAGTGATACATGCAAATTATTAATATTGTCTATATCAATATATTCTTATAACATTGTCTAAAACCATTGAATTCATTGTTATGTGGAAACCGTCTATGTCAAACGATAAGAGTTCGTATGGACATGTCGAAAAGTCAACTTTCTTTTAGAATTAGGAGTCAAAATATTGGTATCATAGTGATTAGATAATGCAACGATTTCGGTAAATTCAATAAAAATATAATATAAAAAGAACCTAAATCTTTTCCAATTTAGACAATTGAGTAATGTACTGTTAATCAAACATCACACATGTGACTTGTGCACAGGGTGACGTTACTTGCTGAGCACAGCACACTCCCTCTTTGCAAGAGTTTGCAAAGTTTGCTAATTAAGACTAAATCGACAATTTTAACCATATGCAAAGTCGAATATTTCTTTTATTTTCATTTTGCTGGTGCTAATGTGATGTGATATATAATGGCAAGTTTTCTGCTAACCTTCTTTCAAAAGTTGTCGGCAAAATGAATATTCGTAAAATTTGGCTTTGAAATCTCCTTTACCCACCGAAATCGATAACCTTTCCCAGCCTGGGTTACAGTTTGATTAAATCCGTTTCTTTTTTAATTGATATAATAAGTAAATAAATACTTTTCTTTTAATTTCATTTTTTTCTATTGTTTTTTTTTCAGCGTCATGGATACATCCAGTATTTTTACTTCAGCTAGACAGTGAGATTTAGGCTTATTGCCCCTCTGATACAATCAATCACTTACTAATATTAAAATTTTTGACATGGTGACATCTTACAATCAAAGCAATATGGATCTGTGCAAGAGATGCTCCATATATGTATGCTCATAATATAACATCAAGAGTTCCCTTTCAAAGTTTGGCATTAATTTTACAATTCCAATTACTTTACATTTGAAGATAGCTCTCATATGGAACCTCATTTTTACTATTTCATCATATTTTATTGAATTTCTATATTACCGTATGGTTGACTCACCACAAAGTGAGGTTATCAATTCAGATTTGCAATTAGTATCATTTGAAAATATAATATCTGGTTGTAAAGGTATGGTCCATTCACATTGTAAAATAAATGATAACTACTGGCCCTAATTTCCCTGTCACAAAGATTAAAATAACCTAGCTCATCTTCAAACCAGAATTTTATTTTATCGCCAGTGGGCATAGCATTATGCAACACTCTCCACGTTAGTTCCCTGTATTTATTAGGTACCGTATATTCAAATTCCAAATTTTCGTCCATTCAATTGTTTTTGCCAGATGCAACTTATTCCCCAAGTTTTGTTCATGGGAGGTCAAAAAGTTTAAACTCTGTTTTGATTGTAATAATTTGTAAGTTCTTTTTGCTGTTAAGTCATTTGATTAATTATACCTTTCGGTTAAAATTCTTTTGTGATAGTATTCTTGATTTTGAGCTAATATTTCTTTCCAATTGATTAGAATATGTGTCCATATATTTCTAAATTCTGAAATGCATTTTGCAACTAAATAAGTCTTCCTATTCTGATTGGTATTTCGTCATTTAATAACTGGGTAAATAATTTCGGATGAATCTCTTAAGCTAGTATTTATAACATCTCCTACTGTTAGGACTTTTGTCATTACCCAGTTCGCTTCTGCCTGGATTACATGACCATTTTGATCTTTTATTAGAAGGTTATGCTAAATTATTTCTTTCGTCACCGCCATAACTGTGTTAGAATGGGTATAGTTTAAATTTTAATTCTTAAAAATAATTCACAATGTTCATATAGTACGATGGAATGGAAATTATTCTTTCAAAATTAAAGTTTAGACGTAGGCATTTCAGATTTCCTTCAGATGAACTGTCACAATAACTATTTATATAAAATAAAGCCATTCTAGACCAAGGTCTTGACTCATTTTTAGTAATTTGAAACCCCATTTTAATTGAATAGCTTTTAGTTGATTTCTCAAATTCATCAAGTTTACTCCCCCTTCGTTAAGATTCGAGCAGATTATTTTTCTGTTGACCAGTTGTGCCTTTTCATTCCATATAAACTTATAAATAACTGTTTCTAGTTTTCGTATGTAAAATTTAGGCATATTTTCAAAAATGGCCAGATCTTGCCAATTATACGCAAATTCCACCCTTGGTTTTACGTTTATTTGGTTCACTTATTCCTTTTTCGATTACTCGTAACTTTTTTAGTTTCTTGATCATCTACATAGCTCACTATCTCATAACAGATGTCGTAACAGATGTCAATAGTTGGTTCTCTTTTCCGTTTTCCACATTTATTCTTAGTTTTGAACAATGGATTGACCATATTTAGATTTTTCTCTCACAATTATCCCAATAAAATCCCCTTAAGAGTTTCATCCACATTCTTTAGTTTAACCGACCATTTTTTAGCATCACCTGTATTTCTTTTCGAAAATACTCATACTCATTTAATTGAGCATTGTACTTTCAGAAGCCAAGACCCTGTTTCAAATTTGACATTTGTATAGTTTTTAGACTTACTGGGAAATGATCTGATATCTAAATAAAAACTTCCCCTAAATACCTACCAAGAACACTAACTAGTCACTGTTACTTTCATTTCCACTGTTTTCCGGGGACATGGGCCTTTCAAGATTGTCCATATCTGATCCAATTGCTGTTTCTTCCATCTCAGTATTAGGTTTTGAGAGGGACTGTTTATTTATTCCTTGGATATCAATGTCCATATTTTTATTTGAAGTTCCATGTTGAGATAGTGCAATTGGGTTTTTGTTTTCTGACATACAATCAGGCCTTGGAATGTAATTGACCCCGTTTGTCCAGGCTTGACATTTTATTATTTTATTTATTTTGTTACATTCACTCTGTCCATCACTTCTTCCACCTTTTAGAACCATTCCACATAAATAAATATCTGCTGAAAGATTTTTTGCCAATTGTACAGCCGTAGTGATATTTTTTGATAATCGATCATATGTTTTTGAATTAATGTCATTTGTTCCAACATATATTAGGATACTGTTATATGTTGCATTCATTTCAGCACAGGCTTTTCCTATATGGACAAACTTTCCATCATGTAAATGACATGTTTCCACTTTATCCAGACCGACTTTCTTTGCCGTTCTTTTGACTTGCCAATCGCCAATCAATAAAATTGGTTTGGGTGTCTCTCCTTCATTTATCCATTGCAAGTGTTTCAGTGTCCTGAATACTTCAGGGCAGTTTGTGAATTAACCGACTGTTGTGTGTCCCTTCGATTGGGAGTGGTTGGTTTTAGCTGTGAAGGGAGATTTTTTAGAGTTGAGAGCTGTGTGTCTTTGAATTTCTTCCTCAATTTTAGATATTGTAGCTTGTGTCTGCTGCTGTCTAGCTTCTACCATTTTTTGAGGAATCGTTGAGTTTGGTGAAGTTTGTTTGCTTATTTGACAGGATCCTTGCCTGGGGAATGGTATATACCAGGTGATGAGGGTTGTTGAAAACATGAACTGGTCGCTGGTTTTTGTTGGTTAGAAGTTATTTGTTGAGCTGAAATGGGTGTCTGCAATTCAAGTGACAGCGAGCTTTTATCTGAGTTTTTTTTCTGTAATAAACAGTCTTTTTTTAGATGAGGCTTGCCTTTTCCATTGCAGTAACTACATTTGCATCTTCGAGGACATTCTTCAACTTCATGAGTCACAGAATGATATATGTAACACCAACTGATATAATTTTTCAGATTTTGTGCCGAGTAGGGTAATATACAAATATCTCCTCTCCCGCATATTTATTTGGCATTTTTACTCTAGAGGATTTACTGAATATCTCTTTTGAGTATAACGCCGTCAGGATCGGACATTCTTTTTAATGATTCGACTTCTCCATAATTTGAGAGAAAACTTCACTTTTTTATCAGAAATTTTCCGGCATTTTACTCAGAGTAACATTAATAATATTTGTATTTAAAAAAATTTCCTCAATTTCTGCTGAGTAAGTTTCTTCATTTTGTAGGTAACGTTATGTAATTCCTTCATTTAATCCTTTTTTAGAAGAAGCCTCATTATTGAATTCAACTCGCCATACCTTGTTAATGTCATATAACGTTATGCATTTGGTTATCTCTGGTCCTGTACGGCCATACAGCATATATTATCTTTTTTACTTCCTCTCATTCGAGCCACCCACTCTTTTTCAATGGTAACGTTATGTTTAGGGGTCTAGTGAAGTTTAGTAACTTACCATATTCCGAATGTCATTGAAATAAAAACTGAAAGAATGTTCTCATCTAGGGGGCGCCAATGCTGAAAGTATCTGGCATTATCTCCCGGGTTAGGATGAGTCGCTTGCAACATGGGAAATTATTATGATAATCGGATATATGGTACTAAACTTCATGAGACCCATGTTTACTGCGTCAACCTGTTCCACAGGATCGTTATCATCATCCGTCATAGTCAGTTGTCGTTGTCTGGGTGTGTACCAGTCAGAACCGTTAGGAAATCCAATCAAAATGAACGCCTTATCTATCAATTCTATATAACACCAAACAATCCGACCGCCCACATCAGGTTACAGACCCGTACTGTACAGTGTGTATAAACTGTAAAGGTAGCAGACACTTCCAGCAGAATGTTACCGATTTTTCAATTAATATATCCGCCATCGCCCAATCATAAATATTCATTCCCAAAAACGTTTTTTGTTACGATCTTTTTTTTTTTTGACTAGTTCAAAACAATACTTGTACGCCAAGGAAAAATAATTAAAAAAATTCCAGCATGGGAATTACAGGGAAATCAACCAACGAATTGTTCATCACACTATTCCTTTTTTCAGTATGTTCAAAATATACTTCTACACCTATGAAATTTTTTTTAAACAAATTCAACCGTGCGGATCATGGGGAAATTCCCCTCCCTTTCATGAAAAAGTGCAAAAAGACAAAATATCCTTAATAAGGACGTGATTAAGATATAAGGCGGCAGAAAAATTGTTCGTCATGCTATTCCTTTGTACAGTATGTTTAAAATATATTTGTACAAATAGCAAAAAATTTTAAAGAAATTCAGCCGTGCGGATCATTGGGAAATTCCCCTCCCTCTTCATGGAAAATTGCAGAAATGACAAAATATTCTTAATAAGAGCGTCACTGAGTGACGAAAAATTTATTTGTCACACAATTCCTTTTCGCAATATGTTCAAAATATCTTTCTACACCTATGAAAAAAACTTCAAGAAATTATGCTGTGCGGATCATGGAGTAATTCACCTCCCTTTTCCTGAAAAAGTGCAAAAATGACAAAATATCCTTGATAAGGACGTCATTAAGTGATGAAAAATATATTCGTCACGCTATTCCTTCTTATAGTATGTTCAAAACATATTTCTACATATGAGAAAAATTTTAAACAAATTCTACCATGCGGAGCATGGGTGAATTCCCCTTCCTTTTCATGAAAAAGTGCAAAAATGAAAAGTATCCTTAATAAGGACGTCATTAGGTGACAAAAAAATTATTTGTCACATTATTCCTTTTCACAGTATGTTCAAAATATTAAAATGCGATGCAGACAAAGAACTTCTGTAAGAAAATGGTTCCAATGTCACGACAAAATAAATCAAAAAGCCGTAAAAGGTTTCAATTGAAAGCCTCCTCAGAGACTCCATAAATACCAAATCTTTATCTTTTTTCTGTCTTTATATAATACTATCTGGTACAGATAGAATCGTTTTGTGAATTTATGTCATTTTTGTTTTAATCTAAGCGAATCAAACTTTTTTAGGCCAAATGCAAAATTCTATATCAAAAACCATGAAAACATCAAAGTCAAAAAATTAGTGCTGGTTGATCTATGCTCATGTAAAACTTGGTTCACGATCCAACGTAACACAAACCAACAGAACCTTTTTATTGTACAATAAATTTACAAGGAGTGCATTTTTATTTATTTTTCCATATGTGAAATTGTATATTATCGCAACACAACCCTGAAATATTGCATTATTTACTTACTACTCATTTTTGAACTTTTTCATGAAAAGGGAGGGGAATTTCCCCATGATCCACACGTTAGAATTTCTTCATTTTTTCATAGATGTAGAAATATATTTTTAACATACTGTAAAAAGGAATAGCGTGACAAATTATTGTTTCGTCAATTAATGTGGTCTTTATTAAAGATATTTTGCCTTAATTATGAAAAGGGGGGGGAATTTCTCCATGATCCACAAAGTAGAATTTGTCCATAGGTGTAGAAATATATTTTGAACATACTGTAAAAAGAAATAACTTGATAAATAATATTTTCGTCACCCAATGACATCCGTATTTAGATTATTTTGTCATTTATGCAATTTTCCATGAAAACGGATGGGAATTTCCCAATGATCCACACGGTTGAATTTCTTTACAATTTATTGTTATTTATACAAATATATTTTGAACATACTGTAGAAAGGAATAGCGTGACGAACAATTTTTCCGCCACTTAATAACGTCCTTATTAAGGATATTTTATCTTTTTTGCGCTTTCTCATGAAAAGGGAGGGGAATTTCCCCATGATCCGCACGCAAGTGTTTAGAAATGTAGTTTGTACACACTGAAAAAAGAAATAGCGTGACAAACCATTTGTTGGTCAATTAATGACGTCCTTATTAACGATATTTTGCTATTTTTGCACTTCTATGTGCAAGGGAGGTTAATTTCCCCATAATCCCCAGGATAGAATTTTTACCTCGGCGTACAAGTATGTATTGAACATGCTAGTGAAATCAATACCGTGACAAACAAATATATTATAAATGTATATTTATTACTTCGGAAAGGCGGATATAATAACTGAAAAATCGGTAACTGTCTGCTAGCTTTATACAGGTGGCTTACTGCTACACTGTACACTCTGCGTCTCCGTTCCCTATGAATTTTCACAACGTTTCTTCTTTTTTTCGAACAAAACCCAATGCCCAACGGATTTTTTTCATTTATTTTGATCGAGCCAATTATAATTTTCTAACACGTATCACATATGATTGATAACGACAACAGTATTTTTGTTTTCGCCATGTAGATATATTCCAAATAATTTAAGACAATAAGAACAACAATAATTGCATAGACGAAAACAAAAATTAAAAGAAAAATATGGTACAATCCAATAAACCATTTTATCCGTATATTTATACAGACCAATAATGATGATGACGCTGAGTTCGATATCCATGAATATCGTATATTCCACAAGATTTCGATGTTATGAAAATAATTATATATTTTGTTTTTGATTAAGTATCGAGTACCGGTAGATGTAACTAGCATGAACAAATATTTTTTTTACAAATCAGACGGATCAAAAACCCCTACAAGATGGTGGTGAAAAACATATAACCTTTCTAACCCACCAAACCTGCAGTGTAATTGAAATGACCAGTAATAATAGCATTATACACAATCTGCAATTACCATTCTAATAATCCCGAAGTGTTCCCATATTTTTTTAGACTATGTTAAATCCATAGTGGGGTTGATCAAATTATGATTTAGGTCCTGGTAAAATTGTATCATTGTAAAATACTACTTTTAATAGAATAAATAAATAATATTTAACTTCGAATATAAGTAGGATAGACGAAATTAGGCGATTCAGCCCACAACTTTCCAGAGTAAATATACATAAAGGAATAAATGTCGTAAACACAATAATTAGTTCCAGTAAAAGGGAATAAAGGATATATTCGATTTTGAACACGAATAAAATTGGCGAATTTTGCTAATTTCGGCGGGGGAAGAAGGATCTCAAAGTCAAATTTTACGAATATTCGCTCAATACGAAGAGTAAAGGAGATTTCAATGTCCAATTTTACCAATATTCTTTTTTTTGCCGACAACTTTTGAAAATAGGTTCGCATCAAAAATATATCGCATCTGTAAATATTAACACCACCAGAATGAAAATAAAGGAAATATTTAAATTCGAATATGGATGAAATTGGCAATATCGCTTAATTCGGAGGGTAGAGAAGATTGCGAAGTCGAATTTTACGAATATTCTTTTTTGGCGACAACTTTTGAAAATAGATTCGTATAAAACTGGTTGTTTTATATCACATCTGTAAACAATAGCACCAGCAGAATGAAAATAAAGGGAATGTTCAACTTCGAATATGGGTGAAATTGGCGATTTCGTTCAATTCGGAGGGTAGAGTAGATTTCAAATTTTAATTTTACGAATATTGGCTTTTGCCGACAACCTTTGAAAATAGGTACATATAAAACCTAATATTATCTATCACATTTGATAATATAACAACCAACAGAATGATAATAAAGTAAATATTCGACTTCGAATATTGGTGGTGTTGGCAATTTCGTTCAATTTGGAGGGTAGAGAAGATTTCAAAGTCGAATTTCACGAACATTCGCATTTGCCAACAACTTTTGAAAATAGATTTATATGAAATTTATTTTTATCTATCACATCTGTAACTATAAGCACCAGCAGCATGAAAATAAAGGAAATATTCGACTTATGTATGAATATGGGCAAAATTTCGCTTTTGCCATAAACTTTAAAAATGGGATCGTATAAAACTTTTCAATATATATCAGATCTGTAAAAAATAGCACCAGCAGAATGAAAATAAAAGAATTATTCAACTTTGAATATGGGTGAAATTGTGGATATTACTCAATTCGGAGGGTGAAGGAGATTTCAGAGTCGAATTTTACGAATATTTCCTTTTGCCGACAACTTCTGAAAATAGGTTCGTAAAAAACTTATTAATATATATTACATCTGTAAAATATTAGCAACAGCAGATTGAAAATAAAGGAAATATTCGATTTCTAATGGGGGCCAAATTGTCGATTTCGCTAAATTCGGTGGTAGAGGTTACTTCAAAATTGAATTTTACGAATATTCTATTTTGCCGAAAACTTTTTGAAAATAGGTTCATATAACACTTAATATTATATTACATTAGATAATACGACAACCAACAGATTGAAAATGATAGAAAATATTCGACTTTGAATATGGGTGGTGTTGGCAATTTCGTTCAATTTAGAGGGTAGAGGAGATTTCAAAGTCGAATTTCACGAACATTCGCATTTGCCACCAACTGTTGAAAATAGATTTATATGAAATTTATTTTTATCTATCACATCTGTAACTATGAGCACCAGCAGCATGAAAATAAAGGAAATCTTCGAATAGAGAATTCGACTTTGAATTTTAATCCTGAATTAGCGAAACCGCCAATTTGACTCTTTTTCAGAATCGAATATATTCAATTTATTTTTATTTTGCTTGTGCTAATACTTATATTTGTGATATATGATAAGTTTCATACGAACCTAATTTCAAAAGTTGTCGGCAAAAGCAAATATTCGTAAAATTTACTTTGAGTTCTTCTTTCCCTACCGAAATTAGCGAACCCACCAATTTCACCCATATGCAAAATCGAATGTATCCTTTATTCCATTCTACTGAAGCTAATTATTGTTTTCACAATATTTAATCTTGTCTGAAGAAGTTGAATACTTTTTTATTTTATTTACATCCATTTGAAGATATTATTTTGTCATGATACAATTTCAATTGGTCCTAATATAATAGTTTTTTTTTGGTATATTTTATTGAAAACATAGCAAAAAAATATATGAATCACAGTTAACATTTGCACTTATCATGTTTCAAATCAATAGAATTGTGAATGATTCTCCACTTTTTCAAGTGTGTCCTTTTTTCCATTTTTGATTGCAATATGTTTTTCATAGTACATTACACTCTTCAACAGGTATAAAAAATTCTGAAAATTGAGGTCTTGTTCGTTGCAATTAACATCGGTACAAGTAAAATCTTGCACATAAAAGCCCACAATTTATGCTTTGATTTCTTGGGACACCTAACAGTACTTCTTTGCAAGTTAGACTGAAATTGATGCCATCTTTCATATACAAACAAGCGTTCACAATTTCCCAGAATTACTCTACATGATAACAAAGATAAATTAAATAAATCACAGTTTCAACACGGGTATTACAAAATTTACATGTTGGACTTGGCACTTTTGGGGCTTTATACCACACAGAGACCTAATATATTAAATTGATCAACCCCACGGTGTGTCTTGTATATTTGGAGTTAACATAGTCGAAAAAGATTATGGGAACACGTTTATGCATCATAATTTTTCGTGTCATATTCTGCTAACTTCCTGTTAGATTCACAGTGGCAGCAGAGCGAAGGAAGGACTGACTAACGCGGAGAGTGTCGCGAAATGCTGTTATGTTCGCTGTTTTATAATGTGATAGGCTACTACTGGAAAATATAGGCGAGTTATAATTAAATTGTTAATAAACTAGTATAAGCTAGTATTATTCGCTGTTTTATAAGGAAAAAAAGGTTCGCTGTTTTCTAAGGTCTTTAGTTAGCATTTTAAATTAATTAAATACCTACTGAAATAGCCTAATTTCATTGAAAATAAAATCAAGAAGTACCCGGTACATAATCTGAGGGGAGAGAATGGGAGACGATGATGACGACGACGACCGATGGTGGAGGGTTAGTGGAAAACCAATTTACTGTCAACATAAAATTTAAATGTAATGGATGGCTGTATAGAGATACAATAAAGAAAATTATTTTGGATAAAGCTGGAAATGGCGCAATAAAATGCATGTACCCCATAAATGGAATATGGCGAATTAAGCTCACGTCAGAAGCCGCATTCAAACTAGTACTCGATGGAGGTCTCAAATATAAGTATAATGACAAAGAATTTACAACATTCCCATAAGAAGTCTTCTCGAACTGAAGTTACATTATCAAGAGTACTTGCAGAAGTGACAGATAAAGATTTGACAGATATACTCTCTGTATTCTGTATTCGATGAAATAAAGTCAGTCACAAGATCAGTAGATGATGATGGAATAGGAGATGAGGTACGTAAATGTAAAATGCTGCTTTTACACGATATTCCACCGAAATATAGATTGCCCAAAAAATACACGGGAGATGAAATAAAAATTCATTATATTATGCCATCTACGAACCAGAAAAATGAAGATCACTGGTGTTACATATGCAAGTCAATGGCGCACGTTGTCCAGCACTGCCCGTAAACGAGAAAATGTCAATATTGTGATGGTGTAGGTAAACCCCACCTGGAAAAAGATTGTAGATTGAAAAACAGAGTGAAAAAAGATAAAAGTGACAAACAACACCCAATAATAGAGGGACAAAGTAATTCCAAAAAAAACATAGCGGAATTGACAGTCTAACCAAGCAAATGCCCAAACAGCAAAAAGAGAATGTAAAGCAGGCCAAAATACTTGCAAAAGATGTAGTTAAGGAAATACAAAGACAGGAAACTTTAATGTCGAAACAGCAAAAAACAACATCTTTCGAACCAGAAACCACAAATCAAACTTCAACAGCCTACCAAACCCTCGAAGAACATGGAACAAGTTCAGTGGAAACAGGATATGCGCCAGAACAAATAACTGTGAGTGATCTAGGTAATAATTTAACAGGTAATATACCACCTATAATATTTGGTCCAGAAACCGTGAAAATTGATATGAACCAAGCAGCTCATCATGAAATTTTGGAAACCAAAAAAGCCACATCTAACGAACAACAAATAAAACCAAAGACTGTGAAACTCAAACCCAAACTTAAGAATACTAAATCAGCAGGAACCCCAAAATCAAATAAGGAAGCAAAGCGATTGTGAGGAAATGTGTACATATGCGGAACTATCCCTAAATATGGACGAAGTATAGGAAGACAAGGTTGTGATAGGATCAATAAAGCTATAGAAAAGTATGCCATAAAAGAAAGCATTCAATATATCCCGAGGCCTGAATGTCTTGATGAAAATATGTCAATTGATGGATATTTCGAAAAGGGCATGCTGAACATTAATGATGAAGGAGTACTCAAAGTTGTGGAAAAGATAGGTGATTTTACCGACTTCAAATGCCAGCAAACTGCAAAGCAGAAGGGGGTGTACGACCCCAGCCCAAAGCACGCAAATAAACACAAAAAGAAGGAAGAAAGCAGTAACACCCTATCAGAACTTGTACAACCACTCAATGTAGAGAACATGGATAGCACCAACGAACATAAATCCATGTCATTATCTAAACCAGGACCAACAAATATTGAAGAGATGGACATACAACAGTATCAATTTCCATCATCTCAGCCAAATCCCATGACTCAGGACATCACGGAACAGACTGAGATATTGGAAAATATAGAACAATTGCCTGAAAATAGAGACATATCTATCAGAAACGGCACTTTACATCCTACTTCAGCAGGTGAAGATGAAGGAGGTGGAGCAGTTACTTGATTATACCATAATGTGCCTTTCTATTCCTTGTCACTATAGGGTGAGTATTGCGAGGGTTGCATAACCTAAAATTTCCTACCAGTTTTGCTCTCAAGTTCAATGGATCTTTAGTTACTTTTACAACGGTTAACGTTAATGGGTTAAGACAATGTCAAAAACGGAAAAGCGCTTTCAATTGTTTTAAAAATAGTAATTTGAACATTATTTTAATCCAAGAAACACATTGAGAAAGTGATAGGGAATCAGAAACTTGGTCAAAAGAATGGGGCAATCACTCAATATGGTCCACTTACTCTAATACTTCCAGTGGTGTAGGAATATTATTTTCTAGTAAAATAGATATAAAATTGGATGAAATTGAAATTGACAAGTTCGGAAGATACTTAATAATTCAATGGAAATCCTCAGACTTCCATTACGCATTAGGCAACATATATGCACCTAATAGAAGCAGTGATAGAATACAATTGTTCGAATTATTGCAAAGTAAACTAGAAATTATATCGAACAAAACCGGGAATCTTTCGCTGGAAATCATTGTTGTAGGTGATTTTAACTGTGTTCTTGAAAAATTAGATAAATATCCAGAACATTTCTTCAAACAGGATGAGAGTATCAAACTATTGAGTGATATAATTCAAAAAGGGAATTAAACAGATATTTGGAGACAGTTAAACATTAATACA
Source organism: Styela plicata (assembly GCA_963675895.2). Taxonomy (NCBI): domain Eukaryota; kingdom Metazoa; phylum Chordata; class Ascidiacea; order Stolidobranchia; family Styelidae; genus Styela; species Styela plicata. The sequence continues at coordinate 3,896,726 of OZ023138.1, forward strand.
AAGAGGTATACCTGGAAACAAAAATGTTTCAACAATTATACAGCGATGAGCCGTCTTGATAGGTGGTATTTGTCATTTGGTTGGCTTGGCTATTTCAGTACAAAACTGTGAAATACCAGTTTTCACACTATCAAATCACTTGCCGGTTACTGTCACAATAGCATTAACAGGAAATATAAAGCATGGTCCAGGATATTGGAAATTTAATTCAGAGTTGTGTAAATATCGATATTTCTGTGATGGAATCTGAGCCATATTAAAAAAATGGCATTTTGAAATATTTCACTTGCATGAGACTGAAAGAGGCACCTGTTGGGATTCATGCAAAAACAAAATAAAAAAATGGGCGATTTATTGTGCGAAAAAGAAAAAACTGCAGGAATCTGAGAAAGAACGCGTTTTATTAAATCAATACAGAGAGGTTCACCAAAAAATGGAAAAGGAATTAGAGAATGATGAAATTAAAAATGAGTTAATTTGCATAGAAAACGAAATGATGGAATACAATGAACAGAAAGCTCAGGGCGCAATCATTAGATCCAGAATTAAAGGGGTAGAAGGGTGAAAAATCAACCAAATATTTTTTAAATATGGAAAAGAATAGAGCAAGATCACTTATGTTTAATGCAATAAAAAAGGTCGATGGTACAATTGTATACAAGCAGGAAGAAATACAAGCAGAACAGATGAACTTTTATTTTAGCCTGTATAACAAAAACAGATATCTTGATCTCTAAATCCAAAACGACCTTGTCGCTAACATTACAACTAAAATATCGGAAGAGGAAAGACTAAACTTAGAAACCAAAATAAGTGAAAAAGAGCTGGATTCAGCTCTAGGCGAATTGAAAGCTAACAAATCTCCAGGCTTAGATGGGCTGACAAAAGAGTTCTATCTGAAATTTTGGAATTTAATAAAACCAATACTTATCATCCTCTACAAAAGATACCACGATTTAGGGGAGCTTTCGAAAGCTACTATAATTGGACTAATTACTCTATGTTTTAAAAAAGGAGATAAAAAGGATATTAAAAACTGGCGCCCTATAGCTTTATTAAATTTTGAATATAAATTGATCGCAAAACTTCTGGCAAATAGACTTGAAAATGTTTTACCAAATATAATAGATAGGGACAGACTGCTTTTGTTCCTGGTCGCTCTATTCACAAAAATTTACTCTCAATGCGTGATGATATATTTTGGGCAAACAAACAAAATTTACCATTTGTCATATTTTCTATTGATTAAGAAAAGGCATATGATGTAGTAAATAAGGGAATTGTTGATTAAAATTATGTCCAAGAAGGGTTTTGGACCAAATTTCATCATATGAATAGTTACACTTCATAAAAATTCCAGATCTAAAATAATAACCAATGGATATATATCCGATAGTTTTCTTATGACGAGAGCAGTAAGGCAGGGATGCCCAAATGCTCCACTATTGTATCTGTTCATGTCCGGACTACTACCTTCAAACATCAAAATAAACACAAATATAATTGGATTTCAAAATTGTTCAGGTCAAGAAGAAAGTTCAAAGGTTATGCAGATGATGTAACTCTGACAGTTATAAACTTATTATCAGTCGACGAAAGTCTACGGATTCTAAGCACAGGTCTTAAAGTAAATAAAAGTAAAAGTACCGTATTTTGCGGCGTATAAGCACCTCCGTGGTAATGGTCGCAGAGGGTCATTTTTCTAAAATTTTGCTATTTTGCACACAGACATGACGCAGCGCCGTAATAGTCACAAAGCGTCGGTGAACCACTCCTCAAAAACGCTTATCAAACCTTATCAAACGCTAAAGTAATAACGTACAGTAATTCATTAACTCAGACGCATGGAACGCAGTATTGTTTTTGTCCAGGTGCACAATGTCGTTTCGGCCAGGTGTGCAGGTGTGCAATGTCGTTAGGCCAGGTGTGTGTGTTTTAAGAAACCTGGTATATTTTACTCCCTTTCAGACAAAATTGGATTGCCGATCGTTACAAACCAATCACCTTTGTATGATCTGTTTTCCTCAGACACCGAAGACGCCATTTCTTGTTGTAATTATTGTTTATCGAGATACACATTTTGCATTTTAATACATTGCCTACCAAGATGTCATGTTGTGAACATAAACAAAACAAAATTAACGGGAGCAGTTTCTACAATAGTACAAACCATTATCACAGAAACAGTGTGAAAATGTACAATTGTGGAACTTTCTTGATTGATTGATTTTGTTGATTAAAGTGTGCCGTCGATTGCGTCATTGTCAAAACGTCAAAGTAATTCGCGCCGAACCTTCCGAGTTTAAATTCCTTAGGGGGTGTTTAAAACAATATATTATTGGCGATAAAATAATTTATTATTTTTTATAAATCAGGCTTTTAAATACCAAAATATATATATTTCGATGTCACAATTGTAGATTTTTCCTTGTTTCGTTAATTTAAAGGCTGGCATCGATTGCGTCATCGTCAAAACGTCAAAGTAATTCTGGTCAACTTGCTAAGATTAAATTCCTTGTTTGGTTAATTTAGAGGCTGGTGTCGATTGCGTCATTGTCAAAACGTCAAAGTAATTCTCGAACTTGCTAAGTTTAAATTCCTTGTTTCGTTAATTTAGAGGCTGGCGTCGATTGCGAACTACATACATTCCCTTTCGCGCCGTTTTGCAATGAATGATATAATACTGGCCGTTCCGATTGATGATCACACATGATCGGATCGTCATCAAATTAAATCGCACGTATGACGAGGTATGTACCAATGAAAATTCACTAATGTCTGCAAGCAAAAAGATCGAGCATACACGGTAAATTTGGGTGCAGTCTATTATCAATTTAATTCAAATCTCTCTACAATTTAACATATCTTGAAAGTACATGCGCTGGCCGCGTCATCTATATATAACTTTTATATACCTAATATGAAACGCTCCACAATTCGCTGTGGATCGGAAAAAAAACAATAAATTGGTCGCAGCAATGTAAAAGTCTCAGAAAGAAAACTTTTGGAAAAAAGTAGCGACTTATCCGCCGCGAAATACGGTACCATATTCTTATGCGGGAGTGCAAAATACTGGAATTTGGGGGGAAATTATAAGGGTATCACAGTGAGAAACGATGAGATTAGGCATTTAGGAGCTTATTTAGGTAACAATAATACTTCCAGAGACAAAAACTGGAATACAATAATTAATAACATTGAAAAAGTCACCAACATGTGGAAATGCAGAAATTTGACAATGATGGGAAAATTCTTATTTCTAAATCCTTAATGTTGTCAAAACTTTGGCATATACCAGAAACAGTGATATGGAAATTTATTTGGAACGGGAAAGCGCTATTAATAAACAGGAATATTATTAGCAGTGATATAAATCAAGGAGGATTAAAAATGATGAATGTAAGAATACAGATCCAGGCAATGCAAGTAAAGTGGATTTGGAAAATATTGAGAGGAGAACATAGTCCATAGACTATGAGGGCAATGTATTATATCAATCAATATTGTGACAGTCTATTGAAAGGCCATCCTGAAAGTCTATTTAAATTTTAAATTTGAAAGAAATGTGGCAATACCCATGTTTTACACAAGTACAGTTAATTCTTTCAAAGAAATGCGCTTGCAAAGAAATCACCCAATAACAGTGTCAGAAATTAAAATGGAAATTTTGTTTAATAACCCCCTAATCATTGACGCCGATTCAAATGAGCCTTTAACAGTGGGGACATTGTAGAAAACAGTTTATATGATTTGGCAGAAAAAATTTGTTTAAATTATTACACAGTGAATATTAACCAAAGGAGAAAGGCAAAATTTTATAATCAAATGTTCTAGGGAACTACAAAAAATTTGGATGAGCGTTCCAGTAAACTGGAAAGAAGTATTGGCTCAAAATCAACAGCAAAATGAATCAAGACATGAAATTGAAAGATATAAAGAGTCCGAGTACTTGACAACAAAAAATATCTGCAAAATTATTCGAAAACATCAAAATTCATCATTTGATATGCATTATGAATATATTTGAAACAAGCTCCACCTGTCTCAACCCATTAATTGGAACAATCTTTTCAAATGTGATATTTCAAACAAGTATAAGGAACTAAGTTATAAAATTGCTCATAACGGACTTCCCACAGGAAGTAGACTCAAGTACTGGTATGAGGAAGAATCAGGAAAGTGCATCCTTTGCAATACTAGAATTGAAGAGGATTGTTTTCATTTATTTTATGCATGTGATTTTGTTAAGGACTTTTGGAGATGGTGTGGTGCTGGGTCATTAACTCCTGATGAAATAATAGGTAACAACATATCAGAAAAGGCTAAATTAATAATGGTATCATGCAGGAAAGCAACTATTTGGCAATATAGAAATTCAGTCAAGTATGATGAAATAGCGAAAACTCAGATTGATATAAGAGCCATAATGAAATGTAAAATTTTTGGATCAGCACAATTGATGGTACTCTTAATAGCATTTTTACAGGATGAATATGTTCGTAATTTAATGAGCAAGCCTTTATTCAACTGACAATGACAGTACAACACCATTTTTTTTTCATTGGTCTAATTAGAACATTTCTGATTTAGATAAATCTGGTATATTATGTTAATTGCATATGATGATATTATTACTGGCCATTTCAATTACATTGCAGGTTTGGTTGGGTGGAAAAGTTATGTTTTTCTCCACCATCTTGTAGGGGTATTTGATCTGTCTAATTTAGTAACATATATTAAAAAAAAGTATAAGCTAGTATATAAATAATATATAAGCTAATAGCAAAACTAACAGCGAATAGACTTAAGACTATTATTGGATTTGATTTCACCATTTCATCAGACTGGTTTCGTGCCCAATAGGATAATTCAAGAATGTTTACTTATACTGGTAGTCCGAGATGATATTTTTTGGGCGAACAATAGTGATTACCTTTGCCTGTTTTTCCATAGATAAAGAAAAGGCATATGATTCCGTTGATGAAGAACTGCTTTTTAAAATACTAAGAAAATTAGGCTTCGAAAAATATTTCATGAGATGAATTGAAACACTATACACTAATACCAGATCAAAATTCATTACAAATGGACATTCATCACAAGCATTTATATTAACTCGTGGCTTTAGGCAGGGATGTCCATTAGCCCCATATTTATATTTTTTCGGCTGAATTACTGGCATCTAATATCAAATGTAACAGGAAAATAGTGTGACTTGAAAATTGAACGGAGGAGATAGAGGTGTATAAAGGATACGCATATGATACAACAGTTAATGGTATCTAATATGGCGGAATTACGGAAACTCTGGTCCCAATGCAAACATTATGAAAAGACCACTGGATCCAAAATAAATAAGTCCAAGAGTCAAATTTTATTAGATGGAAGTGCACTTGCCTGGAATATAGGACAAGAATATGAAGGAATTAAAGTTAGTAGAGATGAAATTAAAGTTTAATGTGTTTGGATAGAAAATAAAACAACTCTCATTAGATACAGATTGGAAGAAAATTTTGAATAGAATTCAATCAGTCGTGAATATGTGCGAATCCGGGGATTTAACTATAATGGTTAGGATTTTGCTCCCTAAAACCCTCACGCTTTCAAAAATTTGGTATTTAGTAGGATTTGAGATAATGCCGGAATTCTTTTTGAAAAAATTGCATTCAATGCTTTTTAATTTTATATGGATTGGTAAACCACAATTAATTAAACAAAATGTGAAGAAATAGGTGAAGGTGGCATTGAAATGACAGATTTAAAAGGCCGGATTGAAGCTATACAAGTTAAATGGATCATAAAACTACTGCATGGCGAGCAAAAACCCTGGATTCTATATAAATAACTATTGTTCTTCTATATCAAACGGTGATATGGAATGTTTCTATTTAAATTTATATAATGCAAGAAACACTGGTATACCAAGTTTTATACAAGCATAGTGAGTACTCTAAAAAAACTTAGCGAAAACCTCTAATCACTTCAGATGGAATCAAACTAAAAAGCATATGTTTTAATCCAGCATTATCACTGGCAACCAAATTAACAAATCTTGGTTTTGAAATTCACTGGATTCAGGCAAAAAGTTTTAAAAATTGGACAATTAATAGATTCAAATGTGAATGAGTTGGTAGAAAAAATATACTGTCTATTCAATGTATCACATGGTAAATATTTAACTTGCAAAAATGAATGTATTATTCATGTTAGAAATATATGGAAACACCTTTCGATTAGTTGGAAAGAGATTTATGCTCGAAATCAAATAACATGATCGATACATGATTTCTGATGAATTGAACATCGAAAATATCTATAGACGTATAAGATCTAATCAGAATAATGAACAATTCTTAATAACTATGTGTCAAACAAACCGCATCTCTTACAACCAATTCGGTGGAAAATATTTGGGAATCGAAACTTAGCAATAAATATGAAAAACTGCAGGTAAATAACCCATAATGGACGGCCGACAGCAGACAAAATGAAATACCGGTTTGAGGATGAATTAGGAGTATGTGTATTACGTGATGTAAATATTGAGGAGACTTGCTCACATCTTTTTGTGAATGGGCTAAAGATTTGTGGAATTTGCTATACATGAGTTCTTTTGGTCCAGAGCAGATTATAGCCAATAGCATTGACAATAAAGCAATGCTATTGACTGTAGTATGTGGGAAATATGATGACATAAAAATGAAAATCAGTATGAGAGCACTGTTAAGTATAATCTGACAAGTACCCATACCAGGTCTGATAAAATCAGTTATTTATCTAATTAGTAAAATCTTGTTTTTCCATTTTTGAACTAAAATAATGTGGTAATTATGTCATTGTAAAACTGGATACATCAATATAACAATGGATGGATTATATGAACATCAACAACTCAATGGAGCAACTTCATGTGGAATGGTAATAACTCATTGATAATGGTAATAAATTTGTGTTTATTACTATTGCGCTTTTAAATTTTATTCTGTTTATTATTGGGTTTGTGGTTGGATGGATCAATCTGAATTTGGACATACCCATTTGGCGTAATCAAAATCATAAAAAAATCCGGATTGGCATTGGATGATATTTGGCACAAAAAAAAACAATCCAAGATAGCTTAAAAAATAAGGAAATTGGAAATTTGGAAATTTAGTCACCGGCAAATCCAACTAAGGCAACATTTCACTACTATAGGTTTATAGAAAATTATATTTTTCATATACTCACTCGATTACAGCGAGAGCGGAACGTCTTGGATTTGTGGGATAAAAATTGCCAAAAATCGTAAATTTCTGGAAAGTGTTGTCATATTAAAAAATACCCAAGTTAACTCCTACAAGTCTAATAAAGACAAGTTAACTCCTACGAATTTAATAAAGACAACATTTCCTTACTATGGATCAATAGGCAAATATATTGTGCATGTACGTTTTAGGGTTGACAGATAAAAGAACGAAAGTTGATATAAAATGAAAAAATATGTTGTAAATTGATGGTCATATTGAAGATTCGTATCTTCTACAAATCTAATAAAGACAGAATTTGAAAATCATGGAGTGATAGAGAAATATATCTTACATGTACTCACTGAATTAAAACAACAGCAGCACATTGTCAGGTTAAGGTTGTCAGTATAAAGCACAAAAATTGCTAAATGTGGCGAAATTTTTTAAAAATTAATGGCTATATTAAAAATTTGTAACTCCTACAAATCTATCAAATGCAATATTATTTCAATTCCATGGGGTTTTAGAGGAATATATTGTGTATGTACTTAATGAATTAGAACAACAGAGGAACGTTTTAAGGTCGCCAGCTTAAAGCGCGAAAAATGTTAAAAATGACAAAATTATTGAAGACTTCGGGTCATATTGAAAATTTCATATTTCTTACAAATCTTATAAAGGTAACTTTCAAAACTACGGGATTATAGGGTAATATATGATTCATGTACTCACTGAATCAGAACAACAGCAGATGTTTTAAAATTATGAGATAAAAGCACGAAACCTGTTAAAGAAGACAGGGTTTTAAAGTTGCCAAATAAAGGTGCGAAAAATGACTAAATTATTGAAAATTTAAAGCCATATTGAAATAATCGTAATTTATGCAAATTTAATAAAGGCAACATTTCAAAACTATAGTGTGATATGGAAATATATTGTGCATGTACTCATTAAATTAAAACAACCTTGAAAATCATTCCCCAGGATCCACACTTCATCAACTTTTTCCAAAGTAATTATATTCCAAATAATTTTTTAAAAAGAATTGTAAGATTTATTCATGACTAGAAGGCCAATACGGTAACGCATTTATTGCAAGCTTTTTTGTTAAAAATCAAATGAATAGCAGGGTAATTCCATGATCCACCTGGGGGATTTTCTTAAAAATTCATCAACTTTTTCCAAATTATGTTTCTAATAATTTGTGAAAAGGAATAAGCATAGGATAATTTCGTTCCTGCTTTATATGCCAACTACATATCTATCATGAGTCTTTTTTTTGAAAATTAAATATATAGGTAGGGAATTTCCCATGATCCGCACGGTAGATTTTCTTCAAAATTCATCAAATTTTTCCAAATTATGTTTCTAATAATCTGTGGAAAGGAATGGGCATAGGAACATTTCGTTCATGCTTTATATGCCGACTAAATATCTATTATGAGTCATTTTTTTTTTGAAAATTGAATATATAGGCAGGGAATTCCCCATGATCCGCAGGGTGGATTTTTTTAAAATTCATTAAATTTTTCCAAATTACCTTTAAAATCACCCGTTAAAATGAATAGGCATTAGAAGATTCTCTTCATGAAGGATAATGTTAACTGGGCATCTATTAAGTCATTTTTATTAAAAATTCAATTGTGGTGGATTTTTTTCAAGATTTTTCAGCTTTTTCCAAATTATTTTTAGAATGAACTGTGAAGCATGGAAAGATTCCGTTCATGCCTAATATGCCAACTGAGCATTTTATTATGAAGACAAAAATCTGAACAAAAAAAACTGGCATTTTTGGTGTCGGAGATACGCGATACGCGAGATACACAAGGCATCGCAAGAAACTACACAAATATATCTTTGCCTAAGATGCAAAAAACAGCTTTGCCCTCTTGGTTGACATTCCTGTGGAATTGCCCATGAGTGTGAGTAACTTGGTCACTGCCCACATGCAATGACAACTAATTAAGTGCACCATCTGCGTATTAGTGTATGTGTCGCATAATACGCTGCAGACCAAGTAAGGAGATCTCGTTTGAAATATTTTTGATAGCCTGTTTAATGTTTTGGCGCAAGATTGAATGCCAAATGATGATATAGGAATTTAATTCAGAAATAGGATTCGGTTTCTGGATTTGATTTTACGATTCTGGAATACCGTTCTCTCGATTAGTTAAGTATTTCGAATTGCATATCCCTACCTAGTACACAGGAAAAATGGCAAGTTCGTCCTGCAATTTGTAGAGCCCAACCGATATATCGGCCTAATTTTGCTATATCGGCAGATCACAAAAGTGGCCGATTATCGGCCAACTGAGATGAACATATGGGCACGCTGAATTCTCTTAAAATAATGCATGGTTCAAAAATTGCCCAATATGTTTTACTTCCATCTAGGGAAATCCCCAGCAGATGTTATTTGCGTGAGATGAAAAAATTGCTCAGCAACACACAAGGCTGGCAGTACGGTACGGTACGAAATTTTTATCGTACTTCGAACCAGCAAAATTATTTCGTACCGAACTTCGTACCGTACCTTTCCAAAATTTTCCGTACCGTACGATATTATTTTTTTCGTAGATCGTATCGAATTTCGTACCAGTACGAAATTAAGTTCGATTATTATTTTTCATTTATCGTACTAAATTTCGTACTAGTACGAAAACAGGTACGATTCGATGGACAGCAATTTCGTACCGTACCAACTACCAATGCCCAAATCAGCTTTATTTGTAAGATCTGGCCAACGCAAGAAACATCACCAACATCTTACATCACAGTGATGCAGTTTTATGCTATCTGGTTTAAAATCCAGCACAATAAAACATGGGCGTAACTAAGCATATGCCACCCCAATATCATTGTTCACATGTATGTATGTATGTATGTTTATTCGCCTCGTAATAATCAATATAAAATTTAAGTATGCAGAAGAATAAAAGACAGAATAGTTGCACAAGGCTCGACCTAAAACACTGGTGTGCGGCAAAAACCCTTGAAAAAAAAATATATGTAAAAAAAACAATAATATTAATATGTAGTAACGGACGCAAATTTACAAAAACACAACATAGAAATTTATACAGGTAATGATACAGATAATGCAAAGTATATATATATATATATATATATATATATATATATATATATATTTAAAAGAAAAGAATCTATTTGCATCAAATTGGGCGACCTACATATAAGGAGTTAAAAAAAATACAGCGGGGTAGGAGTGAAGGCAGGCTCTATCAAAATTTTTATTGAGTCTGAGTGACTCAAATGCCGATTTACCTAGTTAATACTCTAAGAAAAATAAAAAAATAATAATAATTTAATTTTCATTCTACATCGGTCAAATTCTTTGGTTTTAAGGTTAGGATGGATTTGCTTAAAATAGATTGCTAAATTTGAAATGGAAGTCTTCACATTCTCCAGGCATGAGCCAATGATGGGCCAAATTTCGACAAAGCAATCCATCAGTGGCGCATTTGACAAGAGATGTGACAATGGGTGGATTTAGGCCGAAATTCTTAGGGATTGGTTATAGAAGACACAAATCCTAAAATGATGCATAAAAAGTATGAAATAGAATAAATAAACTCCTGACTGTGAATACCAATCATTAAAGGGGTTTCCTGTTTTTGATAGTTTCGATCTGTTTTTTTTTTTTTAGTTAATGAATGTTATATGAATAGCGCATAATATGAGAATGTTAGACCGGTGGTGATAAATAGTGGTAGGATGAGCACAGTTTTCGCGAAAAAATCTGACATGAAGCGATTTTTAGCATATTTGCAGCATTTTGTCGTCACAAAAAATTCTCTCTCGACAAAAGAATGTTCGTTGTGTACCACACGTGGGTTTCGTGGGGTTATAAGAACATTATCATTGTGCATTTTTAAATCTGGTATTTTTGGTGTAATTTACGTTCTCTTCAAACTACTGAATATTGCTATTTATTTTTTAATACCAGACAGACGTATTCCCGATATGCCTCGTTGTCTATATCGTGACTTGGCAGTTTTTTTTACAAAATATATCTTCAAATTAGGATGAGCTTCATCTAACACTCAACTTAAAACAGCCTAAATATATCTTTATATTCGGATGATAATATACTTCTGCGTGTCAAACAAAACGTAACGAGTACAAACAAAACGTAATAACGGTGATTACTGATTAACTCAGTTGCATAGTTGGTCAGTGTGAGAGAATTTTTAAGTTACTTTTAATAAAATTTTCGCGAGCCTGCGTTGCGCAATATTTTTCCCTGATTAATTTTGTATATTTCGTAGCATTTAGGCTTTAAAGTGAGAATTTTTTATTCAATTTTTGCAAAAATTTCAGCGGACTCACAGCGCTCAGGTACATTTTCCTGCCTGATAATGTTTATTTCACTCTTAAAACATGTATTTTTGTTTCGTTGTCAATAAAATTTTGCGCGCCTCCGACACTCTAATATTTTTGTAAATTTAAAAGCCTAAGTTTGCATGTTGGAAAAAATGTGCCCCCCTCCTAAATTATTTTCTGGATCTGCCACTGTATTCGGGCAGTGCTTCCTACTCCACTGTGAACTTTAAATAAAAACCGGTCAAGGCACATCGGCGATGCTAACGATATATTCAAAAACTACACCGGGATTTTCAGTACTATGAATACTGCTTATCTTGTCGATTTCCATCACAACTTTCATTTTTACAGAAACATGCATTCAGATTAAGCCGCCATAAATCAGCGGCCTATATGTAATTCCACGCAATCACAAAGTTTTACGTCTCTGCAGTAAAACCGATATACGACATAGCTCATCTGATCAGCTCAAGTGAATCAGTTGCATTTTTATTACCATACCTGCGCTGCTTTTAATCCTTTTAAAATTGCCCTTTAGTTAAAAATTCTTTGATAGACACAATTTATATTATCAGCACCCTTTTATGAAAGGGCATAGATGTTAAATGAAATTATTTATTTTGAATTAATTTGAGAAGAATAAAGTGTAATGCCAAGGTACGAAAAATAGTACGGTACGGTACGAAATAAATAACGAACTTCGTACCGTACCGTACCAAGTACGAAAATTGAAAAATGAATCGTACCGTACTATCGTACCGGAAAATTCAATTGTACCGTACCGAACTTCGTACCGTACCGTACTACCAGCCTTGGCAACACATCAAAATGATAAATGTTCATTTGCCTTATGCAATAGACATGCTCTTTCACTATGTTTTTCAATTTGTCGCTTTCCCTCGGAAGAGTTTTTAACGACTTTCGCGAAAGTACTTCCTACCGTGCACAATTTGCCAATTCGGCAAGTATCATTAGCATAAGACAGGATAAATGCCCTGTATGAGCGGTGTCAGTATTGACATTTACAACTATCCTGATATTTGTATTGTATACTGGTAATAGATCAATCATGGGACATGACTGACGAAAGTAAGCGACTGAATGTGAAGAAAATGATTAATTCAAAAGAATAATTCAAAGATTAATTCAAAACTGTACAATCCTTGATTTGTTATTGTTTGAAAGTACTCATCGAAGTCATATTCCGAATCTTCATCAAACGCTGATCCAAGTTGAATCTGAAAGTGGCACCTCTATGCTGCTCACCACTCAATTTTAATCTGTCATTATGACTTTGTTTAGAATATAGATTAGTTTATATTTCTATTATAGATCATGTTGTATATGATTCAAGTGCTGGTTATTTTGTGTGTCATCTGGATAAATCGTAAGTGTTTCAGTAACTTTATGGTGTTTTTTATCTTTTGCATAGATCCTAATTTCATGTATTATGCTGATCATAATGATAGATACTTTTTTATGAATGGACTTGAAACAGCTCACAAATACACTGAAACTGCCTAATGAATTGGATGGGCAACGCTTGGTGACCTTTTGTGTGGCTGGCATGACTACGCTGTCATGCACCATGGTGGCATAATGCTGTTCGGCTCCGGGTGTATCAGAATTTGAGGGAATTTGTGATGCTGAAAATTTCAACAAAACCTTTTTGTTTACAATATATGTTAGTTCTGACGTATTGTCCAAATCAATTTTTAATTGTATTGTGCATTGGCTGCCTGAATCTAGATTTGAATGGGACTGCTCTCTTTGGTCAAACACCTATCCATGCTTGAATGTCTGTTGTTCAGTATTAAAATTGTCATCAACATCGCCACCACTTAGAGCTGGGCGACATACCGGTAGGACGGTAAATACAGGCATCTTGCTTTCTAAAATACCATGCCGCGTCAATAATCGCAATGCCGGTGTGTCGCGAAGCCGGTATTCACGGCATGCCGCCTAAAACCTAATATGATTGACGCAAAACCTTCGACGATTGCAGCAATTCACCGCCTCTTCAACACCCATACATGCTTATCTGCCTCGTCTCAACAAAGGCTTTGTGCTGAAAAAGTGAATATGTTCACGCCGTCTTGAGCATGACCTGTGCATGGCTTACATGAACAAACATTAGAATGGTTATTCAACTTTTATTGGTTTGGTTGCGTTCTTTTTTTTTATTCTATGCTGAACTTGGATCAATAATGCCCCATCTTTGTCTTGGCTCGATGTGTTTGTGCGTGTTTATTTCTTTATTTTATTCCAGAAATTTAGTTTCGGCATTAGCCTGCTTCGTAGCGATAATATTTTGCAACAAGGCGTGATAATTAGCAAAGTAGGAGAGCGGAAAGACGGGCAAGATAACTTGAACAACTTTATCGATTGAACAGTATTTTAGAAGATTTGAGTAGGGCGAGCATAAACGTTATTGGCGATTCGATTAGCATTTTACTAATAAACAACTAATATGAAAAAAATGCATGTGGCTGTCTCGGCCTAGTGGCGACGGCGCGGAATAAGGCAGTGAAAAGTGAAAGCACAATAACTCGTTTGGCACCGGTGTTCATCGATGCCAGATGTGACTGCGGAGTAAAGATGGGCCGATACCAAAATTTTTGCCGATATCGATACAAGTACCGATACCACTTTCGTATTTATATTCCGATACCGAGTACTTTGTTAAACATGTTAAAGGCCTGTTGTATCCACATACTTATGCCTTTGTTGTAGTTGCAACCACGTATGTGAGCGTTTACGTACGTTTGTACCCTTGAACTCTTGCATCCATTTGAGTGCAAACTTTAATGGGTGAAAATATAATGAATTGTTGCTGCGTTCAAGCATACATGGGTCCAAAGATTGAGTGCAAATGTTCGTGGTTACACAACTAACGTGACATCTCATTAAGGCCAAGGCCACAATCAAGGGTGGCAGTACGGTACGGTACGAAATTTTTATCGTACTTCGAACCAGCAAAATAATTTCGTACCGAACTTCGTACCATACCCTTCGAAAATTTTCCGTACCGTACCGTACGATATTATTTTTTTCGTACATCGTACCGAACTTCGTACCAGTACGAAATTAAGTTCGATTAATATTTTTCATTTATCGTACTAAATTTCGTACTAGTACGAAAACAGGTACGATTCGCTGGGCAGCAATTTCGTACCGTACCAACTACCAATGTCCAAATCAGCTTTATTTGTAAGATCTGGCCACCTCAAGAAACGTCACCAACATCTTACATCAAAGTGATGCAGTTTTATGCTATCTGGTTTAAAATCCAGCAAGCATACCGTATTTCGCGGCGGATAAGTCGCTACTTTTTTCCAAAAGTTTTCTTTCTGAGACTTATAGGTTGCTGCGATCTATTTATTGTTTTTTTCCCGATCCACAGCGATTGTGAAGCGTTTTAAAAGTTATATATAGATGACGCGGCGAGCGCATGTACTTTCAAGATATGTCAAATTTGAAGAGAGATTTGAATTAAATTGATAATAGACTGCACCCAAATTTACCGTGTATCTAGCACATGCTCGATCTTTTTGCTTGCAGACATTAGTGAATTTTCATTGGTACATACATGTCATATATCGTCATACGTGCGATTTAATTTGATGACGATCCGATCATGTGTGATCATCAATCGGAACGGCCAGTATTATATCATTCATTGCAAAACGGCGCGCCAGCCTCTAAATTAACGAAACAAGGAATTTAAACTTAGCAAGTTCGAGAATTACTTCGACGTTTTGACAATGATGCAATCACGCCAGCCTCTAAATTAACGAAACAAGGAATTTAAACTTAGCAAGTTCGACGAGAATTACTTTGACGTTTTGACGATGACGCAATCGACGCCAGCCTTTAAATTAACGAAACAAGGAAAAATCTACAATTGTGACATCGAAAAATATATTTTGGTATTTAAAAGCCTGATTCATAAAAAATAATAAATTATTTTATCGCCAATAATATATTGTTTTAAATACCCCCGAAGGAATTTAAACTCGGAAGGTTCGGTGCGAATTACTTTGACGTTTTGACAATGACGCAATCGACGGCACACTTTAATCAACAAAATTAATCAATCAAGAAAGTTCCACAATTGTACATTTTCACACTGTTTCTGTGATAATGTTTTGTACTATTGTAGAGACAGCTCCCGTTAAGTATGTTTTGTTTATGTTCACGACATGACGTCTTGGTAGGCAATGTATTAAAATGCAAAATGTGTATCTCGATAAACAATAATTACAACAACAAGAAATGGCGTCTTCGGTGTCTGAGGAAAACAGATCATGCAAAGGTGATTGGTTTGTAACCATCGGCTTAGAAGCGGGCACTTCAATTTTGTCTGAAAGGGAGTAAAATATACGGTACCAGCTTTCTTAAAACCATTCACTAGGCACTCCGGCTCACTTGTTCCCATGCTTCAACAATCCACCGCGACACTTTGAAGGGAGAAAAACGATATTTTACGGTCACCGGCCAAAACGACATTGCACACCTGGCGGAACGACATTGCACACCTGCACACCTGGCCGAAACGACATTGCACACCTGGCCGAAACGACATTGCACACCTGGACAAAAACGATACTGCGCTCGCTTGTTCCATGCGTCTGAGTTAATGAATTACTGTAGGTTATTACTTTAGCGTTTGATAAGCGTTTTTGAGGAGTGGTTCACGGACACTTTGCGACTATTACAGTGCTGCGTCATATCTATGTGCAAAATAGCAAAATTTTAGAAAAATGACCCTTTGCGACCATTACCACGGAGGTGCTTATACGCCGCAAAATACGGTATGTCACCCCAATATCATTGTTCACATTGCGCATAATATGAGAATGGTAGACCGATGGTGATAAATAGTGGTAGGATGAGCTTAGTTTTCGCGAAAAAATCTGGCATGAACAATATATAGCATATTAGCAGCATTGTGTCGTCACAAGAAATTGTCTCTCGACAAAAGAATGTTCGTAGTGCACCACACATGGGTTTCGTGCGGTCTCATTCGAAGCCAGACGTATTCCCGACATGCCTCGTTGTCTATATCGTGACTTGCTGTTTTTTTACAAAATATATCTTCTAATTAAGATGAGCATCAGCTAACACTCAACTCAAAACAGCCAAAATATATCTTTATATTCTGATATTTCTGCTCTGATAATATACTTCTGCGTGTCAGAGTACAAACTTAACTTAGTTGCATAGTTGGTCAGGGGGAGTGAGTTTTTAATTTAATTTTCATGAAATTTTCGCGTGCCTGCGTTGCGCAATATTTTTCCCTGATTAATTTTGTATATTTCGTAGCATTTAGCCTTTAAAGTGAGAATTTTTATTCAATTTTTACAAAACTTTCAGCGGGCTTCCGACGCTCAGGTACATTTTCCGCTCTGGTAATGTTTATTTCACTCTTAAAACATGTATTTTTGTTTCGTTCTCAATAAAATTTTGCGCGCCTCCGGCACCTCAATCTATTTGCAAATTTGAAAGCTTATGTTTGCATGTTGGTAAAAATGTGCCCTCCCCCCTAATCTTTTTTGTGGATCCGCCACTGGATTTGGTATATTCGGGTAGTGCTTCCTACGCCATTGTGACTTTTAAATAAAAACCGGTCATCAAGCACATCGGCGATGCTAACGATATATTCAGAAACTACACCGTGATTTTTAGTATTATGAATGCTGCTTATCTGTCGATTTTAATTGGGCTGTCACAACTTTCGTTATTTCAGAAAAATGCATTCGGATTAAGACGTCATAAATCAGCGGCCTACATGTATTTCCACGCAATCACAAAGTTTTAAGCCACTGCAGTAAAACCGATATACGACATAGCGCATCTAATCAGCTCAAGTGAATCAGTTGTATTTTTATTACCATACCTGCGCCGCTTTTTTCATTTTAAAATTGCACTTTAGTTAAAAATTCTTTTATAGACACAATTTATATTATCAGCGCCCCGTTATGAAACGGCATTGATGTTAAATGAAATTATTTTTTTGAATTCATTTGAGAAGAATGAAGTGTAATGCGAAGGTACGAAAAATAGTACGGTACGGTACGAAATAAATACCGAACTTCGTACCGTACCGTACCAAGTACGAAAATTGAAAAATGAATCGTACCGTACTATCGTACCGGAAAATTCAATCGTACCGTACCGAACTTCGTACCGTACTGTACTACCAGCCTTGGCCACAATACACATGAAGTTGTCTTACCAATGCGTTGCATTATGTTCGAGCAATAAAACAAAAACAGCAATACACGCCTGCATCGCTTTGCATTAATCGTGTTCACATGCGTACAAAGCACAAACGCAAAAAAAGAAACAAGCACTCTGCGGTAGCTTTCACAGCAAGCCGCTCTATTTCATTGGAAAACGTGCTTGCAGAGCATTGTGCCTGCGTAAACCCAACCAGGAAAAAACGCAACCTACGCAAACGTGTAGTGCGACCTTAACACCTTTTTCTGCATCAAAAAGAGCATGTAGTGAGTGGATTGATGGGTTTTATTTAATAAAACCCAAAGTGTAAATAAAATTATTCATGCGAGACATGCCCCGTTTTAATTATTTTTCAGAGCAGTGGAATGCGAGGTCTCTCCATTTATTATCAGTAAATAAAGAGTATTTGTATGCTCCGTTGTAAAGATGTACCCGGTATCGGTGATAAAAATTTCCCGATACCAGTACCGATACCGATACTTGCCGATATCGATACGTCGGCCCATCTCTACTGCGGAGTTTATTGAAAAAGTTTAATATCGCTTAAGAAGCACGGCGTTTTAATTTAATTAGGACGTAATTCACTAAAATCCTTTTCTGGCAAAAAATAGCCTAATATACCGGCAATACCGGTATTTTGACGACGGTATACCGGTACAAAAAATACCCCATGTCGCCTAGCTGTACCACCACTGTTACTGGCCAAACAAGGTATTACCGTTTACTAAAAATCTGTAAAAGGTACATAGAACAAACTTGGACAGTGTCCGAGCATGGGCCATAGATAAATTACCAATTTATCGAAAAACGCTCTAATGCTGGTATCCCAGTCAAACTTGGGTGGAGTGTTATGGGTATAAGTTATATATATGGGTATAAGTTAGTGTCATAACAATACCAAGCATGGTCCATAGATAAATTATTGCTTCATCGAAAACAGTTAACTGTTGAAAGTATAACCGTCGAACTTGGGCTGAATGTCCGAGTATAGGTAAAAGATATTGTCATATCAGTTCCAAGTATGGCCCATAGATAAATTACTGATTCATCAAAAAATGCGTCACTGTTGACAATATCTCTGTCGAACTTGGGCTGAGTTTCAAGTATAAGTATAAGCTAGTGCCTTTTTGAAAAAATTTCTGCTTAGAGTAAAATGCCAGAGCAAGAAAAATTTAGGAATTCCACTATTGTGAAATTGAAGAAAATATTTTAGTATTTTTTGTCGGATTTTCAAAAAAAAAATAAATCATTTTATTATCAAGGATATATAGTTCAAAATATCTTTATGAAGAATCTTAACTTGGTATATTCATCATTTTAATAGACTAATTATTCAAACTTTTTGAGAAAACCTAGTCATGCTTGGTATCATTGAATGTAAAGATATCAGTAATTTCATTAAAAAAGCAATTGTGTCATAAACTTCCGATTATTTTCATTCACTTAATTCAAATCAATAGTGATCTTTATACCACACAAAATGTATGGGTAGTAGAGTAAAGCGTAGTAAAATGATTTTGGATGATCTGTAAACATAATAGTAAAAAATCCTTTTGATATGAAACAGTTGACATAATTCATGTTATCTTCTCGCTGTGCATGTTTTACCTTTTTTGCGCATGTTTCAACATTTTTCCATTTGTTTTCTTTCCATGATATTAGCTCACTTTTTGGCAATTTCTAACGGAAAATCATAGAACAATAATATTAAGAAATTGGGAATTGGCACATTCTTATACTGAATTTAAAATGTATTTGATACCAAGCCTAAAGATCAATTCACACACATACCGACCATTCCAACCGTTCCGACGTCATTCAAATCGGTTTTATAAGCAAAGAATGTTCACACTGCCCCTGAATGTACCGACGAGCGAAGTGTCAAATCAACGCAGTCGCTCTTGTAGCAATTCGGTCATGGAGAGTGGCCGCAAACCGACGTTTTGCCATTTACAGACTGAACAGTTTTGTGATTGCAGTAGTGCTTTGACAGTTGCTACTTCTGCCTTCATTGCGGTCTACCTTGCTTATATCACTGGAAAATGAACAGGTGTATCTGCAAATTATGAAATTGAGCATTTGGAGAAGCATTGGATATCATTGCTGGTTCTGTATTTTTGTGTACCGGTACTGGTGTCAGCCTGGCAGATATGCTATCTCAGTTCAAACCAAAGCTTCACTCAAATGAGAAAGAAAAGGAAATTATCTGTATTATTCTTCGCGTATCCTATGCAAAGCTACCAAATCATTCAACGTTAGCAGTATTTATGCCTTATAAGTTATAGATACGATAATGTGTTCTAGTGCAAAATACCACCTGATCAGTTCTGCTTGGATTTTTTTTTATTTGGAGTGCAGCTTAGCTTTGCAATTCGTTGGTTAGCCAATTTCTTCTAGATTATTCCTATGCAACATCTTTCATGCTTCAAAATAGTCCAATTTCCACAATATATCCATCAGAACAGTCTATATCAATCTGCTCTGTGAAAAAGTAGGATGTCAGAGAGATCCACAGTCAGTAGTAGGCCTACAGGATTTATGCGATTTATTTTCTGAAAATTAGCAAGAGTCAAAAGCTATGCTATGAAATTTATCAAAAATCATGGTACTGCTGCACAAACATAATTTGCATGGTCCAAAACTACCGTATTTTGCGGCCGATAAGTCGCTACTTTTTTCCAAAAGTTTTCTTTCTGAGACTTATAGATTGCTGCGATCTATTTATTGTTTTTTTCCCGATCCACAGCGATTGTGAAGCGTTTTAAAAGTTATATATAGATGACGCGGCGAGCGCATGTACTTTCAAAATTGTAGAGAGATTTGAATTAAATTGATAATAGACTGCACCCAAATTTACCGTGTACCTAGCACATGCTCGATCTTTTTGCTTGCAGACATTAGTGAATTTTCATTGGTACATACATGTCATACATCGTCATACGCGCGATTTAATTTGATGACGATCCGATCATGTGTGATCATCAATCGGAACGGCCAGTATTATATCATTCATTGCAAAACGGCGCACCAGCCTCTAAATTAACGAAACAAGGAATTTAAACTTAGCAAGTTCGAGAATTACTTTGACGTTTTGACAATGACGCAATCGACGCCAGCCTCTAAATTAACGAAACAAGGAATTTAAACTTAGCAAGTTCGACGAGAATTACTTTGACGTTTTGATGATGACGCAATCGACGCCAGCCTTTAAATTAACGAAACAAGGAAAAATCTACAATCAATTGTGACATCGAAAAATATATTTTGGTATTTAAAAGCCTGATTCATAAAAAATAATAAATTATTTTATCGCCAATAATATATTGTTTTAAATACCCTCTAAGGAATTTAAACTCGGAAGGTTCGGCACGAATTACTTTGACGTTTTGACAATGACGCAATCGACGGCACACTTTAATCAACAAAATCAATCAATCAAGAAAGTTCCACGATTGTACATTTTCACACTGTTTCTGTGATAATGTTTTGTACTATTGTAGAAACTGCTCCCGTTAATTTTGTTTTGTTTATGTTCACGACATGACGTCTTGGTAGGCAATGTATTAAAATGCAAAATATGTATCTCGATAAACAATAATTACAACAACAAGAAATGGCGTCTTCGGTGTCTGAGGAAAACAGATCATACAAAGGTGATTGGTTTGTAACGATCGGCTTAGAAGCGGGCACTTCAGTTTTGTCTGAAAGGGAGTAAAATATACCAGCTTTCTTAAAACCATTCACTAGGCACTCCGGGCTCACTTGTTCCCATGCTTCAACAATCCACCGCGACACTTTGAAGGGAGAAAAACGATGTTTTACGGTCATCGGCCGAAACAACATTGCACACCTGGCCGAACGACATTGCACACCTGGCCGAAACGACATTACACACCTGGACAAAAACGATACTGCGCTCGTTCCATGCGTCTGAGTTAATGAATTACTGTACGTTATTACTTTAGCGTTTGATAAGCGTTTTTGAGGAGTGGTTCACGGACGCTTTGCGACTATTACGGTGCTGCGCCATATCTGTGTGCAAAATAGCAAAATTTTAGAAAAATGACCATTTGCGACCATTACCACGGAGGTGCTTATACGCCGCAAAATACGGTATAAAAAATATAATCATTCATCGTGCACTGAATTTCAAGCGTCCATATGAATTTTTACTTTGACAAGTTCTACTTTTGTTTCTGGCATGATCAACCTGAATACACACCATTGTGCCGAAACTATTTTGTAGGATTGTTGCCCACCCTTCATTGTATTTCATTCACTCACTGTGTTGAGTATGTGACATTGATGATGTGCTTATATATCAATTTACAAACATTTTGTAATGATGCAACCCAATTATCAAAAAGTACTCATAATTACTTAATCAATTGTCAATAAGCCATAATTGTTGGCTATTTTTCGACCATGTCCTAATGTGATTTATTTTTATGGGGGATAATTTTCCTAAACTTTTGATGGAGTCTTCGAATCATTTTTGTCACTTCTAGGGAGAAAATTTCCATCACAATCATGATATATGTGCCTTTTCAGTTTAAATAGGTAATTGTGGTCGGAAAAGAAAGATGTATTATGTGATTTAAAATTTTGCATATTTTAAGATTTTTCCTGTCTAGTTTGTCAATGATCTTTTCATAGTCAGTTGCTTTTTGTATAATTTATTGCGTATATGTTTGTTCTTAGTAAATTCTGCACCAAGCTTAAAATTACTAACGTTATTCTTTTTGCATAAAGTTGGACACAAGTTCGGTAGACTTATCTGGAAATAGGGGATGCTTATCGGGCAACTTTTATTTGCGCCTGAACGTTTATCTTTCCACCAACATCGCATTTACATCTTCTGTAAGCTCCAAACTAGATATCCCATTCCCTGTGTGCAAAACCTACAAGCTGAGATATACCATTCCTCGTGTACAAAAACAAACCAACTTGTGGTAATATCTATAGTCCAGTGTTGA
This sequence comes from Styela plicata, assembly GCA_963675895.2. Taxonomy (NCBI): domain Eukaryota; kingdom Metazoa; phylum Chordata; class Ascidiacea; order Stolidobranchia; family Styelidae; genus Styela; species Styela plicata. The sequence goes on from OZ023138.1 coordinate 3,919,515, forward strand.
GAACGAGTCATTTCACTTCGAGTGCCAAGTCATGTCGACCCATACATTTACAAGTGACAAGTCGATTTCTAAATCTATTCAATAGTTATGACAAAAGTATTTGCCAGTCCTCACTTTATAAGTACCTACTAAGAATCATGTGATCAATATTGGGTAGATGAACACGGATTTCATACCAGGGTACGGGCGTGTTTTCTGTTTTTCGTTAGCCATGCAATGGAAGTCAACGTAATTTTTCAAAAAGAAATTACCTACGGCCTCTGGCTAAAATTTTATTATTTCCCGGGTCAGATCATGTGTGCACTCTGTCAAGTTGAGTAAGAGTCGAATTCATTAGCTAAGACGTCTTGAGTCGAGTCATTGAAAAAGGTAATTCTAGTGTGACTCGAGTCTGTCCCACACTGAAATATACTTTATTGACAATACATTCAACCATCAATAAAACTTAAGGATTTGGACATGTTTATCTCATTTTGTACCCGATCTTCGGCGGTGTTCTTGTCACATGTAAAATCATTGTGGTAGCTTTGACAACAATGTTTTCTAAACCCCATCATTTTGAAAACAATGTCCCAATCTCTTTGGCATGTTCAGTTCAGTGATTGTATTTCATATTGATCAACATTGGCATGAGATACCCATGTAGTGTATTTTATGGATGTTAATATTGCTCTTATGAGTATCGGGCACTTGAATCGACATTAATGACCGAATGGCATTATTGTGGCATAATTGAACCTTTTCTAATTATATTTTCCGGTTTTACTAATTTGTTTTTTAATTTGTTATCCAGAAAGATCTTCATGCATGTTTATTAACGATACAGCATTATTGGATATTTCACCAAATCAGGCAGTGGGAACATCAGTTCATTATAGCATCACATACATGATTGATGGTGTCCAGGATTTTACAATAAGATGGTTTTATAATGTGAGTACTGAATGTATCTAAAACACTGTAATCATCATTCATTAAATGTTCTGCCTAGGGAATATCGGGTTCTCACGAAGTCATTGAAAGCTGAAATTGGCCGGAAAGGCTAGGGAATATATTTTAGTCCTGTGTTTTGAAAACAAATTCTAAGCAGTTTTTAGTCGATTTTATCTAACTGGTTGAAATATTAAAAAAGGTGCAGAATGAAACATGTCAGTAAGAATAAGATACCAGTATTTAAAGACATTTTTTCAACTTGGAAAACGATATACTAGTAAAATATTCAATTAAACTTAGACAACTGTAGTTCAATGAAACGAGTGTTTGAAAATACTTCTAGAGCAATACCAAGTAGTGAAATTTGAGTGGCATTCGTACTAGTGTACCGATTATTTTATAAAACTTTGGTCTTCTCTGAGTTGAATTTTTTATTGAAACAATAAAATAAGGTTGTATCACAAGTTAAATTATCAAATCACATATCAGATTATCAGGCAGGTCATTATTATATATCAAGAACAAAGTTGGACCAAGAATGTCTCCCCAAGGTACACTACGTGAAATAGAATAAGTTCCAGATCATGGCCGTCCAAATCAACAGAAACCCTGCGATTAAACAAGAAAGAACTCTATCCTGCATTCGATTTTACTATTCCGGAATTGTTCTGGATTGGTAAAAGCGAATCCACAATACAAATCCTATTTCTAAAGTAAATTCTTAAATGTCATCATTAGGCATTTGATATGCCACCAAGTCACCAAAACGCTGAACAGGCTAACCAAAAAACTCGTTCAGGGGCACACATGCTATAATATCTTGCGGAGGTTTGAAAAATAAAAGTTGAATATTTATGTGTCACAATTGCACAGCGAATGTGTTTTTTCTTGCTAAAAATACATTATTCTGGGGGAAAAATGACTAGACTCTGTATCATACTTGATTAGGTACTTGCCGAAGTAGGATGATTTTGCTTATCTTGAACACATTGTCGAAACTACAAAATATTAAAAAGCATAGTCTACCGTTCCAAAATTTTGGTTGGAAACAAATTTATAAGTCGCACCTATTCACTGTGGAGGTTCGACAATGTCACAAACAGTTTTATGCAAGAAGCTTTTTTCCAAGAATATCAAAACTTTGGAATTCCTTGCCTTCTTGCTGTTTTCTTGATCGTGTTGATCTACAAGGCTTTAAAACTCGCGTTAATAGACATCTATCAGGGATGGGGGATCTTTAGTTCCTGCTCCTGCATTTTATGTAGCTCTTTGCACTTTAGTGGCTGCAGGAGAATTTTCAAGTTTGATTCTTCTTCTGTGTCCTTGCTCTGAGCGAATTTCAATAAAAAAAAAAAAATGAAAAAAAATGTCTGAGTAGGTTGCAAAATTTTGGAAATTTTTACTAGAGGCAATTTACCATCAGCAATTATGGCAAAAAACGGGAATTTTGATAATATTCAAGAACTTTCAATAAATTTTATTGATAAAGACCGATAGGGCTTCTTTTTCTGCATTGTCGCTGTTGCCTGGCATTTAACATTATAAAACAAATAAACAAGCACAGAGTACCGTAATTTGCGGCCGATTACCGACTTTTGTTTCTACGTTGCTGCGACCTATGTATTGTTTTTTCCCGACCCACAGTGAATTGTGAAGCGTTTTATATTACAGTATATAAAAGTTATATATAGATGACGCGGCAAGCGCATGTACTTTCAAGATACGTCAAATTGTAGAGAGATTTGATTCGTAAATCTACAATTGTGACATCGAAAAATATATTTTGGTATTTAAAAGCCTGATTTATAAAAAAATAAATTATTTTATCGCCAATAATATATTGTTTTAAATATATTCAAGATGTCAATCAATCAAGAAAGTTTCACAATTGTACATTTTCACACTGTTTCTGTGATAATGTTTTGAACTATTGTAGAAACTGCTTCCGTTAAGTATGTTTTGTTTATGTTCACGACATGACGTCTTGGTAGGCAATGTATTAAAATGCAAAATGTGTTATCTCGATAAACTATAATTACAACAACAAGAAATGGCGAAATTAAATCAGAACCCTTCAAATTCTTCGTCTTCGGTGTCTGAGGAAAACAGATCATACAAAAGTGATTGGTTTGTAACGATCGGCTTAGAAGCGGGCACTTCAATTTTGTCTGAAAGGGAGTAAAATATACCAGCTTTCTTAAAACCATTTACTACGCACTCCGAGCTCACTTGTTCCCATGTTCCAACAATCCACCGTGACACTTTGAAGGGAGAAAAACGATGTTTTACGGTCATCGGCCGAAACGACATTGCACACCTAGACAAAAACGATACTGCGCGTGTTCCATGCGTCTGAGTTAATGAATTACTGTACGTTATTACTTTAGCGTTTGAGAAGGCGCAGCGTGTGTTTCCGTTTTTGAGGAGTCGTTCACGGACGCTTTGCGACTATTACGGGGCTGCGTCATATCTGTGTGCAAAATAGCAGAATTTTAGAAAAATGACCCTTTGCGACCATTACCACGAAGGTGCTTATACGCCGCAAAATACGGTATACATCATTACCTTACGCTATCTTGTTTCGTATACAGTAGTTCCAAAAATAAAAAAGTATTCACTGAAAAGCATTGCAGCACAAGTTAGAACTAACGACTGTTCTATGTTCAAGCATATTTGGAGAGGATCTCTATCTGCTTTGCATCTACTCCAATGAGCTGACTTCATCGCTTGCTTCATTGATATCAATTTGGGTGGATTAGTCGTTTGCCTGTTAATTTGTGATTAGGGCTGGGTAAAACCGAATTGTAATTTTCAAATCGGATTGAATCTCCAATTTCTATAAATAACACGTATGCCACGTTCATTACTACAAATTTTCTTTATTATAAAAATCTTTAATTTACTTACTGAATTACTTATATTAGCATGAAAAGACATGAAACGAATGTATTTTCAGTTTACACTCCATGTCAAAGCGGAAAAACTCCCATATTTGATGACACAATGCAATCGATTTTGGTCAACTTTGACTAAAATCGATTGCATCTTGTCGTTTAAAATGAAAATTCACTTTATTTAAAAAAATTTTGTTTCGATGACTGATCCGAACCACCGAATTAGCTTGCCCAGCCCTACTTGTGATTAAGTTATCGGGCACTTATTCATAGTTGGGAACCTACAATTTTTTTTCTTATAGCCACTTCTTGGAGTGGATCACCCTACCCAAAGGTCCTGTACTAGCGGCCATTTATAGACGGACAGGGTTAGAATTACGGGAAAGATATGATCTTTTGCTATTCCACTTGGCCTACACCTTGGATTGATTGATGGGCATGGATTAACGAGCCGGACTCGAACCCGCGATCTTTAAAATGCGATGCCAACATGTTTAACAACAAGGCCATTGCGTCCACCTTAATCATATAAGGGGGTAACGTATAAAGATGGTTTAAAATATTTTTCATATTCCTAATATTTTTAAAGTATCTTGGGTCCTTGAATTCCCAGAAACTTTTCACCCATTTGCAATCCTATTGACTAGTCCAGGGGTGGCCAGACCTGCTTCATGCTCGAGCCGCATATAACAGAATCCAGTTTTAAAAGAGCCACAACACAAACACAATAAGAAATACGAATTTATTCACTCACAACGAAGTGTAGCTATTGATTAATATAAGTGCTGCGTGGTATACTGTGAGTCTCCACCTGATCTGCAAGATGTTTGAAATTAGGTTGGTATGATGTTTAAGCAGTTCGGAGCAGTTCCTTCAAGTGTTGGTTTGTCAAAACTGAGCGGTATTTGGACTTTTGCAATTTTTCTTCAACGAAATTTCTTGGGCTAAACTCGTTGCAATTATCAATATAATAAGCTTACTTGAAACTAGGTCCGCCCTGAAGTAGCCTACAGCTTCGATCTGACAGTTTACTCAACTACAGTGTACAAGTTAGCCCACTTCTGTACAATGATGTACTTTTAGGAGTGTACTTTGACTATTACTAGCAATCAGCCCATTGTTACTACCGGTACTTGTGATAAAACACTTTGTTTCATAATCTGATCAAACAACTCGTCAAGACCGAGAAAATGCATGTCTAATTCATCAATGCTAATCAATCAAAGTCTCAAAGAGCCGCAGTTTGGCCACCCCTGGACTAGTCAAATGACGCGTTTTTACGAGTTTGTAAATCTGACTAATGTTAAAGGTAGCTTTATATTTTTTACTTGAACATAATTCGTCTGGAAATAGTTCATTAATAAATAGACAGATTGCGCCCCAATAATAAATTAGGTACCTTTACCTGTTTTCATTTTCGTAATCATATTTCATTTGGTACTGATAAATTGAGATATCTAGTGCACATTGGGCCAAAGTAGCATTTGGTAACAGTATTAGCCTTCTCAAAATTGTGACTTTGGCGACTCATTCTGTTTTCACCCAGCAAGGTGCGAAATAATTACCGTATTTTGCGGCGTATAAGCACCTCCGTGGTAATGGTCGCAAAGGGTCATTTTTCTAAAATTTTGCTATTTTGCACACAGACATGACGCAGCGCCGTAATAGTCACAAAGCGTCGGTGAACCACTCCTCAAAAACGCTTATCAAACCTTATCAAACGCTAAAGTAATAATGTACAGTAATTCATTAACTCAGACGCAGGGAACGCATTATTGTTTTTGTCCAGGTGCGCAATGTCGTTTCGGCCAGGTGTGCAGGTGTGCAATGTCGTTAGGCCAGGTGTGCAATGTCGTTGGGCCAGGTGTGCAATGTCTTTTCGGCCGATGTCCGTAAAACATCGTTTTTCTCCCTTCATAGTGTCGCGGTGGATTGTTGAAGCATGGGAACAAGTGAACCCAGAATGCCTAGTGAATGGTTTTAAGAAAGCTGGTATATTTTACTCCCAATCACCTTTGTATGATCTGTTTTCCTCAGACACCGAAGACGCCATTTCTTGTTGTTGCAATTATTGTTTATCGAGATACACATTTTGCATTTTAATACATTGCCTACCAAGACGTCATGTCGTGAACATAAACAAAACATAATTAACGGGAGCAGTTTCTACAATAGTACAAAACATTATCACAGAAACAGTGTGAAGATGTACAATTGTGGAACTTTTTTGATTGATTGATTTTGTTGATTAAAGTGTGCCGTCGATTGCGTCATTGTCAAAATGTCAAAGTAATTCGCGCCGAACCTTCCGAGTTTAAATTCCTTAGGGGGTATTTAAAACAATATATTATTGGCGATAAAATAATTTATTATTTTTTATGAATCAGGCTTTTAAATACCAAAATATATATATTTCGATGTCACAATTGTAGATTTTTCCTTGTTTCGTCAATTTAAAGGCTGGCGTCGATTGCGTCATCGTCAAAACGTCAAAGTAATTCTGGTCAACTTGCTAAGTTTAAATTCCTTGTTTTGTTAATTTAGAGGCTGGCGTCGATTGCGTCATTGTCAAAACGTCAAAGTAATTCTCGAACTTGCTAAGTTTAAATTCCTTGTTTCGTTAATTTAGAGGCTGGCGTCGATTGCGAACTACATACATTCCCTTTCGCGCCGTTTTGCAATGAATGATATAATACTGGCCGTTCCGATTGATGATCACACATGATCGGATCGTCATCAAATTAAATCGCACGTATGACGATGTATGACATGTATGTACCAATGAAAATTCACTAATGTCTGCAAGCAAAAAGATCGAGCATACAAGGTAAATTTGGGTGCAGTCTATTATCAATTTAATTCAAATCTCTCTACAATTTGACATATCTTGAAAGTACATGCGCTGGCCGCGTCATCTATATATAACTTTTATATACCTAATATGAAACGCTCCACAATTCGCTGTGGATCGGGGAAAAAACAATAAATTGGTTGCAGCAATGTAAAAGTCTCAGAAAGAAAACTTTTGGAAAAAAGTAGCGACTTATCCACCGCGAAATACGGTAATTGTGACAGTTTTGTAATTAAAAACATTAAATGCACGGAGATCAAAGAATAAACCTAATAGTCTGCAAAACAGACGATGCATGACAATTTACAAACATTGAATGACCGTATGATGATGGAAATTTAGGCCAATAAATCTGTTTTATTCCCGACGAGAGTTGTTGTAACTGAAATTTATGAAACGAACAAGTCATTTGTTTGTCATTTGAAGATATTTCCGACATTCAATAATAGTCACCGATTGCAAGATTATGTAAAAACGCATTGTCATTGCAATCTTCGGCCTTTATGTGAAGCACAGATGTTACCGCTGCATTTAATACTAATCAATTGAGGAAATGCGCATGGAATCTAACACGTTTATTTGTGTACTGATTTAAAAAAGTGGGAGAATAAGGAAACTGGTGGTTTCATGCAGGCGATTCGAGCGAAGGTTGACCTATCATTCAAGTAGTTAATAGAGCCTCGATACTCTGTGTACTCGGCCCAAGTCTGACGGAGATACTCTGACTTGGCCGAGTCTTTGTGGACTCACTCCATCCCTAGGCACAATTTTGCAAAAAGTGCTGGACACTTTCACACGAATGAAACACTTTTGTACAATCTAATTACAGCAAGTAGTGCCGTTTAAGCGCAAATATTAGGGATGGGCTAGGATGCTCAGATTAGCACACAGGTCGAATCCTGCGCAGAGTCTAACTTAAAAACACCTAGTACCAATTACCCCGTAGCCAAAATCTTACAAACCTGGGATTTAGAATGTCATGAATAGGTATCCATCACGGTTGCTTGTAATTTACATCAATCAATATGTCATAAAGAGAAATCTCACTCTCTCAATTTTACCATCGAACCAATCGGAGCACAGCTAACTAGAAGAAATAATCCAAATGTCATGCAAAATCTCACTCTTCGGTTATACCGTATCGCGAGTAAGACAAATTATTTCTCATTAAAAAACATCGCCAGTAATAGAACGCTTTTTTTTTTATTTTTCACATTGTGGGATATAATTATTCGAGGAAACGGCCGAACATTTCCAGGTTGGATTCTTCGAAATCTCATTCAAACCACATATCACAGATAATAAATTCAAGTCTTTTAAATAAAAACGCTGATGAAAGTAACTGAATAATTAATTCGAAAACTAAATATGCTAATTTTTACCACATTTATGGAACTATCATTTAATGTGTAGCATATATTAATTCATTAACTCAAACAAGATGATATTATTGTGGTTATACTTATTTCTTTCTTTTTTGCGGCGTTTTCCCGAAAGAGAGCAACGAGTCATAAATACTCACAATACCAATGCCACGATAGCGAAATTTAACTTATGATTATTTTGCAAACAATTAAAAAAACGGATGTGTGTGCCTTGTACTCCGCCGAAGTCTGACTAAAATATGCGATGTACTCAGCAGAGTCCTAGTCTTTGTGGACTCTGTCCATCCCAGCAAATATCAATCTGTAGCTACAATCTACAGCTGTCATTTCTCACTAAATTTCACCTTGTTTTATAAACTATGTTTTCCACTCGGAGCACCTACATGTCGTTTTCAGCATACCTGGGACAGAATAAAGATGATTTATGTGCCATAATTTATAATTTGAGCTTTGCCGAGGGCACGTAAGCACATTTTTAGGTAAAATGAATAAAACTGGGAAGATGGCTAAATCATTACAGGGCACCTTATTAAAAGTCGTATTTTTTATTTTAAGTTCTACCCAGGGCATTTACTCACGATAATTAACGCAATCAAGATTAATTAGTTGCCATATTTTATAATTTGAAATTCACTCAGGTTCCCAGGTGCTCTTTTAGGTTTATTTTTTCTTTACTGAGTGCACCGGGTTGCCGTTTTTGAAGGAAGGTAAATTGGGTGCAGAGTTTTTATATTTGAATTTCAACCAGGACAACTGGATGCTGTTTCAGGGTTAATTAAGATAAGCAATGTATTTTTAGTTTTACAAAGATTTAGATATTAGAATTTTAACAAGGGCAGCTATGTGATGTTTTGAACGCTAGTTAGAGCCAATGGGGCAATTATATAATATTTTAAATTTCATCCAGAGAACCTGTTCAGCTCTGGTTGCAATCGAGATAATTTCTGCAACGTATTCTTACAGATGGGAAATTCAGAATATCCTAAGTATCCAAATCCTAAATGTATATCCAGAATATTTGAATCGAATAATAGGATTCGATTGCTGATTAAAATCTATCGGCGCATGCAGGAAGCAAAGTCAAAAATGTTGTAAAAAAAGTTGAGTTCGAGTGCATGTGTGTGAAGACGAAGTCTGCCACAAAAGTAGCTTGATTCCAAGCTCACATACAATGACAAAAAATAATTCTCACCAAGGATGTATAATTAAGGAAATTACGGAATGTGTTTTGTCAATTTTTCATCAGCCGAGAGTGAACTTGAAACGTAAATAATAAGTGAACACGCTTGGACAAGGGTAGATAATGTATACATATTATAATTAGCACAATTGGAATAAAGAAATATGTTTTATCTATCGGCCATGCTTAAAATGTGATATTTTAGGACACGTTTATCAGCAAAGTGTACAATTGGTCGTTAGTCTAGTCAAGATTTCAATTATGAATAAAACGTGAATTCATTTGCCAAGACATTGATTTAACACAGAATATTGTTCGACACATTTTCTAAACTTCGAGTGAGCAAGGATTGATGATATACTTTTAGCAATATTCAAACCTGTGTTTTTCTAGTGTATTACGTGTTTGGCGTCGCCTTTTTCATATTCGACTTGGAGTGAACACTGCCTGACAGACGCGAAAGGGAATAAAATTGTTCCCCTAGGTCAGGAAATGCTGATCGTTAACTATCATGGACCAGAAGTTCATCAGTCTAATATTGTTTCTATCCCATTTCATATTGCTCATGTCTCCCATTCCTTATGACCAATCATTGCACAATATGATGGTGTTGCATTGTGGGTGTGATCATTCATGCATCACCCATGATATATATACTGCCATGCTGGCTTTTGAAGGTCAATGAGTATTTTATATTGTGGTGGTCACATGCTGTTCCGTTGAAGTTGTGTCTTTGGTGGTATTTTGGAACTTTGTTGGTTCTGCCTAATCTTTATACATATCAGTAAACATCCCATCAAAACTAACTTATGAAAACCTTCTATACTTGTGTTGTGACTTCAGTCCAACGATACATTCTATAGTACAACATTTGGGGGTAGGGGTTGAAGTTGTGTCTTTGGTGGTATTTTGGAACTTTGTTGGTTCTGCCTAATCTTTATACATATCAGTAAACATCCCATCAAAACTAACTTATGAAAACCTTCTATACTTGTGTTGTGACTTCAGTCCAACGATACATTCTATAGTACAACATTTGGGGGTATTTGTAAAAAAGTTTTTTTTGCAGAGTGATATAATCTTCCCAACTTCAGATCTATTGTTTGTTTGTCAATACGCAATAAAACTTTGAAATAGATATTTCATTGGCACATCGACAAGATGATTGCTGCATGTGAGTGATTTAGTAGTAGGCGTAGTAGCCTGTGATAGGATATACTTTTTTTTTTTTTTTGTGAGAGAAGAAAGCTTAACAACATAGTGAACCGCAACCTCTTGTGCAGATACTAGTCTCGAATCGAGTTAGAGGTTTTAGCTCAATATTTTACTTATTCTTCCTGTGCATGGACATGGTCAGTTTACTATCTGCGAATTCGTTTTTGAACAATAGTCTACTAGAAAGCTAGCAAGTGTATTCCTATGGCGGACTTGATATTACCTGGTTAGCTAAGTCCGTAAAAGCGTTAAGAATATGCTTCGAGCTATGCATTATTAGGGATGTAAGTTTCAAATATTATTTTTTAAATCCAATACCGAATAAAATAATGAAAGAAAGAAAACTTTTTCCCAACCGTTTTACGATATTATATTATATTATTACAATTGGTCGTTAGTCTAGTCAAGATTTCAATTATGAATAAAACGTGGATTCATTTGCCAAGACATTGATTTAACACAGAATATTGTTCGACACATTTTCTAAACTTCGAGTGAGCAAGGATTGATGATATACTTTTAGCAATATTCAAACCTGTGTTTTTCTAGTGTATTACGTGTTTGGCGTCGCCTTTTTCATATTCGACTTGGAGTGAACACTGCCTGACAGACGCGAAAGGGAATAAAATTGTTCCCCTAGGTCAGGAAATGCTGATCGTTAACTATCATGGACCAGAAGTTCATCAGTCTAATATTGTTTCTATCCCATTTCATATTGCTCATGTCTCCCATTCCTTATGACCAATCATTGCACAATATGATGGTGTTGCATTGTGGGTGTGATCATTCATGCATCACCCATGATATATATACTGCCATGCTGGCTTTTGAAGGTCAATGAGTATTTTATATTGTGGTGGTCTCATGCTGTTCCGTTGAAGTTGTGTCTTTGGTGGTATTTTGGAACTTTGTTGGTTCTGCCTAATCTTTATACATATCAGTAAACATCCCATCAAAACTAACTTATGAAAACCTTCTATACTTGTGTTGTGACTTCAGTCCAACGATACATTCTATAGTACAACATTTTGGGGTAGGGGTTGAAGTTGTGTCTTTGGTGGTATTTTGGAACTTTGTTGGTTCTGCCTAATCTTTATACATATCAGTAAACATCCCATCAAAACTAACTTATGAAAACCTTCTATACTTGTGTTGTGACTTCAGTCCAACGATACATTCTATAGTACAACATTTGGGGGTATTTGTAAAAAAGTTTTTTTGCAGAGTGATATAATCTTCCCAACTTCAGATCTATTGTTTGTTTGTCAATACGCAATAAAACTTTGAAATAGATATTTCATTGGCACATCGACAAGATGATTGCTGCATGTGAGTGATTTAGTAGTAGGCGTAGTAGCCTGTGATAGGATATACTTTTTTTTATTTTGTGAGAGAAGAAAGCTTAACAACATAGTGAACCGCAACCTCTTGTGCAGATACTAGTCTCGAATCGAGTTAGAGGTTTTAGCTCAATATTTTACTTATTCTTCCTGTGCATGGACATGGTCAGTTTACTATCTGCGAATTCGTTTTTGAACAATAGTCTACTAGAAAGCTAGCAAGTGTATTCCTATGGCGGACTTGATATTACCTGGTTAGCTAAGTCTGTAAAAGCGTTAAGAATATGTTTCGAGCTATGCATTATTAGGGATGTAAGTTTCAAATATTATTTTTTAAATCCAATACCGAATAAAATAATGAAAGAAAGAAAACTTTTTCCCAACCGTTTTACGATATTATATTAGATTACAATATTGATAAATTTATTTTATGAATGGGCACAGCAAAATCAAAAAAATAATTATCATAAAAATAATCGGAAGGCCAAAAAATATTAAAATACTTGCTTTGAAGGTCTGACAACAACTGGACTTCACAAATGCAATATATAACAGGAACCTATCATGATCAGGACGAATTTTCTTGAAAGCTTAAAATTGATTAGAATTATCAACAATTCGAATTGATACAAAATTATGAAACTTATATCCATCCGCATCACTAATATCCTGGGTTCAAATCCTATATGGGATGATTATATGCAAAATGACTTCAGGACACTTCGCCGAAGTGTGGTGATTCATATAGCTGATAATTATGGCTTCCTCCACCAACCATGTCCAGGCAAAGAAAAATCTGTAAGCGTTTAGTCAGAACCTCATCTCTGACATTGAACCAGCATCTGCACAAGGGATCGTGATTTACCATATGGTTAAGACTTATTCCTGGCTTTCCCCTCTCGCAGGACAAATTTTTTGGCAGTATCATTGACACAGTGGCGAATAGGGCTGGGCACCTCTGAACGAATATTGAAATCTAATACTAAATTATTTGAATCGGTATAGCGATATTCCAATCACTCGTGCCTTTTTTCTGGCTCATATTGTACGTATTTTGATGGTTTTCTGAATTAAATCCGTTACAAATATAATTTTAATTTTGCCAAGCAGATGTATCCATCTTCTCCATCACCATTATTTGGTGATTCATTCTTAACAAAACATGTTTATTCAAGCATTGACTACAGACACTGGCAAGTTGAAACTTGACTGGTGTGATTATCTTTTCCTATTCCTAGTTAGCGAGATTTCATCCCGCTCACCAAAGGAGAAAGTGCTGTATAAAGAAACTGTCCGACGTTTGGAAAGAAGTACGAATTCTCTGATGTGCCGAGACGAGAGAGTGGCAATCAGGCATTCAGTATCAAGCTTCTTAAAGAAATTAAGAGTGGCAGAGCTGTCATTCGTCATGATTGCTAAAATGAGAATGATCTCTGGAGGTGTTTTTTGATTGAATAGAACATCATTAGCTAGCAGAAGTATGAATAAAAAATTAGCTTTGTTACGGTCGTTTGCATTGCCTTCAAAAGATAAAAATGACACACATGCGAGTAATTCTTGTGTGCATCAATAGAAAACACATCAATGCAGACTTACTGATTTATGGCATTGCAATTGATTTGGATTTATTGCAGTGCCCTTATTGTTATTTCCACACATATTTGCAATGTTTTCTTCTGATGTTAGTATTTTCATTTGACCTTTGGCAGCGAAATAGATTAGCTTACACTTATATGCTGATTCATACTGTTGAAGGGGTTTAAATCAAAGTGATGAATGCTAGTTGGCATTATGCAGCTACTTGATATTAAAAGTGGACTTTCTTTGTTTGTTTCTTAATTGTATAATTTAATGAGGTGTTCGATTCCTATTTCGAAATCAACGGGATTTTGGAAATGCCCCAGACCTAGTTGAGAAAGATAATCCAAATTTGCATTGCTTGGGGAAAATGTAGGATAGGCCTAGCCGTTGCCCATTTTTAAATTTTTCTACAGATACAAATATGTTTACTTTGCTGACTAATTTTGTTTGATTTGTTTACCTACTTACGATATACAGTAAGCATACGGTTATGATCTATTTTCCTTATGAAATAAATAGAAAACTGGCCTAGGCCAACGGAGACCTTGGTAATCTTTGCACTTGAATGTTGTTTGCCATCTAAGTTGGCTAAATTTGCCATCTAAGTTAGCTAAATTAGCTAGATAATGCATTTTTTAGGACTATATACAACAAGGAATTTGCTAAGGGACAAAGGTTGTGGGGTTGGTCATAAATTTCAGTGGTGCTTTTAAAAACATTAGACATTGAGAACTATCACAAAATTTGGGGTTTCAGGATGCGTGTTATAGGAGGTGCTTGAAAATGAGAAATGCTGCTTGAAATGCTGTCGAAAATGAGAATAAAAGAGACATGAATCTTTTGACATCAAGCCAACTATATATCTCCAAAATGCTTATCCACAAGTTAGCATTCCATCATGAATAAGGAGAATTGGTAAAGAGTAAGAATAATTTTTAGTCTAATACACTAACCCTAAGGTATTCAAGAAAGCTAACCATGTAGATATAGATTGAGGATGAGTTCGCAATGATATATTCGATTCCATGATTAGTTTTTAAAATTAGTCAGTGTTTTTGCTTATAATAGGATAGAATGTCCACCCTTTATCTTTAACATTTTTTATTGTTGAGCTGTGAATGTCTGATTAAAGTGTACACAACCCCTGAAATTGGGCCAATTCGCAGCTACAGGTTTAGAGGTTACTGTTGTGTCGTTGATGTTTATCTTTCTAAAAATGCGCAAGATGCGTAAGACTCTACATTTTATTTGTGTGTGAAGGCCAACGAGTACTTGTACTAAATGTACAGGGTACATCACCATCGGAACTGTGCTTCTGATATCGACGTTGTTCCTGTTCTTTGTCCACCGATCCCCTCAACCCAAGATTGTTCCGTCTTGGATGACATTTTTTTGCACATAGATTCTGATGTCTTGTCAATCTGCCAAATTTTTCGTAAAAGGAGATTTCAGTGCCCATCATGATGCAGCATCTTACATGACTGGAATTAAAACTCATAATTTCGCGATTACTGAATCACTGACTCAGATGAACCCATGATTAGGAACCCTGGCAACTTGGCTCGCTTCTGTCCGACTGCACATATTCCAATATCAGATATTTCCACATTATTATACAGCTTTTTGATATATTTCGACCAGGACAGGACCAATTATAAATGTTTTCGCAAGTATTGTTATAACTACTGTGAAATAATAGTGTTTATGGAAACCTTTATTAACAGTACTCTCTATTAATTATATTGAATATTTCATTTGAACCAAATAGTGGCTTTCCTATTTGATGCTCCCCCATCTCTATTTTTAACATATTTGTATTTATTCATAATTACACTGTCAAAATTAATTGATACAGATGAAAGCTTATTCTCTTGTATGATTCTGAAAGGAAAGAAAATCTTGTTCATATTAAAGACTTCGCTGTTTTATAAGAGTATTACTATAAGACTCTTGGAATCCAGCTAAAAAATATCCAACTCAAAAGATGGGCCTGGTTACAACCACGTGTGGCGTGCTTTGGAGAAAGACATTACAAACAGTAAATGCAATCGCCAAGCAGGCATCAACCAAAGAAATGCAACAGATCCTACACCATCATCATTTTGCGTATAACTCATCATGCTTGTAGTGTTGCCAAGGGTTTTATCAAAATGCTCCGATTTGTGTAACTGAAAATGACTCAAAGCACATGGATTTTAAACCATATTGATGTTTTATAATTTCCTACAATTTATTAAATGCCATCACTGAAAATGGTACATATATATAAGCTGAAGTGTAATCCATTGTTATATCGAATTGATGAAGGATTCTAATAATGTAAGATATTATATGCTTTTGCGGAAGTTCTGTGTTTCTTTGAAGTTTTGTCTTTAGAAAAAGGGGACAGAACAGTTATCAAGATATTATAATTCTATATACCTAGTTGTTCAATGGAGAACTCTTCTGTGCCTAAGCCTCTGGCGTAAAATCATAATTGGTTGCAAAATTTATCTCAATATTTTTTTATGCTGTACCAAGATTTCATAATCCATCTGGCAATCGCCAGTGATTTTTTTTTTTTTTTGATTCCACATACCCTTGAGATTCCACAAACATAATTAAAATGGATTTATATTGAAAATGTCTTTCAATCGCTATATTAAGACTGTAAATGCAGCCAAATGACGATTACCAAGTTCAATCTACCTGATTTTCAATCAAGATACCACCTAGTTTCAAGAGAAACTAGTTTACCCAATAATTTATTACCTAGTTTTGCGCTAAATTTGACTTGCTTTACCAGTACCTAGTTCAAGAAAAGAATTAGGTTTCCATCACTTTTTGGTAGGGCTGTCCGAAATATTCGTTTCGATTAACGATATTCGAATCATAAATTTTTCGATTCGGTTTCTGCATTAATTCGAAATCAACAAACATTAATTTCCGAATTTTAATGTATATTTTAAGCCAATAAAATGATGTCTTTGTTTGTTTATTATATAAATTATGATTTAATTCAATAAAATTATTCGATTTGATATTTCACTCTGGCCTCCCCTTCTTGTTGGGATTCCTGTGCCAAATCATAGTCCTTACCGATTTGTAGTTATCATAAGTATTGGAACTTTTTGTGTTATCTTTGTCGGACTTGATTATGCTTATGTGGTGTCACTGTCCCCTATAAGATGCTCTTTTCTCCCATATATAGTCATGTTAACCTGTTGTATATATATATATAAAATATTTCTTTTCAGGTCACGCCTGTAATTGTTGCCGAATTTAAAAAAAATGGATCACTTTCTTCAACTGGAGTTACGGAAGAAAGATTTAATATGGAATGGTTAGTTATTCATGTAGAAATTCGTGTGAGGTCTTATTGTATATAACCATGGCAGCGGCACAACCTAGAGGGCCAGTATGGAATATATTGCAGTTTTTCAATTGAAGTGCACTCAAAAATTCTTTCCCGCATTCGGTTTTTCCCCCTCCAACTATAGATTAACAGGGTCAGAGTTGTTGGAAAGGTATGACTTCTCTGTTTCGACCTAGCCTACCCAAGTGATTACAACTCGGCATGGATTAACAAGCCGGACTCATTAGGACTCAAACCTGAGATCTTGTGGAATTTTAAATTTTTCCTCACTTCCCTAATTTAAAGGGTTATGTGGATTGAAATTTGGGTTTTTTAAGTTCCAAAATAGTTTGCTATGAATTTGTCAAGTCTAGATTCTTTAGAATGCTATTTCAAACAATATGACATTGGTAACGAAATAATATATTTTTATTTGAAAATCTGGCTAATAAACGTTGAAATATGTTCTTTGATTCCGCAATTGTAGAATTTTGAATTTTCAATGCTCTGTTATAAGGGTTGGCGTAGATTGAATGGAATGGCTTCTTTTTCAATTAGGTTTAGATCCATTAGGAAGATATTTCAAACAATATAACATTAGTAATAAAACTATTTTTTTTTATTTGAAAATCTGACCAATAAATGTCAAAATATATTTTTTGATTTCACAATTTGGGAATTTTGAATTTTCTGTACTTTTTTGATTAAAAAATGCGGAAGATTCAATTTGGCATCTCTTTTCAATTCCAATGTAATTTGCACCGAATTCGCTAAATTTTGATTCTAATCGAATAATATATTTTTATCTGAAAATCTGGCAATTAAATGCCGAAATATATTCTTCGATTCCACAATTGTGGAATTGTGCTTTGTTAATTTAAAGAAGAGCATAAATTCTTTTTACCGTTTTTGCTAAATATGAAATCCTCTTAAGTAGTGGTTGCAAGAGGTCATTTTTCCAAAATTTGGTCAATTTTTACACAAATAAGGCACGGCAAAGTAATCGTTGCAAAGATAACAGGTCTATCAGCACTAGAATCCGCCGAAATGTCTGTGAATGACTCCTCATAAACTGAAATCCATGCTTTGGTTTTTCATGCGCCATATTTAAACTCAAACGCGTGTGACATCGTACAGGTGTGCAACTTAGTTTGGAGTGTTTACCGTAACATCGTTTTTCGATTTTATTCTGATCATTTCTTGTTGTAATTGTTTATTTATCGAGATACACATTTTGCATTTCATTAATACATGTATATATTCTTGGATTCCATTCTTGGAGTGCGTCATTTTCAAAATAAGCAATTTGTGCCAAATGTAACAAGTTTAGATTCCTTAGAAGGATTTTTTGAGCGATTGACATTTTTGACTATTGACAATAAAACAAATTATTTTTATTTGCAAATAATTCAGAATTTGAATTTTCGTTTTTCCGTTGATATAAGGGGTGGTGCAGATAGTATTCGGATCTACTTCCAAATTAAACATGCTCCTTTTTTCAACCACATGCTTTGTTCACTAGTCACTCTTAATAGAGTCGCTAGATTTGACTGACACTGGTACTGCCCATACATGATTTTCAAGGGGTTTTCAAATTTTTTCTGGTTTTATGATTTAGCTTGTGTCATGATATTCCATCCAGCGTGGAACCAAAAAGGAATCAAGCGTTGTTCTGAAGCTCTAGGTTACAGTGCTATCCAGGGGGCACCTCGATGTATTGCTCTTTGGAGGCTTTTTTATTCATCAATATGATCCTTTATTTGCATTGAAACGAAGCCACAACATTTATGAGTGTTTGGATTGTGGGCCTACCGCAGCCCGTTACAATATTCCGCACTGGGAAGAGGATTTCTGGTTAGGTTTCTTTGGTCTATGTAAGTTGCATGCAATGATTCTGACACTATGGAATACGGTAGTTGGGAAGCGTATAGTCTTCCGATTTTACCAGGACGGCATCACGGTGTTCGAAGAATTAATACCATTTATACCAGTTATAGTCAGATGGAATATAAAAAAAAACTTCACCTAAGTTGGAGTAAAAAAAAACTACCCCTCATTCCTATAAAAGGGTTCCTATAAAGATGTTTCTATAAAAGTGTTTCCTCAGCAGTATTAAAAGGGGAAATAACTGGGCATCATTTTAACAAATACCATTCAATAAAATCTATACAAAAAAAAAACATCTAGAATAGCTTATGACGACGGTGAAAAATTGCCAACAGAAAATTTTTTTTTTAAACTTTTTTCTTCAATATCGCGCGCAGAGAGGACTGCAATGTAGGGTAGTGGCACGACAAGCTATGATTCAAAAATAGCAGAACCATTTGGATATTTAGATGATATTAGTTTTTGAGTTAATATAAGAAAATTTATCACAATTCAGAAATATTTCACCAATAGTCAGAATAAAAATGGAAAGATCTTGAGGGATCTATGTAGGGACTATGCAGGACTACTATGATAGCATTGACATACGATTACAAGTCTTTTCCACACTTTTATCATTGATGAAGGTAACGATATTATAATCCTTGTAGCACAAACTCACGCACATTTGGATAAATTCAAGTTACAGCTTACAAAATCCTTCTGAATACATTCATGTTCGTAGCTCTCAAAAGCTTGATGTAAAGTCTATATTATTGCTTAAGTTCAGTATGATCTCCACTGTACAATATAAAATGCTAGGTTTTATAGTCTCAAAGGCATGATAATAACATCTTAATATACACATTGACAATTCCATGACAATATGATGACACATGGAAGTTAAACAATAACGGGAATGGCATCATGGCATTCGCAGCAGCTAGACCCGGGTGCAATCAATGCCTGATGTTATTGAAAATATTTTTTTTACTTTTTTCTCGAACCGTACAATAATAGTGAAAGTTTGGTTGAAATTTAGAACTGGTTATTCTAAACTAGCCATACTCAGAGAAAGTTAGGCATAGTTTATTATCAATGGATTATTTTTAAGTATGGTAGTAAAAGAAGCGACCACTTTTAGATGCTTTTCGAAAGCTTATTATGAACCTTTATTATGGTTGCCAAAACATTTTAAAAAAATTGGTCAACACATAATTTTCTGGTAACATCCCTGTTTGCCACATAGTCAATTTAATGGTTGATTGTGAATATATTTATGACTTGCATTAAAGTCTTATTAGTCTTGCATTAAAGTCTCTTAATAAACCTCAAATTATTTAATACTTCTGATAGTTTTGAGTTTGAACTTAAATTTTGTTTTTAATTCTAGTTTTAAAATACTGAAGTCGAAGTTCTATGGAAATAATATTTACTTTTATAGGTCTGTTTCATCTGATGAGAAAGGCATTGTTTTGCTAGCAATGAAAGTAAGTGTTGAAAATCTTAACGTGACAGATAGTCAAGTTATGGAAGTTCGTTCTACTCAAGGGGTTCATCTCGTTGATAAATATTGTTTTCAGTCATTGAATGTAACATGTGAGTTAATTTATTTTTATTTCATTAGTACTTGTCATATATGCTACTCTAATAATGATGCTACATCATATTTAACTTGTTTTATAAATATAAATGAAATACAAAATTGTTGTATGTGTTACATGTGTGTTAACTGGTTTTAACAGAGAAACATCATTTATTATTGTGATAACACTGGATGGGTTGATCATGAAAAGGATTAAGTGTGTTTGTATATTTTCAAGACCTTTTATGATATATTTCCTTCAGAAATAAAGATGAGCAATTCAGAATACTTAACTATACGGAAAAATAAAATAAAATCCAGAATATCAAATCGAGCATAGTGAAACATAGCAGTAAAGTGTGCAACTCTAACTGTTCACTCTAAGCTCACTATTAGCTCATTATTTTGCGAAAAGTGCAGGGCACCGTTACGCTTTAGGAAGTGCGAAATTTTTTAATTTAGAGGCACCCAGGCACCGTTTTACCATACTTATATTACCTTACCTCTTACTGCATTTTATAATTTGAGCTTTACTGAGGGCGCTTAAGTGCTTTTTCTAGATAAAATACTTTGATGACGTTTCTATAGACTAATTTATTATAGAGCACCTTGGGCCCTTATTTTGAGTTTTACCCAGGGCCTTTTTTTGAGTTTTATGTACTTGGCATTTTTGACGCAGTTAAGATAACTTTGGCGCCACATTTTTTATTTTGAGCTTTAAACCAGCACAACTAGTTCCCCTTTTTAAGGCAATTAAGATAACTTGGGCACTTTATTCCATTTAGTTGCCCTTTTTGATGAAATTAAGATACCTTGGGCGGCCTATCTTTTATATTTCGACTTACCCAGGGCACCTAGTTGGTGTTTTTGACACAATCAAGATAACTCGAGCGCTGTTTTTTTTGTTTTGAGTTTCATCCAGGGCATCTAGTTGCTGTTTTTGATACAATTAAGATAACTGGGGCGCTTTCCCATGACATCTTGTTAGCGTTTTTAAGTAGTTTAGGATAATTCGGACGCCATGTTTTTTATTTTAAATTTTCTCAGAGGCAACCTGGTTGCCGTTTTTGATGCATCCAAGGTAATTTTGGTGCTATATTTTTCATTATTGGTCTGTAGTTTTTGACGTAATTGAAGCCGTTTAATATATTTGAGAATTTATCCAGGTTGTCTAGGTTACCGTTTGGATGCAATATTTTTTTCTGACATAGTTTATAGTGCAAGTTTCTGGGTACCAAGTTGCCGTTTTGGACGCCGATAAGATTAATCGTGCGTCGGTTTTTATATTCGAAGTTTATTTACCAGGGCACCCGCATTGCAACGAAAGTGCAGTCTGATAAATTAGTTGTTCATCTGAAGCAATAAGATGTTGTCAAAACATTAAACCCAGGTTATTGATTAAAGGATACCAAGCATGAGCTGTTGATGGTCGCTTCTCGTGCACCGCATTTTATCAGCAAACCAATTAGTAAAAAAAATCTATGTTACAGTTTGTTTAACCCGGTAAAAGTTATATGGAATGCTGCATTTTTTATTTTAAGTTTTACCCACGGCACCTAGGTGCTGTATTTAGCGGCATGTTTTTGATTTACATTTATACTAAAATACGCAGGAGCCATTTTATAAAAAATTATTAGCAGTTATTGTACGTCATAGTCAAGGACACCCAAGTTCCCTTCCATGTAAAATTCTTGATTGTAATTTTCCTGGGCATCACACCAGAAAGGCTTGTGATAATTGTATTCGATTCGAATGAATACTTCGTGCTCTTGATCATTGTAGCGGTTGCTCGTTACATTTCCAAAGCGTTCGACAGAGTTTGGCACGATGGTCTTTTGTTGCAGAAAATTCAATCGTAAGGGATTTCTGGCCAAGTTCTTTCAATTGTCGAAATCTTTCTTATCCATTCGCAAGAGTAATGTTGTTTTGGACGGCCAACGCTGAGAAACTTACTTCATTTCAACCAGTGTCCCTCAGGGATCGATTCTTGGTCCAACTTTGTTCTTGATACATATTGATGTCCTGCCCGATAATTTGATATGTGAATTAGTAATACATATTCTTGTCTCAACGAAAAATCTCTTCCATAACCATGTCTAGCTCTGGCAAAATTGCTTGAGTGTGATTTGCCCACAGTGTCTAATTTGGGTAATACTTGGCATGTGACTCTTAACTCGGAGAAGAACAAAGTTTTATCAAATAATCCTTACACTAATATGGATGCAAATCAAATTTCATTATCTGGTGGTGTTTAGGAGGAATCCTCAAATATTTGACTAGTTGGACTCTGTCTAAGGACATGAGTTGGAATGAATATGTCACTATTATTGGTAAACAAGCCTCAATCAAAGTTTTCTATATCGAGCTCGTCATTATCTCTCCCGAAATCATTCCCCATTATTACAAACCACTGATTCGACTCTGTATGAAGTATTGCTGTTACATTTGGGGCAGTGTCGGTGCCACTGTTCTCAGCATGCTCGACCGTATTCAACGGCGTGTGATCAATATGATTTTTCATAAACTTTCTTTTGGTCTGCAAAGCTTGTCACACCATCGCAATGTTGACTCACTGACAGATATTGCAATGTTCTTTTTCTTTGTTCTAGAGAACTTTTGCTCTCGTTCCTCCGAACAAAATTTTCAACCGGTCCACACGATTGGCTACCAATTCACGCCACTTTACTCTGGAGGTTCCACAATTTAACAAACAGAAGAGCAAGAAGTTATTTTCCAAGAATCTCTAAACTTTGGAATTCCTTGCCTTCTCTCTGCTTTCTTGATCGTGTCGATCTGCATGGATGCACTCGCGTCAGTGGACATCTATCAGGGATGCGAGTTCCTTATTTCCTATTCCGGCATTTCATGTAGCTCTTTGCACTTTAGTGGCCACAGGAACCTTTTCAAGTATGATTTGTCTCCTCCAGCCTTGCTCTGAGCGAATTCCAATAAAAAAAATCACACCACATATCTTATATTTTTAGAAGTATACTGGGAATTGCGTATTTAAAGTAAATTTATTGTTCCATTATTTGTTTTTAATTTTGTACGTTCAGCACTGTGAATCGTCATTGCGATGTTCTCAATGCAATGATAATTTTCTTCAAAACCTATTAAGTTCATAATATGACTTTCTCTTGCAAGGTTGCGATGGACTCTAGTGGGACCGCTGGCCTAGTGGTTAAACATGTTGGCAGCGCCGATTGGAGATCTCGGGTTCGAGTCCAGACGAGTCTGGCTCGCTTATCCATGCCCAGCCCTCAACCCAGGGTGTAATAACTTAGGTAGGCTGAGCCGAACAGGGAAAGCTCATATCTTTCTAGCAATTGTAACCTTGTCCTCCTATAAGTGGCCGCCTTTACAGGGCTTTGGACAGTGTGATTCACTCTAAGAAGAGGCTATAGGAAAAAAGAACTTTGATCGATTGTTTCAATAAACAAATAATAAGTGTTCATTTTTCATTGATCGCTTTGCCATCCAGGCTATGAATATGCACTGGACTACCCATATACGGGATTAAGGATTATCATTCGTTCATGTTTAATTTGAATGTATCAGACAGAGATGTCACTTTTAGATTCAGACACATCTCCGATTCATGTGGTGCGCGAACTCATTTCTATTATTCAATTTTCAGGATCAAAAATTTTATGTGACTAAGCATGGTACAAATTACTTCATTTTTATTGAATTCACTGATATTCTTACACTCACTATGATACCAAACATGACTAGGTTTAGGTAAAGCAAAGAAAATGCATAAACAAAGATCTAAAGTATATAACACTTTTTTAGTACAATATATTCTAAACGTCGAGCCAATATTATGCCTGACATGATCCCTATCGACAACCGAGATGAGCAACCAGAACGAGGCAAAATTTAGTTCACGCCCCCTTTCCGATTAACTAAGTAATGAATATTCCACAATTGTGGAAGAGACGTTAAAATAAGGAGCAGAATGACCATCGTGCTGATTACATTCCGCTTAGATTATCCCAATAAGGAAAGTTTATTTTGACAAACGTGATGATGAATTGGTGGCGCGACAACCTGTACCTGACGAAAGTTGTTAAAAAATAAAAGCTGAAAATCCTGAGAAAGCTATGACTCACAGATTCTAACTCATATCAATTATTCTTGAATTCTTGAAAATTTCTTAATACTTACTCAATATATGGGAATAAAGTAAATAAAAGTAATGAATGCGAGTGGGTTTAATAATGTCTTTTCAGTAAATGACAATAAAACAGGCTACAATGAAACGTGTGCTATTTGTTGGGTAGTAATGAGACTAGTAGTAGGTAGTAATAGGGACGAGATTCGGAACCATCTTCAAATCTGGTATTTTCAGATTTGTATTATTCTGACCAAAATCCAAATATTTGATTTCCCGGATCCTATCAGATTGTCGATGCCAAGTGCATCATCGGACTCTGTTTCAAAATCATCTCTGTCTAGATAATTGCATTCGAGTTTTCTTCTGAAATGTGAAGACATTCTCGAATATCTTTTCAATTGGAACTTTCGATTGCCATTGCCGTATATCAGATATAGAGAAATACAAATGTGTGTGTGGGTTACTGATGCCAATATGTCTGTTGCATTTTGTCAGAAACATGGTATCATGGTATTTGCAAATCCTTATTCCGAGTCAGATACTGTTTGATTTTGGATGGGATTGGATATCATTTTTATTCTGCGGGAGAGGAAAGCCGAGAATACAGCTCTTAACCATATGGCAAACCACAACCTCTCATGCAGATTCCAGTTCAGAATCGAGGTGAAGGTTTTTTTTGGATTATCGTATTTCTCATTTTTTGTGTGCATGGACTTGGTTGGTGGAGGAAGCTGTAAGCAGCGCTTATGTGAACCACCATGCACAGGCGAGGCGTCGAGCAAACTTCTCACATATAATCATCATCCCCACAGGATTTGAACCTGCGTCATGACGATCAGAGATACGCAAACTGTAGCCAAACGCTTTACCGATTGACCTAACTGGGCACCCCATCGCAAAAAGCCAATACACATTACTTGTTTATCATTTGTTGTATCTTCACATGAAAATACACATACAAGTTATAAAGTATTACCGTATTTCGCGGCGGATAAGTCGCTACTTTTTTCCAAAAGTTTTCTTTCTGAGACTTTTACATTGCTGCGACCAATTTATTGTTTTTTTCCCGATCCACAGCGAATTGTGGAGCGTTTCATATTAGGTATATAAAAGTTATATATAGATGACGCGGCCAGCGCATGTACTTTCAAGATATGTCAAATTGTAGAGAGATTTGAATTAAATTGATAATAGACTGCACCCAAATTTACCGTGTATGCTCGATCTTTTTGCTTGCAGACATTAGTGAATTTTCATTGGTACATACCTCGTCATACGTGCGATTTAATTTGATGACGATCCGATCATGTGTGATCATCAATCGGAACGGCCAGTATTATATCATTCATTGCAAAACGGCGCGAAAGGGAATGTATGTAGTTCGCAATCGATGCCAGCCTCTAAATTAACGAAACAAGGAATTTAAACTTAGCAAGTTCGAAAATTACTTTGACGTTTTGACAATGACGCAATCGACGCCAGCCTCTAAATTAACGAAACAAGGAATTTAAACTTAGCAAGTTGACCAGAATTACTTTGATGTTTTGACGATGACGCAATCGACGCCAGCCTTCAAATTAACGAAACAAGAAAAAATCTACAATTGTGACATCGAAATATATATATATTTTGGTATTTAAAAGCCTGATTCATAAAAAATAATAAATTATTTTATCGCCAATAATATATTGTTTTAAATACCCCCTGAGGAATTTAAACTCAGAAGGTTCGGCGCGAATTACTTTGACGGTTTGACAATGACGCAATCGACGGCACACTTTAATCAACAAAATCAATCAATCAAGAAAGTTCCACAATTGTACATTTTCACACTGTTTCTGTGATAATGCTTTGTACTATTGTAGAAACTGGTCCCGTCAATTATGTTTTGTTTATGTTCACGACATGACGTCTTGGTAGGCAATGTATTAAAATGCAAAATGTGTATCTCGATAAACAATAATTACAACAACAAGAAATGGCGTCTTCGGTGTCTGTGGAAAACGGATCATACGAAGGTGATTGGTTTGTAACGATCGGCACTTCAATTTTGTCTGAAAGGGAGTAAAATATACCAGCTTTCTTAAAACCATTCACTATGCATTCTGGGCTCACTTGTTCCCATGCTTCAACAATCCACCGCCACACTTTGAAGGGAGAAAAACGATGTTTTACGGACATCGGCCGAAACGACATTGCACACCTGGCCGAACGACATTGCACACCTGGCCTAACTACATCGCACACCTGGCCAAAACGACATTGCGCACCTGGACAAAAACATGCGTTCCATGCGTCTGAGTTAATGAATTACTGTACGTTATTACTTTAGCGTTTGATAAGGTTTGATTAGCGTTTTTGAGGAGTGGTTCACCGACGCTTTGCGACTATTTTGATAAGCGTTTTTGAGGAGTGGTTCACCGACACTTTGCGACTATTACGGCGCTGCGTCATGTCTGTGTGCAAAATAGCAAAATTTTAGAAAAATGACCCTTTGCGACCATTACCACGGAGGTGCTTATACGCCGCAAAATACGGTATACACATACAAATACACAGTATTCAAGTTATAGGCAGAAACAAAATTTACTAAATTCGTGATTTGTAAGCAATATGAATTACTAGATTAAATTTCCAAAGAAATTCAACTAAACGCTAAATAATATCCCCCTTTTTGAAAACATTTGTAAATTTGACGTAATTAACAACTTTTGTGTGATATCGTGTTTGTTTACTTTGTACACTATTTTTGATATTGATTTTCACCAATGCAATTTTCCAAGAAACTATATTTTAAAAAAACACTATGCAAACATGGACTTTATATTAGTGTAGCATTGAATACAGCATTCAGAGTGTATACCTAAATGTTGTTAGTATGGAATTAATTATGTTATGCTAACTGAATGTCGTTGCGTTGCGTAGTTTGTGAATTCATGAAAAAACGTAAAGACGTAATGTGTGCGTTGAATCCAATCGTCGATTTTGAATTATGTCATAAGCTTGATGCACATAAAATTCAATGAAATCTGTTCCAAACGGACTCTGTAAGTTCATTGAATCATGGTAAGGAAAATGATTAGACACCACAGCTATTGATTTCTCAATTTTAGAGGAATAAGAGTAAAAATTCATGAATACACAGCAAAAACTGCAATTAACTATATTTTCTTATTCATTTACAGATTGCCCCCCTATTGAAAATGATCATCAAATATATGCATTAAGTATTACTGGAGGACTTGACGCAAAATTTAATGATAATGTTACTTATAGCTGCAACACGAGCGCAGCGATAATGGTTGATAAAGAAATATCTAATCATTCAGAAGAATATGTGCGAACATGTCTAAATGTGGCTCAATGGAACGGTTCACCTGATGTATCGTGCTCTTATCGTGAGTTTCCACGTTTTCCAGTATTGTTTGAATTAAGGTGTTCATTTTTGAATTGGATCATCTCTTGTTTATATTAGATAAATTTTAAAATCACAAAGTAGTGGTATTTGAACATTGTCATCCCTATTTTGCACAAATTGTGACTTCAGTGGTGGCCAATGGTTCGCTATCACTTAAATAGAAGTGAATAGAATTTCCATCATTCTGGAGTACAAGCATCTTGAGTAAAATATCAAAAAGTTTATCAAATATTAATCTAGCAATGATTCACACACACGAGTCAAACAATATTCGCCTCAAGTACTTCTCAAGAGTTCATCCAAGTATTTTCAAAAATGCCTACAACATCATTTGCAAACCGCGAGAGCGACGTTTAGAACCCCTCATAATAAACTTCATTTGCTACACACACCCTGCGTGCATGTATGATTTTGTGCTCACTTATTTTTTTAAGAAATACTTCTCTCTCTGTCCTATTTGCCAGACATTGACGCGCGAGAGAGTTTGAACGCTGTTGACTAATTTGAAAAAATAAAAGAGCGTCTGTTGTTTTTGATTTATGGCTTTGCGCACTTTGTTAATATAATCTTGGTGCTTATATTTTAATAACAATGTCCAATGACCCTAAAAACCATTTGATGTAAAAAATTTGTAGTGTCACTTCTTTCAAGACTTTATTAAGTACCATTGTTCATTACCTCTTGAAAACATTCGGCGTATAAAAATTTATGAGGTTACTGCTTTCAGGACTTCAAAGTTTAAAATTGTTTTATTTATGACAAAATTTGAGGTAAATCGTGAATTTTTTTCACTTTTGTTTTTGCAATTTTGCATATCATATCCTATATATCTAGATTCTTTGGAAAGCTATTTCAAACCACATATCGAGGGTAAAAAAATAATTCCCCTAATTCAACTAACTGCACTAATAAAAGCAAAACTTTATTTTGATGTCATGACAATTTTCAATATCTTGACAATTCTTGACCAAGTTGCAGAGCACGAAGCACCTGAACCTTCAGAGGCCCAGCGTCCGATAGCGGTGTTAATTACAGCTTGGGATAAATAGGACACTCTAGTGAAATTTTACTAACCATTTTATGCCCAAGCTTTTTTTGGTATTTAATGGTCCGACACTGGTATTCCCGCATTGATGAATCTCTTCGTCCATTATACCCTGTCTTGTTGTGACTAGGATAAATGAAATAGTGTGCGCATGCGAATGTTCGGCTACATTTCAACAATGAGTTACAAATGGCCGTGCTTCGTTAGTGCTATCCATCAACAACTCATACTTGGCCATGGAATATTATGACTAATGTGTTCGGCTTGGAATTGTGGAAAGAATCGGCACGCTTGAACCTGGATGGACTCACAAGTATTGTATTCGTGTATGCACAAGTGACGAAAAACTCTGGAGGGAGTTTAGTGCAGGGGTCGAATAGAAATCTGTGACAGACCATAAACGAGAGTTTCAGTGAATTCTTTAAAATTAAATTAGAACCCTAACTTTGATAGCTTTTATTTTAGCTTTGCATCAAATCCTCAGACAATCACACTATTGGTACCAGCGCCGTACAACCCCTTTTTGCACTGATGTGCTACATCAGCAAATTATTCAGTACTTGCTTGAATGGTCACACATGAATCGAGGCTGTCGAAAATCATATATGGGCAGTAACAAGGCTGGCAAATCTAGAGGTTAAATAAGTAATTGACGGATGAACAAGCATGAGCATGTGGTTTATAAAAGGGATGGAGCGTATTTAATTTGGAAGTAGATCCGGGTGCAATCCACACACCCTTTTTATTAACCAGATATGAGAATAAAAATATATTGTTTTATTGCCAAAAATATATTGTTTGGAATACCTTTCTCATGAATCTGAACTGGGTAAGTTTGGTGCAAGTTATTTTTAAAGTTATAAAAATGATGCAATCCACGTATATTAACGGAGATTGGTAAATTCAGAATTGTGGAATCGAAGAATATATTTTGTTATTGATTGCGCGTAATCGATCTATGAAAATTTGCATTTCCATACTGTGATATTGTTTTGTACTAAATTGTAGAAAATAATAAACAACTTTACACCCCAATAATATGCAATACACACACGATTACTTCAGGTACTCATTGTTACACAATTACGAACAGCAACCATGCTGCAGGTGATCCCATCAAGATAAAGCTATCAAATCACTTAACCATAGTGAAAATAATAAACCAATCACAATGAATGAAGGCAGTGTGTTAGTAGAAATATACAAGAAATGTGAAAGCTAAATGACAATATTGACAGAAAACACTTCTGTCATGGAGACTCTGTTTATGTTCACGACATGAAGTCTTGTTTGGTAATCTTCATCCCAGAATAAATGAACGATTGGCCAATTGCATTATTTGTCAACGATTAAGAGTATTACAAGGATAAAAGTATTCAGAGTACAGACAAAATAAACCACATACTATTGATAAGCGATGTATTGAAATGCCAAATGTCTATCTCTATAAATAAACAATCACAACAACACGAAATGATCATATTCAATCAGAATAAAATAGAGAAACAATGTTTTGGTTATAGCACGAAAGGGAGTTGCACACTTGGGCAGGAAAGATATACGGTCCATGCATTTGAGTTTATATTTAACATATGATAAGACACAGCTTCTATTTTTGTTTTTGATACAATATTTTTTGACATTTTGGCAAACTTCAGTGCTATTTGACCAGTTATTTTTGCAACAATTACTCTTCTCAGTTGCGTCTTATCTATACAAAAGAGTCGGTCGGCAACTGTAGTGTACTCCAGAAGCAAAGGGAAACCGCATTTAACCTCTACTTTTTAGATTTCATATTCGGTAATATAAATTCTTGCAATTTGCAAAAATATCCCGTATTAAATAAACCACATTGAAGCCGAACCAGAAATTTTCTGCATTTATCGAGAATCATCAATGAATCTACTGGCAGAATGCAGTAATCTTGTATGATCTATGGATCATACAAGGTGGTCACTCTCTGCCGAACATGTTTTGTCGTAATTAGTGTCCTACCATTATCTACAACTTCCCAAATGTCTCACTTTTTCAGCTGATTATTGTAGGAGATGTTTTCCTTATAAAATACCTTTACTTTCCTTTTCCTTTAATTTATTTTCCTATTGTTTTGTAATGACGGGATAGTTACCTGTAATGAAAGACTGGGGTTACTAATTCACTGACTCCTAATAAAACCCGAATCCTATCAGAACTTTTAACCTGGAAGGTTGGATGTGTATTCAATTAGAAATATCTGTTTAATTGGTATATAAACAGTGAATTAAAATACTATTTGTGGGTTAATATATATTTATTGCTTCATCTAAATAATAAGGTAATATAGAACTACTGTATATACTCTCCTATATCACACACTCTTGTATCATGCAGGCCGTTTTTTTTTAGTCCATTTCACTTGAAAATATGTATATCCTTGTATGGTGCCACCATCACTTTTTCTTATCACATGGCCCTATGAGCCTTGCATATATTATTGTATGTAATCCAGCTGTTAAAGTTGATTATATTGATTTATTTTATAAATTCAAATATTACATATAATAATTTCCGCATGGATATTTCATAGCTATTGCAATTTTGGTCATATTAGTGCTAGCGCAAGAACTGAAATGGTTAATTGCTCATTATCGGAGATTGCTACAGTTTTAGTTTGTGTCTTTTTTATACGTATATTGTGTTGTTGCTTTGAAATGGAGTACGAGAGAGTGCCTTCCAGTCTCTCCCTCACTTTGTGGAGCTACGACTGATCTTTATCCGACAGACCAGAAAGACTTAGCAATCGTTTATTGATTCTAAAGTTTTTCAACACCGTGGTAAATTACTAGCTATATTTTCTTTGAGCAATAAATTTGAAATCTATATATGTCCCAAAATCTATAAAAAAAAATTTTGATGCATTATCTGCTGCCTCTTCTCACCACAAGTCAAGTGTGAGTTTCAATTACGATGAAAAGTTTTACAAATATGAAAAAAATCAAATGGAAAGTGGCGTATTAAAAATTTATATACCTAAATTTAGGGTGCAACAAGTGAACTCAAAACATTATTCAATAGAGTCCGCTCTATTTTAAACACTGAAAAGCTGTCAAAGTTAACTCTTTTAGCAAGTAACAAGGAATGGAAAGTTTTATTCTTTCAATAGTATGCAACTCCGCACCGGCTTAATAATTTCAACTTTTCACCACATCTTATAAACTGCATTGAGACTGGAGCAAATGTTGAAACAGATTTACCTAAAAAATCTATATTCGGCTATGTACATTTTTTTAAAGGCCGTGCATGCCTAGATTATTTCGTTCATTCTGTAACATATTTGTACAAATATCATCTATTAAAAGTGGGATGAAATTACAAGACTTAAGCCTTCCGGCTTGAAACCAAGACTCAGTTATCCATACATGTATATTTAATAAATTCCAAAGCAGTAAAAGTGTGATGTGAGCTTATAATTAAAATGTAGTAGATCCCGAAACATCTTGTGTACAGATTTCATTCAAATTTCAATGTTGTCGGCACAATTATTTAATCATTTTACTCTATTCAATTTTCAATCTAGCCGCCATTGAATATAGTCGGAACGCTTATAGTTACCAGGGATCAAACCCAGAATTTCTAATTTTTGATGATAATATCATAACCACTATGCCTTCAAAATATGCCAAGAATCAATATCATTTATCACAATGAAACTAGAAAAAATTTTATTCTTATTTTGCAGTATTTGACCATTATGACATCATATCCAATAAAAAGTCAATTTACATAAATACCAAGCATGACTTTTTGGGATCGGTGAAAAAAACTGAATCAGAAAATGCTGAATTAACACTTCCAAAAAATGCACCTAGGATTACTTATGACACTGTATATATATTTTCAAATTTCATAGCCTTTCGGATTTACCGGTTTGACAATATGAAAACCAGTAAACCATCTCAATGTCTCACCATTCATCTCAAAATCAATGATAGTGATATCTGAGCTAACAATTTTTTATAAACATGCATTCGTACCAAAATTTCACCTTATTCGAGAGGAAAGTATTTTGGCAGTAATTACTGCATATCATTGGAAAGATAATTAATTTATCCTTCAACCTAAAATTTTTCTGCAATTTTATTGTGTCAGCATCTCGGTATTGCCCATACATATATCTTTGGGTAGATCAAAAAGAGTGTAAAGACAGACTTTCATATTGATTTGACACAGTCCGGAGATGGATGAATCAAAAATAATCTCAAGACACCTAACCTTGTCTGTTCCATTGCATGGCCCATACATATATCATTGGGTAGATCAAAAAGAGTGGAAGATAGCCTTATATACTGATTTGACATAGTCCTGGGATAAATAATCCAAATATAACATATAAACACCATACCTTGTTTGTCACATGCGTGGCCCATGCATATATCATTGGGTAGATCAAAAAGAGCGCAAAAATGGGCTTTTGTATTGATTCGACACCGTCCTGAGTTGAATAAACCAAATATAATTTCAAGACACCATACCTTGTCTGTTCCATGCATGGCTCATGTATATATCATTAGATAAATCAAAAAGAGTGCAGTACTAAGATGAATAATTCAAATATATTTTTACGGCTCCATACCTTGTCTGTTCCATGCATGACCCGTGTATATATCATTGGATAGATCAAAAAGAGTGTGAAGATAGGCTTAACTGATGATTTAACACAGTCCTAAGATGAATAATCCAAATACATTTTTAAAACACCATACCTTGTCTGTCCCATGCATGGGCCTTCCATATATCATTGGGTTGATCAAAAACAGTGTAAATATATGCTTTGCAACTGATTTGACATAGTCCTGAAATAAATATTCCAATTGCAATTTCAAGACTCCACATCATGTCTGTTCCATGCATAGTGCATAAATATGTCAGTGATTTGACCAAAAATCATGCAAAGATATGGTTTGGAACTGATTTGAAACAGTCCATGGTGTATATGTGATTTCTTTGGATTATCGGTAGTATGCATGGCTTGATTTATGATACCGAAAGGGGAACTTTGATTTTTGCATAACTTTGTTTGTCAGCTGGAATCTTGATCCGGAAGTCTGTGTGCTGTAGACATCTCTTAGAAAATATATGGGAAAATATACGAGTAATCATGGAAGATCCAGTGATGACAGTGTTTATCATGGTCATGCGAAAGCCTTCATAATACTGTGTAAACAGTTCTAGTTCTTGAGATTCCAGGATGCAGCGTTAAAATAATGAAACACGTTATAAGAGTAAATATAACGTAATGGCCAAAAGGTCGCTGAGTCGTTCTTATTTGAAACTTTCTTAGTTAGCCTCACAAACATCTTTTGTACAGGAATGTTACCTAATTTCAGCATATGCATTTTATGTTTCAGCACCTAATCCTGTGATAATTATCACTCCAAAAACCCAACGAGAAAACGATGATTATTATGCTGAAGACAATATTGATATTGAATGCAAAAATCCTGGAAATCCTCCAGCAACCAATCCTGACTATTTTCTAACACTTTGGAATGGAACCAAGAAAAATGTATTTATTTATTGATGACATTGTAGTTTGTTTCTAATATTTTTTATGATCTCATTAAGTATATTTCATTTAGATTGAAAATCAGCTGAAACTGGAGCCTAGCTATAATGGAGCAAATATCTCATGTACAGCCTTAAATGCTTATACAAAGAAGTTCGGACCAACAGATGGAATTACTGCAAATCCTGTTAACATTGGAGTTTTCTGTAACCACTTTTTCATGTTCATGTGTTAGTTAATTACAATATTTATCTGCTCATTTCAAATTTGAAAAAAATTTTCTTTTCGACTGTAGATGCTCCAGAACCATTAAGTCCTATTGTAGATAATATGCCGGTCGATGTTGGGAAGATTGCTGTTTTGATATTTAACTTCTCTTCCAATCCTTTGATTCTAAAAGATAACATCAGTTTATGGTTTACAGGTACCTTATTTTTATCTTGAGATTTGTCACCTATTATTTTTGGTCAGTTTAAGATATAATGAAGACGATGTTGCGTCCTCTGACTGGTTTGGTCAAACACGATCAAATTGTTTCTGATAGTTTGATGCTCACCATTTATTTCCAAGATGCCATTAAAGGGACAGATTTTCAATTTCGAAAAAGTTCTGGTTTTGTATTAAATTCATGAAATGTATCTTACTGTATTTGTAAAACCAACCCATTCACTACCCTTTAAAAGATTTTAAAAGTTTTGTTCGAAGATGCCTTAAATCTTATTTTGAGACATGGACCTACATCTTGAATAGATTAACAATGATGTTGTTATCGTTTAATTATGACTGTAGTGCAAGTACAAAATTGACTGCCAGCATTTGTTTTTATGTTGGCCTGTTGTCTGCCCTGCTGTATGATCATATAATCATACTACATCCGGATACTTGCTGATTAAGTACCTGTTTTTTTCTGCAGTTAGTAGCCAAGCATCTGTGTAATACAAATGGTCCGACATTATCCTCTGACAGTTTGGTTTATGAAGCCCAAAAATCCAGCTAGAGGGACCCTGTCAAACAAAAGTGCCCAACTTTCACAAATAAAAATACAAGGCATGATCTTTCCAAAAAAGTAATGATATATAGAAATGTATAATGCCACCATGTATTTTTGTTGCCATTTGCGTGTGTTGGAGTATTATTTTCCAATAAGACTGAGAAAACGACAATATAACCTATCATATCCTATCTCTGGAGGATAGCAGAACCAGCGTATTGGTATTAGAAATAGCTTTTTAGACCTTGTAACGTTAATATTATATCAGCAGCCAAGTCACAAACATATATTGATTCAATATGTATTAGGCATCCCACAACAGCTGGACAAATCAGTGACAAGTAACTTAGAAATACACATTTAAACAGATAAACTCAAGAACGACCTTATTTCACGAGGTCTACTGTCTAAATATCAAACTAAAAGTAAATGGTAGCTTTGTGAACCAGTTGCCATGTTTCGTTACATCTCCCTTTCTTTGGCGCACTAACACGTCATAGAAAATTATACAGTTTCAAAAATACGACAGTGAGATATCAATACAGATTAGTTCAAAAATTCCCAAAATAGGTATTAATATTACATACAATCACAACGTCATTCAAAGACTTTAAGAGCTGACTGATATTCATCAGTATATCTCACTGGAGCTCTTCCAATTCTAGTTGATCTTGATCCAAATCTAGATTTTGGTTCAGGAACTGTACTTTGCTAATTTACATTTGATTCTATTTCTGATCAAGGACCACTAGTTGCAAAATCTGTGGTATTATTTTCTGTAAAATTTTCGTCACTGAATCTCTATTCAATATATTGGTTCTGATTAAATCTCTTCGATTTCTATCGATCTCATGACCATCTTCTTGCAGCAAGTGATAAGACCTTGGCCGATTCATTGTTACACATTTCCCTTTCTTCCAAGTTATTGAATTGGAAGTTTTATTCAAACTTTATCACCGGGTTTTAATGAATTTTAATCTTTCTTGGCTGCTCTTTTATTGTAATGGTATTTTTGCTTCCATTTAGAACTGTTAAAACTGGCATCGACCATTTTTGCATTATCACGTTGCAATAGAGAAGCTTTCATTGGTAATAAGGTTTTAGTTCTCTGACTAATGGACTTTTTTCTTATCACTGGGCCGTCTATTCATAACAACTTTTTGCACTTCTTATCGCTTTGCCTTCTTTCGTTCTCTTTTGAAAATACAGAATCTTTTTGTTTGTTTTAGGTAAATAAATATGAAATCATACTTATAGCTTCAATTTATGGTACGTTCTATATTTTCTGGATGTGCTCTGCTCAAAGCATCAGCTATGATTACATTGGTACCTTTTACATAACTCACAGTCAAGTTTTATTCCTGAAGGGTCCATAGTTTTCCTGCAGTCTTGTAGGTGCAGCAATCATGCTTTTACGAAAAAATAGTTTCAAGTAGCTTGTGATCAATGTGTACAAACACTTTTCTGCCAAAAATATATGTATCAAACTTTTCGCATGCATGAACAATAGCTAATATTTCCTTTTCACTTGTGTTAAGTTTTGGTTAATGCTTTGGACATGTACAGGACTGGCTGTTCCTCTTGTAACAATGTATTGTCGAGACCTGTATTGAATAGATTGTATCGTATTAGAACAAATTTGGTTGCCTCAAAATATCTAGGAACCGAAGTATTCGAAATTTTATTCTTCAGTTCACACCAAGCATCTTCTCACTGTTCCATTGTCAATAAACATATATATGAATTCTCAATGATTCAAGAATTCTCAATGGCTCCGCAATGTCAAGACAATGTAGGAAGAAACTTCAATAATATTGAAAAGTTACCAGCAATCTTCTGACTGCTGCAACATCATTAGGCTTGCGCATATTCATAACTGGGTGTATTAAAAGTTGTAGGGATGATTTATGGTCTGAAGCTGTTTGCGAAAACCACTTTTTGCATCTGCAACACTAAAAATCATGAATTTCCCAGTATCAATACTAAACAATGTTTCCTCAACAGTGGGCATAAGATAATGGGATCTCTCAATTGCAGCATTTAAATCTTTTGGATCGAGGCATATTCTTTTCTTAAATACTTTCAATTTTTCTAAGTGGACATTACTAGACTTGAAATCCAATTTATTGACTTGGTCACAGGATTGCTTACTCGATCTTTGACCATTTTATCAATCTTGGCCAACTTATCGTCAAAAAATTGTGGAGAGCTTTTACATAATTTAAAAATGAATTCCGGGTTTCATCAAAATTATCTAGCAACAATTAAAATTCAAGTTCTCACTGGTAGATACACCTTAAACCTTTGCATTTTACATTTTCCCTGATGATATGAAATTCGATATCATAAACGGCACCTTTAACCTTGCATGGTAAAAACATTTTCCGATTGATGATATGGTAAAATCATTTATGCATAACCAATTTAGAAAAAGTCTTCTCCATCTTGAAAAGTTTCATGTACTTTTCAATATATACTACATAAAAATAATAAATTACAATTAGCACCAGTATCAATTCATTTGGGAATTTCCTTCAATATTAACAATCCATACTTTATATTTTTCATTTTCAATAGCATAAATATGCAACATAATTTCATTATGTTTATCATTATTCAAATTCAAATGATTAACATGGTTAGAAAAATATTTTACTGCAAAATTATTCAAGTTGTCTATCCACGTTTATCTCCATTTTCAGTCACATTTCTTACAGCTGTTACGAAGTGAATAATATATACACCAACATCTTGGTTACCGGTACTTGAATAAAACAGAAATCATTATTAGATGAGCGGCCAAGCAACAGACATAAATATTCATGTATTAGACATTCCACAACAGCTTGATAAATCAGCGGCAAATAACTTGGAAATATACACTTACAGATAAACTCAAACAGGCTTGCAGATTCGTTACAACTTGTGGGATTCCCAATTTTTTTTTATATTCTCATAAGAAGTTCAATATAGCAGATTAGATGGAATAAATGCTGGATCACATAGGAAAAAAGCAAAAGGAACCTTAAGGAATCAATCTTTCATCCTTTTTCTTTTAAAATTTCATCATGGCTTGTTGTGGGGGAAAACAGGGGGATACGAAATCCTCCTTTTCAAAAAATATTAGCGGACAAAATCCCTCAGTTTTTGGAAGATATTGCTGTTATTTCTAAGCAGCATAAATACATGAGCTAATATAGAAGTTCAGTTTTAGTGCTTTTCAGATTTGCCATCAATTTGTTTATTTTGTAAGATAAGGTAAGATTGGTAAATGTTCACAGGAAAGCTTGATGGGTGAATTTCCTGCTCATATTTGATTACTTTTGTTTGAGTTTATATTAAACTTTTTTCTATCTCTGATTGTTTTCTTCTTTTACTTGAATATGGTATATTCATTAGCATGTCAAGAGGGCTAGAATAGGTTTTTAATTCCTTTAAACATACGAAATCTCAAAATATGTCCAACTATTTTCCAAAGATTTTTGGCACCCCTGGCGCAGTTTTTTGGCTGAATTATTATGGTTATGAACAATAAAACCCCATTTTCAGGATAATTTCCTGCCTGCGATTCTGTTCGTGAATCATTCGTGGTAGATTTTGTATTTCAGGTTTGTGTTTGTGAAATTAATCTTTTCATATGCTGCAAAAAATGTTAAGTCTGCAAACTTACTAAAGCATAGCATATTGAAAGCATAATGTTACTTTTGGCGCACAATTCTAAAAAATATAGGCACAATATACAGTAATGCAGGAAGGTGAAGTGTAGTTCTTGAAATGCTAGTCCCACCGTTCCAAATCCGTGTCAAGCAACTTTTTCTTTTTTCACAGACAACAACAGATTGACAGAACTTTTGAATGATGATATTGAATTGGCGAACACATCAGCATCTAGTTTTAAAATGCAACAGAGTTGTTCATACACCATTGTAAATGTATGATTTATAAAGTCAAGTATTTTATTTTTCTCTACTCCCTATAAACTTAAACTTCTCATGACATATATTCACAAATGCTCAACTAGTTGAAGCATGTGAATATTTGTCAAACAGGAAACATGCTCTTATCCAAGGGAAGTAGATATGATCTTATGTGGATTGTACAGTATGTAAAGGGGTTTTTGATAATGATTTTACATTCGTTGCAAGTTTGGCAAGTTTCGTTGATATCTGGAGTATCGTTATCAGTACCAGAAATTTTCATGCTTTGAATATGTGATAGTAAAATGAACAAACAATGAACCTCTTCAGGAATTTTTGACTTGTTCAGCTGGATCTATGTCGGCCTTTGTTCCAGGCTTATAAATTTTAAAGCAATGTCGTTTATTCTAGGCTGTGTACATATTTTAACTGCAGGGTTAGAATCTGGACTACCATACTGTAAAAAAGTTAAACTGCAATGGTTCAGTTCTGTTTGTGACATTTTCAGAGTGCAGTCGCTGGCTTTACGTATAGTAGAAGCTCTTTGCCATTTAAGTGGCTGTTCGCTGGTTCTTTTTTGGCCCTGCTGGTTGCCTTGTTTAGGACGTACTTCAATAAAATAAAGTAGAATCGAAGGATTTGCCAACGGTTCTAAAGGTAGGTAACTCCTAAATAACTTTTTAGTTCTGTAGAAATAACATGCATGCATGATAATAGGAAAAATGTGGGGAAATTAGTGAGAACAAATTAAACTTAACCTATGAGGATATTGAACATGCGTTACAGTCTTGATTTAACCTAATTGATAAACTTTTATTTTGCAACTGAGGTGCGGTCAACATTTGGTCGTTTCAGAAATCTGTTGAGAACTAGGTTCTGTATATATACATATATTTATATATATATATATATATATATATATATATCAGTGGTGAAGTCGGAAATTACTTTGAAGCATCAAACGTAAGTAAGTGCAAATACACCAAGAGCAAAAGTATGTGGATTCAAAATGCCCTGTAATATGTCGGTATTTAATAAAGTATTCAGTATCGGTAATCAGAATATAAATATAGGTATCGGACCAATCCAGCTATTCCACTAATTCTGTTTCCTTTACACAATTACATAATTCTTGCATTATTTTCAAGTATGTGGTAATTCAGTAATGCACTGACAACAAGTATGATTGGATGATAGCTTTTCTCTTCTTTTTGTGTGTTTATGGGATAAAACAAAAGCATGTCATGCTTGGGTTCCTTCGCTGACAATGAATATTTGTCTACTCATGCCAGCAATGATATTCTGTTCAGAAAAACAAATCATTAGTCTTTCTAAAATTACTCGCAGGTTATTTTGCCCAGTATGCATTTTTCGTGTGTTTTATTTTGCCCTTGTTCAGGGCTAAAATGAGAGAAAAGCATGCCGCTACGCAGGATTATCCCAAGGAGCTTTTGTATAAACATTTTAGATGTTTTTATTTTGAGTGTGACACATCTGAGCCACTAATAGTAATAATGTTTGAAGCTCAACAAATTGTGTTCATGACTTTGTGACTGTTGTTCACAATCAGTGTTCAAATTTTGTTTTGAAAAAAGAGTTCTAAGAAGTTTTTTCAAAATTCAAGAATTTAGTAAATGAGCAATTGCGATTTTGCGAGATTGGGATTTTAAACAATAGCAATTTATCGATTGGACAGGTTTACATTCATCTTCGTGCCATAATTAAAGTTCAACAAGCAGTGCCTAAAAGGAACCAAGTAATGACCATTAATAGCAAAGAGCTAAAAAATGTATTACCAGCAATGCACTAAACGATGAACACCCCAAACGTAACTGAACCACCAAGATAAAGTGCAGTGAGGAGAATCTGCCCTCACCAAAAACCAACTATCACTCTTATAACACTTTGTACGCAGGGTTATTCCAAGGAGCTTTTATATAAACATTTTTGATGTTTCTTATTTTGAGTTTAGACATGCAGACTCGCAGAAAATTCAATCATATGGGATTTCTGGTCAAGTTCTTTCAATTGTTGAATCTTTCTTATCCATCACAAGATTAATATTGTTTTGGATGGACAACGTTCAGGAAATTTTTTCATTTCATTTCCGGTATCCCTCAGGGGTGATTCTTGGTCCAACTTTTTCTTGATATATACTAATGACCTGCCAGATAATCTGGTAAGTGATTTGGTAATTTACGCTGACGATAAAACTCGATATTCTTGTCTCAACGAAAAATTCCTTGCGGAACTACTTCTAGCTCTGGCAAAATTGCTCGAGTGTGGTTTGACCACGGTATCTAATTGGGGTTACTTGGCCTGTAACTCTTACTCGGAGAAAACCAAGGTTTTATCACCAATGTTTTGTCAAGTAATCGTTCCACTAATACTAATGCAACTCAAATTTCATTAACTGGTGCTGTTCTGGAGGAATCCTCAAATATTCGTCTCGTTGGACTCACAGTGTCTAAAGACATGAGTTAGAATGAATATGTCACTAGTATTGCTAAACAAGCCTCAGTGAAAGTCTGTTCTCCATATCGAGCTCGTCATTATCTCCCGAAATCATTCTTCATTTGTACAAATCACTGATTCGACCCTGCATGGAGTATTGCTGTCATATTTGGAGCAGTGTTGCTGTCACTGTTCTTAACATGCTTGACCGTATTCAACAGCATGTGGTCAATATGATTGGCCCTAAACTTTCTTCCGATCTGCAAGGTTTGCCGTTGCCTCACTCTGTTTATTTTACAGATATTATAATGGTCTTTGTTCAAGGGAGCTTTCTGTTCTCGTTCCTCCAAACAAAATTTTTAATCTGTCAACACGATTGGCTACCAATTCGCACCTATTCACTGGAGGTGCCACAAGGTCACAAACAGTTTTATGCAAGAAGCTTTTTCCAAGAATCTTCAAACTTTTGATTTCCCTGCCCTTTCGCTGCTTTCCTGATCGTGTTGATCTACAAGGCTTTAAAACTGCATTAATAGACATCTGTCAGGAATGAGGGTTCCTTAGTTCTTATTCCTGCAGTTCATGTAGCTCATTGCACTTTAGTGGCTTCAGGAGAATTTTCAAGTATGATTTGTCTTCTGCAGCCTTGCTCTGAGCGAATTTTAATAAAAATAAGTGGTATCTGGCACATACGATGATAAAACCATTTAGCAACTCTCATAACACTTAGTAATTAGTGATAAAAAATTAATTTGTAGACAGCTCTTCATATCTAATGTGAGCGCCACAGCAAACAGATAAAATAGATTCCCATTTCTTCAAATTGAATGTAAACTACCATAAAAAGGCGTAAAGTGTTTCGAATTAATCCTATTAATATATGTTACATTACTGTTTCAAAACCTATCAAATGGCGTCATGCCTGCACCTGGACATCGAAACAGGTGCCAAACAAAACAAAAGCTGGAAATCAACAAAATACACTTGGTTCTGTCCTGGATATCTTTTAACTACACAGAACAAATTGATAGTGACCATACATGGCACAGGGCAATTATTTGAAGAATCGATTAGCATTTTTCGAAGGGAAAGTTGCCTAATTATATTTTACCGAAAATATTCTCTAGCAAAACAAGATAGTGACACACACAGGAACCCAATTGATTGAAAAAAGTGATGGGGAGACCACTTTGGGTTGCTGATTAATGGTAACATGTTTTTGCAGACTAACTAGTCTTCACACATGGAAGAGACGTATTTTGATAAACTCTGGTGCAGTGGGGAA
The DNA here is from genome assembly GCA_963675895.2 of Styela plicata. Classification (NCBI taxonomy): domain Eukaryota; kingdom Metazoa; phylum Chordata; class Ascidiacea; order Stolidobranchia; family Styelidae; genus Styela; species Styela plicata. The sequence continues at coordinate 3,962,454 of OZ023138.1, forward strand.
TAAGTCAATGTTAGCATTAAAATATTGATATTTTCGAGGCAGAGACTGGATGTTTTTAATGCAAATTCCTATTGCTATCAGTATTGATTTGCTACTTCAGGCATCATCTTGACTTTGGCAGGCTCCAACATCAGACATAATGATAATTCGCAATTCAGAATAATACAAATTAACATCAGATGACGAGAGCGAGGAAAACTGTCATCCATTGCTTGCCGAATCGTCGAATAATCTTAATTTAAAAACAAGACATAGTCATGATGATCACGTAATAGGCTCAATAAATTCTGTGTACCCTGTAATAGTGAAGCGGGTGCTAAGAATCTCACTTTTCTCTCACTCAATTTTTCTATTTATTTTTCAAATATTCATGGGCTGAAGGGGGACTTCGAGTCAGTTGAAATATTTCTCACAAAACATAAACCAGACATCTTGACTCTCTGTGAAGAGCGACCTCGATTCTAAAATCTCATCCTAAGGTTTTGGGGTTGCAAGATACCAAGATTCTCTAATGCATGCCTGTAGGTGTCTGTCACACTCCTGCCTGTGCTTTTGAATGTCGCTTTTGATTCCTTCAACATTCCTATTTTTTGTATACTGCTCCCCCCTCAAGTCAGGAATGCTCTATTTTGGATTAAATATCTTTGCAAGTTGACAAGACTGTGATGTCTTGCTATCTGCCAAATAATGGAGATTCTTTTTTCAATATTTTTTGTATACTGCCTATCTCCCTCAAGTTAGGAATGGTCTATTTAATATCTTTGCAGTTTGACTAGATTGTGATGTCTTATCCATCTGCAAAGTAGGGGAGATTCTTTTTGCATATTGTCTTTGTGTTTTGCAGTGGAACAAAATTTTCTCGCTACCTTCTGACGTAAGATAGAAATTTTAGAATGAATATGCCTTTGGATTGATGAATTTATCCCACCATAAAAAATTCCTGTTGAAGCCCCACTCTGCCCCATTGTTTTCTCCAGAATGTGCACAAAGACCTGAACAGTGGAGAAGGAATAATTTTATTATTATTATTTTATAAGCTATTTTGTGTTAAATAAATCATCTTTCCTTTAATCAATGTTCCCAAAATTTTACATCATTCTAGAGACGAGGCAGAGTTGTTTGCAAAAATGTACTCAAAAAACTCCAAACTGAATACTAATGAATAATATTAAATAAAATCCCAATAACTCCACCTCTTGTTTTGGTCAAATTTTTTCAATTATGGAATCTTTTTTATTCAATCGCAGGATGTCATTTTGGACAGTTAATGACCGAGAACCTATTCCACTTCATCTGGTGTCCCTCAGGGGTCTCTTCTTTTCCCAACTTTGTCTTCAATTTATATAAATGACCTTGATGGCTGATTTTGACTTGTTAATTTACACTGATAAAACAAGTCTGTTTTCTTGTTTTCTTAAAGGACTCCAAAAAAAAAAACAGTTATTAATTTTCTAATACCCTGTAGGTCCCAGCATTACAATTAATCTAATGTATTCCCTTCATGTCACCTGCATGAGGCGACTAACAGGAAGCAAAGAATATTCTTTGTTTATGATTCTTGATATCATGTATCATACTATTATTTTTTTATGGACCTGGAAGTCTAGTATAAAAGTATTCACTCATTCATTCTATATTGCTTCATAATAGGGGCTATGGAAGGTACCGTCCACCAGGATGGAAACCCATATGCTTGACAAAACTTATAGTTGGTAGTGACCTCTGAATTCGAAACAGACGCTTAGGAGCAAATAGCTTTGTTTTCTAACTAATCTGATTGCTGCGCAGAATTGTCACTCATTTTGATCGTCAAACCAGACGAGACAATCCCTATTTGATTGTGGGTTATGTAGAACAGTTCTAAAATGCTTCAAACTTCACTAATGAAAAAAAAACTCACAAACTAAAAATATTTTCTGATTTACTGTATTGAAGTTTCTGTTTCCTCATATTATCGAACAGAGTTTTATAGCGTATTTATCGCAAAATTGATTATAAAATATTAATAATAATAAAATTATTTCTTCTAGTTGAAAACCAGCGCCAGTAAAAGAACATTTTTGTTTTATTTTTAACGTTGTGGGATATATTTATTTGAGCAAACGGCCAAATGCATGTTAGCTTCTTTTGGAATAGAATTCAAACCACTTATTATAGATAATAAATTCAACTCATAAATAAAACTTCCTGATAAAAGTAATTGAATATTTCTAAAACTGTTCTTAAAACTTAAACGATTAGGTACCCTGGATTTACAACACTTTCAACTGACCGGCAAGTTACTAAAAAAGGACAATTGTTTATCATCTGACTAATGACGGATGGTATTGGCCTACTTCTTTCAATCTTCACAGACATTTTTATGCCAGAAGTTTTTTTTTCTGCTAACTTTGGTGATTTGAAATTCATTGCCTCCACACTGCTTTCCTGATCGTGTGGATCTGGAAGTTTCAAAAACTTGATTCAATAAGTAATATTGGGAATGAGGATTCTGTAGTCTCCATTGCCGCTCTTTTATAGCTTTTTGCACAATAGTAGTTTTGAGTAAAGTCTATTGAAACTTTGCTCTGAGCAAATTCAGATAACAAAAAAAATACCTGAACATATTCAAATATATGCAACTGACAGATCAAACATGATTAGCACATAAAAAGTGTATTGTTTGCTTGCATGGCATTGGTCTGTTTGATTATGAGGTATCTGCACAATTCATTGGTTATTGCATCACCTGAATCATTAAGATTGTAATACAGACGTTTCCTTTGAAAGCCTGTGTTGAGTGTATTTCGGGCGCCTCCTGTTTATATTGGAATGGCTCAGTTCAGAATTTTTATCCATTTTAAACCAGATCTTTCTATATCACCTAATTTCGCATGCTAGTGCAGTACTTGGAACTCTTAGAAATTTTGAAGCGACTTGTGGTGCCTGCTCTCCACTATTTATTCCTCGCTGTCAATACCAGATCAAGCCTCTCTTCCTGTTCCATGGATATAGTAAATTCAATCACGAATGACATATTATAAACGTTATATATTGCAAAAGACTATACGAGCTTGACACCCGATAGCTGTATTAACAACAGATAATGAATATGGTCTTTGAAACAGTATAAATATTATCATAACTGATGGTTCTAAACAAGCAAATATATTCAGCTCTGGATTGCTGTGTTGCAGCTAAGTCTATTGCCTTGGATATATCGCAAGCTTTTGATAGAGTTTGACATTGAGTGTTATTTAAAAATAAATTCTATCACTAAGCACATCCCCTAAAATTTTTCCTTTTTTAAATCATTCTTGGTTGTGTAAATAACCTTTGTTTTGGATGGGAAGTGCTTCAAAATCTATAAAACTTTACTTGGTGTCCATTAGAAATCAACATCAGCCCCTTTTCAGTTTTGATGTACTTCTGTATTTGATGATCATCTGTATGTGGTAATTTAAGCCTATAATAAAATCCTATTCTTTAATCTTGGTAGAGCAATGTAAATTAGAGCAAAGTGCATATCTATCCAAAATGCGAGTCGCATTGTATTGTAACAGCCAACCAGTGTTCAATCTAGGCGCACTGTTTTGCAAAAAGTGCAGGTCACCTTTGCACCTTTTTTACAAAATGTGTAATGACTATTTATTTCCATTTATGAAGGGCACCTGGTGTCTTTTTTGTTTTCGGCGTACTTGCAACACAATAAAGCTAATTTGAGTGCCCTAATTTTTAATTTGAGTTTTGTGAGGGCACTTGAGTGCTTTATCAGGTAAAAATGAATATTATACTTGAATGTTTCTAAAGGCTAATTTATTAGCCTGGACACCCTGGTTTGCCATATTTTATAATTCGAGTTCATTCAGGGCACCTAGGTGCCGTTTTAAACTCTATAAATATAAAAATAGGGCAGCATATTTTTTATTTTGAGTTTTAATCAGGGATAGTTGCGGTTTTTACGGAATTATGGTGTGGTATGGATGTTGTGTTTCATAATTTGATTTTTTACCAGGGCACCTATGTTCTGTTTTGGACCCAATTTAGATCAATTAGAGTTGATAATATATTTTGAATATTTTCTAGGGTATCTAGGTGTCGTATTTGACGCAATTAGAAAAAGTTGGGTGTGGTATTTTTTATTGTGAGTTTTGACCAGGGCACTTAGTTGCCATTTTTAAAAGAATTAAGACAAGTGAATTGGACACCATATTTTTTTGTTTGAGTTCCACCCATGGCACCTAGGTGTCGTTTTCGGCATTATTGAGATACCTTGAGCACTGTTTTTATCTCAAGTTTTGGTCAGGGCAACTAGTTGAAATCAGGCTTGTTGATTAGAGTATGCCAGGCATGGGCTGAGATTCCTACATCTCGTCTTTTTTTCATCTGAACTTATTCACAGCAGGGTTTTAAAAGAGATCATCTAAATCACACGTTGCTGAACATGATTAAGCATGTTCAGAACTGTAGCAACAGCGGAACCCCAAAATGTGACCATAAAACTCCTTGTAGGTGCGAAACGAGACTTTTATAAATGAAGTATAATTTTGAGTGTAAGATAATAACGGGTACACAATAGAGAACACTCTTTCATAGATGCCTTCTTAGCAATACTGATGACATAATAATTCGAAGTCATATTCATTGAAAAAGTGAGACCAACTATTTGAATATTTGAAGTTTCCTCAAAAGTTGTACCGTATAGTGAAATTTATGTTTCTTGTGGATTGGAGTAGCGATTAATCTACAATACTTTGGTTTTGCATGAGTTAAGTGACACGTATCAAGTGTTACTACAATCAGATATTCTGAACAAATCAGATCCAAGCGATTTAGTGAGAGCAAATCGTTGTTTGCTTATCAGATTTTTTATCTTGACAAAAAAACAGTTGTAGGATCAGCGTAAATCTCACAAATCAAATTGTCAGGAAGGTCATTAAAATAAATTAAATACAAAGTTGTACCAAAAATGGACCCCTGAGGGACGCCAGATAAAATGGAATAAGTTCCGGAGCATTGACCATCTAAAATGACGTTGATATTACGATTTCAAGATTTCATATTGAGATTTCATAATAAAGAAAAGTTGGCCGGTTATACTGTATGAATATATTTTTTGCTAACAATTCCGCTTTGTCTCTAGAGGAATGTAAAGTTTTAAAAGAGGAGATGTTACAAGTGATCACATTAATAATTATAATCGCAATAGTAAAAACTGGCAGCAATTCATTAGTTAGCCAGAATACTGTGGGACCAGTATACAACACACAGTGAAGATTTATCAACAATCCATAACTGGCCAAAAATATATGTTATTGCCTTATTTCAATATTACGGTTCGAATTAGAATTACTGTTAAAAGACTGGTAATTTTACTGTATTTTTAACAGTGTAGTTGTCATTTGGGAGGAATCGAGATAATTTGTTTGGCATTTATGTGATGTGATTTTGACGCAATGAACATAAATTAGGCACCAAAAGTTTTTCACAAGGAAACTGCTGTTTCTGCGCAATTTATGCATTGAATTCTACTCCAGACACCAAGTAGAGGTCCGCTCAGCTGTTTTATCATGCTTTGTAATGAAAACACTATCTGTTTGCGGCAGCCATTAGGATGCTAAAATGTAACCTAAAAGTGGTAGTCAAAGTTAATAAATTCAAAATATTTGTCATCACGGCAATGTTTAGGTCATTTTTTTTTTATAGTATGTTCAGTAATTTGATGAATGTTTGGAAAGCAGCAGTTAATTTCAAGTTAGACAGAAAAATTTTGCTTTTGCAGAAACAATTCATATCTCAAGAGAGATTAAAAAAATATGTTTAGTTTTGCATTAAATAGATTTATCGCTGGCGGGATTTATTACTATTTGAACATTTGTATACTGTAGACATGTAATGGCACTGTAGTCTTTTGTACTATATAGTATTACCCTATGAAATCATTTTGCCTTGTTATTTCAGGTAACACAGGGCAGATTTGGACTTTATAATCTGATCGCCTATTCTCCAGATAATGGATTTTTGCATCGTCCACTGAATATGACCATTAATTTAATAAACTCTGCTACTACAACAACCACAGTTAAAGCACCGCCAGCACAATCTCCATTACCAGCAATTATTGGAGGATCTGTAGCTGGATGTATAATTCTGGGTGTTCTGGCATATATTATATTTAAGTTCAAAAGAAATAAAAAGTCTCCAAGTAAGCAACATTTGTTTATTAATAAAATCTTATTGAAAGATTGCAATTTTCAATTGCATTTTGTACATCCTAAGCATTATTGGTTTGGACCAAAGATTGAAATGCATATGCCGATATCCTTCAAATGCCTGACATGGTCTGATGTCAAATGTACCGAGCATTCTTCACAAAGCTCTCTCGAGCTAAAATCTTTCCGCTCATGAAGTTTAACAAATATTCAGCACCCTGGACAGTATGTATCCTGACAATTTTTGTAAATAGGCTTTTTATGTTTTTGTGGGAAGGTGCTGAAACTATGTTTTGCTTATACAAACATTTTGTATACAAGAACCCTAATCAGGTGACTTTCGCGCTCCAAAAACCGACAATAGGGGTATGTAGATGTACATTTTTCTGTCGCCCTATTATTTAAAACTTTCTTTAAAGCACTTTTTTGCCAAAACCTTCTGATAATGGCTAGCTTGAAGTTTACCCTCCATATGCTCCAAGAGACATGGCTCCGTCACTTGCCTAGCACTTGCGAAGCTCATCAGAATGTTTAGTCGGTATAGTAATGTTTGTTAGTTTATTCCCTCCCCAGATTGATGCAGGACATAAGTTTGTACTTTTACAAAGTGTGACTTCAGCTCCAATGTGCACTGGACATCTCAATCGTGAGCACACCTTTGTTCTACAACTATTTGATAATAAGTGAAACTCTGGTCGTGGTTGTCCTGGACGTTTTCGCTCATCCTTGTTTTGTTTTGAACAATGGCAACCAGAGTTGGTGAGATGTCGAATCAAGAGCTGTCGTGCAGTTGCAAGTAAAGGGGATTGCCAAACAGTTGCATAATGTTTGCTTACCGTTATATTTTCTAAACATGGACATGGTTAGTGGGGGGAGCTTAAACCAAGCGTCCCTCAATCTTCTTCCACATAATTACTAGATGGTGACTTTCAGCATTGGCACTACCAACTTGTTTATTTTTAATAATAATCAAAAAAAATGGTAATAAACTTCGTGAATTCCCAATAAATTCCCATTGGCCAATTTGCATCATGCAAGTTCCCGGTAACTTACATTTTACGAATTCTGGTGTACCCCATGAAATAAGTTTTGCTCAACCCCTTGGGAAATACTAACATCCAGAATATATTCTTAGTATGAAAACGATTAATTTGGACCAGTCTCTGATTTTGAAAAAAAAAATATAAGATCTAAATTTAGCATCAGAATATGATGTTTTTCAATTGTGATTATTTGTTTTTGCATGTACCGTATATCCAAAACCTTCTTGTGCGCTTTTACGCATGTTTGAGACTGCAATTTTTCTTTTTTTCTACAATCATTTTGTCTGCCCCCTATTATCAGAGATCGTTCACCGCCACTGGTGATGAGTTACACACACTTGCGCCATCTATGGGGAACCAGTTCATGTGCCACCAAAAGTTTATATGAAAATAATAGTGTGTAGTGGTTCAAGAAAGATGGTAGATGATCATGTTGTTTCATTTCAAGTCTCATATTGTATCCATGAACAGCATTGGTTGTGTACCCAGACCAGAGTAGCAGCAGTCATGGGCGCAGAATTGCATTCCAACATATTGAAGACACTATACCAACATTGAGGACGACTCATTGTGGAGAATCAACTCTGACAGATACACAGGCTTGCGAATATCAAATTATGGAGTTATGTCAGCATAATAGAAAATGACATATAATTTCTCAACCACCTAGTGTGGGGAAGGTAGATTTAGAATGGGTTTGAAACAAGCTTCTCCACTTTACCAGTTGTTTTGAAAGTATTCTAGTCTCCATAAATTAAAGAGACTAGTTGCCTGGCTGAAATTATTCATTTTATTTGTGAACCACTTCGTGCAAAGTTTGGTCAGCAGGTCATGGCACTCGTTCCACCCTGCAGAGTTTTATACAAAGGACTATCTTTTTGTGTCAATGGTGTAGATTACCTTGGTCCATGCTTAGTCAAGGTGAAGCGAGGTCATCAAAAACGTTGCATCACCGTATTCACTTTTACCGGTATATCCGCACATATTGTTCAATTGGAAGTTTGCAAAGTTTGTTCACTATGTAATTTCTATAAGCACTCTTTTGTAGGGTTGTACTGTCCAGATAAAGGATATTCAGATACCTGTATGTTTGCAGCTTTTTTAACTATTCGATGGTCAGATAATTTTGTCCCTTTTATCCTGATAGTTCCACATTTCTTACCAATCCATATTTTTGTGTTATATCCATATGATATTTGTGTATAGCAAGATTCATAACTCTTTCTCACAGTTAAAACCAAATGATTTTGTTGCGTTAAAATATTCAACTTGGCCTGAGAAGTATTCCCCTATGAAATCCATGCTTACAAATGTTTGTTTCTGCAGTTTTAAATACATCTTTAATAACTGATATTCGAACAAACCCTACTCTTTCGTTCCTTGATATGTATGGAAAAGCTTTACAGACTCAAATTTCTGACAATGTTATTACCTTTATGGTTCACATAGCTTCAAGTCACAGCTTGGAACCGAAGAAACTTCTATTAACAGACAGGTCGCCTCTCAAGAAAGTGGTATACTGGAAAGAATCATACAATCTGTCCGCAAGATCGTTACTGCTAGCATATGGGGTGATGCGCCGGGTGATGAAACATTTTTTGATAATAGTCTGATAAGCCCAAGCTATATCAAGAGGTTGACTTTTGACTCAAATCATGAACCTGAATCTGATGAATTCAGGGCTCTTACTCCTGGTATGATTCTCACTGGATACCTGGGGAGTGGCGTGTCAGCAATAGTTATTCATACAGCAGGTCAATTAAAAGCAGATTGAAAATACTCAAGCGGTAATGGGTACCTGGGAAGTGGTGTGTCACTAAAAGTCATTCTTACAGCAGATCAGCAACATTGGGAATACACTCAATTAAATTACAGCAATTAAACTGTTTTGAACAAGATTTGTTCATGAACACCTCATCTGTCTTCAATCTCGTCACTATTGGGCATACAAGCATTTAAATCATAAAGTAAAGCACCAGGTTCAGTGTAGGTATGGTGCTGAGAATTTCAGCATGCAAAACTGTAAATGTGAGATAATGACCCCCATAGATCTCCGAGATGATGCTTAAAGTTCATTTGTGGTGAAAGATGTTTTGTCTCTTGCCAATATTGCATACCTCTAGAGGTATATGTCGTTTGCCTATCCATTTACAGATTTTTCCTGTGCATAGACAGGGATAGTGGAGGAAGCTCTGACTACTGTGCGCCTGCGAGGTATCCAGCAATCCTCTCATATGTAATCAACTCGCAAGGGATTCGAACCCAGCATTTTAGTGCTGCATATCTCCAAGCGTATTCCAAATGTCTTTACCGACTGGGTTAACCGGCCACCCAGAACTGAACGTTATTTGGTGCAGTGTAGGGAGATGTAGGAATCCTGGTAAAAATCACGACCACTAAGGAAATTTCGCATTCAATGTTTCAGGTTAGTCGAGTCCGAGCATCATGCGTCCGACGTATGATAAAAAAATTAGAAGAAAGGTTTTCTTACAACCAATTAAAATCGGATGAGCAAGTTCCAAAACAAATTATAATGTTTTACACCCAGAATTATGACTCTAATTCTAAACCTTCGACCCCTGAAGACAAATCAGCTGGTATCGCAGTGAGAATCATGAACATTTATGATTAGCACTCTGAAAACCCATTAAAAGAAAATCGAAACAAAATTATAGTTTAGATTGTCCGATTATTTGTCCCGTCGATGTGTACGACGATTATGTTGCTATTACGTCCGGCGAAAAACAATTGAAATATTCTGCCTAAGACGAACTCAGATGGTGTCAGAAGTGTCTACAATTACCATGGTAAAGCGAAAGGAGTGGTATTTGCCCTGTCGAGATGATAAAACTACTTCCTTGCTTCCCTCTAGTTGCCCCATACGGCGCGCACGAAATACTTTTGCCCATACCTAGTAAATTTTTTTAAATGCTTTAAATAAAGATTTCAGAGAAAAACATCATCGCTTTTTGCATATCATGATAACTCAAAAATACCAATCTGAAATAATCTGGTCTGGAGGTTTAGGAGGAAAGAACCATATCGTTTTTGTGTGTGGTGAGTTATGTTGTGGTGAGGGAATATTATTAAGATTATTTATTGTGAGTGTATTTAGCGGAGATCTTAGTAAGCAGGTGTGGCCAATGTCGCAGAAAAAATGTTTACGTAAGAATTTTTGCATGGGGTTTTTATGTGGTTTAGTTCAGTATGTTATTTCTTCATTTTCACCATAGCTCAAAAGATCTTGGGTGCATTGTATGGAAAGTGGCATGGCGACAGGAAGGGTGCACAAGCACATTATGCAGAGATATATAAGTTAAAATTAAATTATTGGCTAATATTTTGGTCAAGAACTTGTGTTTTTGATCATTATATTTAGATTGGCAAGTAATACCGCAAGGTTGTTAATCACTTCTATTTATTTACTTCGAGATAATATACACTTTCATCCTTATGTGGAACACTGGTTATTAGGACCAAGGGATGTACATGATTTCAAGTGAAAATGACCTCAAAAACTACCTACTTTATCATCCTTGTGTGGAACACTGGTTAGTAGGATCATGTTACAAGATAATATGAAGGTCGTATAATACAGGGATATACCTACATGTTTTGAAGTGAAAATGACCTCAAAAAGTGCTTGTGCATAATGTAGGGGTACAAGATATAGATGGGTATATACGGTAAGTCAGCGATGACTCACATTGCCATCTAGTTCATAATTGACCCAAAATCCTCTTTGACAATATAGTGGTTGCACATAAGCGCCAAGGGAAACGAGAGCATGAAGACAAGTTCAATGGATCTAATGTTGATTATGCCATATTAGGTAGGCCCATCTGGTGTTCATACTCTGAAGAGGGTAATTTTTGGTAAAGCTCGGGTGCAGTGGAAATAAGATAATATTTTACCGTTTAGCGATCGCTCATATCTTTCAAAAACATCTATGTGTCTAAAAAGAATGGTTTGCCTGTTATGATGAATTTGCTATCATGTTATATTTTTATTAAAAGGAGTTCATGATATAAATAGCCACCAGGAAAATTTTTAATTCTTACCCGGGCTCATTTTGTTCGTGTACTTGATCTCATTGGTCAATGCACTCTAGTAAGTTATTGTCTGATCAGACGCAGCAAGGGATTTTATTGATAGGTACAGGAATTTCGAACATGTTTTTAATAAGAATCATTTGGAATGTGTTTATCATTGATAATTTAAAAAATGGATGTGTTGTCATTAATAATGAAAATTATATATAATTTAACAATCGTACACGCAAATGTATTGCATTTCAAAACTTCTCGTGCGAGATCAGAATTACCAATACAATTGCAAAATATGATATTGACGATTTGAAAGAATATAAGCCATACATATTTATTTATTTTGCATTTGTACTATGATCGGGACTTTTTATAATCGGATATCCTTTTATTTTTGTTATTCGATTTGATTCTGAAACCAAAAGGTGCCATCATGGAACATAAAGCCCTAGTAATGAAAAAAGTACAGTACTAGATCATCTTAATTGCATCCAAAATGGCAACTGGCTGCTCTGGATAAAAAACTCGAATCTTGTAGTACGGCACACAAATTACCTTAATTGCATCCAAAGCAACAACTAGCTAAGCGTAGAAAAGTATTATCAGGCATACAGAGCAGATTGTCAAGGTCATTGAAACATGGACCTATTACGAGTGAATCCAAAAGGTACGAGTCCAGCAATGTAAATAAGTTATTATGGTGGAAAAGAAATGTTGATGTTTCAGCTAGGTTTAGGTGATACTTATGCTTGCTTCATTTGAGATGAATGAACTAAAACAATAAAAGCCTATACTATTTTTATGGGAAACGATGCATTTGAAACAAAAATGGGGTAATATATATAATATATTAAGCAATAATATGACTTGGTATAATTTTGATTCTTCAGCTTACTTTTTGTCATCATTAGGGTAAATTGAGACTAAATATAATATTCATGCCGTTTCAAGTCAAATTAAAACCGAATATGAGCATAGATGGCAAAGTACTATTCACTGTGGATATCCACAGCATATCATGCTACAATGAACCTTCACCTAAGGAGATATTAGCCATCTATTTACTATAGTTAATCTTCACTCTCACTTCACACAAAGTTTTTCCCCTATGGCGTGGATTTGCTCATTTCACGTTTTATGCGATATATACAATAAATGATTTATTATTGTAAAGCACAATTGTTGTTAAGAGGTACGTTTTTAACTTTACATTTGCACAAGAAAGATTTTAATAAAAAAACTCTAGAATGCATAATTTTTTGATATTGTGTTAATTTGGGGAAAAATTGTGTGATTAAATTGTGTTTTACCAGTTGACAAAGAAACATATTGGAGATCTCGGACACCAAATTGGAACACAAAATATATATTTTCATGATTAATTGTTTGGGAATTACAATCGTATCGCATTTTGAAAATGCCTTCGGTTTTCATGTTTAACATCTTCATGTTCAATAATTAGTTCTGATCTTTTTTATCACCCTTAAGTAACAGACATGCTTAGCATATAGAAAGCACTCATTATCTTTTTTTTGCAGATATGGAAATTAAAGAAGAAAGAGAAAATCCTCTGTATGGAACTTCTGGTAGTGATATAGATAAAAACGATAAAAAAAGTAAGTCACTCAAAGTATATAATATGGATAGTAACAGTACAGGGAAGTGATTGTTAAAATTGTTATTAAGGCATTCACTCTGAAGCAGAAGTTTTGTTGAAATTTGACCCTTTTTTATAAATGATTCGGTTACTCTGAAGAAAATGTCTCTTGAAATTTTACGTTTTATTATTATTATTCAGGCTTTCGCTCTGAAGTCAAATTCTAATTGATATTTTATGAATTTTATTATTATTATCTGAATAGATGAAAATTCAATGAAAAACTTTTTTGAAATGCGAAAGAAATCTTGCGTAGAAAATTTTGCAGTGTACTATCTCAAACCAAGTCAATGAAAAACTTATGCACATACTTCTTCCCTCCCTCTTCAAGTATAGCCTCTTAGAGTTAACTTGCTAAAATTCTGTTCCATGCATGGCCAACACATATATCATTGAATCTATGGAAAAGTTGGTAAATATGTGCTTTTAGATTGATTTGACATAGTCATGACATAAGTGATCCAATTCTAATTTCGAAACTTCGCAGAAACTTAGTTTTGTGACAGCAATATTCCATGTGGGTTGGCATCAATGAACAAATGAGGAATTTCGGGTCTTCGGGGGAAAAGATGGTGAGCTTGATATAGAGAACCAATCAGCTTTCATGGAGGCTTGTTTAGCAAAACTAGTGACATATTCAATCCAACTCGTGTACTTTGACAGTGCGAGTCCAACGAGACGAATATTTGAGAATTCCTCCAGAATAGTACCAGAAAAGAAATTTGAGTTGCTTTCGTATTATTGTATCAATTACTTGATAAAAATCTGATCTTCTCCGAGTTAAGAGTTACATGCCAATCGTTCCCCTCCAATTAGATACTGTGGCCAATCACACTCTAGCTATTTTGCCAGATCTAGGCGTTGAGACAAGAATATAGAGCTGTATCCTCAGTGTTAATTACTAAATCACGTAGGTAATTGTCTGGCAGGTCAATAATGCATATCAAGAACAAATTTGACCAAGAAATTCTCTGAGGGACACTGGTTGAAATGGAATAAGTTCATTAACCTTGTCCGTCCAAATCAACAATGATCTTGCAATTGAATAAGAAAGATTTGATTCAACTCGAACTGAAAAAACTTGACCAGAAATCCGATATGCTTGAATTTTCTGCAATAGACTTTGGTGCCAAATTCTGTCGAACGCTTTATAAAAGTCTAGATAAACCGACTTTGCTTCTCCACAACGGGCAATATTTATTGGGATTAGTTTGAATGTCGGCAGAATCGTTGCACATTTCCATGTATTGGGTAGGGTGCAAAACAATTAGAATATTCTGCCTAAGACTAACTCTGATAGTTACAGAAAGTGTATAAAAACTAGTGTATTTTTAACCATTATTCCATCATTCAATAATTTAAAAACTGAACCTCATGTCTGTTGGGATTGGGATTAGTTTGAATGTCTGCAGAATCGTTGTACATTTCCATGTATTGGGTAGGGTGCAAAACAATTAGAATATTCTGCCTAAGACTAACTCTGATAGTTACAGAAAGTGTATAAAAGCTAGTGTATTTTTAACCATTATTCCATCATTCAATAATTTAAAAACTGAACCCCATGTCTGTTCCATGTATGGCCCATACATATATTATTGAATAGATCAAAAAGAGTATAATATAAATGTGCTTCGGAACTGATTTGACGTAGTCCTGAGACGAATAACCTAAATATACTTTCGAGACCCTGTCTGTCCCATGCAAGGTTCATAAATATATCATTGTATAAAACAAAAAAGTTTTTAGCATTGTCAAGTGAAAGCCTCGTAGAACTGTGTACACATTCTGGTTGGAAAGTAAATCTTTTTTAAAGAGGTAAGATCTGAGCGAGGCCGAACGCAGTGCCTAAAAGAAGGTAAATAACTGCCACTCAAATATCCACGAGGTACTACTATATAACGTGTCATCAACTGCATTCCAAGACAATTTGGTATTGATAGATTGATATCTGCCCTGTGTGGATGATAATACTACATCTATAATAATCTAATATTCTACAGTAAATTTTCTTAAATACATTTAGCCATATTAGAGTGAATTTAATATAATATACGCTACACATAGAACAGGAATGACGTTGATATCAGAAGCAACATTTGCAAGCACAGATACGAAGGGGATATAGACTCTAAGGCAAATGCGTGGGCTACAGGCAGATTGCTACGGACGTAGACAGCAAGTCTGTGCGTATGCCTTGGACAACCCTTGCTTATGGGAACCGAATAACCCTCAACCCCTGAATCAGAAGATGAGATTCCAGGATTGAGGTTGGTCTTGCAAAAAGCAAAGAGGTTAGGATTATTTTTCACAAGGAATGATTTGAAAGAAACAAATTTCTCCTCAACCCACCAACGTTAGAAAAACGAATTGAAAAAATGTTGACCAAGAGATTCTTAATACCCCTTCCGCTATTACGGGGTGCACAGGACTGTGGGGCCATTGGCTTTAATATTATGTGAAAAAACAGCAACTGCCCGCTAAGCAGAAAACATTATAAAGCAACTGAACTGCTATCATTTAATGCAGTGAGTGGTGGCTACCCTGGACGAGAGTATGCACTCTTCTTGATATTGGGATTACGTTTAGTTCACCTTCTGTCTCTGGAACTTCCTGAAAAGGGTGGCTCGGTCAGGAAAAAATATATCCAATAAATATAGCTCTACAGATTACTATGGTAATAAGCCCATCCGTCACGACAAGGCAGTAATCCCATGGATGGGAAATTGTATCTTCTTTTTTAATGTAGGCTGTGTTTATGTTTATGATATGATGTCTTGTGTGGGAATCGTAAATGAGTGATGCCTTTCGCACTATTTGGGCAACGAATCATTTTTTATTTGGAGCTTACGCAAAATAATCCACATAGTATCCGATGTATTAAAATTGTTGAATATTCGTACTTTATTAAGCAGAACTACTCAGAAAATAAGTTGTAAACCAGTCATGAACACAAAGATACGTACACTACGAGACTCACTCTAAGACTGACCTCTAGGCTTGTATGTCCTAGAAGCACATGGTAATAAGACGTGGCACAAACACTATATGGCAGTTAATACCAAACACTAGAGGCAAATATACCACAGCAACAACAAGGAATGATGTTATTATATTTGTTTTGAATCGAAAGCAAATCCAAACGCAGTCGCACACCTGGCAGTGACTATGCTACGGTCGATGTGTTAAGAGTTTATATTTAGCGTATAATAAGACACAGTGTGTATTACCGTTTTTAGGTGTATACACGAACATGTTGTCGAATGTCAGTGCTGATTGACGTATTATCTTTGCAACGACTATTCTGTAGCTTCTTATCTGTGTACAAAATGACAGAGAAAAATAACCTTTTGGGACCATTACTAAAGAGGTGCTTATAGTCCGCGAAATACGGTAGATATCAAAATAATTGCAAAATATATATAACAGGTTAAAGAAAACAAATATAAAAGCTTGTAAAGAAAGCGCATAGTCCATACTATTACATCTTTAGGTTATAGTGGCAATAAAGAGCATTTAATAAATGTGTGCTTTGAGACTTGTTTGAAGGCAGTCCTGACATGAATGATCAAATTATAATTTCAAGACTCTACATCATGTCTGTCCAATGCATGGCCTCGTATATATAATATGGCATTGATTAAATCAGAAAGTGTGTAAAGATTTTCCATGGTACATGTATAACATCTTTAAGTTATAGTGGCAGTATTCATGGCCTGATTTAATATCATGACAAATGGACTTGAAGTATGACCTTTTTTTTGCCTTGTGCTAAGGTTGTGGAAGTATAATCGGAATGAATTCATCTTATCTTTACAACCTGGCCATCCATAGCAACAAAACAGCTCTCAAACTTCACTTTTCTTCGATCAAAATGAGAAATATAAAATATGAACGCACATCACAGAGGTTAGCAAGTAAATCAAAATTTGTGTATGTACTAAAATCAGATGCATTGGAAATTATAACCCCAAATTGAGTCATCGACAGCCTAAATTAAAGTAGTCTATTGTCACCCAGTACCTGGGCGCCCAGTGAGCTCAATCGGTAAAGCGTTAGGAATACACTT
Organism: Styela plicata; assembly: GCA_963675895.2. NCBI lineage: Eukaryota > Metazoa > Chordata > Ascidiacea > Stolidobranchia > Styelidae > Styela > Styela plicata. The sequence goes on from OZ023138.1 coordinate 3,979,457, forward strand.
CGAGCTATGCATCTTTGATTGTCATGGTGCAGATTCGAATCCCATGAGGGATGATGATTATATGCGAGAGGTCTGCTGGACGCCTCACCGGTGCACAGTGGTTCACGCAAACGCTCCAGCAACCAGATCCATGCACTGGAAAAACAAGAAAATCCGATAATCCAAAAAACCTTCACCCCAATTCGGAACTGGTATCTGCACGAGAGGTCGTGGTTCACCATATGGTTTAGCTGTATTCTCGGCTTTTCTCTCTCTCAGGATAAAAATGATATCCCATCTTATCGGGCCATAGGTACTGACAATCTATACAGTGCAATTCATCAGTGGATGAATGTATAGAAATTACGGTAAATAAAAATTTAAAAGTAATTTTTATATCTAGTCTAGATTCGTGTTTGTCTTAGCACGGATCAATTATTTATCATGTTACATTTTGAATGCCAAAAACATAATGCCTCGCAAAACACTATGGCTGGGTTAGACAGACACTTACATGGGAATTTTTAATAAGCTATTGAGTTACATCATTTCCAGCCTGATTCTAATTTAAATTAGTAAAAAGATATAATACATAGCAAATCTTTTCCATAGTATTGGTAGAAATTTCTGAAACATGTCAAATCTCATCATGCCCTCATGTAATCATCTCACGCAATTTCGAAATTCAGAACTCATTTTTTTTATTTGATAATTATTGCATTTGCAATATATTTTACTGATTGAATTTTTTCTAGTGAATCCCTATAGGAGCTTTAGGCTTATTGCGTAGTCTGAAATAGAAAAATATCAAGTTATGGATTTTTTTGCTGACAAATACTGTAGCATAACACATCTGTGCCTTATATAAATTTGATAATGTATGTTGTGATTTTTATTTCTTTTAACAAAAAGAAAATAAAGTCGACCAATTAACATATATGTATGTGGTTTATATAGATGAAATTTGAAATGTGGAATAAAATACTAGATCGCAATGTGAAGCATCGCTGATTTTTCAATTTTATTCTCTCAAATTTTAATTCAGTAATTACAATTTGAGTTTACAGTCACAAAAATGTCACCATAACATCCTAGCCAAAGTATTGCACGAAAGTTAGACTTTAAGCACTCTGCAAGCAGCACTAATGGAATCATCATTTTTGCATAGAAAACTTTCCTCGCATTACACCCACTTTCCAACTCTTCCCGCCGCAAGGGAATCACATAACTCCGCCAAGTTCAAAATATAATATATCCCAGAGCTGCTGATTAATCATGTGAAGACCAAAAACAGGAAATTGGGCTCCAGTCACCACGTTTAAACTTCGTCAACAAACTCAAATCATTGTAAATCATTCTTTTCCATAGCTTGACAGTATTTCAAAATTGCATTATGTTATGACTATATAGTTCCAGTTATGCCATTCCAAGGAAAATTATAAACTCTGTAAACCGTAATAGAACTCCAAGCAACACCCCAAACATCTATAAGGACCCTTCTCTAATAGCCCTAGTCTAATATGAATGCAACTCAAATTTCATTATCTGGTACTGTTCTGGAGAAATCCTCAAATATTTGTCTCGTTGGACTCGCACTGTCTAAGACCATGAGTTGAATGAATATGTCACTTGTACCGGTGTTGGTAAACAAGCCTCGATGAAAGTTGGTTCTCTATATAGAGCTTGCCATTATCTCACATGAAATCATTCTTCATTTGTACAAATCACTGATTCGACCCTGCGTGAAGTATTGCTGTCACATTTGGGGCAGTGCCACTGTCCCTCTTCTCAGCATGCTCGACCGTATTCAACGGCGTGTGATCAATATGATTGGTTCTAAACTTTCTTCCGATCTGCAGAGTTTGTCACACCGTCGCAACGTTGTCTCACTTTGTTTATTTCTGCTCTCATTCCTCCCAACAAAATTTTCAATCAGTTAAAACGATTGGCTACCAATTTTCGCCTATTCACCGTGGAGGTTTCACAATGTCACAAACAGTTTTATGCAACAAGCTTCAGAAATCTCTAGAAAGAAACTTTGGAATTTCTTGTCTTCTCACTGCTTTCCTGGTCGCGTTGATCTACAACGCTTAAAAACTTGTGTTACTAGACATCTGTCAGGAATGGGGATTTCTTAGTTTTCTATTCCTGCAGTTCATGTAGCTTTTCGCACTTTAGTGGCGAAACTTACTTAAAGGGAACAAGGTTATAGCATTTTACATGACTGAAATTGATCATATTTGACGATAATTAGCTCAAAAATGATATGTCGTATAACACTATGCAACTAAATAAATCACAAAAAGTGAAAATTACTTTAAATTAGAAGTGAATTCTAGAACACCTGGCTATAGGGAAGAGCCAGTCTCAATAAGGATAACTATGCAGAATGCCATGTCACCCCTCTTGCTGAACAGAAAATGTTTGGTCCTATTTATATGCTATACATTAGAAATAGTATTCTTCCACAGTATTCATTATAATATCATGATTTGACCACAGAAACTATTCAAACAATTGCCATAATTTGTAGAAGAAATTGAACATTATATGGTCATTTGACCAGCAGAACAGACAGATTTTCTACAGCTGTCGTAGTACATATTGTACTGTTCTGTATGACATATTGTGTATTTTTTATTTGTACATTACCATAGAAAATAGAATAATTAGTAGTTTTTTTTTTGAAAATAAATTTCTCTGCTATTTTCTGACACAAACAAAATAAGAATACTGATTATCGAATCAGTTGGATTTAAATTTTTGGAAAGTCACCATATACAGATTCCATCCACAACTTTCAAAATGAATTGCAAGCATTATTATACTTACCTAGACCAGCTTGCAAAATTTCATCTTAATATATCAAATATACCCGAAGTTAGGTGATATCGACAAAATGATGCAACTCCTCCCATCACCTCAGAAATAGGTGTCATTGTCTCAAGCCCCCGTTCTGCATGCTCAATTTCTGTAAACTGTACCCAACATTTTTTGTGAATAAGCTAAGCGCTTTCGAACCTAAAATGTTGAAAAACAAAATACTTGACTTCAGTCACGGCATAAAAACTCCATGCACATCTCCCAGAATCGAGATCATTTATTTAAAGCTAATTTATCTGATTACATGGCTTTGCGCCATTGAAGATTATGCCTTCATTAAAAAAAATTCATAGCTGTGCCAAAAATTGCGTGCATAATAGCAAATTATTCCCCGCATGATTGGCACAAAATGATTTATCTCCTAATTTTTTATAATGAAATAAAAAAGGACACATCTACCCAAGAAGCCCATGGAAGCTTTAGAAAAAGCTTTGTGTGATATGAGATCTTTTGTTTCGCTGTGGTAACCTGTCAGTGCCATCAGTTTGAATAGACGACAAAACCTTTGAAGATTTTTTGATCACATGTGGGCTGTTTTTTTAAATTTGTTAGCAGAAATTTTGATTAACACTAAAGTTTTGAAAATGTATAGTGTATTTGATCACACAGATGTAAAGGTGAATATGATCTGTATGGCTTTCACTCAATGGGATTGTTAAAATTGTGGCAAATAATTTAAAAGTAACGTGGTCATTCACTTATTCTTCTAATATTTGGAAGTTGTGGCTATTACACTGTGCAATACATGGCATTTTGTCTTTCTGTAACAGACAATTCCAAGGAAGAAAGAGTGAATCCAATATATGCAAGCAGTAGTGCTGGACAAGTTGAAGAAGCTTATGCTATTGTTGATAAACAAAAAAAGAAAAAGAAAGCAAACAAAGGTACATAATTTTTTTTTTCATTTGGGATATTTCCACACACACATGTTTAATGAAGAAAAAATATTCATCAAATCTGACTCGTGAATTCATACCCCCCATCCAGTGTAGTGAGTCATTGGTAAACTTGAGGCCGATTCAAACATGCCGACCATGGCTGAAACATGATTTGTATTTACACCGATAAATGCCAACTCTAAAATCGCCCAGTTGGATACTGACGCTCATGCAGTCATCTGTCGTGACGCATCGCCAAGAGTGGCAGTACGGTACTGTATGAAATTTTTATCGTACTTCGAACCAGCAAAATAATTTCGTACCGAACTTCATACCGTACCTTTCGAAAATTTTCCGTATCGTACCGTACAATATTATTTTTTTGTACATCGTCCCGAACTTCGTACCGAAAAATTCTGACATGAAGCAATATTTAGCATATTAACAGCATTGTGTCGTCACAAGAAATTCTCTCTCGACAAAAGAATGTTCGTTGTGCACCACGCATGGGTCTCGTTGCGGTCTCATAGGAACATTATCATTATGTATTTTTGCATCTGGTATTTCTGGTGCAATTTACGCTTTCTTCGCATTACTGAATAATGCTATTCACTTTTCAAATCTTCTAATTAAGATGAGCATTATATAACACTCAACTCAAAACAGCCTAAATATATCTTTATATTCTGATGTTACTGCTCTGGCATTATACTTGTGCGTGTCAGAGTACAAACAAAACGTAATAGCGGTGGTTACTGGTTAACTTAGTTGCATAGTTGGTCAGGGAGAGAGAGATTTTAATTTAATTTGCATGAAATGTTCGTGCGCCTGTGTTGCGCAATATTTCTCCCTGATTAATTTTGTATATTTCGTAGCATTTAGCCTTTAAAGGGAGAATTTTCATTCAATTTTTACAAAAGGTACATTTTTTCTGTCTGGTAATGTTTATATCACTCATAAAACATGTGTTTTTGTTTTGTTCTCAATAAAATTTTGCGCGCCCCCGGCACCCTAATCTTTTTGTAAATTTGAAAGCCTATGTTTGCATGTCAGAAAAAATGTGCCTCCCCCCTAAATTTTTTTCTGGATCCGCCACTGTGGTTGGTATATTTGGGCAGTGCTTCCTACGCCATTGTGAATTTTAGATAAAAACTGGTCAAAGTTTATCACAACTTTCGTTATAGCAGAAAAATGCATTCAGATTAAGACGTCATAAATCAGCGGCCTATATGTATTTCCAAGTTTTTCGCCACTGCAGTAAAACCGATATACGACATAGCTCATCTAATCAGCTCAAGTAAATCAGTTGCATTTTTATTACCATACCTGCGCCGCTTTTAATCATTTTAAAATGGAACTTTAGTTAAAAATTCTTTAATATACACAATTTATATTATCAGCGCTCCATTACGAAACGGCATAGATGTTAAATGAAATTATTTTTTTGAATTAATTTGAGAAGAATAAAGTGTTAATGCGAAGATACGAAAAATAGTACGGTACGGTACGAAATAAATATCGAACTTCGTACCGTACCAAGTACGAAAATTGAAAAATGAATCGTACCGTACTATCGTACCGGAAAATTCAATCGTACCGTACTGAACATCGTACCATACCGTACTACCAGCCTTGCGCATCGCTATTAACACAAGAAATGAAGTCGTGGATTTGCGTTTCACACACTGAATATTTATTGGCATGATATTGATATTGGTTAAATACACTACACATGAACCTTATGTCAATGTTGATCGAGATGATTGAAGTGAACAATGAACGTGCCAAAGCAAAGTGGTACAGTATTGGTAAAAATGGTATTAAAAAACATTGCAGATAGCAAAATGATATCAAAGCTACCAGAAGCCGGTTAGTTTGATCAGGATCAGTCTGGACATCCTTTGTTTTTTTTATAGTCTCTGAGTGGATCACCCTGTCCAAAACCCTGTAAAAGCGGCCACTCATGGACGGACAGGGTTACAATTACTGGAAAGATATGATCTCTTCCAGTTTGGCTTAGCCTACCCAAATGGTGGGCCTGGATGAGCGGGCCGGACTCGTCGGACTCGAACCCAAGATTTTCAACCTGCAATGCCATCGGGTTATTTTGATCACAATTAAGTACAGCGAAAGCTGAACAAATATAATTGATACAGTAAAGGAGATTGGATGAAATTTGGCAGAAAATTTCAGATGAAAGCACACCAGGATACAAATGTAATGCGTCGCATATTACAACAGTTAAGAAACAAATAGATAAATGATGTTCTGGCTGCCCTGATTAATGAGAGTAATGGAAACAGGGCAGACTTTACAATTAATAAAAGTTCAACTCTTCGCCATTGAGCATTTCTGAAATTTTTGTGACGATCTGTGGCAGCCACTGCTTGTGGCAGATTAGAAGCTACCTTCTTTGGAACTAACATTGTTACACGATCTGATGTTGATTTAATAAGATGTTGTGGGCAGTTCCACAATTCACTTTCTGACGATGTTGAATTAGCTTCACTAATTGATATTCCAGAAACTGACTGAAGTATAGATGAGTCCAACAAAATGGATCATCATTTTACAGCAGCATCAGCTTTACTTTGTTTGCTTTTTAAAGATTTTCCCAATTGCTCAAGTCTCCCTCCAAATATAGCTTTCCTAGGGCCCTATTGATCTTCCAAAAACACCATATCAGGCATCAAATTATCTTACACATCATTTTTTTGTGAATTCAAATAATTTGCCAATGTCAGATGTTTCAGTCTACCTCCAGTTGGATGGGATATTGCATTATCGGCAAATTTATGTTGCTTAATTAAAAAAGGTTTCAATTTGTTTTCTAACTATTGTGACACATAACATTTGCATCCTGGTGTGCTTCTGTTTGAAACTTTTTGTGTTGTTTTTTCACACAACTGCACCTTTTGAGGGTAGCTATGTTTTTTAAAAATTTCATTTTTTTGAACCACCCCAGTGAACTATTTTCCCTTCTGAAAACTTATTTTTAAATCCCATCATTGCCAGTAGCAGTAGCTTAAAGATGTAAATGCCAGGTTATGTAGCTTCAAAGAGATTGGTGCTGATTTATTATTAGTCATACAAAGTTAAGTGTATTCTAACTATAATTTATTTTACCAAACGATTGAAACATGCATGATTGTTGGGTTGGTTCCATACAAGTCAGCCTTTCTTGAGACTTTCCTAAGACCACTATTCACTTGCTTGTTACTATAGCTTTGCAGAGAAGCTTTGAGAATGGTATTAAACAATGCATATGTACGGTAAGTAAATGACCAAACAAGAGAGCCAAAAACCAATTTATGTGTATCTGCATAAACAAAATCAACTGTTGGTGACTGGCAACAAGTTATAGAAATTCTCATGAACTGGTGATTGAGAATCACTGAACTAGGGTAGATGTTTTTCTTGAAGTATGATGCATTCTTCACATTCCGTACTGCATAGTTTCATTTTTACTTAATGCTATTTAGGGAATGAAAATGCTGCATATTCTACAGAAAATTCCAATGCTGTTTATGCTGCTGTCAACAAGCCTAAAAAAAAGAGTGGTTAGTTGCATATTTTATATCATTCAAATAATATTATAGACCTCCACCTGGCAGTCCGTGTGCCGGGCATTCTATACTGGATGTATGGTAATTTTGTTTGCCATTCGGTGTTTAAAAGCTAGATGCAATTACCCTACCCTCAAGAATTTTATTGAAAGAGTATTTACCTAGTCATTACCATAGCAGTGATTATTCTTTGGTAATATCTTGTATACACTTGGATATTTCTTTGATTCTATTTTATTAGCTGTTAAAAATTATTATTACTTCATTGCATTCAGAATTTAACCACACCATGTTTTAGAGAAAATCAAATTGGCTTAATTCTATGGCTAACATGGCTAACATTTTTATGTATAATTTACATGACACCAGATTTTGAGTGAGAGCTAAGTTGAATTGAACTCGTGTATAATCTTTATTCATAGTCGACGAAAATTGTAAGCAAGGTCAAAAAAAAGTATTTTCTCAAGTAGATTCTTGCTGTTCTTTGCGACCAGACAGCTCTTCATCTGTAAAGGCTAACCAAAACCCTCTTATTTGTTCATTTGAGATTAGGCACTTTTATTGATGTTAAAGAATTAAACATATTAATAAGCAGAACTGATGGATGTCTAGTAATAACTCAGTTTAAATTTTTTTAACTCAAGATTCACCATCTGTAGAAGCTGTTTACACTGAAGTTAATAAAAAGAAGAAATGAGATTTTTGCCACAGTTTACACTCCAGTCGTTGTACATAACTAATCTCAATTTTATGCCGTGACACAAAAGTAGATAAAACAAGAAGCTCTGTGGCCAGATGGCATCACTTATTATAACTATGTGAGAAAGAGAAAACCACCGTTCTGGCTTGGACTGCCATGGATATTATTTTGAGCATGAATTTGTTATGACCAAACTTTTCTGAATATAATACAAGAGTTATATAAATTTCAACGAGTAAGACAAATTTTTTGCAATTTATAGTATTTTTCAATGAAGACAGCATGTATCACTTACTTGTCCCAGCTGTGTCTGTGCATATTGTCCTCTAATTTTGTTTATATTCTCATAATATGATCTTCAAGCTAGAAAACATTTTGTTTTTTTATTCTTCATTCCAACACAAACTGACGATCTAATTAAAATTGCTGAATGAAATCTTCGCATATGGAGTCATCAGGTTAGCTTACTAAAACAACTTCCTACGACAACCTATTCGATGCACTATTACGATCCATTTATTTCACAAGGCTTCCTTCCTGGGAGCTTTATGATTATCCTGGCTCTAAAAGTTCCAAGTGCAACGTAGTATGGAAATCTTGTAATGGCTTCCCCAGGAATGCTGCTTCTATTTTTGTGTTTAATTTTGCTTTTCTTTGATCTATTTTGCTTACTATTTATTGTGTTATAAAATTTAATTTGTTTTGTGTAGTATTGATATGACGCTTTCTAGGTATCATAGACTGCGTAACCTGTATAGATCTTTTGTATTTCCTTGTCTATTTTAAATGTGTTTCGCAGATTCGTACAGTTCACAAGTATTGTCTTTCATCTTATAAATAATCGAATAAAAATCTATGCCACTTAAAATTATATACTTTCATAATTCTTATCACTGTCGATGAATGTCCAATGATATGCAATTTTATTTGTATGCAATGTCCATTAAAGTTGTATTTGAAGTACAAAATATTCCAAATTAGGTTATATCAATACAAAACCATATTAGCGTTTTATATAGAAGTCTTCGGCTTCAACAGATCAGCTGCTTCATTGAGTTTTCACATACTATTTTATCACTTCCATCAATGTAGTGAAACTGTTTACACTAGTTTATATGAAATATGAGTCCTCTGTGAATATGCTGCCTAATATAAATCGTATTGAGGGTGCACTATTTGATTTATTTATGACTACTGGCCCTATTGTCTTTTTTCCAATAGAATGCTTACGATTTGTTTAATATATCAATTACATAATATTTTCAATATTTATTTGTCATTGTTTAATAATTTTTGGCGTAGATGCTATGATATAGATAGTGATCAATCTAATTTTTTTTCTCAGAATTTCAATATTTTAGCTATTTGATAAAACCCAGTGTAATACTCAGTACACATAGACATATGTTATGACACTGAAAGAAGTGGCACACACACAAAAAAATTATAAGAAAAATATAGTATCCTGAAGTTCTGGCAAATTCCTTTTCGCAATATGGCTAAGCTGCATCGAGAGATATATAGTCAACAAATTGCAAACCAATTATTAAAAATAAGAGAATGCCATAATAGAATAACATGGGCTATGCACATAACCCAAAAGATTATGGTAAACCAGACTGTTTTAATATTTTGAAATGTTCATGCAAAGTCTCAATGAGTTAGCATCATTAAAGTGGGATAAATTTATTAGATGCTTCAGGCCTAAATAGTCAAAATGATAAACAAACTTATGTCTGCTGCGCAAAATTCCCCCTTTTCGAAGAATACTAGCTTGCAAAATTGTTTGATTGTTATTCCCACTCAGTATTATACATTTGCGAATATGAAAGTGTATTTTTGATGTAAGCTCAGTGGTTTGGCATTATTTTGCCTGTTTAATTCGAAAGATAAGATGAGATCAATAATCAATGTTTACTTTGAGATGAAAGCCTATTTGGCTCATATATTATTATAATTAAATTATACTTATACGAGTATATTATAACTTTTCTAGTGGTTTCGTACTTTTACTTGAATATGGTGTATTCACCTGCATGTTAATGGGGAAAGGATGGAAAGACTCCCAGCGGCAATTGTACATAATAATTGAATAGAACACCATTAACGCAAAGCAATGTAGGGAAGTATTGCCGTTGCTGTTTTTATCTTGTTACCTGAAACGCGATGTGTGGATAAGACGACACCGATGCGTGGGTAAGACAACACGTGGCCTTTAGTGTATCAATCAAGTTGTGTCATGGCAAATTTTTAATTAATGATTTATTAAATTTTTGTTCAAATATCCTATTGTATGTTCAAGAAGATTTTATATATAAATGTGATCCGTCTTTGTTTTGCACTGGCACATAAGATCAATTTCTTCAGAAGTTATCTCGTCCAAAGCTCGGTTTTTTTACAAAATATCATCATATGGGTGTGAAGATTACCGATTTTTAGCTTCAGCAACAGTAAATATGTTTACTCCACATTTCTGAGTAGCTTTTCTTGTCCTGCTGAAATTGGTATCTTCCACCTTGTGTTTGTGCCAAATTTCTCGAGTCTAATTAAATACACCGTAAGAGTGGCAAATTCTTACATGCATTACTCAGTCCATTGTTCAAAACAACCTATTTGTGATACTGATTCTACTTATTGTTACCGATATGATTTATTATAATGATTTCGTATTTGAGATTCTGGCATCTGGTATTTTGTTGATTAATTCTGTAATTGCGTCCAAATTTAATTTGTTCATGGAGTTCGCTTCATTCGTTATTCGCAATTTCATCCCAGTCAAAAATACTTCGCCAAAACATGTTTTGGTGAGCATAGGCTACTGAGATATCGCGCCTCCGAGGCGCAGTCAATCCGGGCTCATGCTTTACAAAATAAAATTTTTGATATGGATATTGTATAGTTATCGTCACTTCTCTTCAATACTATTTACCGTGATATTGCCATGTGCGTATAATATAAATATAATAATTTTTGACAATAATATGCAAATATATCTAATTTGTAGTCAAATTGTTGTAATTTGATGGAATGACTATATATTTGATTTTCATGGTGATAAGAGGCCTACATTAGTAGAGATAGAGAGTGATAACTATTGAGCATGAAGATACTGAGCGAATATGTGAAATCCGGATATTTTGATCGTATTCAACTATTTATTACCCTTGGGATGTTTGAGCACACCTTCACGTTGATAGGTCTTCGGGTGATATTTTTTAAAGTCATTGAACTTTATTACAGCGATTCAGTTAAACATGGAATGTTTTGCTATGTGTGATGATTTGTTCAATTGTTGCTTAAATAATATATAAATCGCCAACCTTCACCAATAGTTTACTCGAATTGGAAATATCACACTCCACTGATTGATACCGATTTTCTAACTGAACATACGAGGCGCGTTGTGGGAAAACACATCGAAATTTTTCGGATGCTCAATACAATGATATTAATTGTAACCCTTCAGAGATTCAAAAAGTTTGCCGTGTAAATTTTATATGTCATTAGGTTGTTAACAATTGTTTTCGTTTCTGACTCTGCTACATTAATCATTTCCGCTATAACCCAAAAACACAGTGACGTATTTTTGAATACAGTCTATGATGGTACTATGAACATTGTTAATAGAGCGTTGAAAATTTTGAGAATCATTGATCAACTCATCACTTCAAAAAACGCTGTTGTAAACTACATCATGTTTGCTATGAATAATTTTTCTCCGCTTTAATCAACTTATTGGTACAAAATGTATTGGCCTTCAGGACGAATTAAAAGTCTTTTATGATATATATACATATATATATATATACTGATCTACCCATCATTCCACAGTTGTATTGTTTCTGAATATTTTCGTATGTTGTCTGAAGATATTTGTTTTGTTGAACTGTGCGATTTTTAGAATGTTTCTTATTTATTCCGTAATCCCACAATATTGAAAATTGCCTAACTCCTTATATAAAGTTCTATCGTTGAACATGATTGGGAAGGGTTGATAAAATCTTCATTTGTGAGGGGACAGGCTTAACACATAAAACACGTGTGTTTTTAGTACCATGTCCCTCATGATAATATATTTCGATATAAAATTCCAAAATATTCAGGAAACTATACCCCCTTGCAAAAAACAGCGAAAATTTTGATGATGCACGGTTATTTGAGATCTACTACATTTTAATTAGGAGGCCACGTTGCATATTTTGACCACATAAACAAACGATAAACTATATCGTCGAGTCTCCACATTGAATTTCGACCACTTGAAATTTCATAACGCGGTCGTGGTTTTGTAGAATTTTTAATGAGGTGTCTCGAAAATGGCAATAGCCGCTATAGCAGAGCTATATCCGCTATGGCAGTGCTATTACCACTATAACAGAGATATAGCACTGCGATAGCGGCTATAACACTGCTTTAACGCTGCTATATAACACACTAACACTTGCTTCTGAAAAAGGCTCTTGCTCCACGCAAGACCGCAAGCAACGGATGACTACGAACGAACTTATATAGTACACCGTAAGTGTGGTAAATTTACCATTCATTTGCAGCTATTCATGTTTCCAAATTTAAATTTTGAATCCGCCATAAACGATTCATAATTGGTGAAAAAGTACTTTACATAATTTTATTCCAATATCTTCGAACAAAATTTCTGTAAAAGGCATTCTTCAACAAGCTACCATGCGGCAGTGGAACGATACTAGCAGTAGCAGTATCTCAGAAGTGGGGTCTTTTTAGGGCGTCAGATTTGGATAAATCAGCAGGCGGGACGTCCTAAAATACATATTTCTTTCTATCAAAGCCCTATCACATGACAGTGGAACGATATTTGCACTCAAATTGTTGAAATAAATCAGTAGGGGGGGGGGGGGGGGTAATTTTTAGGGCGTCGGATTTAGATATCTCAGCTGGCGGGATCGGAACGTCTTAAAATGCACATTTCTTTTCGAGCTATACAAGCCCTATGTTATGGCAGTGCATGTACTCGGCGACTAAACTTTTTTTGATCCTGATTTATCAATGAAGGAATGAACGATTTATAATTGCGACTTTAAATGTGTTGGATTTATACATCTCACAAATTGAACAGAGTTTTTCCGGAAATGGTCAGTAATAAATAGACACATGGCACCCCATTGTTTTTTGTGCTTGTCGATTTTTACTAACTTTACGCCACTATTTCTAATTGTCTTCCTAATCTGACTCCTCATTCTAGAAGAAGGTTGACTGTTCGACGTGTCCCTACGAACTCTTATCGTTAAACAGAGACGGTTTCCACGTAACAGTATATTCGATGATTATAGACAATGTTATAAGAATGTGATGATTATAGAGATCAAGAAGACTTCATCTTCCACAAAATATCTAATCTGCATAAAATTATATATTTTTGTCCAAGCGTGTGTCGCGGGAAATATTCAACAGGAATTTGTAATACTAAAAATTCATGTCATATCATCGTGTGATCGCGAGAATTGCTGTAATGTCGCACGAGAAATATTTTAATTGGAAAGAGAGTATTCTAATGGACAAGGCTTGATAATGATATATGATGTCGCGACCATCATTAATGGCTCATTCATCTCACATCTCTAGTCTCTATTTAAATGTAAAGGAATGAGTAAACCACACTTACGATGGTGTGCTTTATTGAAATGGATAAGCCAATAGGCCCACGAAATTAAAGCTTTCAGATTACGAGAAAATTGTAAAATATTGGTAAACTTTCGGAAAAGTGGTAGATGGTTGACTTGTGAGATACGCATTGCACTATCTTGGTTTTCACTCTCTTACATAACTTTACTAGCTCTTTGCACTTAAGTGGACGTAGATTGGTTCGTTTTAGACGCGCCTTTTGGCCTTGCTCAGGGAGCGAGTTGTCTGTTGGGCATTGGTATTCAAAGTGTTATCTTCAGACAGACATATCACCATTCGTCAAAAACAAAACATTGAGTCAACAAGCTTGGCGAACCTGTGCAATACAGACGGGAATCAGCGTTTTTTAAAATGGGTCCATTACATAACAAAGTGCAATTGTTTCAAAATTTTAGTGTTGTTATATTTTGTTGTGACCTTTCTATTCACATCGGAAAGATTTTTTGTCCCATATATTCATGTTTGCAGCAACTTCATATGTTGCATCATGTGAGCCCATTTCAAAATTATTGTTGTTTTTATATTACGCCTCACCTTCGAGAAACGACTTCTTGACAAATATAACCGTGTGTTCGGCAACTTCTTATTTTGAATCAGGTAAGCCAGTTGACTGAATATATTGTATTTCAACCCTAGTCAGGAGTTGATCGCATTCAGTTGACAGGATATGACGAGATAACAAGAATGAATAACAGCAACAACAACAAAGGTATGGCCTCAGTCAAAGAAGTGTCGTGTACTGATGCCATTGTAAGAATCTCCAATGACAATGATACGTTGACAGGGATAAAATGTAATGTATAATTCTTGATTCTACTCGTATGCCTATGCCAAGAAAGCTACGGTATAAAAATATTTCTCTAGTGAAATATACGACCTGTAGGTGAGTTCAAATTCCACGACAAGAATTAGAATGAGTCACCTTCTTTCTTAAATAAATGCTTCTAAAATAAGGCGTAAGCAAATCACATGGATTTCTACTCTGTAGCTCCATCTAACACGCCTGAATATTTTTTTACAGCCAATAATTTCAAGTCGTCTTCAGCTTGAATAATAGATACTTCATTTGTATGGTGATAACATGCCAATTAGCATTTTTCATGACAATTGAGTGTTTAACGTTTGTTATTTTAATTTCCTCCCAATGGTGGTCCAATTGTTTCAACAACGATGATGGAGCGGGGAGAGATTTGAAGCAGCATGTGAATTAAGTCCAATATGAGGTAATAAATATTAGCTCACAATGGTTTGAAGCGCTTTATTTGACTTGAGAACAAATTTTACTCGCCCTATTTAGCATTAATACGCTAGTTTTTTAACTTTCCGGCTTGTCGATAAACTGCTTGAGGAAAGAACATGTGCAAATAATAACAAACGAAAAATCATTTTTGGTTTTTTCATGACAAGCCTGAAAAATTTGATGAAGACACACCATCACGTCAAGTGGCATATTTGTAGCTTTGTAAAGGAGTGGCGCCGGAATTTTTGTATGTCAAATTATGACGTCATAGTGGGCGCCACAGGTAAAAAAAAATATAGTGCTTTTATTGTATATAACATCAAATAAATATAACATCGCGTCGGAGGCGCGAAACAATTTTGAAAGATTTCATTTTAGAGCCTGAAAACAACTAAATATGCATAGATATCACCTCGCGCCAAATTCGCGAAAAAATGTTAGAATTCCCGCGTTTTAAAGCACTTAAAATGCAAGAGATGATTTAAAACTAAATCTCCTAACCAATGAGTTCCATGGCTCAAAAGATGCCTGAAACTGAAATACCCGTTTCAATGTGTTTAGTCAGGGATCGCATATGACATATTTTGAAATACTAAAAAATAGTGTGTGAAATGATGCTATGACACGTTCACCGAATATCTTTCTAGAAAGTTATCATAATGATTTTTTGACTAAAAGCAACCAATTAATACAGGATCATTTAACAGAAATTAGGGCTCTACGAGCACTCTAGCTAAATAATTCTTTCTTTGTTCACAAAATTACTATTATTAGGAATCTTTAATTTAAAGAGGTCGTGGTCAAAATTCCAAAAGCAGACTATCAAAATAAAAATCTAGCATTGTCAACGGCATCCCACGAGGGTCGACGAGGGGGAATTCCATATGCTAATTATGAATGCAAGCAAAAAAGGAAATAAAATATCGGAGTATATTAAGCAGGAGATTTTTTTCGACCGGTAATCCATTTGGATGGAATATGCAGAGTTTAAATATTTTTCTCTTTGTATCAGCCTGTAATATTACATGAGCTTGTGTAAAAAAGATCCTGAAGTACTCGGTTATATTGCCTAATAATAATTTGATCTGTACATGGGGTAATTTTTTTCATTACGAAACGTTTCAACATTACCTCACTCACTCAAAAATCTCATTAAATCATTAAATCCCTCCTGGCCTAAATTATGGCTGAGTACATAGATTAACAAATCATGCATATGACAAAATAATGTACTGACCTCAATTATGATCTTTCAATAAATCGTCTTATTCTTCGAGTGCCGGAGCGGTTTAATCCAGACCATCAAGAATTTCTTCTATTGCTAATCATAAAAGTAAAATATTCAAGTCAATATTTATTAACAATTAACTTTTTGTGTATACACAATATATATTCCAAAATCAGTTTCTATCAAATAGTGAGCATATTGTCCAGCCAAAATGCTAAAAAAGTCTCAGATTCCACTCATTGCATTTTATAATAGCAGCTTAGTTCAATTCGTTGGTTCCACTATTTGTAGTAGCCCTTCGCCGTGTAAGTTTTTTAGGGCGCTTCTCCGGACCTTTCTTAGGGTAGATTTCAATGCAAAAAATGGTATAAAACAGATTTGTGTCACCAGTCAACCCTTCCTTATTTTACAGCATACTTGAGGTTAGCCAAATTTTTGATGATTACAGGATTATCTTAAACGATGGGAATTAGTTAAACGTAGTTAGATAGATGGTCTATTCAGTACTTAGATCACGAAATCATTTTGATACCAAACAACTTTAACACTCATTTTCAAATGTTGAATATACTGATGATAATTGGGCAGCACAACAGTACCGGCGATTCAAATGCGACAGCAGTACTCACTATAGGCAAAACTTTTAGATTTAAAGTAAGTAATTCGTTTTGTGTGTATAGCGCTAGATATACAATTCGCGGTTTGCATCTTAGACAAAAATACTGCTATTTCCTGTCGGTCAAGGAAGTACTCGAGATAACGATTCTTAAGATGATTTCATTTTAAGTGTGTCCACGGTTGTTTTCTGAAACTTCTGGTGAAGTGGGTCACGTGACTGAAGTGAGTCACGTAAATTCTGTTAGTTTGTCTTTTTCAATTTTATCTGAAATATTTCAAGTTATGTATATCTTGTACAATACGTTCCAATATGCCCAACCAGAGATCAAGAAAAGTTTGTTCTGTTCTGGATTCAACAAGGTCAAACTAGGCGAACAATACAAACCCAAGGAAGGCGGTTTGAAACACGTAACTAATTCATTTTTATCATTTCTTAAAATTACACTTTTGCCAACTTGAATATCATCATAATACTGAGATTTTGATCATACTTGGTTTCTGTATATACTTTGTATCTTAAATTATATTTAAATCACATTACATTGTCACGATTATAACGCGTGTAAAAGGGGGAACAAGTACGAACCAAATTATTTTAACGTGCCTACAGGGCAAGTTTTGGTCAGTTCTAAAAGACCGCACAACATATTTGGGGGAGAGAAAGGTATAGAGACACAGGGGAACACGGAGGAACAGGCAGTAAAAATAAAAGCCCCTTAGTCATCCCGTCAGGTGTTTTACTTCATAATAGAACTATTATATCATCCTAATAAATATTTTGAAGAGTTTAGTAAAGTTTTTAAATAGTATTGATATGGACAGGACAGTCAACAACAATATCAACGAAAAGGTTTCTTTTGTAACACACACTGGTAGAAGAAAACACTCCAGAACCCTACATCTTCTTCACGAAAGCTTTTTGTAAAAACAAATCTTTGTTCTTGTCACAAATTTGGATAACATGTCAAGGTCAAACTGACATATATATTGTGGCACATCTAGCTTAATTGAGTCCCACGAGTTGCTGCCCAATTTTTGAACCGATTTAATATTAAACAAGATCTGTATATGAGCTAGAAGAACTGGAAATTTTAATAGATCCAAATCGATAACAATTATCAGGAAATAATATTGGGAAATAATTCCTGTGATTTTTCATGAGGGATCTCCCATGGTCCAAATCGAAATCGCACGCAATAACCAATTGGATCTATCATTTTATTCACGATTATACCCCGTAATCTAGAATACATTTTCGTTTTCCAGGAAATTGGTATATTTGCATGCTATATTATTTTTTTTCTCAAAAGAATTTGCGATTTTTTTTATTTCACCAAAAAAAACGTCGCGTTGGAGGCGTGAAAAAACCTTTTACTTTAGAGACTGAAACTGACTAGTTAAGCATAAATATCACCGCGCGCCAAATGCGCGCAAAAATGTCGGAATTCCAACGTTTTAAAGCACTTAAAATGAAAGAGATAACTAACTATTGAGTTCTATGAATCAAGACTCATTTAATACATCAGTGAACCCTCGAACCGAATATCTATCTAGATTGATATCATAAAAATTTAAACTAAAAGGAACAAAGTAATACTTCATGCATTTCTTTACTTCTATTCAAAATTTTCGATAAGCCACAGTTCGAAGCACCAGATAAAATCCCAATATATCCGAGGGAAAATAGAGACACTGTCTTTGACGGTGTATATTGTGCTCAATATTATGTTAATTCTGTAATTCAATTTCGTTTGATAGGTTCATGGAGTTAGCTTTACTCGCGGTTTCATCCGAGTCAGAACTATTTTATCAGACAGGATCGCGCCACCTAGGTACGGTCGATATGGTGCTTAATGAGACGCTTAAGCGCCCCTATCCAGATAGGCAGCAACCAGCAAATGCCATTTTAATGAGTTTTCAAATTCTCAAGATAACAGGATGGTCGCTTCATACCTCCGTAATGCAATTTTATAAACAAAATGTGACTGTGATATTTCTCAGAAACATTAAACTTTACAGCGATTCAGTTAAAGATGGAATGGTCCTCTACATGTGATGATGTGGCCGATGACGTCTATACTAAAGGAAAATATCGTATGTTTGTTAAATTGTTGCGCAAATAATAATATATTGATCAGCACCCACACGGAGCCAACCTTTACGTATAATTTCCTTGAATCGGAAATATGAGATAATATTACAGCCCACTGATTGATACTGATTTTTCAACTGAACACACGATGCGCGTGGTCGTAAAATGAAAATTTTTGGATGATCAATGTAATGATATTTATGGAAACCCACTCGAGTTTCAAAAAGTTTGCAGTGTAAATTTTATATGTCATCAGCTTGATAACAATTGCCTTTGTTTCGGATTCTGACCTTAAATAAATCATTTCCGCTCCAACCCGTGAACACAATGACGTATTTTTGATGATGCACGTACTGAGGATCGACGATCCATAAATGGGTAGTTCAATTTGAATCACTCACTGAGGATGTTTTTGAATAGAAAGTGCGAGTTTGGACTGAATTTGAAGACTAAAAATTTGTTATGAATGATCAATGGTACAGAAAAGACTAATAAGAGTTGGGGTTGTTAAAATTGCGCATCCCTGTTTTCGGAAAATCCTTCATTTTTGGCATTTATGCGCAGCGAAGTGAACTCAATTGACTGATTTTACTACAGGGCAGCAAAACGAAATTTAATTGTCATGTGGCTGATGAACTTGAATGAGTTGATAAATATTTGCTAAAACCTTCCTATCGGTTTCGATATCTTGTGTTCAATACACCATATTTATTGTTAGTGTATTTTTGATCCTTGATAATGATGTTAATCTACTGTTTTCAATCCGACAAATATGTAAGCTTACGGAATTCTCAAAATATCGAGCGATTTTTTTTTAACTAGAAAACCTTAGTTTTGTTGCTTGTGGCTACCCCATGCAATTTATCCAGGAGCCTAAATGAACTTTAGGATTTTAATGTCATTAAATTGTGCCGGAGGTGCAAGAGTTTGATCGAAAAAAAAATAATCGCAAGACCCAAGATGAACAACGTCTCGGTACGCGAAACAAGTATCCAGAAATTTTGTTCTGATATTATAAGTACACTATCTTATATAAAAACAAAATATCGATCAAATTTGAAAGATTTAGATCCAGTACTGAGACCCGCCATCACCGAAACAGAGCCAAGATTCGATCTTTGTGCGAGAATATGCAAGCACATCAGTCTTTCATTATCATTTTTTCAATATTTTCTGTATTATTGAATTTGACTTTATTGGTATTTATTTTAGTCCGTGGGGGTCGCGAAAAAATTTGGCCGTGCATAGTGAGTCGTGATGAAAAAAGTTTGAAGAACACTGGTCTACATGATGTATGATGTTCAACCCGCAAGCTTTCAAGTTAAGCATTATTCCTGTAATTAAGTTGGGTGACAATATTTTCGCTTTGCGGATTAAATCAATTATTTGAGTTCAAGTTTTCTAACACACTTACTGATAACAATGATATTTCCCATCAAACTCGATCCTTTTATATAATTTCTAGTATAGGGGGAAATTTATGTACTGTCCATGTAAGGTTGAAATTAGTTCAAGATGTATTGTGCGATTGTGTTTCACTACAAGTGACCGCAGGATTGGGCAAAACCGAAGCATTTAGAATTTGAATATGATTAGAATAATTTTTTCAAATCGAATCACTAATTCCGTGTGAATAACAAATATCCCGTTTCAACTATTACAACATGTTCATTATGACAGTCAAGAAATTTATAGTTTTTAGTGCATATTTCAATTCACAATTCAATGTTTAAAAGCAACAATTTTCATATTTTAATGACAAAATATAATTGATTTTGGTCAAATTTGGCCGAAATCGATTTCATTTTATCTTTAAAAATTAAAATCCCAGTTCATTTCCGCAAATTTCCTTACAATTGATTTGAATGATTTGTGCTTCGAATCAACGAGTCGAATTGCCCAGCCCTATATGCGAGTCAATTGTGGTCGAGTTATACTGTGCAGTATATTTCTAAATTAAAGTTCGGACATAGTTATGTATTTAGTAATCTAACTAAAATTCTAAGGTTTGAATCTGCCAGACAGCTTTTGGTAACACGTAACACGTTTTGGCAACCTTGCAACCAGCTGTGCCCAAATATCTCCCACAAGGTTAGGGCAGATAATTCTGGCTAGACGACGAAAAATATAAATTAACAGTTCCGTACTTACGAAAGTTTGCACCTGGTTCGATTAGAGTGCTGTTGCTGGCACTTCATTTTTTGATATCATTCAATCATTACAGTGGACGTTAGTTGGCTCCCTTTAGGTGCTTCTTTCGGCCTTGATTGGAGCAAACTTATATAAACAAAAATGAATAAAAAAAATAAACAGCAGAGAATTCAGTATCAATTATGTTATATTTGAATTGAACAATTTTTATCGATACCAGGAACTGTTTAATAAAATTTCAATCACGGAATGCGGTAGAGCTTCAACTCAATTTTGATAACTCAGCAATAGCATTTTGAAGTGCAAAACCACGCATAGTTTGAAAATTCCAAACAATTACAATACCATACATTGCAATTTGCTGGCAGAAAATTTTTTGCGTGGTTTCAGAACATGTGTCCTGGTTCTTTGTGAGGCGCATTGTGCATGAACAGTATGCAATAATGTTGGAAATTTTGAGTACATTTACTGAGATTGGTTTCATTTTTGCTAACTACGTGTTTCATGGTTTATGATTTTCGAAATAGAATCAATTGGATCAATATTTACTTTATTTGCCCTGATAAAATCACTTTCATTATTTTGTTTGCTATATTACACAATATCGGAACTATATTTAATAAATTATATGAAATGTGTGAAGTGAGAGGCGGGCCTTCTAATCCTGTTTCACTTACCACGTAATGATGGTTCCATATTCAATCGCAAGAATTCTTGTATAAGATAGCGTGACTATTGAAAATTGACACTTCATATACTACGACCCTTGCCCAATGCCGTACTACCGCCAATCAAGAACATGCAAGTGTTAAAACATTTGAATATCCTTACTCTATAGCTCGATCTATCAGTATGCATCAACTCACGACCAAACCGATACTTGATAAATTTGGTTACGTGTCCTCGCCGTGTAATGCGTCAGTTGTTCTTGACTGAAATGCATGAGCCTAAGCTTTCGAAATCAAGGCCTCGGAAAAGGACGAAAAAAGATATAAAATATGTACGTTAGTTTTAAAAATTATATTTTCAGGCAAAGATAATACAATTGTCGTTGACACCTTTTTTTTATTAACAAGATAAAGATCAGCATTACGTAATCAACCTTGATATATACCAATGCAGACATCGGACCCGCATCATTCCACTTGGGCCCACGATAATACAATCTCATTGTTTCAAAATTATAGTTTTCGTGTGTTTTTTGTAGCCTTTTAGTCCATCAAAAATAATCCTGAACCCAACAAAATCTCTCTGTATTACTTCTCATACTTGATCATGTAATATCGTTGAACTTGGTCGCGTCGTGTTCAATATGTTATTGCACCACATGTGCTTTATGCTTTCAAAATTTAACCATAAATTTCTGCGGGAAGAAGTTTCCGTTGCACATTAAAAGCGAGGTGTCAAGAACGAATGCATATTAACGCCAGTTGTGAAAGAAATTTGCAGCACTAGAAACCACCAGTTAACCTATCAGAGCGTATTTTGTTAGGTAGGAATCGCTTATTGTTCGCGTGGTTCGTCTATGTACATCATCTATGCTTGAAAAAATAACATAATGGCAATGCTAAATTACTATTTAGGCATAAAAATCGAGATGCCAATGAAATGATCTTCCATGTTACTTATATTAAAACTCATGTATTGTTCGTGACTGCAATGACAAAATAACGCGGAAGGAAATTATGGGAATTTTAGCTCTCTGTGTCAATGATATACATCGAAACAAGCGATGTTTCTTGTTGGCGCTTATTCATAGCAAAAGTGATGAATGAATTTAAAATACGGGATGTGACCATAAAAAATAAAGAAAATTTTGAACACGCAAGATATGGATAATAAATTTGAAATATACTACAACGGTGACAATGAAATCCCTCGATGCAATTATGGCCCAACATGCAATACAGTTAGGGACGCGAACAACGAAAAATATTTAGAGACGTTCGCTGACTATCAAATACTATGACAGGATGAGTCACGCCATGACTTTCGTTCTCACAGTAGATGGAAGGGAAGAAAATAGGGCGTGAAGAAATCATGTGAATTTCAACCATGTAGCTCCATCTTTTTTTTTCTTACAGTTACACATGCAAATGTATCACGCAAAGCAGACCCTATTAACCAGCAGCCGCCTACAATCAAATGCTGGAAAGTCATGTACTCTCCGGGCTGAGAACCTCTAGTTTTCAAGCTGCTATACCAACGTGTGAACCACTAGGCCATGACTCCCACCTTGCTGATCAATATTATGCATTAAAAACAAAACGTCAATGAAAAAAGACCTTCTATATATATATATATATATATATATATCAAAATTCACAGTGCATACGAAAAACAAATATTTATCCATGTTGAGATAATTCAACCCACATAAATAACCATTAGCGCTATTCCGGTGACCCCATTGGTGTAATAAATTTATTGATAAAGCAAAATTTCGGCATAAAACAACTGAGGCACCAATAAAATGAAAACACTATAATTTATTTCGGCATGTGACTATCAATGTTAAAGCAAATCTGAACACGCGAGAAATCGATGAAAAAAACTAAACTTACTGGAACGACAACATTGA
Organism: Styela plicata; assembly: GCA_963675895.2. Classification (NCBI taxonomy): domain Eukaryota; kingdom Metazoa; phylum Chordata; class Ascidiacea; order Stolidobranchia; family Styelidae; genus Styela; species Styela plicata. The sequence continues at coordinate 4,003,031 of OZ023138.1, forward strand.
AGTTATTTATGACCGAATAGGAAATTCTATTAGCAGCGGCGTTACATGAGCAATAATTTTTTTTTTTTTGTAACCGATCGGATCTCGTCTCGGCGACTTAATTCGAACATAGTCTATACCAAACAAAATACGATCCTAAGGACATTGGAACTTTGACAATCACAGGGACAAAAAGTAATGTAGCATTTTTGTTTCTTTCCCGGTAATCCAAGAAACATTATAACACGGTATGAATATTTATTTTCTAGCGACGCTGACTGTTTCAACTTCCCTGACAAGAATCAGAATGAGTCGCACCAATGAATCACACCATTGCTCTGTTTCTGTTATTAGAAAAGGAAGAAGAAAATAGGGCGTGAACTAATCATATGCATTGCTACTCTGTAGCTCCATCTAACACGCAAACATAAACCTTTCTTTCTTTCAGTTACTCATGGAGCGACGCCCTGCACCAGAAGGCATGCAAACAGGATTGGTGTTCTTGGAAAATCATGTGCTTTCTAGGTTGACTTAACCTACCAATGTTACTAAACAATAAGTGGGCATGGGTTATGTAGTCGGCCCTACTATACCTAACCATCGCGCTCGGCTTTGTGGACAAGCGGTTCCTAAATAATTGTTAACGCGACCAAATCTAAATGCGGCTTATACCTGTCGACCCAGGCATTCAATTTCACATGTTGTTTATTGAACCTTTGATATACAATGGATCGAATGGAAGGTCATTCTATCCTACATGAGAGTGAAGCTTTAAAATAGGACATACGCCTATTACGCAACCTTAACAAGACCTCTGCAGTGACGAGTTCAAACTTGGGGATAGGACAAAACTGCAAAATAAAAATAACATTTTCTCCATTACAAAAACCAGCTCAAAATCAGCAATGCAGAAAACATTACGCGCCGGATGCGCGCAAATATTTTCGGCCAGTTTCGTTATCAAAGCGTCTAAAACAAATTGGTCGTGTGTTTTCGACGGCCTTTAGCAAGCCATGTTTACTGTGAAAGTTAAAAACCGACTGGGCGATTCTTCTGTATATATATTTTTGGATGTTTAAAAATTGTTTGTTACTGCTGGCGATGATAACCTGTAGGAGGCTTATACCCAACATTGTACGACAATGGACCAGTGCGCGACTCGTGTTCCTAGCGCGTGAACAACTGAGTTAAACAGGCAAACAAAGTACTTATGACTTATCAATTTAGAAATTTCTGAAGTCCATAAAAAGTCCATAAAATCCTGTGATGCAATAATTTAGTTCATGATGATACTATGAACATTGTTAATAGAGCGTTGAAAAATGTGATTTTGAAAATTATTGATCAACTCATCACTTCAAAAAACGCTGTTGTAAACTACATCATGTTTGCTATAAATAATTTTTCTTCCCTTTAATCAACTTATTGATACAAAATGTATTGGTGTTCTGGTGTTCAGGGTGAATCAAAAGTATTTTATAAAATATATACTGATCTACCCATCATTTCACAGTTATATTGTTTCTGGTTATTTCATATGTTGTCTGGAGATATTTGTTTCGTTGAACTGTGCGATTTTTAGAATGTTTTTTATTGATTCCGTAATCCCACGATATTGAAAATTGCCTAACTCCTTATAAAGTTCTATCGTTGAACATATAAAGACCTATTGTTGAACATGATTCTCAGATGGGAATGGTTGATAAAATCTTCATTTGTGATTCAACAGGCTTATCACATAAAACACGAGTGTTTTTAGTACCATGTCTCTCATGATAATATATTTTGATATAAAATTCTAAAATATTCGGGAAACTAAGAACCCTTGCAAAAAACGGCGAAAAGTTTGATGATGCACGCAAGGTTATTTGAGATCTACTACATTTTATTTAGGAGGCCACGTTGCATATTTTGATTACATGAACAAACGATATAGCTTCGAGTCGGCACATTAATTTCGACCACTTTAAATATCATAACACTAACGTGCTTTTGCAGCGTTTTTAATGAGATGGTAATAGCCGCTACAGCAGAGCTATATCCGCTATGGCAGTGCTATTACCACTGTAGCAGAACTATAGCAGTGCGCTATAGTGGCTATAGCACTGCAGTAGCGGCTATAACACTGCTATAACTCTGCTATAACGCTGCTGTATAGCACACTAACGCTTGCTTTTAAAACATTTGCTCCACGCAAGACCGCAAGCAACGGATGAATACGTACGGACGTATATTTTAAATTTTAAACCCGCTATAACCGACCATAAACGATTCATAATTGGTCAAATAGTACTTTTCATAATTTTATTCCAATATCATCGAACAAAATTACTGTAAAAGAAATTCTTTATCAAGCTACCATGCGGCAGTGGAACGGTACTGGCAGTAGCAGTATCTCAGCAGTGGGACCTTTTTGGGCGTCAGATTCGGATAAATCAGCAGGCGGGACATCTTAAACGCATATTTCTTTTCTAGCTATCAAAGCCCTATCACAAGACAGTGGAACGATATTTGCACTCAAATTGTTGAAATATCTCATTTGGGGGGGGGGGGTACTTTTTAGGGCGTCAGATTTGGCTATCTCAACTGGCGGGAGCGAAACGACTTGAAATGCACATTTTGTTTCGAGCTAGGTTGTTCAACCCGATTTATCAATGGAGGAATGACTGATTTATAATTGCGACTTCAAATGTGTTATATTTATACATCTGACAAATTGAATATCGAGTTTTGTCAGATTTCCAAACCAATGTTTTACCGAAAATGGTGACCTTTTTAATAATGCATAGACGTAGATTATTATTTTGAACAAAACTCGATCAAAGTTTGTCCGGAAAGGGTCAGTAATAAATAGACACATGACACCCCATAATGTGCTACATCTCACTATCACATCTCTAGTCTCTATTTGCTTGTAAGAGAATAAGTGAACCACACCTAGGGCGGTGTGCTTTATTGGATAAACCAATAGGCCCGCAAAATTGAGGCTTTCAGATTACGAGAAAATTGTAAAAGGTTGGTAAACTGTCTAAAAAAGTGGTAGATGGTTTACCTGTGAGATACGCATCGCACTATTTTAGTTTTCACTCTCTTACTTCAACTGTACTGGCTCTTTGCCACTTAAATAGACGTAGATTGGTTCGTTTTAGAAAAAAATATCAGCATTCGTCAAAAACAAAACATTGAGTCAAAAATGTGACGAACCTGTGCAGTGCAGTCAGGGAATCAGCGTTTTTTAAAATGGGACCATTACAAGGGACCATGGGACTTTTTGACCAACATAACCGTGTGTTCAACAACTTCTTATTTTGGATTAGGTAAGCCAGTTGACTGAATGTATTGTATTTCAACTTTAGTCAGGGGTTGATCGCATTCAATTGACAGGATATGACGAGAAAACAAGAATGAATAACAACAACAACAACAAAGGTATGGCCTCAGTCAAAGAAGTGTCGTGTACTGATGCCATTTTAAGAATCTCCCACCCACCCGTAATAAGCAACTACGCCCTAATTTATGTCCAATAGGCAATACAATGTTGGCGCACGATCAAAAAATTTTGTGACCGATTCTTACCACCTTCCCGGCGACACAATTCAAAAACTATTTTATAAGTAACCAAACATGCCAAGACAATGATACGTTAACAAGGATAAAATGTAATGTATAATTCTTGATGCTACTCTTAGGCCTATGCCAAGAAAGTTACGCTATAAAAATATTTCTCTAGTGAAATATATTACCTGTAGGTGAGTTTAAATTCCACGACAAGAATCAGAATGAGTCACCTTCTTTCTTAAATGAATGCTTCTAAAATAAGGCGTGAACAAATCACATGGATTTCTCCTCTGTACCTACATCTAACACGCCTGAATAATTATTTACGGCCAATAATTTCAAGTCGTTTTTTGCTTGAATAATAGATACTTCATTGGTATGGTGATAACATGCCAATTAGCATTTTTCATGACAATTGAGTGTTTAACGTTTGTTATTTTAATTTACTCCTAATGGTGGTCCAATTGTTTCAACAACGATGATGGAGCGGGGAGAGATTTGAAGCAGCATGAGAATTAAGTCCAATATGAGGCAATAAATATTAGCTCACATTGGTTTGAAGCGCTTTATTTGACTTGAGAACAGATGTTACTCGCCCTATTTAGCATTATACTAGGCTAGTTTTTTAACTTCCCGGCTTGTCGATAAACTGCTTGAGGAAAGAACATGTGCAAAAAATAACAAACGAAAAATCATTTTTGGGCTGTTCATGACAAGCCTGAAAAATTTGATGAAGACACACCATCACGTCAAGTGGCATATTTGTAGCTTTGTAAAGGGGTGACGCCGGAATTTTTGTATGTCAAATTATGACGTCATAGTGGGCGCCACAGGTAAAAAATACCAAAAATATAGTGCTTTTATTGTATATAACATCAAATAAATATAAGATCGCGTCGGAGGCGCGAAACAATTTTGAAAGATTTTATTTAAGAGCCTGAAAACAACTAAATATGCATAGATATCACCTCGCGCCGAATTCGCGAATAAATGCTAGAATTATCGCGTTTTAAAGCACTTAAAATGCAAGAGATGATTCAAAACTAAATCTCCTAACCAATGAGTTCCATGGCTCAAAATATGACTGATATTGAACAAACGTTTCAATGTGTTTAGTCAGGGATCGCATATGACATATTTAGAAATACTAAAAAATAGTGTGTGAAATTGCTATGACACGTTCACCGAATATCTTTCTAGAAAGTTATCGTAATGATTTTTTGACTAAAGGCAACCAATTAATACGGGATCATTTAACAGAAATTAGGGAGCGGCTCTACGAGCACTCTAGCTAAATGAATCTTTCTTTGTTCAAAAAATTACTATTATTAGGAATCTTTAATTTAAAGAGGGCGTGGTCAAAATTTTAAATGTAGGCTATCAGTATAAAAATCTAGCATTGTCAACGGCATTCCACATTTTTTCGGTCGACGAGATGCTTTCCGGTAATTGTAACCCTATCCGTCTATAAGTGGCCGCTGTTACAGGGTCTTGGACAGCGTGATCCACTTTGTGGAGTGGCTATAAGAAGAAGAAATTCCATATGCTAATTATGAATACGAGCAAAAAATAAAATAAAATATCGGAGTATATTAAACAGGAGATTTTTTCGACCGGTAATCTATTTGGATGGAATATGCAGAGTTTAAATATTTTTCTCTTGTATCAGCCTGTGATATTACATGAGCTTGTGTGAAAAAGATTCTGAAGTACTCGGTTATATTGCCGAAGTGAGTCACGTGATTTCTGTTGGTTTGTCTTTTTCAATTTTATCTGAACAATTTCAAGTTATGTATATCTTGTACAATACGTTTCAATATACCCAACCAGAGATCAAAAAAGTTTGTTCTGTTCTGGATTCAACAAGGTCGAACCAGGCGAACAATATAAAAACAAGAACGGCGATTTGAAACACGTTAGGTCTTGGTGGCTTTCAAAATGGATTATTACTAGAAACGAAGGACATCGACGAGTACAGAATGGTACTACTTCACATATACCCGTTACAAGTAGTTTTGTTCTAATAGTTCAGTTCACCGGTATTCAATATTTACTATATAATTAAAACAATATTTCAACATTTCAGACTAGTTGCTTTTAATTTACCATAATGTGTCAACTTTGTAGTAAATGCTAATATTTGTCAAATTTTACTTCATCAGACAACAGTTAAAGTGGCAAATCTGGCAAATTGAATCGACGAAGACTTTCCGAAGATTGTACCGGTAGCTATTAATTGTAAGAATTTTGCCTAAATGATTCTGACTAATGATCTTGAACTTTTATGAGATTACGACTCAAAAACGTAATTGTCGAAGGTTCACACTGTTTAATTGTAATAATTTGACCATCTTTGCTGTAACTAATTCATTTTTATCATTTATTAAAATTACATTTCTGCCGACTTGAATGTCATCATAATACTGAGATTTTGATCATACTTGGTTTCTCGCGAAAATTCTGTATACACTTTTTTTATTATATTAAATTCACATTATATTGTCACGATTATAACGCGTGGAAGGAGGAACAAGTACGAACCAAATTATTTTAATGTGCCTACAGGGCAAGTTTTGGTCAGTTTTAAAAGACCGTACAACATATTTGGGGAAGAAAAGGATATAGAGACACAGGGGAACACGGAGGAACAGACAGTAAAAATAAAAGGCCCTTAGTCATTCGGTCAGGTGTTTTACTTCATAATGGAACTATTATATCATCCTAATAACTATTTTGAAGAGTTTAGTGAAGTTTTTGAAAAGTATTGATATGGACAGGACGGTCAACAACAATATCAACGAAAAGGTTTCTTTTGTAACGTGCACTAGTAGAAGAGAACACTCCAGAACCCTACAACTTCTTAGCTTTTGTAAAAACAAATCTTCGTCCTTGTCACAAAGTTGGATAACATGTCAAGGTCAAACTGACATATATATTGTGGCACATCTAGCTCAATTGAGTCCCACGAGTTGCTGCCCAATTTTGGACCGATTTAATATTAAACAAGATCTGTATATGGGCTAGAAGAGCTGGAAATTTCAATAGATCCAAATCGATAACAAATATCAGGTAATAATATTGGGAAATAATTCCTGTGATTTTTCATGAGGGATCTCCCTCATCCAAAATAGCACACAATAACCAATTGGATCTATCATTTTATTCACGATTATACCCCGTGGTCTAGAATACATTTTCGTTTTGCAGCAAATTGGTATATTTGCTTGCTATATTATTTTTTCTCAAATAAATATGCGATTTTTTTATTTCACCAAAGGAACGTCGCGTCGGAGGCGCGAAAAAAATTTTACTTTAGAGACTGAAACTGACCAGTTAAGTATAAATATCACCGCGCGCCAAATGCGCGCAAAAATGTCGGAATTCCCACTTTTCAAAGCACTTAAAATGAAAGAGATAATTAACTATCGAGTTCTATGAATCAAGACAAATTTAATATATCAGTGAACCCTCGACCCGAATGTCTATCTAGATTGATATCATAAAGATTTTTTAACTAAAAGGAACAAAGTAATACTTCATGCATTTCCTTACTTCTATTCAAAATTTTTGATAAGCCACAGTTCGGAGCACCAGATAAAATCCCAATATATCCGAGGGAAAATAGAGACACACCTAGGACACTGTCAATATGCGGTGTATATTGTGCTCAATATTATGTTAATTCTGTAATTCAATTTCGTTTGATAGGTTCATAGAGTTAGCTTTACTCGCGGTTTCATCCCAGTCAGAACCATTTTATCAGACAGGATCGCGCCACCTAGGTACGGTCGATATGGGGCTTAATGGGATGCTTAAGCGCCTCTATCCAGATAGGCAGCAACCAGCAAAGGCCATTTAATGAGTCTTAAAGATAACAGGATGGTCGCTTCATACCTCCGTAAGGCAATTTTATAAACAAAATGTGACTGTGATATTTCTCAGAAACATTAAACTTTACAGCGATTCAGTTAAAGGTGGAAAGTTTTTCTACATGTGATGATGTGACCGATGACGTCTATACTAAAGGAAAATATCGTATGTTTGTTCAATTGTTGCGCAAATAATAATATATTGATCAGCACCCACACGATGCGCGTGGTCGTAAAATCCATCGAAAATTTTCGGATGATCAATGTAATGATATTTATGGAAACCCATTCGAGTTTCAAAAAGTTTGCAGTGTAAATTTTATATGTCATCAGCTTGATAACAATTGCCTTTATTTCTGATTCTGACTGTAAATAAATCATTTCCGCTCCAACCCGTGAACACAATGACGTATTTTTGATGATTCACGTACTGAAGATCCACGATCCATAAATGGGTAGTTCAATTTGAATCACACACTGAGGATGTTTTTGAATAGAAAATGTGCAAGTTTGGACTGAATTTGAAGACTAAAAATTTGTTATGATCAATGGTACAGAAAAGACTAATGACTAATAAGAGTCGGGTTTGTTAAAATTCCACATACCTGTTTTCTGAAAATCCTTCTTTTTTGGCACTTATGCGCAGCGAAGTGAAATCAATTGACTGATTTTACTACAGGGCAACAAAACGAAATTTAATTGTCATGTGCCTGATAAACTTGAATGAGTTGATAAATATTTGCTAAAACCTTCCTATAGGTTCCGATATCTTGTGTTCAATACGCCATATTTATTGTTACTGTACTTTTGAAATTTTGTTCTGATATTATAATAAATATCAATAGAAAGTTTTTCGCTTTCAAGCAGTAACGCAGATCTAGTTTTTAAGTAAAATTAATTTCTTTGTTAAGTTAGTAACACCACCAAACTTTCTAAAATACAATTTTCAACTACGAATCAAGGTTGTTTAAATCTTCTTGAAAGGAATTTAGCCACTAAAAAATCAATCAAAAATTTGCGAAACAATGGTTTCTAAATAGGTGTAGCAATGGTCTACATGATGTATATGATGTTCAACCCGCAAGCTTTCAGGTTAAGCTTTATTCCTGTAATTAAGTTGGGTGACAATATTTTGCGCTTTGCGGATTAAAATAAATATTTGAGTTCAAGTTTTCTAACACACTTTCTGATAACAATGATATTTCCTGCCAAACTCGATCCTTTTATATAATTTCTAATATTATGAGGGGGAAATTCATGTATTGCCCATGTAATGTTGAAATTTGTTCAAGATGTATTGTGCGATTGTCTTTCACTATATGTGACCGCAGGGTTTGGCAAACCCGAATCCTTTAGAATTCGAATCTGTTTCGAATAATTTTTCCAAACGAATCACTAAATCCGTGTAAATAGCAAATATCCCCTTTCAACAATTACAACTTGTCCCCATTATAAAAATCAAGAAATTTATAGTTTTTAATGCATATTTAAATTCACACTCCATGTTTAAGAGCAACAATTTTCATATTTTAACGACAAAAAATAATTGATTTTGGTCAAATTTAACCAAAATCGATTTCATTTTATCTTTAAAAGTGAAAATCCCAGTTCATTTCAGCAAATTTCCTATGTTTCTATAAACGATTTACAATTGGTTCGAATGCTTTGTGCTTCGAATCACCGAATCGAATTGCCCAGCCCCACATGTAATTTATTTGTGGTCGAGTTATACAGTGCAGTATATTTCTAAACTAAAGATAGAACATAGTTATGTATATTGTAACCTATTCAAAATCCCTAGATTTGAATCTGCCAGACAGCTTTTGGTAACACGTAACATTGCAACCAGCTGTGCCGGAATATCTCCGGCATTGGTAGGGCAGGGGATTCTGGCTAGACAACGAAAAATATGAATTAACAGTTTCGTACTGACGAAAGTTTGCGCGAGGTCCGCTTAGAGTGCAATTGCTGGCTCATTTTTTGGTATCTTTCAATCCTTTTAGTGGCCGTTAGTAGGCTCCCTTTAGGTGCTTCTTTCGGCCTTGCTTGGAGCAAACTTTAATAAAAAAAATGAAAAATAAAAAAACAGCAAAGAATTCAATATTAATTATGTTATATTTGCTTAAACAATTTTTATCGATCCCAGAAACTGTTTTATAAAATTTCAATCACTCAATGCGGTAGAGCTTCAAGTCAATTTCGATAACTCAGCAACAGCATTTTTAAGTGCGAAACCACGCATAGTTTGAAATTTTTAAACAATTACAATACCATAACCTGCAATTTGCTGACAGAAATTTTTTGCGTGCTTTTAGAACATGTGTCTTAGTTCTTTGTGATGCGCATTGTGAATGAACAGTATGCAATAATGTTGGAAATTTTGAGTACATTTACCGAGATTGGTTTCATGTTTGCTAACTACGTGTTTCATGGTTTATGAATTTCGAAATAGAATCAATTGGATCAATATTTACTTTGTTTGTCGTGATAATATCACTTTTATTATTTTATTTGCTATATTACACAATATCGGAACTATATTTAATAAATTATATGAAATATGAAGTGAGAAGCGGGCCTTCTAATTCTGTTTCTCTTACCACGTAATGATGGTTTCATATTCAATCGCAAGAATTCTTGTATAAGATAGCGTGACTATTGAAAATTGACACTTTGTATACTACGACCCTTGTCCAATGCCGTACTACCGCCAAACAAGAACATGCAAGTATTAAAACATTTGAATATCCTTACTCTATAGCTCCATCTATCAGTATGCATCAACTCACGACCAAACCGATACTTGATAAATTTGGTTACGTGTTCTCGCCATGTAATGCGTATGTTGTTCTTGACTGAAGTGCATGAACCTAAGCCCTAGAAATCAAGGCTTTCGGAACACCACGCAAAATGATAAAATATGTACGTCAGTTTTCAAAATTATATTTCCAGGTAAAGACAGCACAATTGTCGTTGACACATTTTTTTATTAACAAGATAAAGATCAGCACTACTTAATCAACCTTGATATATACCAATGCAGACATCGGACCCGCATCATTCCACTTCGGCCCACGATAACACAATCTCATTGTTTCAAAATTATAGTTTTCGTGTGTTTTTTGTAGCCTTTTAGTCCATCAAAAATAATCCTGAACCCAACAAATTCTCTCTAAATTACTTCTCATACTTGATCATGTAATATCGTTGAACTTGGTCGCGTCGTGTTCAATATGTTATTGCACCACATGTGCTTTATGCTTTCAAAATTTAACCATAATTTCTGCGGGAAGAAGTTTCCGTTGCACATTGAAAGCGAGGTGTCAAGAACGAACGCATATTAACGCCAGTTGTGAAAGAAATTTGCAGCACCAGAAACCGACCTTGCTTTATCGTAATCTTTTCCGTTGTAGCAACAGGTGGTGCGTTAACCTATCAGAGCGTATTTTGTTAGGTAGGAATCGCTTATTGTTCATGTGGTTCGTCTATGTATATCATCTGTGCTTGAAAAAATAACATAATGGCAATGCTAAATTACTATTTAGGCATAAAAATCGAGATGCCAATGAAATGGCCTTCCACGTTACTTATATTAAAACTCATGTATTGTTCGTGACTGCAATGACAAATAACGCGGAAGGAAATTATGGGAATTTTAGCCCTCTGTGTCAATGATATACATCGAAACAAGCGATGTTTCTTGTTGGCGCTTATTCATAGCAAAAGTGAGGAATGAATTTAAAATATGGGATGTGACTATAAAAAATAAAGAAAATTTTGAGCACGCAAGATATGGATAAATAAATTTGAAATATACTGCAACGGTGACAATGAAATCACTCGATGCAATTATGGCCCAACATGCAATACAGTTGGGAACGCGAACAACGAAAAATATTTAGAGACGTTCGCTGACTGTCAAATACTATGACAGGATGAGTCACGCCATGACTTTCGTCCTCACAGTAGATGGAAGGGAAGAAAATAGGGCGTGAACAAATCATGCGAATTTCAACCATGTAGCTCCATCTAACGTCGGAGCTAAATTTCTTTTTTTTTTCTTACAGTTACACATGCAAATATATCACGCAAAGCAGACCCTATTAACCAGCAGCCGCCTACAATCAAATGCTGGAAAGTCATGTACTCTCCGGGCTGAGAACCTCTAGTTTTCAAACTGCTATACCAACGTGTGAACCACTAGGCCATGACTCCCACCTTGCTGAACAATATTATGCATTAAAAACAAAACGTCAATGAAAAGACCTTCTATATAAATATATATATATATATATATATATATATATCAAAATTATTGATGACGATTGAAGCTTATTCATAACTTCAGTCAATCTCGCCAATTTTAAGATGCACGAGCCAAGACCGAATTACGTGATTTGTTATTCTTTCTGACTATAACAACAACCACAATGCATGCGAAAAACAAATATTTATCCATGTTGAGATAATTCAACCCACATAAATAACCATTAGCGCTATTCCGGTGACCCCCATTGGTGTAATAAATTTATTGATAAAGCAAAATTTCGGCATAAAACAACTGAGACGCCAATAAAATGAAAACACTTCTATAATTTATCTCGGCATGTTACTATTAATGTTAAAGCAAATCTGAACACGCGAGAAATCGATGAAAAAAACTAAACTTACTGGAACGACAACATTGAAGTTAGTTATGACCGAATAGGAAATTCTATTAGCAGCGACGTTACATGAGCAATAATTTTTTTTGTAATCGATCGAATCTCGTCTCGGCGACTTAATTTGAACATAGTCTATACCAAACAAAATACGATCCTAAGGACATTGGAACTTTGACAAGCACAGGGACAAAAAGTAATGTAGCATTTTTGTTTCTTTCCCGGTAATCCAAGAAACATTATAACACGGTATGAATATTTATTTTCTAGCGATGCTGACTGATTCAACTTCCCTGACAAGAATCAGAATGAGTCGCACCAATGAATCACACCATTGCTTTGTTTCTGTTATTAGAAAAGGAAGAAGAAAATAGGGCGTGAACTAATGATATGGATTGCTGCTCTGTAGCTCCATCTAACACGCAAACATAAACCTTTCTTTCTTTCAGTTACTCATGCAAGTGGACCAAAGTGAGCGATGCCCTGCACCAGAAGGCATACAAACAGGATTGGTGTTCTTGGAAAATCATGTGCTTTCTGGGTTGACTTAACCTACCAATGTTATTAAACAATAAGTCGGCCCTACTATACCTAACCATCGCGCTCGGCTTTGTGGAAAGCGGTTCCTAAATAATTGTTAACGCGACCAAATCTAAATGCGGCTTATATCTGTCGACCTAGGCATTCAATTTCACATGTTGTTTATTGAACCTTTGATATACAATGGATCGAATGGAAGGTCATTCTATCCTACATGAGAGTGAAGCTTTAAAATAGGACTTACGCCTATTACGCAACCTTAACAAGACCTCTGCAGTGACGAGTTCAAACTTGGGGATAGGACAAAACTGCAAAATAAAAATAACATTTTCTCCATCACAAAAACCAGCTCAATACCAGCAATGCAGAAAAAATTACGCGCCGGATGCGCGCAAATATTTTCGGCCAGTTTCGTTATCAAAGCGTCTAAAACAAATTGGTCCTGTGTTTTCGACGGCCTTTAGCAAGTCATGTTTACTGTGAAAGTTAAAAACCGACTGGGCGATTCTTCTGTATATATATTTTTGGATGTTTTAAAATTGTTTGTTACTGCTGGCGATGATAACCTGTGGGAGGCTTATACCCAACATTGTACGACAGAATCGAGCTTGAAGGAATGAGCCACAGAGCCTCCCCGCCAGCACGGGACCAGTGCGCGACTCGTGTTCCTAGCGCGTGAACAACTGAGTTAAACAGGCAAACAAAGTACTTATGACTTATCAATTTAGAAATTTCTAAAGTCCATAAAATCCTGTGATGCAATAATTTAGTTCATGATGGTACTATGAACATTGTTAATAGAGCGTTGAAAAATGTGATTTTGAAAATTATTGATCAACTCATCACTTCAAAAAACGCTGTTGTAAACTACATCATGTTTGCTATAAATAATTTTTCTTCCCTTTAATCAACTTATTGATACAAAATGTATTGGTGTTCTGGTGTTCAGGGTGAATCAAAAGTATTTTATAATATATATACTGATCTACCCATCATTTCACAGTTGTATTGTTTCTGGTTATTTCATATGTTGTCTGGAGATATTTGTTTCGTTGAACTGTGCGATTTTTAGAATGTTTTTTATTGATTCCGTAATCCCACGATATTGAAAACTCCTTATAAAGTTCTATCGTTGAACATATAAAGACCTATTGTTGAACATGATTCCCAGATGGGAATGGTTGATAAAATCTTCATTTGTGATTCAACAGGCTTATCACATAAAACACGAGTATTTTTAGTACCATGTCTCTCATGATAATATATTTTGATATAAAATTCTAAAATATTCGGGAAACTGAAAACCCTTGCAAAAAACGGCGAAAAGTTTGATGATGCACGCAAGGTTATGTGAGATCTACTACATTTTATTTAGGAGGCCACATTGCATATTTTGATTACATGAACAAACGATATAGCTTCGAGTCGGCACATTAATTTCGACCACTTTAAATATCATAACACTGTCGTGCTTTTGTAGCGTTTTTAATGAGATGGTAATAGCCGCTACAGCAGAGCTATATCCGCCATGGCAGTGCTATTACCACTGTAGCAGAACTATAGCAGTGTGCAATAGTGGCTATAGCACTGCAATAGCGGCTATAACACTGCTATAACGCTGCTGTATAGCACACTAACACTTGCTTTTAAAACATTTGCTCCACGCAAGACCGCAAGCAACGGATGAATACGTACGGACGTATATTTTAAATTTTAAACCCGCTATAACCGACCATAAACGATTCATAATTGGTCAAAAAGTACTTTTCATAATTTTATTCCAATATCTTCGAACAAAATTACTGTAAAAGACATTCTTCAACAAGCTACCATGCGGCAGTGGAACGGTACTGGCAGTAGCAGTATCTCAGCAGTGGGATCTTTTTGGGCGTCAGATTTGGATAAATCAGCAGGCGGGACGTCTTAAACGCATATTTCTTTTCGGGCTATCAAAGCCCTATCAAAACACAGTGGAACGATATTTGCACTCAAATTGTTGAAATATCTCAGTAGTGGGGGATACTTTTTAGGGCGTCAGATTTGGCTACCTCAACTGGCGGGAGCGGAACGACTTAAAATGCACATTTTGTTTCGAGCAGTGCATGTACTCAGCGACTGAACTTTTTGTTGAACCCGATTTATCAATGGAGGAATGACTGATTTATAATTGCGACTTCAAATGTGTTATATTTATATATCTGACAAATTGAATATCGAGTTTTGTCAGATTTCCATATTTGACTTTCCAAACCAATGTTTTACCGCAAATGGTGACCTTTTTAATAATGCATAGACGTAGATTATTATTTTGAACAAAACTCGATCAAAGTTTGTCCGGAAAGGGTCAGTAATAAATAGGCACATGGCACCCCATAATGTGTTACATCTCACTATCACATCTCTAGTCTCTACTTGAATGTAAGAGAATAAGTGAACCACACCTAGGGCGGTGTGCTTTATTGGATAAACCAATAGGCCCGCGAAATTGAGGCTTTTTTGTCAGATTACGAGGAAATTGTAAAATGTTGGTAAACTGTCTAAAAAAGTGGGAGATGGTTCACCTGTGAGATACGCATCGCACTATTTTAGTTTTCACTCTCTTACTTCAACTGTACTGGCTCTTTGCCACTTAAATAGACATAGATTGGTTCGTTTTAGACAAAAATATTAGCATTCGTCAAAAACAAAACATTGAGTCAAAAATGTGACGAACCTGTGCAGTGCAGTCAGGGAATCAGCGTTTTTTAAAATGGGACCATTACATAACAAAATTACAAGTTATGCTATTGTTTTAAAATTTTTGTATTAACATATCTTCGTTGTGACGTTTTTATTCACATCGCAAAGATTTTTTGTCCTATATATTCATGTCTGCAGCAGTCTGTTGCATCATGTGAGCTCATTTCAAAATTATTATTGTTTTTTCTATTTTGCTTTGACGCATCTCTTATAGAAACGACTTTTTGACCAACATAACCGTGTGTTCAACAACTTCTTATTTTGGATTAGGTAAGCCAGTTGACTGAATATATTGTATTTCAACTTTAGTCAGGAGTTGATCGCATTCAATTGACAGGATATGACAAGAAAACAAGAATGAATAACAACAACAACAACAAAGGTATGACCTCAGTCAAAGAAGTGTCGTGTACTGATGCCATTTTAGGAAACTCCCGCCCACCCCTAATAAGCAACTACGCCCTAATTTATGTCCAATAGGCAATACAATGTTGGCGCACGATCAAAAAATTTTATGAACGATTCTTACCACCTTCCCGGCGACCGGCTCACAATGACAGAATGAGTCACATGATGACTTTCGTTCTCACAGTAGATGGAAAGGAAGAAAATAGGGCGTGAACAAATCGTGTGAATTTCAACCATGTAGCTCCATCTAACGTAGGAGCTAAATTTCTTTTTTCTTACAGTTACACATGCAAATTTATCACCCAAAGCAGACCCAATTAACTAGCAGCCGCTTATAATCAAATGCTGGGAAGTCATGTACTCTCCGAGTCGAGAACCTCTAGTTTTCAAACTGCTATACCAACATGTGAACCACTAGGCCATGACTCCCACCTCGCTGAACAATATTATGCATTAAAAACAAAACGTCAACGAAAAGATCTTTATATATATATCAAAATTATCGATGACGATTAAAGCTTATTCATAAGTTCAGTCAATCTTGCCAATTTTAAGATGCACAAGTCTAGACCGAATTACGTGATTTGTTAATCTTGCTGACTATAACGACAGCCATAATGCATGCGAAAAACAAATATTTATCCATGTTGAGATAATTCAACCCATGTAAATAACCATTAGAGCTATTCCGGTGACCCCCATTAGAGAAGTTTGAAAAAGCTCTGCTTAATACTCCACATAACATCTCTTCGACACGATCCAAGAGTGGCTAGAATGAAACGTAATCATATTTCTGATTCTCAATGTGGCATGGATGAAAACACATCCAATCGTGAGGAATATGTGATTGGATTGTAATGTGAAAGGCATTGCACACATCCACAATAGCATATTATTTATCGGTGTTCTAGGTTATGCAAAATCATAATGAATATTACTGTACGTCTTGTGATTTGGAACGAAATACATAAAGCGATGCATATTGTCTGTCAATGAACAGGGCCTTGATGGCGGAGGGCGATCACCGCCTGGTCGCGGTTCATAAATGACTAAAGCTTGGTGAAATAAATTTATTGATGAAGCAAAATTTCGGCATAAAACAACTGAGAGGCCAATAAAATGAAAACATTCTTCTATAATTTATTTCGGCATGTGACTGTCAATGTTAAAGCAAATCTGAACACGCAAGAAATCGATGAAAAAAACTAAACTTACTGGAACGACAACATTGAAGTTAGTTATGACCGAATAGGAAATTCTATTAGCAGCGACGTTACATGAACAATAAATGTTTTGTAACCGATCGGATCTTGTCTCGGCGACTTAATTCGAACATAGTCTATACCAAACAAAATACGATCCAGAAGGACACATATACTTTGACAATCACAGGGACAAAATGTAATGTAGCATTTTTGTTTCTTTCCCGGTAATCCAAAAAAAAGTATATATAACACGGTGTGAATATATATTTTCTAGCGACGCTGACTGATTCAACTTCCTTGACAAGAATCAAAATGAGTCGCACCAATGAGTCACACCATTGCTTTGTTTCTGTTATTAGAAAAGGAAGAAGAAAATAGGGCGTGAACTAATCATATGGATTGCTACTCGGTAGCTCCATCTAACGCGCAAACATAAACCCTTCTTTCTTTCAGTTACTCATGCAAGTGGACCAAAGTGAGCGACGCCCTGCACCAGAAGGCATACAAACAGGATTGGTGTTCTTGGAAAATCAAGTGCTTTCTAGGTTGACTTAACCTGCCAATGTTATTAAACAATAAGGGGGCATCGCGCTCGGCTTTGTGGACAAGCGGTTTCTAAATAATTGTTAACGCGACCAAATCTAAATGCGGCTTATACCTGTCGACCCAGGCATTCAATTTCACATGTTGTTTATTGAACCTTTGATATAGAATGGATCGAATGGAAGGTCATTCTATCCTACATGAGAGTGAAGCTTTAAAATAGGACTTACGCCTATTACGCAACCTTAACAAGACCACTGCAGTGACGAGTTCAAACTTGGGGATAGGACAAAACTGCAAAATAAAAATAACATTTTCTCCATTACAAAAACCAGCTCAATACCAACAATGCAGGAAAAATTACGCGCCGGATGCGCGCAAATATTTTCGGCCAGTTTCGTTATCAAAGCGTCTAAAACAAATTGGTCCTGTGTTTTCGACGGCCATTAGCAAGCCATGTTTACTGTGAAAGTTAAAAACCGACTGGGCGATTCTTCTGTATATATATTTTTCGATGTTTTAAAATTGTTTGTTACTGCTGGCGATGATAACCTGTAGGAGGCTTATACCCAACATTGTACGACAAAATCGAGCTTGAAGGATTGAGCCACAGAGCCTTTCCGCCAGCACGGGACCAGTGCGCGACTCGTGTTCCTAGCGCGTGAACAACTGAGTTAACCAGGCAAACAAAGTACTTATGACTTTAATTTAAATTTAGAAATTTCTGAAGTCCATAAAAAGTTCATAAAATCCTGTGGTGCAATAATTTAGTTTATGATGGTACTATGAACATTGTTAATAGAGCGTTGAAAAATGTGATTTTGAAAATTATTGATCAACTCATCACTTCAAAAAACGCTGTTGTAAACTACATCATGTTTGCTATAAATAATTTTTCTTCCCTTCAATCAACTTATTGATACAAAATGTATTGGTGTTCTGGTGTTCAGGGTGAATCAAAAGTCTTTTATAATAAAGTTTGATGATGCACGCAAGGTTATTTGAGATCTACTACATTTTAATTAGGAGACCACGTTGCATATTTTGATTACATGAACAAACGATATAGCTTCGAGTCGGCACATTAATTTCGACCACTTTAAATATCATAACACTGTCGTGCTTTTGTAGCGTTTTTAATGAGATGGTAATAGCCGCTACAGCAGAGCTATATCCGCTATGGCAGTGCTATTACCACTGTAGCAGAACCATAGCAGTGTGCTATAGTGGCTATAGCACTGCAATAGCGGCTATAACACTGCGATAACTCTGCTATAACGCTGCTGTATAGCGCACTAACACTTGCTTCTAAAACATTTGCTCCACGCAAGACCGCAAGCAACGCATGAATACGTACGGACGTATATAGTATACTGTAAGTGCGATAAATTTGCCATTCATATGCAGGTATTGCATGTTTCTAAATTTAAATTTTAAACCCGCTATAACCGACCATAAACGATTCATAATTGGTCAAAAAGTACTTTTCATAATTTTATTCCAATATCATCGAACAAAATTACTGTAAAAGAAATTCTTTATCAAGCTACCATGCGGCAGTGGAACGGTACTGGCAGTAGCAGTATCTCAGCAGTGGGAGCTTTTTGGGCGTCAGATTTGGATAAATCAGCAGGCGGGACGTCTTAAACGCATATTTCTTTTCGAGCTATCAAAGCCCTATCACAAGACAGTGGAACGATATTTGCACTCAAATTGTTGAAATATCTCATAAGTGGGGGGGTACTTTTTAGGGCGTCAGATTTGGCTATCTCAACTGGCGGGAGCGGAACGACTTAAAATGCACATTTTGTTTCGAGCTATCCAAGCTCTATGTTATGGCAGTGCATGTACTCAGCGACTGAACTTTTTGTTGAACTTTTTGTTATCAATGGAGGAATGACTGATTTATAATTGCGACTTCAAATGTGCTATATTTATATATCTGACAAATTGAATATCGGGTTTTGTCAGATTTCCATATTTGACTTTCCAAACCAATGTTTTACCGCAAATGGTGACCTTTTTAATAATGAATAGACGTAGATTATTATTTTGAACAAAACTCGATCAAAGTTTGTCCGGAAAGGGTCAGTAATAAATAGACACATGGCACCCCATAATGTGCTACATCTCACTATCACATCTCTAGTCTCTATTTGAATGTAAGAGAATAAGTGAACCACACCTAGGGCGGTGTGCTTTATTGGATAAACCAATAGGCCCGCGAAATTGACGCTTTCAGATTACGAGAAAATTGTAAAATGTTGGTAAACTGTCTAAAAAAGTGGTAGATGGTTCACCTGTGAGATACGCATCGCACTATTTTAGTTTTCACTCTCTTACTTCAACTGTACTGGCTCTTTGCCACTTAAATAGACGTAGATTGGTTCGTTTTAGACAAAAATATCAGCATTCGTCAAAAACAAAACATTGAGTCAAAAATGTGACGAACCTGTGCAGTGCAGTCAGGGAATCAGCGTTTTTTAAAATGGGACCATTACATAACAAAGTTACAAGTTATGCTATTGTTTTAAAATTTTTTTATTAACATATCTTCGTTGTGACCTTTTTATTCACATCGCAAAGATTTTTTGTCCTATATATTCATGTCTGCAGCAACTTCATATGTTGCATCATGTGAGCTCATTTCAAAATTATTATTGTTTTTTCTATTTTGCTTTGACACATCTCTTATAGAAACGAATTTTTGACCAACATAACCGCGTGTTCAACAACTTCTTATTTTGGATCAGGTAAGCCAGTTGACTGAATATATTGTATTTCAACTTTAGTCAGGAGTTGATCGCATTCAATTGACAGGATATGGCGAGAAAACAAGAATGAATAACAACAACAACAACAAAGGTATGGCCTCAGTCAAAGAAGTGTCGTGTACTGATGCCATTGTAAGAATCTCCCGCCCACCCCTAATAAGCAACTACGCCCTAATTTATGTCTAATAGGCAATACAATGTTGGCGCACGATCAAAAAATTTTGTGACCGATTCTTAGTATAAGTAACCAAACATGCCAAGACAATGAAACGTTAACAAGGATAAAATGTAATGTATAATTCTTGATGCTACTCGTATGCCTATGCCAAGAAAGCTACGCTATAAAAATATTTCTCTAGTGAAATATATTACCTGTAGGTGAGTTAAAATTCCACGACAAGAATCAGAATGAGTCACCTTCTTTCTTAAATAGATGCTTCTAAAATAAGGCGTGAACAAATCACATGGATTTCGCCTCTGTAGCTACATCTAACACGCCTGAATAATTATTTACGGCCAATAATTTCAAGTCATTTTCTGCTTGAATAATAGATACTTCATTGGTATGGTGATAACATGCCAATTAGCATTTTTCATGACAATTGAGCGTTTAACGTTTGTTATTTTAATTTACTCCCAATGGTGGTCCAATTGTTTCAACAACGATGATGGAGCGGGGAGAGATTTGGAGCAACATGAGAATTAAGTCAGCTCACAGTAGTTTGAAGCGCTTTATTTGACTTGAGAACAGATGTTACTCGCCCTATTTAGCATTATAATACGCTAGTTTTTTAACTTCCCGGCTTGTCGATAAACTGCTTGAGTAAAGAACATGTGCAAAAAATAACAAACGAAAAATCATTTTTGGGCTGTTCATGACAAGCCTGAAAAATTTGATGAAGACACACCATCACGTCAAGTGGCATATTTGTAGCTTTGTAAAGGGGTGGCGCCGGAATTTTTGTATGTCAAATTATGACGTCATAGTGGGCGCCACAGGTAAAAAATACCAAAAATATAGTGCTTTTATTGTATATAACATCAAATAAATATAACATCGCGTCGGAGGCGCGAAACAATTTTGAAAGATTTTATTTTAGAGCCTGAAAACAACTAAATATGCATAGATATCACCTCGCGCCGAATTCGCGAAAAAATGTTAGAATTATCGCGTTTTAAAGCACTTAAATTGCAAGAGATGATTCAAAACTAAATCTCCTAACCATTGAGTTCCATGGCTCAAAATATGCCTGAAATTGAATAAACCTTTCAATGTGTTTGATCAGGGATCGCATATGACATATTTTGAAATACTAAAAAATAGTGTGTGAAATTGCTATGACACGTTCACCGAATATCTTTCTAGAAAGTTATCATAATGATTTTTTGACTAAAAGCAACCAATTAGTACGGGATCATTTAACAGAAATTAGGGAGCGGCTCTACGAGCACTCTAGCTAAATAAATCTTTCTTAGTTCAAAAAATTACTATTATTAGGAATCTTTAATTCAAAGAGGGCGTGGTCAAACTTTTAAATGTAGGCTATCAAAATAAAAACTTAGCATTGTCAACGGCATTCCACATTTTTTCGGTCGACGAGGTGCTTTCCAGTAATTGTAACCCTATCCGTGTATAAATGACCGCTGTTACAGGGCCTTGGACAGGGTGATCCACTCTGTGGAGTGGCTATAAGAAGAAGAAATTCCATATGCTAATTATGAATACAAGCAAAAAGTAAAATAAAATATCGGAGTATATTAAGCAGGAGATTTTTTTCGACCGGTAATCCATTTGGATGGAATATGCAGAGTTTAAATATTTTTCTCTTTGTATCAGCCTGTGATATTACATGAGCTTGTGTAAAAAAGATTCTGAAGTACTCGGTTATATTGCCGAAGTGAGTCACGTGATTTCTGTTGGTTTGTCTTTTTCAATTTTATCTGAACAATTTCAAGTTATGTATATCTTGTACAATGCGTTCTAATATACCCAACCAGAGATAAAGAAAAGTTTGTTCTGTTCTGGATTCAACAAGGTCGAACCAGGCGAACAATATAAAACCAAGAACGGCGATTTGAAACACGTTAGGTCTTGGTGGCTTTCAAAATGGATTATTACTAGAAACGAAGGACATCGACGAGTACAGAATGGTACTACTTTACATATACGCGTTACAAGTAGTTTTGTTCTAATAGTTCAGTTCACCGGTATTCAAAATTTACTATATAATTAAAACAATATTTCAACATTTCAGACTAGTTGCTTTTAATTTACCATAATGTGTCAACTTTGTAGTAAATGCTAATATTTGTCAAATTTTACTTCATCAGACAACAGTTAAAGTCTGGCAAATTGAATCGACGGAGACTTTCCGAAGATTGTACCGGTAGCTATTAATTGTAAGAATTTTGCCTAAATGATTCTGACTAATGATCTTGAACTTTTATGAGATTACGACTCAAAAACGTAATTGTCGAAGGTTCACACTGTTTAATTGTAATAATTTGACCATCTTTGCTGTAACTAATTCATTTTTATCATTTATTAAAATTACATTTCTGCCGACTTGAATGTCATCATAATACTGAGATTTTGATCATACTTGGTTTCTCGCGAAAATTCTGTATACACTTTTTTTATTATATTAAATTCACATTATATTGTCACGATTATAACGCGTGGAAGGAGGAACAAGTACGAACCAAATTATTTTAATGTGCCTACAGGGCAAGTTTTGGTCAGTTTTAAAAGACCGTACAACATATTTGGGGAAGAAAAGGATATAGAGACACAGGGGAACACGGAGGAACAGACAGTAAAAATAAAAGGCCCTTAGTCATTCGGTCAGGTGTTTTACTTCATAATGGAACTATTATATCATCCTAATAACTATTTTGAAGAGTTTAGTGAAGTTTTTGAAAAGTATTGATATGGACAGGACGGTCAACAACAATATCAACGAAAAGGTTTCTTTTGTAACGTGCACTAGTAGAAGAGAACACTCCAGAACCCTACAACTTCTTAGCTTTTGTAAAAAACAAATCTTCGTTCTTGTCACAAAGTTGGATAACATGTCAAGGTCAAACTGACATATATATTGTGGCACATCTAGCTCAATTGAGTCCCACGAGTTGCTGCCCAATTTTTGGACCGATTTAATATTAAACAAGATCTGTATATGGGCTAGAAGAGCTGGAAATTTCAATAGATCCAAATCGATAACAAATATCAGGTAATAATATTGGGAAATAATTCCTGTGATTTTTCATGAGGGATCTCCCTCATCCAAAATAGCACACAATAACCAATTGGATCTATCATTTTATTCACGATTATACCCCGTGGTCTAGAATACATTTTCGTTTTGCAGCAAATTGGTATATTTGCTTGCTATATTATTTTTTCTCAAATAAATATGCGATTTTTTTATTTCACCAAAGGAACGTCGCGTCGGAGGCGCGAAAAAAATTTTACTTTAGAGACTGAAACTGACCAGTTAAGTATAAATATCACCGCGCGCCAAATGCGCGCAAAAATGTCGGAATTCCCACTTTTCAAAGCACTTAAAATGAAAGAGATAATTAACTATCGAGTTCTATGAATCAAGACAAATTTAATATATCAGTGAACCCTCGACCCGAATGTCTATCTAGATTGATATCATAAAGATTTTTTAACTAAAAGGAACAAAGTAATACTTCATGCATTTCCTTACTTCTATTCAAAATTTTTGATAAGCCACAGTTCGGAGCACCAGATAAAATCCCAATATATCCGAGGGAAAATAGAGACACACCTAGGACACTGTCAATATGCGGTGTATATTGTGCTCAATATTATGTTAATTCTGTAATTCAATTTCGTTTGATAGGTTCATAGAGTTAGCTTTACTCGCGGTTTCATCCCAGTCAGAACCATTTTATCAGACAGGATCGCGCCACCTAGGTACGGTCGATATGGGGCTTAATGGGATGCTTAAGCGCCTCTATACAGATATGCAGCAACCAGCAAAGGCCATTTAATGAGTCTTAAAGATAACAGGATGGTCGCTTCATACCTCCGTAAGGCAATTTTATAAACAAAATGTGACTGTTATATTTCTCAGAAACATTAAACTTTACAGCGATTCAGTTAAAGGTGGAATGTTTTTCTACATGTGATGATGTGACCGATGACGTCTATACTAAAGGAAAATATCGTATGTTTGTTCAATTGATGCGCAAATAATAATATATTGATCAGCACCCACACGATGCGCGTGGTCGTAAAATCCATCGAAAATTTTCGGATGATCAATGTAATGATATTTATGGAAACCCATTCGAGTTTCAAAAAGTTTGCAGTGTAAATTTTATATGTCATCAGCTTGATAACAATTGCCTTTATTTCTGATTCTGATTGTAAATAAATCATTTCCGCTCCAACCCGTGAACACAATGACGTATTTTTGATGATTCACGTACTGAAGATCCACGATCCATAAATGGGTAGTTCAATTTGAATCACACACTGAGGATGTTTTTGAATAGAAAATGTGCAAGTTTGGACTGAATTTGAAGGCTAAAAATTTGTTATGATCAATGGTACAGAAAAGACTAATGACTAATAAGAGTCGGGTTTGTTAAAAATTCCACATACCTGTTTTTCTGAAAATCCTTCTTTTTTGGCATTTATGCGCAGCGAAGTGAAATCAATTGACTGATTTTACTACAGGGCAACAAAACGAAATTTAATTGTCATGTGCCTGATAAACTTGAATGAGTTGATAAATATTTGCTAAAACCTTCCTATAGGTTCCGATATCTTGTGTTCAATACGCCATATTTATTGTTACTGTACTTTTGAAATTTTTGTTCTGATATTATAAATAAATATCAATAGAAAGTTTTTTCGCTTTCAAGCAGTAACGCAGATCTAGTTTTTAAGTAAAATGAATTTCTTTGTTAAGTTAGTAACACCACCAAACTTTCTAAAATACAATTTTCAACTACGAATCAAGGTTGTTTAAATCTTCTTGAAAGGAATTTAGCCACTAAAAAATCAATCAAAAATTTGCGAAACATGGGTTTCTAAATAGGTGTAGCAATGGTCTACATGATGTATATGATGTTCAACCCGCAAGCTTTCAGGTTAAGCTTTATTCCTGTAATTAAGTTGGGTGACAATATTTTGCGCTTTGCGGATTAAAATAAATATTTGAGTTCAAGTTTTCTAACACACTTTCTGATAACAATGATATTTCCTGCCAAACTCGATCCTTTTATATAATTTCTAATATTATGAGGGGGAAATTCATGTATTGCCCATGTAATGTTGAAATTTGTTCAAGATGTATTGTGCGATTGTCTTTCACTATATGTGACCGCAGGGTTTGGCAAACCCGAATCCTTTAGAATTCGAATCTGTTTCGAATAATTTTTCCAAACGAATCACTAATTCCGTGTAAATAGCAAATATCCCCTTTCAACAATTACAACTTGTCCCCATTATAAAAATCAAGAAATTTATAGTTTTTAATGCATATTTAAATTCACACTCCATGTTTAAGAGCAACAATTTTCATATTTTAAACGACAAAAAATAATTGATTTTGGTCAAATTTAACCAAAATCGATTTCATTTTATCTTTAAAAGTGAAAATCCCAGTTCATTTCAGCAAATTTTCCTATGTTTCTATAAACGATTTACAATTGGTTCGAATGCTTTGTGCTTCGAATCACCGAATCGAATTGCCCAACCCCACATGTAATTTATTTGTGGTCGAGTTATACAGTGCAGTATATTTCTAAACTAAAGATAGAACATAGTTATGTATATTGTAACCTATTCAAAATCCCTAGATTTGAATCTGCCAGACAGCTTTTGGTAACACGTAACATTGCAACCAGCTGTGCCGGAATATCTCCGGCATTGGTAGGGCAGGGGATTCTGGCTAGACAACGAAAAATATGAATTAACAGTTTCGTACTGACGAAAGTTTGCGCGAGGTCCGCTTAGAGTGCAATTGCTGGCTCATTTTTTGGTATCTTTCAATCCTTTTAGTGGCTCCCTTTAGTAGGCTCCCTTTAGGTGCTTCTTTCGGCCTTGCTTGGAGCAAACTTTAATAAAAAAAATGAAAAATAAAAAACAGCAAAGAATTCAATATTAATTATGTTATATTTGCTTAAACAATTTTTATCGATCCCAGAAACTGTTTTATAAAATTTCAATCACTCAATGCGGTAGAGCTTCAAGTCAATTTCGATAACTCAGCAACTGCATTTTTAAGTGCGAAACCACGCATAGTTTGAAATTTTTAAACAATTACAATACCATAACCTGCAATTTGCTGACAGAAATTTTTTGCGTGCTTTTAGAACATGTGTCTTGGTTCTTTGTGATGCGCATTGTGAATGAACAGTATGCAATAATGTTGGAAATTTTGAGTACATTTACCGAGATTGGTTTCATGTTTGCTAACTACGTGTTTCATGGCTTATGAATTTCGAAATAGAATCAATTGGATCAATATTTACTTTGTTTGTCGTGATAATATCACTTTTATTATTTTATTTGCTATATTACACAATATCGGAACTATATTTAATAAATTATATGAAATATGAAGTGAGAAGCGGGCCTTCTAATTCTGTTTCTCTTACCACGTAATGATGGTTTCATATTCAATCGCAAGAATTCTTGTATATAATAGCGTGACTATTTAAAATTGACACTTCATATACTACGACCCTTGCCCAATGCCGTACTACCGCCAATCAAGAACATGCAAGTGTTAAAACATTTGAATATCCTTACTCTATAGCTCCATCTATCAGTATGCATCAACTCACGACCAAATCGATACTTGATAAATTTGGTTGCGTGTTCTCGCCGTGTAATGCGTCAGTTGTTCTTGACTGAAATGCATGAACCTAAGCCCTAGAAATCAAGGCTTTCAGAACACCACGCAAAATGATAAAATATGTACGTCAGTTTTTAAAATTATATTTCCAGGTAAAGACAACACAATTGTCGTTGACACATTTTTTTTATTAACCAGATAAAGATCAGCATTACGTAATCAACCTTGATATATACCAATGCAGACATCGGAACCGCATCATTCCACTTAGGCCCACTATAATACAATCTCATTGTTTCAAAATTATAGTTTTCGTGTGTTTTTTGTAGCCTTTTAGTCCACCAAAAATAATCCTGAACCTAACAAATTCTCTCTGCATTACTTCCCATGCTTGATCATGTAATATCGTTGAACTTTAGTCGGAAATTGGTCGCGTCGTGTTCAATTTGTTATTGCACCACATGTGCTTTATGCTTTCAAAATGGAACCATAAATTTCTGCGGGAAGAAGTTTCCGTTGCGAGGTGTCAGGAACGAACGCAAATCAACGAAACCTACCAACACAAATAGGCTACAATGAAGTGAAAGAAACTTGTGAAAGAAATTTCCAGCACCAGGAACCGACCTTGCTTTATCGTAATCTTTTCCGTTATAGCAACAGGTGACGCGTTTACCTATCAGAACATATTTTGTTAGGTAGGAATTGCTGATTGTTCGTGTGGGTCATCTATGTTTATCTTCTATGCTTGACAAAATAGCATAATGACAAAGCTAAATTACTATTTAAGCATAAAAATCGAGACGTGAATAAAATAATTTTTCACGTTACTTTTCTTAAAGCTCATGCCTTGTTCGTGGCTACAATGGCAAAATAACGCGGAAGGAAATTATGGGAATTTTAGGTCTTTGTGTCAATGATATACATCGAAACAACCGATGTTTCTTGTTGGCGCTTATTCATAGCAAAAGTGATAAATGAATTTAAAATACGGGATATGACTATTAAAAATAAAGAAACTTTTGAACACGCAAGATATGGATAAATAAATTTGAAATATACTGCAACGGTGACAATGAAATCACTCGATGTAATTATGGCCCAATATGCAATAGAGTTGGGAACGCGAACAACGAAATCTTTAGAGACCTTCGTTGACTGATTGAAATACCATGAAAGAATGAGTCACACCATGACTTTCGTTCTCACAGTAGATGGAAAGGGAGAAAATAGGGCGTGAACAAATCATGTGACTTTCAGCCATGTAGCTCCATCTAACGTCGGACTCCATCTAACTGCTATACCAACATGTGAACCACTAGGCCATGACTCCCACCTCGCTGAACAATATTATGCATTGAAAACAAAACGTCAACGAAAAGATCTTTATATATATATATATCAAAATTATCGATGACGATTAAAGCTTATTCATAAGTTCAGTCAATCTTGCCAATTTTAAGATGCACAAGTCTAGACCGAATTACGTGATTTGTTAATCTTGCTGACTATAACGACAGCCATAATGCATGCGAAAAAAAAATATTTATCCATGTTGAGATAATTCAACCCACGTAAATAACCATTAGAGCTATTCCGGTGACCCCCATTAGAGAAGTTTGAAAAAGGTCTGCTTAATACTCCACATTAAATCTCTTCGACACGATCCAAGAGTGGCTAGAATGAAACGTAATCATATTTCTGATTCTCAATGTGGCATGGATGAAAACACATCCAATCGCGAGGAATATGTGATTGGATTGTAATGTGAAAAGCATTGCACACATCCACAATAGCATATTATTTATCGGTGTTCTAGGTTATGCAAAATCATAATGAATATTTCTGTACGTCTTGTGATTTGGAACGAAATACATAAAGCAATGCATATTGTCTGTCAATGAACAGGGCCTTGATAAGGGGACTCATTTAAAATGTGTGAAATAACACGCTTTGTTAAGTGGTAATCGCGGATGGCGATCACCGCCTGGTCGCGGTTCATAAATGACTAAAGCTTGGTGAAATAAATTTATTGATGAAGCAAAATTTCGGCATAAAACAACTGAGAGGCCAATAAAATGAAAACATTCTTCTATAATTTATTTCGGCATGTGACTGTCAATGTTAAAGCAAATCTGAACACGCAAGAAATCGATGAAAAAAACTAAACTTACTGGAACGACAACATTGAAGTTAGTTATGACCGAATAGGAAATTCTATTAGCAGCGACGTTACATGAACAATAAATTTTTTGTAACCGATCGGATCTTGTCTCGGCGACTTAATTCGAACATAGTCTATACCAAACAAAATACGATCCAGAAGGACACATATACTTTGACAATCACAGGGACAAAATGTAATGTAGCATTTTTGTTTCTTTCCCGGTAATCCAAGAAACAGTATAACACGATATGAATATATATTTTCTAGCGACGCTGACTGATTCAACTTCCTTGACATGAATCAAAATGAGTCGCACCAATGAGTCACACCATTGCTTTGTTTCTGTTATTAGAAAAGGAAGAAGAAAATAGGGCGTGAACTAATCATATGGATTGCTACTCTGTAGCTCCATCTAACACGCAAACATAAACCCTTCTTTCTTTCAGTTACTCATGCAAGTGGACCAAACTGAGCGACGCCCTGCACCAGAAGGCATGCAAACAGGATTGGTGTTGTTGGTAAATCATGTGCTTTCTACGTTGCCTAAACCTACCAATGTTATTAAACAGTAGGTGGGCATGGATTATGTAGTCGGCCCTACTATACCTAACCATCGCGCTCGGCTTTGTGTCAAGTGGTTCCTAAATATTTGTTAACGCGACCAAATCTAAATGCGGCTTATACCTGTCGACCCAGGTATTCAATTTCGCATGTTGTTTATTGAACCTTTGATATACAATGGATCAAATGGAAGATCATTCTAACCTACATGAGAGTGAAGCTTTAAAATAGGACTTACACCTATTACGCAACCTTAACAAGACCTCTGCAGTGACGAGTTCAAACTTGGGGATAGGACAAAACTGCAAAATAAAAATAACATTTTCCCCATTTCAAAAGCCAGCTCAATACCGTCAATGCAGGAAAAATAACGCGCCGGACGCGCGCAAATATTTTCGGCCAGTTTCGGTATCAAAGCGTCTGAAACAAATTGGTCCCGTGTTTTCGACGGCTTTTAGCAAGCCATGTTTACTGTGAAAGTTAAAAACCGACTGGGCGATTCTTCTGTATATATATTTTTGGATGTTCTAAAATTGTTTGTTACTGCTGACGATGTTAACCTGTAGGAGGCTTATACCCAACATTGTACGACGGAATCGAGCTTGAAGGACTGAGCCACAGAGCCTCTCCGCCAGCACGGGACTAGTCGGCGACTCGTGTTTCTGGCGCGTGAACAACTGAGTTAACCAGGCAAACAAAGTACTTATGACTTATTAATTTAGAAGTTTCTGAAGTCCTATAAAAAGTCCATAAAATCCTATGATGCAATAATTTAGTCTATGATAGTACTATGAACATTGTTAATAGAGCGTTGAAAAATTTGATTTTGAGAATTATTGATCAACTCATCACTTCAAAAAACGCTGTTGTAAACTACATAATGTTTGCTATGAATAAATTTCCTTCCCTTTAATCAACTTATTGGTACAAAATGTATTGGTGTTCAGAGCGAATCAAAAGTCCTTTATAATATATATATATATATACATCTATTTGCTGTACTTGGCGTACGTGATATTTTTTTCTTCATTTGGGAGACTTTTTTTTCTACAGCATATATAGCTATTTAGACCACTTCAATGCCCTTATTTAACACCGTCAGACGTCAGGCTGGAGTCACGGCTAGATATACGGCTTAACAAAAAATATAATCTGAATGTCTGCCAAATGAAGTCGCCCAAATATTTTTGATTTCTATATTTCAATGTTATTTTCTAATTTCTGCATTTGGGCGACATTGTCCACATTTGGGGGACGCTGTCAAGAGGCTGGTGAGAGGTGAGTTCCACCTCTCGCAAACTGGAGAGTGAAATGGGATGACTCCCAAAGATGTTTTTAGGGATCAACTACTTGTGTTCAGTCATAAATGTATTCTCTGCTTCATTCTACAAGATAAACATCAAAATCCTATTGTATACCAATTTTAAGCGCTTCCCGAAAAACGATCAGAGAAAATAAAAAATAAAAAAATTCGATTTTATTGTCATATTTGCGCTACAGGCAGAATGAAAAATATAAAACAGCCATAAATAACTGATGCGTTCAAAAGTTGTGCGCAAATTTTTTTGAGAATTTTCCCACGCCTAAAAGTAAGGCTCCAAAATATTTGCTTCGATTCACCATAAGCAAAATCAAAAAATTTCACCATATTAGACGAAATTTTCATGCACATCTGGCACGAAATTGCTTTTGTATAAGTTTCTTGTTTTTTTTATTTGCAAAAAATGATGGCTTTATGATTAAAAAGGGCGAAAAAATGTTTCCACCGCCGCCGCTGCATAATATTACACTATACAGTGGAATAAAAAAAAAAAAATGATTACGGTTAGATTTCATTCAATATCGACTGATAAATATTTATGATAAATACTGATGATAATTTAAACATCTAGCTAGTCCAGTCAAAATACTGCGGAAAGCCCAAAAAATCGCCAAAAAAATGGTCTAAAGCACCCCGAAATGATGACGTCATAATAAGAGAAGGAAGGCGACTTTTCATTCACAAATTTCGTGATATAGAGCATTTACAAGGCTGGTCATGGGATTGTATGTTGCCTAAATATGCTGTTAACTGCATAACGTAAACAATAAGGGGCATTTCGTGTTCACAAGTAGTATCCTGATTGTTTTTCATATAGTTAATATGCTAACCCTAGCTGATCATTTTTAGGGAGTTTCCGTAAGTTTGATTTTAGTAAACTTTTGTTATGTTGAAAAGCAAGCCTTTGGCTACATAATATGTAAAAATCTTTAGACCATTTTTTCAAGGG
This sequence comes from Styela plicata, assembly GCA_963675895.2. Taxonomy (NCBI): domain Eukaryota; kingdom Metazoa; phylum Chordata; class Ascidiacea; order Stolidobranchia; family Styelidae; genus Styela; species Styela plicata. Next base: position 4,035,144 of record OZ023138.1, read on the forward strand.
TCGATATGTAGTTTGACTGGACTAATTACTGAATTAGTTTGATTTTTATATGGTAAATACCGACACTAATTTCGGGATGAATATTAAGATTTTGCGACAGCCTGGACGTGTTGATTGAAAAAAAAAGTAGATTATAAATCAAATGCAAATATTTAAAAAAAAAATTATATGCATTGAAAACACAAATGCGATTAAATATTTATATTAATTTGGATATATGTCGAAATTTAAATACTCATTTTCGTGATGGATTCAACATTGGGTTTAATGAAAAACTCGTATTTCCTCAAACAAATAAGACACCCACATTTAGTGAAGTCTGTTGAATATTTAAGAATCCATAACAGTGATTCGCATTTTTATTTTTAGCATGATTAAAAAAAAAACTTTATAACATGTCTGCTGGTTGGGAGCCAGGTTTAGAATATACCTAACATATTTCATGTCCATATAAGAGGTATTAAAACTCTTGATTCAAAAAGTAGTAAATGGTTTTAATATCATCCACCATTCACTGTATATTTTATAATTGCTCAGTTCTGTTTTGAATGTTGATTCTGGAGTCTTTGTAGTAGCTCTTTGCCATATCAGTAGTCATTAATTGGTTCCTTTTAAGTGAGGCTTCCGACCTTGCTTAGAGTGAATTAAATTCGCATAAAAAAGTAGTCGACTAATTACTCAAAATGATTCAATATGAAAATAAACTGGCTAATCGGGATTGCCAAAAGCGAATATTTACTATCTTGCATACATTCTAAGAAATAAATTTGGATAAGAAATATGCGTCTGAAATTCTTCTCAATTCTAACATTTTGAACTCGGCAATAATTTGATGAAAAGCAGCATTCCCACTTTGTTAAAAAAAATATAAATCCCAATGTCCTGAAATTTTCGATTATAGAAAATATTTCCTTTATTTCGAGGAAATACAATTGTCAATTATCTTCAGTTTTAAGTGACAAAATCAACATATGTTTATATGCAACTAATCATCGATTAAGTTCATATTTCTATTTTCGGACTTCGGATATAGTTGTTGGCAGGGTGGCAGAGTCTTGATTTTCTTCGGGTGGACGAAATAAAATGTTTATATCATTTTCCTCATATGGCTATAAAAGCTTCAAAGCCAAAAACACTGCTATTTCAAGGCAGTATTGCCAATTTTAAAGCTCCTAATTTAGTTTCGTTGCTACCTAAATTTGCGCATTTGCTAAGTTTACTTCTGATAGAAACCTTTCCTCTCGGGTGTATAAGTATTAGAGTAGTTGATATTCTGCCAGTCTGGTTGTTTAGATCATGCGAAATTGCGCAAAAAAGCAGTCAGTCAGTTCGACAAATGGTTGAGTCCAAGGCCTTGATGAATTAAAGGCAGACATCCATGCTTAGTGATCAGTACTTCGCAAAAAACAACAGTACGCTCTCATACAATTCTTTTATGAATGGAAACATAGAATTGGGTTTTACTTTCTCTATGAGTCAACACTTGTCTATTTGACTTTAACTAAAACCAGTTATGTTTGTAAAAACTTATGTGCTTTTCAATAATCAATGGTTGTCACCAGGTAGACTCGTAGTTTTATTTTGATATGCTCAACTGATGAAATACAAGCAATGTAATTTTGCTGAGCTTTCGAAAAAGAATAGAGCTGATCTGGAGATTTTCAGACATTCGAAATGTAGTGAAATTAAATCGTTTGTGCTTTTCAATGTTTCATGACCAAGTTGAATAGGCAGTCCTTATTGTATCCCCTTCGATCAACACATTTGCTTTTATGAGAAATAGCTATTCTCCGTAATATATATTTGAAAAATTGTCTCTTTTCGTGAGTGATCATTCTCAGATCTATTGCGGCAATGTTGAAGATTTGTATGTAGATTGTGAAGAAACATAGATATCAATATTCTTTTATCAGGAAATATCTGTACCATCATAAATCATACAACCCCATTGCTGTTTAGACCTGTCAAAATATTAATGAATATTCAAAATAAATGAACCTAGATATAATAAATAGGTTATATAAAAACAAGATGAAATACTTAGAATGTATAAATTGATCTAATTATAATATTTTCATTTAATATTTCAAGCTACTGGTACTCTTGGAGGTAGCGTAAATATATTGCGAAAAAATGATGCGTCTATTACCGACAAAACATATATGTTTGAAACAAATACCAGAACGAGGGGAAACGACCTGTTATATATACAGAATGCAAAAACACTGAATAAATAATTGTTGAAGATCAGAGTAAAAAACGTACCATGTAAGAATGCCATTATAATCCTTCTCTATTTGATATATGTAGGTCTGTAGTTCTATAATAATAGCCATAGAGCACTACACCAATGATGATGTAACCTGATGAACTAAGCGCATAATCCCTTTCATCTGACGAATCCTCAGTCAGAATAGGAGACTCTCGGAGCGTTTGTGCAAACTGATGTAATGTAACCAATACACCCAATGTAATCATTATTCTTCAATTAGCACAACAGGAAATCTGAGAAAATACATATTGATGATTCAGACTTTCTTAAGATTCTTTTTATGCAACATAGAGCCATGTAAAAGTGAATGTCAAACACCCATGATGATGGAATGCTGAACAATAAGAGAACTTCTAGTTGCAGTAATTCAGTTTTCTCGCGCAAAATAAGTTGAACATGCTCAAATATCAGACAGAAATTAATTGAAATAAACATTGTTCCTTGGACTGGGCGAATCAAACAGTTTCTGGTCAGCACAGTCAGTAAAATCAATGCAGAATATGTTTCAACCTGTGATTTTGGATGATCCAGCTACCAGGTTCAGTTTCAAAGTGGTATGATTACGCACGAGGATTGCTGGACATAATGGCTGCTTAATAGGAGCTTTAGGTAGATGTTAATGTCGGCCCCGGTTATGACTACCCCTACGAATGATGTATGCCACTTTATCAGTGTTGGGAATGAGTCACTTCACTTCGAGTCAAGTTAAAGAACACGACTTACGAGTCCCAGGTTTTAACAAAATTTAAATTTCCGAGTCACAAGTCAAGTCGCGTCATACATTTACGAGTCGCAAGTCGAGCCATGTGCTGATTTCTAAATCCATTTAACAACAATGACAAATTGTTGACCAACGCGGATTTCACAGCAGGTTTAAGGTGATGCATTATACACTTCTAGGAGGCGCCTTTTCTTCTCTGATCATTAACACAACAGCAGACGACCTGCTTTTTCAGGAGGATAATTCCAGGCTAAATTTTTAAGTCTAAAGACAAATCCTCATTCCTCCTCCTGCATTTTGTCAAGTCAAGTACGAGTAGTGGTATTTAGCCAAGACGGTGACAGTCAAGTCATTTAAAAAGATGACTCGAGTCCCTCCAACATTGTTAAACTAAGGTATCATCCAAATCAATGAATTTTACAAAACCAATTTAATTCTAAAAACCTGTCATTCCTAAACCTACTCAAAACTCACCTGTCAAGGTTTCGGCCATACTAATGACTTGCTAATAGTCATTTTGGAACATTGTAGATTTATTGATGTGAAAAGCACTAGAAAAGTTTTGCATGATATTCAACCGCAAAATACTACATAGCATTCTACATGATACTAGAAAAGCTGGAAATCATTTACAAAATTTAGTATCATTCAGAACCAAGTTAGTTATAAATGGGCAATTGATCTTTCTGACTTTTCATAGTTATATTATTCTACATGATTCTACATAGTTCTACATGATTTCATTTACAAAATTTAGTATCATTCAGAACCAAGTTAGTTATAAATGGGCAATTGATCTTTCTGACTTTTCATAGTTATAATATTATGTCATGTAACGGTACTCTGCTGTCCCCCCCTCAAGAAAATGAGTATACATAGAGAAAAAGAACATTGACAAAAGCACAATAATTCATCATAAATCAGTAAAGTTGGAATATCGAAATTTCTGTTTTCGATGTTTGGTTTTAATAAAAACCTATACTGAATCAACTGCATTGCAATACTTTTTGGCTGCCTTGCTGCACTTTGTATCTGGATTCGGACGCCCAAAGAAAGCAAGATTTTGTCCTTTTGGCAGACAAACCCTAGGAATACAGCTAAAAAAACCATCTTGAATACACTTCTGATCATGCAAGACTGCCGTTATTCATGCGTTATGACAATAAGAAGGGTAACACTCTTACTATTTGAGCTAACTTATTATTCGACTCATCTGCCCACCCTGACTGTTAAGCGAATATAACCAGTGTTCGGAGCTTGAGTCCCAAGTCGAAAAACACACAAGTTGCGAGTCCAAGACTTACCAATATTTAAAGTCTTGCATTGTACTTTCCAGTCACAAGTTGAGTCACATATTTAAGAATCACAAGTCGATTACTAAATCCATTCAACAGCAATGACAAGTTAATTTGCCTTTTATTAGCATCTACTTAGAATCATTATTGGGCCGATGAACACAGAAGTCACGGCAAATTACATTGCATGACATGTGTTGTAGGCTTATGGGGCGCATTTTCTTCCCTGATGAGACATGCAGCGGCATTCGGCAGACAACATGATTTTTGAAAGGTGATTTCACGTGATTGAACACGGTGACTAGAGTCCTTCCAACACAGAATAGAGCAGTGCTGTAAATCTCACAACTATTCCTGCAATCCTTTCTAGAGCAAGACTTAACTGTTGCATTTTGGCATGGGCTAACAGGACTAATTCTAATGCGTAGAAGAGGTTTTGATTCGACTATACAGTATAGTTCAGAGTTGCTGCAACTTTTTGAAATATTATTTTTTTTGTTGTTTGCTTTTGAAGTTTTATGGGCATCGTATAGATATCCTAAAATCCATCAATTAAGCACAAGATAACATTGCCAAGTTCGCATATTTCAAGAGGAGGCAAGAAAAAATTCGCTTCCCATAATTAACTATTTTGTTTTGAAAATACTTTTCGAAATGATTTAAATTTTTGGTTAGCGTTGTAATTGGGAATTGTAGATAATTGCTTATGTCTGGCCATTCTTGAAAGACCAATTCCCACTCGATGATTAGCGATTCATGCCAAGTTCATAACCAAATCGAAGGGAAAAATGTGAGTACAAAAATATAAAATTGGAATCTTATCTTAAGCTTTCGGCAAATTGATACTGGTAATATACATTGCCCTACAGAGAAACAAGGAAAAACCTGTAACACTACAGCACCGTACTTGTGCCTGCATTCGGTATGTCCCACAGCCATCAGCATATCCTGGATCAAAACACCTCATAGCTTGGTGTCTATCAACGTCCCGACCAGCATCTTCACCTATAATAATTAATAGCTTCTTCCTATAATCAACTTTTACCCCAAACCCCCCCCCCCCCCCCCCCCCTCTTCTTGAATATACGCTAGATCCGCAACACCAAACACAGCAACCAAACACCCCACCAAACGCCGCATCAAACGCCAACCAAACAAAGCGCAGGAAACAACTTGAATTGTTTACAATGGGAATTAGAGATCACGTGACTAGCCTAAATGAAAGACTTTTTCTGTCGGCATGGTCGTTGACACCTTGTAAGGGGCGTAAAATCGTGGACTACTATCTGTAACAATCATTTCACAGTTATATTGTTTCTGATTATTTCCATATGTTGTCTGGAGATATTTGTTTTGTTGAACTGTGCGATTATAAGAATGTTTTTTATTTATTCCGTAATCCCACAGTATTGAAAATTGCCTAACTCCTTATAAAGTTCTATCGTTGAACATGATTCCCAGATGGGAATGGTTGATAAAATCTTCATTTGTAAGGGGACAGGCTTAACACATAAAACACGTGTGTTTTTGGTACCATGTCTCTCATGATAATATATTTTGATATAAAATTCTAAAATATTCAGGAAACTATACCCCCTTGCAAAAAACAGCGAAAATTTTGATGATGCACGCAAGGTTATTTGAGATCTACTACATTTTAATTAGGAGGCCACGTTGCATATTTTGACCACATAAACAAAGGATAAACTATATCGTCTCCACATTGAATTTCGACCACTTGAAATGTCATAACACGGTCGTGGTTTTGTAGCATTTTGAATGAGGTATCTAGAAAATGGTAATAGCCGCTATAGCCTCTATAGCAGAGCTATTACCACTATAACAGAGATATAGCAGTGTGCTATAGTGGCTATAGCACTGCGATAGCGGCTATAACACTGCCGTAACTCTGCTATAACGCTGATATATAACACACTAACACTTGCTTCTGAAACAGGCTCTTGCTCCACGCAAGACCGCAAGCAACGGATGACCACGAACGAACTTATGTAGTACACTGTAAGTGTGGTAAATTTGTCATTCATTTGCAGTTATTCATGTTTCCAAATTTAAATTTTGAATCCGCCATAAACGATTCATAATTGGTGAAAAAGTACTTTTCTTTTTATCATATTTTCGAACAAAATTACTGTAATAGACATCAGCAATTGGGCACGGAACGATACTAAAAGTATGCAGTATTTCTTTCTATCAATTTGGATAAATCAGCCCTATCACAGGACAGTGGAATGATATTTGCACTCAAATTGTTGAAATATCTCAGTAGTGGGGGGTAATTTTTAGGGCGTCAGATTTGGATATCTCAGCTGGCGGGATCGGAACGTCTTAAAATGCACATTTCTTTTCGAGTTATCCAAGCCCTATGTTATGGCAGTGCATGTACTCAGCGACTAAACTTTTTTTCGATTCTGATTTATGAATGAAGGAATGAACGATTTATAATTGCGACTTTAAATGTGTTGGATTTATACATCTGACAAATTGAATATCGAGTTTTGTCAGATTTACATATTTAACTTTCCAAACCAATGTTTGCTCGCAAATGGTGAGTCTTTTAACTAAAGTATACCCTAGATTATTATTTTGAACCAAACTTGAACAAAGTTTATCCGGAAATGGTCAGTAATAAATAGACACATGGCACCCCATTGTTTTTTGTGCTTGTCGATTTCTACTAACTTTACGCCGCTATTTCTGATTGTCTTCCTAATCTGACTCCTAATTCTAGAAGAATGTTGACTGTTCGACGTGTCCTTACGAACTCTTATCGTTAAACAAAGACGGTTTCCACTTAACAGTATATTCGATGATTATAGACAATGTTATAAGAATATGATGATTATAGAGATCAAGCAGACCTCTTCTTCCACAAAAATATCTAATCTGCATAAAATTATATATTTTTGTCCAAGCATGTGTCGCGGGAAATATTCAACAGGAAATTGTAATACTAAAAATTCGTGTCATATCATAGTGTGATCGCGAGAATTGCTGTAATGTCGCACGAGAAATATTTTAATTGGAAAGAGAGTATTCTAATGGACAAGGCTTGATAATGATCTATGATGTCGCGACCATCATTAATGGCTCATTCATCTCACATCTCTAGTCTCTATTTAAATGTAAAGGAATGAGTAAACCACACTTACGACGGTGTGCTTTATTGAAATGGATAAACCAATAGGCCCACGAAATTAAAGCTTTCAGATTACGAGAAAATTGTAAAATATTGGTAAACTCTCGGAAAAGTGGTAGATGGTTCACTTGTGAGATACGCATTGCACTATCTTAGTTTTCACTCTCTTCAACTGTACTAGCTCTTTGCCACTTAAGTGGACGTAGATTAGTTCGTTTTAGGCGCTGCTTTTGGCCTTGCTCAGGGAGCGAGTTGTCTAATGGTTGCCAACGGTTACCCTAAGCATTTTCTACGCGATTACGTCAAGACAGAACAGATGAAAGAGGAAAAACCGACTAGTAACGTTTTTGCTACCATTATGCTACTATGTCAAAGGATTCAGTGAAAAAGTAAGAAGGATACTTGAGGAAGCAGACATCAGAGTCTCATACAGGCCCACTAATAAGTTAGGAGATACACTATCTAAAGTGAAGGACAAAGTTGACCTAAAGAAAAGGAAGGGAGTAGTTTATTGTATCCCATGTAAAGACTGGAAAGAGGTATACATAGGAGAAACAAAGAGAAGTTTTGTCACAAGGTGTCAAGAACACCAGCGAGATGTAGGAAAATGTGATTATGAAAAGTCTGCATTATCGATGCATGCATACTGCAATGACCACAGAATAGATTGGGAAGAAGCTACTATATTAGAGAGAGAAGATCATTACAAGAAAAGACTATTTTTAGAATCATATCACATCAACAGCATATCACAGACAATGAATGATAAGAAGACTTGCATGTTTCCGGCAGCTTATCAGACTATCTTTCAACGTAGACAAGGTTAGACATTTATCTTTAGCCTTTTATGTTTTTTTTTACTCAGAATTTAGAGTATTTTATCTTTTATTTACTAGCTTATTTTAGAACGTCCCCCTTTACAGTATATAGTATTGTTGATGACTTAACCATTCCATTGCCCTGATGAAGAACGTCTGTATAGACATTCGAAACGTTGGCAAAATATAAACTATCGTTTGCACATCACCAGTTGAGCAATTAGATTCACTATGAATTTCCCTGGTGGCAATCACCCAATCTTTAGAAGGAGTTGTCGCTTTGGCATTGGTATTCAAAGTGTTATCGTCAGACAAACATATCAGCATTCGTCAAAAACAAAACATTGAGTCAACAAGCTTGACGAACCTGTGCAATACAGACAGGGAATCAGCGTTTTTGAAAATGGGTCCATTACATAACAAAGTGCAATTGTTTCAAAATTTTAGTGTTATTATATTTCGTTGTGACCTTTTTATTCACACCGGAAAGATTTTTTGTCCCATATATTCATGTTTGCAGCAACTTCATACTATGCATCATGTGAGCCCATTTTAAAATTATTATTGTTTTTATATTTTGCTTTGGCGCTTTATCTTCTAGAAACGACTTTTTGACCAATATAACCGTGTGTTCAGCAACTTCTTATTTTGGATCAGGTAAGCCAGTTGACTGAATGTATTGTATTTCAACTTTAGTCAGGAGTTGATCGCATTCAATTGACAGAATATGACGAGATAACAACAACAACCTCAGTGAAAAAAGTGTCGTGTACCGATGCCATTGTAAAAATCTCCCGCCCACCCCTAATAAGCAACTACGCCCTAATTTATGTCTAATAGGCAATACAATGTTGGGGCACGATCAAAAAATTTTGTGACCGATTCTTATCACCTTCCCGGCGACACAATTCAAAAACTATTGTATAAGTAACCAAACATGCCAAGACAATGATACGTTGACAGGGATAAAATGTAATGTATAATTATTGATTCTACTCGTATGCCTATGCCAAGAAAGCTACGGTATGAAAATATTTCTCTAGTGAAATATATGACCTGTAGATGAGTTTAAATTCCACGACAAGAATTAGAATGAGTCACCTTCTTTCTTAAATAAATGCTTCTAAAATAAGGCGTGAACAAATCACATGGATTTCTACTCTGTAGCTACATCTAACACGCCTGAATAATTTTTTACAGCCAATAATTTCAAGTCGTCTTCTGCTTGAATAATAGATACTTCATTTGTATGGTGATAACATGTCAATTAGCATTTTTCATGACAATTGAGTGTTTAACGTTTGTTATTTTAATTTACTCCCAATGGTGGTCTAATTGTTCCAACAACGATGATGGAGCGGAGGCAATAAATATTAGCTCACAATGGATTGAAGAGCTTTATTTGACTTGAGAACGGAGGTTACTCGCCCTATTTAGCATTATAATACGCTAGTTTTTTAACTTCCCCGCTTGTCGATAAACTGCTTGAGGAAAGAACATGTGCAAAAATAACAAACGAAAAATCATTTTTGGTCTATTATGACAAGCCTGAAAAATTTGATGAAGACACACCATGACGTCAAGTGGCATATTTGTAGCTTTGTAAAGGGGTGGGGGCCAGAATTTTTGTATGTCAAATTATGACGTCATAGTGGGCGCCACAGGTAAAAAAAATACCAAAAATATAGTGCTTTTATTCTATATTACATCAAATAAATATAACATCGCGTCGGAGGCGCGAAACAATTTTGAAAGATTTTATTTAAGAGCCTGAAAACAACTAAATATTCATAGATATCACCTCGCGCCGATTTCGCGAAAAAATGTTAGAATTTCCGCGTTTTAAAGCACTTAAAATGCAAGAGATGATTTAAAACTAAATCTCCTAACCAATGAGTTCCATGGCTCAAAATATGACTGATATTGAACAAACGTTTCAATGTGTTTAGTCAGGGATCGCATATGACATATTTTGAAATACTAAAAAATAGTGTGTGAAATTGCTATGACACGTTCACCGAATATCTTTCTAGAAAGTTATCATAATGATTTTTTGACTAAAAGCAACCAATTAATACGGGATCATTTAACAGAAATTAGGGAGCGGCTCTACGAGCACTCTAGCTAAATAATTCTTTCTTCGTTCACAAAATTACTATTATTAGGAATCTTTAATTTAAAGAGGGCGTGGTCAAAATTTCAAATGTTGGCTATCAAAATAAAAATCTAGCATTGTCAACGACATTCCACATTTTTTCGGTCGACGAGGGGGAATTCCATATGCTAATTATAAACTCATGCATAAAATGAAATAAAATATCGGAGTATATTAAGCAGGAGATTTTTTTCGACCGGTAATTCATTTGGATGGAATATGCAGAGTTTAAATATTTTTCTCTTTGTATCAGCCTGTAATATTACATGAGCTTGTGTAAAAAAGATTCTGAAGTACTCGGTTATATTGCCTAATAATGATTTGATCTGTACATGGGGTAATTTGTTTCATTACGAGACGGTTCAACATTACCTCACTTACTCAAAAATCTCATTAAATCATTAAATCCCTCCTGGCCTAAATTATGGCTGAGTACATAGATTAACAAATCATGCATATGACAAAATAATGTACTGACCTCAATTATGGTCTTTCAATAAATCGTCGTATTCTTCGATTGCCGGAGCGGTTTAATCCAGAACATTCAGATTTTCTTCCATTGCTAATCATAAAAGTAAAATATTCAAGTCAATATTTATTAACAATTAACTTTTTGTGTATACACAATATATTCCAAAATCAGTTTCTAATAATCAGTGAGCATAATGTCCTGTCAAAATGCTACAAAATTCCAAGTCTCAGATTCCACTCATTGAATTTTATAATAGCAGCTTAGTTCAATTTGTTGGTTCCACTATTTGTAGTAGATCTTCGTCGTGTAAGTTAGGGCGCTGCTCCGGACCATTCTTAGGGTAGATTTCAATAAAATATGGTATAAAACAGATTTGTGTCACCAGTCAACCCATTCTTATTTTACACCATACTCAAGGTTAGTCAAATTTTTGATGATTACAGGATGATCTTAAACGATGGGAATTAATTAAACGTAGTTAGATAGATGGTCTATTCAATACTTAGATCACAAGATTATTTTGAAACCAAACAACTTCAACACTCATATTCAATTTTGAATATGCTGATGATAATTGGGCAGCACAACAGTATCGACGATCCAGATGCGACAGCAGTACTCCCTATTGGCAAAAAGTAAGTAATTCGTTTTGTGTGTATAGCGCTACATATAAAATTTCTTGGTTTGGATTTTAGACAAAAACATACTACTATTCCCTGTCGGTCAAGGAAGTACTTGAGATAACGATTCTTACGATGCTTTCATTTTACGTGAATTCACGTTGGTTTGTCTTTTTCAATTTTATCTGAACAATTTCAGGTTATGTATATCTTGTACAATACGTTTCAATATGCCCAACCAGAGATCAAGGAAAGTTTGTTCTGTTCTGGATTCAGCAAGGTCAAACTAGGCGAACAATATAAACCCAAGGACGGCGTTTTGAATCACGTTAGGTCTTGGTGGCTTTCAAAATGGATTATCACATACATAAAAGAAGGACATCGACGAGCACAGAAGGGTACTACTATACCGGAAGTGCGGAAATCATAGTGATATACTCGTTACAAGTAGTTTTGTTCTAATAGATCAGTTTAACGGTATTCAAAATTTACTATATAATTAAAACAATGTTTCAACTTTTCAGACTATAGTTGCTTTTAATTGAACATAATGTGCCAACTTTGTAGTAAATGCCAATATTTGTTAAATTTTAAAACATGGAATTTAACATATAGCATGATTTCATTAGACAACAGTTAAAGTCTGGCAAATGTAATTGTCGAAGGTTCGCACGGTTTAATTGCAATAATTTGACCATTTTTGCTGTAACTAATCCATTTTTATTAGTTATTAAAATTACACTTCTGCCAACTTGAATATATCATCATAATTCTTAGAGACTTTGGATAAATTCGATGCTATAAATTTTATTACATTGTCACGATTATAACGCGTGGAAGGAGGAACAAGTACGAACCAAGTTATTTTAATGTGTCTACAGGGCAAGTTTTGGTCAGTTCAAAAAGAGCGTACGACATATTTGGGAGAGAGAGAGAGATAGAGACAGAGAGGAACACGGAAGAACAGGCAGTAAAAATTAAAAGCCCTTAGTCATCCGGCCAGGCGTTTTACTCCATAATGGAACTATTATATCATCCTAATAAATATATTGAAGACTCTTAGTAAAGTTCTTGACATGGATAGATATGGACAGGCCAGTCAACAACAATACCAACAAAAAAGCTTCTTTAGTAACATACACTAGCAAAAGAAAATACTCTAGAACCCTACAACTTCTTCACGAAAGCCTTGTAAAAACAAATCTTCGTTCTTCTCACAAATTTGGATAACATGTCAAGATCAAACTGACATATATATTCTGGTACGTCTAGCTTCATTGAGTCTCATGAGTTTCTGTCCAAGTTTTTGAATCGATTTAATATTAAACGAGATCTGTAAAAGAGCTAGGAGAACTGGAAATTTTAATGGGTCCGAATCAGTAACACTTATCAGGAAATAATATTAGAAATTCCTGTGGCTTTACCCAGGAGATCTCCCTTGGTCCAAACCCAAAATCGCACGTAATAACAAATTGGATCTACCATTTTATACACTTATACCCCATGATCTACAATAAATTTTAGTTTTGCAGCAAATTGAAATATTTGCTGTCAAAGCACGGATAGGGGCTGTTTCATTGTTACACCAACTACCTTGCGTATTAACTAGTGGTTGTTGCTCCAATAGGTGCGTATTAACCCTCCAATAGGTTCACTGATTCACAAACTGGCCTGGTGACGTCGAAAGCTTTTTTGAGGTGATTTGGAACGAAATACATAAAGCAATGCATATTGTCTGTCAATGAACAGGGCCTTGATAAGGGGACTCATTCAAAATGTGTGAAATAACACGCTTTGTTAAGTGGTAATCGCGGATGGCGATCACCGCCTGGTCGCGGTTCATAAATGACTAAAGCTTGGTGAAATAAATTTATTGATGAAGCAAAATGTCGGCATAAAACAACTGAGAGGCCAATAAAATAAAAAACATTCTTCTATAATTTATTTCGGCATGTGACTGTCAATGTTAAAGCAAATCTGAACACGCAAGAAATCGATGAAAAAAACTAAACTTACTGGAACGACAACATTGAAGTTAGTTATGACCGAATAGAAAATTCTATTAGCAGCGACGTTACATGAACAATAATTTTTTTTGTAACCGATCGGATCTTGTCTCGGCGACTTAATTCGAACATAGTCTATACCAAACAAAATACGATCCAGAAAGACACATATACTTTGACAATCACAGGGGCAAAATGTAATGTAGCATTTTTGTTTTTTCCCCGGTAATCCAAGAAACAGTATAACACGGTATGAATATATATTTTCTAGCGACGCTGACTGATTCAACTTCCTTGACAAGAATCAAAATGAGTCGCACCAATGAGTCACACCATTGCTTTGTTTCTGTTATTAGATAAGGAAGAAGAAAATAGGGCGTGAACTAATCATATGGATTGCTACTCTGTAGCTCCATCTAACACGCAAACATAAACCCTTTCTTTCTTTCAGTTACTCATGCAAGTGGACCAAACTGAGCGACGCCCTGCACCAGAAGGCATGCAAACAGGATTGGTGTTGTTGGTAAATCATGTGCTTTCTACGTTGCCTAAACCTACCAATGTTATTAAACAGTAGGTGGGCATGGATTATGTAGTCGGCCCTACTATACCTAACCATCGCGCTCGGCTTTGTGTCAAGTGGTTCCTAAATATTTGTTAACGCGACTTAATCTAAATGCGGCTTATACCTGTCGACCCAGGCATTCAATTTCGCATGTTGTTCATTGAACCTTTGATATACAATGGATCGAATGGAAGATCATTCTATTCTACATGAGAGTGAAGCTTTAAAATAGGACTTACACCTATTACGCAACCTTAACAAGACCTCTGCAGTGACGAGTTCAAACTTGGGGATAGGACAAAACTGCAAAATAAAATAACATTTTCCCCATTTCAAAAGCCAGCTCAATACCGTCAATGCAGGAAAAATAACGCGCCGGACGCGCGCAAATATTTTCGGCCAGTTTCGGTATCAAAGCGTCTGAAACAAATTGGTCCCGTATTTTCGACGGCTTTTAGCAAGCCATGTTTACTGTGAAAGTTAAAAACCGACTGGGCGATTCTTCTGTATATATACTTTTGGATGTTCTAAAATTGTTTGTTACTGCTGACGATGTTAACCTGTAGGAGGCTTATACCTAACATTGTACGACGGAATCGAGCTTGAAGGACTGAGCCACAGAGCACGGGACTAGTCGGTGTTTCTGGCGCGTGAACAACTGAGTTAACCAGGCAAACAAAGTACTTATGACTTATTAATTTAGAAGTTTCTGAAGTCCTATAAAAAGTCCATAAAATCCTATTCCTATGATGCAATAATTTAGTCTATGATGGTACTATGAACATTGTTAATAGAGCGTTGAAAAATTTGATTTTGAGAATTATTGATCAACTCATCACTTCAAAAAACGCTGTTGTAAACTACATCATGTTTGCTATGAATATTTTTCCTTCCTTTTAATCAACTTATTGGTACAAAATGTATTGGTGTTTAGGGCGAATCAAAAGTTCTTTATAATATATATATATATAATATATATATACTGATCTACCCATCATTCCACAGTTATATTGTTTCTGATTATTTCCATATGTTGTCTGGAGATATTTGTTTTGTTGAACTGTGCGATTTTTAGAATGTTTTTTATTTATTCCGTAATCCCACAATATTGAAAATTGCCTAACTCCTTATAAAGTTCTATCGTTGAACAAAATACGTGTGTTTTTGGTACCATGTCTCTCATGATAATATATTTTGATATAAAATTCTAAAATATTCAGGAAACTATACCCCCTTGATGATGCACGCAAGGTTATTTGAGATCTACTACATTTTAATTAGGAGGCCACGTTGCATATTTTGACCACATAGACAAACGATAAACTATATCGTCTCCACATTGAATTTCAACCACTTGAAATGTCATAACACGGTCGTGGTTTTGTAGCATTTTGAATGAGGTGTCTAGAAAATGGTAATATCCGCCATAGCAGTGCTATAGCCTCTATAGCAGAGCTATTACCACTATAACAGAGATATAGCAGTGTGCTATAGTGGCTATAGCACTGCGATAGCGGCTATAACACTGCCGTAACTCTGCTATAACGCTGATATATAACACACTAACACTTGCTTCTGAAACAGGCTCTTGCTCCACGCAAGACCGCAAGCAACGGATGACCACGAACGAACTTATATAGTACACTGTAAGTGTGGTAAATTTGCCATTCATTTGCAGTTATTCATGTTTCCAAATTTAAATTTTGAATCCGCCATGAACGATTCATAATTGGTGAAAAAGTACTTTTCATAATTTTATTCCAATATTTTCGAACAAAATTACTGTAAAAGACATTCTTCAACAAGCTACCATGCGGCAGTGGAACGATACTAGCAGTAGCAGTATCTCAGTAGTGGGGTCTTTTTAGGGCGTCAGATTTGGATAAATCAGCAAGCGGGACGTCCTAAAATGCATATTTCTTTCTATCAAAGCCCTATCACAGGACAGCGAAATATTTGCACAGGAAATATCAGTGGCATGGATATTCAGCTGCGGGACTCAAATTGAACATTTCTTTTCGAAATATCTGCATGTAGTGGGACTAAATTTTTTTCGATCCTGATTTATCAATATTTATAAATTTAAATGTGTTGGATTTATACATCTGACAAATTGAATATCGAGTTTTGTCAGATTTACATATTTAACTTTCCAAACCAATGTTTGCTCGCAAATGGTGAGTCTTTTTAATAAAGTATACCCTAGATTATTATTTTGAACCAAACTTGAACAAAGTTTATCCGGAAATGGTCAGTAATAAATAGACACATGGCACCCCATTGTTTTTTGTGGTTGTCGATTTTTACTATTTTTACGCCACTATTTCTAATTGTCCTCCTAATCTGACTCCTAATTCTAGAAGAAGGTTGACTGTTCGACGTGTCCTTACGAACTCTTATCGTTAAACAGAGACGGTTGCCACTTAACAGTATATTCGATGATTATAGACAATGTTATAAGAATATGATGATTATAGAGATCAAGCAGACCTCTTCTTCCACAAAAATATCTAATCTGCATAAAATTATATATTTTTGTCCAAGCATGTGTCGCGGTAAATATTCAACAGGAAATTGTAATACTAAAAATTCGTGTCATATCATTGTGTGATCGCGAGAATTGCTGTAATGTCGCACGAGAAATATTTTAATTGGAAAGAGAGTATTCTAACGGACCAGGCTTGATAATGATATATGATGTCGCGACCATCATTAATGGCTCATTCATCTCACATCTCTAGTCTCTATTTAAATGTAAAGGAATGAGTAAACCACACTTACGACGGTGTGCTTTATTGAAATGGATAAACCAATAGGCCCACGAAATTAAAGCTTTCAGATTACGAAAAAATTGTAAAATATTGGTAAACTCTCGGAAAAGTGGTAGATGGTTCACTTGTGAGATACGCATTGCACTATCTTAGTTTTCACTCTCTTCAACTGTACTAGCTCTTTGCCATTTAAGTGGACATAGATTAGTTCGTTTTAGGCGCTGCTTTTGGCCTTGCTCAGGGAGCGAGTTGCTTAATGGTTGCTAACGGTTACCCTAAGCATTTTCTACGCGATTACGTCAAGACAGAACAGATGAAAGAGGAAAAACCGACTAGTAACATTTTTGCTACCATTATGCTACTACGTCAAAGGATTCAGTGAAAAAGTAAGAAGGATACTTGAGGAAGCAGACATCAGAGTCTCATACAGGCCCACTAATAAGTTAGGAGATACACTATCTAAAGTGAAGGACAAAGTTGACCTAAAGAAAAGGAAGGGAGTAGTTTATTGTATCCCATGTAAAGACTGGAAAGAGGTATACATAGGAGAAACAAAGAGAAGTTTTGCCACAAGGTGTCAAGAAAACCAGCGAGATGTAGGAAAATGTGATTATGAAAAGTCTGCATTATCGATGCATGCATACTGCAATGACCACAGAATAGATTGGGAAGAAGCTACTATATTAGAGAGAGAAGATCATTACAAGAAAAGACTATTTTTAGAATCATATCACATCAACAGCATATCACAGACAATGAATGATAAGAAGACTTGCATGTTTCCGGCAGCTTATCAGACTATCTTTCAACGTAGATAAGGTTAGACATTTATCTTTACCCTCTTATGTCTCTTTTTACTCAGAATTTAGAGTATTTTATCTTTTATTTACTAGCTTATTTTAGAACGTCCCCCTTTACAGTATATAGTATTGTTGATGACTTAACCATTCCATTGCCCTGATGAAGAACGTCTGTATAGACAATCGAAACGTTGGCAAAATATAAGCTATCGTTTGCACATCACCAGTTGAGCAATTAGATTCACTTTGAATTTCCCTGGTGGCAATCACTCAATCTTTAGAGCGAGTTGTCGCTTTGGCATTGGTATTCAAAGTATTATCGTCAGACAAACATATCACCATTCGTCAAAAACAAAACATTGAGTCAACAAGCTTGACGAACCTGTGCAATACAGACAGGGAATCAGCGTTTTTGAAAATGGGTCCATTACATAACAAAGTGCAATTGTTTCAAAATTTTAGTGTTATTATATTTCGTTGTGACCTTTTTATTCACATCGGAAAGATTTTTTGTCCCATATATTCATGTTTGCAGCAACTTCATATTATGCATCATGTGAGCCCATTTTAAAATTATTATTGTTTTTATATTTTGCTTTGACGCTTTATCTTCTAGAAACGACTTTTGACCAATATAACCGTGTGTTCAGCAACTTCTTATTTTGGATCAGGTAAGCCAGTTGACTGAATGTATTGTATTTCAACTTTAGTCGGGAGTTAATCGCATTCAATTGACAGGATATGACGAGATAACAAGAATGAATAACAACAACAACCTCAGTGAAAGAAGTGTCGTGTACTGATGCCATTGTAAGAATCTCCCGCCCACCCCTAATAAGCAACTACGCCCTAATTTATGTCTAATAGGCAATACAATGTTGGGGCACGATCAAAAAATTTTGTGACCGATTCTTATCACCTTCCCGGCGACACAATTCAAAAACTATTGTATAAGTAACCAAACATGCCAAGACAACGATACGTTGACAGGGATAAAATGTAATGTATAATTATTGATTCTACTCGTATGCCTATGCCAAGAAAGCTACGGTATGAAAATATTTCTCTAGTGAAATATATGACCTGTAGATGAGTTTAAATTCCAAAAGAACCAGAATGAGTCACCTTCTTTCTTAAATAAATGCTTCTGAAATAAGGTGTGAAAAAATCACATGGATTTCTACTCTGTAGCTCCTTCTAACACGCCTGAATAACTTTTTACAGCCAATAATTTCAAGCCGTCTTCTGCTTGAATAATAGATACTTCATTTGTATGGTGATAACATGTCAATTAGCATTTTTCATGACAATTGAGTGTTTAACGTTTGTTATTTTAATTTACTCCCAATGGTGGTCTAATTGTTCCAACAACGATGATGGAGCGGGGAGAGATTTAAAGCACCATGTGAATTAAGTCTAATATGAGGCAATAAATATTAGCTCACAATGGTTTAAAGCGCGTTATTTGACTTGAGAACAGAGGTTACTCGCTAGTTTTTTAACTTCCCCGCTTGTCGATAAACTGCTTGAGGAAAGAACATGTGCAAAAAATAACAAACGAAAAATCATTTTTGGTCTATTCATGACAAGCCTGAAAAATTTGATGGAGACACACCATCACGTCAAGTGGCATATTTGTAGCTTTGTAAAGGGGTGGGACCAGAATTTTTGTATGTCAAATAATGACTCATAGTGGGCGCCACAGGTGAAAAAAAATACCAAAAATATAGTGCTTTTATTCTATATTGCATCAAATAAATATAACATCGCGTCGGAGGCGCGAAACAATTTTGAAAGATTTTATTTAAGAGCCTGAAAACAACTAAATATGCATAGATATCACCTAGCGCCGATTTCGCGAAAAAATGTTAGAATTTCCGCGTTTTAAAGCACTTAAAATGCAAGAGATGATTTAAAACTAAATCTCCTAACCAATGAGTTCCATGGCTCAAAATATGCCTGAGTTTGAACAAACGTTTCAATGTGTTTAGTCAGGGATCGCATATGACATATTTTGAAATACTAAAAAATAGTGTGTGAAATTGCTATGACACGTTCACCGAATATCTTACTAGAAAGTTATCATAATGATTTTTTGACTAAAAGAAACTAATTAATACGGGATCATTTAACAGAAATTAAGGAGCGGCTCTACGAGCACTCTAGCTAAATAATTCTTTCTTCGTTCACAAAATTACTATTATTAGTAATCTTTAATTTAAAGAGGGCGTGGTCAAAATTTCAAATGTTGGCTATCAAAATAAAAATCTAGCATTGTCAACGACATTCCACATTTTTTCGGTCGACGAGGGGGAATTCCATATGCTAATTATAAACTCATGCATAAAATGAAATAAAATATCGGAGTATATTAAGCAGGATATTTTTTTCGACCGGTAATTCATTTGGATGGAATATGCAGAGTTTAAATATTTTTCTCTTTGTATCAGCCTGTAATATTACATAAGCTTGTGTAAAAAAGATTCTGAAGTACTCGGTTATATTGCCTAATTATGATTTGATCAATACATGGGGTAATTTGTTTCATTGCGAGACGGTTCAACATTACCTCACTCACTCAAAAATATCGTTAAATCATTAAATCCCTCCTGGCCTAAATTATGGCTGAGTACATAGATTAACAAATCATGCATATGACAAAATAATGTACTGACCTCAATTATGGTCTTTCAATAAATCGTCGTATTCTTCGATTGCCGGAGCGGTTTAATCCAGAACATTCAGATTTTCTTCCATTGCTAATCATAAAAGTAAAATATTCAAGTCAATATTTATTAACAATTAACTTTTTGTGTAAACACAATATATTCCAAAATCAGTTTCTATTAATCAGTGAGCATAATGTCCTGTCAAAATGCTACAAAATTCCAAGTCTCAGATTCCACTCATTGAATTTTATAATAGCAGCTTAGTTCAATTTGTTAGTTCCACTATTTGTAGTAGATCTTCGTCGTGTAAGTTAGGGCGCTGCTCCGGACCATTCTTAGGGTAGATTTCAATAAAATATGGTATAAAACAGATTTGTGTCACCAGTCAACCCATTCTTATTTTACACCATATTCAAAGTTAGTCAAATTTTTGATGATTACAGGATGATCTTAAACGATGGGAATTAATTAAACGTAGTTAGATAGATGGTCTATTCAATACTTAGATCACAAGAATATTTTGAAACAAAACAACTTCAACACTCATATTCAATTTTGAATATGCTGATGATAATTGGGCAGCACAACAGTATCGACGATCCAGATGCGACAGCAGTACTCCCTATTGGCAAAAAGTAAGTAATTCGTTTTGTGTGTATAGCGCTACATATAAAATTTCTAGGTTTGGATTTTAGACAAAAACATACTACTATTCCCTGTCGGTCAAGGAAGTACTTGAGATAACGATTCTTACGATGCTTTCATTTAGGTGTGTCCACTGTTGTTTCCTGAAACTTCTGGTAAAGTGAGTCGCGTGACTGAATTGAGTCACGTGAATTCTGTTGTTTTTTTCAATTTTATCTGAACAATTTCAGGTTATGTATATCTTGTACAATACGTTTCAATATGCCCAACCAGAGATCAAGGAAAGTTTGTTCTGTTCTGGATTCAACAAGGTCAAACTAGGCGAACAATATAAACCCAAGGACGGCGTTTTGAATCACGTTAGGTCTTGGTGGCTTTCAAAATGGATTATCACATATATAAAAGAAGGACATCGACGAGCACAGAAGGGTACTACTTTACCGGAAGTGCGGAAATCATAGCGATATACTCGTTACAAGTAGTTTTGTTCTAATAGATCAGTTTAACGGTATTCAAAATTTACTATATAATTAAAACAATGTTTCAACTTTTCAGACTATAGTTGCTTTTAATTGAACATAATGTGCCAACTTTGTAGTAAATGCCAATATTTGTTAAATTTTAAAACATGGAATTTAACATACAGCATGATTTCATTAGACAACAGTTAAAGTCTGGCAAATGTAATTGTCGAAAGTTCGCACGGTTTAATTGCAATAATTTGACCATTTTTGCTGTAACTAATCCATTTTTATTAGTTATTAAAATTACACTTCTGCCAACTTGAATATATCATCATAATTCTTAGAGACTTTGGATAAATTCGATGCTATAAATTTTATTACATTGTCACGATTATAACGCGTGGAAGGAGGAACAAGTACGAACCAAGTTATGTTTAATGTGTCTACAGGGCAAGTTTTGGTCAGTTCAAAAAGAGCGTACGACATATTTGAGAGAGAGAGAGAGATAGAGACAGAGAGGAACACGGAAAAACAGGCAGTAAAAATTAAAGGCCTTTAGTCATCCGGCCAGGCGTTTTACTCCATAATGGAACTATTATATCATCCTAATAAATATATTGAGGACTTGAGTTTTTGACATGGATAGATATGGACAGGCCAGTCAACAACAATACCAACAAAAAAGCTTCTTTAGTAACATACACTAGCAAAAGAAAATACTCTAGAACCCTACAACTTCTTCTCGAAAGCCTTGTAAAAACAAATCTTCGTTCTTCTCACGAATTTGGATAACATGTCAAGGTCAAACTGACATATATATTGTGGTACGTCTAGCTTCATTGAGTCTCACGAGTTTCTGTCCAAGTTTTTAAATCGATTTAATATTAAACGAGATCTGTATATGAGCTAGGAGAACTGGAAATTTTAATGGGTCCGAATCAGTAACACTTATCAGGAAATAATATTAGAAATTCCTGTGGCTTTACCCAGGAGATCTCCCTTGGTTCAAACCCGAAATCGCACGTAATAACAAATTGGATCTACCATTTTATACACTTATACCCCATTGTCTACAATAAATTTTAGTTTTGCAGCAAATTGAAATATCTGCTGTCAAAGCACGGATAGGAATGTTTCATTGTTACACCAACTACCTTGCGTATTAACTAGTGGTTGTTGCTCCAATAGGTGCGTATTAACCCTCGAATAGATTCACTGATTCACAAACTGGCCTGGTGACGTCGAAAGCTTTTTTGAGGAAACTCAAAAAAAATATTTTTTTCTTAAAGGGATGTGCCATTTTTTATTCCATATTTTATGGATATTGAATTTTGAGACCGAAATGTATAGAAGCGGTCACAGTGCGACGAAGGTGGGCATAAATAGAAATGAATAGGAATAAAACAAAAACTAGTGATGTCATTCATGATATTCTTCGGCCTCATAAGATTCTTATTTTACCAATAAATATTTAAATTATTTTATAGCCACTCATATGAGTGAATCACTTATCAAAAAAGAGTTTGTAGTTCATTACAAGAACTCTTATTTATCGAAATGCATTAAAGTCACAAATACAAACTACCTCAATACATTCTTGTTGGCATCTCTCAGTAAGTGCTCGATACAGCTTCGACACCATAAATACAATGAAAAATTCGTTAATTTTTTATTGAATTAGTATATAGAGGCACTTTGGCCTTTTTATGGTATTTCGCGCATATGTCTAAGATTGAATAACAAAGATAAACTACGAAGTATTATACATCGATGTAAAATTAAAACTAATATCGTGATTAGAAATAGGCGAATATTACGCTTAAAAATATTTTGTGAATTCGCTGTTTGTTTCCAGTTATTCCGCTTTTAAAATACACGCGTCTCAAAAATTGACACTATATTTTTGTTATAAGCTTTTCTCAACTGTTCAATAATGTTCAATTCATCTACACCACGTTTTTTCAACCTCTTGTCACCAAATCAGTAATGTTTAATACAACTGAAAACAAGATGAATTGTTTTAAAACATGTTCGTTATACCTGTTTTGCTTTAATGGAACGTTGAAAATACACCGATGAACAGACCAAAACCGAGAAAAAATGGGTCAAATTACTCGATTTTTTAATTTTAACCAATCTTAAAATCGCATCTCATTTCCAAATTGCCGCGCTCACGAGCAACTATGGACATACTTCTTGTCTTGCCAACTTCAACTGCGTTTGTCACAACGTTGCATTTATTCTTAGCTTTCCTGCTCAATCTTCAAAGCATTTTATTCGTTTTATTACAACAGCTTTGTGGGTTTTTGGTATTTTTGTTCCACTCCGCCTGAAATCATTTCATTATCTGTGAATGTGATGTACTTGATGACACATTTACTCAGTTATAGCATAGTACGTGCTGCCTACGACCAAATTTGGTAATCAGTTACTTTTACCATCTTAAAGTTGTGGAGACAAAAGGGGGGGGTCGAATTCTTTACTCCTTGTAAAAAGTTGTTCGCCGAATTTGAAAAGTCGTCATTTTGGGGCAGAAAAACGATAAGAAAGTACACAAAAAGGTTTTTCTCTATTTGGAAAGTGGGTGCTCTGTTTCGCAGCCTGTGGTTACAATCGATGCGACATCGCTTTATTCAATCTCAATTCAATATTTTCTTAAAAGTTTTTTCCGAGAGTTTGAAAATTCGCCATTGTCATTTAAACAACTGAAATCGAGGCATTCAAAGATCGCGGTCGAACAGCAAAAACTTAAGTTTACAAATGAGTTTAGGATGCGCTCCGAGCCACTCATTTCTAACGTCCTGGGTTCGAATTCCGTGAGGGATCGTTATATGCGGGAGGGTCTCTGAACACCTCGTGAACCACAAACTAACTTCTTAAGGAATATTGTCGCTTCCATCCAAAGTTGATGATATTCAAAAATACCCCAGACCGACGGCCGCAAAACAATTTCGAGCATACTTGGGATTGGTGTGTTATTTTTAACGCTTTGTTAAAAATTGTGCGGGAATTTTGGAACTTACGCATCTCTTGGTAGCCGAGACCGAAAAAAGCGTCAACTTCTCAATAGACTGATAGAGTAAATGCTGCATTTCACGGGATCAAAGAACGTTCTTATCCATCCCGATCGTACTGCATTATTATCATTAGTAGTCGATGCTAGTCAAGGTTTTATGGGAGCCGTTTTACAACAATTTTCGATTGGTGCTTGGTATCATCTAGGTTTTTATTCGAAATCACTTAGTGCTGCTCAGAAGCATTGCACGACATTCGGCCAGTGACGTATTCAGAACCAGAACCGAAGACCCAAATATTTTCTTCAAAAATAGCCAAGGACGCGCTAAAATTTTGAGATTTACTCCGTTTCAAAGCACTCAAAAAGGCCAATTTAAGTTGTTTTTTGGGGGGCTAGGCATTGCACCATAACACCCCACTAAATACGCCAGTGCATTTCACCACGAATTGATCGCCGCATATTCAGTTTTCCGACATTTCAGCACTCTAATGAAAAGACAACGATTTCAACTTATTACGTATAATGACGCACAGTTGTAAAAGCTCTCAAAAATCCTGCTGAGTGAACTATACCAAGACAAGCTAGGCAACTCGAACTTATTACCGAGTATACCGAGAACGTAAATCATCTTTCTGAATCTCTCAACACTGATGCTGGGACGCGGTCTCGAATCGAACTTCTGTTTTGTCATTCAAATGGCAAACAAATACCTGATTCAAAACCAAAATCCAACTCCAGAAATGACTGGTTAATCACAGCCACCAACCTCCTGTCATAAAGTGATACACTTATTCGCTCTTGTGTCATTTCTCGAACGAATATCGACAGTTTACGCTTTTTCTATTTCCCACTCATATTTTGTAAAAGTAATTTTTTCGTAATTCTTACCTTTGTTTCATACACCGCCCGTTTTTGCGTATTCGAGGCATATTTGTATTTTCACGCGTTCTATTTTAACAAAATCACGCTTTTCCATAAGCTAAACTGCATTCAGGTGCTCATTTTCTCGAAAATGTCTTTACTTCAAATCCGATAACAACTGTTCAACGGGATGGCCGGTTAGCTCAGTCGGTAACAAGTTATAACAAATTGGAAAATATCTATCATTTTATACGCTCATACCTCGGTTTTTATACTCCGCGATCTACAATACGTTTTCGTTTTGCAGCAATTTGAAATATATGCTTGATGCACATTTGCGAGTTTTTAACTATATAGATTAAAACCTCGAATTCGAACCTCGATTTGTCGCATTGTCTGCGATGAAAATATTGTATCTTACCCACCTTGGCTTATCATAATAATTTTACTTCTTTTTTAGTTCACCGTATTCTAGATGAATTCCACTCTCTTAATATTACGCAACATAGCTTAACTTTAGGAGCTATACCAGTATAAAATAATGCTCTCATCAGTGGTTCAAAAATCTTTGGTCTTTTTGTTGAAAATACGCCATTTTGGAAGCAACACTATAAGACTATGTGATTGCACGCTGAAAGCGCACGAATATGTTGCCTATTTTGGAGAATTTTTTGTTAAAATTACAAAATCTTTCTGGACGGATTTCCCTCCCTCACAAAACTTTAAGTGGGCAAGTCGCCTAGTTCAGTCGCCATATGTTCTTTGACCCTGTTTCCTTAAAATGGTTTCTTGGATTATATTCAATAGTTAGAGGAAGTTAACAAATATGAATATAATATATTCCACGTCTACCTGTACAGTCACTGAAAAGATCGTCCCCAGCGGTTCTTGCGTATTGGCCCTCAGATAGGTTCACGGACTGGCCCAGTGATGGCGAAAGGTTTGGAAAACTTGAGGGGAAACACAGAAAAAACTGGAAAGTGGAAATTTTAATATTTTTTTCTTACCCAAAGAGGATACGTGAATATTTTTATTTCATATTTTGTGTATATTTATATTCTGGGACCAAAAATGGAAGCAGTCACTGAGTGACGAAAGCAGGCGTAAGTTAAAATGAAGGAAAATAAAACAAAACTATTAATAATATTCATAGTATTGATCGGCTCATAAGATATTTCTGTTTATAGATATTTAGTTTATCAAAAAGTATTCAAATTTGCTTAAATAAAGCACGGATAACTATAGTTTAAATTGCTAACGATCCATTTTTGAAAAGTCTTACTTGTTTCAATCAACAACGTTCACGCGCCATGATAACGACGTTTGTCACTGTACTGTCACTGGACATCCTTTTTATATACAGTTGAGTCTGATGGATCACCTTCTTTTCTATAGTATAAAAAGTATAACATAAGTCATGATGTAGATAAAAGTTGTATCGAGGAATTACTGAGTGCTACAAGAAGGTTGTAGTTCATTACAAGAACGCACATATATCGAAATGCATTAAAGTTAGAATTATATATTCTCCTCAATACATCAGAAACACAGTAATAAAAGTTATCGATGTTTTTATTGCATTAGTATTTACAGACACTTTTACCATTATATGGGATTTCGTGCCAGATTCTTCCAAGATTAAATATCAAGGATAAACGACGGTGAATTAATTATACCTCTATGCAACATTAACATTAGATATTATCGTCAAATAGGTGTTTATTACGCCTGCGCGGGTGATAACATGTCACATGTCTTGAACATTAACACTATGCTTCTGTTACACGCTTTTCTCAACTCTGTAATAATGTTCAATTCTGTTACATCACGCTTTTCAACTTCTTGTGCCACCAAATCAGTTAAGTATAATACATTTGGAAATTTAATTTTTTAAAATATAATTGGTCAGGATTCGCTTTGCTAAGTCAAAGGACAAAAACAACATAATGCGTTGGTTTAAAAAAGATGATTCAGATCTCATATCTCATCTCTAAACTGCTGCGGCCACTAAACACTATGGACATTCTCCTGTACAACCAACTTCAACTACGTTTGTCACAACGTTGCTTCACTTCTTATCCCTCCCGCGAAATTTTCCACGCTTTGTTTATTATAGTCAACAAAAATTTGTATATTAATTTACTTAAAGAGTGCCGTACATTATGAAATCGGAACACTTGATTTCCTAATCACATGATTGTTCAATCATATGCAAGCTTTAAAATTTGTACTGCGCAGGTTACACACATAGATATTATTAGATACTTGGTGAATGATTGACAATTAAATACAGAAAACTACATAAGACGCGATTCAAATCACAACCCATATTTTGAAACAAACTGATTTTTTCTAATTAACAAAACTCAAATTCCCACTCTTTTCTGATGTCGTCGATGTAATAATATCTGCCTGTGGGATTTTTGGTCTATCTAACACCTGTACATCAAATATTATGCATTAACAAATAACAGTTGCGTTCAATCTAAAATCTATATAGAAACAGTAACCTAATGATCTTAATTTTTTTAACGGTGATGATCGTATGCACAAAACTCACATTAAGCGGATTATTTTATTATTGCTTCCAAATTATAATGTTAACTAATTGGAAGATGAATCATCCATCTATATAGGTATATATGTATATAGGTGAATGAACTGCGCAGAATAACAATAAACGAGGCATAACGTAGTACCAGCAATAGCACTCGGAGCAAAAAACATTCGAATCAAAATTGAACCCTACAACTAAATGCAACAAATACTATCTGCCCTGGCCGATAACAGTAAATGGCCTGATAATACACACAAATCTGACACATCTGCGAAGACGAAAACATGTGCTACGCCATACATTTTTTTTTTTTTTCGAAATATTGCAAAATTACATAAAATAATATTGGAAGAAAAACAATGTCCGGTTTGGTAATCCCGCCCGCCCCCTACCCATAGCGGATAGAATAACAATTTGGTTAGGGCTGTCGAACAGGGAGTTCATGCTTAAAAAATTGTGATTGTACGAAATGATAGATAGGTTTTATCATCGCCCACTATTTGACCTAAGTCATTATATAACCACTACTTCCGAATGACTGCGGTATCAAGAAGTAATTCACGGAAACAGGATACAGATAATGAATGGCATCACAGAACACAAATGTTTTGGGTTCCTGCTCATTTTCAGGCCCATGTTTCTCGAAAATATTGTTGATTTATATTTTCAGTAAACCATGGAATGAATTGAAACCATATTTACCATTGCTATTAAAAAGATAACCAATTCACTATCACGAATAATCTCTTCTTTAGAGACTATAGTCACAATTCAAACTTTAAAACTGCAAGATAGGTTTTACCTGCATACTGGAGTCACGTAAGTTGTTGCAGACTCAAAGGATCTGTCCGTCGTATCGTTATGTTCAACCCAGTATAGACAGCTTTGATATGGTATCCTTCCCGCTTTGTGTGCAATGTTGGTTACTTCGTCGCCAATCGCTAATTCCATGTAAATAAATACCGTCCCCTTTTAGTATTGCAATTTCCTCTATAAAAAAATAAATATATAAGTATATGATACGTTTCATATAAGCTCGTTTTGAGCGAATTTTGATAATAAAAAACTAATATTACAAATTTGGGTATAAACAAACTGTAAGTGGCAATATACTCCAAATTTACCTTTCCATTTTTAGGGTCCGAATAAATTTGACTAAAATATTTTTATTGTACTTAACAGATAAATTTTAAAACTTCCTCTTCCTTCAACAAGTTCTTTTCTTATGGTCTATTCAAAGCTGATTCGAACAACCTGCTCTTCTAATCGATTCGAATCACCGAATTAAATTTCCGAGGCCTGCTTCTGAGCTTTCAAAGGGACTCGCCTTGTCCCCCTCGATTTCACTAAATGCTTTAAATTATCGGTTTAGGACTATTGTTAGCAATTCTAGGTAGAAGTACATGGTTTATCTCGTATATTTAGTTTACCGAGTTTAATTTCAAAGTATTTTTGCCTAGTTAAAACAATACAAACCTTATCTATTTTAACTTTGACCGAGTTTTCTTTTTGTAATTTTACTAAGTAAATTTACTAGGTAAAATAGATAACTTTATTTATTTTACAACTAGGTTCAGAATACTAGATACCTAGTACAAAGCAACTACGTAAATCATATTTTCATTTATTAAAAATGCCTTAGATGCCAGCTAAACGACAATTACCTAGTTTACCATGTTTTTAACTAGGTACTACCTAGGTTTGAAAATATAAACTAGTTACCTAGTAATGCTTTACCTACTTTTTGTGGTAAATCCGTTTCACTTTATCTAGTTTAAAAAATAACTAGGCTACCATCATTATTTCGAGCGTGGTTTGGTGTATCGCTATCGATAACCTAACGAACGGATTGTAAAAATTTTATCATGTTTATTACCAATGGTGCATGCTGTTCATTATATAATTCAAAACTTCACCCAGTTTTTGAATACTTTGTCAAGAATGGCGACAATGCGTCAATAGCGATATTACTGATCAAGAAATCAGTATTGTGACAGAAGGCATATTAACGGCTTGAGGAAAAAGATCTTAGAAACAAAATATAGAATATTGTCTTGGGCTCCCTTTCAAACACCATTTCAGAGACGGCAAAATAGGTCATAGGTATGCAGTTAGCTATCTAACGTGTAATTATTTTTGGTTAATGTTTGCTAAAAGCAGGGTTACAGTAACTCTCTAAAAAAAGATTTCCCCAAACCACTTAAAGGCAATTAAATGCATTCGTAAGAACTCGCTACTCACAAGAAATACAACTCAAGATGGCTTATTATGGGTTTAATATATAACTACAAAAAGAAACAATTTTAGCGATTTACAATATTCAATTTGTTCGCAAATCTTATCATTATTTTGACCACTCACCTGACAACATCATATTACCAAATCATATATATGACTACACTGTAACAAAAAATTCACTGGTCATTTGCAGTAAAAGCTATTCCAAAAGTTTAAAAAACGCTATATTGATGAAATTTATGCCAATTATGGGCTGTTGATCGACCGCAGCTTCGCGGTGCGTCGTATTGTATGTGATGGAAATAAAATCACGAAAGCCCTTTGTACTAATAAATCTTCGTTCTTTTCTCAAATTTGGATACCATGTCAAGGTCAAACTGACATACATGTTCTAGTACATCTAGCATAATTGAGTCTCACGAGCTGCCCCACTGCGTAATCACTGTCGCTGCCCAATTTTTGAATCGATTTATTTTTAAACAAGACCTGCGCTTACCAGCTGGAAGAACTGTAACGGGATTGGAAATTTTGAAGGGTTTGAATCAGTAATCATTACCAGGAAATAATATTAGGAAATCTTTCTTTTGACTCATAAGAGATCTCTCATAGTCCAACACCAAAATTGCACGTAAGAACAAATTAGAAAATATCTATCATGTTTTTTGCCCCGTGATCTACAATACATTTTTGTTTTGCAGCGTATGTATTTGCTTGATACACATTTGTGAATTTTAACCATAAAGATTCGAAATACGCTATGTAGTATTGAAGTCGAATATGTGTACTCAACTCTCAACCCGGCCGTGCCCGGTTATTCAGTCGGTTAAAGTACGGAAGGGTGAAGTTCCTCCGTTGCACCACCGAGCTCGCACCTCAGCGAGGCACTTAACGGATACCTGCATAGTCACTATAATGTCCGTGTCTAGCGGTAGCTGTGTATTGAATCTCCAATAGGTTCACTGATTCAAAAACTGACTGGAGACAGCTAACCATGTCATTCATGATATTCATCGGATGTTTGTGATTCATTTATGGTTTATTTCATCATTAAGATTAATTTTTTTTTGCCACTCGTATGAGTGGATAACTTGCGAAATACATCGTTTCGTTCACGAATGAACTAGTACTTTTTAAATTATTAAGACGTGGAGATATTTCGTCACTGAAACGCTTACTCGCTCCCATTCTCGCTATTCAAGTTCACGCGCCATAATATCGTCATTTATCATCGAGATCTTACTGAGAGCTACAAGAAGGCGTTTGTAGTTCATTACAAGAACTCATATAAACTCATATATTGAAATGCGTAAAAGACAGAATTACAAACTCTCCTAATTACATTCTTGTTCATATCTCCCAATAAGAGTTTGATACAGCTTCTAAATACAATATTAAATTCGTCGATGTTTTTGTTATTGCATTAGGATATAGAGGCACTTTTACCATTTTATGGTTTTTCGTGCATATATCCAAGATTGAATTATAAAGGTAAACGATGGAGAAATATACATCTATGTAAAATTAAAAACAATATCGCGGTGAGAAATAGGTGAATATTACACCTGCATCATGGGAAAAAATTATCATGCGAATTCCTACAAAAAGTTTGTTTCCGGTTATTCCGTAGTTTACATGTCTCAAACATTGACACTATGCTTCTGCTATATGTTTTTCTCAACTCTGTAATATTGTTCAATTCTGTGGCGGTGCCACCAAACAGTAATGTTTAATACATTTGGAAATATATTTGTGTAGTATATTTGGCCAGGATTTGTTTTGCTGAGTCACGGGACAAAGACATTATAACGCGTTCGTTTAAAAGCGATAATTCAAATCTCATATCTCATCATCAAGCTGCTGTGCGGGGGAGGCACTATGGGCATTCACATACCATACCAACTTTAACTACGTCCGTCAGTAACCTAATATTGGTCATGATAGATGTTGATGATATCTCATCTTAAAACTACTGGGACCGCGAGGCACAATGAACATTCTTCTGTCTTACAAACTTCAGCTACGTTTGTCACAACGTTGCATTTATTTTTATCCTGCCTGCTAATTTTTCAACAAAAATTTGTATATTTATTGTCATATAGTTCCGTACATTATGGTATTAGAACAGTTGATTGCTTATTCACAGGACTGTTTAATAATCTACCAGCTTTAAAATTTGTATATTCATTTCCGTATAGTGCCGTATGTTATTATACATTACCCAAATTTGATTCTTGGTGGGTGTATGATGGGCAATTAAATACCAAAAAAAACATAAAAACGTGATTTGAAACACAACCCAATGTTTTGAAACAAACGGATTTTTTTCAAAAAAATGAAACTCGAATCGCTACTCATTTCTGATACATAAGGGCAATCTGATGTTATCCGCATGTGAGATTTAGTTCTATCTGGCATCTATCTATTCAAATATTATGTCTTAACAAATAAAATTTGCGTGCAATCTATATAGAAACAATTAGATAATGATTGCAATTTTTCTAGGGGTGATGATCTTATGCACAAAGCTCACAATGACTGGATTATTTTGATATGCTTCCGAATAATAAATTTAACTAAAATGAAGGATTTCGCTCGTATGCGCGCAAGTCTAGATCGGGTAATTTTAAAAAGATATTACATATTCCGCCGTCACTGTCACGTCTGTGCGAGGGTCGACTCAATAACCAACTCTCGAATAATCTTTGGATTCTCTATATGTGTTTGACGAATGAACTACGCAGAATGGCAATAAAAAAGACATGGGTGACTAACCAAAGGCCACTTATAAATCAAAGAACTACTACTGCATAAAGTAGTACCAGCAATAGCACACCAAGCGAAAAACATTCCTATCAGAACTAAAACACTACAACTAGACGTACAGAATGCTAGACTCTGGCCGATGATAGTAAATGGCCTGATTTTATCGACAGGCCTGACATAACAGGCAATCACGCTAAGCATGATAACTAACTACCACGGCAACTTGCCATAAAGGAAGATGTAGATGGTCACCTTCATCCAACGCAAATAACACCCTTCTATAGCCGCCCATTTTCTACGGCATGTTCTTCGTATAAAGTGCAGTTACTGACTTTACATTGTACGTCTTCGTCGTAGAAGTTGTTCTTAGTTATTTCCTTTCATGAGCTAAAAAGATTATATCATAACGACTGGCTCCGAGTTTTCCAAAAAGTATCACTCCTTCGAACGAAAAACGAGACAAATTAAATAAATCGAACAGACAACCAGTTCTGTAAACCTAAGATAAATAGTTATCGTTTTCAGAGTACAACTACAAATTGGACTTTTAACTTACAAGATAGGTTTTGTGATGTTACCCACCAAAATCAGAAATTTTATTTCAAATAAATAAAAAAATAAATACTGTCAGTTTTTGGAATTACAGTTACCCCAAAAGTAAATAAATCTATAACTATATGATACGTCTCGTGCAACCTTGCCTCTTTTGAATTGCTAAAATAACGCTAATATTACAAAATTTGATATAAACAAATGTAAATGGCAATATTTTTCGAATTAATATGTACTTCTAATCGATTCGAGTCGCCTAATTTAAACTTCCAAGGAGACTGGCCTTGTTCCGCTAGATTCCATTACACGCTTTGAATTATAGGTTTCGGCCGTATTTTACTATCATCATGTACATTTCCAATGACATACGCTGTTATAAAATAATTCAAAACTTTACACCGCCCCGTGGAAAATTGTACATTTTCAAGCATGGTGAGTGGTGACATTGTGTCAATAGCGATATTTCTGATCAAGAAATTAGAATTTCACTGAAATAAGTTATCCGTAGGCCTATTGTGGTGGAAGGCATATCAAGATTTGCAAGATCTTCGAAACAAAATGAAAAAAAAATATTGTCTAAGGTCGCCACTTTAAGCTCCATTTGAGAGATGGAAAAATAGGACGTGCAGTGCAGTAAGCAGAGTGTAAATATTTTTTTGTTCGAGTTTACTCGACTTTCTGGAAAGCACTTAAACGTAATTAAGTTAAATCTTCACTACTAACAAGGAACACAACTCGAGTTGGCGTACTGTGGCTCTGATATAATGATGGTGCCCTAGTTATTTTTAAGAGTGGGTGAAGTAAAATGAAATTACCACCAAATTAGATAAAGTATTACGAGGTTTCCTAGTTTCCAAATCCGAAACTAGGTAGCACAAAGATTAAAAAACAAGTAAATTAGTTAACTGCCATTGGGCTATTGGACTGCAGTTACGGCATGTTTAAAAGATGTGAACGTGTACCGCTTATACCACTCAACCCCTTGTACAAAAACATAGGGTATTATACTGGTGGCTAAGCCATCCTTCGGTCAAGAACTCCGACCTTGGATATAAAAGGACAATTAGCATAGGGATAGGATATCATTTTTATTCTGCTGAAGAGAAAAGCCGAGAATACAGCTTAACCATATGGCGACCATGACCTCTCGTGCAGCTAAATGTTCCGAATCAGGGCGGAGGTCCTTTTAAAATTTCTAATTTTTCCTGGGCCTCGAGACCAGGGGTGAGAGCACATCTTGTAATTTATTTTTTTTCTCAGAGATGTTGTTTTTTTAACAAATGACCTCATTTCCGGAATTTGTTTTTAAATTTCATCAAACAATACTATTAAAGTTTCCTAAAAGATATTCATAAAATAAAATTAATTTCTGAGATCTTGAACTCAACAGACAGTTTAAAGTCGCCAAAAAACGAAAAATCACCCTAGACTATATTTTCCTTCTAATCTCTACCGTAAAGCTACAAATTTCAGGCATATCCTCAGATACCCCACCAACATTGCAAACCCGTAGCATCAAAGCTATTTTACCAACAATGACTTTGATGCAATGCAAGTCTTTCATTAAACCGTCCTTGTTTTTTCTTCCATTTTACAGGTCACCACATAACGTGATGTGGAAAAGATATACATCTTCAAATCAGACCACACAACAGTGAGCTTTTGGTTGATCCCACCGACATGAAAAGATAGCAATTATTAGAAACCTCTGGCTGTGTTTTATTATTGGTATTTGTCGCTTTACACACCCGTTAATTACCAGCAATGCTACGACTTCGCCAGTTGAAATAAAAATTTGACCAAAAGAGTACTTTTCTAGGGAATGCTATTATACTGCTACTAAAGGGATGGGATTTAAAAAACATTTCGACAAGCACTTCTTACCGAAAATTTTTATAGCACGCGGTGGCAGAATATTTATTTTTTAGTACGATTGTAACTGTGCAACCCTTTAAATGGCTTTGAACAAAGAAATCTCATCTCAAACATCATTTTAATATTGAATGGTTTGAACAAAGTACACAGTTGTGCGAATATCGTTCACACTTCTAGCTGAAATATCAGTTTTGAAAACATTTGACTCAGATTCCTATCCCATAAATCAAGCAATTTTTTCATTTAAAAAAACAAGTATATTGCTTTTCAAATTCCAACCAAGTAAATACTAACTTCATATGCAGCAAAGTAGTGTAGGGTAGCAGTGATATAACATATGGTCTCCGAAATTCAACTCAAAATGAAGTCACGCTTTTGCACACAAAATATTTTTGAGCAAAATTATTGGTCAAAGAATGTACAAATTTGACATATAAAAAAAAAACTGATGAACAGTATTTGTAGAAAGCGAAAAACGTCTCGCTATCACACATCATTTAAAGCTTGTTGAGTGAAATATTGCATCTTTTGAAGTTAAACAACCTGCACTTGAGTAGCACTGCGAATTCTGCAACCCATCCATAAAGTAAGGAGAACAGAAGCCACAATACTGCTATGCAGCAGGGTTTTTTGGCAAAATGAATTTGAAAATGGTTAAAAGACTGCTCGTTTATATGGACCCTTCCATTCCCTCTGTGACTTGATTAAATGGCGCTTATCACGAAAAAAAACGTTATAGATCAAACAGCCGTGTTAAGTATTCATAAAAAAGTATCATTTACCCAATCAGACTCATTTTTTTGTCAAGTATGGATTATACTGACTGATCCCACCTTAGCGGTGGGATCAATCAGTATCCCATACTTAACAAAATAAATAATATTTTTCTTGACTGGATATGTATGTGAAAGCAGTTGTGATATTTCATTCCCACTCTGTTGTGCCTGGTGGTTTAGAAGTGAGATCCAGCATCACTCGAGATATGCCAGTGACATTTTCAAGTTGTTTGACCATTTCTAGTATGATTGATTCTGGAATTTCAACTCCCGGAGTTACTGCGACGCCTGTCATAAAGTCACTCGACACAAAAGGACGAAGAACAACTGATCTCTGGCAAGACGGCGATCGTACCATCAAGTCTCGATCAAAATGTAAAGGAACCAGAACAACGGGCATCTGAAAAAAGGAAGGTCAATCTTCATGAATAAATTTATTCGAAATTGACATTATGCATAAATTAACCACATGGCACAGCTTTTGCAATTAACAGTGCCGAATACCAGAATCAAACATTCAATTTTCAAATTTAAAATACCGATGAATCAAACAATGGTTGATTTATACATTCTTTATCGTAATTGTAAAAAAATCTATGGGAATATCTACGGCACTTCTTGAAATGTAAAACAGTGTAGTTCAGACTTATTCTGTTTTTTAGAACACAATTAAGCTCATCACTACGAGTATAGCCCTATAATAGGGGAGTGCTTCCTATCCAGGTGGGTTTTTAACCACGTCATCACATCAGATTTAGTTGTTTCTCATGTCAAAAATCTTCATAACGCTCTTAACTATTATGTTTGACAGATGAAACCTTACATTTATATATATATATACATATATATATATATAATAAGCCAAATTCTGATTTTCCAATTTTAATAATTAGTTGCAATGTGTTAAACTGCTAAGGGTATATAGTGTTAGTTATTCTATTTTATTAAGTACTGTGTTCTAAGTGAGATCAAGTGTATGTTCCCCAAGAATTCCGTTCAGGTAAAAAATTCTTGACGCACTTCTACCAATGAAGTTATTAAATAAAAGGGCGAAGCCAAAAAATGGCCATTGCCTCGCAAAACATACACCCATTCTCATGATGTAGTTAAACCTTTTCCCCTTTTTCTGCCGATATATAGTTGAAGGTGATTGATATATTACATTTTTTTATAGCCACTTCTCAGAGTGGATCTGGAGGGTTACAATTGTTGGTAAGATACAATCTTTTCCCGTTCGCCTACCCAAGTTATTACGCACTGAGTTGAGGGGCGGGCATGGATAATCAAGCCGACTCGTATGGACTCTACCCAGATATCTTCAACCTGTGATGCCAACCCAATAATACTAATATTGATAAGATCTAGGGTAACGACTCAACTGGGGAGGTAGGTAGAGAATTTCATGAGGCATGTGTCACTGATGGATCGCAACGCTGAGTTGCGATCCTTTAGTAGCTCATGCTTGACAAAACTGAGACTCTGATTAGAAAGAATCCTATTATCCAGTCTCGATTTACCTGGGCAACCTTGTCTAGAAGTAAGTTTTCTTGAAGAACACGGTGAGCTAAGAAATCACATTGTCTGAGTGTTGCAAGCACAGGAGATGATAAAACTGTTGGTGTTATGTCCTGTATGAAGGTATATATATTTACTAGAGTTTTAAAATATAAAAATGTTTTCCCTAAGTATGAGAACAACGTAAACACAAAGACAGGAGATGCTAAATGGGTATAAGGTCGTACTACATTCACAATACTGAAAGTTGATTCGAGTTGGGCCGAAACCAGCACACAAAATTGAGCCAACTAACGGCCACTCAAATGGCAAAGAGATCTTACAAAATAACCCTTACAGAATGTTAATAAAGTGCAGTGATTAGTATATGTCCTGGCTGATTATAAAAATTATCTACTACTTCTTAATAGCCTTTTAGTCATTTCTTACGTTACAGAAAATATTCTTTAGACCATACCTTCCAGGGCAAGGATGGCAAGAAATATACCTTTGACGATTTATTTTTTTCATTACCGATTTAGATAAATTGACTGTGCGTAGATTGATAATTAGAAAGTAAAGAAATGGAACATCTAAAGTTTTTTTAATCCTGTTATTTACGCTTACCCTATATATTAAATTTATACTTAAGAAAAAAAATTCATCTATTCCGCATTCATTAAGTTCTTCTACGTTAGAAGTTTGGCCTTTGTGCTATCATATTTTGAATTAAAAAAATTAAAAATTTATAGAAAGCATTTAAAAGCAAAACTATTCGATAAATTTATTTTAATTTTGACATTTTCAACAAGAAAAGCAGTAGTAGAAATATAATTCATAATGAAACTAATATTGCAAGATAACTACCTGGAGTGGATCTTTGATTACATCGCCAAATATGAAAACAACACGATTAACATTGTGACAAATTCTTGGTATAATTTTGGCAAAATACATCATAATCTTCCAATCAATGGATTGCTGAGATGATGACAAACCAGCAACATAACTATATGTTCGACCATCACCCTGATGTCAAAAAACATAGGTTCATTAGGTTACTATTTCCATACTTAGAAAGGTAACATAACCCCAGTAAGACGAGGAAATTCTAAAAGAATTCTTAAAAAATAGCATTTTTTTTAGAAGATGATATATTGCGCCAAGTAAGAACCACAGATGAACTGTTCCCAAAAATGGGATAAATCAATTGCTTGTGCACAAAAAAACCTTGGTCACACAATTTCAATGTATATCCAGATCCTCGAAACATGTTTTACATTGAAATAGAATCTTCCGGCTATGTGTCTGACAACATATAAAAAGCTTCAAAATAGGGTAAGGGGTGAGCTTATAGCCATGATTCTTCATCTAATTATTTTAACAACACAAAATTGTTGTATACTTTTTGCCTACCAGAACTTTAGAAATGAATTATCAAATAGAAAAACTTGTCAGGCTTGAATCAAACGCCAAATGACTCATATTATAACCAATTTCATTTAACAGTAAGATTTATTCCATCTTGTTTGTGAAAAGAAGTTGAAGACCATTGTGAAATAAGGATGCAATATCACATATTTGTCAACTATTTGGTGGCTTACACTAGATCAAACTTTCTTAAATTAACAGTTTTAACGACGAAATTACCTTTGTGGATGTCCCACCGAATCGTATCTAAGGTGTTTCAAAATAATTAGGCTGATATTTATTTCATAGAACTGAACTCCAGGGCCTTAAAAGGTGCCAACACATGACAGCATGTTTAATTGTATGTTTTATTCTACCCTTGCATTAGCAGAGATAAAATAAAACAAACATAAAAACCTGGAACCTATGAAAAATTATATTGCAGCCTAGCTAGATTGAATTTTCTACATCACCTGTACTCCCACTGTTTTAATCGGCAGTAATATAGCTCGAATTTGAAATTTTGATGAAAAATGAATCAACTTTTCTCTGTCGTTTTCACTTGTAGCTGCATGAACATGCTGAGATAAAATATGTTTTCAAATTAACAGAGGAAAATCAATCATTAGTTTTATATATATATATATTCAATATATGGTGCATTAGACTAGAAGAACTGTTTTTTGATAATATAAGTAATTTTATCAAATATAACCATTAACGTCGGTATATATTCAATATGCAGATCAAGTAGTCTAGCAATCTTAATATTCACAGAACGATAATCATTTAATCTTGAAAATCCTATTCAATTTGAACAGTAGAAGCGTAGGAGAATACTCTTCAAGCTACAGATATATCTGATCTTCCTGACATAAGTTTAAAATCAGGAGGGATGAATATATTTGTTAAGTTTGCTGGAAACTTCAATATAAGGCGATTCTCGTAACCGTTAGTCATACCGCAGTTTCCTCCACCAACCATGTCCATTTTTCACAAGAAAATTATTAATAGGTTAGGCTGAAATCCCTACTCTCATATAGGCGAGGCACATCAGTTCCCAAGGATGATGGCAGAGCATATTCACTGCACTTAACGCTAAAATTTGACAAACCTGTAATAATGCATGTGGTTTCTTCACACTATTGCTATAGTCAACAATGAGTCGGATCAACGTTTGTGTTTGGGAAAAATCAGGACAAATAAAAGCTTCTTCGGCACATAGTACGCGAATTGCAAGACCTGGTCCAGGGAATGGATGTCTGGAAATATTATTTTAAGAAAATTATAAAAAACAGTCATGCTGCTAAAAAGAGCATAATCCAGAGAGATAGTCAAGATAAAATGATAGATAAATATTAGGGTAAAATGCTAACATACTCCTAGCAAAATTTTATTAAAACACAATTTTTGATGAAACTTTAATGAGTAATAGTTTGCATAATTAGGAACGGTGCATATGTGGCTCATTCATGGCGAAATAAAATTTTTGGATGGATAGTGATACATTATATCAGAAAGTTTTATTGAATTTCACC
Source organism: Styela plicata (assembly GCA_963675895.2). Taxonomy (NCBI): domain Eukaryota; kingdom Metazoa; phylum Chordata; class Ascidiacea; order Stolidobranchia; family Styelidae; genus Styela; species Styela plicata. The sequence goes on from OZ023138.1 coordinate 4,075,654, forward strand.
CTTGCTCTTAAACATTTATCATGCAGAAAAATCATGATAGACGGTTTACCATTGCCCAGAGCAGATACAATTCACTGCACTTTACCATGGTGGTTCAGTTCCGTTAGGAATGTTTTCCATTCAGAGTGCAGTTGCTGGTACTACATCTATTAGTAGCTGTTGGTTGGATTCCCTTGAGAACTGCTCCCGGCCTCGCTCAGAGTTAATTTCAATAACAAAAAAAAATATACCACCTAAGTTAACAAAAAAAAAATATGAAATAAATTTGATGTTACTGCATAATGGACACAGTATGATCAGTAGCTACCTTGGATAAATAATAATGAAGAATCACTTTATTGAATTTTTAATATTGCTCAAGCAGTTAATTACCATAACATTCCTGCAAATTTATAGGGAAAATACCTTGAACATAAAGATTCCGATATGCCGAGTTGAGCAGCAAGTTTTTTCACTTCATCTTTATGAAACTCTTTTAAAGGTTCAATGATTCTACCTCGTTCTCTTAATAATCTGACAAGATGCGTATCATTATGATGTGTTTTTATTATATCAGCTCTCGCACTTGCAATACGAGACGCAGACTCAATTAAATCTGGCCGTAGCGTACCTGTCAATGAAAACAGAGATGTCATATCGTACACGGGAAGCAGGCAACAAACAAATAAAAAAGACAAAAGCAAATTTAAAAAAAAATGTAATGAAAAAGAAGATTGTTACAATATTAATTTGATGAAAAATTAGATGATGCATATTCTGAAACCAACAAATCATTGGAAAGAAATCAAAATAAGATAAGACCTTACAAAATTAAAGAGTTCTAAAAATCAAGAACACTGCTATTACATTATAGAACAGTGCTGATGGTTTTTCAACCCTCTTGTATAATTTTAGTTATACACCCAGCACATTTTAAACATCTTGCAAGTGATATCTTATATTTTGTATTATTGCCAAATTTTTATTCTGACGACCATCCATCTTCTTCGTGCGCATGGGTAACAGAGTGGCTGACTTTCTGTCAACCTACCTCACAAAATAAGCAGCTTGCAATTACATAACAAGAAATTCAGTGCTATTGACTCACAGGCCAAACTTCTAAGTCGTGACCAACACTCGACTGAATACTCAACCTAGAACTGGGCGGCATCAGGTATATTTTGTACTGGCAATAACACATCAACTTGCAACCATTTTAGACGGTATGTCACGAAATGTCGGTATCGTGGCAAAAATTAACGCAATACTATATTTTAGAAAACTCAATACCGGTATTTACCGTTCTATCGCCCAGCTCTAACTCAACCATAATACAGTATATAGAAATCAAATCATCCAACAAAAATAACCTTGTGCAAGAAAACATTTATCTATATTGAGTCCTAAGATTTCAGCTTCTTCATCAACAATTTTCATGAAAGTATCGCCAATGATATTTCTCTTTTCTTCTGGGTCCAATGACTGGCACAGAACTCTGGAAGTAAACCTTAAAAAAAAAAATACAGTAACAGTAACATGCACTTGACATCTTTCATTTACCATATTAAAGCGGAGTAATATTGGAAGACTCGAAACTAAATCGTTTTCAATTCCAAAGATATGAAAGTTGCTGCTCTTTGACTCCACCTTTTGAAGTGTAATAGAGTGTAGTGAAGGTTCACCGGTATACCTAGGAATTAATTATTCTTTCACCATGATGGCATTGTTTGCTAGAGAAAGTTCAGAACAGCAGCTACATGGACCACTTTGCCTTTGTGGGGTATCCCATATCAATTCTCCGATACAGATATATATATATACACAAGAATCAGAACCATAACAACAGTGAGGACAACTGGTGGTGCGATCTTTGAGCATTGTTATTCTTCCACAATATCTCAGATCTATCAACACCAGATAAATGGCAATGTCAGTCAGCTTGAAGACCTTGTAATTCGGGAAAACACACTTTGTGTAACATAAATCGCTTAAGATATTATCAATCAGATTGGCAGGATGACAGCCACTCAGACACCCAAAGAAAATGGGGTCCATCAGAAGAAAATTTAGCTATGTGCAACATTTATGATATTTCACTCCTTCAAGAAGAAAAATTTTTTTTTTTAAATTTAGTGCCTGGTGGCAACCAAGCTGTAGAAAAATATTCAAAATCATCAATAAGGCTATGAAAAAGCAAGGTTAACATTTTTAGAAGTTGTCTGTCCATCAAAAGAAAATGAAAGCAGTTGGACACCCTAAGAAACAAATTTATTATAACATAAAACATTTTTAGAGATATTTGTTCTGAGTAATGGGTAAAACCTGTAGGTACGAGCTTTGCACTTTACCATGGGGAGGTTCAGTTCTGCCTAGAATTTTTTCATTTTAGAGTGCAGTTGCTGGTATTGCATATTTTAGTAGCTCTTTGCTATTGAGTGGCCGTTAGTTGGTCGTTCCCTTTGGGAGCCCCTTCCGGCCTCGGTTGAAGTGAATTTCAATAAAAAAAAGTAAGAAAAAAAAAATGTTGAGAAAACCTATGTGACATTCATGATGTATAATAAATGTAAAATTGTATAATAAAGGTAAAGGTAAATAGTAAGCACATATTTATAAATAACGAATTTTACAACATAGTGATCCAACATACTTTCTGCCCCTGCCTCCATTTCTTCGATCCATCAGTTCCATGCTTGAGTTATAAAAAGTGTGAGAAGCACTGACAAGTTTCGCATTAATACCAGCTTCTTTGAGTGATTCTATAACCGTGGCCGATTCATTCTTTCTCATGAAGCCATTGTCAACATGGATTGCTACAATCTACCAAAGGAAAAAGATGATTAATGAATCAGAAATAGACATGATCTAAAGAGTCAATGACTTGCAAAAAATGAAGCAAATGTAAATAAATGTAAAACATCAGAACAGCATTTACAAAATATACCATAATTATGTATTAAAACTACTCGCTCTCTTATAGAAAATCAGAGCAGCAGACAGTTGTTCTGTAATTCGAGCATTCAAGGAAAATGGCTATGAGAAGCAAATCAACCAAAAGATGACAAAACCTACAAAAAAATCAAGAATCTTGCAAATATTCAAAGTGTTTATGTAAAATGGCATGCTCACACAAAAATCAAAAAGGCAGACAGACTCTGTAATTCGAAAATTCAAAGAAAATGAATATCAGAGGGAAATCTATCACAAGCATAATATATCATAATAATTCACACAATGCTTCAACACCATCAACACTGCTATTTAATAGCCATTGTTGATGATGTTTGAGTTTTTTGAAGCAAAGGAAGAAAGTGAATTGGATATGTCAGACAACTGAAAGGAAAACAAGATTCTGCCACCTAGCACAATATATTACCTGAGAAGCAGGAAGGGCTTTATGACAAAGAGCAGCAGTAACTGATGAATCAACACCACCACTGACTAATATAAGAACTTTTGCAGTTCCCGAGATTCTACGAATTTCTTCTATACAAGTTTCTTCTCTATTATTCACAGTGTAATTGCAAGATAATCCTGCAACAAATAATACTGTTATTATCCAACTGAAGGGATCACCAATATTTCTAGTTATATATATAGTATATATATATATGTTAGATTCTGTTTGCAATCACCAAAATGGATTAAAAGAATCGACATGCAGCTCATATTTGACAAAATTCAATAGGTTTTGAAACTGGGAATATCGTTGACGATCCCTTGCCATCAGATAATACATATCGATACTGGTCAGATAAAAATTAAAGAAATAAACGCTAAGCAAGGTTGGCATCTTGGAAGCATCGCCTGAAGAACCAACTAACAACTAAGATCTCACATGAGTGGATATCCAGCTGAATACCTCTGATATAGCATGACCGAAATGGAGTGCAATAAGTGGTCAGTAGCACACTTGACAAAATAAATTGTTAGTTGAGACAATGAAGAACACTAAAGCAAATGCATCGCAAATCACAATTATAATTAATTAATGAACTGTGAATAATGAATGAACCCTAAACAACCTGGGCGTATTCAATACAGTTATATTTTATAAATAGGATCACAAACCATACAATAGAATTTTGACTGTACCCTCATTTTTGAAGGGTTTAATTATTTCAAAGGAGATTGCAAGATGCTCAAAATGCCTCCAAAATGATGACTTTGCAAGTGCACAAAAATATTTCCTCTGCGATTTTTCATCTTAAGCAAGCATTTTATTTGGTGTCAGGAGTGGAGAGTTTGTCACTCTACCAGCTATAGCCTTATTAGATTAGATTCGTTACCCTGATTAGTAGCATTGCAAAATATTTTTTGTTAAGTTGTTCTGTTTCGGAGTAACTATTGTACTTGAAGATTCGACGCAGCCAAATATGAGTACGGTAGATATCACAAAATATTCAATAACAGCTCCAGTCTACATGTATGTGACAAACAAACCTGCTATTTTAGTTAGAAATGTTGTTAAGATTTTTTGCCCATTTTTAGTTAAATCAACTTCAGGATGAAATTGAAGACCATATAGACCACGAGATTCATCTGCGATTCCAGCGACAAGATTATTTGATTTTGCAATAACTTTGAAACTTGGTGCAACTTCATCAACAGTGTCTCCATGTGTTAGCAAGACCTCCTAAAAGCAATCAAATTTCTCCAATAAGATCAAAAATTCAAATATATTAGCAGCTTTCCAACATTAAATTTTGTCAGTTTTTCAAACTAATTTTGCGAAAATCCTTCACAAATATTCATATTTTTTTTTCAATTGAATACATAGTTTCCAAAGAGCAAAATAAAGAATGGCATAACTGTGGTTTTTTCAATTTTATATTTGAAATGTTTTCCTCAAAAATGGAAGGGCAATCAAAACTCTACAAAATTTAAATGGTATTAGTAGTAAAATATTTAACATCAGCCATCCCTGATTGCAATATTTGCTGCTAGTAGCATGGAAATAGAAGAAGCAATAGAAGAGCGCAAAAATTTCGCTAATATGTAATATGTATTAACGTAATTATTTGGAACTGTTCCTCCTTTCTGTCCCCCTGGTTCAACCACAAGTAGATGCCGGGTGAAAATAGTGTGAGCAATTGACCAGTTATAGGTACAGGTAATTTTTTTATCAAAGTTCACTCTGATCAAGGTCGAATGCAGTGCCTGAAAGGAACTGACTAATCAGCACTTAATAACTAAAAGCTACTGAAAGATGTAGTACCAGCAAATGCACTTGAAGCCAAAACATGCCAAACGGAACTGAACCTCCAATGTAAAGTGCAGTGGGTGGTATCTGCGCTGAGCAATGGTTAAACCATCTATCACTTCCTTGCTTCCTTTTAGTCACCTCTCATGACAAGTGAGAAACACGTTAGGACTATTCTAAACCCCGTACTTACAGGGCTCAAATATTTTGTTAGACATGAAAAACACATAGACAGCGTCACTGTGACATGATCATCAGCAACTGACACCATAAAAACATGTTGTTCATGTTCGCACTTTTCAGAAATATTATTTACCGAGTAAAATTATGATTATAATTACATTTATTTCATCATTCTTAAATAATGTACTGTGCACCGGATCAGATCGACAAGACATGTAAGCAAATTTTCAAACAATTCAGTATAATTTCAGTTTTTTTTAATTCTCACCTCAGTTTCAGACAATCCAGAGAATAGTTTGCAAGAAACATCTATTTGAACTTCAAACTGACCATCTTCCCTCATTGCCTTTTTCTCGACTGTTCCACCATGAGCATGATTCATAAACTGCATTCCATAGCAAATTGCAAGAACAGGTAAACCAAGACTAAAGATTGCGTGATCGATATGATATGGTTCATCATCTTTAACCTATAATATATAAACAATCAAGTTTCATTTAAAAGAAAAATAGAGTCAATGAATTTTCGCACAAAAAAAAAACTTGAATAAAACTATAACCAAATGCAAATGCAATTCTCCCTCAGGGAAACTCAGTTCAGAGATTCTCAAGATAAAACTGAATCCTGCGAGTTAACATTGCTTGTCAATTTGTTGGATTGCCTCGATTGAAATTCACTATAAAGCAAAGATGGAAGCAGTGCCTAATAGGAATCAATTAATGGCCACTTAATGGCAAAGACCTACTACTAAAGATATGGTACCAGGAACTTCAGTCTAAACACCTCAATTGAACTGCCATAGTGAAGTGCAGTTGATGGTATATGTCCTGGGAGATAGTAAAACGATCTACCAAATTTTCATATAATCCCCTCTTACGACACTTGAGAAATATGTTTAGGAGTTATTAATCAGTTACCTTGAAATAAACAGCAAAGAATTATAGACGAGAGAGAAATATACCATTTTGAAAACCATTAAAAACAGGCTGATTCGACCATAAATCCAAGGTTGATTCAAGTCTCATCCGCTTTAATTGAAAGAAATACAAACTTTGGGATGATGAAAACCTAAGATTTTTGTTTCGTTTGGTATAGATATAGCCTACTTATAAAAACCTTGGAATCAAAGTACGTGTGTATATTTATTCCTTTTAAACAAAGATAGCAGACAAGTAAAGCCATACACACAGCTAGCATGAAACACCAACATGGGAGTAAAGAAGTACTCACAGAGCTTGGACTGCCAGATATGATAATTGCTTTGTATCCTGCTTCCTTCAGTTCAGCTGCTGAAGTTTCCAGAGGTTTTAGATCGGAACAGACAGATGCTTCCCGAATCCGACGATCAATGAGTTTTCCATATTGAGAACCTCCATCAAGTATCACAACTTTTTCAGGCACCATATTAGTAATTTAACTAAGTTTTATTTAATTATTCTGGATATCAGTAAAAGTGAAGTCCTATAATCATTTTTACTTTATATGATTTATTTATTTACCATATATCCGATTATCATAAAAATTCTCCATGTTGCAAGCAACTCATCCTCAGTCCTAACCCAGGAGACAATGCCAGATGCTTGCAGCATTCAGGCATTGGCGTCCGCTAGTTAGGGTTAGAATATTCTGCCAGTTTTTATTTTGATGACATTCGGCAATATGGTACTAAATTGTGAACTTCACTAGACCCAAAATCATCGCATATACGGTACTGTATAGAAATTTAAAGCTCTTTTACATCATTTTTGAAATATTCTGTTACAATGCAGAATGGGGAAGTGTTGCAAATATGAGATCTTTGAATATATTAAGATTCTATTTCGATTTCTGATTTTGTTGCCTCTAGCACAGTTTAAATAAGGCAGTTTTGGGAATTGGATGTATTTTTTGATCAGTTTCAGGTTCACAGCTCAAGTTGTTGCTAACTTATCTCTTATTACCAGTACCGGTAGTTATTATTAATTTATTGGTTGGTTGGTTACGGTATTGGTTTCTGTGGAAGTCGGACGTCGCTCTGGTCTTCTCTGCAACCGTTCAGCAAATTCAACAAAAACTGATCGGAATCTCGACTGTGCACTACAACCTTTTTACAACTTTCAATTCAATGATGGGATTTTAACTCGACGTAGACTGTACAATAGTCTAACACTGTACAATTCTGAATATATGCGACAATGCATGTGTCGCCGGAAACAGAAATCAAGTGTAGAACCAGCGTTTCATGGTTAATTTGGATGTTAGCGGCAGGATTTACAGAATAACAATACAAGTCACTTCTATAGTCTAGTACCTTCACTACACCAAGCAACTTTCATTTGGGGGGGCATTCATAGTTCACCGGTACCGGTATGTCTATTTGAAAATCTGTGCCACTGGCTCGTACGGAGTCTGCAGTGATCATGTGACATGGGGTCCCATGAAGTTTAGTACGGTACCGGTAACGTTACCTGTACCATACCTGATACAGCATATATCCGATTATCATAAAAATTTCCATGTTGCAAGCGACTCACCCTAACCCGGGAGACAATGCCAGATGCTTGCAGCATTGGCGCCCCCTAGTTAGGATAAGAATATTCTGCCAGTTTTTTTTAATGACATTCGGGAATATGGCACCCTGTACCGGTACTTGACTTCACTAACTTAGACCCGTGACATGTTGATCATTTTGAAACTTTTTCCCTTCTGAAAAAAATAACATGAACATTTCCCGATTTCGGACACCCAATAAAAAACAAGACTCTGTCACCTATGTACAAGCCTATTTAGCTACTCGCTATACTGTTTAAGAAAGGGTTCATGCAGCCGGCTGCACCCATACCCTCTGCCATGTACCCACATGGCACAATTTTAAATGGTTCTGACAAATACCGGAAAGGACCGAAAAGTACCGGAAAGTACCGTACCCAAAGGAGACCTAGCTAGCAGGTTTCAAATGACTACGGAAACAAATTCATTTGGTGTTGAAACATAGATTTTCTAGTTTAGCGCGACCGACACTCCCGGAGGAAACGCTTGAAAATTGTAGATATAAGTTACCGGAAAATACCGGTACCGTAGCCAGAACAGCCAAAGTGAAAAATTCACTTTGAGAACAGCAAGGGAGCAGTTCTAAGTTGACGACCTAGCGGACGGAAGTGCTTTTTATTGTCTCGCTCTACGAAAGCTAATGAGCTGCTCATGGGCTGACAGACTTCCTGATCCAGATATCACAATACAATAACAATAAATATACCTTCGTTCAAGAAAAGGCATTTAGATTACTAGAAATAAAATATATCAGTTTTATAAATCCTCGTTAACAAAATGGCAATAAAAGAAAACAACATCGATATGTCAACTGCCAACATTGAAAACGATAAAATTTTAGGAAAATTAGACACGGTCTTGAAAGAGCACCAACGTTTGGAGAAAAAGATTGCTGAAGTAGAAACCTCCAAAATAATGAAACGTTACAACCACAAAACGGTCTCTCGCCAATGGAAGAACTTAAGATATCACTACAAAAATAAAGGGGATTAAAACAAGTATACAAGAAAACAAAGCCAGAAATTCGATCAACAGCAAAATTCAACTTCAAAAACCAAATCAATGTGGGGATACAGACACTACTCATGTACTTCATAAGGATAAGAAAGGGGATATGCCATTTATAATAAGGATAAGAAGGGGGATATGCCAATTATAATTAAATTTGTTCGACCAAACATGAGATCTACGCAGCCATAAAGAATCTTCGGCCTCCGGACTATCAATCACGGAATCACTTACTGCGAGTCGCTGCTAAATTCTGGACTTGTCCCGGAAATGCTTGTATTTTCCAATGCGTGGACTATGAACGGCGATATTTACGGTAAAGACAAAAGGCAAGTATTTAAAACTTTACAAGATATTCACAATCTAGATTAGGGTTCCGATGGTTTAGGTTAACACGATGAAGTCGGCAAGGCTTGAGCCCAACAAGCAATAGTCTCCAGCGCAAGGGCAACGGCTTATTGGCTTATTGATTAAAGCGAATTCATACTCTTAATTCTTAAATTTTGTGCCCAAGAGAAAATCTCAGTCATGTCATGGGTGCCGTAGAATTGTGAAAAACGGGGAAGCTGACATTTTTGTGACCTGTGTGAACGTTGCATTTATCTAAAATGTAATAAAGTAAACCAAAATGAATTTATGAAACTAAGCAACGAATCAGATAATATATCTTGGTGCTGTAGATTTTGCGAACGCAAATATATGCCATTCAATGACTCGCCTTCTTTAGAAATTATCGATCTATGCATAGCAAAAGCACATGCACTGCCTTTAGAATTTGACGCAGAAACTCGAAATTTTTTACGATAACGCTGAAGGAAAAAATAACTGTAAAACTAATACCGAATATGCGCCAATATGCAAATTTAAGTGTCAATATCCGCATGACCAAAATTTACAACGTTTCTTAACAGAAAAGAAGGATGTATTCTCTGGTATGTGCGCCAACATTCGATTCCAATCCAATCCATAAAATTTCACAAAAATCGAAGTACTCTTGTGCTCAATAAAAATTTTTCCTGGTATTGCAGTAAACAAAACTCGACTGAAATCGTCCCAATAGGTCCTCATCTTAATCTTCTAGAAGACTATAGATTATTATCTAATCCCCGCATGCGACCAAAGGATGAGGTGTTGGCATCTATATAAAAAAAAATATAACTTTTAGAGAAATACCTGATTCGTATATAATGAAAGAAAAACAAGTTGAATCCCTATTTTTTGCCATCTATATGGAGAACAGAATTGTTACATTTGGTACAATCTCTATCTCAAGACAGTGCAGGCAACTCAATCTTTTTAAATACATTATATTATATGCTAGGCTCAGTTACAAACAACTGTATAGTCATGGGAGATATGAATTATAATCTCCTAAATACCAATAACAAATTGGTCAAAGAATTGTGTGATACAATGAGTTCATTCTATTTTTATCCCACAATTTCGAAACCAACCAGGAGAATCAACAATAGCGCGTCTAGGATTTATCACATTTGGACCAACATATATGATAAAACACCGAGTAGCGCTCTTCTGACAAATGCAGTTTCTGACCACTTGCCTGTGATACAGCTGGTGCCGCTCTGCCACAAAAAAATGAGCCCCAAAATGTGCACGTTAGATCCTACGATAGAACAAGTATGATCAATTTCGAAGAAAGTTTCGGTGAACTTGACTTTTCTAACATATACTATGAAAAACAAACGAATGACACTTTTGACTTGTTCGATGAAAAATTCAAGCACACTTTTAACGAATGTTTTCCGCTCAAAAAAATTTCACCAAGCCGAGTAACAAATGGTTCGATAAAGAACTTGCCAAATTGCAGAAGAAACAACAGACTTACAGACGTTCAAAAACGTTTAATAATCACTTCGGAACTGGTATCTGCACGAGAGGTCGTGGTTCGCCATATGATTAAGCTGTATTCCCGGCTCATGTATATGCCCATGCACAGGACAAAAACCTCATGAAGTATATGGGAGATGCAAATAAATCATCCATGTTTCTTAGGCCGAGCAGCTGAAATTCAAACAATTGTAAAATCTTTTAAACCGAAAACAAGCTGCGGACTTGAGGAAGTGCCGTTCAAGGCGATAATATCAATGCCATGGAACTGTATGACTGCTTTGGCATACATGCTTAATTTGTCTTTGGAATCTGGGCATATTTATTGGGAACTTCAAGCTATTAAAAGTGATTCCACTTTTCAATAACGGAGACAAAAAAATGTCCTTGATCCTTGAAAAGGTTACGTATGAAAGAATAGTCATTTATCTCGAAAACAAGAACTTCTTTAATTGTAATCCGGTTTTTGCCAAGGCTATTATACCAACCAAGCCATTTCTCTTTAAACAAGTAAACCACTAGATGACTTTGAAAAGTGTCAGTTTACATTAGGAATTTTCTTGGACCCATCCAAAGCATTTGACAGCATCAATCATAAGATCATGTTGTCAAAACTACATCATATCGGTATCAGAGGCGAAGGCCACAAATGGTTCCGAAGCTATTTTTCGAATAGGAAACATGTTGTAGTCCGTGACGGAACTTTCAGCACGTTCTGCGACTTGACTGTGGAGACTCCTCAAGGTAGTATTCTTGGATCGCTATTTTTTTTAATTATGATTAATGATTCGCCGAATGCTTCACAACGTTTCGATGCCATTATGTTTGCAGACGATACAACCCTATCTGAGCGGTAAGAATATCACAAATTTGATGCAGGGGGCCAATGAGGACCTCGATAACATCCACGCCTGGATGGCAGCTAACAAATCAACGGTTAATGCAGATAAAACAAAATACATGCTTTTCAATGCAACAAAACAAAACCCGCCAAGAGTATCCGATTTCATAGCATTAAATTCAAGAAATTGGGAAGAGTCAAATAAATTCGTTATTTAGGCGTAATATTCGACGAAAACTTATTGTGCACACGCTAAACACATACTTTCTAAAACAAAAGCTTTATTATGCGCAGTTACAATGATTCCTCCCAGTCTGAATGAATCGTGTTTATTAAGCCTCTTTCATTCGCTTATTGATAGTTATCTCCGCTATGGTGCATCAAAGGCTGGGCAAAACCGAATCATTTAGAATACGAATCTGATTCGGAAATTGTTTTTCGAATCGTTGATTTCATAAAAATAACAAATATCTCATTTTTACTATTACTTAAAACTATGAGCATAAACTTAAAAGCGGGGTAATTTCATTATAACGACAAAATACACCGGTTTTTGGTCTAATTCGACCAAAATCGATTGCATTTTGTCGTTAAAAATGCACTTCATTTAGCATGCATTTGTTCCTATGACCGATGCACATTTGATTCGAATAATCTGAACTTCATATTGGGTATATTGAGTTTAAAGTAGCTTTTGTGATCCTTTTTTTTACCAACAATGTTGTAAATATTTTGACTTTTTTTATTGAAACTCGCTCTAAGCAAGGCCGGAAGCACTGCCTGAAGGAATCAACTAACGCCTCTTGATAAGTATCAGAAATACTTTTCTTTTTCAAAAAAAAATGTATATATATATGGTGCAATACGGTGCTACTAGGCGCTACGGTTAAACCTTTATTGTTGGGAATGGTCTGGTCTCCAGTCAGATCTAGAAACTTCCACTGAAGTTAACTAGCTGGATAAGGCACCACTAATTGCGAGCATTATAATTGGGGAAGCTGACTTCGATAGTCGTATCGCACCATCCCAGTCAATACCAAAAAATTGTGCTAGATGCTGTAGCAACCGTGGTCAAAAATCATGACCACTAGGAGAATTTCACATTTAATATATCAGGTTAATTGAATACGAGCATCATGCGTCCAACGCATGATCAACAAAATTAGAAAAAGGTGTTCTTATAAGCAATCAACACCTGCTATGATAGTTCCAAAACAAGTTTTAATGTTCATGTTGTGATCACGTCTGACGAAAAGAAATTAAAATATCCCACCTGAGGCTAACTTGGATGGTAACAGAAAGTGTATAAAAGCGAGTCATTTTTTATCCAATAAGAAGATAAGATTAGATTTTATTTGGGTTCTGAATTTATTCTTTGTGTTGAATTATAATAAAGAATATCAACTTTGGTCTCTATCTCGTACTTCTATCTTGACCTTTCGGGGTTGGGATTTTATAATATATATAATCCCTATAGTGCTTATGTGCACTTGTACGTATATTTTTCTGGTCGGTAAAAAATTGAATCTCTCTCTCTCTCTCTCTCTACCACGTATTGCGCAAATTTATACCTGCCCTAGTGTTGATATTTCTCTCTCCCTCTGCTTAGTATGCTCTTCGTCTTTCCTGCCACTACTTATTGTCGTTAAGTGCTGACTTCCTGTTCCTACTCGCCATGGCGTTGATATTTTTCGTATGACGCATATAAAGGTTGATGAGGAGCGCTAACGTACATAAGAGTCACTACACCTGGGCGCAAAAATGGGGGTTCATGCACGTGGCGTTATAATGCCCTATTTCCTGAAAATCTGGAGGGCAAAATGACTATGCCGACAGGCTGCTGAATCTACAGCTTCATGTGTTCATTTGTTGATATAAAGATATGCTCATGCTACTAAAGTTCATGGCAGTAAACGACCTATTCAACGCGCTACCGGTAAGACAGCATTTGAATTAGGCTACACAGAAACAACCAACAGCTAACAAATTAGCGCAATCTAATGCATATATACATTCCTCGTTCCCAAAATCATACCTACGTTGGATTAAAACAAACACAGTCAGTTCGATCAAAAAGCAACTATGCTTGTACTTTGCCATTGCGAAAATATGCTTTTCGCCCTCCAAGATTTGTATTTTATGACGTAGGTGCACGAGCTCTATATGTGAATACAAACTCACGGTGCGCAAATGTAGGTGGTTTCAAACGTATGTGAGTGGGTAAGACTTGTGTCGATAAGAAAATATAGGAGGTGAAAGTCTATAAAGATGAGCGTATATGATTAAGAATATGTGGGTATGCAAAAGTGTGTGCAAATATATTTAATCACTTATGCGGGCGAAAACATGTGTAGGTGTAAAGCGTTCATGGATGCATACGTGACTGATTGTAAACGTACATGATGTAACATTTGCGCACAAACAAGCGTTCGCGGATGCAAACGTATTCAGGTTCGAGCAGACTTGGGTGCAAATATATAAAGGTACAAAATGCTCAGGTATTATCGTACATGGGTACATTAGAGTGTTATTCCAGAAATGGTGTCAAATGTGTCCATTGAAAAACCCAGAATTGGAAAATTTACCGTCTCGGTGGGAACGCTAATTAATAACATGAAAGTCTAAAGTATTTAAAGGTATGTATCTACATTTGCTCTGAATCATAATTTGAATCATACATTTATTTGAAAAATTCTGATTGCAATCATATTGCATTAAAACGAAATGGATGAAACCAAGGTCCACCTTAACTGATTTCAGAAGCACACTTCGCATCGATAGTTGTTCACAACCGTATATGCAATAATGCCTACGAGTGTGTATAACCTTATGTCATAACTAACAGACGTGGCACTTATTTGACATATTAGTAAGTCGCTAGTTTGATCTGCTAAGTTCGGCCACCGAAGTTTGAGACTGCCAAGTTTATTGCTGATTCGGCGAGCCGAGCTGAAGTCATTTTCTAATCATTATGTGCCTAAAGTCATAAATTATGCTCCAGCTGCTATGCAAAAATATTTTTACAACTGGGCCTCAGAAAATAATATTAAAGTCGATTCCGATTTTTTTCACTGGTGTGGGCTGTTCCAATAAGGATAAATTGCTTTTTCAATACGCCTTTGTTGTCACTGATCTACTGTACAGTTCTTTGTGCAAAGTAATTTGTTGGTCAATCCACTCTCCATCTCAACAACACACAAAAAACACCTACAGGAAAATTTTCAGCGCACGCTGCTTTACTGTTAAAATTGGATGATCAATGCGAGGTAACCCGTTAAAGCAAAGAATGCGAATCGTGTTTCCTCTAAATATATCACTGATTCAACACGCCGGCGGAAAACCGTGAATACATTGTAAAATTTGACATAAATCATGACTTTGCTGCTAAATATCAGCAATCTCATTTATCTGAAATGTTAAACCATCATTTAAGTTAGATAATAAATTTCGAATACCGTTCAAACTAAAATATAAAGACAATTCTACAGTATATTTATTCGCAATAATTATCTCTGAATGGATAGTATTTATGTTTGCTGTCCCAAGGCATTTCAAGTGCTCTCCAGTTACGATTTAGTTTCAGTAACTTTTCCATATCTTCATCACTTATCGTAAAATCAAATATCTCAGTATTGCTTTTTAATCTTGAAGGAGTGACGCTTTTTGGTATGACTGCCACGCCTCTCTGTGTACAGAATCGCAAAAGAACTTGGGCCGTTGTCTTCTCGAGTCTGAAATATATATGAAAGCCTAGTTACAAGAATATTGGTTGAGAGAAGCCAAAGCGACTCACTATCAAGCTCGTGAAATACCTACTTTGCATCTTGGAAGCACATTTAAAAGGATTATTATTATTTTGTAATCATATTAATCCTAACATCAGTGCTGTAAGATCTTAAACCACAAATAAAGAAATTTCAAGTTTTACTTTTCTTGTTAAATTGTGCTTTGATAGGAAATTACCAATACCATAGTTGTTGCCTATATACTGAAAAGTCATTGCAAAACGTAGAGTTGAGCAAAAAAGAATTTCCACTTGTGAGTTTTTTTTCTGTTGAAATCATATTTATATACAAAATATCTGAAATTTGAGAAAAATCTGACTAAAACAGACTATTTCATGCCCTAGAAGACAGCCATAAGCTATGCCGATACTCTACAAATATAAGCATCATCGGATGTCGATATACGCGGACTTTGAACTTTTAGCACTGGGTCTTGCACTTGCTTCGTAAAAATATACATAGTTGATTGAACCATTCATAAAGTGACTAAACAATATTTAAAAACCACTATATATGCGATAAAATCGAGGTTATACTACGTTTATATGTTTGCTTGATATTAAAATATAAAAAGCTATGAAATAGACCTTTTTAGCCACTTATATGAATGAAACTGTTAATCGAACGAGCAGCCTGAAGCCTAAAGCTAATCAACAAGGCGGTTCGAATCGCAAACTTGCGATAAATTAATTTGACTTTTGTCACAGTGTATTTGTCACAGCCAAATTACCTTTTAGCTATATCAACAACAACGGGTTCTTCCAATAACTTTGCTTCATCAGATAAAGCCCAGCTTCTATCTGGCGATCCAAATGGACTGTATCCGACAACAACGACATTATGTAGCTTACAGAACTCAATCATATCACACTGATTGAGATAAGGATGGCATTCTATTTGATTTACTGTCGGTACAATTGTGGTTTCTGTCAATAACCTTTTAAGTTGATATTCATTAAAGTTTGACACCCCGATTGATCGGACTTTTTCCGTTTCAAGGAGTTTCTCCATTGCTTTCCAAGTGTCTATGTAATCGGTATCGTCGAAAAGAGGATCACCATTCCCATCTTTTGGTCGGTAAACATTAGACCCTAAATTTTTGTATCCAACCGGTACATGAATCAAATACAAGTCGATATATTCCAATCCCAGATTCTGCAAAGACAATTTGAATGCAGGGACAACATCTTCAGGTTTGTGAAATGTATTCCATAACTTAGTGGTAATAAAAACATCTTCTCTTTTCAATTTTTTCTGTTCAAACATTTCTTTCAAGGCCACTCCCACTTCATATTCATTTTCATACAGGTATGCACAATCAATATGACGATATCCGGAATCAATTGCAATTTTAACTGCTTCGCCAACGTCGTTTGGTGAAGATTTCCAGGTTCCCAGGCCTAATATTGGCATTTGTTGCTCGTTGTTCAGTACCACATTCATCTTCCAAGACTATTACTGCAAAAAACTAACAAACGTTTTAGTAAACAAGTAAACTTGAAGAACTATTAAGTAGAAATGCCGTAACAACAAATTAAGCGCAATCAGCAAAATATAATTATAAACAACCTCACTGACACGTTCTCAACATCAGGTAATAGAAATGCGTAGAAGTGATGAATTCCATTGCAAGTATTTTTGACAGCACGAGCACGGAACGTCATGGCTCTATATTGTTTTGCGTTGAGTTTCTTTCATACTACAGTTTCACTTTCTCCACCTCCTGTCTAAATAACTATATAGTCAACCGACTTCATCGTAGAAATTTTTGATACACGCTACATGCCCTATATACGCTAGAAGTAGATATGTACCATGTAATTTGACACATTTAATTAGACCGGCAGTGTCCGATTGATACGTTTGCAGCTATAAAAGCGGCTTAAAAGTATATTGTTTACGATGGCGATGCTGGATAAACTAACGAAACAGGAATATGATTGATTTAAATATTAGTGATATGATGCTTCAAATCAATTTGCAAACAGCACGTTTTTATCAGTATTTCAGAAAATTTTAGATGCTTTGATTCAAAGTGCGTCCGTCTGTCTAGTCGAAGTCGCGGTCTATCTGTGGCTTATTCTTGACAAAATAAAAATCCTAATTGGGATGGATATGAAAAACGTGAATTTATTTACGTTTTTTAAGTCCACGCCCACAACGAACGAACTAACGGTCACGTAGTGTCAAAGAGCTAAGCGAAATGTCGACAACTATACTGTGAGCGAAAAATTTCCAAATGGAAGCAACTTCTCTTCATGATATTAAACAGCAGTCAAAGCATATTTTATTAAGTATGAGTGCAAGACTAATGGATCGCGTCGATGAGACGCGGTCTATCTGTGTGGCATGCTCGACAAAATAGTATTTCTCACAGGGTGAATTTGCTTGATCCATTATTTTTTTTGAATACCGAGAATTCCATTTTAAGAAATAAAAATCTGACCTTGTGTCCTTATTTTTGCAGTGTGAAGACAATTCCGGAGTAGACAAGCATTGTATACAAGTATGTAAAGATTACATTGTTTCCACGTACGAATTTTCAAAATGAGTTGAAATATCCCTTAATTGAGCTTTTAGCATTTTCCCTTTTTGCTAGTCAAAGTTATGCGGGTGTATGAGTAGGGTTGCAAAATTTCGGAAATTTTCATGGGAGGCAATTTACCATCGGCAATTTTGGCGATTAACGTGAATTTTTAGCAACTTTCAATAAATTTTCAGTTTTATGTTCATGTACACCAGAATGGGCTTATTTTTCAGTATTGTCACGCTGGCCTAGCATTTATTATTATAAAACGAGTGTACATCATGACCTTACGATATTTAGTTTCGTGAACGGGAGTACCGAAAATGAAAATACTGTAAACATTGATAAATAATAAATACAGCACAGTTAGAAATTGGAACGAAAGACTGTTCAAGGTTCAATCATGTTTGGAAAAAATCTCTATTATGTTTACATCTACTCCGATGAGCTGATGACGATTTCATCGTTTGCCTCATTGATATCAACTTGAGTTGTTTTTTCATTTGCCTGTTAACTTGTAATTATGACTGCTGGGCAACCGAATCATTTGGGATTCAAATCAGATATTTTTTTCAAATCGGCTCGAATCTCCAATTTCATATAAATAACGAATATGCCATTTTTACTATTAAAATTGTGTCTATTATGAAAATCACAAAAATTTATAGTTTACTAATGAATTACTAATATTTACATAAGGAAACATGAAGGGAATAAAGGGATTTTCAATTCCTACTCCATGTCAACGCGGGAAAAGTTCCATATGTGAACGATAGAATGCAACCGATCATGGTCAACTTTAACTAAAATCGATTGCATTTTGTCGTTGACAATGAAACTTCACTTTATTTAGCAAGCTTTTGTTCCTATGAACGATTCATGATTAAATTGAATAATTTGTGCTTCGAATCGAATTAAATCACAGAATCAAATTGCCAAGCCCTACTTGCGATAAAGTTACAGGGCACTTGTTCAAGGTTGAATAACTATTCATAGTTTAGAACATACAATTGCTGTCTAATTATGAGATTAAATTATATTAGAGGATGACATATGAAAATAGTTAAAAAAATCTTCTTGGGGTGATTGAAATATAAAAAAAGCAATTATACAAAAATTCCCAATATTTCCTATATTCCCGGGTCCTAAAAACTCCCGGGAACATTCCGGGTAAATTTCTCAAATTCCCAGAAACTTTTCCATCCATTTTCAACCCTACGTATGAGTGTTCTTACACCAATAGTATATTTAGGGGGAACATGTACGGAAATTTCTTCTGCGCGATTTTTCTTGATTTTACTTAAACTGATAAAACGATTCAGTTTTTTCTGTCAACGCTTAATACTTTTCGTTTTTATGCTCATCATGACGTCAGATTTTGACAATCTAAATTTTTCAAATTATGATCCCCTTTATTTAATGAATAAGCCATTTTTTATGTTTTATTTTGTTAAAGTCAATAACACGATATAAGTTAAATCAGTCAGGTTGTGTATTGAATAGTATCGGCATAACAATATTGATATGCTTTAGAATCTCCGAGATTGCTATGTTATGATATAGAGGTAAGTTAGATTGTGTCAAATCCGAAGAAAAAAAATAATTCGAAGTAATTTTCTCTATATTTTGATTATACTGCGGTCATAATACTTAAATACGAGTATTTTCTTTTACAGGAATGTTTACCACTTGACAACGACGGGCACCAAGGCAACATGTTGGGCACACCTACCGCACAATCGAGTTAGCAAACCTCGTTTTATTGTGATTTGTTTGAAGAGCGTTCCTACGACATGTGTAGACAATTTAATATATTTGCATAGAAAGCATTAGCCATCTTTACTTTACAACATTTCCTAACAAACAACTAATAGACGACTGTCATAAACCTCACGAACGTGCGAGAAAGATTACTTTACTGCGTGCCTAGGAGACGTGAATGAGCTAAATTTAGTCACTTTTCAGTTAGATATCTACTCCGTTCAGTCCATAATGGACAACGACGACGGACAAAAAAGTCTTACTTCCAGTAGGAAGGCTTCCACTGCTTCAAAATCAGAAGAAGAGAAGTCAAAGCGGAAGTCATTTTCTTCGTCAAAAAGGAGCTCCACGACAGCGGAAGGAGAGCAGCTGATTTCAAGTGAAATGGCTGAAAAGAAACCTGCTTCGGATACGTCAGATAATAGCACCGAAGAAGTAAAAAAAGATGAAATCGTGGTAATGGATAACACGGACATGAATTTAGGGGATAGCAAAACGACGGATGAATTGCCGGAAAGCATTAACAAAACTCAGGAAGCAACAGAACATGCGAGCAACGAATCTCTCAGCACGCCCATTGAGGGTAAAGGGAATACACCAGATGGTAATTTGGAACACGATGATGCTGTAAGCACGGATGGTTCAAATCCCGTTGAAGATGAAAAGATGGCGGTTCCTAAATCAGAGGATTATACAGAGGCCCACGTAAATTCAAATCTTATAGAAATTGAATCCAAAAGTTCTTTAAAATCAACTAAATCAACTTCTTCAAGTGAGAGCAGTGATTCTTCCGAGTCTGAAAAAGATGAAAGCAAAAATGATGAGAATGATGAATCTAATTCAAAAGTATCTACCACTCCTGCTCCTTCTGTTTCGGGTTCAACTAGCAAGACAGGACATAGAGAGGAAACGGGGGCTCATGTACCTTCAGGGGAGGAGGAATCGGATCAACACGATGATGCTGTAAGCACGGACGGTCCAAATCCCGTTGAAGATGAAAAGATGGCGGTTCCTAAATCAGGGGATTATACAGAGGCCCACGTAAATTCAAATCCTATAGAAATTGAATCCAAAAGTTCTTTAAAATCAACTAAATCAACTTCTTCAAGTGAGAGCAGTGATTCTTCCGAGTCTGAAAAAGATGAAAGCAAAAATGATGAGAATGATGAATCTAATTCAAAAGTATCTACCACTCCTGCTCCTTCTGTTCCGGGTTCAACTAGCGAGACAGGACATGGGGAAACGGGGGTTCGTGTACCTTCAGGGGAGGAGGAATCAGATCAAAAATCACGACTTGAAACTGAAATCGTTAACGTCAGTCAACGAAAAGATTTGAAAAGCAGTTCAAGTTCAGAGTCGGCCAAAGAATTTGAAAAGAATACGCGCGATAGTCAAAGGGACAATATTTCTAGGGAGGTAACTTCTACACCAGAAAATACCCAATCAGAAATTGTCGCAACAAATACAAGCGAAATATCCGAGAGAAAAGCAAGTACAAGTAGCAGCAGTTCTTCGGAATCTGAAAAGGATTTAAACGAAACTTTGACTGAACAAGAAGGGAAAATAGAAATAAATACGAACGATAACACGGGGAAAAAAATGGAGACTACAACGCATAAAGAAGGGCCTTCTGACATAAATGATACCCAAGAACAAAAAGATGTTGAAACGCCACAAATTAAAAGTACAATATCGGGTGAGCAAAACGACAAGTCTTCTGATAGGGAAAATGAAGCGAATCAAGTCGATCAGGTGAACAAGAGATGTAGAGTATTCTGATGGAACTGAGCCAAAGAATCAAGAAACGAGTACACCCGCTCGCAAAACGTCGAGTTCAAGCTCGTCCGACAGTAGCAGTTCAGATGATGAAAGAAAGTCCTCGTCTCGCGACAAGTTGACCGATTTGGAAAACTCCAGCAAAGAGAGAAAAGAAGGACGAAAAATCTCAACTCAAAAATCCTCATCTCAGTCCGACAGCCTTGAGCAACTTAGATCTTCCTCCTAGGAGACAAATAAGTTTTGCGAAGACAGTAAGGACAATTATATCTGGAAAACATCTGCCAGACCATTTGAAAATTCGACAACAGGCGAGATTTGCTATTGGATACATGGTGAGTTTTAATATATATTGTGAAAGGTTAAAAACGTTATATTTGAAAAAATTAATTAATTGCACATATTTATTCTTCAAACCCTATATAATTTTGTCGAACACTACATTATCGTATGCACCTGTGATTTTATAATAGGGACGTCACTTTAGATTGAAGATTATATTCGATTCGAGTATATGTCCCATAGGTGTGACTCGAATACTCATCGTCAAGTGAACATCTTAACTTACTAAATATGCAAACGATAAGCTAAATTCTTAACCTTCCTACGCCATTTTTGGGATAGAATATCGTAAAATGTGGTTTACAGCTTGAAAACCGCTTTTTGCAGTATCAATTTGCAGTATCAAGTTTAGCGCGTTTCCGACGCACATTTTTTTTTTTTTTTTTTTTGATGAGATGTAAATTCCAAGCTGCTTGTGGTGGCTGGGTGTATGAAATTGTCATGGTGTCCACCGATTCTTGCCGAAAGACGCAGTCAAAACCCGAGGGACTGCGCATGTTACAGTTGTTGTTTAACAGAGGGGTATAAGGCACAACCTTCACTTCCGCAGACTGTTTAGATAAATGTACACATCATTTGCAATGAAACCTGTTGGTGCTCAGTGGCCATCCAACAGCGGTAATGTATTTCTTTCAATATACGACAATGAGTACAAAAAATCGAAAATCAATTTACACAATCATTCAGCGTAATACATATTGATATATATTTTTGTTTCCCCAAATGACAACTGATGATTGCTCAAGTCAAATGTAATAAACAAAGAAATATCTGTGCAATGCCTACAAACGTCCAAAAAGTATCTTCTATAATATGAAAATAAATATCGCGATAGTTAAGTACACGAATATGCTAAAACGCTGTCATTGTGGAGAGCTTCTTCCTTTGAGGTTCACTTCTCATTGATATCTGTGGTGATATTCGCTACTGCAGATGCCTGATGCCTATTTTTTCTCTATACGCCATATAGCGGTTTGGTTATTTTTGGGTTTTAGAGAGTACGACTAAAAGGTATTTCAATTCATACTTTTGACACAAGTCGCTGATTCGAGCTGTAGAAAAGCTTTATTCCGTCCAGTAAAATTATATAACCGGTATGTCCGCTATATAGAAATTCATCCTATCCCAGTTTTCGAGCGTTTATTCCAAAAAAATCATCTAAACGTCAAATATTTATAACAGCTTTCGCGCTCCACAAATTTCTGTTCAAATCCTTTTTGTCTTTCAAAATCACTAACGTCGCGATCAACGAAAAGTTCACTCTTGATAAAATATATTTTCTAATTGGAAAGATTCGTCCATTTTTTTGAAATTCTGTGAACAATTTTCGTGATCGAATCACACCCAGTCAGAAATCACGCGTGCCAAAATGTTTTGCTGATTACGAGTTTTTGACGGATCGTGCTGCCGAGGCGCGAGCCATTTGTGACTTGAGGTACGTTTGCATAGGTTGCGCTTTTTCTTGGTTTGTTTTATTTGACCCCCTGCGTGCTCCTTATGTATTCTAACGAAACAGAACGGTTTGCTATGAAGGCAAACGCCGAGCGTTTGTTTCTTTTTTGCGTTTGTGCTTTGTACGCGTGTGAACACGATAAACGCAAACCAATGCAGGCGTGTATTGCCGTTTTGATTTGATTTTCCGAAACGTTATGCAACACATCGGTAAGACAACTTCACGTGTATTGTGGCCTTTAGGCTTGACAAAAGGAAATTTCAGACTGGTCACAGTTCTCAAAAATACGATTCGAGATACTATTCAATAATAAATGTATCTGAAAATGACAACCCTAGCCATAAAACTAGTGGAAACAACTCCAACTTTTTTCCTTAGTAAACATTGATTCTTATAGTATAGTCGCGTTGCTATAGCAATATTAGATTTAACTCGATTTAAATATATATGTTTGTATTCCGTATTATATGGGCAAATAACAACACACGACCTTATTTGCGTTTTTGTCGGAAATGGAAGAGGTGTTCCCATGCAAAAGTAGCCTATGTTTATTTTTATTTCTGGTATCTTAAATCGAATGCATTCAATCTTTAAACAATGCCAAAAGAAGTCTGTATTCAAAATAAGAAATATTCGTTTATAGGTGACATAAAAATGCGTGTAATCATGTTTTCAGAAGCAAGAACAGTTGGGAACACTGCTTTTTAAAAACCGTCTTAACCATCAAGACTAAATCAACAATTTTATCCACACAAAGACGGATTTCTTAAAACTGCCTACTGTCGATATTATCACAGACCAAGCATGAGATATCACTAAACTGTGTTTTCAATGCGCGGTTTAGTGACAAGCCATGTTTGATGGAGTATATAATATAGGTGAAACGACGACTAACGTTTTGATGCGGCTTGACTGTGAAGTATAGCATTGATCTCTATAGCTTTGTTGAAGCAAGACAGAAAAGAAAGATACTTATAAAATATACACACTTTCGGATAACGGCGATTATCCATTGTTCTCAGGTCACTTTTTCTTGACCAAACAGAAACATTTCGTTCAAACATATTTTGTCATGTACGAGGCGCGATCCATTTGTGGCTCATACGTGACTGACAAAAATGTATTTCGCGCTGACAATATTATTTTATTAGAATATTTTGTATTATCATATTATTAACGGCTTGATACGGTTATACAATAAGCCCTTTCGTGTGTTCGATTGTTGCTACCGGCGACCCAATCCAAACAGCAGTAAATTTCATATATCGCTTGCGTTATCAGAGTATCGTTTTTGCTTGCTGAGTATGGTGAAGCGGTTGGGGTTAATCGTTTTATTGGATTTGCCATAAAATATGATGGTGGTGCATAATATAGTTTGATTAGCTGTCAACAAATAGGATATTATTACCCTGAATTTGGAA
This sequence comes from Styela plicata, assembly GCA_963675895.2. Classification (NCBI taxonomy): domain Eukaryota; kingdom Metazoa; phylum Chordata; class Ascidiacea; order Stolidobranchia; family Styelidae; genus Styela; species Styela plicata. The sequence goes on from OZ023138.1 coordinate 4,100,307, forward strand.
TTTAATTGAGGTGGAGAATATTTTGGCGAAATGGCAACTCACTCATCGCAGAGCAGGTTTACTTCTGCCAGCGGAAAATACAGACAAAGCACTCATAATGTCGTTGAAGCAATGGTGAGCTATAATGTATACTGTGACAAAAATACTGTAAAATCGCTATTATTTGATAGTATATTTGTTCGGTGATAACGGAATAAAGCTATAAATCATACTTTTTCGGCATTTATGGGCTGGTTGTTCGAACGAACGCGCAGCCCAAGGTCTTGTCTATCAACAGCTCATAATTGTCCTACGTCTCGCCAAAAAGGCGATATCCAATGTCGGGAATTTACAATTATTGCTAATATATGGCGAATTTACTTTACATTTGTCACGGTATGTATGTGAATTATTTTTATATGGGTTGTATACTTGTTATAAGACTTCGACGCGTTTCCAGTTGAACCGATGATATATTTGTCAACTATATTTGTATATCTGAGGGAAGGGGGTTATAGTATGGCGTTCCATTGGATATAGATTCTACGTTCTACTTTATCAGGGTTATAATAAAAATGCGTCGTTTTGGCGAACAAAAGCCACACGGTGTGTGATCGACTCGTAAAACTAAAAGCTCCAATACTCGCTTGCGTTGACTACATGTTTTTTACATTTTATTTTCATTTTGCTAGCTTTTTACGCAATGTAATGAATGGCAGGGACGAAATAAAACAATGATAAAAACAAGAAATAAACACGACGGTTTATAGTGCCAAGCCCATGAAGCTAAACTGACTTGCATTCGAATAGCAAATTGACATTACCATTTTTAACTCCCTATGTGTATCCTTTATTGTCTAACAATGAGAAACCACAGCCAAAACGAGGTAACATGCTAAACTAAAAGTCATGCAACATCCACAGGTCGGCGACCCGATATATCTTTGACTTCAACATGAAAAAAATGTCAGACTGGGGAAAAGAGCAGCGTAAACATTGTCGAATACTACCGCGGAACGCAATGTGTTGTTAGTGTTCAACTATTTACTTATACACAAAATTATACGTAAAGCTCCGCAACCTAGCTTCACTTTCAAAACTAGTTTGAATTTTGATTAATAATTTCACGCAATTGTGTTATTTTAAGTCACTGTTGTCTGAACATAACATGTGGTTATCCGTCACTTTTTAACTTGACGTATTTCGCCACGCGTCCCAAGCAGGCGCCAAGTCCCCCAGTCCCCCAGCAAAAGTCGCTTACTAAAGTTAACCCTTTTTCCCAATACATTTCGGAATGTTCGGGTATAATGAATTACAACCTTTTTGAATGTTACAATGTACATTCAGTTCTTATGATTTAGTATATCGGCACAAAAGTGTAAAAAATAAGTAGTCGATTGTGTATAGTCATCGATAAAGATCCCAGTCCCCCGATATATTACTCCATAGCAGAGCACAGTAGAAAGACGACGATTTCCATAAATATAAAAATTCAAATAACCTAACATGCTAAAATAAAATATTGTGGCAAGAACTGGTTAAATATACAGGACGACTTTTTTCTTACGACCGTTCCAAGCACACGCGCAATTTTTAAAGTTTTCGCTTAGCGACTACTTCGCCGTGGACCGGCAGTGAATGCTAAAATCCAGGGATTAACATCTATTCAACAGAACAATTTTGTTAAATTTAATCATGGCGCATATTCACGCAATATTGAAGAAACATGTAGTGATTTATATTAATATTAATAATTAATATATATTATATATATTTATATTATAAGGTTAAGAGTAAATTTCCCCTAGAAAAAACGTAACATTTAATCAAACATTTCTTAAAGGGAACATAGAGTCATATGTGGTTCTAAATTTTACATCGGTTGTGTAAACGAAACATTATTAAATTACATCAAATTGAAAGAAATATTTTATGTCAAGGAATATTGCATCAACGCAAGTGCATCAATATTATGGTCGATTTGCGTTTGACAAAATGTATTTCAGTTTCAGACGACATAATGTGTATGAAAGATTTTTTTTTATAACTGCCGCTTACGACAGTTTATTCAAGGGTAAATATCCAACGTTGTGCTAAAAATACGAGCGAAAAGTATATCTTTTTCGTTAAAGACCTAGAATATCCTTCATTAGCACGAGATAATCAGAGACTAGGCAAACTTTCAAATATTTCTGAATTTCAAAGGATGTTTGCTTATTTTTGACATATTCGCTTTTTACATATCATCGAATTATTTGGTGCTTGGTGTTCTATATACCCCTGGACTGCAAGGTAGTGTTGTTATTATGACAAATTAAACCTAGGCTATTATGGGAAATGACCAATCGAAGAAATCGAAGAGGCGAGTATTTCAAAATACTGCCGAAATGCAGTTGCTTGGCGTAAGTTTCTTCATACATGCATTTCCTTTTTATCATGACGTTTTATTGTTCAAAGTATCAAAGTGCAGTGCACCAACACTAGCATTCCCTGCAACAGTCAATGAATGAACATTACGTTTAAATTTAGGTTAAATCTGACTTATGCGAAATGTATCGTTTTTTCCATTGCATACGTTTCGTACCTAAATGGCCTCAAAAGAATAACCTCTTAGGGTCATCAGGAAAAAAGTTTATAATTTTTTCTGCGTGTGAATCTGCTTTGTAAAGAAAGGTACAGTGTATCAAAGTCGGTAACAAATATTTTCTCATTGAAACCAAGATTTTCGTGGATTAAACCTTCACCCACTATTTAATCTTTTTTTTTTGATAATAATAAAGTATAAAGGTTAGATTACACTGTGACAGAATTGTAGTAAATTTAATGTTTATTTACAGTAATTGTTTATTTCAAAAATTTAAAATCGCTTTTTCTATGAGATTGAAGCCAACTATGGACTGTTGATGGAACGCACCTAGGCGTTGCGTTCCATCAACAGCACATAATTGGCCAAAATGTCGATTTTATGGTTTTTACTTAAATACCACTAAGTAAAATTACTGTCAAAGATAAGCGATTTTGCTGCAATTTTGTTACAATCCAATATATTGGATTAATAAAGGTAGCTAGGTGAATTCATCACGACTTTGTATTGTCAATCTTGGACTTATTAGGAGTAATATTTGCTCAACAATTGAAAAAGCCCTTTTGCCTCACCTTTGCTATAAATTATTGAATGAGTAACTCAACTGTCACTATGACAGTACCCAGTCAAGGGTGTAGTTGAACGTAAACGTGAAATGAGTCAGAATCTACTAACAAGCAAAGTTCTTCCCATAAATAGTTTACGACTAGAAAGTGTGGTCAGTTCGGTGTGTTGGTTTGTATTTTTTTACTCTGTGCTAACATAGTTACTCATTTTATTTAGTACCAGAAAGCCGTAGCTGGCTACGGCTGCACATATTCTTAAATCCTGGATAATAATTTGGTAACGTAGATCTGTATTTCCGAGGCATTTCGTCGCATGACAAGCAACTCGGTACAAAAGCCAATACATGTCTGCGTTGATTTGCTTATTCATATTCACAATGATACAAAGCGCAGACGAAATATTCCCATTAACCTGCTTAGCTAACCGTTCGGTTACGTTAGAAAACGTATAGAAACGCGTATGCAGCATTGCGTTAGCGTAAAACGCAAAGTTAAATATGACAAACTTAGAAAAACCTTGCTGGTTAAGATATCAAGACGCGAAAAAACACACAGAATGAAAAAAGGTTTGGCAAATATACTAAATAATATATTTTAAAAGCAAATCCACTGATTAATTAGCAAATGAATGGCCAGAAAAGTTTCTTCGTTGTGTGGGATTGATGAAATAACATATATATTGAAAAAATATATCCAGCTGAAAATTTTACTGATGGGAAAGCAACATAAGAGGCTGTCAAATATCAAACCAAGGTATTGAATTAATTAAAGTTTCTAACAATGACGTATTATTTTGTTCAAGAATGGCCCGTGACGCACAGGTGATCTAAATTAAAGTATGGTTTGTCGGGAAACGATCGCGTAAATCGTACTAAACTAGATTTTCAAACAAATGAATCTGGCACGTTAATCCATGCCCATCACTCAACCCAGGGTGTGATAACCTGGGTATGCTACTCCGAGCGGGATAGAACACATCTTTTCAACAACCTTAGCCCTGTCCATCTATGTGGCGGTGGGCACAGGGCCTTGATCAAGGTTATCCACTCCAAGGATTGGATCAATTACCTGAGAATTTAATATGTCTCTGAACATGGTAAAGAAATATTTTCGATAAAGTTATGAAACAGGATTTTGGTGAATACAAAGACGAACTCAATTGAACTGTTTGTCAATTACCTTCATAATAACAAATAGGGACAGAAAGACTTCCCGTTTGTTATCCATTCAACAGTTTTTGTTCATTGAGTAAAATATAATAATTGTCCACGTAAAATCATAGCAGGTGTGCTTTGTTCATATATCCTGGACAACTTTTCACGTTTTATTTGATTTCGTCGCCAGTCAGATTTACTAATCTTGATTTGTTAAGCATTGGACGTTGATGGATCGCGCCGATCAGGCGCGGTCTATCAATGTCCCACGCTTGACAAAATAATATTTCATATTTGGTGACGTGAATCAATAACGATAACATTAATTTATTTAAATTTTCATTTTGTCCGCGGTTGTTTCGACATATTTCTTCGATAAAGTATTTATTTGCTACGCGCATAGTAACGAACGGGGCGTAAGGATCGTAGATGACCGTTATAAACATGTAGAAATGTTTATTAGTTTTTCTAGTCGACGAGAACACTTAAAGCCCTTATTTCCCTATCGAGTAGTCAAATAAAATTGACCTGTGAACCGAATGATAGGTTGTAGTATGTGGATGGCGTTAGAAGTGCCAGTGTTTAGTTTAGTGGGTTTGATTTAATCATTAAACTGGATGATATTGGAATACAAAATTGTGGAATATTGTCTAATTTAATACTTAATTGGAAGTTTTGAAATGGAAAACGCAAGCTATGTTCATAGTATAAGAAATACAACTAAAATACAGTTATTTAGTGTGAGTATACAGAACATAGATATTTGGGAGGCTTCTTGGCGACGCTTGTATCGATAATTGGTCACTTGCTGCCAAACTCAACAAAATAAAATTTCTGATCGGCATGAGAATGACCGTTTTAAATAAGTTGTATTACGACTATCCCATTTGTGATTTTGTCTCAGTCAAAAATGTTTTCTAATTAGTATTGTTAGTATAAGTCACCAATGGATCATGCTTGACGATAATGGGATAGCGTGGTTCGCAATAAATGTCATTATAGATTGGATAATTGTAACTAGAAAGTAGTTGTGGGCTCCATAAATGTTAACATTGAATATTTTACTTATTTTATCATCAAGTGATAACTCAATCCGAAATTTTATTTCTCCAAGCATGACCCACGGATGGACCGCGTCCAGTCGGCACGATCCATGAGTGACACATGTTTGACAAAGGCTGGATTTTAAAAGTTTTCGGCTAGGGAAAAGCCTTCCTATAATTGGGGTAATTTAATTAACCGTTTTTATAAGATTAAGCGGCTGATCGCGATGTGGGTGATTATTTTAATTTTTAAAGAACTGTTTTCATTAATTCAAATCTTGATGTAAAGGTCAGTATTGTTCATAACCTGTTATATATTTCCAGCAAAAACTCAAAGAAGAGAGAGAAAACAAACGAGCTCAACTTGATGGAAGACATGAATACATTATCAATGCTGTCGGTCATTCGTTGGGATTGGAAACGTAAATATGTTTCTATGTAACTTACTTTGATTGCCGGGACTCAAATTCAAAGCTTAGGCAAAGTGTTGATTATATAATTTAATTGGAACCCTTGTTTCAAAAAGCTCAAAACCGCGTAAAAATAGTGACTGTTTTGTTGAAAATGACCTGCGATGATGATCAGGGCTTGTTTAGCGAGGTCAATAAAGAGTTCTAAAATTGACAAAACAGGCTTGAACTATTTTTCTAATTTTATCATTTCGACGAGAGTATATTTTTCGTATCAAAATAAATCACTAATTTCATATATTTACCAAATGTTTCAGGATTACTATTTGCCCTTTTAATAATTTTTCGAAGTCACTTTTGATTATTTAGGCGAATTATATGGGGCTTTGTGTTTTCAAATCACTCTATTTCTAGGGGCACAAATAAATTTGACAAAATTCGAAAATACTTTCATTTTATACTTACTTACATTGTTAAAACTTGACTTCCACCATGTCCAACTGATTCAAATAATTTGCACTTCAAATCGATCAATTCGAATAATCGGACTGAATTCCCTGATTTTTGTGGACCATAAAATCAACTCACACAAAAGAGATGATTGATTATTGGAGTAACACAAAACATTGTTAAAGCGTCGATTTGAATGAATTACCTTGAGCAATGCTCTATAACAACGGTCTTGGGTAAACCTGGATTCTCGGGCCGAATTCGATGGAACTGTAAACCTGAGATTTTGTGTGTGTTTTTTCTACGTCGTATAACTACTGGGACAACGTACCCGACCTATTTTAAATTATTTTTGTTTCATCAGAGCGGAAATTGAAGAATCACTGCTGGAAGGGACACAGATTGATCGAATGGGAGAATTTTTTAGCTGTTGGAGGAAAACCTCATCTCATGTTTTTCTACCAAGATTTCGATGCTGGAATGGAGCAAAGTAGGAATATGAAATTTAATATCCTTATAACTATCCCAATTTTCAACCACACCCACTTCTGTTCTTTAAATATATTTATCAAAAAGATTTTAAGTTTCAGTAAATTGAAAAAGTGGGAAGAATGAGCATGAGAGAGAAATTCCCAGACAGTTTGTGCCCAAGCAAACCCGGCGCATAAATAAATATTCTAGCATCCTCCCCATCAAACATTTCATATATCAAGAACACGTTATTTATCTGATAAAATGTATACCTTTACATATTCATACACTTAGCAATCTTCAATATAGAATAATCGTTGAAATATTACCGTCAGTCTGGGAAAAACAATCTCGCCTTTTTCATTTCCAGGTATACATCTGACAGGACTCGGGCGACCAGACAAACCGCAATCATCTCGTGGTAAGAAACCGAAGCTTTTTATAACAGAAGGAACTGATGTCGCACTCACTGGACGTTGCGTCTTTTTCCTCAGAAATCGAGTGGATAAACCCGTCACATCTGAAAATATTCACAGAGTAAGATATATTTTTGCTATAAATTGCCATGAAATCAACATTAGTATTTCTTTTTGAGAAAATGTTCTGAAATTCACTCATAAATGAGCATTGTATGATGTATATGCATCGATATTAGTGACGTCCAAACGAGTGATCGATAGAATTATACGTACCTTATTATTTAACGTTGGATGTGTTCTTCCCGATCGGAAGTGTTTCTACCGAACATATTTTGTTAAGCATGGGTCACCGATGGATAGCGGCGATCAGGCGCGTTCCATCTGTGATTCATGCTTGGCAAATAAAATCCTCAAATGAGGTGAACAATTTTAAATGGTTCTCGTAAGGTATTTTCAATCTCTATTTCATATTTGGGGACCATGGGCGAGGTACTGTAACGCAAAGCCTTGGGACAATGCTACCCATTGGTTTCACTCTGGATGGAACGGCAAGCCGCAAGATGAATCTCGTAACCAAATAAAATTTAAATCATTATTAATCGCATATGATGAAAGAAAAATAAGTTTATTTCATTCGGATTTTCTATTGTCGATTCGAGTCCGCATTGTATTTCGTCAGCACGTATAAAAATGCTTTCGATGGCCCAAGGACAAGTTAGGAGAATCGCGCATTCCAAAAATTTGAAAACGAATGTCTTGGCTTGGAATAATTTGGCATGCCGCCAATGTTGGTATTATCCCATTTTGAAATGTATTTAACCACCTCAAATCAATTTTTACTCAGGAAATCACATTACATCAACTTGATTCGGCGGAGAAGGGTATTCTTTACGCCATAGAGAAGATGTTGGTGCAAATTTTCATTCCTGCTCTTCAACAAAATCAAACAGCGTGGGGAGAACTGGCAAATGCTGCTGGGGGTAAAGAAACAGAACAGGAATTCATCAATGTATTGGATTCATTTGTCGACGTTCTTTCTGGAGCGAGGGATAGTTTGGATGAAAAGATTATGCTTGAGGTTTGATAAGAAGTGTGTTTTTTATAGCCAGATAAATATTTACTTTTCTGGTCGGCGGACACGAATTTTAACTTAAGCATGAACATACATTAAATTAGGTCGGTACATGTCAAAGCGTTGTTTGAGCTGAATCACCGTTTCTCTTTGCGTACTTGAATCGGCTCAAGTGGTTCTATTTGACGAAATTTATCTTTTTTCGAAAGTTTGCTGTTCAAAGATGTCTAGCGTTTCTAGTTATAAATTACTTTCATTCCTAACTGTTGATGCGCAAAATGGACTCATAACCTCTATAGATCCATTATAAATGTTGAAATTTTAGAACCTGGCAAACTTTATTTGCTTAATTTGCCCAGTTCAATCATGAGCAAGCTAGCGCATTATTTTTTATCTTGTCAGCCACAAGTAAAATGCGATTTTGCGGCGTTATCCACAAGTAAATTACTTTTCTCCGGCACAGTGAAAACAAAAACTGTCGATTTATTGATATTTATTGTTTCGTAAATTTGTACGACAACCTCCAATATTTAATTTCGCACTTGCACTATATGAAATTGGACCATAGTTCGATTTTTCTGCAAAATAACAAAATTTATCACACACAGCTGAGTTTATTTTTCATACCAAACAGGAATGTACCACTTATGATCTTTCAAAACTGGCGACACCTTCAGACTGTGCTGCTGTTGTATCGAACTCAGAATCGCTTGAATTAATTGAAGACTGTGTCAGGGTATGGATCAAACAAATCGAAAAGGTAATAAGGCATGAGATTGTGAATAAAGTTTCTATGAAAGTCAATGTATCTCTCTCTAGTAAATCAAAATTACGAAACATTCTCTTACCATGATACAGTACTAAAGTCTTGTGTTTAAGATACCAATCTCTTGCTCTGTCAGAAATTGTCGTCGTGTTTTCTCAATTTAAACAACGTAATTGTTAATTATACTCAGTGGGTTACTATTGACAAAATGAACTTCGTGATAAGGTTGCGTGGTGTGAGTGGGTCGTTCTTGGAAATACTGAGTCACTTTCGAACGATGTCTGATGATGTTTATTTTGAGGTACACCGATATGTCTGTATATAAAACATTGCGGTGTGCCAACCGTCAAGATTTGTTTGGCAACACACATTCGCTTCGTCGTCGTACAAACTCGTATCCAAAAACGCGTGTTCTTGTGATTCCACTGTTTTTTCTGTTAAGCTTGTGTTAAGACAAAATATTCTAACTCATTTAGAAATTTTATTCTGTCAAGCATGAGTCACAGATGAACCGCGTTTAATCGACGCGATCCATCAGAGATTCATACCTAACAAAAGTTTTTTCCGGTGCGACAACATTTCTTCCGGTACCAAACCAAGTCTAGTTGCGTCACTCGATTCGATTCGAGTCTCATTTCGAATTGTACTTCCTTGTTTCATCACGTGAACGTTGGTAAGAAAGTACCATATATTATATACAATATACATTTTTTTAACATCTTAGGTTCTGGCTGAGAGTGAGCAAATGAGAAAAGAAGCAGACAATATCGGTCCAAGAGCTGAGTTGGAACATTGGAAACGTAGAATGTCAAAATTTAATTTCCTACTTGAGCAACTGAAAAGTGCAAACGTTAAAGCTGCTCTCAGTGTGTTAACATTTGCAAAGTCAAAACTACTCATCGTAAGTGTTTCGCTGGTGTAATTTGAATGGTTCGAGTTAATAATACACCTAACTTTCTCAAAATCAGGCGACAATTTTAGTGAGGCGGTATATAATTTATCAAGTGGTCGATCGTCAGAAGGTGCTGGATCCGCCGACTCCGATGGTTAAAAACGGGTAAAAACTTGTTGTTTCATTGTTGTATAAAATTTCCGATGGTAACGTTACATAATCAATCGGGTAAAGTTGTAAAATCATTTCAAAAAAACAGTTGAAAGGCGCAATCGAATCGAATTGATAGGAGAAGCTAAATAATTGTTACTAGGCCGAATCATAAAATGGAAGTGACAATAAAACCTATGAAATTGACGTGGTGAAAAAAAAGGAAAATGTGCGTAAAATGGGGTAAAATCTAAAAGAGGTCGCGCTAAAACAATGGAAAGTAAAATTGCAAAAATGATCGAGCCAAAAGAACCGCTATATAATGATGTTTTAGGAATGTAATCAATTTGGAAAAATGGAGTCGAAAACAGATTGATCATGACTAATGACATGATTAACAAAGCTCGATATCACACATATTTCGATTGATATTTTAATGGTCTTACACAATTTGCATTTTCTGCCTAAAGATTTCAAATTCAAAACTTTTGCTATAGTATGCACATGTTTTGTGCTTCCGTTCGACCAACCTTTTTTACCTTACTACCTATTTTTTTGTTCTTCAGACCTGGCGTGAGTTGGATGGAAGAATCACCAATTTTGCCAATGAAGCTAAAGACAATGTCAAATATCTTTACACTCTGGAAAAGTTTTGCATTCCCTTATACAACAGGTATAAAACTAGGATATTATGCGCTATCAAAAAATAAACAATTCCCGGTGACATATTGTTTAACGACGTTACGAAGTTTATTTCTGTTACATTGAAGCGTTTCGAAACCTTACAAATATATCACCATTGAACAGCCTTCTCGTCGTCATACTTCCAAAATAAATATTTTAATAATCATAAATCACAATATATAAAATCGAATGAGAAATACCGCTTCATTTGGATGCAATTTCATGCATTTTGTATTTCAGGGATCCTGTAGCAATGATAGAATCACTACCAGGACTCATCAACACAATCCGAATGATTCACAGTATAAGTCATTACTATAACACATCAGAAAGAATGACGTCTTTGTTTGTGAAGGTATTGGATTTTGTCAACAATTTTATTCCTATTATTAATTTTCTAGAATATATAAAGCATTTAAGTTGATGAGAAACATATAGTGATGTGGCGTACCTCAGCCAAAATTGATTTTATTATAATCGTCTTTTACACCTTTTACACCCACTTTTATAGATCAGTGTAAATTTTTCACTCGTCACCGACGCTTTATTGTTTGGAACCACTTCAATGTCTTATTGTTTTGTATATTCCCTTCCCTTTATATTTCAACTTGAATATCATTATTACAGGTTACTAACCAAATGGTTTCGAGTTGCAAGTTGTATATTACCGATAACGATACGATGGGAATATATGAACAGGAGAGGGAAGAGGTTATTACAAAATTGAAAGCTTGCATCCAATTGAATGAGGTATCTTGTATATCTATTTATCTTATAATATCAAGATGGAGGTTTATATCAATCTTCGTTATTTGCTAAAACAAGTCAGTGTGTGTTCATTATGCTTTAGAGATGTATCCATTTCATACAATTCTAAGTTTTATAGCAACGAATAACTGCAACTGTACCCAGTTAGCACAGTTAAAGCAAACACTGTCTAACAAAGACTCCAAGTAGTTAAAGTACCATGCAGTAAAAGATATCATCAAAATTCAAATTAGATTCATTGACAACGGGGATCTTACCGTCTAACAAGAATGCAGTGAGGGACGAAAAATACTAGTTTACTTGCGCTGTGTTAATAACAACACCTACTTTTTTGAATGGAGCAACTTAGCCTATTATAACCATTACTGATTACTTACTAACTTTTTTTTATAGGAATATTCACGTTGCTTCCAAAACACAAAACAAAAGCTCGAGAACTCACCGAATGAAAGAAAATTTGACTTCAGTGAAATGTATATCTTCGGCAAATTTGCTTCTTTTGCCAGACGTTTGGAAAAGATTATTTCGATGTTTGAAACAATCAAAGTTTATTCGGCAATTGAGAAGTCAAATATGGAAGGTCTGGAGACACTTGCAAGTAAATACCAGGTGAAGTAAACGATACCTTTTATTGAGAGTTTAATACTTCAAGCATAGATTTTGTCGCTTTCATAACGTGTTGAACACTCCTCACTTTGATATTCTCACGTCCATCATCGGCGCGATCCATCAGTGACTCATGACTAACACAGAGCTCGTTTAACTAGTTTAGAATTGATGTTTATAGAATAACTTTTTTTTTTTCAAAGAACGATACATTGAACGTAAAACAACACATTGAAGGAAAACAGTAAAAGCCTCATATCACACATTCTCATTGGACTTGCAGCAATATTTCTACATAGCTGTTTCGAGGAATGTGCATAATGAAAAAGAAACCCAAGCGAAACCGAACAGTTTGCCCTGATTTATGGGGAAACTATTCACCACTTCTGCCTTCACTTTTAGTGATCTCTTACGACACGCGTTAAATACATTAGGGGTATTCTGAAACCTATTCATTCCATTTTGATATTTTATCTACTGTATAAACATTTAAATACTTTAAAACTAATTAACGAATGCAACAAACCACAAACTTTGGTGGATCTACAGGAATTTGAACTTTCTGTTCTTTATATTTATATACAGATAATTGTCTCAAGCATGAAGAAGAAACAATATAATCCACTGGATCAAAGAAAGAAGGATTTTGATGATGATTTTGAAGAATTTACTAACAATATCAACGATCTTCATAATCAACTGGTGATGTTCATGGATGATCAGTTTGATAAATCTGGAAGTACTCAACGGGCGGTCAAGTTGTTAAGGAAGTTCGAAAGGTATTTAATATTTCGTCGATTGATTGTTTTCGGTTGGAAAAGTGACACCAGCAACGATACTTTGAAATTGCAATAAATTTTAAAGTGTCGGATATTCAAATTAATTTTGGTGGTATAAAGTGGACAATCGTAGATGTTAGTCGTCCATTATTTTAACCTTTGTTATAAGTTTAATTTTACAAGTTACAAATAATTGGAAGTATAAGACGAATAAATAATATTTCAAAGTTAACATGTGGATACGAATTTAAAATGTTTAGATGTTCAATGATGCATATTGTTTTTTACTCTTCGCTGCAGATTGGAAATTCCCAATATGAATATTGATGAAAAATATCACACTGTTCTTGTTAATTATGGTAAAGAAATGGAAAATATTTCCAAAATTTACAATAAAGAAAAAGTGGAGCCGGTTGTTCAGAGAAATATGCCACCGATTGCTGGTAAGTAACAGTCATACACGTAACTAACTGTATCATCTTCACCATATTTCGAATTATTGTATTTAGGAAATGGACCCAGATTTACGCCTTTCTTTGTGGCAATTTAGTTCAGTTTCTTGCAACTTGTATGAAGATGCATATTTTTACTGAAATATTTGCCGCTGCAGTGTATATTATAAACATTCAAGCTCAAATATTCATGAATTTGCCGAAGTTTTTATTGGAAATTTTAGTTAAATATATTTAATCGAATTATAATTCGTCAAGAAGTAGTTTATCTATACCCCGTTCAATTAGTCGAGAAACGTTTCAGTTTTACTTGTGTTACAATAATTCAAATCAGTATTGTTCTGAAATAACTTTTTTTTTTTATTATTGTTTTTAAGGTAAAATAATGTGGGCCAGACAGCTTTTTCGACGTGTTCAACAACCGATGGAATTATTGCAGACAGAAGCCCCAAATATTTTAAAAACAACAGAGGGAAAGAAAGTGATTCGAAATTTTAACAAGATAGGAAAAGTTCTCTTGGAATATGAAGTTCTTTATCATAGAGCTTGGCTGAGACAAGTGGATTTGGCTAAAGCAGGTTGGTAAAAATATTGAGATCTGAATCACACTGTATCAAAAATGCTGTAAAATCGCCGCCATTAGTAAGTTTACTTTGTAATATTAAGAAACCTATTAAATTGACTTTTTCGGTTGATTACGTTTTATCAATTCAACAGCCCGTATAGGTCGTATAACCCACTGCCGGAGTGCGGTCTATCATCAACTTAAATATTATCGATGCGACGAGTTCAATTTTGAAGATATACTATTACTGCAAAATAATAATTAAAAAATAGTGCTTTTCAACAGGGATGTTAATCGAATTCACTCTAAGTAAGGTTTGAGAAGAAACTGAAAGAAACCAGCTAGCTTAATCACTGATATACAAAAAAGTAACGCAAAACTAAAAATCATATTGCGCATTATTATTCAGCATTTTAACAAAAAGTTTTGCTCAATAATAAGAAGGGTTCACAGCCTTACTCGTCAAGCCTAAGGTTCTCACTTTTCTACATCCACTTGTTTGGTTGGATTATCGCAGCCACGACTCTTTTCCAGTAAGCACGCAAACCGACCTAGCAGATTACGAGATCCTGGGTTGAGTGCTTGAAATGGATTAACTAGGTTTTTAAAAGCCTTTGGCGAATCTCTGGCGACTTTTAGTTTGAGAATTTATAACTTAATTCAAATACCAATTTGAACATATTTCTAATAACTACTATCGTCGTTTTTAGGGTTACAGGCGTCGCTTCTAGTCAAACACCCGGAAACTAAGGAATTGTACGTCAATTTTGATTCGATTGTGTTGACTCTCATAAAAGAAACAGAATGTATGACTAGATTGGAACTTGAAATTCCTCTCACAGCAACAAAAATCAGGCAAAAGCAAGACACATTGAAGAAGCACAACAACGAACTGAAGGTGAGTATGGGGGCATAGCAAATATAATAATATAATCGTGATCATTCATATAAGTCACTGTTTAAACTAATTATTTAAAACGTCACTGGTGCGGGCTTTACAATTGTCCTATTCCCTGCAATGCCTCGAAAGAAACTAGTATTTGGCGTTTTTATCGTCACGCAGAGAGTTTTTAGTGTTATCATGTGATTCAACGCTAGCCTTCAATAGCTCTGAATAGCCATGATGTTAGCCAATATTCTGACCCTGAGTTTTTTCCGGATGGATGATCATATGCGAGAGGTCTGCTGGGCGCCTCACGGATGCACGGTGGTTCACGTAGGCACTGCTCACGGCTTCCTCCACCAACTATCCATGCACAGGAAATATATAACAAAGTAAAATGTTAAGCCAAAACCTTCACCCCGATGCGTAACTGGTGTTAGCCATATGGTTATACCCTCTCCAGCAGGAAAAAATGACATCCCGTCCTGAATGCTTAATATCATATTATCATCAGTTCGAAGCAATAATCTTCCACAATATTTTCTCTTACAGCATTTACTTTCCGAGTACGAGAGAATTCGTAAAAAGATTCCAACTGCAATCGAACCTCTGATGGAACCTCATATCGGAAAAGTCGAGACTGCTTTGGAACCAGGATTGACGCAATTGAATTGGACAAGCATCAACATCGACTCATATCTTGAAAATGCATGGAGTGCTATGTGTAAGTTTATTTCTGTATCATCTTTAAGGCATATCCTAGAAAGCACGAGTGTAATAATGGGGTGGTTGTAATACCTGTTCTTATATGAAAATGCATATAGTATCATGCATAGCTAAGGCGAACACTAAAGTGAGATACTCTGAACCACATTATGACCAATTCTAAAAGATTGATATATAAGTTTCCAAAGCTATTGATCAACACACTCATTTACAATAAGTCTGAACATGAAAAGAAAACGATGGGCGAGTTGTAATAGGAGATCACTGTCACATTTTCACGAAACCAGAGTAATGAAGTAGTAAAATCGGACTATTGCGTCACAGACTACAAGGATCTTTCATTCAGATGTTTAATTCGGGGAACCCCCGATTTTTGTAAACAAAATCAATTTTTGTCCTAACCAGTTGTAGGCAATACTGGGATTTTAGAGGGGTATTATAAGTTACCTTTTATCAAAGCGAGTATTGGGAGTATCAAAAGGTTCTTGGTCCAATCTTCCATTTATCAGTGACCCAATGGAGCTTCAACCTATAGGAAGATCTGGAGACCAAAAACTCAGTTCGTTAAACGTTTGGATAAAGCAATTAAAAGTTTCCTGTAAATCCAGTATATAAGATGGTCTCAATCTTCTAAAGTTTAGTATCGTATTCCCGTTATTAAATAGGATGAGAGTATGAGAATGTTTAAATAGGATGAAAGCTTTTTAATGAAATATTTCAGCTGAATTGGAATTATTCCTGGACCGGATTTCGGATTTGATGAAGTTCAGAATTGAAGGAGTGTTGGCTGACATGATGAAAACAACTTTGGTTCAATTCAAGAACGATGAATCAATGACACCTCAAGAATTTCTGAAAAATACTCAGGTAATTTTTTTTGTTGTTGATGTTTTAATTTACGGTAGGCAACTCAACCTTACCCTTGTAAATGTAAAAAAAGAGATTGCTAAAAGCAATAATTTATAAAATGTTTTTAGTAGTTGCCTCGAATAGCGTTCCGGCAGAGACAGATACAGAATAGGCTGCCCAGTACTCTACGAACTTCTTCCTTCAATTCCTCTCCTCTATGTGCATTTGACTAACTTTTATGTAGGTATTTACATTTTATGTCATTGCAGGAACTCTGTGTCAAAGGGGCTCATGATTTACAAGCAAAAAGTATTTTGGTTGAAGAAGCAGTCAATGAACTTATCGACATGTTGTTGAACTTCCAAGTAACACAGGAGGTACGTGGGAAATATAATGAAAAATCTCAAATATGATATTTGGCTGTTGCTGATACAACAAAACACGCTATCACTTGTTCTCGTTTGCACTTTTTCTTTATTAAACCGTGGTTTGCAAATTGTCGGGAAATCGAGCATTCAATTCAATTTTAAAATCGTAAACGATTCAAAAATGTCTAAAGGTAATAACCACTCTTTATCTCATGTACGATACTAATTTTCCAGGAGATTCAACCTGTTCCACCACCCAGTGCTAGTGTGGATGGTAGATCAACCCAATCCAGCGCCAAAACTCGAACACCAGCGAGTGCAAGAAGAAAGAAAAGAGATATCAGAGCCCTAATGGAAGATGAAGCAATGTATGTAATATAATTAATTGTAGTAATCACGGAAATCGAGGTGCTACCGGGCGTACCCTATGTTTACATATTTACCAGCACGCGGGGCAGATGCCACTCATTAAACAAGGCATACTTACAGTACTATGGACTAATCTGCTGCCTCGCTGCCAGGCGTCTCGTACGGCATCGACTTTTTTCGCGTCGGTGAGTCACTTTGATCTGCGTCGAGCGCGTTATATATAAATGCAATGGGATTTTGGTGTTAATATTTCAATGTTTTCACTGATGTGTGGAGAATGAAAAATAGCATTGCAGACGGAGTAAGAGCAAAGTTGCTAATTTTATTCAAAGTCAATTCGCTCAAAGTCACTTTTATAGGAATTGTGCAAATATCCCAGAAACCACTTTAAGCTATTTATCACGAAGTCGAAATGTTTGAAATTTCTAGAAGAGGTCATTTACTTTAAGCAATTTGAATCAATGTGACCTGGACAGAAACAGTCCCGTCCGTGGAAAAAGAAATTGCGCATAGAATCTATTTAGGATTCATTTTAGAATTTCATTTCATAAATCGCGCCGATTTCTAGCATAAAAAAGTTATTTTTTGTGTTATAGTGAATTGTTCAACCATCTACATCAACGACATGTTGAATCTCTCTGCAAAGTTGTTCGTTCAACACTGGAATCAATTAGAAAACGTCTTTCGTCTTCATCATCTAGCGCAGCTTTGTTCGCAGGTAAAAACTTTGGCCGTGATTCTTGGATAACAATCATAAACAATCCAGTCCCGTAGTTACGGCTTTAGAATAGTCCTAACGCATTTCCTACGTTGTGGCTACAAGGAAACAAAAAAGTGGTTTATCATCAACCAGGGCCGATACCACTCATTCAACTTTACCATGGTGGGTCGATCCTGTAATCGTTTTTTCCGCTTGGTGGTCTTTGAACATGAAAGGCGTTAAATAATGAATAAACTTTACCATCACAACGTTTTTTTTTTCGAAATCTTTTGTTGTAATCCATTATTATATTAGGTGCATTCCGGAACAAGCTGATATTTTGATAAACAGCTTTAAAAGAGCTTTAAAAAAATGCCATTTGGTGCATTACTTTTGATCAAAGCTGTTCTTGCGATACCAAACATTTCCTACAGTCCAGGACTTGATCAAGTGCCACATATCAACAGTAAGATGCTTGAGGATGGGATGCATTTTCAGATGTCATGCAATGGTGTGTCACAAATCCATTCGGGCTAGAAAACAGAATTTCAAAAGCATATGTAAATTCTCTAACTTGATGCCGTTTGTGCGAGCTGTAATCTTATGGTCACCTTGGTGATTTTTTGATTCTATTTAGCAAATACTTCCAGAAAGAAAGTATTGAAATGAAATGTGGTTTTTGTTTTCAATAAATTTCAGGCGATTCCATATATATTATGAAAGCAATGAATAAAAAAAGTTTTTTTGTGTTTATAAAACATTTCCTACAGTGTTGATCAAGACAATCAACGCAGCGAAATGCATTATCATACCACGGTGGTATAAAGACAGATTCAACAAGGTGATATAATGATGTTCCGATATTGCTTCAAATCGAATTTCGCTTTGATTCTATTTGAGAAACATTTTTAAACACAAAACCATATAAATACTTTTAAACACAAAACCATTGTCAAACAGCACCTAATCACAGAAATGAGAATTCGAATCATTCGGATCAGATATATGTCCCATCAAAGATTCGACAGCGGTTTTGAGTAGGCATTCCGTCAAATATGAACGACTGATGGATCACGCCTCGACAGCGCGATCAATCAGTGACTAATACATACCATAACCCACTTTCCGATTATCGAGAAATAAAATAGTCATTTTTCAAATGTAACAATACATAATTACACTGCATAGGTGCAGGGTATCTTAAGAGGGACCTACAAATATATATATAGTTGCACTGTGGTGGACTTAGGATTGTAAGGCAAGGGGGGATAGTATTCTACCCACGGTTAGTAGATGCGCGATTGGAAATGCCTTGCACAAAATAGTAATTTTGTTCATTTATATTTGTTCCCAGTAAAACCGTATTCGTGGTTAAAACTTTGTACTCACCAAGATTAAACAATTTTTACAGGCCCCAGGAACTGTTGGCGTTACTTTTGGAAATTTACCAAGAAAACTGAGTACGGTCAGTGTCGGTGGAGAATCGGATTCATCAACAACTGGAAGTCACATCAAAGATGGATTGACTCCGAGAAAACCAAAAATGGATGACCGTGTTCCACTGCCTGGACTCATTATCCAGTCGAACAACTACTATCAAATGATTGGATCAAATAAAGAAGTCAACAAACTTGTGCTGATGATCGGTAGCTCCATCAACACGTCCAAAGAGGTAAGTTATGTTGAGTTTAGTTCGTTTCGTTCCCTACAACCTAATTTGTTTCTGCATTTTGTGGAGTTTGCTCTGTCGGGCCAATGATGGATTGCGGCTCTAAAGACAAAAAATAATTTTTCTCCAGTTTGGAAACGTATTTAACTAAATGAGCAAGTTTAGAATTACCCTTACTTTGTTCTGACGTATTTTGAGTAGGACATTTTGAAGGCGATTTGTATTTTATATGCACTATAATATTTATTAGTGAGCAGTTTGAAAGAATTAGTTTATTGGTGGAAGCATTGATAAAGTACAGTTTGAAATTTAACATGAAGCTAAGTTTAAGGCCATATTTCGTTAATGTCCTGTTATTTCAATCGGTAAAAGTTATAGCAATACGCTTCTAGCTCCGCATATCCAATCTGTTCGAATCCTATGCGAGAGGACTGCTGGACACTTCCCCAGGCACGGTGTCCATGCACAAAAAAATTAGTTAACGGTTAGGCAAAAGCTCAACACTGACTTAGAACAGGTATCTAACTGACCAGAGATACGGGTTCGACATATGTTCAAGTCGTATTGTCGGGTTTCCCTTGGCTTTCCCCTGTCCTGCCTAATTTTAATTATGTGACTCTTATCTCTCAATAATAAGTTTATATATATTAATTATTTATATACATATTTATAAATATATTTTTATATATTTTTAACAGGAACTATTCACAGTCTTGGAACATTTCAAGAAATATCATCATGTGTGGAAGACAGATAAAGAAGAAGTTTTAGAAGAATTCCGAAACAAATCTACCCCAGTCGGTGAATATGAACAAGAAATACTGAGATACAAAGCATTCATCGATGACATCAATTCCGAACCACAAATTATATCTGCTGGACCAGTAGCCGTTCACACAGGTATAATAAAAAAAATTGATTTTTGATTGTAATACTATGTAAGTTTGCCGCGATTGCATTGTATTGCTTGTAGAGTTGAAGCTACGATCGTTTAATGCAGAAGCAATGGGCAAATGGTTATCGTGTTGTGATCGAAGGTTAACAATCTAGTATATGAATCCTTTTAAACCCAGTCGATGTATCTAGGGCTGGGCAAAATCGAATCACATGGAATTCGAATCTGATTCGAATCACTAATTCTACGTATATAACAAATATCCAATTTTTAATATTATAACTTGTCTCCATCGTGAAAATGAAGAAATTCATAGATTATTGTGTATTTTCAATTCACACTAAAAGCAATGAGTCTTTAAAAATGAAAATCCTAGTTCATTTAACAAGTTTTTGTATCATGTCCAATGCTTTACGCAGGCTGTAATACTTAAAATTGAAACTGTTCAGGTTGATCCATTAAGATCACATCTGCCATCAACTTTAAGCGTCTAGGAGGTAGCCGTACGTATTTTCACTAAAGTAAATGATTTTACAAAAATAAATATTCATTTTTACTTACTAATCTGGTAAACTAGGATCATTTTTTAAAACTGCTGAAAGAACTTGACCAGGGCAGGGCAGATACCAGTCACTGTATTTTACCATGGTGGTTCTGTTCTGTTTGGATGTTTTTCGCTTAGAAGTTGCCGGCACTTTATCTGGTAGTAGCTTTTTGACATTCGAAGATCGTAAGTAAACTCCCTTTGGCACTGCTTTCGGCCCTGCTCAGAGCGAACTTCTGGCAGAAAATAAATATCGGTGTTGAAGATTTATTTTTCGACATTTTGTTATTTTTCTTCCAAAAATATTTCAATTATAATTTTTATTGTTTTGTTTAGTATGAGCAAACGATGAATCGCGCGCTTAGGCACGGTTTATCAGTGGTTCATACTCGACAAAAATAAAAAAAATAGAAATTTATATCATCCATTTTCCATCTTTTCATGCATTATAACATTCCACTTTCCCTGTTAAGATGATCTTAAACTGGCTCTCACTACTGAATGCCAAGAATGGATGAAGAGTTTTGGACGTGATTGTAATTCTAAATACTGTGTTGAAATGGAAAACGTTCTTTCTTTCATTGATGATGTGTCTAAGAAATTGAGCAGGCCAGTGAAAGATCTTGATGATATTCGTATATTGATGGGAAGCTTGAAGGAAATCAGAGAAAGACAAATTGACATTGACATGGTGATCGGGCCTATTGAGGTACGGTACTTAGCGTTATTTTCTCTGTAATACATTGATATGTGGTTGAATGTGTGTTTCTAATAGCTTGTGAGAGGCAATCTTTTAAAATACATTTGGATTTGTGGATCATTTACATTTCACAATATGGTCGAGGATGATTCTTAGAAATACTTTCGGGTCCAAATCGTCATTATCCTATAGACATACATATTTCTGTTGGTGCGATTTAGAATCGCTCTCTTTCTTTCTTTCTATGTCGTAAGAAACGACGAGAATGGGGCATATATTTTCAACGTTGGAGTTTCGTTGCTGGTTTTGCATTTCGTATAGATCTTTGCCATTGTAGCCATTATCTACAGAGTGACCTCAATTACAAATGATTTTTTTTAATAACTTATATTAAAATATATAAAAAATATAATACATGGATAAAATGATACTATATAGTGCAGTATACTAGACCATCTGAAAACAAATTTTATGTTAAAACTCATATTACAGCCGCTATTGAACCATTTAACGAATTGTCAAAGTTGAATTAATAGATCCGACTATGTTCTTATTCCTTAAATTTATAGTAACGTTTCAGGAATTTGTGTTAATTTTATTCCTTCCATCATGTTCATAGCCTAAATTCTAAATTCAAGACGTCTAATTCTCATATATCAATATTTTTTTTAGAATTCTTACAACATTCTGACCAAGTTCAACATTCCGGTGACAAAAGAAGAATTAGAGAGAGTTGATTTGTTGAGATATACTTGGGAAAAACTTCTGGTTCAAGCAACCGAAGTACAGAACAATCTTGTTGATATTCAACCATCATTCAGAGGAGAACTCGTTGATAGCATCGAAGTGTTCCAACAAGATCTCGGGGATTTTTGCGAAAGTTACAAAGAAGTAAGCATCGAAAAGTAACGAGTAGTAAAGTTGAACACCTCGTTAATCATGTATCAAATTTTTGATTGTGTTTTTTGATAATATTTATCTTTTAAGCCTATATCAAAATATTGATATGTTGAACAAAAGTCATGTCCACCAAAGCAAAAAGTGTGTAAAACCATCGAGTTCATTTTATTCTCCCTTTTTGATGAATTTCCACGAAGTGGGATTTAAAGTAAATTTTTCAAAAATATTCGATAAAGCACTGAAGCGCATAAAGATCATAAAACAGTGATTAGTGAGACTGTCTATAAAGAGTCCACGTGTTGGATACCAGAGAATTTGTGCTCTCGGGTTTAAATAAAAAAAATATGCATTGTATTTGCCCTTACTTATTCAACATAGTATTAGGATTAGTTTCTTCACTTTTATGATTGCATACACAATCTTATCTTATATTCAGAGTGGACCAATGGTCGAAGGAGTGCAACCACAAGAAGCGAGTGACAGACTTATTATATATCAGAACCGGTTTGACACAATTTGGAGAAAGTACATCACGTATTCAGGTATATTGATGTTGTCCACGGTTCGATACTTGCTGAGTCACGTAGCATTCTCTTCAACAAAATACAAAAATATTATAAACAGATAGACGTAATCAACGAAATTCCATGGCTTGCATTGGCAGAAAGTCATAATCCCAACAAAAAATATTGTCGATGGATTGTACCACAGAAGGCGTAATCAAATGTTATTTGTATGTAACAAAACAATATTTACTAGGGTTCGATAGGCCCAAAACAAATAACCAAATGAAGAACAGGGAATTTGCATAAACAAGGCTTTCAACTTTCTACTACAAACAATTTTACTACCGATACTACTTTTATTTATACTTTACAGGTGGAGAAGAGCTGTTTGGGCTGCCAGTTACACCTTATCCTGAATTGCATGAGGTTCGAAAACAACTTTCTCTTCTGCAAAAACTTTATGGATTGTACAACAATGTTCTAAACACTGTGAATGGATACTATGATATTTTATGGGTAGACATAGACATTGAGAAGATCAACGATGAACTGCTGGAATTTCAGAACAGGTTAGATATCCAAATGAATATCCCGTAGTCTAACTGCCCTCGGATGACGCTGTACCCTATAGTCAACTGCCACGGTGACGATACAACATGATTTACAGGTGTAGTATTGCAACTTTAATGACATTCATTTTCAAATCGAATATCAATTCTCATCAAGTGTCTCGAATCGAATCTACAAAATATGTATAAAATAGCAAAATAATATTTTTTTGCAACAACTGATTTGGTTATATCGCCTTGAACCAAGCCCAGTGCTAGCAGCTACATATAAATAAACAGGGTTATATAGATATCTTTCTGATACGTCTGAGTCAACTCAAGTAGTTAGACCCTAGGTTGAATGGCGCACATGGATTGAGTAGGGGGCATGGATTAATGTGTTAGACTTACCGGGACTCAAATCTGAGGTCTTCAACTTGTGATGCCAAGATTATAACCATTAGGTTATCACACCTCACTATGCTTCGACTACTGCAATCAATAATTTAATGACTAAATCGCATACAAATGTCTACCCATATCATATCTGATATTACAATAAATGATTTTCATTCGTCTTTTTCAGATGTAGGAAGCTACCCCGCGCACTCCGGGAATGGCAAGCATATCAAGATTTGAAAACGAAAATTGACGATTTCTCTGAAACCTGCCCTCTGCTTGAGTTAATGTCAAACAAAGCAATGAAACAACGTCACTGGGACAGAATTGCAAAGGTAAGACGTTCACATGTACAAAAATTCTATTTTTTAAACCACATAGAAATCAAAATTTAACTGAGCTGAACTTTATCGTACAAATAGGATCTTAAAAAATGATGCTCAAGGAATTAAGAAAGAAAATATTTTTCATATATTTCACTTCATTGCGAATCGCAGCATTTTTGCAGTTTTAGTACGAAATTGAAAAAATTTCTCAGAAATTTTCAGTTTTCGGTTATTAATCCAATTTGTAGCTCCCTGGAGGATGAATACCCCCCATTATCGGCGGAACAGAATCTTCCTAAAAAAAATTTCCTTTAATATTCATTCACACTTTGGTCAATCTCTTTGCAATCCGTGTGCCACGGATTGCCCTACCAATCAGAAAACTGGAGTTTCGACATATTTAGGCAAGTATGAGCCACTGATGAATTGCACCACTCAGTGGCTCAGACTTGACAAAATAAAATACTGATTGGGTCATTCATATTCATATATTGTATCTGAATTTTTCATTCGCACAGATTACGAAACATGAATTTGATTTTGAAAATGAAGCATTCAGTCTTCGCAACATCATGGAAGCTCCGTTGTTAGAACATAAAGAAGATATTGAAGATATCTGTATTGCTGCTGTCAAGGAAAAAGATATCGAAGCTAAACTCAAATCGGTAAAAGATTAATAATTCTTAATAATAACTCAAGTTAAATATTTCTAATCAAAAAAGGTCAAGACCACTTCCATTTTGCGTCCTGTAAGCATTTAGAATTACTCTGATGTATTTTGTTTGAGGCGGTGAAAATAAATAAAAAAAGAAGAAATAAACATTTTAATATCGAATGCAAAAATATTATTGAAATGCAACGGTGCCAGGTCGTGAAATGTTTACGTATAGTGCTAATTGACCAACAATTTTCAATTCCACCTTTTTTGGAATTTGGAATCATCTCCGGAGTCTGTAAGGACAATTTGAAAAAATGTTTTTCTTTTATTATTTAAGGTCATATCGGAATGGGGAGGGCACGAATTCGTATTTGGAAACTTCAAAAGTCGAGGTGAATTATTGTTGAGAGGAGATCATACTACAGAGATTGTAACTGCATTAGAAGATAGTTTGATGGTTCTGAGTTCCCTGATGAGTAACAGGTTTGTTTTTGATATTGCATCAAAACACTTCAAGATTGTAAGGTATAATACCTGATCATTGACACCAGTAAAATCAAGCGGTTGACATTTTTACAAGCTGTTTTATGTTGGACATGAGCCACTGATGGGTCGCGCCACCAAGGCGCGACTTTCTTCAAGTTCAACGAAACAATATTACGTACGCGACAAGTTTGATATATATACTGTGAGATAATGAAGCTTAATTGGAATTGGCGGCTACTAGTAGGAATCAAGTATTTTAGAATTTTGTATCCTTCGATTCCTATTAAATGGATTAATTTTGCCGCGAAATCGTGATGCATGCCAAATCTTGCATTGTAAAATTTGACATGAATCATGACTTTGCTGTAAAATGGACAAAATATGGTCTAATATTAGCACTTTCGTTTGTCGGGAATTTTGAGCATTATAATAAATATACTGAATTTAGAACACTGATTAAATTGAACTAGGCTTTCCTCTTCTCTCAATAGAATATACCTAAATACCTGTTTTGTTAATTATTTTTTAATTTTCAGATATAATACACCATTCCGAGCATCGATTCAGAAATGGGTTCAAAACTTGACAAACACAACTGAAATTATTGAAAATTGGATGACTGTGCAGAATTTGTGGGTTTATCTTGAAGCGGTTTTCGTTGGAGGAGATATTGCTAAACAGTTACCGAAGGTGGGAACGAGTTTTAACGATATGTTTTATAGTTTAGGGGTATTTAGGGTCAGTTTCATTCAATCGATTAAGTTTAATCGACACGTTGAATATCAAAGTTTCGACGCTTGTCAATTGTATCCCAACATGTCTTAGACAGGTTAAATCAAAATAACAGCCAACAAATGGTTGGAGTATATATAATGGGTATAACTAATAAGATTCCCTACTTTGGATGTTCATAATTCATAGCAAAGAAAATGAAAATAGCCGAAATAGAACAAAAGTAAAAATTTTGAAGCATTTCGAAAATATTACGATTTTAATAAGCCTTTTTGTGACTAAAAAGTTATCCCTCCCACGGAAGCACGCTTTTAATGAATTGTGTAGCTAGAAGAATGTATTTTACTTTATTATTTTTCCGTTTAGGAAGCTAAACGGTTCTCAAACATCGACAAGACCTGGGTGAGAATAATGACGAGAGCTCATGAGACAACCAATGTTGTTCAATGTTGTGTTGGGGATGAAACAATGCATCAACTTCTTCCACATTTACTTGAACAACTTGAACTTTGTCAAAAATCTCTCACTGGGTAAATAACTAAATTAGAAAATCCATTTTTTTCATAAAAGCCCAATTTAAGTAACTATTGCGCGCAAAAGCATACTACAATATTTTGATTTTATTTCCCAGTTTTCGCCGGTTTACTCGATCATTTCTGACATTTATTTCTTGCGAAATCTGTAACGACTACACTGTGATAAAAAAATAGTTAATTAAACGTTCGTTTGCAGTAATTGTAGATTTCCAAAACCTGACAATGCCTTGTATTTGAGAATTATGCTAAGTATGGGCTATTGATGGTCCGCACCTTGGCGGTGCGATCCATCAACAGCCCATACTTGCCAGATAAAGTCGATTTTCTTTTAAAATTGATTATTACAAAGTAAAATCAATGTGAGTGTACAGACAGTGTATGATATCATTAAAAGTTTTTGCATAAATGAGCATTTAACAGGAAAATAGCCTGTTTTGTCACTGTTTTAAACTAAGAATATTTGACCGAACGTAAGCTTCTGGTGGACTATATCTTATATAGGTATCTCTGTCCAATATGATATTCAGTTTTTGATAGTATGTACAGCACCATTATTTTGTACTAAGATTTCGTAAATTTTGATTTTTAGATATTTGGAGAAAAAACGTCTCCTATTTCCGCGTTTCTTTTTTGTGTCTGACCCTGTGTTGCTCGAGATCTTGGGACAAGCAAGTAACTCACATACAATCCAAGCTCATTTACTGAATGTGTTTGACAATATCAAGACCGTTAAATTCCACGACAAGGTGAGGATACTACCATGTTAGGCTTTTTCGATGAGTTTTTTCAATTCTTCTTATTAAAATTCATTCCACGTAAGACCGGAAAAGCACTTGAAACCTAAAAACCAGCCAAAGGCCATTTATATATATATTGACAAAGAACTATCACAAAATGTGGTACTAGCATCTGTATCTTGAGCAGAAAACATCCCAAAGGAAACTCAATAATAAGGGTAGTGAGTGGAATCTGCCTTGGTCGATGGCATATGACTATCAATGTTTTTTTACCTTTTGCGTCTATTATTAATGGAGAACACTGCTGCGGTACCAGAGATGTTTCGAAATGCGTCATTCATTGTGTTGGAATTACGGACACAACTTTTCAAGGTTCAAATCGATTAACATACGATTCGAATAAATCGAATTTATGTGCTTCGATATTTTTTGAGAAAAATTTAATTTTGTCAAGCATGAGCCACAGATGAACCATGCCTCTTTGTTTAACGGGCCTTGTTTAACATATCTTATTGTTTTCAGTTTTACGACAAGATTTTGGCGATCAATTCAAGAGAAGGCGAATCAATAGATTTGATACAACCAGTACTTGCTGAGGGAAATGTTGAGGTTTGGTTGAATCAACTTCTCATTAAATCCAAAGCATCTCTTCACAGTGTCATCAAGACAGCGTACAACGCACTTCAGGACACAAATTTTCAACTCATCGAATTTCTGAATACATTCCCCGCTCAGGTAAAGAAAATTTAGCAATTGTGTACATAGGAAATTAAATCCAAAAGTGTGGACGAACAATATTAATATTTAAAATTAGTTAATGTAGTTTTCAGTTCTGCCGTAACACGTTGAACTCGCAGGTTAAATATCTCTAGAGTCTTAAGGATGTCCGGCTCTTTATCTTTGTACACCCTGTTCGCCCATAAGTAGCCGCCAGTATTGGACCTTGTTTAAAGTGACCCACCCGAATGAGGGACATGAAACAATGAAAATTATTGAGTTATAAACGACTATATTGTGGAATTAGGATAAATTTTCGGCGAACCGATTTCGTCATTGAATTAATTTACATGGCGATGTACGATCATTTTACGATTTTTATTGTGAATTTCTACCGCTTAATAATAATATGCTAGTAGTGTAATAATCAGTAAAAAAAACTTTATGTTCGAACTTATTAGTTTCAGTGTGTTATTCACAACAATATACTCTATAGTTAACGAAATATTGCAAATAATAAAAACAATTTAAAAGGCTTCATCGGATTTTGTTTTTCAAAATACCGTACTTGGAGTAAGCCACATCAAATATTATATTCATGATATTCAAATAATTTAACAATTTATCTGAATTCAGGTCGGCTTACTAGGTCTTCAAATGTTGTGGACTCGTGATGCATCAGATGCGTTAGCGAATGCAAAATACGACAAGAAGATCATGCAAGCAACTAACCAGGCATTCCTTGATCTATTGAACATTCTGATTGAAATGACAACAATGAATCTGAGTGGAGTGGAACGAATCAAATATGAAACTTTGATTACTATTCATGTTCATCAACGGGACATTTTTGACGAACTTGTAAGAACATCTTTTTTTTTATCGAAAACAAATTCGTTTAAATGAAATGAAGTTTATCCTTCATGTGCAAAAAAATGGATTTTGAAATTTATCAACTCGTTCTGTAATATTGTTATACAATATCTCATACATCCATTTTGTTTTTATGTATAACGACTCGCTACACAGTAAGCCAATTTAAAATAAATCTTTCAAAAATGGAATTATTTTTGCCCAAACCTCCGAAATTTCTGGATTGATATTTTTATAATTTTAGATATCTATTTTACTTAATACCATATTGCAACTATGTGATACCCTCCTGGGAAATATTTTTTTTTAAGAGCGAATCTTTTCTAATATAATTCCATTTAAAAAGATTATGAGTAAAATGTCATGATTGGCGATTTTATCTTTCGTATATACTGCAGGCATTTTTCGAAATATAAGTAACATCGCGACTCATGGATTGAAATTTTTGCGGGACGCATGCATAACATAACAAAATTTTTGATTGAATATTTTTCGCGAAAAAAAATACAAATCACCAACATGCCTATTTGAATCATCCGAATTCCAATCGATTCGAATTAGGAATGCGAGAGTTGCATCACTGGTAAGTTTTGCATGGGGGATATGTTATAACTTGGTGTTATTCCACAGGTGAAGAAGAACGTCAAAAGTGTTTCCGACTTTGAGTGGCAAAAACAGAGTCGATTTTATTTTGATGAAGACAAGAATAAAACCATAATATCAATTACCGATGTTAATTTCGAATATCAAAACGAATTTCTAGGATGCACAGAAAGGCTGGTCATTACTCCCTTGACCGACAGGTATGATATTCTGTTCTGAATGAGTTTGTTGTTATAAAATATACCTGAATTCTTTAAATAGGGAATGGCCATCTCCGACTACTTAATTATTTTAAGTATATGACTAAATCCAGTCTCCAGAAGCATTAATCCAGAGGGATTTTGCTACAACCCCAGAGAATTCCTATATACAACTAAACCTCAATCTCCCGGATCGTCTCTTTTACGCTATACAGTAAGTATTTTAGAGCAATTCTAAATCCAGCACTTACGGTGCCATTGACAAACAATGGGCAGGTAGCTAAAAATAATAATAAGAGCAGGAGCCATTTTATGAATGTGAAAGTCAATTTATATGCTATATGACTATTTAATTGTGATTATTTCCATGACTCTGCGTCATTTACTCAGGTCATATTATAGTTTATATTTCAACTTACTTAATTTTATACCTATTTGCTTTTCATACCATACGATTTCCAATGCATATCCTAGATGTTACATCACCCTGGCACAAGCTCTCGGTATGAATATGGGAGGAGCACCTGCAGGTCCAGCAGGAACAGGAAAAACAGAAACAACCAAAGATATGGGAAAAGCTTTGGGAAAATATGTCGTTGTTTTTAATTGTTCAGATCAAATGGATTTCCGAGGCTTGGGTCGCATTTTCAAAGGTTTGTTTCCGAAACTAAAACTTTTACTTTTCATAATATTAAGGAATTATGGATATTAATTGGGATGGTGTTGATCGCCCGAACCCGAGCATTCATAGTTGATTATTTAATAGTCAGCATAACAAAGAGCCGCTTCTTTATAATATAATTGTTGGGCCGGCATCTGCAAATAAATGTCTTTTTTGTGTATTGGTAACATCGGATAATCTTTAAATACAATTATTAACACTAATTATGTGAGAGTTGAGGTATTGGTGATTTGTCCGTTCATTTGTTCGATGTCAACTATTTCTTAATAATATCACAATTGTCATTTTGCTATAAATTTCTACTTATTCAGGATTGGCACAATCTGGATCCTGGGGATGTTTTGACGAATTTAATCGTATCGAACTACCGGTATTGTCAGTCGCTGCTCAGCAGATTGCAGTTGTCTTGGGAGCAAAGAAAGAGAGAAAATCAAAATTCATTTTCACAGATGGAGATGAGGTAATGAATTGTTGTTTTGTAACATAGAAGTTCAAATTAATTGATCAATTCAAAGAATAATAAGAATAATTCAACATTAGTTTAATGGATTTACCAAGTGTGGATTTACAGAAAGAAGCTGAAATAGCTTTAATCGACTGTCCAAGTGCAAAATAGGCCATATGGCGACATGTTTCAAAAACAACGTATATTCAGCCAAAATCATGAGGATATTATAAATTAGTTAACTAGGAGTCACAATAAACCTTGGTGACGCGATCCGTGATTGACTCATGATGGACAGAATATTTCTGAAGGTTTTCAGACTGGAAAAGTTCGGTCAACTTAAGCTGTTAGTGTTTTAGATACATTTATTTTGAAAAACTTTCGAACCATTTGAATCGAATGTCGTAGAATCTGATGCAAATGTACCAAATATCATTTTTATATTCGCAATGGAAATATATAGCAGTTTGCATCAAGGACTTTGAATTTGAATAGCTTGGTTACTAATTTATGTTTTTATCCATTACCCACACCACTGTAGTATTTATCAACGGTTAGGCTGTTCGTCCAATATTGGTGAAAGTTGATTGTATTCAATGACTTTTAGGTCGAACTGAGTCCTGAATTCGGATTGTTTTTGACAATGAATCCAGGATATGCTGGAAGACAGGAATTGCCCGAAAACTTGAAAATTAATTTCAGGAATGTTGCAATGATGGTTCCAGACAGACAAATTATCATCAGGTACCGAAAATACATTCGCAATTGTGCAACTAAAACCCTTTTTTTAAAAAACACAAGCTTGGTATAAAACATGATCTTTCTGCAGTTGTTTTCAGTTTCTATAATTTGTAAAGATTTTAAATGAAAATATATTTCAAAGCATGAAATATTGTTATTCCAAAACCTTTGGTATTGCAACTAAAAGTTAAATGTCATATTTACACGTGATAATGTTTTGATTTTTCAAAATAAAAATATATTTTCTTATTTCAGGGTAAAACTCGCCGCTGTTGGTTTCAAAGAAAACATAATACTTGCAAGAAAATTCTACATCTTATATAAACTTTGCGAAGAACAACTCACAAAACAGGTATGTGGTTTAAAATATTATGTCACACTTGCTTTCCATTTCTGAATCAAGCAAAGACATTTTACTAGATGTTAATCACAACCGATACACCTTCCTTCCCTCAACATATACCCAGCCCACCTTCTTTCCTTCAACACATGCACGACCCATTTCCTTTTCTTCAACCATGTTTTCTAATGCAGGTTCTTATACGAATTATTCTAACTACATTTGTTCAGGTCCACTATGATTTTGGTTTACGAAACATTCTATCTGTACTTCGAACACTCGGAGCATCTAAACGTACAAATCCTGAAGATACAGAACATAAGATTGTGATGAGAGTTTTGCGAGATATGAATTTATCAAAACTTATTGATGAAGATGAACCTTTGTTCTTGTCTCTGATCAACGATCTCTTTCCATGTATGTATTTTATTATATTGGTAGGATTACTCAATCGTCAACATGGTATTTTTGTCTACATACGCAATGTATATTTTTCCTCCTGATATTTTATTTTTAGCTTCGTGTTTGTGTGTTTGTGAATGATGATTTTATTTTTTCTTAACAAAAGGTAATCAGCATAAATGTGTGACAAAAGATATAATAAATTTATCGTTCACTCGCAAAAATTTTATATTTCAAAATGAGGAACCGTGTGTCAAGGGCGGTATGATTTATTTCCACAGCCCAAATGTACCAAAAAGTCAATTTTACAGTTTTAACCAAATGTCATCTAGTAAATATTGTTGTCAATACCGATTCTACTGTTCGAAAGTTCTAATTCGATATGCCATGGTTACAAAACTGCCCCACCCTAGGGGTATGTACCCATCCCATATTTCGTGATGCGTTGTCGTTTTTTGAATGAAAAATATAACAATATATTCGCTCTAACGCTTCTAGAATTTGCATGTCATTTGCACCCCTATTTAATTATTGAATTTCACATATTTTTTCCCACAGCAATTCAATTGGATCAAGCTGGATATCCTGATCTTGAAGGAGCAATCAGGAACAGAGTAACTGAAGCAGGATTGATAAACCACGCACCATGGGTTCTCAAAATCGTTCAATTGTTCGAAACACAAAGAGTAAGACACGGAATGATGGCTCTCGGTCCTAGCGGAGCTGGAAAAACATCATGTATCCATACTCTAATGAAAGCACTTACAGGTATGGTCCATATTTCATCCTGTATTTCTGACGCACAGAAAATAATGACTTAGCTAGAAAAATCGCATGCACAATACATTTACGTATTTGTATTTAAGTATTTGAAAATTGAAATTAAAAATGAGAAACCCCGATACTTTTCAACTTAATTAATCAATAAATTAGAATTTTTTTATTCAAACTACTTTTGTTAAGCATGAGACATTGATGGATCGCGCCGTTGAGGCACGGTCCATCCTTGGCTCATGCTTGACAAAATAACTTTTCTGGTTGGATAAAGTGCAACCAATGAGCAAAAGGGAGTTTAAATTTATCTACACCGATTTTAATTGTTTCAAATATTCATAAGTACCCAAATAATTGATATCATAATTTGGTTTTTGTCTACAATTAATCCCAAATTCATTCAAGATTGTGGACAACCTCATCGTGAAATGAGAATGAATCCAAAAGCCATTACTGCACCTCAGATGTTTGGCAGACTCGATGTAGCAACAAACGATTGGACTGATGGAATATTCAGTACACTCTGGCGCAGAACTTTACGGGCAAAGAAAGGTGAACATATCTGGCTTGTACTGGATGGACCAGTCGATACAATCTGGATTGAGAACTTGAACAGGTATGTGATAACAATTGTTGTTACTGTGCGTCTTATTTAAACGCATCTTTATTGATATCCAAAGCCATGCGATGTTTTGCCTGGCATATGACAAAAAGCCCTGGTACTGCACTGTCCACTTTAAGGCAGAAAACATCCCAAAAATAACTGAACTTTAAAAATAAAATGCAGTGAGTGGTATCTGACGTACGCGATTATAAAGACATCCACTGCTTCTTTTATTCGTTTTGGTTGCTTTTTAAGACACGTAGGAAATTAATTTGGGGCGAGTCTAAAGTAACGTCAAGAAGTTCCTTAACAGCTCTTTTCAGCATAATTTGCATAAGATAACAAAATGTTTTTGTGAAACAGAAGATTAAATATATACCAAACTTGCAAATTGGTGGAAATTTGCGAGATTCCATTTTTTTATAGGGAGCGTAATATCATAGATTAGAAGGTTCGATTCTTGGATTACATAAGAAATGAAGCACAATGAACATTGAGTCAATCTCTCATTCTTTAAACGAATATTTTCAAATTTTATAATGACTTTGTAACAGATTTTCTGCAGTCTGTGCGAGATGGCGCAAATATGCAAGAAGCGCTTGAAGTTTTGAGATATTTTTTGCATAATTTCATTACCACATACTCCCTAGTTGCAACTCATCCCCAACCATATACTTTTATAGCATTATATCGTTATTACTTGCATTAATGTCATTATAATTTGTGCTTTGGAAATGCATCAAGTATAGTCGAAATCATTATTATTATTTTACAATCCAGTGTATTGGATGACAACAAGACTTTGACGCTTGCAAATGGTGACCGTATTCCTATGGCTCCAAATTGTAAGATTATATTTGAACCAAGTAACATCGACAATGCATCGCCAGCGACTGTATCAAGAAACGGGATGGTTTATATGAGTTCATCTGTTCTTGATTGGGAGCCGATATTGGATGGATGGCTGTTGAAACGATCAGATAGCGAAGCAATGGTATATTATTTTTATGATTGTCCCACTCATAACTTCTTTTAGCAAACATGGGCCACAGATGGATCACACCTTGACAGCGCGATCCATCAGTGACCCACACTTACCAAAAACAAAACATTTCAACAAAATTTTTTCTAAATTGAATATATAATTGACATTCGCTCTAGCAAGACCAGAAGTAGCGTCCAGGAGTGACCAAATAACGGCCAGAGAGGGGCGAAAAGTTACTACACAAATGTAGTACAAACAACTACACTCTAAGCAGAGAACATCCCAAACAGAAGTGGACCACTATGGTAAAATACATTGAGTGGTGTCTGCCCTGGGCTATGGAAGAACCATCTACCACTTCTTTCCGTGGTTCCTAGAAAGAGTTGTCAGTACATTAGTCCGTTGTGTGCCATAGTCAGCGGAGGCTAATATTTTGTCATCTAGGTTGAAGGTACTATGAATTCCGCTATGTATGAGTCACTGATGGATCGTGCCGTTTAGGCACGTTTCATATATCGCTCAGGCTTGGTAAAATGAATTTGTTTCATGGAAATATAGAAATAACTGAAGGAATACGTCGCATTGATCAAAGTTAAAAAAGGGGGCAAATGGACGATATTCTAATAAGAAAAAGTAACGTATACTTTTAACTAAAATAGTAATAAGTTCAATGCTGTGAATTTTCCATAATCAAATTTTCCATTTTTCAGATCTTGAGACAACTTTTCAGTAATTGTTTTGCTCAAGTTTATCGTTTTGCTGTTCAAAATTTAACTTTTAAGATGGATACATTGGAGGCATTCATTATCAAGCAAGCTATTGGTAAGTGGCAAAATGGGGAACTACATATGATAGGAAATCTACTATACCTGACTCGTCGGGCAATCCTACATTTAGTCGTAACTGCCGAAGTCTGCCCGATAACGTTGTGTAGTTTTTGCATTTTCACTCACGCCACCAGCATTTGTGTTATGCAAAAAGAATATTTATGAATTCAAGTTTCCTTAATAAATCAACTACGAGAGCATAATACAGCTTGCCAATATTTTATTTTGAGCTTCAACAATCTATATTTTAGGTTTATGGGTTTGTCCTATTAAAACTTATTTTTTCCATTTGCAGTTTTGCTTGATGGATTGATTCCTCAACAAGACAAGAAAGCAAACCTGTCCGAGGTTCTCAACAAATTATTCTGTTTTGCATTAATGTGGAGTGTTGGTGCATTGCTGGAAATTGAAGACAGAAGAAAAATGCACACCTTTTTAGTCGGTCAGTATAAATTTTCCTAAGTATTTGTAGTTATTTATGTAAAAAAAATTCCTTCAACTGAAAGAGCGTTCACACATGTGAAACCTCAAATTAATGCGGGTTATAATTTTCAAAAGACGCAATAAACCATCATCGTTGACGGCAACCAGTGGAGGCAGACAGTGTCAAAGGGTGGATAAAATTAGAAAATTTTTGACCTATTTATTGCGAAAATACAGCTTTTTCGGGGCAAAAGCTTCAAGACTGTATTATGGGCAATTGTGTGTAGAAGGCGCGGAAATATTTTGCTTATTTCGAAGGTATTATTGTTAGGATTGTTTTTGGTAAAACAATGTGCATGCATTCAGAATCAATTAATCTTTATGTAACCAAACAATGCAACTCCCCAGCTAACTATTTCTGGTTATTATAGAACGCACGGCAACAAAAATGTAACTCAAAGTGGACCAATCGAATTTTCCCAATCTAAATCATTGTAAGACTGCAACATGTGTATTAGAAATTTAAAACTGTCGTTATTTTCTATTCAAGAACACGATGAATTCAAACTTGATTTACCGCAAGTTCAAGATGACGGAGAAAGCATGATATTTGATTACATGGTCGGCAATGATGGGAAGTGGTCACACTGGTCAGAGCATGTCTCAGGTGAGTAGTTTTTCTTATGCTTCTCTACTTGGGGGGATTAATATTATAAAGACCTAATTATCCTTTCCGTAAAATACAATATAACAACACAGTGCACATCAAGCAGTGACCATTAGGAAACGACAATGCTTTGTAGTAGCTCTTTGCTATTAAGTGGACTTTAGTACCTTTTTTCTATGCACTGCCTTGCTTAGAGTGAATTTCAATAAAAAAATTAAAAAAAAAAAGTGGAAGTAAGGAGCTACATGAAATTAAAACAACCAACTGCACTCTTAAGTGAAAAAGCATTTCAATTGGAATGGAACCACTATAATAAGGTACATTGAATGTTGTCTTGTCCGGGGCGTTGATAAAACCTCCAACCTCCTCCTCTGCTTCATTTTAGTAGCTGCTTACCGCACACAGGAAGTACACGATGAACCAATTTTAAAGAATTATTTCTAGTTTTCATTTTGTTAGGCATAACTGAGGTATCGCGCCGATGAGATGCGATCCATCAGTGGCTTATGTCTAACAAAAGAATAAACGTAATTTCATTTTAAACAGTATGAATGAAAATAGAAAAGGCAAAATTTACGCATGGAACTTCTTAAAAATGTTTCGTAATATATCCATATATCTTCTTAGTTAAATTTATTTTCTTTTTTATTTAGAATATCAATATCCTACCGATCACACTCCGGATTTTCATTCTATCCTTGTACCTAACGTTGATAACATCAGATCTGACTTTCTTATACACACTGTTGCAAAACAAGGCAAAGGTGTTCTTCTTGTTGGTGAACAGGTATGACAGTATTCTTGTAAAGTACGAGATGACTTTTGTTGTTGGTATGCAATAGAAGATTTTTCGTCCGTGATACCGGTATTTCGTGACATACCGCCTAAAATGGTGACAAGTTGATATGTTATCGCGCCAAGTAATGAAAAAAATGGGTCTTTAGCCCACTCACACCTGCTTATATGCCCCAATTGAACTTTTGCGATGTCATGAAACAACAACTCGCCCGCATTTAAAAATATGCATCTGATTTTTTAGTTAGGTCGCGCCATACGTGGCTTTAAAACGACCCCATTAGCATAGTTTTTGATAGCTAAAAATGGCTTGGCATACCGGAATTACTGCTTTTTGGCAGCGGTATGCCGGTAAAAAAAATATACCTAATCCCGTCCAGCTCTAATTCCAATATCACAGAACTGATAACGGAGTATTTCTTTTTATTTCTGGAATCCCATCTTCAAGTATTTTTTCTCATACACTCTATTCTCTCGCATTCTTACCTACATATTTCAAAGGGTGATCGTTGAAGTTGTACTAAATGTGATCTAATTCTTATTCTGTATTCTCATGTACGAGCGTTAGCCACGACGAGAGTGGCAAACAAATTATTTCTGTAAATATCTTTCGACGTATGTACAATTATTTGAATTTTAGGGAACAGCCAAAACTGTGATCGTAAAAGGTTATTTGTCGAGGATGAATCCAGAAGAACACTTGTCTAAAAACATGAACTTCTCCAGTGCGACAACTCCAATGCTTTTCCAGGTATGTTTGTAGATAAATAAATGTATAGAACTTATTTCATTTTGTCATTAGTATGTTGTTTTATTGTATATCTCTCGGGGGCTAAATTGTTATACAGTATTATTTTTATTGTTGTTCTGTAAATATTTACAAATATGTTCCACACTGGTTTGTGTTGAAAAAAAATTTTTTTTTTAAATAAGACTTAATATTAATAATTCACATTTAACACATATTATGTTACGTCACGAATAGAAAGACATGCTTCGTACTTAAAACATTCATGTATGTACTAATGAATATATAAAATTGCCTCTATATCTTATTTAGAGAACTATCGAAAGTTATGTTGAGAAGAGAATGGGAAGTACGTATGGTCCTCCTGCTGGTAAGAAGATGACTGTATTTATTGATGACGTCAACATGCCCATTATCAACGAATGGGGAGATCAAGTGAGTGATTTTTAACAGTCACAATTCTTTTTTTTAATGAATGACCCTTGTTTCTGCCCTCGAATATAATCACATTGTTTCTATTAATGTTTCCCCGTATCTCATTAACTACAATTAATCCGATTGCATATTTCACACATTATCGTCATGACACTTTTAGATTCAAGAGCAGAATAGAATTCGATACATATCGAATTCGTGAGATTTAATTCCTGATTTTTGTGATTCCGTATAATTTTTCAACAGTTTCGAACAAGTGTTCGTCAAATTTGCTGAAATTTTGCACTTTCTCAATTCACTTATTTATTTCACAATAGAAAAATGAACAAGTTACAAAACTTACAGAATCTTATTATCAATTTTCGTGATCTAATCAGATTTGAAAAATTTAATGCAGGATGTTTTTTATTCTATATTAGATTATTAGAAGATATACCGCAACTATGCATGGCTACCACTTAATCTCAGATTGATATTCAAATACATCTGAAAGATCTGAAAGTCGTTAAATTGTTTTATCAAAACACGATAGGAATATCTATAAACTTGGTCGCGAAGCTTTTTTATATTCATGTTTCAATTTTAGGTTACAAACGAAATAGTTCGTCAGCTGCTCGAGACCGGTGGATTTTATAATCTGGATAAACCTGGAGATTTTACAAACATTGCTGACATGCAAGTAAGTTGGTAAAAAATAATAATAGTTATGGTACATAGGAAATAAATGCCTTACTATACTGCTACTATAAGTTTGAATCTTTCTGGCCTCTGTCGTAAGTAATTTAATTGAAGAGATACACTGTGAGAAAAGTACAGTAAATTTACTGGTCATTTGCAGTAATTGCATATTTCCAAAGTTAGAAAAACGCCACTTTGATGAGATTTATGCCAATTACGGGCTGTCGATGGACAGCACCTTCACGGTGCGTTCCATCAATACCCCATATTTGGCCAAAAATGTAAATATAATTTTTTTTCTATATCGCCAACTGTGAGTACTGTCAAGCACCAGGGATTTTGTTGAATTTTTGTTACAGTGTATCCAATGAGATGAATAGGCAGCGGGGGAAATTCCCCATCAAATTCACCCATTTGTGAACATTGGAGATGTCAATATTAGACTCAAGATTAGAATCGATTTCTGTGACTCGCCAAAGTTTTCCAATCAGAAATTACATTTTGTCAAACATGAGACACAGATGTACTGTAAGAAAACATGCAACAAAATCACTAATCTTTGAGAGTAATTTTATTTGGCGGTATTTAAAAAAATGCAAAGTTGGATTTTTTTGGCCAAATATGGGGTGTTGATGGAACGCACCGCGAAGGTTCGGTCCATCAACAGTCCATGATTGGCATAAATCTCATCAACATGGCGGTTTTTTAACTCTGGAAATATGCAATTACTGCAAACGACCAGTAAATTACTGTACTTTTGCCACAGTGTGCCTCAAAGGCACGATTTTCCGGTGACTCAAGCTTAATTAACATAAATGTACAAACTATTTCTAGCTATTTTGAGCAATATTTTAAATTTAAATACATTCACTAA
Organism: Styela plicata; assembly: GCA_963675895.2. Taxonomy (NCBI): domain Eukaryota; kingdom Metazoa; phylum Chordata; class Ascidiacea; order Stolidobranchia; family Styelidae; genus Styela; species Styela plicata. The sequence goes on from OZ023138.1 coordinate 4,140,461, forward strand.
ATAGTTTCCGTTCATTTTATAAAGAGAATAAAATTGGAAATGATTTGACTCGAAATGTGATTTAATCTTTAACTTAACCAAATTTTGTTTTAAATCGACTACACAAACGTATTATTGTATTTTTCAGTTTATTGCTGCTATGATACATCCTGGTGGTGGGAGAAATAATATTCCACAACGTTTGAAGAGGCAATTCGCTACTTTCAATTGCACTCTTCCATCTACTGCATCGATGGACAAGATCTTTGGTGTTATTGGACTTGGTCATTTCTGTGCTGAACGTGGATTTAGTGTAAGTTAGCATTTTTGTTAGTATTTATCTGTAAATAGTGTGCACTTTAATTTGTCATTCTTTCACAATTTATTCGACAGTATTAAATAATAACTATAAAATCGACGTTCCATGTCAATTATGGGAGAGGTGCTTTCCATCAACAGTTCAGCATAAATCTCATCTACATAGCAATTTTCAATTTTGTAAACATATTGAATAACTGCCAGTACATGGTAGATTAACTGCACATTTCTCACAGTGTAATATATGTCCTGCTTGTTGTAAGAAGACACTAAAGCGAGGCAAAGGTTTTATTACCACCTCACTGGGAAGGTATCACTCCCAACACTCTACTATAAGGGTTCAGTGTTTAGTAGTGCCGTATTAACCACTTTCTTTTCAATCTTTATTAAAGTGAATTTAAAAAAAACACTTGCACTTTAACCCCTGTAAAATGATATTTTCTGATATTTCTATAAAACACAATTAATTCAAAGTTAACTCATATCCAAAGAATTGGCTCTAAAATTTTGACTCGGTTGGAAAAACTAGACAAATTATACAGATTTTCGCAACATGACAGAAATATTATTCTTTTCATTTTCTTTTTTTTTTGAAATTTAAACTATGTTGTATTTTACAGCAATCTGTCCGTGATGTTGTGGCAAAACTTATTCCAATGACACGTGATCTCTGGCAGAAAACCAAGATAAAAATGCTTCCAACGCCTGCTAAGTTTCACTACGTTTTTAACCTGCGTGATTTGAGCAGAATATGGCAGGTTAGTAATGGTTATATAACATCAGAGATTCTGCTTTGAGATTCAATATTTGAATCGATTCGTATACGTGTTCGATTCGAGGGATTCGAATGCTATTTTTTTTTGTTCAACAAGGATTTACTCAATCCGAAATTTTATCTTTTGTTAAGCAAGAAGCACTGATCAAACGCGGCCTAGCGCCGTGGTCCATCAGTGATTCAATGCTTAACTCAGGCATACAAAAGATATCAGACTAGATTAAGCAAAATTTTCACTGAATATGTAGCTATCATACGTAAATTCAATTCGAAATTTCCCCCAATATATTGAAATACGCCATCTATTTGATATATATTACCATTAATAAATTGAATCAAATTCAGTAAGATTCGATTTGAAATGATTTGATTCGAAATTTTATTTGAAAATAAATCTAACTGAAATTACCAAGCTTATTTGACATATATACAAATGACAGTTATCTGAATCTATCAACTACCGCCACATAATATTTGCATAAGTCAATGTTTCTAAACACCCCTTATATACTTATCAATAAGATCAAATAGCTCCAAGAAAAGAGGGTGTTCGAGTACGTGAATGAATCGTTTGCACATAACACATCAACCAGCCAAGCGATTGGACAAACAACCTTCAACCCCGACATGGAATTAGTATTTTAACGAGGCGTTGTGGTTTGCCCTCTTGGTTAATTTGTATTCTCGGCTTCTCGGCAGCATGAAAATGAAATCTTATCTCATCCTTAGTCTGTTGCCAATTTACGTTTCAGTATCTTGATATCATTTAACCTTTTGCTCTCGTATTATAATCTAATTTTCATTGTTCAGGGAATGATCAACGTTACAAGTGAAGTGATTGATTCACCTGAAAAATTATTACAATTATGGAAACATGAATGTACTCGAGTTATTGCTGATCGATTTGTTAATGAAGAAGACACGAAATGGTAATGTTCATGTTCAGTAAATAAATATACATATATTTTTTCAAAATTTGATAGGAATTCATTTTTGTCATAAATAATAGGCAGCGAATATATGAACATTCATGTGTGCCCAACGATTTTGATTTTAATCGCATTGCAAAAAATGCTGGTGCTTCAGATTTGACCAAGTGAACGTTGTGTCAAACTTTTATTATTGAGAGTTGAAAAACTTATCTACCATAATGTATCGTTTATGCACTGTAACGAAAGTATAGTAAATTTACTTTACTTTTGCAGTAATTGTTCATTTCCAAATTCTGAATTGATGAGATTTATGCCAAATATGAGCTGATTTACCACTGTTTTGTTACGACGGAGGATTCTCGCTTTTATCACTTTATATGAAAAAATATATATATATATGTAGCGGTAGCAAAATTCCACATTTGGCATGAATATCATCAACAAGGCGATCTTTAATTTTGAGAATATACAATTACTGCAGATGAACAGTCAATTCACTGCATTTTTGTTGCAGTATGGGAATGCCTATTTCGGTCCAAATCGACCATTTCAACCGTTCCATGCCGTTCAACCAGTGTTGAGAACGAGTCTCTTGACGAGTCCCAAGTCAAGTCGACCCATGCATTTACGAGTCGCAAGTTGAGTCAGGCGTCGATTTCGCAATTTATTCAACAGCAATGGCTGATTAATTTGACACTTATACCTCTATAATTATCGGTACCCACTTAAAATCATCATTAATAGGTAGACGAACACGGATTTCACATAACCCATTGGAGACATGAGTTTTTTTCTGATGAGTCATGCAATGGCAGACAACTTTTTTTATTCAAAAGAAGATTACAGACTCGAGCTAAATTCTTATCAAGTCTCAAGTCACGTAGCATCTACACTTTGTCAAGTCGAGTACGAGTCGAGTTTTTTTTTGGAAGATTAGAAAGTGACTAGAATTGCTCCCCTACTCTTTCAACCGTTCATTTAAATTATTTCAGGTTTGTAAGACCATTGAAACGAATTGTTAACGATGAATTGGGAGAAGAATTCGCTGCATTTGTTGAACCTGAACATTATTTCTGTGACTTTCTACGTGAACCACCTGAAGCTACTGGGGATGAACCTGAAGATTTTGACTTTTCGGCTCCAAAAATTTATGAACCGATTCCATCTATGGATTTCTTGAAAGAAAAACTCGTCATGTGAGTTTTTTAAATAGGGAGGGGGGGTTAGAAAAAAGTTGTTCTTTTAAAGTAAATAATCTTTGAGTTTTGAATAATCTTTCATTTCGCAAATATATGTGGATAAATTACAGTATGCAAGCTATTCACATATATTTGCAAATGTGTGCGAAGACTATTTCGTCGACCAACCAACCTTTTAATGAATATCCAAATTTTACAAACGGTGAATATAAGACATAATTCACGCTCCGAGTTTTTATATATACAGAGGTTATGATTGTTTTAATATGTTTTTACATTTTGCATATTTAATTCAAAACGTTTAGGTTATATTGCAATATATATTAGAATTATATATATATCAATTTATAAAACATACACGGAATATTGCAAAGTTAAAAGTTATGTTGCATTGACATCCTTTCTGATATCACAAATACATAATAAATCAATTTTTCCATAACTAAATGCTCTTTTAATATTTATAGGTACATGGAACAATTGAATGAAACAATCAGAGGATCAAAGATGGATCTTGTATTTTTCCATGATGCAATGGTGCATATGATTAAAATATCAAGAATTATTCGAACACCGAGAGGAAATGCGATGTTGGTTGGTGTAGGAGGTAAATCGTATAGTGTACTTATCAATTTGTGCAGTTGAGCTTATTACCGAATTTCGTTTTGCTAAGGTTTATGAAATTTATGCTTAATTAAAAATATTACTTTGTAGAACAAAAGCCACAAATGGACCGTGCCTTGGCGGCACGGCCCATCCGCGGCTTATGTTCAACAAAGTAAAAATGCAAATTGTTCTCAGCTAATATTTGCGATCAAGGCAAAATGCATTTCTGTCCTGAATACGGATAAAGTAACGTTAAGTCGATCGCGATATAGTCTATAGTGTTTAACAAGATCACGTCGCAGAATAAAATACTCGGTTTTTAGTCCTAGTGGATCGGACTCCCAAACCAGTACTGAACCCAGGGTGTAATAGCTTGGGTAACATCTACAGGCGCTTGCGTTCCTGACAAAACTAATCCTGTCCGCCAATAATGACCCGTTGTGTGGAGTGATTCAATCAACAACGCGATTTAAGGAAAGTCCAGCGTGCAAAAACTCATTCTTGCTGAAAACAATGGTCCGATTGGGTATAATATATTGCTATATTACACACGATCCCTTTTCTCTCGCACTTCTCGTTCTTTTTCAGATAACCATGTATATAATAGATTACTGTTGTGACAAGCAATTGAAATACAATACTAAATATCCATAACAGAGTGTCCATCAGCATACTCATCCACTTATACTTTTCCTAGGATCTGGAAAGCAGAGTTTGACGAAGCTTGCGTCATTTATTGCTGGATATAAAGTATTTCAAATAACTTTATCTCGATCTTACAACACAAGTAATCTGATGGATGATCTCAAGATTTTGTACAAGATTGCTGGTTTGCAGGTACTTTGAGAATTTATCTAATATCTATTTTACCTGTTGATATTCTCTGTAGTTTCCAAATTAGAAATTCATTTTGTCTAGCTTGAGTCACAGACGGACCGCGCCTTGGAGGCGCGATCCATCAGTGACTCATGCTTGACAAAACACGTTTGAAAACAATTTTTCTTACTGAATTAGCCCGTGGGGAGAATTTCTAAACTGTTTTGCTAGCATACCGCGCATGTTTTGTAAAACTGTTGCTTCATCCTCGCCCAGAGTAGATACACTTTATTAACACACTCTATCACTGTAGTTTAGTTCTTGTTTGATACATTTCCCGCTTAGAGTGCAGTTGTTGGTGCTATAGTGGCTGTTGGTCAACTCCCTTTTTATATACTGCTTACCTTACGGGCTTTCTTAGATTGAAATTCATAATCAAAAAGTATCAATATGGGCATTAAATAACAAAGAATGCTTTCGAGGATTTTGCTCTTTTGCACTTTTGTATGCTTGGACGTTACTTTTAAATTTTTATAATAAAATGATTTATTTATTGATAATTTCTTTTTACAGGGTAAAGGTATCACTTTTATCTTCACTGATAATGAGATTAAGGATGATTCGTTCTTGGAATATATGAATAATATTCTTTCATCTGGTGAAGTTTCTAACTTATTTGCAAGAGATGAAATGGATGAAGTGTTACAGGTATTGTATTTTGAATTTGAATTGTTGATTACATCGATACGTACTTTTATTTTATTCATATCACCCGAATCGAAGATTTTTCGAACATTTATATAAAAACAAAAGAAGGGTCCTCAGATTGATATTTCAGTTGTGAGGATTTGATTTTAGGGACAACTGCTTTGTATTGGTTCACTCAAAACGCTTCTCGTTTTATTAAAATGATATACGTAATGTAGTGTATTATCATCAACCAAGTGTCTCTATTATAGAGGACACTTTCAGCTAAACAGAGGTAAGTCTGGTAAGTCCCGAACTTCGCACCATGGGTTGAATGGATGTCATGTACTAACGGTCGGAACTTATTGGGATTCGTATCCAAAAGCTCAAATTAACATTCACGAGATCCTGAAATTTTCATGTCTGTTTCATGTCATTTTTTATTCACAGGAGTTGATCCCCATCATGAAAAAAGAAATGCCAAGGCATCCACCGACAAATGAAAATTTATACGAATATTTCATGAACAGGGTTAGACAGAATCTCCATGTAGTGTTGTGTTTCTCTCCTATCGGTAAGTAGAGAGAGAGACTGGTATTATATGCATGACTTAAACAAGAAAGTAAGTCTACAAAGGCAGCTTATTAGGCAGAAATTGTATGATTACATACCTTGTTGAAGTATTCAATTAATCAATGCTGGGAAATCCGCCTCGATCCACAGTTGCCTGTCAATAGGCTTGTTATATACCAAGATGGATACCAGAGAAGAGGATATTCCCAATCTGAAAAGTGTGAGGAATGAGTCACCGGTGTCACTTTTGTTAAGTATGAGTCACTGATGGATCGCGACGATGAGACGCGGTCCATCTGTGGCTCATGCTTGACAAAAGCCTTTCGAATAGTCCTAACGTATTTCCTGCTTGTCATAAGAGACGACTGGAAGGAAGAAGCAAAAAAGTGGTAGATGGTTTTACCATTGCCCAGGGGAGATGTCAATCACTGTACTGGCGGTTCAGTTTCCATTTGGGATGTTTTCCGTTTAGAGTGCAATTGCTGGTACTATATCTATTAGTAGCTCTTTGCTTTTAAGTGGCCGTTAGTCGGTTCCTTTCAGGCACTTCTTCCGACCTTGCTCAGAAAGAATTTCAATGAAAAAGAAAAAAAAGTAATCTAATATAGCTTCAGACATAATTATGAAAATTCTATACGTTCACGAAGTTGTATTTCTAACGTAATGAACATACGCTTGGGACACTAGTTGCATTGTGTCTAATCAATATGCTTACTTATCAAATTATTATAATGAAAAAATAATTTTCATTAAAATAAACATGCTCCTTAGATTCGCATTTGCTATAATAGTATTTCTTCTTCTTTCTCCTAAAATTGAGCAACAAATTTTTTAGGTGAGAAGTTCCGGAACCGTTCGTTAAAGTTCCCTGCTTTGATATCTGGATGTACAATGGACTGGTTCAGTAGATGGCCGAAAGATGCGTTGATTGCTGTTTCAACTCATTTCTTACATTCGTTTAATATCAATTGTTCTGACAAAATCAAGGACGATGTGAGTTGCGGCCACTAGCGTATGGGGAGGGGGTAGAGCCTCCTCGCGCCGACCAAAATAAGTCGTAGAATGGTTTTTTAAGTGTCTTTGCTTGTAGGAAAACGCAAATTTTTTGCGCATCTCCGGCGTGCAGTAGTAATTACACATAATCAGCCCATTTTGGGTCTGAAATCCGAGTTTTAAAAGAAATTTCGCGCCTTCGACGTAATTTTTCGACTGTTTTATGATAATATGCAAGAAAAGAAGAAAAGCCCTAATTTTTAGCGTACACCACATATTATGACGTCATAACTCTGCTATGAAAACTTTTCAAACCCTCCCTCCTAGTTATAAATACCACTGGTTGTGCCATTGTGTTATGTTTTTGCATAATATTAAATTGAATTTATCCGACTATTCGAAATGAGGAGATTCAAAATATGGTACTTCTCTACCATTTAATGGGGGAAGAATGTATTTTCAGATGTTAAACATAAATTTTGACGTTTTTGATAGTTTACTGAGAAATGCATACATTCGATTTGTCAGCCTTAAATTGAGATATAATTCATGGATGACCAAATTTCGATTTTTCTCATAGTTCTCAGCCTCTTTCGGAGCTTAATATAATATTACGGTGAATGACGTTACGAATCATGTGCCGTATGCACTGGCGGCGGAAGTAAGAAGACCTGTTACAATATATACAATTACCAGCGAGCGGTTAGAATTCATATTTCAATATTTTTGTTTTGGCACAAAAAGGACAAATTTTTGAAGGGAAAGGTTCAAAATTTTAGCGCGATTTGCGGAAATTTCAACTTTTTGTGCTTTGTGTCCTGACTTTGTTTTCCTCGTAACAGTAATTTAGAATATAAAACTAAATAATCCTATTACCTCAATACAGATCCAAAAGACGATGGGATTGTACCATGATGGAGTTGCTTTGAAATGCAAGGAATATTTTCAGAGATTCAGACGTTCAACTCATGTGACACCTAAATCCTACTTGTCCTTCATACAGGTAACAATGTCAGGCATCCTTCCCACGGCAATTCAAAATTACTCACGTTGGGTTTCTATAATAGAAGGATATATATATAAATATAATAAAACATATAAATAATTTTTCTATTGCTTCAACCTGGTTTGCTATAAAAAATCCAATCAAAGAAACTTCTTGCCATATTAGTGGCCGTTAGTTGCACTGTAACAAAAGTGCAATAAAATTACTTCTCTTTGATAGTAACTTATTTTTCATAGTCACTCATCTGAGTGGATCACCCTGAACAAAGCCCTGTACTAGCGCCCACTTCTAGACGAACAGGCTGAGTGTTGTCGGGAAGATATGATCTTTCCGGCCAAGCCTACCCAAGTTAATACGCCCTGGGATGGGTAGTGATCTTCAACCAGTGATGCTAACATCATAGCCACTAGGCTTTAAATAAAACTACAATATTGACTTATTTGACCGATTATGGACTGTTGATGGAACGCACCGCCAAGGTGCATCCATCAACGGTCCATAGTTGTCATTCATCTCATCATCAAAATGTTTTTAAATTTTAGAAATATACAATTACTTGAAATGAAGAGTAAATTTAGTTCACATTTTTGACAGTGGGGTTCTTTTTAGGTTCCGATCCGAACTTGTTTAGTGCGAGTTTCCAAGAATTAACATATTTGGACTTTCATATATTCCTTTTCTTAGTTAAAATTGCTTATTTTTACAACATCATATTACTTCAGGGTTACAAACAAATCTACACCAAACGTCATCGTGAAGTTGAAAATCAATCTGCTCGAATGAAAGTTGGATTGGACAAGCTGAATGAAGCAGAGAAATCAGTAGTAGCGCTAAGTAAAGAACTTGTTGTCAAAGAAAAAGAATTGGAAGTCGCAAATGCGAAAGCTCAGAAGATTCTAGAAGAGGTGAACGTAGTTATTTTTATGAACATAAATTATATGCAACCTAACAGTAAATTTCATAATTTCATACCCTAACTGCCAAATTGGAATAGTTGTATTCAATATAGACTGACATTGATCAAACACGGTAGCAGAGTGCCGAAATCCTGTTTTTTTCTCCAGTCTCCGGAATGCTTAAACCACCGATGAGTATCGCCCCGTAGACAGTTTGCGGTTAGGGATGTCCAAAATAAATCAAATATTTTAACACATTCCGCAATATTTAATGTGAAAGTTTATTTATATCCAGAACCTTGAATATTGAATATGGAATGTATTCTATATCCCACATTTAAAGGTTTTGCAGGATGTCAACAAAATAGTGAAATATGCCGTATTGACCATTCGTTTATGTTTGTCAAAACAATATTTATTGTCCGAGTTTGAATTTTGATATTATAGAATAACCAACGATTTCATCATTCTTTTTATTTGAAATATATTGATCAAAATGTTGATTTATAATCAGGCTAATAAAAAATTTTCAAAACAAAACAGGTGACAGTACAAGCACAAGCAGCTGAGAAAGTGAAGGCCGAAGTACAAAAAGTAAAAGACAAGGCACAAGCAATTGTTGATATTATTACAGCAGATAAACAAATTGCTGAAGCAAAACTCGAAGAGGCAAGACCAGCACTTGAGCAAGCTGAAGAAGCATTAAAAACAATCACACCTGCTGATATCGCCACAGTTAGAAGGTTTGTGAACTTTTATGTTCATATTTGACACGCTGTAAAAAAAAACTGCGGTAAAAATCGCGGTTTTTTCAAAAAATTTCTATTATGTGCTGTTGATGGAAATCATCGCAAGAGGTTCCATCATAAGCATATTTCATAGATTCACTCTGAGCTGGAAGCAGTTCTAAAAGGAACCAACTAACTACCACTCAATAGCAAAAAACCATGAGATCTATTACCAGCAATTGAACTCTGAGCGGAAAACATCCCAAATAGAACTGAAAGGGTAAAGTACAGTGAATGGTATCTGCCCCCAGGCGATGCTAAAACCATATAGTAAGGTCGATAAACCCCTATACCCACCACTCAACCCAGTAATTTGTGCTAATTGGCACAACAATCAGGACTTCATAGTAACGTTTATCATATTTGCCCATAAGTGAGTGTCGGTAACAGAACCTTGTAGTTGTTGAAAATACTATGTTATGAATAGGAAAATATCGAAATATCAATATATTCATATTTTTATTATCATGTCAAAGATTTAGGATGATGATGAATGAGAATACAAAGGAATCTGATGATTTTTAAACTCGCGGTAGTTCCGCCATTTATTATTCGCTGTTTTTAAAATATAATTTAACATTGTATTTAAACATTTTAGACTCGGACGTCCTCCTCATCTTATCATGAGAATCATGGATTGCGTACTCATCCTGTTTCAACGTAGACTGGATCCGGTAACACAAGATCCTGAAAAACCAACTTTAAAACCATCCTGGAGTGAAGCAATGAAAATGATGACCGAAGTTGGATTCCTGAATAATCTGCAGCAATTCAACAAAGACTCCATAACTGATGAGGTTTGTCAAATATATGGGATATAAGACCTTCATTTGATGCAAGATAGAAAATTGTTTTCACTCTTAGTAGTGGCAAAATCGAATATCGCTTCATTTCGAAATCGAATCAAATAATTTTTTCGAATCAAATCAAATATTTGAATCATTGAGAAAATCGAATCGAATATTTTCGACAAGATTTGGATATTTGACCAAATATGTTTGCCGAGTATGAGCCACTGATGGATCGTGCCGCTACGGCTCCTGCTTGACAAAATAAAATTTTTGATTAATTTCAATGCGTCTACAGTACCTGTTCCTGAAAGGATTGAAAAGTTAATTTTTTCAATTTTGTTTATATCCAAATGCACCCCAAAAATAATAAAACTTTATCAGTACCATTATTAAGATGTTATCATAAGATAGTCAATGTACGGTAAGTTCCATAAGCTGCTAAAGATTTGGTCATACAGTAACACTTCCAATCTCACATGCAGCACCAAAGGGAAACCAACTAATGGCCATTTATAAAATTTTTGATTAATTTCAATGCGTCTACAGTACCTGTCCCTGAAAGGATTGAAAAGTTAATTTTTTCAATTTTGTTTATATCCAAATGCACCCCAAAAATAATAAAACTTTATCAGTACCATTATTAAGATGTTATCATAAGATAGTCAATGTACGGTAAGTTCCATAAGCTGCTAAAGATTTGGTCATACAGTAACACTTCCAATCTCACATGCAGCACCAAAGGGAAACCAACTAATGGCCATTTATATGCCCAGAGCTAATAAAAAATGTAGTATCAGCAACTGCAATCTAAGTGTATAATATCCCAAACAAAACTGAGCCGTTACGATAACGTATAGTGAATGATCACAACGTATCGACACGCCGCAAATATTTCGAACAATATAGTATTCGGTTTTGAGAGATTCTCATCTGTTTTCTGTTTATCTTTCTTTAAATAAATATAATAGTAAATGTTTTGTTCTCTTTTTCTCAGATTGTCGAGTTAATGCAGCCATATTTCGATGCACCAGATTACAACCTGGAGACAGCAAGAAGAGTATGTGGTAATGTAGCCGGGTTATGTTCATGGACAACTGCTATGGCAAATTTTTACGCCATCAACAAAGAAGTGTTGCCGTTGAAGGCGAATCTAATCGTTCAGGTGTGTAAAGATATTGTACGTTGTCTGGATAGTATAACTGTATATTTATCGAGCTAAGGCGGCTGATATTTGCATAATTATTACAAATTTTTAATTCAGAAATGTAGAAATGGCGTTTTTTACTTGATTCTGCAATATAATTCACCCCCATTCAGCAACATTTACGTTGAACATGTTTTGTTAAGTGTGAGTCGCTGATGGATCGTGCCGCTTAGGTCCATCTGTGGCTCATGCTTAGCAAAATAGCACTTTCAATTGCATCTGTGTGAACATTATTATATGCTTGTAACTTAGTGATAAATTAATTTGATTATTTTGTCTTCCGTTTAAATATATTGTCATTGAAAATCTACATATATTCTGTACAGCAAGCCAGATACGACTCTGCTATGGTTGATTTGAAGAATGCGCAAGAAGAGTTAGATGAGAAAGAAAAAGAACTTGCTGCCGTACAACAGAAATATGAAGCAGCAGTACAAGAGAAACAGGTAAAATGGTTCAACACAGTATGCATATGTACATCACGCAATATGAATAAATGTTTTTTTTCTAAGAAATATTTAAACTCAATTCCAATGAAAGAATGAAATATACAATCTAACTGCAAAATTTAGCACCAGCAACAGCACTCGGAAAAAATCCCAAATGGAATTGAGCCTCCATGCTAAAGTGCAGCGAGCAATATCTGCATTGGGCGATTGCAAAACTATCTAACACGTTTTTGTTTATCTTTTGTCACGTTTTACGGCCCGAAAAAAACAGTTAAATCAATTCTAAAACACATACCTACATGACGTGACATAGATAGACTAGTACTTGTATGTTATGTGTACAATTCTTTTCGTGGCCCGAACCCAATCCATTGGATCATTCACTGAAAGTTTGATTACCGTAAGCTGTGAAAAAAATACAGCAAATTTGCCGTTTATTCACTGAAAATGTACATTTCAAAAATTGGAAACCGCCTTGATGATGGGTCTATGTCAAAAAAGTAATTGTAATTAGTTTTAACATCACCCTGGGGAGATATCACTCACAGCACTTTGTCATGGCGGTTCAGTTCCATTTGAAATGTTTTCCACCTGGAGTGTTGGTTGAAGCGAAATTCAACGGTAATAAATCTGGGGATCTCCATTTAATTTTAAAGACTTCATTAATTTCAAGGAACTGGCAGCAAATGCTGAACAATGTCGTCACAAGATGCAAACTGCTTCTGCTCTGATCAACGGTCTTGGTGGTGAGAAGTTAAGATGGACAGAACAAAGCAAGGAGTTTGAAAAACAGACAAAACGACTTGTCGGAGATGTACTATTAGCAACTGCTTTCTTGTCTTACTCCGGACCTTTCAACCAAGAGTTCAGAGGATTACTGTCTAAAGGTGTGGTATATTAAATACTGAATAGAAAACAGGTTATGATTTAATTTTTACCTACAGGAGAGGAAGTCGAGAATACAGTTCTACCACATAGACCTTTCGTACGGATAGATACCAGTTCAACTTCCAAATGTTATACTTAAAAAACTTTAATTTTTCGACTTCGATTTTTGGATTTTGCTGAAAACAAAATTTTACCGAAAAAAAGCATGATAGTCAACTAAAGGTCACTCATGGATCGCATCGCTAAGGTGCGGTCCATTCGCGGCCTGCTGTTGACCATTGCAAAATTTTCGAATTGATAGTTTCCATAAATAATTATATTGCTATATGCAAGTCAAGTACGGACATTTCGACAAGGTCATCTGTAATATATATTGTTTATTTTTATTATCACATATAGAATGGATATCAGAAATGATTAACAGGAATATTCCTCATACAAGACAACTGAATTTGATTGAAATGTTGAGTGATCCGCCTACCATCAGTGAATGGAATTTACAGGTAAGTCTCATTTATAGATTTCATTTTGTCAAGGGTTTGACACAGATGGACCGCGTCTCTACGGCGCGATCCATCAGTTACCCTCGCTCAACAATACAATATTTCCCGTATTGGGATAATGAATGGCGTTGTATTGGAGTGTGGATAAGAAATACGGGTATGTGTGAGAAATGTTTAAATATATTCGCTTAATCTCGAATTACGAAAGAACAAATAAATAAGCGAGTTGTAATGCACTAGTAAATTTTAAACAAAACAACTTCTAAACTTTAATTTTCGGTTATATCGCCACATATATCCTCATGTCTTTTTGTTTGTGTTTAATAGTAAAATCGGAATAAATGATGATGATATAACAATTAGGCTTTCCAGAATATTCGATTCGCGCGAATCATTAATTATCGAAAAAAATTCGAAATGTATATATTTTCAGAAAATAGATCAAAGCAATTTTCTGGGAAAAAATTTTTGTGTGTTAATCATACTACTTCTGATCCCAATATTCGATTCAATTCTGATTTCAACATATATTCGATTTCGGGAAAATTTCAATTTTTTATAAATTTCAATATTCGTCGTTATTAGGGCCTTCCAAACGATGAACTCTCCATATCTAACGGAATCATTGTGACGAATGCTGCACGATATCCAATATTAATCGATCCACAAGAACAAGGTAAAATATGGATCAAAAAGAAAGAAGAAAACAGCGAAATTCAGGTATCAGTTTTCTACCTACATGTAAATGAATTTACCGATTAGTTCATTTTCTTCAAATCCACAAGAATAACATGTTCTATGTCAAACAATTTGTTCGGCATTATCCTGATGAACCAATAACACTCAAAACGCACGTTTTGCTTCATAAATATCATGAGTGGTGCTGCCGTCGCGAACATGAGTTCAAGACCTGGTATAGCCAGTTTGTGGTTTCCTTTACCCCTCCCCCTCCCTATTTTTGTCTTTACTTTTATACGGGGACTCGCTCAGAGTATATCACCCTAATTCTTGCTTTATCGTAAATGTTCACGTCTTGATAACCCTTCTTATCATATATGTTCTCATGAAGGTTACTTCTCTGGATCACAAATATTTCCGAAACCATCTGGAAAATGCCTTGTCACTCGGACATCCACTTCTTATTGAAGATGTTGGTGAAGAATTGGATCCTGCTTTAGATAATGTTCTGGAGAAAAATTTCATGAAAATAGGATCAACTTACAAAGTGAGTCACGTGAAAAAGGTTTTGCAAAAAATGAGTTCTGGTATTTTTATACAAATGTCCGTGGGTGTATGAAGAAACGTCTTTAATGGTAGTTCGTGACAGATCTTTATTACACTGAAAATGAGTGAATTTTTTGCATTTACTCATTTTCGGGCTCTTTGCGAATTACAAACATATTGAATATTATACAGCGTATATTGCTTCACCAAAATGATAAAAATTATCTAATATTATTTTCAATCCAAACAGAATTCTGAATATTGGTGTTTGGTGGCATCTATTTCAAAAACATATTTCAATTACGTTACTTTCTGGCATTAACCCTTTATTTTGTAATGTAAAACCGATCAAATACCGGCACCTAAATCTATTTTCGTTATCACTCAATAATTATTTATCTTACTGACATTAAAATATAGTTTTTTCCTCGACTTCGCTATTATATCACATTATGTTTTATCGAAAAAGCGCAAATTGATGTCCAATACATATTCACTTTTAGTGAATATAGTTTGAAAATTTGGAATTTATTTTGGACATCATTATTTAAATATTCTCAATTCGAACATTCAGCATTCGATTTTAACTTTCTTTTGAGTTATTGCATTTTTACAATTGTATGATGACTAACCGTAAACCCACAATTTTTTAGGTTAAAATTGGTGACAAAGAAGTTGACGTCATGAATGGTTTCAGACTTTTTATTACAACAAAGTTTGCGAATCCCGCATACAGTCCTGAGATATATGCTCGTACTTCTGTCATTGATTTCACTGTAACTATTGTTGGATTGGAAGATCAGTTGTTGGGAAGAGTAATTTTGACTGAAAAACAGGTAAATTAAACTTTACTAAATAAAGTGTTTTATCGCCACTCTTTTGAGTGGGTCTTTCTGAGTAAGCACCTGCTTCATAGGCCACTTATACCAAAAAGGGTTTGTGTTATTGGAAAGACATTATAAAATTTCTCCGAATCTGCCAGGCCTATATTATAGCTATTACATTTTAGTTTGGCATTCAGTTATTACACATTAGTTTGGATGAGTAGTAGACTCATTTTTGAAAGCCTGACTTGGCGGGACCCGAAGCCGAGACTTTCATTTTGCAACCCCTAGGTATCAAAGGAAAAAGTATTCTATATAAAAATTTTAAGTTGTTTTGCATTTAGTCCATCTTTTTCTAAAATTTGAAACCGCCTTTTTGATGAGATTTATGCCAATTATGTGCCCACAATTGACCGAAAAAGTCGATTTTATAGTTTTATTTCTTTATTACCGAGTAAAACTACTGTTAGACGGGCGACATATTTTACCCCATTGTGTTACAATGCAGTCTCTCGACTTGATTAAAACACTGCCAATCAAATAATAAAAATCCGTACCAGAAACATACCTGGCCTTGTTCCTGAGACCAACTAATGCCTACTTACTTACGAAACTAGTGATGTATAAAATCAAATAATTCAACCACAATCCGTTAACCTATTCTATCCAGGAACTTGAAAAGCAGCGAACAGAACTGCTTAGCGATGTGGCTCTGAACAAAAGAAAAATGCAAGAATTGGAAGATAATTTGTTGGCGAGATTATCATCAACACAAGGAAGTTTGATCGATGATGAAGGGTTGATAACTATGCTTGCTAATACAAAGATGACTGCTGAGGAGGTAAGGAATAGATCTATTCATTATTTTTTAATCACAATTTATCAAAGAATGTTATGAGATAACAACATTTTGTTGCTCGTGGATATACGGAGTTGTACACATATATCCGCTACACAAAGGCGCATAGCGATAAATAGTTGGGTTCAGGAATTTTACTAATATCAGAATTCTTTGCCGACTATAGCTAATTTCGTCTGAGTGACTGTAAAAGTTGCATGTTGGTCTAATCTCAGCAAGCCTATAAGAATAAATTTAGACACAAAATGTGTTTTCGTATTTTAATCATAAATTCGTAAGAAATCATAATTCGTGAAGTTGTCGAAGAGTTTAATTTCCACGTGTATAATACAGCCATGGTGTGTCTTTTTATCCATTCAAACTCAAGTTTTAAAATGAAACTAGTTGATGCCAAACCAATCTGCAATAGAACTAGTTTTTCTTTATTGTTTTATCGATCAAGCTCTTTACTAACCCATAATATAATCCGCAACAAACGAGGAACGATTTTACCTAAATTAAATTTATCGAGGCTTTAGCTTTCGTTAGCTTTTTTGTTATCAAAATGTTCATAATAGAATTTGAAAAGGGCTTACGAACTAAATATTTTCTAATTGTGGCTATAATAGTGTATATTTGAACTTACCATTACAAGGTTACACAAAAACTACAAATCGCTGCTGAGACTGAGATTCAAATAAATGACGCAAGAGAAGAATACAGAGCAGTTGCTAAACGTGGATCGATTCTATATTTCTTGATTGTGGAAATGTCACTTGTTAACGTTATGTATCAAACATCATTGAAACAATTCTTGGCTGTTTTTGACAAAGCTTTGAGAACGTAAGTCATGGGATAAATTATGTTCTGTTTAATGTCAGATAGTTTTGTTACTTTCTTTAGTCGAATGTGAAATTGTAAAAAAAAAGTTTGCGTTTTCGAATTTTTGGTGTTAACTAAAATAACTCGAACGGAATAAAAAAAATATCGTTTTGTTGAACATAAGCCACAAATGGACCGCGCCTTGTCGGCGCGATCCAAAAGTGGCCCATGATCAACAAAAACAAAGATTTGTTTATTCGCTTTCATTCGATACCTCTGTCTGTCATTTAGGCCTACTTTTCACAACTCGTTTCGGGTTCGATTTTTTTCAAACTCCCATCTAAACAACGTTGGAACAGGCTTCTGAAAAAAAGAACAATTGGTGAACTCTAATAGGCAAAGAACTATATAAATGGACCAGCAACTGTACTCAGAGCGGATCGCATTACACACAGAACTGAACACCTATGAAATTAGTTGTGTATCTGTCCTGAACTCATCAAATACATGAAATATAGGTTATAGGTGTTTGGGGTGCCCGGTTAGCTCAGTTAGTAAACCGTTGGGAACACGCTTCGAGCTATGCATCTCTGATTGTCATGACGCATGCTCGAATCTCCCGAGGAATGATGAATATATGCGACAGGTTGGCTGGACGTCTCACCGGTGCACGGCGGTTCACGTAAGCCCTGCTTACGCCTTCCTTCACCAGCCGGGTCCATGCACAGAGAAAATGAGAAATATAAAAAGCCAAAAAACTTTACCCGATTCGGAACTGGTGTCTGCACGAGAGGTCGTGGTTCGCCATATGATTAAGCTGTATTTTCGGCTTTCCTCTCTCACAGAATAAAAATGCATCCTATCCAATCCTAACTCACAAGAAATATAATAGTTCAAGTCCAATGCCGCAACCAATAGGACGCAATCATGTACTATCTATTGAAAGTTGCTGTTACTACATCTTGCAGTAGCTCTTTCCTATTTAAATGCCGTTAGTTGTTCATTTTAGTCATTGCTTCCGGCCTTGCTCGGAGTGAAAGTGTAACAATTCATGTAACAATGTTTCTTTTTTTTCAGATCTGCCAAGAGTCCGATCACAAGCAAACGTATTGCGAACATCATCGAAGCAATGACGTATGATGTTTATAAATATTCTGCTCAAGGATTTTACGAACAAGATAAAGTATTGTTCAGTATTTTGACTGCTTTGAAGATCGACTTGGCCTCGAAGAAAATCAAACATGAAGAATTCAATACTTTCATCAAAGGTAGATTATATAATACTTTGTGGACAACCTAAGGCTTTCGTAACATCAAATGAATTGAAATCAGAAAAAAAATTGTTAAATGAAAAAAAGTTATTATAAATTAGGAGAAACTAAAACAAGAGTATTTCGGCTTCGGTAACGCGATCCATCTGTGACAATACAAATTTATGATTGAACAAGATGGTAATGTCAGGGTTATATAACATGGAGTTCTAGCTAACCATACTCACTGTTAAGCTTACAACATTTATAACATTTTTATTTCAGGTGGAGCATCACTGGATTTAAAAAGTTGTCCTCCCAAACCTTGCAAATGGATTCTTGATATGACATGGATGAACTTGGTTGAACTTTCAAAATTACAGAACTTCAGAGATATTCTGAGCCAGGTAAATCTTCTTGAATAACATCTTTTAACAATAATTTTATAAATGATGAATTGTGTTAAGTAAGATTATTGTCGAAGACTGTCGACTTTATTGTATTTTTAATAAAAATAAAATATCATAGATGTTGATACGGTACTATTTTTCAAAGTTTGGAGAACAGAAAGCATATTAGTAGGATGAATCTATAATAGGTTATGTCAATGTGCGCCTGATGTGAGAAAATTAAATTTGAAAAATTTTCTCACATGAGCCGCACATAGGCATAACCTTTTTTTAATTAACGACTGAAATGTATAGGTCATGCCTGCGTTCAGCCATAAGCTTTTTTGTATTATTTGTCCTACAAAAAAAACTTGTTACCTTCACAGATACAAAGAAATGAAAAGCAATGGAAAAATTGGTTTGACAAAGAAAGTCCAGAGAATGCCATTATTCCTGATGGATATGAAGATTCGTTGAGAGTATTTCACAGATTACTCCTCATCAGATCATGGTGTCCTGACAGAACTATGGCTCAGGTAAGATTCATATTTTTTGAATATCTATAAATATATTTTTTTTGGGGGGGGGTTACTGAAATTCTGTGCGGTTATTCGCAGTACAAATCAAAAAAAAAAAAAAAAAAAAGAACAATTGCAAACAAAGTGGATTTATATTTTAGCGAGAAGATACAAAAAAAAATTTTTTTTTTCGCCGAATTTATTTGTGTCTTTTGAGATGAAGCCTAAATTAAAAGTACATTGTTTCTAACAGTTTGCTTGTGTATTGTTGTATTATTGAATTCGTATATATGGACCGATCCAATTCATATTCGGATTCCGAAAGATTCTATTTTGTCCATCATGTCAATCGGAAAAATTTTATCAAAGCATCTTTTGTTGAGTATGAGTCACTGACGGATCGCGTCGACGAGACGCGATCCATCTGTGGCTCATGCTTGACAAAATAAAATTTCTGATTTGAATTAATTGTGAGTTGAAGCATGATACGTGATATTTTTGAAAATCTGGTAACCTTTTTGTGAATTAATTTCAATTTTACCTTTAATATATTCTTGTGAATCCCAATGAAGCATTGAGTAAACCAATCCTTTATTAAAATACATTATCACTTCCTATATTATCTAGGTTTTAAATCTGGGTAAAGATTAAATTCTACATAATAGAAGTTGTCCAGGGCTGCTACCACTCATTGCACTTTATCATATCGGTTCAGTTCCTCTGGGATGTTTTCTGCTTAGACTCGCTATTACTTACATCTTGAAGTAGCTCTTTGTTATTAAGTGGCTGTTAGTTGGTTACCATTTAGACACTGCTTTCGGCCTTGCCTGGAGGGAATTTCAATACGAAAAAAAAATAATATAACAAAGTATTAAGAAAAACAAAAAATAATTCATTTCAGAGCCGCAAATATATTGTCGAAACCCTGGGAGAACAATTTGCTGAAAGCGTTTTATTGAACCTGGAAGAGATGTTGGCTGAAAGTAACCCTCGTACTCCACTGCTTTGCTTCTTGTCCATGGGATCAGATCCTACTACCCAGATTGAAATGTTGGCGAAGAAACACAAAGTTGATTGCGGAAATGTTAGTATGGGACAAGGACAGGAAGTTCACGCAAGAAGATTGCTACAGAATGCTATGACACAGGTATTAATGTGTATTTTTAACGTAAAAGAATAGCTATAGGCACTAACTGGTGAACTCCAATGAATGAATTAAATCGATCTGACAAAAGACAAAAATAACATAAGAAAGCGTAAATCTATCAATGCATCTTATTTGTAAGAAAAGAATGGTTATCTAGAGTTGTTTTACAAAATAGCGCCAGATAGCCAATTTTCGCAGTAGATTATTTTGTATATTGGGAGAAAATTCAAATCTCCTGGACAGCGTTTACAATGAATGTATCGTCGATATTTATTTTTATTTTTATGATTGTGGCGACGGATTCGTTACATAAAGTTTAGAATAATGAATATATTATTGTCACATATTATCGAATCAGAGAAAAAAACTATCTGCCTGAAAGGTTTAAGAGATATTAAATAAATGTAAAATTGATCAGTATCACGAATGTAAAATTTGAGGAAGAAATAAATGTATTCTAGAATGTTGTGGATGGTTCATCCCATTACGCTCTATTATAGCACTTGATTTTTAAGAGATGTTTTCCACTTAGGGAACAGTTGCCAGTTTTACATTTTTTAAATAGCTCTCAGTCGTATTAGTGGTAGTGGTAGTATCCTACCCTGCTTCGAATGATTTACCAATAGGAAATTTAAAAAAAAAATATGGAATATTTAGGGTGGATGGGCTTTACTACAAAATTGTCATCTTGCACTTGATTTCCTGAATGAAATGATGACGATACTTACTGAGACAGAAGAAATTCATGAAAATTTCCAACTGTGGATTACAACCGAAATTCATCCGAATTTCCCGATCGGTCTTCTTCAGATGGCAAACAAATTTACTAACGATCCACCACAAGGATTGAAAGCTGGTTTAAAACGATCTTATTCCAGTAAGTCCTTTGAGTGTTCGGTGTTGTAGAATAAGTTAAAAGCCTGTATACCTTGTTTAGAAGTACTTCGTTCAATGAACGCATCAATTTTACTTATATCCGACTGTTTTTATTAGATTTCTAGAAATAAAAATAGGCCAACGAACTATTTTAAAAGATACCCTTTAAATGAATAATATATTTAGTATACAATATATACTGCAGAAATTTACAAATTTAAATGGATAAGCATTTTTCGTATATCGTAGTTCAATGCTTGATAGATTTTTTGCCAGTAGTACATTGCTTAAGTATATTTGAAAGGTAAAACTTTCATTTCAATTAAGAAACCATGCTTGGCAAAATCAACTTGTTAAATATATGAGCCGTATTCCTCGCACAAGATCGAAGAACTTACTAATTTTTAAAAGATGGAATTATCTACTAACATTGATATCACTGGTGCAACCAAGTCGCCGGGACCAGTTATCCTAAAAATTCTTGAACAATGAGTATTAAGAGGGTACTTAAATACCGGAATTTTATTTCACATTGTTCCTGCCATTAGCTTTACCTTCATCATTAAATTAACTAAGTATTAATTATTGAAATGTGACAGTTAAACCTTTATTTACTTTGTTACTCTTCTTTACTCAGCTATCAGCCAGGATCAACTTGAAGTATCGAATATGCCACAATGGAAACCATTGTTGTACGGTGTTGCATTCTTGCATACCACTGTGCAAGAAAGAAGAAAATTTGGTCCAATCGGGTGGAATATTCCGTACGAATTCAATCAGGCAGATTTCAACGCCACTGTTCAGTTTCTACAAAATCACTTGGATGACGTGGACATCAAGAAGGGTGTTTCATGGAACACAGTCCGATATATGATTGGTAAGTATTTATTTTGAACTAAATGTTCATATTGGGAAAACTAATCAGAATCTCCGAATCCATGCGGTCATTGTCATATATTTCGCTGGAAGAATCAAACATTGAAACTATAAAATATTGTATTGCGAAATTTCGTAGTTTTGTACTTTGCTAAACACACCTAACAATATTGAGGGATCGTTCATAAATTAATAAATGCGGGTAAACAGGGGGAAGAGTGCTAACTAGGTGCCAGCTATTAAAGTATCTGTGTCAGTGTCCTTGTCAAAAACAACTAAAAAAATTACCCAAACGGATTTTGTCAAATTTCAGTCCCAGATGGAACGCGCCGCCGAGGAGCGGTCTATCTGTGACTCATGCTTGACAAAGTCAAATTTCTCATAGGGATTTTCTTTACCAAGAGCTCATCTTAACTTATATGTTTTCCGTATAACGATTACATAGGCTACAGAACCCGAGAAAAAGCGAGAAAAGCGAGAAAAACCGGTCACCATACGGGAATTTGATTATAAAAATAAAATAGTTTGTTCTATGATTTTTACGATTGGTAATTCACTCTAAACCGATAGTATTAATTTTTTTTTCTTATTTTAAGGCGAAATTCAGTACGGTGGTCGAGTCACTGACGATTATGATAAACGGTTGTTGAATACGTTTGCTAAAGTTTGGTTCAGTGAGGCAATGTTCAATTCACAATTCGTCTTTTACAAGGGTTATTCTATTCCTCATTGCAAAACAGTTGTTCAATATCTCGACTACATCAAGGTAAATATTAGTTCATTGTGATAAACGCATTCGTACAATTAAACAAACTGGATTTGTAGAATACTCTCGTTATTTCGCACAAAATTTTCAATCCGTCCGCATAATTGACTGCCTATAATTCTTTAATAACTGTGGAAGTTTTTGAATGCCATAAAGTTTTCCTACGTGCTTTTATATTTTAAGATATAATTTGAAATTGCTTAATGAATTTGAATATATTTTCCGTTCGCGTTAATCTGCATGATTTTAAAACTAGAGTCAATAAGTATCTTCCATAGATGGAAATTTCTTCTTCATTTCAGCATTTATTTAGCTCTTTGAACATAAGTGATTTTGGAAGACTCATATGAAAACCTCTTACAATCGTGGTCCGATTGAATTTTTATGAAAGAAAAATGAATATAATCTTTTTTTGATAAAAGTTACGAGCGAATAATGAATTTGCTGTATTTTTTTATGACTTCTGAAAACATATATTAATATTTCACTTTAATTTCACTCAGGAACTCAAATCAACCGATACTCCAGAAGTTTTTGGTTTACATCCGAATGCTGACATCACATATCAAACAAAGAGTGCAAAGAATATTCTGGACACAATTCTCAGTGTGCAACCAAAAGACAGCAGTTCTGGCGGAGGAGAAACGAGAGAAGATTATGTATTCAGACTTGCAAATGATATGCTTGGCAAACTTCCCAAAGCATATGTACCGTATGAGGTATTAAGGAAATGATTATTTTCTGATATAATTGGGATGATTTTAGAATTAGATTTCTAGTCGGCAAACTATAATTTGTATTGTTATCATTGAAATTTAGGCCTAGGCCAGGAGCGGCGCCCAAAAGGGGACGCTTATATGTAAAGAGCTGATGCAAAATGCTGTTCCAACAAGTAGAAAACGTCACAAATATAACTGGAACAATATAATAGAGTACAGAGTGCACTATGTGGTCAGGTGCAAATAAAAATGAAAATGCCAAGAAAAAATGCCTTACCAGCAGGACAAGGTTATTTTACCAAATAGCACTATTATGTGGTATATTATTTGTTTGATATTTTAGCGCGACTTAAACTGTCTTGGTAAATTGGCCAATCAATGGGCCTATATAGAACCTTTACAACAGAACGACTATTGAATTTTAGTGGTGTCATCGATTCGGATTGTAGATATGGAAGTTTCTACTTGCCGACGTTGTAAGATCAAATAAACAACTTGTATTTTTTATTTCACAGGTAAAAGAACGATTGAAGGAAATGGGAAATCTTAAACCAATGAATATTTTCTTGAGACAAGAAATTGACAGAATGCAAAAGGTATAGAAATGTCTACTATTCATTTTTTTTTGATCATTGTATTTCGATAAAAATTGAAATGTAACGAAATTAACTTAATATCGCGCCAACGCATTTTTCCATATCTAGTCACGTATCGGGAATGAGGGTCGGCTTCGTTCTGCGCCGTTGAAGCACAATCCATTTTTCAATCCAATTTGGCAAATCGAAATTTGTGCTGGAATATGGCAAATCTTTACTAAATGGGCAGACTGAGTCGCGTACACATGGACGTCATCAAAACGTAGTTTTGGATGTATATTCAACAGAATCAACCGTGTATATGCAATAGAATCTATTATAATCATTAATGGAATAATACGTTCATGCAGGTAATACACGCTGTGCGAGCAACATTACTTGATTTAAAATTGGCAATTGAAGGAACTATTATAATGAGTGAAAATTTGAGAGATGCGTTGGATTGCATGTACGATGCAAGAATTCCAAAGAAATGGCTTTCGGTAAGTTTATTTTATATGATCCTTAGTTATTACCCTAAGTGATACTGCGATACTGATAATGATACTACGAAAATGTATCGTATACGTCTTTCAACTGTGAGTTGCTCTTCGTACATTATATTATACGAGCTTTGGTCTCCACGAATCTCCAAACTCTCATCAAATGTGCCTCGTAAAACATCGCATTTATGTGATGTTTCTCTTCTACAATATAAATGTATTAAATTGCCATCACATCCAATAAGCTGGTGGTTGCGCGGAAGCGTTGGAATTTAATTGCAGATTTTTTTCATTCTGTCGTGAAAATATTATTTTATGAAGCATAAGTCACAGACGGACCGCGCTATACTTAACAAATCATGTTGTCATTTTTGGAAACAATTTTTTTTGGTGGAATTGGAAGGGCGCAAATATTGTATAATATTGTGCATTAGGGCCAGGACACTGGAACCGCGGGAGCATTAGCTTTCCCCGTTCTTGTTGAACGTGGAGATGAGTGCCACTTGTGAACTTGGACACGGAGATAAGTGCACTTTCAGACACACATTAAGCGTTGCTTTTGAAACTTTAGAGACATGAAGATCACAATTTTTCTCTTTATTCAATTGGATATATATTTCCGAAATTATCTTCATTTACAGCAGAAAAAAATCTTTTTTAATTTCAATAAGTAAGTTGTCTTTCTCAATGTGTGTTATTATATTCCAGATATCTTGGCCATCCAGTACTCTCGGTTTTTGGTTTACTGAATTGCTGGAAAGAAATGCTCAATTTTATAGTTGGTGTTTTGAAGGTAGACCAAATTCGTTCTGGATGACTGGTTTCTTCAATCCACAAGGGTTCTTGACAGCAATGAAGCAGGTAATGTATGAATTTATCACAGGCCGCGGCGCCAATATTTTCAAATAGTTTCATTCATAATAATGAATTGATAAATAATAAATTTCGCAATACCGTAAAACAAACAAAAAAATCAAATAGCGAACATTCTCGAATGTAAGTTCCCAAAGTTGCAAAACGGAAGCAGATTCCCCAATACAGCATCGTGAAAAAGAGCCTTTTGCTCTAAATGGGTTCCTCGTGTTTATGTGGATTTTAACACATGCTCACCACCCCAACTTCTTCAAATAAATTAAATAAATCTTTACATAAATTGACCCCTTTTATGAAATAAATTACGACAATTTTATGTTTTGTGGAATGAATAAATCGATTGATAAAAGCAAGATTGTTTTCGTTTACCACAGGAAGTCACACGAGCACACAAAGGTTGGGCGCTCGACAGCGTCAGAATCTATAATGACGTCACAAGATTCATGAACAAAGAAGACGTTAACTTGCCACCCCAAGAGGGTGTTTACGTGTACGGCTTGTATCTTGAAGGAGCTGCGTGGGATAAGCGTGGAATGAAATTGATCGAATCAAGATCGAAAGTCTTGTTTGAACAGATGCCGATAATTCTGATCAATGCTGTCAGCGCATCTGGATCGGGTAAAACTTTGTATTTGTATCTATTCCAGTAAGATAAGGTGTGGCCAATCATGTTATGTTAAGTAGGAGTCACAGATGGATTGCGCCGATAAGGCGCGGTCCATCTTTGACTCATGCTTGATAAAAAAAAAACTCCGACGGAGGGGTACGTTTTGTTAAATCGTCACCTTTAGGATGCCCCATATTATTTTCGTCACCGGCCCTATCACCAAGAGCGAGCTAATATTATTCGTTCGGTGCATGCCTTAATATATACGCAAAACATTTTGTTAGAAAAACATACAACGGATAGGTTATAAAATGTAACTAAAATACAGTAAATTTGCCGTTCATTTGCAGTATTTGTATATTTCCAACGTTTGAAAACGCCCGTTTTTTATGCCAAATAATGGATGGAGGACTATTAGTAGACCGGGACTTGCGCAACGCGCTCTATCAAACGAACATTTTGACTAAAAAAATATTTATAGTTTCTTTTATAGTTTTATTTCAATATCACGAAGGAAAATTACTATCAAAGAACTGCGATTTTACTGCATTTTCTATTACAGTGTATATAATTAGGACAAGAATGTCAAGTAGGATTTGTAACGCTTGAATGTTTTCTTTTCTACGATGAGACCCGGCAACACGTTATCTAAATTTAAATAACCTGAATCTTGAATTAAATACCCACTTAAATTGGGAAGAACCTATTGTTTTTAGTTTTAGTCAACGTTTTCCGCGCAAAATTAGGAAATCGGGATAATGATATTTGTACAGATTGGAAATGACGTTTTTTGTGTCCTTCGCACAACGAGTTTGAACAACTATATTTAGTGATTCGAAGCACAAATTATTCAATCAAATGAACTTTTTGTTAAAAAGCATCACGTTGAAAAATTAAATGGAATTTGCTGGATATTTACCACGAATAAAAATATATGTTATGTACAATAAAGTTGAAATAGTTTTTCAATTGCTAAGACAACGCCTGAATGTTATTAGCTGTATTCTAGCGAATAATAAATATACGTATTCATCGAATTCTTCCAAAAATAAACATATGGCTAACTACGACGTCTCACCAGCTCCAAGTTGGTGGAAAAGGTTTTTGTCAACCAGTTACTGATTTTTTCCTGTGCATGGTTGGTGGAGAAGGTGGCCGTAATCAGAAGTTATGTGAACCGTCCAACGACGTCGAAGTATTAAAAAAACCTCTAGCACATTCACCCTGTACAGGATTCGAACCCACGACGATTAGAGATGCATTATTCAAAGCGTATTTTTAATAAATTTACCAATTGATTATTTCCTTTTTTCCTTAAATTCCAGGCAAAGATAAAGACCAGAAACCGTATGTTTGTCCGATTTACAAGAAACCACAGAGAACAGATCTCAACTACATTGCTGATGTTGAACTGAAAACAGTTCAACCACCTGAGCACTGGGTCCTGCGTGGCGTCGCATTACTCTGTGACGTCAAATAATTTTACTCGTCATTGTAGAAAAATAGATATGTCACACTCACATATATATATAACATGTTCTTAAATTGTATTATCTCCATAGTTTTTAGAATAACAAAAATAAATAAGCTTAACTTAGGTGAAACTATTCAAAACAAAATTATAGCGAACCGAAATTAAATTTGAATAAGTTTTTAAAATAAAAATAAAGATATCCGGAATAGGAACTTATTTCATTATAAATATATTTTAATTTTTAGTTATTTCACTGTATATTCTTGTGTATAATTGACTGTTATACACTACCCATGGGCTAATTATTTAATATATAACCATAGAGTATATTATATTTTTATAAATAAAGTTTTAGGTTAACTGCTATATTTTTTCAGTAGTACTATAAATTATGTAATAAATATTTAGAACACATTTGCTGTTTATGAATTGAGCATAAATTGGGTCGCGTGAGGTTTTGAATTGTTAGATAAATGGTAAACCCAATTGGATATCTTATTTTGTCATGCCTATGTCACTGATGGACCGCGCCTCGACGGCGCGATCTATCAGTGACATATCCTTAACAAAATATGTTTGAGAGAAAGTATTTTTGACTGCAATGTTTAGCGTAACCAACCCAATCACTAATCTTATATTTGCAAGAATGCGCCTCAGACGGACCGCGTCTCATCAACGCGATCCATCAGTGACTCATACTTAACAAATATGTTTTGACAAATTTTTTTTCCGAATGGGAAGATGTAAAATTTTATCATTCCCGATTCACTCGTAACTTGAGACTGCGTTCGCAGCTTTTAGTCGGCCTTGCTTTGAAAGAATTTTCCATAGAAAAGAATATTTGGCAGAATCATGCTCTACAAAGCACTTGTTTCGGATGGTTTACATCTAGGGGCTGAGACGGAGTGAAAGAATTTTTTAAAAAAAGAAATTGAATGCTTTTTCGATGCCTAGGGCGCGCAAAATTTTTACGTATTTCAATACAATTTTTGACTGACGTGATAAAATTTGGTGTCTTTCATAAACACAAAAAAGGAAGAAGAAAGATGCATGCGCGATCCATTCGTGCACCGAAGTCAGCAAATATATTCCAGCATCTTTATGCTTTATTTCTGAGCCATTCGAATAATCTACCATTTGATCAAAAGCGCTTAATGAGATGTTTGTTGGATATTTAACTTCACGAAATAGTAGTTTGCGATACATTTTCAAATATTAGGAACGTCTTTCAAAGTCGAGTCGTGACAAAATACTCGCCTCCACGTAGCAAAGGGCTAGACTGTTCGATCCAAACCGCAGACATTTGGATCTCATACAAAGTCGGAATTAGAAGCATACGCAAAGAACAAAATATTTAGTCAACAATATAAGATAATACCAAACTATTTTAGCGCCATTCAGAAATTGTAATTTTGGGCTTGCTCAACACGTGAGATTTGGTCGAATTTAGAATCAGTGATAAATTACTACAAAGGTTGAAATTATTATTTATTTTGGATTCGAAAACAGGTCGTCATAGTGGTTATATAAGTGTTTGACCAGAGTGTGCTGTTGCTTTTATAGGAGGATGAGAATTTTAACGCTGCAGTCGAAAATGCGTTGTCACTTCCAATTTCCTAATCGCATTGACAGCTATAGTTGTTTGTTAATTAAGTGTTGAAGGTAAACCTTCAGTTCCGGGTCAAAAATAGTTCAGAGGAAAATAACATCAGCTAATTTTCGCCTATAGGTCAAACAGTAATTAAGCTATTGACATCGTTGGTCTGTATAGTGCCTCGGCGACAAGATGCAACGCCTTCCCAATAACAAAACAAGTTTGGACATAGGCTAAATTATTGAAGCGGCCTTACATGGTGATTCTTGGGACATTCGCTGCAAGTGTAAACAGTGTTCCATATGTGAAATCGAAGTGAGAGGTTCAGAGCACTGGGAATTCTGAAATCGCACATAATGAGTTCATATTCTGCATCACCCATGTCCCACTTTTGTCTAAACCTTGCCTCGGCAACATGATCCACGGCGTCCCATTCTTAACCAATCTTATTTGAACATTGGGGCTGAGTCATTTAGAATATTCGAATGAATGAAAAAATCTGCTACAAAATATCATGGATTAAATCAGTGGTTTAGAGCTGAAATCCGGTAGTGGTAGGCCAAGAAGAAGTTCCATTTTGTGAAGCATGAGTCGCAAATGGAATGCGCCTTGGTGGCGCAATCAATAAGTGAACCATACTTGGCAGAACATGTTTGAACTGACTATTTCAGATTTGGGTCTCAGAGGTATGCAATTTTTGTTCTTCTTTAATAAACGACGCATTATGACGTAATTATACGTGTAAATTGTATACATCATATATTCGATAAAACAATATCCTGATTGCATTTATAAAAATACGACGAGACGACAATGAATATGATGCAAACAGAAAAATTATTGGGAAGGTTGGTAATTTGCTTTAAACGTTGGCCAAATGAAAGCGACGAATACTGCCTATGGGTCAGACAATTGGGCGTTTTTACGGCCTGAAAACATATCTCGAGTGACAACAGAGCAACAATAACAAGTATACAAATCCAACAATCAGGATAGATCTTAGCCTTGATATTCATGCCATCGTCGTCATTGTGTTTTGCATTTGACCAAGTGATATATTTGATAAGTAGTCCGTAATGCTCCAATTGCAACACAAAAGTTAGTCACAAAGTATTTGCGATACTATTTATACAACATACACTAACTAGGCAAGATTGTGAATTTCACTTGCTGCATTATTGCGAAAAATCAATATCCAATATACTAAGAACTTCATGGCCGATCTTGACATAAAAATCGATAGAAAATGATGTCGTATAGACAAGCTTGGATAAAAATTCTCCCAACGACATAGTGTTTAGCTTAATTAACGTAAATTACAAATTGCTTCAACTACCTGAATATTCGGCGTCAAACAGAGTTCATTGTTTGTGAGGGAGTGAATCGATTGCAGTGTGAATCCCAAGGTTTCACGTTCTCTTGACAGCTGGGCTAATGAAATCTGAAAATCTTATCGTTGGAATTTGTTTAAATACCGGGAACGAGAGACCTATCCATCATTCATTCATTTCTACTCCAGTGTAGTTTCATTCACCAATGTGTTCTGTATAGTACGCTTGTATGGGCTCAGATTAGAGTTCTTCTTTTAGTTTAGTTCAAACAGTATTCGGAATTTACTTATTCTTATCATTTTGCATCAATGCGATGATTTATGTCAAATTTCTCAACGTAAAATTTGGCATATATCATAATTTTGATGCAAAATTAGATAATTCGGGAATAAAAAATCGATTAAGGAAATTATTTTTAATCAGAATTACAGAATACTTGGTTATTCTGATAGGTAGTTCAGATAACAAGAAAAAGGGTATTTTAATGTAGTATGTGGTATTCATTGGCATACATATTTTTTAGTCTGCAATACCATCGATACTAAGTAGGCTATACCAAAAATTCAGTGTATTTTGTTGAAGGATATTTCAGTTTTAAATTCTGTTAAAATTGATTCGTATGCCAATAATTCAATTGGGAAACTTTTCAGATTTGATTTTAAATAAATTACAAATAGAATACCATTTATTTATTCTTTCAATCGTTCGTGTGAAAAGAGGTATTTTAAATAATTTGTTAAAATAATCATAACGTATTTTTTTTGTTGGAACCCGCTATCGGTATTCGATATTGGCCCTCTTGTAGTAGATAAGAATCGTAGGTAGATGAAAAATCATAGGTAAAATATCAAGGTATTATTAGTCACTGTCTTATGGCTCGTGTCTCGGTGGTCCACTTTTGCTTTAAAAAAAAAATAAATAAGGTCATTATAAACAGCTGAGAAGAGCGTCCAGTTCATCAAGAGTGCTAGACACTCCCTTAAATGTTTATTTTATTATGGGCTATAGAATAGTACGCATTTATTTCGTGTCGTAAGAGGCTACTAAAAGAGAGCAAAGACGTGGTAGATGGATTTATCATCGCTCAGGGTAAATACCACTCACCGCACTTTACCATGATGGTTTAGTTTTGTGTGCGATTTTTTACGCTTAAAATGCAGTTGCCGTCATTTATCTTGTAGTAACTCTCTGTGATTTGAGCGGCCCTTAGTACGCTACTTTAGGCCTTCCTTGTGGGCAAACTTCTGTATATCATTTAATTTTATTCAGTTTATATAAAAGGTATAAAATTTAGGGCGGTTTCCTATACCATTTTGGGTGCTGGGTAGTACACGACTACTTGGAACGCAAGTAATACCGAACTGAAAGATTTTTAAGGGCTATTCGAAACGTGGGGATCCAAGTTAGGCGGTCGTTAACTTCACGCAGTAAACTTTCACACTACACTATAACGCGCTTTATTATACTTAAACGGAGAAAGGCTTGGAGTTCAGCTGCATGTACTACATTTTGTTATAGCTCTTTTTATTATGAGCTAACATTAGTTGGCCGTGTTTGTCTCCGGTCTTGTCTACGGATCAAATTTTAATAAAAATGAAGCTCACATTAGGATCCTAATCCAAATAGTCAAGTATTATAAATATCCGACAAAAGGTCATCATCTCGTTTTTTGGTTAATTTTAAATTGAATTAAAATTATAAGCGAAATCATGATATATGCCAAATTTTCTCGGTATAAAATTTGACATAAATAATGACTTTGTAGAAAAATATGATCAAATATACTCAATTTAGCGTATCTGAAATGTTTATACATTACCTTATTGATATAGTGATTTATGGTATAATGTTCAAACTAAACTAAATTTACGCCTTGGACCTAGATCGCAATATCGCGTCAGACATCTATTTACCGAATGATGATGTTTAGGATAGTGTGAAAACGCAATACAAACTTGTAAAAGCCATGCCATGCCATATAAGATAATTTAAAATTTTTGGTTGATAATTGATAATTTAAACTTTTTGTGCGGCATTAACGTTCATTTTTTTTTTTTTTTCATTCGTAACAGATATTTTAGTTTTATATTTTATTCTGAATATCTACAATCAACAACAGCTTCTAAAAGAAAGTACCAAAGACAAGAGGATATTTAAAAGTAAGTTTTCTTAATCCGGTAATTATTCATCCAAGTATACGAGAAAACGCCACCTAGTTAGTTGCACAATACAAACATGTAAGCGTGGCAATTAGTTCCGAAAACTGGTGTATCATTTTGTGACTAATAAAATAGCCACCGGCTATTTGTAAACATAATACATTCGCTTTTCGCGTCATTTCTCTCACTACACAACGCAGGTGCATTTGAGCGAAAGTCACCAAGTGTAACCAAACGCCGCATTTTTCTGGGCGGGTCGCCGCTATTTAAAGAAAAACTCGGTAGCATGGTGGTACAGTAAGTCCACTAGGGCGAGTTCGAGGTCCGTTTGCTATTCGCCGTGTTCACTTACGTATAAATAGTCCATATAAGTTTAGGATATATAACTTGATTTTTTTTTGCAATTTATTTCTTAAACGTGTAAAATCTTAATTTAAAGTGCTATAAGGCAACTTTTCACTCTAATTCAAAAATAAAATCAACTCTAAAAGTTTACTGCGCGCGGGGATAATAACTAGTGGGAACACCATCATTTGAACGTCTTCGACGAAGTATTGATCTAAAGTGGTCTGTGCGGCAGGAGGTCCTTTTTGTAGTTTTAGTTCGGAAAAATGGCTGACAATGACGCCCAACAGCGGGCTGCTGATGATGGAATTCAAGAGGTAAGCTGAACGCTTATATCGGTGGCTAGTGAACTATTTTTTTTAATTTCTAGCCTGTATGTGTATATCTTGACAATAACACCTGGGTTTCTCTGCTGTGATGTAGCATTCAAAATTTCGGCAGCAGCTGTTCGGACTGTGCCTAAATCGTATCACGGCTACTACGCTCTAGACTCACGACACTTGTCATTTTTCTCATTCATTTCACACTAGAATGACTTTTTAGTCTATATGACAACAAAATTTTGGGGTTTTAGCAGTGGACCATATGCATTAATCAAAAGCAAAACCTAAAAGTGTTCTTTAGGCTCTAACTTATAACAGCTCAAAACAAACAAACAATGTTAGAACAAGCTTAACAGGGTCGCTGGGGTATTGTGCTGCCAGTTTTTAGCTATTACTTGTATATTTTTATGACATGATGAAAAAATACCTTGTTTAACTTTCTACCCTCACTGTGTGGTGCATATTCAATGAATTGATATTGTCTTCGTTTTATAATCAACTTGAAGTCATGCATTCATTTGTTTAGAGTTTAGTCAAATCACATACAACTGGATTTTATTCCTTTACAGCGTCGGCTGAAAATAATAATGAATAAACATAACCAATTTTTTTGGTAGCGTTTTAGCTGTGAATGAACTTTATTGCCTCAAGCTTTAAAGCATCATCGCTAAACTCTCAACCTTTGCAATAATTTTTTATTAAATATTTAAAATTTTTAACTTGAATAAAACCTGGATTATTTTCATTCAAAAAGACCGATAATATTAATTGAGTTGTAGATTTTCATATCTTGGTTATTGGTATTCTGTTCAAGGAAAGTTCGATCAATTATGGAAGAATGAATTTTTCAATTCAAATTCCAAAAAATGATGAAAGTTGGTAGTTTGCAAAATTCAGCTATGTCATGACTGCAAAATGTCTAATTCCATATGACCTACTTGAAAACTGAAATAATTTGTACTAAAATCAATGAATAGTCTAATCATGTGAGATTATTTTAATTTTTAAATGGATCGATTTTGCTACTGTCATATCATTTATTGCGAACAAGCGATCATTAGTTATTTTCGTTTGCATTCTGTTTTCAACCTTACGTGAGGTGAATTTTAATGAAAACAAATGTACTAGCATTTATCATAATGCCCAAGTTCTCAATGGATTTTGAAAGTATTCAAATTTCTATTTTGTGAGCATTTTCATTAATGCCAGACTAAGGTTTGTAAAATATTAAATCATGTATTTTAGTAATAGAAGAGAAACTGTTTGAAATATGACATTCTCTAATCACTGATTTCAAGAAAAAATTGAACCAAGTTAACTTGCATGTTAATTTGTTAGCT
The DNA here is from genome assembly GCA_963675895.2 of Styela plicata. NCBI lineage: Eukaryota > Metazoa > Chordata > Ascidiacea > Stolidobranchia > Styelidae > Styela > Styela plicata. The sequence continues at coordinate 4,175,237 of OZ023138.1, forward strand.
ATGTGTTACTCGTAAATTATAGTTTCAGAAAGTTTTTTTAATTATGCCCATCTTTGGGTTTGGTAATCACTGTTAAAAATGCATCGGGGAAAAGATTCAGTGAAATTTTCTGTGATATTCCATTGTTCGTGCATTGTTGGTTCTTGACATAGGATAATTGCGTAATCGAACGTGCGTCATACTCGGAAATGCAGAAAATATAAAATACATTCTCGAAAGTAGGTTAGCTGACCCGATGCTTAGCCTCAACTTCGTGTCACGTGGCGAACGTCAGCCTTATGATAATGCTCCCAATCTATGTTCTCTCGACGCTCTAATTCTCTTTTTACTCGATTAAAAGTTGTTCTAATTTTGTCAAGTGTGAGTCAACGATGGACTGCACCTTTGCGGTGCGATCCATTTCTGACCCAGACTTGACAAAAGATGATATTATTTTGTAGCGCTACACCCCATTCATCTCTTGTAAATTTCCACTCCTGAGTAAAAAGTTTATATCTTTTTGTTGAGCATCACGTTGTCGCATTCTCGTTCATACGACCGGCATCCTCGTATGGTCGGTGAAGCGTGATTAATAAATGACTAGAACGTGTGGTCTTGTTTACTTACGTCCACCGGCTAACGAGAGAGACACAACGTGGTAGCTACTTTTTTAGAAATGACCATCATCTAGGTACCGTTATGGAATTCATAACATCACATTCGTTTTTTTTTGATTCAAATTCATACTCTTTCTCAAATAATTGTTTTCCTAAATACTCCTCTCTTTCAGCTTAGACATTGCTCAAAAAATCTCCCAACTATTGACGTTAATAAGATTTTTAGTGATATTTATTGATCAATGAATTAATACCCGCTATATTTCTATAGTCTACAATTACGTTTTATATTTGGCGCGCTTTTTACAAATTTGTCGATTCACGACTATTTCAATAGCGTAATTGAAGCGCAGATAATTGGATATTTGTAGAACAAATTATATATTTCGAATGCTAATTTTTGTCCTTTGGATGTACTATTTGCGTGAGGGTATTTTCATGTCATCTGACCACGTGCAAAATAGTCTTCCATATTTGATCACGTGTGTATTGCATCGCAATAGCCATGTCACGTGGGTTATATTTTTGGACTTCATCATAACTATCTATTCTTTTTGCTATGATAGCGCATCCGAAAATTCTTCCCTGTTTGGACATTCTGTTACATTGAGCACGACATATATATAGGTTTTGAATGCAGTGGGGTTTATATTTGACAAAGTTTGATACAAAATATTTCTGAAATTTTTAATCAATTCTGTTCGAAAGTATATATTGCGTCAGCTTGTAACTCGCTTGTATACCCTGACGTCACCTCCATCTGTGATACAGGAAACGTGTAATTGATATGAGAATTTGTAATAACAATATTCGAATACCGTGCTGCGTAATAATTATATGTAGACGCCTTTTGACACTCAAAATCGTTGCGGTGGCAGGTGTTGCCCCCAAATCTCTCGAAGAGGAATTATTCCGAGTCTAATTCGATATTTAAAATACGGATAATTACCCTCTCAACGCGCCAATCGTCCTTTATTCGATTGTTATGATATAACCTCCAAACTAATCTCTTCGATATTGGATGTTCCCGCGGTTTCCAGGTTTCAATCTTCTCGGTAATTTAAATCGTTTTCATGTTACCCGGATATGCAAGGGCTAGCAACAGTCCACGATCACCCCGGCGTCTGACGCCAGTGACAATCATTTATATTACTCGCTAAAACGAAATCTTTCAAAAACAAATATGCTTTTGCGGAAAATCCACCAAACATTGTGCCTGCGACGCATTTTATAAGGTTTCGGATGAGGCGTCAAAAATGTTGACAGCTATTTATTTCAATACGGGATAAGCTAGAAAATTAAAACAATAACAATGTGATATGATAACCTGTAAATGGACTTCTCTTCCAGATAGAAAACGAAATAAAATAGCGGAAATCATTTCGTTGTTATTATTGATTGAAAATTGATCGAGATACCATTAATCGTAAATACCGTTCGTATAAAAAAATGCTTAGAAAAAAATCTCAATTCTTTTATTATCCAACGTTAACAATGTCTACTTTCTCTGAAGAGCAAACAGGTAGCAGCTAATGCTGTTTTCAATGTTTGATTAGGAAATTCAGTGGGCCTGGGTTATTTCTAGCAAGTCTTTGAAAACGTTATGCAATCTAACTGGAAAATACTCTCCGTTATGAATATTTTTGCTTTTGCAGTTGCGCCTAAAGCCAATTTTTTTGAATTATACTCGGTTCAACTGTGCATTTCTCCCGAACTACACAACTGTGCGATCGAAAATGATATTCATTCACAAGTCAGTCACATGTTGTGATTGCGCCAGGAAATAGTATTTCCCCCTTTGCGACGGCGTTCGGTTATTGATATCACTACGCCGCATGGTCCTTTGATAATGAAAGCCCATATGACATTTCAGTTTAACAAGTAGTGTATATTTTCATGTCATTAAATGTCGCTTAAATGCATATTTAAAACATTCTCAAGTAACTTCTATGTGTGTAATTTGCGATTGCCAAGCGCTTTTTGATACGATAGCGTAGATTTTAATTTTGTAGAATTTGCTCGAACCGTACATTACAGAAAATAGATAAATATCGATCGTTGAATCGTATCATTGACCTTGGTGGGCGGGAAACGAACGACAGACAAAAGCCACTTCACCCATTCAAAAGAATTTACTGACTTAAATGTTTTATCAAACATGGGCCACGGATAGATCGTGCATTATATGTGCGATCCAGTGACAATGATGCTTGACAAAATAAATTTCCATCGACGACTTAAGATGCCCCAAATTAGCACTATTGCTTTAGAGCCTGTTCAACCTACTTTTATGTACTATGTACCTTTGTGATTATTTCAAGAGCAATGAAATTGACAATGATTGAATCTGTTGTTTCAATGGTCTGGAAATCAGTGCGTTCTTCCGCTTGACTGATTTTTGTTAATGTCGTGATATCAGTAGATTCCAAAGTCGATTCCAAAACATAATTTTCACAATAAATTTGATGTGAATCCAAGTAGGAAGCTACATTTTCTGATCCAAATTGTAATAGAATAGAACTGGAATGCGATATCCGACATACATTTTTGTTTCATATTGCTTTCGAAATAGTTTTAACTCCTAAATTCCGCAATTGTGTTCGTTCACTTAGCGATTAATGCCTATTGATCCGAAATTATAATATACTTGAAACAAAATTACAATATACTTGAAACAAAATGAGTTCAAAATTTGCGGCCAGTTCGTGTTGTACAACTATGTAGCTTCCCTCCACATCTCAAGATTACCTCACCAGTTTTTCCTTAGCAGTTATAGTATTGATTGGTCACGCACATGGATATAGTTATCTTGATCAAAAATATCCCAACATTATCGCGTCTGCGCCCCCACGGGATTCTTCTACAGTCGCGGACTTCATTAACTGAAATACATAACCTTCAAAACGGTCCGACGCGTAGGCTATTTATGTGCTGAATTGATCGGTAGCGATGAAATAGTCTCGGGTTGTTTCACTCAAAAAAATCTTGCCAGGCATAATTCACTGATGGATCGCGCAGTGGAGACATGGTCTATCAGTGACCCATGCTTGACAATAAAGAATTTTAATTTGGATGGTCCGTTCCGAGATTGGATGGAAATACGCAGTTTCTAATTTTGAATCCCTGGCGGTCAAAAACGTCGTTACTCTAAATACCAGTCCGAATCAGATTGACATTGTGTAACTATCGCAGGTCGCAAAAAATCGTAGGACAAGCAAGGTTAATCTTCAAGCTAATGCTTTACAACGATAGTTAAACCCAGTTCGTGTACAAAATAGTTTGCCGTACATTCGCACTTGTGTTGACTTCTAACACTTATTTGTTCAAGGTCGATTTCATTGCCCTCGTTTCTGCATTTTGTTCGTATGCTAGTTGTATTGGCATCCAGCGAAATGCGCTGCTTTTAACGCAGCTTCACGTCAGCTTTGTCGCAAGCTGGTTAAAGTCGATTTCATCGTTCGGTTTCTGCATTTTACACGTTGGTTGGTTGAATTTTCATCCACCGTATGGTGTGTTGTGTCTTAGGCACTACGGCTCTCTGCAAAATCATGTCATCTATCCGATTAGTATCATTTCGATATTAATTTTCATGTTTCGGCGTTTACAAAGCAATTACTAATCTTTTAATGCATTTGAAACGTTCAATATCGTACAATTTAGCATCATCTGTCTTTATGAAATCGACCGACATTTATTTTTCAGAATCAATGAATTCAATATTAATGGCCAATAGCAATTTAAAAAACGTTTTTTAATATTGGATACCAGCAATTATAAAAAATGCTCCCAATGGCGTTAAATAGAAGATACTGTAATTTACTAAATGATCTTGGGTCACACGACAGAGATTCCATCAGAAACTAATAGTATTTCATATTTTCCACAGCGTGAGCCATTGGTGGACCGCTCCTGTGAGCAGCATTATTCATATATCACGCTTTTGGAAAATGGTATTACAGATAGTGTATTGGACCTAACGTCCAATTTTTCACGTTATGACGTCGCACCGTTGTATTGTTAAAACCAAACCCATGCATTCATATTGAATGGTCTGTTTTGAAATCCGTGAATGAAAAGTACACCATTTTTAGATTTGTTTTGTCATGTCATTAGTGAAGTATTGTTCCTTCACGAAATCATACACCGTTTGACAACTTTTGTTCGGCCAGGCAAGGTCGTTCAAATACCTGTACGTTTTCGTAGGGTTTATACAACAATCATACTTTGCTGATCATCAATCTAACGATTTCCTAGAAATTTGGCATGTCCGATTCATATGGTTTATTCTCATCTTGAGCGAGTTTATCACTATTGGCAAAAGGACAATTCAATGACAGAACCACCGTTCGTTTCTGATGCACCCACTAGTATTGATATATTGGTTTTTGTATTGATTTTTTAAGCAGGTTTCCGAGCTTCGTCGGTGCGAAAGGTAAAAGAGCCAGGAAGCTATTTGGTATTGTACGTTGCTCAATACGCTTCTTTCTTCAGCTCTCACGGACATGCCAATAGTGAAGTTGAGGGTTAGCTACATTGGCCATATGCAGTAACATATGTAATATGTTTGAACAGTAAAAGTAGGATATTTAAAATAGGAAGAGGGGTTCGGTTGAAACACAAAAGGATTTGTTTGTCCAAGCTTGCCAGCAAACTATTCTATTATCGGGTCAAATTTTTATGAAGTACAGGAGGGTGCTATTGATGGAATGTTTTACATAGCACAAGGCAGAGACATTCAAGAAAAATGTGGTTATTTACACCATCAGAGACTTTAAAATAGATTGTAAAGCCAAAGCGTGTGAGCTGCTTTTGCATACTCTAATTATAATATTTAATCATCATCTTTTGGGTTATTATATACCTTCCAAATTTTTAAACTTAATTTCGAACGAATAATTTTTCTGTGTGAATTCGTTTGCTTGCACACAACTGTATTATTAATGATTAACAACAAATAGTTTGCAGTATGAATTGACTCTTTTATTGGTCCTCGCAAATTTCTAATATTCGGGTTCCCAACGTATTTATCATTTCTCATCAATACTCTTTCTATGCACTATTGATTCCTTAAACAGTTCAATGGGAACATTTTCATTGATAATATTAAATAAAATACTTTTATTCATGCTACCTGATTTCAGAATGACCTTATAAATTTCAATATCATTCTCCGGGCCCAGTACTTGCTAGAATCAATTATTTTATTCAATTTAATTTCAGTCGTCAGTGGACAGGAGAAGGTCGACACAACATTCAGTAGATCCAATATTGAAAATTTCACGACGAGATACGAAGCCAATGCCAACTATAGAACAGAAAGTGAATATTTTTGCAAGATGAGGTTTCTTTATATGTTGAGTGCAGCAATTTACACCCCTGCCATAGCCAGCCTGCTTATTTATGTTTTATCGATTATAGGCGACTGAGGGCGCGCGCTTTCGAAGCGCGGGCCATCTGTGGCCAGACTCGACAAAAGAAGATTTTCTGATAGATTTAAGTGTCATCTATTGCGACATTTGAAAGGGAATTCTTATCATCAATTTCCATTTGTCAATTATATTTTTATTTTTAGCGTTGTCAGTTGAGATGAAAAATTCATAGCGTAGCAATGCAGCATTTATGTAGACAGTCTGCTGTATATTATTAATCCACAGAAAATTATTCGTATTTGCAGTTCAATGCTTTAAGTACGACATTAAAATGTTTTTTTGGTATTTAATGAATGCGTCTGTCCCTAATCATGGTGACTAGATATTGATATTGACATTTCCCCTTTTAGAAATTGTCGTCGGCCTTGTTCATTATAAGATTGTAATTACTTAGGGAGTACTGGTTATACCTTTGTTCCAGTTATCTTGTTACCGGAACAACAATGCTGTAATCATGGTATTGGAATGTATATTTTGAAATTTTAGGGAGTCTGCATCATTAAAGTTGCATTATCGGTGTATATATTTTGTATTTTATTGTACAATATATATACTATAACCATTTAGCGACCTCAAATTCACATAGCGTATATTCTCATCTATTCAACGAGGTTGCCGTTACACCGCTATGTCCCGGTAGATAAGGTTTCTCCGTAAACACAAACGTTGCATTCTATGTTGGCTGATAAAACATAGAGCGGCAAATATCGCGTTACATTTCATTATTACGAAGAATCTGCAAACACATTCAGCGGGTTGAATTCGCGTAGTATTTCGAGTATTGCGCAAGCATGTCCCTTCTGGCTATAGTTAGTGATAACGCTATACTTTTACGTGTAAGCGTAATTTCTTACAAATTTTAAAGTTTTATAATTCAACGCACCACCATTTGTCGGTATTGGATTCACTTACGCTGTGCACCAGTGTGGCTCAACCAGCTCAAATCAGGCGGGTGCCATGATGGTTGGTTTTATATTAATTTGAAATTATAGCTTCATTTTGTAAGTGATTCCTTTTTGTAGTAATTTATTCACAACAGACTCGACCTTGTCAAGTAAGGGCCACTGATGGACCGCTCCTTTTTCTTTCTCATAAGAAATCAATGCGAAATTATCATAATTGAAAATGCCCAATCACGCCACCATTCACCCGATTGCATCAAAGTCAGTCACTCTTCACTTTTTAATCTATTTGATGAAATTCATCAAAGTATACAACCAATGTGTAAAATAAACTAGGTCCATACACGACCGATATAAATTTTTCATTGATTTGGGCACTAAATAATTCATGTCGTACGCTGTTCGTGGCGCATCTCGCCGTTTGTCGTCGTATTGTTCCGATAACAAATTATATAATGTACAAGGCGTAACGAATTTCTACTTTTCAATGAAACCCTATATTCGGTGTTCTGACACTGAATTTGATACACAACAGACGCAATCGAAGAAAGTATCATGAGACGATTTTGGATTACGCGGTGGTGCGATCCATCGCCTTGGTTTAAAGGATAATCCATAAATGCTTTAAAAAAATATATTATCGAGGTTCTTTCAATTATTAGGCATTGGCACAAACCGATTAAATGCAATGTTTGGCTATTGGTTCATTTTGAGCACGCAATTCTGGTAAGCTAAATTGGTAGGTGTGCTGAATGGAATTGTTATTAAAAGTTGTTCGCAAAAAAGCAAATTACACGCATTTCTTCATGGCTATTAAAGAACCATTTAATTTGGTGAAAATGTGATATTTATTGTTTATTTTCCTATGTGACCATTCTCGTAGATATTTCCGTTCGTATTGGGAGTTCTTTCTAATCACATTTAATTTTGCATAGTATGAGCCACAGATAGATCGCGCCTTGTCAGCGCGATCTATCAGTGACCCATACTTAGCAAAAGATGATTGACCAATTTTTTTTTTGGTTGGGCCGGTGTCCGCGAAAATAAATACGTGACAAACCTCACTAGGGTCACTCATCATAACAATAACAATAGCCATATTTATACCCCCCAAGCAACCTATTTCGATTGTAAACATGTTTTGGATATCGATGACTAATATAATATTCACTTGGTCGCAATTTTGTAAGCGTTATTGTATTATGTCATTTTATGTGCGGTTAGTAAGAATATCCCGATTTTATTTCAATACAATCACGAATTTTATGGCCGACTTGAATCACAGTTATTAAATCACGCAATTCAAAATTTATTAAATAAAAGTTTGAAACTTATACCACCAAATTTCATTGCGAGTTTTCCATAATCTTGCTTTTATTTCCAAACTCTTAATAATATATTGTTCGGCTTATTCGACCTCTATTCATCTCTAACTTGTATTCGCTATACAAAAATACAAATGTAGCCTTAACAATTTTATAGTTGCGAGTTTTCTGAACTTCGCCCTCATGCTTATTTAAGTTATGGGTTATCTATCGAAAAAGTCTTTGAGTGGGAGCAAATAATGGCATATGGTTTCACTGTCACTCTGGTTGAACCGAAAGTCAAACATTAATTGCCTCGGCATTTTACCATTGATTCTTAATGAAATATTTGTTTTCCGGTAATTGTTACGTCTTGTGATAATTGCATGTCACAGAAAAAGCGTGGTTCGATTTTGCCCCAGAGGGACAAGCTTTTACTATACCGGCACGGTAGCAGTAAAATTGATTGGAAGGTAAAAGCAAAGATATTTTCCGAGAATTTGTTCGCTCAAGGTAAAACAGCGTATGTGTTTCGGTTTATCAACGCCAAAAGTCGATTGACGCTGTTGAGCCAATCCGCTATATATTGTAAACAACTCAGTATCTCAATTCTCAAATAAGGAATTTTTCAATTACAGCTGTTATGCTGTTAAGAAAACACTAATCGATGTCTTTTTAGATGCCTCCGACGGAGGTAGTGATGCGTTCGACGAAGTAACCAACCAACTAACCACGCCCAATTCGTTTTTCCATGAAAATTTTGTTTGCAGACATGCTCATTCCACGAAAAAAAGTTGATTTCATTTTGCCTCCATTCATTCATTATCCTTGTCCACGCATGCATGACTATTGTGGGTACCACTGTGCAAAATTTTTCGTCACAAATAGTTTTCATCGCAATTTGTGCTAAACCTCACGTTTCGCCTAACTGATCTTCATTTCATGGTAAATTCACGCCCAAGTGATTCTTGCTAATTTTCGTTGCAAAAATTTAAAGATTGTTGGCGCATAATTGTCGCACGTACGCGTACACACAAAAGTTGATATTTTCCAGTTTTAGTAAAATTGCGCAGAACCCTAGGTATTAGGACACAAATGTTTAATTTTCACAGACGTCTATCAGACGTGTAAAACCCACTTTTATTCAATTTCTACCTGGGTCTTGTGGTGGAAACTTTCTATTTTTATTCTCCAATTCATTGATTCAATTTCTTCATTACAAAAAATATATTCCCAAGCATATAACCATAAACTCGATTAGCGTATCCTTTTTTTTCCCGTATGCGGTACTGTGCGTTGAGCCCTTGCTCCTTAAAAGGGTTATTGACTCGCGATCCACCTGTCTCTTGTAACCTTTTTAACAGAAATCTTATCTTCGTCAAGTATGGGCCAGATATGGGCCGCACCTTGTAGGTGCGATTCATCAGTGACCCATATTTTAGACAGATTAGATATTTTAGAGTTTTTATTGAGGTATCTAGAATGGCACAAGAGCGGCATACGACAAAGTCATACTATTCAACTGATACAAATACAGAAGTGTTCCACAGCATTTTGTGGTTTAAGATCACGTAAATGCGAGGGCCATATTTCAAGTTCGAAATGAAATCGTGATGGATGTGATTTAATTATTACGCCTTTGTGAACAATACCTTTCACTTATAAATTTGACCAATATTTTTCAAAAAAAACGTCGAGTTTAATTGGAAAGGCGGAATATCACACCCAATTTTCTATCATTAATTTTGTCGATTTGGATTCGCTCCAGTTGCAGTCAATTTCGACCCTATGGAATCTTAACGATTCGAATATGAATTTATTCGATTACCAAAAATGGCCGAAAAAAACAGTTAAATGGTCGAATTCGAATCTGCGGACTAAATAGTAATTCCCCCAGCTAATTCGCCCACCTAATTCGATCTATACAATAATGTTCGAAAATCAATCAATGCTGTGGTATTAAATGCTTATCGAAATAAAACCAAGCTTTTCGAATCACTCCGAATCTCGGGAATTATTATTCTGATCCCTCGACTTCGACATGCCTCATATAGACATTTTCAAATCCAAGAATCAAGTGGCATAATTTGGTCTTTCCTAATACTAATTCCCATGAGGATCGTCAAATCTTTAATTAGTGTATCGATATTTTTTGTCTAATTGAACCTAGTTTGTTCTGGGATTACAGCGTTCCGCTTAACCTGATTAGGTATTTTCGATTAATTTTGCGGTCAAACTGACAACAATCAGATGGAATTAACGAAGCGTATAATCACGTGATCATAAGTGATCGTTTCAATGGATGAAATTCCAAATGTTTTTTCGTAACAATTTTGTTAAAAATATATAGACGCCCTGATCTTGAAAGATTGTTCGGCAGTTATATAATATTTACGAGATTGAATGATGGTGCTGAGCGACTAGCTAAAAAATTTGACTGTCTGCGTCAAAATTTATGTTTGGCGAGCGTAATAACCGGTGGATCGCACGGTAGTAACTAATACCTAACAGAGATAGACAAAACTTTTGACTGTGGAATCGTCTTCTCGGTTGTGATATTCTATATGGCAAATTGCTGATTTGTAAATGCACAATTACACAAGCAAAAAAATGTCGTGACAGATGATATGTACACGAGACGTCTGAACATTAATATGCAAAACTTCATATTTTATTTCTTTATAATCCGATATCCTTAAACGGGATTGCTGTTGCTTTCTGTGATTTATACGAAAAAATGAATTAATTACCCAGCGTTATGTTTTTTCGTATTCAGAAGAGAAGTCGATCCAAGGTCTTGATTGATTTTGTAATGATTGTCCCAATGGGACGTGAAATCGACTGTAATTTCTCTGCTAATCCCGAACGACAGATGAACGCTTTTGTTTTTTTCGCAGGTTCCCCACTGTGACGCAACAACCGCGTAAACGGTCGATCCGATGAAGTAAATTCGACCGATTTTGCGCCAAATGATCAATAAATTTCGCCGCGTGAGTGTTATTTTTTCGCGCGATATCGCACTTCCCCGTGTAGACCAGACTTTTCCTTATCAATATCAAGGCGATATGTAGTTAGTCTTACTTTGCACTTCGTGTCTAGGCATCACCATTTGCTCTGACCAGATAAAGTAACAGTATAAATGACTGGACTTATACCCGAAACCTCATCAGTTTGTTGTTGACGTATTTAGATTACATCACTCGCGTATTTTCCGAGGATATAGGCAGCAGGCATCAATGTAGCAAACAGTTGTTGAGTCATACCTCAGTCATATCTTTTGCGTCAGCAAGCTTGAAACCTATTTTGTTAACCATGGGCCATTTGATGGATCGCGCCTCCTAGGTGCGGTTCATCAATGGGCCAAGGTATACAAAACATTTATATGCAGTATTGGTAAAGCTGGCATGACTCGAGTTTACTAGCTGATATCCTAAAGGCATATTACTTAAAAGTGTTATGAATTTCGAAACGCGGAAAAAACAAGTTTCATTGACATTTGGAAAGTCGTTTGAAGGACACATCTTATTATTTACGGGAAAAATAATGATATGTTGTATCATTCCTTCTGGACATAAATATTTTTATGACAAATATCCGAATTTGAATAATACTCATTCTCAATTAATTATGTTGTGGAATTTGACATAAATAATGGATTTTACGTAATTTTCCGAAGTACCAGTATGTAGTATCGTACTTACATAATATCATTCAATCCAGCTTATTCCTAATCCTAGCCTGTAATTAATGATATGCTGTTAAAATATTTCTATTTTTCTATTTCAACATGGAATATTATAATATAAAAATCTATTAAATTTTTTTACAGACTACCTTTGCTGAGCAACAGCCTGCGAAGGAGACTGATATTTTAGTTGATAAACCACCACAAAAAGGCAAAATGGGAGCCGACAAGAAATCAAAGAAGGGAAAGAAGAAGGATATGAATGAATTGAAGAAGGAATTGGATATGGTACCCCATCAATCTTACTTCATGCCGACTCTAAATGAATTATTTACTAGAATTATAAAAAATGGCCTAAAAGAAATTTGAAATAAGCCATTGAAAAAATATATCTAAGAATTAGGATTATGTTATTGGATGGATTTGAATAATCATGCTTTATGATGTATTTGGTAACAATAGGTCAAATTTATAATTTTATAAATTTACATCTATAACCCTAATGATAAACATTATGTTCACGAAATGAAGTCTTTGACAAAATCTTTGATACAAGCTATTGTAAATTTTCCTATCTATCTTATTTTACATTTTCGAATTTCTATCCCTTCTTCAGCAATATCAAACTTTGACACAACTGTGTTATTTTTTTCAAACAGGAAGAACATTCCATCCCATTAGAAGAACTTATCAGCCGACTTCAAACAGATCCAGTCAAAGGTCTCACAGAGAAACAAGCAGCTGAGTTTTTGGAGAGGGACGGTCCCAACTGCCTCACGCCACCTAAAACTACTCCTGAATGGGTGAAATTTTGCAAAAACCTGTTCGGTGGTTTCTCTACACTGCTTTGGATAGGTTCCATTTTATGTTTCGCTGCATTTGCTGTCGAATCAACACAGTCAAGTGATCCAAATAAAGACAATGTGAGTATATTGTAATTACTAAACAAAGTTGAATTCTTTTTCTGAAATTGTCGCATTCTTAAATTTGAAATTGCTGGATAATGCTCGCCATTTGTGGCTCATGCATTGCAAAACATATTTCTCAACTAGGTACCGGTATGCGAGATTAGTACAATAATAATGGTATATTGTATATATATATATAATCACAATAGTTTGCTTTGCATATTATGTACCGGTATGTAAAGTCAAGTCATTCATGCAAAATACGGCAATAACTGGTTTTGCTACAAAATGAATGTGTTCCAAAAAAATACCCCCCCTTCCAAATCTAAATATTGTAGAAAAATATATTTGGTAATACTACCTGAAAGAACATTACTTAATTGATTGAAATTCGTTTTAATTTAACATTTATTAAGAAATTGCAATACCTGATTGTTATATAGGACTTTCATGTGCAATTTTTTTAAACATATATTTTTTTTTTCACAGTTATATCTCGGTATGGTGCTCGCGTTGGTCGTTATCATCACTGGTTGCTTTCAGTACTATCAAGAATCGAAAAGTTCCAAAATTATGGAATCTTTCAAAAACATGGTGCCACAGGTAAATAATTCACTAATTTTCACTGATATCACAATGAGAGACAAATTTTTCAGAAGTGTCGAATATCATTGTCTGCATAGAAAATGATTAAAGAACATCAAAAATACAATTAACCTGTTTGATCTTTCGTTTTGTCAAGTACGTGTCACAGATGGACCGCGTCTTAGCGACGCGATCCATCTGTGACACATACTTGACAAAACAAATTTTTAGATGAAACTGGTAATCTTAAATAATAAGTTAGACCTTAAATACTAAGTTTGATAGTTTTGTGTGGGTTTTTGAGATATTAAATAAAATTAAGTAACAACAATACCTTCACACGAAATGACTAATTTCCTCCTTTTTTTACTTATTCTCTGTACCATTTTTAAGCTTCTAAAACTATGGTTAAAGTATAACATTTCCATATATTGCAGCAATGTTTGGTTATTCGAGATGGTAAAAAGATGCAAATTCTGGCCGAAAACGTCGTATTGGGTGATCTCGTTGAAGTGAAAGGTGGTGACAGAATTCCTGCCGACATACGTATCGTATCGGCTCATGGAATGAAGGTAAACTCTACGCTCATTTTGAATGTTTTTTATATCATACGTAAAGTTTTAAAGCCAAAATAAGGGAATACCTCATACAATCTAATATCCAAACAAATTTTCTTTCAGGTCGACAACTCCTCTCTCACTGGAGAATCTGAACCACAGAGCAGGTCACCAGAATGCACCAACAGTAACCCGCTCGAAACCAGGAACATCGGATTTTTCTCAACAAATTGTGTAGAAGGTATAAACATACTAAGAAACTCAATAAGATAATCAGGAAAAGACGAGCGTTTGAGGATATTTAAAAGAGTTAGATAGAACTAAGCAGTTTCTCCAAAATATTGTTAGTGATTGCTGTATGCAGCAAGAATTTTCGAACTATAATTTTAAAGACTTATTTGAGATTCAGTGCAGCTTTTCTATTTGTGAAGTTAAGCGCAGATGTATTATTCATCTTTATTCATCTTCATAATGAATAAGACTGAACATCACCGGCAGTTTGAGTGCTTTAGCAGTCATGCAAGGTATAAATTAGTATCTTCAGATTAAAGTTTAATTAATATATAGATAGATAGTAACTATTTAGTTTGGAATTATTGACACATTGCATTGGCACTTATTCAGCAATAGTAAAACAGTGTTTTCAAAAAGAATGATTATTAAAAGTGATTTGTTTAAACACAATACAGGGTCAGCTCAAGGTCTAGCTATAAAACGAGGAGATAATACAGTTATGGGAAGAATTGCTTCTCTAGCTACAGGAATTACTTCTGGAATGACACCAATCGCTATAGAGATTGAGCGCTTTATTCATATCATATCAGGTGAAGTAGTTTTGAGATTAAATCATGTGTTACAGGTTTTTACAAATACCCCATTCAGTGTTTTCAAGCATGGGGCATTGATGAATAACGCCTGAAAGGCATGAAAATTCAGAAGTTGAATTCAAATTGATAGTAAAAATTTTCCAATCAAATTTTTTGGGATTCGACTTAAAAAATTCATTAAAAATTAGTGAAGCTTTGGTTTGAAAAAATGTAAAGAATATGTATAATTGCCCATAACTGAGATAATTTGTTGACATATATCCCAAGTGACACTCACAATTCGCATCCATGAATATTTTCAACAATTCATTAATGGTAGCGGTAGAAAGCAAAGCGAAGGCAAGGTATATTTTCTATTATATTTTCTAGTCTTGAAACCTTTTCCGTGCTTTTGTTATATGTTAAAATCGAACCAATATCTCAGGAACTGGACGTGGAATCGTAATCACATGTGGTGACAACACAGTGATGGGCCGTATCGCTTCACTGGCCTCTGGTCTCGAAGTTGGTGACACCCCGATTGCTCGGGAGATCGAACATTTCATTCACATTATCTCAGGTACCAGCCACAAGGTGTGGCAAATCATGCTGGTGTGCTGACGCGGAATGAAAATTAATTCTTGCTTGTGTTCATACTCATTCTTCCAATAAAAAATTCACTCATCCAATTTAATTTTCTTCGGTGATTGGGTGCCGTTACTTTCCACTTTTCCAGTAATATCTTTCATATTTCCATTTCACTAATATATCTGCATGCTATTTTTCTTACTTGCGACTTCAGGCGGAGCTACTGGAATTGTTATTAAACGCGGAGATCACACAGTCATGGGACGCATCGCTTCACTTGCTTCCGGAATCCAAAGTGGTTCCACTCCTATCGCTCGCGAAATTGAGCACTTTATTCACTTAGTTACAGGTATAATTAATTCGTCTGGAAGGCGTCTAAGAAGAGTGATGATTCGTGCTGTCTTTTTTTGCGTCTTGTCGTTTTTCTCTGTTCTGTCCTTTTGCTGTGCGGTGGTTTTTATTTTCTTACTCAATAATGTCAAAAAAATAATTTTGTTGACATGGTAATGCATGGTAGATATTTAAGTGATATTAATGATTCCGCTAGTCGTAAAATTTCTTTGCAAGTATTTGTAGCGAACCAGTTCACCTTTTATTAACTTGCATGCAAACTACTGACACTATTCAAAAACACCTAGCTCTTATTTTACACCGACATGACAGTACCGGTAGTTGTCTCATTTGTAAGCAAATATCAATATGATTGAATGATTTTTTGCATGTTTTTTTTAAACAGGTATTAGTTTGTTTGGAAATACTTTTTATCATCTGTCAAATATTATTGGAATCTTATAAGCACATTATTGTATACAAAATTTTGTAATAGGGAAGAAACCATATTGGCATCTGAATTCAAATAATTTTTTTTTTGAGTCACATCATTGGTGCATGTTTGACAAAATATATTTTCTCGTATAAAACTATTAGGCTTGAAGCAAAATGGATGTGTTTATACAATTGCAGTCTAGTCTATTAAATAAAATATTGAAATGAAACGAAATTTGTTAGTAAAACCCAAAATCATCTGCATTTTCACAAACCATTATCCTTTTCAGATTCTAAATCATTTTTTTTTTAACCACAGGAGTGGCTGTTTTCCTCGGAGTTTCTTTTTTCATTATTTCCATTGTGTTGAAATACACTCCTTTGGAAGCTGTTGTTTTCCTTATCGGAATTATTGTCGCCAATGTACCTGAAGGTCTTCTTGCCACTGTCACTGTGAGTAAATAAGGTTCTTTCTTTGTTAGCAAATGCTATTTAAGATGATAATATAAGTCAATATTTTTAGGATAATAGATAGTTTAGACATTGAGTATAATACTATGGTCGATTCAAATCTTCAAATTCTTGAAAAATGGCTATTTTTATACTTTTTCAGTTAAAACCTGTCCTAAAGTCTAGTGTCACCTTCGTGTATTATCTATCAATTTGTTGAAGTCGATCAGTGACCCATGCTGATAAAGCGAGTTAAAATTTAGCCGCCATTTCTCTTTTTCAGTAGTTAACTCATTAATTAACAAAAATTCTCACTCAGGTATGTTTGACCCTCACTGCTAAACGTATGGCTCGCAAGAACTGCCTTGTGAAGAACTTGGAAGCCGTGGAAACACTCGGATCAACTTCAACCATCTGCTCCGATAAAACTGGTACTCTAACTCAGAACAGAATGACTGTCGCTCACATGTGGTTTGATAACAACATTGTTGAGGCTGATACAACTGAAGACCAATCTGGTATGTATATCAGATTGATTAGGATGATCTGATCCTATGTATGAATATCTTTGTCCTGATCATGCAAATTGATTAGTTATACAAAAAATAGAGGTTGATTTAATGTTTCAAAAATCTTAAATTAATTAAAATTACATCTTTTTCACTTATTATATTATATATTGTGAAGCAACATCATGATTTATGTCAAACTCTACAAAGTAGAGTTTGACATATATCATGATTTTGTATAATAATAATAGAGAATAAATAATCCATGAATAACATAGTTAATTAAATTTATGTATATCTTGACAGGTGCCAGCTATGACACAAAATCGGAAACATGGATTGCTCTCTCTCGTGTTGCCACACTTTGCAATCGTGCATCTTTCCTTCCCAACCAAGATAACATTCCAGTACTCAAGAGAGACACTGCTGGTAAGTAAACTCAAATTTATTGGCTATCAAAAAATTTCGAATTCAGTTTTGCTGTAATAGTTGAATTTATGTTTAAATTAGTACGATTCCCATCTCTTTTATGAAGTTATTTTAATAATTAAAATCAATATTTTATTCTTGATCCGTAAACAATATGGAATGTCCTTGGTCATAGAATTTGTTCAAGTATCATGAAAAATAATTATTAATATAACAACCATTATTTTCCCTTGTACAGGTGATGCTTCTGAATCTGCTCTTCTCAAATGTGTAGAACTGTCTTTAGGAGATGTTGAAGGTAGAAGAATGAGAAATGCCAAGATTGCTGAAATTCCATTTAATTCAACCAACAAATACCAAGTAAGGAAATAAGATATGTTGTAATTTATTATGTTTGATTTTCGATTTTCAATGTCAATGACTAGATCCATTAGAGGCGTGAGCATGACAAATCATTTTTAATATCCAACCATGGCATTTATAAATGGGTGATGATGTAATATGCGGTCTAGTATATGAATACTTATCACAGTACAATCTTCTCATTACTTATTATAACTTCATAAATTTTGAATGAGATATTATATATATAGTCCTTTATTATTTCGGTTTATATATTAAAGTATTATGCGAAAACATTGAAAACTCAAAATATCATGTTAGGGATTTAACGTTTTTGTAATAAATACAACCTTTTATATTTTTAGCATTAATAATATGAGAATAATAATGTAACCATCACCCAAATCGTTCACTCTTGAGATTTGGAGAATATTTTTTGTTTTTCATGTTCATGCATATATAAATAAAACTATCTTCGAAAAACAACTTGTCAAATGTAATTTTTGTGATGGATAAACAAATGCTACTGAGTCATTTGTGATCAAAAACACATTTTTCATTATTTTTTTGTGTCCAAATGGATAATTCTACAAGTTTTTGGATTTGCTTCTCAAATTATCCCTCTCTTCTCAGGTATCCATCCACGAAACTGAAGATCCAAATGACAACCGATACTTGTTGGTCATGAAGGGAGCACCGGAACGTATTTTGGACAGATGCAGCAAGATCATGCACAAGGGTGAAGTTGAAGAAATGACAGATGAATGGAAGGATAATTTCAACAGCGCTTACATGGAATTAGGAGGACTCGGAGAACGTGTACTCGGTAAGTAGTCGTAACAAGAAATATCATCGTCCAACTTATTAGGTATTTTTGTATAAATAGTATAATGATTCAACATTTCAAGTAAACGAATTTGTAGATTTTACTACGTAAAATTTGGCATGTATCATGATTTCACTGCAAAATGAATCAATTTAAGAATGATAGAAAAATAATATAACTTTTAATCGAACTTTTAACATATACGAATATTTGGATGTGGACTACCTTATTGTCAAAAGTATTTTAATAATATTAAAATCACAGAATCTCATTGCATGAATGTTCTGATATGTGGAAATTGCCTAATCCATATCAAATGTTACCCAACACATTATTTGATAACTATCAGTTACATTGTTTGTTATCTAACTTTAAGACTCTTTTTATATACCGGTATATAAAATTTTACATAGCCATCTTGGTTTTTTTTGTTATCTACCTCGTAAACATCAACATGACCACTACTGGATTTATCACGTTTCACCGGCTTTGGAGAGCTTAAGGGGGAACAACCTTCTTTGGAGCATTTTGCAGTTGCTACGTTTTGTTTTAGATGTCCTTTCTACCCATTCACAAAGTATAATTTCTAATTACAATTTATCATGTTTGTGTGCATTCCCATCTCTAACCCTCCCATGCTTGGTTGGTATTCAATACCCATTGTAACCCTTTCCCGAATTACATAACTTCAGCGTAAAATTATAATTATGACAATAGTTCGCTGTATTTTTGTGGAAGGTCTTACTGCTTGCTACCTATCTACAAATATTTGCGTAGTTCTGTGTTTACTCTCCCTATCGTTACTTTTTTGCAATATAGGTGCGGTATAGAACCTATATCGACCCTTATTCGATTATGAACTAAGCATGATATTGATAACAACTAGCTGGGCCATCGTGTGAGATAAAGTTGAACTGGCTGTGAAATAGAATTTTGTGGAATAATTCTCCTTTTTATTACCCCGACCTTGGTTATTCAATTGTACTGTATCGACCGTTGATATTAGAAAATATTTTGTAGGCGACACCTCGAAATGTGAAACTAGACTTGTTTAACCAAAACTGGTCAAATTGACGGTTTCTTTGAATCGTAAACGCCTGCTCATTGTTTATTGAAACCAATTTCATATTAGGGGAACATGGTTGCTACAAGGTGTACTCACAGTTTTGCGCTGATATGCACAGTCATTGAAATCAAAACGAAATTCGATTTGCTTTCACGGGCTGTGTATGTCAGATCAAAACTACAATTCCCAACCCCGTCGACTTTCTGCTACCCCTTCAAAATGTCAGACAGATTAAAAATCCGCCTCATTTCTCTTTCGTCCTTCGAATAGTTCTCACTAATATGCTTTATGGATTGCTTAATCAATACCCCAATCGTACCGGCAGTATTTTCCCACAGTACACAATGCAATTGCGAATTAAACGACGTCTGTTACCGTCGGTACGCCATGTGCTTGCGTAATCCCATTCTCTTCATTAGGTACGCACGATTTGGCGGATTACGCAATTTCGTTAATTTTGGTTACTTGCTTTTGTTTTCGTTCCCGTGGTCGGCGATTAATTGATTGATATTTTTAATTACTATTATCCGTCTCATTGCTGATTAGTTTTAAAATTGATTGAAATTACAGAGGATTTATTAAAAGGTTCGCTTCTAGCCATATGTGTATTTGGGCCACCTGTATTACTATTGATCAGGAATGCTTAATACCTATCAGTCATTTGGCTCATGACGGATAGAAAGAAATAAAATAAATGACGGATAATAAAAAATTTGACCGTTTTATGTGTGGCACCGATATGGGGCATATTTGACATACTTTTCCTAAACCTGTATTTGTGCTTTTCCCTGTTGGGAGAATTGTTACAAAACATTTTTTGTTAAGTTTGAGTCACTTATGGATCGCGCCGAATTACATTATGCTTATTAATTTAATATGACCAGTCTTCGGAATATGCAAAATTGATGCAACACAAATATTAAAAATTAATACAACTGTAAATCTATTTTCGGAAAATGTATAATTTACAAGGCACAATAACAATACATGGTTAAAAGTGATACACCACCCAATCGGGTTGTCGTTTTATCCAGCATGACCCACAGATGGACCATCTGTCATCACAAACAAGTAACGAGTTAACCAGACAGGCTTATTTAAATTAATATTACGTTTCCATTCTCCAAACGTGAGTTATGTATAATTAATGCTATTTTCCAATTCCCATGTAAATACCGGACATGTTTTAACGATCGGCGATATCTAACATTACTATTACTTTCCATATTGCATTGCATATTACGTGGAATCCACGCATTTATGCAAGGCGCCCGATGTTTTAAAAATGTCAAGTCCATTACGCTGCCAGACGAATTCGAAAGTATTGTAAGTATTGACTTTACGACCTTATATCAATATAGCATGGTCTAAAATGGACCATACACGAGACGACGAAATGAAATGGTTTGTTTTCTGCAAAGCTCGCATGTAATTCTCAATATTTATCACTTAGTGGAAAACAAACTTGAGAAAATAATCCATTTCCATTTCCCTTTTCACAGGTTTCTGCCACGAATATCTTCCAGCTGACAAATATCCAGCCGGCTACAAGTTTGATACCGATGACGTCAACTTCCCCCTTGAAAACTTGACCTTCATCGGACTTATGTCTATGATCGATCCACCTCGTGCTGCCGTACCTGATGCCGTCGGAAAATGCAGAAGCGCCGGAATTAAGGTGGGCTCGCTGTTGAATACTTTAGCTAGGTTTTGCATACTTACCGGTGAATTTGAGTAAGCGTTAGCCACTGATGGATCGCGTCGCCACGGCGCGGTCCATCCGTTGCTCAGGCTCACCAAAAGAAAGTTTACGATTTGTAGTTGAAATTTTTGGGAAAATGTAAAATTTGAAGCATTTTTTATCAAATACCGAATCACAAAATGAGTTTAAATTGAATGTTGAATTAGGAAATTGCAAATAATATTTGTGTTAAATTTTGCATATTTCCACGTTATTATCAATTTTCCGGTATAGGTTAAGAATATTCTAGGAGGTTCTTCATTAATCAAAAATCGACTAGGAACCGGGAACAAAATATCGTCTTTGCAAATCTTAGAACTCTTCCCGAATAAATTTTTTTTCATATGACGTCCTCATGATTATGCTTTTTTCAAACAGGTTATTATGGTTACTGGTGATCATCCAATCACAGCCAAAGCTATTGCAAAGGGTGTTGGAATTATCTCAGAAGGCAACGAAACAGTTGAAGACATCGCCGAACGATTGAACATTCCAGTCGACGAAGTTAACCCAAGGTAAGGAACGAATTCGCTTAATTTTTTCTGCTACTGAAAGGGGCCCCGATTGTATGGGAGATTTAAATAAATTGGTTATTTATTTTGTAGTTATAATTAATAGAAATGACCGCGTTTATATAAACGAATATTGCTTGTTGTAAGATTACTTCATTTTTTGTTTTGCATTTTATTTTTCCAAATTTTGATTTGATGGCAAATTTTATAAATGCAAATATAAAGAAGGCCGTGTTTTAAATGTTTTTGGTTTTGATTTGACAGAGATGCCAAAGCTTGCGTCGTACACGGATCCCAGCTTCGTGATATGCCTGAAAACGAGATCGATGAAATTTTGAAATACCACACTGAAATTGTCTTCGCCCGTACATCACCACAACAGAAATTGATCATTGTCGAAGGTTGCCAGAGACAGGTTTGTATAATTTGCTCCTCGCATTACACATACATAGCTCTATTTCCCATATTCCCCACACTATGATAAAATTGCATTAAATCAACTGTTCATTTACTGCGATTGTTTATCTATTCAAAATTTGGAAGTGACTTATTGATAAGATTTGAGCCTAGTATGAACTGTTGATGGGAACGCTCCGACCACACTTCAACCATGAGCCACAGATGACCAGTGGTACAAATCATCAATGACCCTTGTTTAACAAAAAGGATATTCACTGTTGAATACTAACCTTCATTTAACGTTAAACAGGGTGCAATTGTCGCCGTAACTGGTGATGGTGTGAACGACTCCCCCGCCTTGAAACGTGCTGACATTGGTGTTGCTATGGGTATTTCCGGAAGTGACGTATCAAAACAAGCTGCGGACATGATTCTGCTCGATGACAACTTCGCTTCTATCGTTACCGGTGTCGAAGAAGGTACGTACCACCACATCATCGACGTAATTACGACTATGTTAAATAGATTTATTTTATCATGACGTCATCAATATATTTACGTCACAGGCCGTCTGATTTTCGACAACTTGAAGAAATCCATCGCCTACACTTTGACATCCAACATTCCAGAGATTTCACCTTTCCTCCTCTTTATCGTCTGTAACATCCCGCTTCCGTTAGGAACCATCACCATTCTTTGCATCGATTTGGGTACCGATTTGGTAAGTATGGATCAAGCTCGATATGAAACTTCATCGAATGATGAAGTTGTAGATGGTTTACTGACACCAGGCAAATGCCGCTCACTAGACCTTTTTAAATAGCGATTCAAATCGGTGCAAACGGCTTTTAGTTTAGGGTGCAGATACTGATTTTACATTTTGTGGAAATCTCTACAAAGATACTAGTCATTCATTAAGTGGTTTTTTTGGATCTTACCTATAGGCAACCTCAATTTAAATATGAGATAATGAGCAATAAGCATATAGTTTCTTTAGTGTTATTTCAGTGTAGGCGTCTATCTTGACATTTAGCAATATGCTTTGTCATCATTTTTGTTCATATTTGATATAATACTAAAAATGTCAAACTGCAGACGTCAATTTGCCACCTAATTTACCATCGTGATCGATTTGAAGTATGTGGGTTTCTCGGATACATATTGTGTTACCTTATAGTGTTATATAAAAGCGTATCTACGATCTTGTCGCGATTGGTCAAGCTTGATTTGGGTATAAAATTTGTACGCTCTTGAGATATATTGCCTAAAAATTGTTAGCTGTGTCGGCTAATACCCACCCCTCCCTTTAAGTAAACTTGCTCTTTGGAGTGCTCTGTTATTAACCCCTTGATGCCTATGCCAACATTACATGATTATGTTTACTTTTTGTGTACACATGGGGTTAATAAAAGGTGTCATTAGTTTATGGCGCTCTGATAACGTTATGTATTTATTATGTGATGTTTCAAAAATTTGAAATTCACTTTTAACGCTTCAATGCTCTCTCGTTTTCAGTTGCCTGCTATCTCTCTCGCTTACGAAAGTGCTGAAAGTGACATCATGAAACGTCAACCACGTGACCCGATTGGCGACAGACTTGTGAATGAACGTCTTATTTCAATGGCTTACGGACAAATCGGTATGTTGCTGTTTTAACCCTGAATTTATAGGACTATTTTTTTCATTTTCTCATCAAAATTAAAGAGAATGTCAATTAATAAAGCTAAAATTCCATTTATTTCGCAAAAATGCTGAAACAACGTTTTGTCATGTATGAGCCGCTGATGGTCCATCTGTGGCTTATACACTTGAGCAAATGCAATTTGTATTTGGGTGCATTTGTGAAGTTCTGTTTTTAGAACGATCGTTATTTGCTAATAAATTTATAACTACAAATTTCCTTGGATTTTTTAAATCATTTATCTTGCATTCTTTAATACCGCCCAATGTACTTTGCACCGTCGGACCATATCCCTTTCAATTCGATCTTTAAAATTAAATAATTAACGCAAATTGCCGGTCTTTTGGCTACAAATGAACAAGTTAAACTACGTTAGACTATGACTAATATCCAACATTCAATACAGTTTTATATGTCTCAATAGTACTGTAAATGCCTTGCATGCATAAAGGCGAGTTATAAATGTTGCTAATAAGAACTAACGCGTCCATTGGCGAATATATAGGAATGTTGCAAGCTTTGGCCGGATTCGTCAACTACTTTGTCATTATGATGATGAACGGATTCTACCCCGGCAAACTTCTCGGTTTGAGACTTTTCTGGGACGACAGACAAAACAACCAACTCGAAGATTCCTACGGACAAGAATGGGTAAGGAAAAGACAAAGACAAGACAACGCCCGACAAAAATAGCTAAAATTATGCGCCGCCTAAATAACCACTGTTTAGGAAAAACTATTTTGGTAGATGTGACGTCACACATTAGTGATGTCAATTTAACACAACTCTAATTTCTATTGTTTTTCCTCTTTCGATCCCTCTTTCACCGTGACGTAGGCATGATACAGGCCATGACGGGGTTCATCAATTATTTCGTCATTATGGCCTCGAACGGATGGTTTCCATCTCGTCTCGTGAATCTGAGGTTGTTTTGGGATGATAGAGAAAATAATCAGCTCGTCGACACATACGGACAGGAATGGGTCTGTCGTGAGTGGGAGTTGAAGTGCGCTTTCGTGAAATTAAAAAAAAATATGAAGAAAAATGCAGTTGCCATTAGGGCGTCTTGTTTACGAATGTTTCAACAATGTAATTATTCTGCGTGGATTTTTCTATCGATGTTTTCTGAACTTCGTAGACTTTTTTTTACGTTTCACCTGATCAACCTATTTTGTAAAACACGAGACACTGATGCATCGCGCCTCGGTGGCGCGATCCATCACTGACTCGTGCTTAACAAAAGGGGTTTGGAATAAATAGATCTTTGGGTATAATACTTGTGTTTTATTGTATGTAATTATTTGCGTGTTTTTCTTTAAATCTAATTCTATTTGAGATTTACATACTTAACCTCCCTTTACATTACCAAAGTTCTTTTTATATCTAAATTGTTCAAGTTTTCGGGGTTTTCTTTTTTGAAAGTGAAATCGTTTGTCTCGTTTGGTTTATATCATCTGCAATATTAAACCTGTTGAGGATATCGAATTCCGATAAAACTTCATAACCAAATTCCTTGTTTTATCAAAAACAATTGCGATCAAGGCCTGATGTCTGACTTTCCTTGTAAGGCATTTAAACATTTTTGTGCGTAAAAGTAACCCAATTCCTTTTAGGGCCGTTATCCTGTTTTATTTATAGGCGTTCAATTTTGTATAATACGATTTCGAGCGTCTAGCCCGTGCCGAAAACCATAATGACCTTTCCGGATAAGATAATTACATGAATTTTTTATGCACTTATCTTGAAAGGCGCCAAAATTGCAGTGAGAATTTTTCGGCTTTTTATCCAAAATTGAACACCCCTCGGCGGCGCGATACGTCAATGACTCGTGCACGATAAATTTCTTCCGACAAAATGGGTCTGACAGTTTTAATGTGTGGTCATAAAAACTCGAGATAATTCTGTACTCACTTTCACAAATTTCCTCTTGAGAGTTTTTTTCTCTTCTCAAATGCGTTTTCTCCGTCCTTGAAAATCTTTGTCATTGTTGCCAACAGTGAACCATAGATACAAGCCACGATCCATCCATGACCTTACTCTACATAAACAAAATTTACCATCAAATTTAACTCAACTTTAACATGTTATATATCATTCGTCATGCAGAGTTACAGACAGCGTAAGGTCATTGAATTCACCTGTCACACGGCTTTCTTCACATCCATCGTCGTTGTACAATGGGCTGATCTTCTCATCTGCAAAACACGTCGTCTATCTATCTTTCAACAAGGAATGAGGTAAATTCCTATTTATCAGTTTATTCGCTTATTGAAGAAAAATTATTATTTTTTGTAAAATGAATTTAGTAAATTGTGAATTGATAGATAAAATTGATCGATTTTAATATCGGTGATATGGTTTCGGTACATATGTCCAGAAGAGCTGTCGTATTCTTAGCTAGAAGATATTTCTTGATTGTAAATAAAAAAATTATTGCTTTGAAATCTATTTTGTTTGGCTATCACAGCGTTACACTATTATTTATAAGTCAGATATTTATAAGTCAAAAACCTTCAACTAATTTTCCTTCATTTTTCTTCCAGAAACAAAGTTCTGATCGCTGGTCTGTTTGAAGAAACCCTTCTTGCTACCTTCCTGTCATACTGCCCTGGTATGGACGTCGCTCTTCGTATGTTCCCTCTTGAATGGGACTGGTGGATCGTACCTATGCCATTCTCACTTATTATTTGGTTGTACGACGAAGCCCGTAAATATCTCATTCGAAGATATCCAGGAGGTAAGCTATTTTTGATATTTTTGTTTAAATCTATAAGCAAATTATAACGATTTTAATACATAGCTGTTACGTGAATACCTCTGGTGCGATAATCGCTGATATTCTACTAAATTAGTTCAAGTCAATTCAAAGTATTCCTTGGAACAACTTAATTATTAATTATCACAGTTTTACATCAGGACGCTCAATTATTCCCATGAGCATGTCTATGCCTATAAGGCTATCCGCCAACGTTAACTTTTCGTAAAAAATAAATAAGCTTATTTGCGTTTAACACAAAAATGTCACAAATAATTAATATTATATTTTTTATTTATTTTACAGGTTGGGTTGAAGGTGAAACATACTATTAACGTCGGCTCTTCTCTACACCCCCACCCCTCCACCACAATTTCTCTATTTTCAATTTGTCCGCCACTGCAACAAAGACAATATATATCCACGACACTTTTGTGACGTCATCAAAGTGCTGACGTAATCAACGGCGACAATTGCGACGTCAACAGACCGTTTACTTTAGTCTAATGGCAACGCCAATCGAACGTTTTTTTAATCGTAATTTAAAATAATTTCAATATGTAATTTTGAGAGTGAGTTTTTTGAGTATTTATTTGATCCCGCCAGCGGCGCATGTTCGTTTTGCCTCTTATATCCTGAAGAGAAGAAAGAAAGTTTTCCCCCCTACAAGCCCCGGTACAAGTAAAATGTTTTTAGAATGTCGAGCAATTTTTTTGAAACGGTTGAATAGACATTTGAATCGCTATGTTATTATTATTATTCTTATTATTACCCGGCTAGTAATCGATCGCGCTCGATCAAACATGGGCAATAGGTAATCAACAATTGGCCATGCTTGTCCCGAACCCCACGATGATCTTCTACTACTCGGGTATTGCTGTTTGTTATTTCTCATCCATACCGAAATGTTATGTTTTATTTCCTTTGTGTTATTTTTGGCTCAAAATATAGAATGTTATTTCACTTTAATACTGCATACGATTTTCCTTAGAAAATTCAAAAATTTATTTGGACCATCCTTGGCCAATCGTTATCAATATTTAAAAAGTAACATATGTCTGAAGTTTTTATCCAAGTTTTTAACATTTTTAACATCTAAACATAACATTAAAGGTACGATCCAAACAAAACCAAAAAGTATAACATGGCAAGCATGGGTCATGTATGGAGCGTTATTGATTGGTGCGATCCATACGTAATTCATACTTGGCTGAATTTTAAACAAGGCAATTCGGGACATGCCTGACCAAAGATATACATTTGCTATTTAGCGCACTCTTTTTGATTGCTCAGAAAATTAATCTTTTTTAAATTTATTTCCGTAATTTGTTCAATTTTAATCTACGAGGTTTGGCAATATATTGTAAGGTTGCATGTCATTTTAGTGTCGATTTAGCCAATGGTAGTCCGCAGTATGGTATTATTTCATTACAAAAGTTAAGCCTCCTCTAATGATTCTATTATTGCTTCTGGTTTATTGTGAGATATCCAGTAATTTTGCTAGAGTTTAGAACTTAATTTAAATAACGTGTTGGTTTTCCTAAAATCCCGTCCCCATTGTCCCACAGTTTATGTCTGTCTTTCAGGCAGTTGAGAATAAATTTGATACCTTTTTTGTTGGAAGTGAAATTTTGTGGTTTTAAGATGTGTAAATAGGGTGGGATAGAACGGCTTTAAACTAGTTAAAGTGAGTTGTGGGAACGCTTCATTATATTCAGAATAAAGGGTTTCAGGATCGTTTTGCCACATAATCTTGAGGTCGATAGGCAGGAATACGCTTGATTGTTTGAGCATATATTCGGTCATAACCTTTGAGAAGAAAGTCACACAACGGGGTGGAACGGCTTTAAACTAGTTAGCTAGTTGTGGGAACACTTTATTCAGAATAAAGAGTTTTGGGGTTGTTCTGCCACGTAATCTTGGCCTCGATAGGCAGGAATACGCTTGATTGTTTGAGCATATATTCGGTCATACCCTTTCGAGAAGAAAGTCATATAATTTTGGTGCGCAGTGTTCGTTTCTAATTAGTAAATTGATTTCAAACCATGCAATCTCATTAGGGGTCCGGATTTCGGTCGGTTTTGAGCTAAGTTTTCTGCATTTAGCGCCGTTTAACACCAGAACTCTCCCAACTTTATGCTTCTACACTGTAAAGCACCGTTGCCTTACAGAATATTGGTTCAATTTATACCGAAATTTTTTGTATTTGTATATTTCGGTTCATATCAAAATGCCCTGCTTCCTCACTCTAACTAAGCATCGACGGCGGGCTTTTGACGAGAGTTAGAGGTTGGCCTACCCCTCAATTCGGAAAAGCTTTTTCTGCTAGGCTTATCGTTTGATTTATCCGGATTCAACTCCAATTTCACTGTCTGGGACTGTTCTCGAAGAAACATGAATGCGAGAAGTAGCGAACCTCTCTAATACTAAAATAAAATATCATAAAGAGAAAAGAGAAAAATTTACGTAATTACACGACGCTTACAATCGACAAAAAAGAAAAACACAGAGACATATTTACAGAATAGACGTATTTACAGAGAGTAATTACAGAACCAGGCTCACAGGTTACCTGTTATCAACCATGCGCCACATAAGTCAATCAAATTACGTAAAATTTTCCAATGCGTATGATCATTGCAATGGATGGTAGGCTGCTACATATGCTAACAGAAAAAATTACGTACAGTAGAATGCATGGATTGAATTATTGAGTGAAGTATAAAGGACAGTGCGAAAGACTGGGGTTATGAGATCAGGTTCGAAACATGCACTGTACTTTGCTGTAAGTGTACGATCGATCCTAACTCTGCACATTACTGATAGAATCACTATACAACACACTCACAAAATTATGAGAAAATACCATACCTGTTCATGCACAGGAAAATGAGAAATACGATAATCCAAAAAATCTTCACACCGTGTCGGAACTGGTATCTGCACGAGAGGTCGTGGTTCGCCATAAGGTTAAGCTGTATTCTTGGCTTTCCCCTCCCGCAGAATAAAAATGATATCCTTTCCTATCCTTGCCAGCTTTTTCATGGCAGTTGCAGGGTATTGTACACCATGTTGTTAAACATAAGGTTGAAGTGAAACCCTATTATCGGCTTTTCTCAGGAAGATAAAATGAAATCCTATCCCTAAAAATCTCTTGCTTTGCGGAAACTATATTTTAATATTTTAAAAATAAATTTTTAGGATGGACGGACTTAGTAGTAAGTAAGAAAGTTCATTTCGACTCAATTATCAGCAAAAAAGGCGATAGATGATTCGTAACCAGCGTGGTCTGGAAAACAAACGAAACCAAAGTTAAGTTTTAAAACGAGCTTATTTACATATTTAAAGATAAAATTGGAACGCGAGTTCGCACGCGTTCGCTCATCTCTACATTGAATAATAAATTTTGACACACCCCATGGGTATAAGTTTGAAAAAATAAAGACACAAAAAGATTGAGAATAAAATAATTAAGTCATAACTATTTATGATTTGAAGAAATTATAATACACAAGTTATTTACGCCCTGTATTTCTACTACATCGTTTTGCATCTTTGGCTTTTTGCTATTAAGTGGCCTTTAGTTGGTTCCTTTTAGGCACTGCTTCCGGCCTTGCTCAGAGTGATTTTCAATAATAATAATAGCACCATGATGAGAATTACTGGAGTATGATAGGATACCATTTTTATCCTGCGGCAGAGGAAACCCAGAATACAGCTTAACCTTATTGCGAATCACGACCTCTCGTGCAGATACCAGTTCCGAATCGGGATGACGGTTTTTGGATTATTTTTGGATTTCTCATTTTTCCTGTGCATGAACGTGGCTGAAGGAAGCCGTAAGCAGCGCGGTGACGGTGGCCTTATACGGTTTCAATACAGATGAGGCTCGTTATGCAACATCCAAATTGATTGCTGATTATTGCCAAAATATTTTTAGCAACAAATGTACTAAATTTTTATTTATTCGATCAAAATGGTAGTTGGTTAAAATCGAATTTATTTCAATAAAAAAATGAAAAGAATAAATATATAAATTAATAAATAGGCTTTTTTTAGTACTGGTTTTGCTCATTTGGACTTTGAATCGGATTATACTCAATATGAAATGAAGAAGAAGTCAACATTTTTTCTACCCACCCATTGAGATACCGAAAAATACATGATTTATAAATTTAATTGCTATGGCAACTATAAAGATTATTTTAAATAACGAAGTATGGAGCGAATAATGTTGAAGGATTGGAATGTATGGGTTATCTCAGATGTAAAATTATCATTTCAGTATGTAACAAAACGAGCATGCGCATACACAGGTTTGTTAACAAAGACCATGCAATTCCGTATGCAGCTAATTTTTAAAGTACAAAACAGAAAAGCATGCGAGACAAATTACACAGCGTGGGAAAGCAGCCCTCATCATTTCAGAGAATAAAAGCAGTGTAGACGAAGACAGTTGACTTACTACAGCCTGTTGCTTTTTGTAGCGCAAAATTAAGAAGATCATT
Organism: Styela plicata; assembly: GCA_963675895.2. Taxonomy (NCBI): domain Eukaryota; kingdom Metazoa; phylum Chordata; class Ascidiacea; order Stolidobranchia; family Styelidae; genus Styela; species Styela plicata. The sequence goes on from OZ023138.1 coordinate 4,206,580, forward strand.
TCCGTATATCTTATTCATCTTGCGATTCTAAACTCGAACTTTTTCGCATGAGAGTTTTGAGTTGTGAGCCTACCAAGCTTGCTACATGCTCTATGTAAAAATTGATCACGTGATGGCTCCTGTCAATCTGGATTTGTTCTAAAAATGGCGAGCAAGCGACCAACCTAGCGGTTTTGTTATTGCAAATTTGGGTTCATATGCTATGGCTTTGGGCAATTTGAGTCAGAAATAATGACTAATATGAGTGGCGTGAAAAATATTCAGCATGTTTTTCTCAGTAATGAGGAAGGAAAAAGGGCTGAAAAGTTGGCGGATGCTCTGGATCCTGGTTTCCGGTGAGTTAAACCTGTGACTTAACTTGAATCTAAAACAAAAATTTCACCATATAATAGGCCTACAATAATTTAAATTGGGCATTCAAAATCTGATTCCGTAGAAATCATTTGTGGCACATATAACTTACTGTATACTTTTTTGGGCATAAGCAAGTGTTTAGTACCGTAGTCTACGGTATTAAGTTGACGAAATGCCATCAAAATTAAAAGTGGCAGAATTTTTTCGTCCTAGTTAAACGGCATATGGCTCGCCGTGGGGGAGGGGGATTTTTATGATGTTCTGAAATATGGTACAGGTAGGGAACTTCAGGAGATCCATTTTTTTCTTACTTAGATGATCTTTCAATAAATGAATCAAGTATGAATGCATTGAAATGATCTAAAAATTTTCAGCAAATCTCTATGTATATATTCCAAATATTGAATCGGATTTTTGCTATTGTATTAATTTGACTCTATCTTCCTTTTTAGACTGACGATCCCAGAACTGCATGCAGTATGTATGCTTATTTTTATACAATAAATTATGCAATACATAATTTCTTAGTTTGTTTAGTTTTGTATACATGACAATTCAAAGACTCCAATATAGACGATCAGAAATATACTTTTGAACTTACAAATATAGAATAGTTACAGTATATAACATGAAATATCCTCTTTCTAGTAATTCTTTTCTGATGTCAAAACATTTTTCTAGTGCCAGATTAGCTCAAAAGCATTAGGAATACGCTTCGAGCTACGCATCTCTACTATCCTGTGTTCATGTCCTGTGTTGATTGAATATTATGCAAAAGAAGCGCTGAACAGCTCGCCGACAGCGACAGCGGAAGACATTGGACGAGATCCGAACTGGCTGATGAAAAAGTAGATTGCAGATTTCTACTAACAAAATCTGCTTCTTGACTACACTTCAAACGTCAAACCAGTTTCAGCATCAGAGGTCATAGTTCGTCACATCGTTCAATTCATATTCTTTGTTTCCCTCTCCAGCAGGATAAAATTGAAATTCTATCCAATCTTATCTTTGGGCATCCCAAGTAGCAAATTAACGGGCATTCCGCCAAGTGCCAATATATGTAAACTAAACATACACTAATTCTATCGAGGATAGATTACATATTGTTTCTTTTTTATTAAGTTTATCATTTTGTTTGTTATTTCTACAGAATCCTCGGGCAGAAACATTATCGAAAAACCAACACATTTCTCAATCCTATGTAACACCTGTTCCACCTAACACTAAAATGAATCTCAATGGGAAACCCATAGATTTAGAAACAGCAAAAGTATGCTTGATATTTATATTCTTCTCATTATCAATGATCATATTTAGAAAAGAGAAGGGTTTTGAATTGACGAAATTTACCTTTTACTGCTTTCTCTATTTGAATCCAAACAAGCTTAAAGTAATGAAATTTATACTGTTATTTATCCTAACTAAGCAACTATATATTTTGTGTGTTTACTTTGCAGTATTTTAGTGGAGTCACAGATAAGATAAATTGTCTGCAAATAAACCTTTTATTTTTGTCAAACACAAGCGTCAGATCTTTAGGACCACAGGATCACCAGTTACTATTTTAATAAAACTATATCGAGACCAACCATAAGACCTGTAAACATCCTAATCGGAAAATTTATTTTGTCAAAATGTGACTGAGATCGATAGCATTGATGAGGTGCAATCAGCATCTCACTGAGCATTTTTTCCATCCCCATTTGCATAATGCGAGAACAGTAATATTTTGATGAATACTTATATTTTTATTAAAGGCTTTGCGAAGAATCCTATTTGGTGATGCAACTCATTTCTTCACAAAAGATTGGCAGAGATTTCGATTCTATTTTCGTGATCCAGATTCTGCTATTCCATATGGCTTGAATTGTGATTCTGTAAGATATTTTTTGATATCCAGATATAGAGTAAATCCGATACATTTTCTAGTTTTTCTAGTAATATTTGGTGATGGTCATTATCCAGAAACTATACCATTCAAGTATTCTAAATTTCTGATTGGAAGTAATCTATTTTTCAATTATTCTTTAACTTCTTCATGTTATAGCGAAATTGTGGTTTTTCTGAAACGTTTGTTATTCTATTGATAAGTGCTTCTCTGATACTGTTTATTATTGTGACTTCAGGAAATACATTTATTTCACCAGTGTGATCTTTGAATTTATATTCATATACCCTGTATTTCAGGCTGGAGCAAGAGCATTTAGTCTTTGTATGCAATGTTATATATTGAAACATCTGTTGTTTATTGATGCAGAAGAAGAAGATAAACCATTTGGTCGAGCGTAAGTATTGCTCATTCGTTAATGAAAAACTAATATTTCATCATTAAGAACATATTTGTGCTAGAAAGAGCAAAAAAGCAGAAGCAGCTACTAAACGTAAACATTTGGTGGCCAACGGGAATTCCAATAACCTACAGGATTCGTCAATCTTACAGGATTCGGCTAAATATTAGTTCCTCGCTTGAACTTCAGTAGTGTCTGGGTCAGATTTACATTAGAAATTTTTTTTCATTGCTTTCTAATGTGGAAAGTAGTACGGTACTACCAAAAGTAAGCCTGATTTGGCCATGAAACCCAAATTAATTTATATTTACCCATCCGAAGCAAAATGTAATACAAAATAGCAGTGCCTAAAATGAACACTGAGCTACACGAAAATAAGAAATCAGCAACTGCATCTCAAGTGAGGAACATTCCATACAGAACTGTATCTCTATAACCTATGGAAAGATTTTTAAGGAATGGTATCGCCTGTGATCAGATGTAAACCATCCATAACACAGGAAGTAAGCCCTCAGGTGTGGGTCTTGAAACTGCCTCAATGCATCTCCTGCATTTGGCTACATTACCACAGAAATGGTGGATTGTTTGACCATCAACCAGGGCAGATCGATGTTTTACACCTTGTGTAAAATTGCTTTTACTGCATTTTTTTGGTTGCTCTCCCCTATAAAAGTGTCCAGGTGGTGTATCATTCAATTTATCAAAAAAAAAATCATGTTTGAAAAGTAACATTTCCAATAGAGTATACAGTATATACAGTAAACTTACTTGTATGATTTTGAATAATAGGAATTACTATTACCCATGGCGAACAAATTTTTTCTCATTTGAAAGTCCACACAGCAAAGTTTTTTTCTAAGTGTACAGTAAATCTGAAACAATATTCATATATTTATTAGGCCACCTGAACCAAATGCTTCAGAGCAGACATCTGCCCTGATCAATGCGATTTGTGACATTTTATGGAAATTATCTCATCTAATTTACAATGAAGATGATCATATTGAAAAGAGAAAAGTTATTGTAACTTTGCCAGGCGATTCACCTTGTTTTGAAACATTGGGATATTTTCTTGCAGATGGATTAATTGAAAAGGTCTGTGTTAGGAATTTATTTTGTAATAATTAGGAATATTCTTATTAGTATAGTCACATTAAAATTATGATATATGCCAAATTTTACAATTTGACATAAATCATGATTTCACTGCAACATGAGCAAAAAGTTATGGTCAAATATCAGCATTTTCGTGTAAATCTAAGATTTATTTTGAAATTGCATATTGAATTCAAACATCTTGAATGGTAACTTTCACTTATTCAATCAACAGTTTATGGAAAATTTAATGAAAGACATATTTAATCTTTGCCGTCATAACATCTGTCTTGTAAAGTTTGAGAAACTAAGGGATTGCATCAGGGTGTCAGAATCAATTGTTCTTCAAGCATCCGATATGTCAATCAATGTCATGTTCTTTGGATGGATGAAAAAACTTCATTCAAACTATGAACACTGCTTTTTCGTAGCAGTATTGATGGTTTTTAACCGTTAGAAAAAAGTTTGGTTGCTCTCAGGCACTCAAAACGAGACATTTTATACTCAAGCAAAAGATATATCATGAAATATCGCCTTTATTCTGATGTCAATCACTTCCTTCGGGTGTCTTAGTAGCCGAGTGGCTGCCAATCTGTGTCATGTCATTCAGGAACGAGTGACGGATAATTTCATTATAGCCAAGAGCTGATACCACTCACTACACTCTTCTGTAGAGTCATTTCCACATGGAATGGTTTCTTAGAGTATGATCACTGGTTATGAATTTTTTGTAACTTTTTTCAACATTATTGGTTTTTACGCATATTCTACTTTTACCGTAGCATAGGGTGAATTTTTAATAAAAAAAAATAGTTTATTCACGTTTGAGTAACTGACATTTTTCAAGATTAGTGTCTGACTAGGGGACAGAAAAAGATAGAAAAAATCTGTTGTAGACAGTTATTTTCATTGCATTGATCGTGGATATTTTGCTTCTGGGATGTGAACACTTTCGTATTGTAACAACTTCTCCTCTCATCATTTTAGCTCTGGATATTCACCATTGTAACGAAAGATGAGTTGCACAAATTTATAAGAAGAAATTTACATTTTGTGAGTATAGTAATAGTATATTTAAAATTTCACCCACCCTTGTATAAGATGTGACATTATGTATTGTTCTGAAATAATTTCATGAAAAAAATGATATAGTAGATTGTTCAGTGGTATTGTGATTCAGTAGTAATATTTAAGGTTTAACATGAATTCATGATATTGCTAGCAGTTTGGTTATAAAACACAAATTTTTAATCAAAATGATCACCTCTTGGGAAGAATGTTTGCCACATTTAACATCTAGGTTTTGACCTTATAGTCTAGTTCAAAGAGTATTCAGATCCCATTATATAAATGTTTAAACATTTCAAATAAACAAAATTGTTGATATATTTGTTGATACACTATAGAATATATGAATATGAATGAATCTAGAATAATTGTGTGAACCAAATACCTTTAATCAGAATTTTTGAATACCTGACTATTCGAAGAACGATATTCCTAGAAGCAGCTCTGAGAATCATAATCTAGCAGACTCTAGTGAATGTTAAAGTGCAGGGCCATGAAACGATCACTCTCGCTTGTTTGTGCCCCTAAGGTAATGTAACTATAAAACAAACCCCTAAACACAGCCCATGCGAATATATATTGCATCTTTTTTAAACAGTACATTGAAAAAAATAAAAAATAAAATTTTCTAACAGTTTTGTGATGATGGTGAACCAGGTGGAATATTATTATTGTACAGTATTGTATTATCTCACACTCCAGCAACTATTCAATCAGAACTTGCTCAATGCCAAAGATCTATATTGACGGAAAACTCAAGACCAACTCAGGTAGACATAAAGAACTTGAATGAATATCTCGTAAACCTTCATAGGGGTGGTTTGCTGCTTGAAATGCTTGTTCAACACTTTCATGCTATTATATTGGGTAGATATAATGCTTCAAAAATATGTCCATGTATAAATGGTTGGGCGGGTGAGGTTGGGGTTTGCTATAGAATCAAGTTCTCAGTATTCTCAGCTTTCCGTTCACGCAGGATGAAAATGAAATCCTATAGTTCCTAACACAGCGGTAATAGCAATGTCAACAGACTTTACTTGCTATCAAACGCTTATCCCGTTACTTACTATCAAACGCTTAATATGTTGGATTTTTCTGCAGTACAAGAAAGATTCAATGATATATGGTGTATTACTTGAGTAGGATATTTTGTCATTTCAAAATACATTTACCAGTGAAAATAAGTCGCTGGTTCAATTCTTGCGTGGGCAAATTTCTAGTGATTATCGTCCCATCCCCTAACCAAGTGTGGGTGAGCTCAAATCTTCCCAACAACATTAAAACTGTTCATTTTGAATCTATATTATGATTTTAATAATTTCAATTTCTTAAGATGAAGCATTTACTAGCAGTTTGCAGTAGACTTAGAATATATGCCAAATTTTGATTCTAAAATTTGATATAAATCATGAATCTGCTATGAAATATGTTTAAATACCAGCAATTTCATCTATCTGTTGAAATATTATTCTATTTAAACATCCCTATCAGAAATTTCATTTTGTCGAGCATGATTCACAGATTGACCATGCCTCGGCATGATCTATCAGTGGCTCAAACTGAACATAATACTGTTAATGCTAATACTGTTTTGTTATAGTTTTTGTGACTGGGATAAGGGCAAACAACCCTACTTGTCCTAGGTACCTATTTAATGATATCATTTATTATTATTTCAAAGGCATTCATCAACTTATTATTATCTGGAGCAGCTTCTTGCTTTGTACATAATGGAGTTATAAAGTATGATAAACATGGCCGGGAACTTGAAATTCCGTTACCGGGTCCTCGTAAAAGAAGTGAATTTGGATTCTTATTTTACAATAAAAATGAAGAAGAGGAAAAGAGAACAGTGGTATGTTTTCTCAGCAATCATTGTAATCTCACCAAATAATGGTACGAGTACTTCTCGCTTGCTTAAGACTAGCAATTTTGGCATATGTCCCAAACTTGATCCCATTTGAAGTATTCAAAAAATGTACAAAAAGTCGTCAAAAATTTTAAATAAATCAAGATATGAAAATTCACATATTTTTCTAAAAATAAAGACTTTTTCAATCTGTTGATTTCGAATTAGTGGGAAACTTGAATTGAGTATTTTGGATGGCCTTGTTATGATGCTAGTCGAATTCACAATTCGACATTGAGTTATCAGTCTTTATTTGTGAATTTATTTGGTCTGATGTAGTGCAATTATATTAGACGCTGTATTATCTTCCTTCTGATTAGGATTGATTTGAAAATCGCACCATTTTAGCATCCTTTGCCAAAGTGTTTCTAACTAAGATTTGAATTTGAACTCCGAATCATGCCAATTTTATGCTTAGGTTGGATGTATGTTGCGAACACCGCTGCTTCCAATCTGGATAACTCAAGTGAATGGATCGTACGGATTAATATTCTGTACCAGTAGAGATTTAGTAGCTGATTGGAAAATTGAAAGATATTTCACTATTCATTATTATACTGGTCACCACACACAAGTTAAAGCCACTAGCATCAGTGTAGGTAAGATGATAAGAGACTGAATGACTTTGATTTGGGATTTCATCAAACAGAATAGAAGTGCTTACTTGTTCGAGACGTAATATAAAACTCTTTGGTATGAATTAATGAAAATTCTTGAAATGAAATAATGTTTTGGATGTTCTATTTTGATTTCAAGTGTTTCAACAAAAACAATAATTATGGCATCGCAGGTTGAATATCTGTGGTTAAAGTCCACATGAGTCCGACTTGTTAATCCATGCCCACCATTCAACACAGGGTTTAATAACTTGGGTAGGCTAGGCGGTACCTAAAAGATCATATCTTTCCACCAACACTAGTTCTAACACTTTGTCCAATTGGCGATCAACTCAAATAAGTCACAATAAAAAGAAGAATAAATCAAATAAATCCTACTCTCAGCTTATACCCGATGAAATTTTATTGAAACATCAATTTCATACAGATACGAGACGACGGGCTATGATGGATCCGAGTCGTGAAATTTCATACTGGGACGACGAGGAGGAAAAAGAAAGAAAACAACCATCTCTAGAACGCACCCTTGGTACAAAATGGCCGGAAGCTCTCTTAGATTGGAATGGCGAAACTCCATATTATTGATCTAGAATGAAAATAGACAGGTAGAAATTGATAATTTGTTGGACCTTAGTAAATACAACTGAGGAATAGAATCTTGTTTTTAATTCAAGTTTGCCAAAATATAATGCAAACTTCCACTGTTTATTAAGTGAAAGGCTTCAAAATTATAAACACTGCTATTAAATAACACTTGGTAAATTTGCTTTAGTGGAATCTTGACTTCTCAGTTTGAAATATTCGTTCAACACATTATATTTGTAAAGTATGGGTCACTGATGGATCGTGCCATTTAAGCATGATCCATCTGTTGTTCATGCTTGACAAATTAAAAATTCTGTTAGGGTGCCCTGGAAAATATATATTTTTAATTTTGTGACAAAAAATTAAGGTACCGTTGCCCATGAAAGTAGTTTTTTGTTTACTAATATCATTAAGTATAATATTTTTAATTACTAATTATGAATAACTATATCGTGGATCGTGCCATTTAAGCATGATCCATCTGTTGCTCATGCTTGACAAATTAAAAATTCTGTTAGGGTGCCCTGGAAAATATATATTTTTAATTTTGTGACAAAAAATTAAGGTACCGTTGCCCATGAAAGTAGTTTTTTGTTTACTAATATCATTAAGTATAATATTTTTAATTACTAATTATGAATAACTATATTCAGTCTACTTTAATTTTGTGTAATCAAATAATTTATACCTGCCAAGCACTTTTTTTCAAATTATTTAATTTTGCCACTGTGTTTTAATTTTGTTAAATATAGTTTTACACGATTTATTTACCAAACGTGATTCTGAATACTGTGATATGTATACTTTGGATACTTAACTTATTTATTTATACTTCTTTTATGTAGCTTCCTTTTCAGCGACCTTATTAATTGGCTATCGGTATCTTAAAAAAGTTTGGCAGCTTGGCATACTTGGTTCAAATTTTTGTACTTTTTCTACTTCAGAGAAAATTGTGCAAATGTCTTAAAGTAAATAGGTATACAAAATTTTGTCTCTCTCCTAAGACGTCTTTATGTCCTGCTTGTAATGAATTATGTATCCCTCATGCTTTTACAACTGTGATGGTGAAAAAAATTCTATCAAAAATATGTTGTTAAGCCAATAGATGCATTTCCTCTTGTAGGCACCCATATTTTATAACTGCGTAGTTTTGTGATATTTCAATTTTTTTTATTTTTACTATTCTAAAACTGAAAACATGTGTTTCATTAATTTTTTGCTTTGAAATTGACTCCCATGTAAAGGGCTGGGAGCAAAGCCCAGAAGAACGCGACATCCGTTTTGAACAAATTGCCAACCTAAGGGAGCGATGAAGATTTTGTATGGGGATTAATGTTGGAAGGCTAATACATATGCATGCTGAACCCTGTACAACCTTTCTTGAAACATGCGTTTGGTGTCTGAACCTTAAAACGGTATTAATATTTCTCTGTCGCTTCCGTACTGCGAGGAAAATGCACGTGTCTCACGCCCTCTCACTCTCCACCTGTAGCCACGTATATAATTTCATAAATGAGCACTTTTTTGAAATACTGCATTTGTGCAACGTCCACCATCATAGCATTAATCACAACAAGGCTCTTTGGAAAACTAATCTCTCGTTGCATACATCTTAATACTGAGATTTTGGTCATGCCTGGTTAATCTCGTGCAACGTTATATATTCATGAATTTTCATTTACATCGATGGATGACATCAATGCTACGTTAGCTCAGAATGGTAATTAACGGTTTTTTGTACCTGGTTGTAATGCTGTACCAGTTTTTTAGTTGGAGGATATCTACAGGGCAGCCAACTTTTGCTTGTTTGTTCAACTAATGCTAATACTGGTTAGCTAATTTCGGATACAGCGGCGGTTAGCACTATAATTGTTAGTAGAATTAACTCAGAATGGTTATTCTACACTGGAGCGGATTCAAGGAAGGGAGTTAAATCATTCTGTATCCCATCGTCTTTTAAAACCTCCAACTTTTATTAAAATTTCAAAAAACGGAAATACCTTTCATTGCATCCTGATATAGTTGATGTTGGTAAGTTTTTGATGTTTTAAAATACGCCAAACTTAAAATTTTTACACCTCGTTGAGCTCTGAAAATTGTTTAACAAAAAAGAAAATTCGCGCCTTCGGCGTCATTTTCGCCCAAAGTTCGCATTATGATGACTTGAATATACTCTTTCACCGGAACTTTCTGTATCCGCTAGGAACCGGAACTTTCAGCACCATCTTCTACCTTGCTCGCTATTTTGTTTTATCTCACTCGTCGTCGGAGGATAACCCAGCAACAATTTGAGAAGGTGTGTTCAAAAAAATTGCGCAGATTTTTATCGCCCCGCACAAGGTCAAATATTCAACAATAGCTGCACAGTGCCATATGCTTCTGTGAATCGTTAGCGGCAAGAGTGATCTGATATCCCTGAAAACGAAATTTCGCAATTCTGCCGAACCAGTTGTTCTTTCCAAATTTTATCGTGCGAATTCCATCGCATGTAGCCCATGCTATAAATTTCAAAATGCCATGACTCTTTGCCACAACTTTGCTTGATCGCTTTTGTTTCGCGAAACTGGCGTCTGAATTCGACTCTACTTTTGTACTGTCATCGCCACGCCTCTTATGCGTGATCATTGTTATTTACATTTGTTGTCGAAAACCTCTTCTTTTTCGAAACCATATTTTTATTTAGGTCCATATTGCCTCATCACTTTTTACGTAATGCGATCTAGCTTCCTGTTTGTTTGCTGCTCCGTCATGTTATATTAATTAATTAATTTGTTACATTCGCTATATGAAAACTTCCAGGACTTCAATAGATTTTTTATAAAAACCAGTAAAGTAAAGGTAAAGTTTTATAAATTTTGAATAAATTCTAATTTTGCATTAGATCTACGAAATACAGCATTCTTAAAACTATATAAACTTCAGTCAGCATAATATTTTATTCAGTCTGATTGTGGACCCCGAGCGATATTGCAAGTGAGCAGGATCGCGGATTCCATAAAATAAGACAACACTGGTAAAAGTGTCTGCGATTGCCGGCCGAAGATGCTCAATAATTTTGCCTACATTAATAGGGCTTTTTAATAAGTTCAAAAGTTTTGAGGGATTCGTCCCCACCTAAAAACTTCTCCATATCATAGTTCTGCGGGGGATAATATTTTAAAATTGGTGAATAAATTATGGCGTTTCTTGACGTAATTTTTTGTGAATTAAGACGTTTGTTCAACAGATGAGAACTGTCAATATGTAAAGTTCTTCGAACTGAGGATGTTGCAATCCAGTTGCATTTTGTCTAAAGAAGAGGTGGACTAAACTAACGTAACACACCGTTCACCTTTTCGCCTATGCGTAATAAAATAATAGTACGAGCCGCAATTAAACATTAACAAGCATTGTCATTCTAACATAAAATTGGTTATCGAGTCAATACATTGTTTGTAGAGTCGCGTACGCAGGATATATTTATACCACTATCATCTGCTTTACCCAGACATACATTAGAACAACATGGATGCGAAGTTTGTGACATTGAACACGGGGGCCAAAATGCCCATCCTGGGTTTCGGAACTTATGATGGACAAGCGAGCGAAGGAGAAGTCGGACGAGCCGTTGAAGCTGCAATAGAGGTAGGATACCGACACTTCGACTGTGCTTTTGCATATGGAAACGAAGCCGAAATTGGTGACGCAATTCAGAAGAAGATAAATGACGGAACGGTAAAACGCGAGGATCTATTCATAACAACAAAATTGTGGCCAACATACTATAGGAAAGTGAAAGAATGTTTCGATGAAAGTTTGAGTAGGTTGAAGCTCCAATATGTTGATCTATATTTAGTGCATTGGCCGTTCGCTTTCAAGTCTACATTTCCTGCAGGATCCATTTATTGCCCCATGGACGAAAACGGGAAAGTTTTATTTGACGACGACGTTCATTATCTAGATGTCTGGAAGGAGGTTGAAAAATTGAAAACGGCTGGGCTTACTAAAGCAATAGGTGTTTCCAATTTCAACGATTACCAAATTAATCGAATACTTAACGAAGCAACAATTCCACCGGCGGTCAATCAATACGAAGGTCATCCATATTTGCAACAAGAAAAGTTGCTTCAATATTGCAAATCCAAGAACATTGCCGTAACCGCTTTCAGTCCATTTGGATCTCCAAATCGTTCGTGGCAAACACCAGGGGAACCAAAATTGTTTGATGAACCAATATTGATTGAAATTGCAAAGAAGCATGGGAAAAGCTTGGCACAAGTTTTGTTGCGCTTTCAGATACAACGTCGTGTGATAGTAATTCCTAAAAGTTCAAATCCTACACGGATGAAATCAAACCTGCAAGTTTTCGATTTTACTTTGGATGAGGATGACATGGCCAAGATACGAGCATTGGATAGAAATCTCCGATATTCTCTGCCAGCTTATAGTACAAGCAAATATTCGGCTTTCAGAGAAAATTACTCAGAATAATTACAATTGTAGATTAAATGATTTTGTTGTGATCGTAATAAATATTACACAAAAGCTTTCATTTTATTATATTGTATAAATATAGTTGCAAATATCTCACAAGGTTTGTCAAACGCCAAAGAAAACATATGGGAAATTTAAAACCCTACAGTTTCGTTTCCCGCGCATATTGGAATTTGTTGGAGTGAATCGCTGATTGGCAGGCAGGGGTGGCAGTACGGTACGGTACGAAATTTTTATCGTACTTCGAACCAGTAAAATAATTTCGTACCGAACTTCGTACCGTACCTTTCCAAAATTTTCCGTACCGTACCGTACGATATTATTTTTTTCGTACATCGTACCGAACTTCGTACTAGTACGAAATTAAGTTCGATTAATATTTTTCATTTATCGTACTAAATTTCGTACTAGTACGAAAACAGGTACGATTCGCTGGCAGCAATTTCGTACCGTACCAACTACCAATGTCCAAATCAGGTTTATTTGCGAGAACTGGCCAACGCAAGAAACATCACCAACATCTTACTTCAAAGCGATGCAGTTTTATGCTATCTGGTTTAAAATCCAGCACAATAAAACATGGGCTTAACTAACCACATGTCACCCCAATATCATTGTTCACATAGCGCATAATATGAGAATGTTAGACCGGTGGTGATGAATAGTGGTAGGATGAGCCCAGTTTTCGCGAAAAAATCTGAAATGAAGCAATATTTAGCATATTAGCAGCATTGTGTCGTCACAAGAAATTCTCTCTCGACAAAAGAATGTTCGTTGTGCACCCCACGTGAGTTTCGTGAGGTCATTCGTGGGGTTATAACAACTAGAGATAGGCCGATACCAAAATTTTCGCCGATACCGATACCACATTCGTAATTTATATTCCGATACCGAGTACTTTATTAAATATGTTAAGCGCCTTTATGTATCCACATACTCATGCCTTTGTTATTATTGCACCCATGTATGTGTGCGCCTACGTACTTTTGTACCCTTGAACTCTGGCATCCATTAGAGTGCAAACTTTTATGGATGAAAATATACTGAATTGTTGCTACGTACAAGTATACATGAGACCAAAGATTGAGTGCAAACTTTTATGGATGAAAATATACTGAATTTTTGCTGCGTTCAAGCATATATAGGTCCAAAGATTGAGTGCAGATGTTCGTGGCTACACAACTAACGTGACACCTCATTGAGGCCAAAGCACAATACACACGAAGTTGAGCAATAGAGTAAAAACGGCAATACACGCCTACATTGCTTTGCGTTAATCGTGTTCACGTGCGTACAAAGCAAAAACGCAAAAACGAAACAAGCACTCTGCGGTAGCTTTCATAGCAAGCTGTTCTGTTTCATTGGAAAACGTAAGGAGATGCATGCACAGTATTGCGCTTGCGTAAAGCAAACCAGGAAAAAACGCAACCTAGGCGAACGTGTAGTGCGACCTTAACACTTTTTTCTGCATCAAAAAGAGCATATAATGAGTGGATTGATGGGTTTTATTTCATAAAACCTAAAGGGTAAATAAAATTGTTCACGCGAGACATGCCCGTTTTAATTATTTTTCAGAGAAGTGGAATGCGAGGTCTTTCCATTTATTATCTGTAAATAAAGCGTATTTGTACGCTCCGTTGTAAAGATGTATCCGGTATCGGTGATGAAAATTTTCCAATACCAGTACCGATACTACAAAAATCACCGATACTTGCCGATACCGATACATCGGCCGATCTCTAATAAGAACATTATGCATTTTTAAATTTGGTATTTCTGGTGCAATTTACGTTCTCTTCAAATTACTGAATATTGCTATTTATTTTTTAATACCAGACAGACGTATTCCCGACATGCCTCGTTGTCTATATCGTGACTTGGCTGTTTTTTTACAAAATATATCTTCTATTTAAGATGAGCTTCATCTAACACTCAACTTAAAACAGCCTAAATATATCTTTATATTCGGATGATAACATACTTCTGCGTGTCAGAGTACAAACAAAACGTAATAGCGGTGGTTACTGGTTAACTTAATTGCAAAGTTGGTCAGGGGGAGAGAGTTTTTTAAGTTAATTTTCATAAAATTTTCGCGAGCCTGCGTTGCGCAATATTTTTCCCTGATTAATTTTGTATATTTCGTAGCATTTAGGCTTTAATTTTTATTCAATTTTTACAAAAATTTCAGCGGGCTTCCGGCGCTCAGGTACATTTTCCTGTCTGGTAATGTTTATTTCACTCTTAAAACATGTATTTTTGTTTCGTTCTCAATAAAATTTTGCGCGCCTCCGGCACCCTAATCTTTTTGTAAATTTGGAAGACTATGTTTGCATGCTGGAAAAAATGTGCCCCCTCCTAAATTATTTTCTTAATCCGCCACTGTATTCGGGCAGTGCTTCCTACTCCACTGTGAATTTTAAATATAAACCGGTCAAAGCACATCGGCGATGCTAACGATATATTCAGAAACTACAACGTGATATTTAGTATTATGAATGCTGTTTATCTTGTCGATTTTAATTAGGTAATCACAACTTTCGTTATTACAGAAAAATGCATTCAGTTTAAGATGTCATGATTCAGCGGCCTATATGTATTTCCAAGCAATCACAAAGTTTTACGCCACTGCAGTAAAACCGATATACGACATAGATGATCTAATCAGCTCAAGTGAATCAGTTGCATTTTCATTACCATACCTGCGCCGCCTTTAATCCTTTTAAAGTTGCCCTTTTGATAGACACAATTTATATTATCAGCGCCCTTTTATGAAACGACTCAGATGTTGGATGAAATTATTTTTTTGAATTAATTTGAGAAGAATAAAGTGTAATGACAAGGTACGGAAAATAGTACGGTACGGTACGAAATAAATACCGAACTTCGTACCGTACCGTACTAAGTACGAAAATTGAAAAATGAATCGTACCGTACTATCGTACCGGAAAATTCAATCGTACCGTACCGAACTTCGTACCGTACCGTACCGTACTACCAGCCTTGTTGGCAGGTATGGATATAAGGGAGTGCGGGAGTTATTGGAGTCAAACATGGGAGATAGGAGGTAGCAGTGCAAAGTCGCCTTATTTAATGACCGAGTATGCATGCGCCGTGGGTTTGCGGTCACCAAATCCGACCTATGCACTGCACAACCCCTCTCTAACTGCCCTTAGAATCCAGAATGCATTGAAATCACAGAAAAAAGCTGAATAAATTTTCGCGTGCCGGCGGAACGCGTAATTTTGTTTTCCTCGAATTTCTCGCCTTCATTTTCTTTTAACCTTTTTACATGACAGTATAACTTCATTCCACTTAACTTTTTTTTACAGCCACTTCTTAGAGTGGATCACATTCGGTGGATATTTTGTTCTGAGTTTGAGGTATTCGAGGCTATTTCAAAAATCTCGTCCCTTGTAAATACCAGCCGGCTTTTCTTGAGGGAGGGGGCATTTTTCGCCATCGGGATAAAAACAGCCGCAATCTTGTTCAGTACTTGTAATGTTGCTCGGGGTTTACAATCATCCCAAAAGCAGAGATACCGCAAAATTTGTGAAAATTATATTTTAGGTCCCGTAAACCGCTAAATATTATTAAGAAGTAACGTGCCGCACAAAAGTAAGAAGTTTGGTACAACCATCTTTGCACCAGGGTCCGGTTTAAAACTGAAATATTTTCGCTGATCGGCTTCCAAAATGACAAATGTATAACAAAGGTATATTTATTACAACTAAGGGAAGGAATTGTTGGTAAGTTGAACTGTAAGGAAACTTGTTTGTCATAACCTACTTTTGAATTCGCTACTTGTTACCTTTTTACTTTAAAATTATCATTAACCTACCTCGGCTAATCAATAAATAGAGGAGAAAATTACAGAAATAATTTTTTCAAAAAAAAATACTTTTCATATTCGAAGCTTACTTCTTCATTCTGTAATTCACATATCCAGGAACGAACATAAATTTATTTGCGAGATACCAGCTTCTAAATTTAATATTTCAAAATCTTTTTTGATGTCATGTTCTGGCAACATTAGTTTAGTTGGCAATGTTAACCAATTATAGACTTCAGTACCTTAAAATGTTTTTTTTCACAAAGATAATTTTTTTTGGGAATGTAATAGGCATCCAGTAACCGCGAATGGAAAAAATCAAACATCGCGGCAGTTCGAGTTCAATATGCGTAACTATGACTCCCAGTCTCCTGGCCGCCTCATCGTGATTTTGAATTTGACCACGTCTTGTCCCTGAAGTGTTTTGAACTTGATACAACTTGCGACCTTAAAATTGAACTCGGTAAAAATCTATAGACTTCGCAACCCTAGCGGCAGCAAGGCATTCGTACATTAGACTTATTTTTCTGTAGATTCGGTTCTGTAATTCTTCCCAAAATAATATGAATTGAAATCCGTTTCATTTGATTCTAGATTGATATTTATTATTGATCTTGATCGTGATTTATTTCGCGTCAAACAAATTATAATCAATTATAGATATCATAATACCAATAGTTTATTTATTTTCTAATAATTAATTTCGATGGTATTTAAAATCAAATTCCGATTCGTAGTAAATAAAGTTCAGTCAAAGTCAGAAAGTCATGTAAGAACCTCGGACACTCAACTTTACTACACTGTATTCATATGTTATGAAATTTGTCCAGAAAACCCATCTCAGTCAGAAAACATCGGTCTAAATTGTTTTGTCAAGCATGAGTCACTGTTGGATCGCGCCGCCAGGGCGCGGTCCATCTGTGGCTTATGCTTGACAAAATGAAAATGTCCAGATGGGAACAAGCGACGCGATTATTCATTGCATGTCGTCCTGTAGGTACTTCAGGGCTTCAGAATATTCCGAATGCATTTCCTGTGTGTCGTAAGCCGGGTTTTAAGGAAGCAAAGAAGTGTTTAGTGGCTGTTAGTTCATTTTGGCCACTGCTTTCGGCCTTACTTAGAGTGAATTACAATAAAAAAAATATGAGGCAACCAAGGACCAAGATTTGCTAAAAGTATTCCAATATCAATATGTGATGAATTACGGATAATTTTATTGGGATATGGCTTGAAATCCAATCAAAAATTTTTTGCCAGAAGGTGATTCGTCATGTTCGGATATCACTGTTTGATCGTGACACATGAGCGCATTCCATCTGCGGATCATGTTTGACAAATATAATTTCTAGTGACGTTTCAAACGACCCTACCACTTCAATTTTCTGAGTAATCGTCCTTGAAGGCAAAATACTTATGGGAAGAAAAGGGATCCATTCCACAGCTTCTGAAATTTTTGTCCAAACCTCGAATTATACGTTTATCGTTGTCATCCAGCCTAAAGTCAAAAACGTTAAGGTTGCTTCTGATTCGCGCTGGTGTCACAGATTTTGGTATAACGACAAGTCCTCTGTCCAACTGATATCGTACAAGAACTTGTGCGACAGTTTTTCGATATTTCTTTGCTATATCAACTAGTTGTGGAACTTCTAGTAAACTGGTTTCGTCCTCTTGGCGCCAAGGGCGACCTGGTGATCCGAATGGGCTAGAAGCAGTTACAACGATGCTATTAGCTTGGCAGAATTTCACCAAATTCTCCTGATCAATATAAGGGTTATTTTCAAACTGATGAATAGCTGGAGGCGTTTTAGCATTTTTCATCAACTGTGTGAGCTGATACTGATTAAAGTTGCAAACGCCGATTGCTTTCACAAGCCCATCGTCTTTGAGTTTTTCCATTTCTTTCCAAACCTGAGTGTAATGAGTTTTCTCGTCGTACAGTGTTTTTCCATCCTTATCTGTGGGGAAATTGTCTGCTTCAGAAACAAACTGGAAAGCGAAAGGCCAATGCATCAGATACAAATCGACATAATCAAGTTGTAAACGTTTCAAACTCTTCATACAACACTCGCGAATGCGACCAGCGTGGTAGGTTATCCACGGTTTGGATGTTACAAAAAGCTCTTCTCTCTTAACTTTGCCTTCGTTTATTTTTTTCTGAATTGCCTGACCAACTTCAGCTTCGTTTTCGTACACAAGCGCGCAATCAATATGCCGGTAACCTTCATCGATTGCCGACTCCACTGCTGACCCAACCTCTCCTGGCTTGGCTTCAAATGTTCCAAGTCCAACCGCTGGAATTTTTGTTCCAGAATTTAAAAGAATAGTTCCATCAGCCATATCGATAGCTTTATCGAATGCTTCAGATTTTCTGCACGATCATCACCCTGTTGCGAAAAGTCAACATTGTAAAGCTGTGTGCGATAATGCTTGAGCGCGCGAGCTTCAGTTGCATAACATTTCAATAAATAACAACGTCGTGTTTAAAGCGCTGGCGCGGGAAAGTTTGATTACGATGGAATGTAATTTCGTCAAATATCAGCTTGATGAATGGGCCGTATTTGGCGGTCTTATTCACACTCGAATCAAGAATAAAATGATTCGACAGTTTTCAAATGATTAGCGCAGGTTCATGGTTGGCTGACAAATTTTTAAAATGCCTATAAACGACCAATTCATAATACCATAATTAACCCCGCAAGTAGAAATTCTTTAGTTAGGGACAGAGAGAAATATTTCCACATATTGTTTCAACATAACGGAGCGTTTTAAAGTGAATAATATTAAAGCAATCAAAACTGGGACATTGGTACCCAATGAATATCATTTTTAAGCTAATTGAGGCCAAAACAGCAAAAAAAAATTGCATGACTCAATCGAGATAATTGAATTGATTGACTGATGATATTGTATTGATTCAAAGTCTAGGTCTATTCAGCCTTCATTTTACCATCTTAACGCATAAATGCGATTTTTATGAAAGGTATAGGTATTGCCAGTTTCGCCTTTCGGAAACACACAACAATATTAACAATTTTGTAATGTAGTATTTGTGTCCCCAATAAATGGAATTTCTAAAAAATAAAATGGTTCGAAAAAGTCTTGCGGTCCGGATTTGGGCCGCGAGTTCCGATCAAAATAACCACCACTATGTCATGCGCCCCATCCAGTGTTCATAAATATTAATAACTCATAACAATCATTCAAATCTTGTACTGCCCTCTATAGGTCTACAATTCGTTCTGAGAATTAATCCTGGTGACTCGAGACCAGTGTTGAACTATCCGGATAATTCAGGTGATTTCAACTATTCGATATCGGATATCCGCGTTTTTTGAAATTTTATGTGCAAACACAATAAAAAAGACCGCGAGCCCCAATTTTGAATTTGCTCAATCAGCAAACGCCGTAACAGTACTCTTCGAATAACGCGTGTCTAACGATCCTACGAGCAGGTTAGAATCCCGCGGAGGATGCTTATGAATATGTGAGAAGGTTGATGGATACCTTGCCGGGTTCACGTAACCATTGTAACGATGTAAATGTTCG
This sequence comes from Styela plicata, assembly GCA_963675895.2. NCBI lineage: Eukaryota > Metazoa > Chordata > Ascidiacea > Stolidobranchia > Styelidae > Styela > Styela plicata. The sequence goes on from OZ023138.1 coordinate 4,226,344, forward strand.
GATATATCTGTTATACGGATAGGATGTAGATACAGACATTGATATCCAAACATCTCTACTCGGGAGTTAGGACAGGACATTTCGAATTATATACGGAATTATCTAATTATGCAAAGATTGAGTGATTGCCACCAGGGAAATTCATAGTGAATCTAATTGCTCAACTGGTGATGTGCAAACGATATTTTATATTTTGCCAAAATATAAAAATATAAAATATCGTTTGCACATCACCAGTTGAGCAATTAGATTCATTATCTAATTATGCTTTAGACGCGTTTTTCGAATTGTCGCCATATAATGTTTGATTGTCCACATTACAAAAATAAAATAATATGTTTTGTTGAATGGGCCAGTGATGGATCGCGCCGATGTTGTCTCATTTGACACTTTCTATTCAATACAAATTGCTGTTTACAAATTTCTATTCTTTACAAACGTGATGAAATAAAGTGGATTTGATTTGCAATAAACAGAATATAAATGAAAATAATCGTCCATGCAGGCAAGCCATAAATCAATTTTAAATTTTTAAGAAAAATATCAGTTTTAATCTACTGAATACCGAAACCGTGTATCTGTTCTTAGAGTCTGATATTCTGTCTCGAATCAAGATGTTTCTTGCGTCATACTTTTGTTGTGCAATTTTCTGCGGTTGAAGTACCGTGCGCATGAACAGTAATTAACTTTGAGATAAATAATGCTGAAAGTTTGTTTTTATTCTCCCAAGAATCATTTCAACACCAAGACTCTTTACTTTAAATTTAATTAACCTCTCGCAAATTTGAATTTGGAAATCTGGACCCTCGCTCAGACTTTCAAATTCCCCAGAATAATGGTTGCCGCGTTCTTGGGTATAGGCTCAGTCATACTTGAAAGCTTATGACTTTCCATCAATACCGACAACAATCCCGTTCGCCTATAAGATGCCTCTCACAGTCATAAATTTAATTTTGTCCAGTAGAAGCCAAAGGCCGACTGCGATTCGAAGGCGCGACCCATTGGTGGCTCATACTCGACAAGAGATATTTGACAAATTGTTTCTGCATGTTCTGGTCCTTGTTAGTGACATAAATACATTCAACAGGATGACTTTTATATTAACCCGAAAAATTTATTCAAAAATATTTGGCATGCTGTTTGAAGTCAATCTATTGCACGTATTGTCTTACGTGTCTGTTGAATGTAGAAATATTTCAAAAATTTAATTTTAAAATTATTAAATGGATAATTGATGAGGGATTTATGACTTGTATGGTAACATAATTATGATAAATTGAGACGAGTTCCACGCATTGTATAAAGCGACTCAAATAAGATTATTTCGAAATGAACAAATAACACAGTTTAAATAAGTTTATAAAAAATTTATTATAATACGATATAGTTAGTACTAAGCATGAATAAACGTAACAGGATTAAAAAGTTGGTAAATAATAGTGATATAATATTCGATATGCAATGCAAAAATTGTAACCCACCAATGTATATGTACATTATGTACAAACATTTTTTGATTTGCAATCAGAATTTTTGTAACATGAACACTTGTATCAATGGTGTTGGGCACAGAAGGATCGAACTTTGAGTAAAAGATTATGGGTGATTATTTAATCGGGTGGTTAAATGCAACGTCAAACTATGTGTTTATTCCGAATAATTCTCCTTGAACGGGTAATATTTGTGCTTGGAGAACATTGGGACTGCAAGTGCTCGCCAGTCACGATTTAAACTCCTGATTTTATCAGCATCTTCTTTCTTCAAAGTGAAAGAAAACACATCAAAATTGCTCTTGATCCGACTTGGATTCACACTTTTCGGTATGACGACAATTTCCCGTTGTAGTTGATATCTCAGTAATATTTGAGCTACTGATTTGTTGTAACTTTTAGCAATGGCTTCAAGTTCTGGATGATTGAGTAAAGTAGGATCGCCAGGTTGTGCCCAGGGGCGATCAGGCGAACCAAATGTACTATAGCCAGTTACTACCATACCTTTACCTTGACTGAACTTCACAAGCTTTTCCTGATCAAGATACGGATGTATTTCAAATTGGTGAACGGCAGGCTTGATTGTTGCTTCTTTGAAAATTCTATTTATTTGATATTCGTTGAAACTACTTAACCCAATTGCCTTCGTGCGCCCTTCATTATACAATTTTTCAATTTCTCTATATACTTCGAGGTAGTGAATGCCTTCGTCCAATCTGCTATTACCTTGATCGTCAACTGGAAAATAATCTGATTCTTTCGTGAACTGCAAAGCGAAGGGCCAATGCAACATGTACAAATCAACATAATCCAGCTTCAAGCGTTTCAAACTTTCATCAAAGCATTCTCGTACTTTCCGGTAATAGGTTGACCATAATTTTGTCGTTATGAAAAGTTCCTTTCTTGTGACTTTGCCTGCGTTAATTTTGTTTTGAATTGCATCTCCCACTTCATTTTCGTTGTCGTACAGAAATGCGCAATCTATATGTCTATATCCCGCATCAATTGCAGCTTCGACTGCGGCTTTGACTTCACCTGGTTTTGATTTCCAAGTTCCCAATCCCACCCTAGGCATAGTTGCACCTGTATTAAGCTTCAGCACATTTGTCGCAGCCATTTTTCTCTGGAGTTTTGCTAAACTGTGAGCACGCACTGTAATACAACAGCTATATACGTGCGGTTACCTCAAGATATTTACTGCTGAGTCATTCGCTGCTGTAGGAAATTTAACGCGCGTCGAGAGAATAGCGTTATAGCGTTCCGTCCAAAATAATTGTCTCAGTATATCTTATATCATCACGCGCAATTGCGATGCTATTGGTAACTTAAGGGAAAGTAAGAGAAACTGATATTTTCCTAATAACGCATCGTCATCTTATCAAACTGAAAATAGCGTTTGAATTTGTTTTAAAGTATGTGTCAATACGCGCTTCATGATTGTCAAACTAAAATCTCCCGATTGCGAAACAACATCGTCTTACTTAACAATTAAAAGGAGAAAAATCGCTGAGAAAATCATAATGTTATAAGTTAATGCTCGCCACGGTCACCACAATTTTGCTCGAATTAGGTATTTTTTCCAACACATTTGGTCAACTGTTGCCCCTGGATTGTCAGCTACTGTCACAAGACTGGGCGGGATTCTTTTACATTGATATTTGACGAAAGGGCACTTTTCAATCATGAAAATCTGTACGTCAGCGCACATAAATTTTTGCATGTGAAAAGGTTGATACTCCGGGGTACTTTTTTTCCTACGCCCCTTTTGTTAGGTATAAGTCGCTGATCGATCGCGCCACCGAGCCGCGGTCCGTCTGTATGCTTGACAAAATTAAATCACAGACTGTAGGTGAACAAACGCGTGCACTAGATAACTTTCATCCGTATTAATTCAATGTTTTTCATCAAAATTACGGCGTCTAAAAATTTAGAAATGTTACAAAATTTTTCAGTTCAAGATCCAATGTTCTTATACTTTCTAATATCAGATATTCAGCCATGATGCACGTTCAGAAGATTCAAGTATTAGTTGAAAAGCAAAAAATTTGGAGCTTCTGATTAGACACTATGTTGATATGCATGATATTAGCATAATTATAGGTCAACATGCACCGGCGAATCCACTAACAAGCGTATTCTGATGGCTTGAATAAATAATATATATATTTTATTCTGCGGCGATGAAAAATTACGAAATTTATGTCGTCTAACATTGATTTGATTTGATTATAATCTCATCACAACTGTAAAAGCTTACTCATGCCCTGCATTTCGACTTATCATACCTATCCATTGTATTAATATTCACATTCAACAAATTCTTCGGCGCCCGATAAAATTATTTATTCAGGATAGGATACTATTTGATATCAGGGAAGAGAAAAGCCGAGATTGAGCATATAATATTTGCTTATATTATGGGGGTCACGACCTCTCTCTTGCAGTTACACTTACCATTGAGTAAGAGAACTACGCTTCCGCGATGACGAATTTTTTACCAAAATAATGGCGCTGGGTAGAGATGGCAACCTAGCTTTTACTGAAACTAGGTAAATTAAAACGAATTTACCAGAAAACTAGATAAACTAGTTTTTTGAAATATTTTGGAACCAGTTATTTGGTTAATTTTCTCAAGAACTTGGATAAACAGTAGGTAAATTTACCTCGTAAATTGAACAATTACTGTTTGAACGAGTAAGAGATACTTCATAAAGGTCACTAAATCATAACGGGATTAATTTATTATACATAATGTATTAGGTAGGCTGTATATTATTTACGATTAGGGCTGGGCGATTCGATTCGGTGATTCAAATCGATTTGAAGCACAATTTATTCGAATAAATCATGATTCGTACATGGGAACAAAATTTGCTAAACAAAGTAAAATTTTCATTTGTAAACACAAAATGCCATCGATTTTGGTCAAATTTGAAATTATGAAATGTAGTGTGAATTGAAAAACACTATGAACTATCAATTTCTGGATAACCATGATGGAGACAAGTTGTAATAGTACAAATAGGATATTTGTTATTCACATAAAAAAAGTGATTCGATCCGATTCGAAAAAAATATTCGAATCAGATTAGAATTCCAAATGATTTGGTTTTGCCCAGCCCCATTTACAATATTATTTATTTCGAATTTCCTTGACTTTTTTGCAAACACAAATACACACCAAAAGACGGCGTAGTATAACAGCCCACTATATCCTGAATAATAATGAAATCTGTTCTTATAATCAGAGTGCAGCACTGCTAGGGTTTCTGCAAAAAGCACGATTTTTTTTTTCTCGCGCCTCAGCGGTGAATATTAACCTTAAATACTTTAGTCACAAAACGGAGCGTTTTTCTATGATAAAATATTTATTGCTGCGCCATGTTCAATGGCTGGATCATATTTTTTATTTTCATAGTCACAGTCTGATAGTTAAAAAGCAGTTTTGACCCAACCAGACCGGTAAAATGACAAAACATGCTTATGTTCAAGGTGTCAAATCTTGACGACAAAATAGAAGTTAAATTTCACAACTGGCAATCCGAAGTCAAGTAAATGTTTTTGCATTTTAAATGATTAGATTCACTAGCAAATATGATTGTGTGCCAACGACATTTCGGTATAGAATCCGCGAATCGTAGTATGATTCGGATTGCCCGTCGCTGGTAGCTGAAGAATGGGGAGACAGACAGCGATATGCTCAGAACCCCAGAATTGGGGATTTATCGTTTATGGCGCATTTGAATGAATGAAGTTAACTCTATCAAAACAGCAAAAATTGCCGAACGGTTAAGAATCACTGATAATCTGATGTAAGTCGCAAACGCATATAATAATTCAGACAAGTTAGTGCATTGAGTCACTGAACATTATATAGCTTCCTGTTTATTCAGCGGGTAACGCTTGCGGCGCGAACTTCACCAAATCGTTACTTCATAAATGACACGAAACGATAACATGCGCAGGGAGTGACAAATGCACTAGCGTGAATGTTATAAACAGTAGCACTGTGCGACGTACAGTCTCCTGGCCGAAGCTGGCCCGAAGATTTTGGACATTATTTTGAAATTCCATTCCAATAGGTGAAATTTTCATGCAAGTAGGAAGCTTCGAACTCGCGGCATTGGATGACCCTTCAAGCGTGGAAAATCACGAGCGAGCCATGGTAAATATGTTGACCCGTTTTAAGCAAACCTCTCGTATTTTGAATTTATTCGTGTCCTATTTCTTTCTTATGCGCAGCAAGCGCTAGGAGTGTGTAAGAGGAGGTTTGCGGGACAAAGATTGAGCCTTCCTCGGACCTCCAGATAGTATGGATCATTTTGTCCTTGTAGGTTCGGATTTAGAATAGTCCAATGGGTAGGACCAAACGTATTTCTGTAGTTTGATTTAGTTCTGCATGGTATGTTTTCTGCTTAAAAATCAGTTGATGGCACTTTATCTTGTAGCAGCTCTTTGCCATTTGAAAGGCCGTTAGTAGCTCCATTTGAGCACTGCTTTAGGCCTTCCTTAAAGCGAACTTGTTTACGAAATATACTGGACATGTGGGATGTTTTTAATTTTTATATATATATGGTGGTTTACGCTGAAAAGTTATACATCCCGTACGCTTTTGATACACCCACTTTTGACAAACATTAAATAATGTGCTGTGATTGTCACAGCAGACTACTACTCTTTGAGGGGTCTAGTGAAGTCTAAGAATATATTTCTGAATGTCATAAAAATTAGTGAATTTAGGTTGCAGTTTGTTAAAATATTCATATGCAGCTATTTATATCAATTGCAGAAGGATGAATAATTTGTAGCCGTCGGCCATCGTATCGGGGACGTGTGTATCAAAGTCGCATGCAGCCATGAAACGGGGGGAATGGGAATTCCCCGATTGTTGCCGGTTATGTGGACAGTGCCCTTTACGCTCCGATACCTCCCATGAACCCTCTGGAAACGATGTTCCGCAAGCTGGAAGCGACTTCGGTAAAAACCAGGAACTCACATATTAAGAACTGGGAAGGTTAACGTTGTCCGCGGATATCCGTAACAATAGGAACTAAATGAGAAGGATAACACACACTTGGAGAATTATCCGGTGATCATTCGACCAAGAGCAGTTGAGTTAAAACTGACGTCACCATGACGTAATGCAAGACATAAAGAACCGTTTTAATGTGTTTCATAGCATAGGTTTTCTATATCAAGCAAACATGTTTCAATTCTTGTGCTGTACGTGGTGAAAATAAAATCAGATAAAACAACATCATGGCCCAAGGGAAGTGACGTCATAACTTGTGTCACAAACGGTGAAGACGAGAAAAATTGCTAGAAGTTTACCTTTTTAAGATATTCATAACATAAATGAGTCAAAAATTTATCAAATCTGAAGTTTTGTTTCATGTCACGTCGATGTGGCAACCACTTTCACGCAGAACTTTCTATCAGACTTGAAATTTGTTTGCGCCACTAAAATTTAGCATCTATCTAATCTTGATGGTGAATGAGTGTTTAATGCCAGGAGCTGTACCCAGTCGGAATTATATTCTTAAAACATGTTACGACAACCATGGATCACCACCGATGGATTGCGCTGTTTAAAAGTTATTAGTGGCTCATACTGGCGAAAAATCTGATTGGGGAAATTTTTCTGAAAATAACATAATCAGATCTCTGTTTTACATTTTAACAAATAATATTCCAACATAGTAGTACAATTGCACCCTTGGAATTGGAAATTTCAGAATCCACATCTGACACGGAATGAAAAATTGCCTACTAAATCCACACCTGATCAGATCTGGAATCAAAATAATACGCTCCAGATTCTGACAGACTCCTTTCAGAAAACTTCTTTTCAAATGCCAAAAAATACGCTATTTGCTCGATGGATATAGAATGTTTTGTCGAACTCTTGCAATTCTTGTTTTATTTATCAAGGCAATGCCGAAATGGAACCAACTAAAGGTCACTTAATAGCAAAGAGCTACTTACTGCATTCTAAACGGAAAACAAACCAAATGGAATCAAAATTCAGCCCAAAATTATCCTACCATGATCCTATGGTCTAGTTTAAAAACCGCCAATGCCGTTACATTCTATACCGTTTAAATCCTATTCCGGTTCAAACATTTTCCCACTCTCCTGAATTTAAAAAAACATCTTGTTTTCTACATGCAGGCAATTTCTATGCCAGATCGTTCGACCAAAGATACTAGACAAAAGAATCAAGTACGGTAGCGAGAATTAAATGAAATTTATAAATTTAAAAGTAATAATAAACAATGAAAAGGTATTTCTCAGAAAAGACTGATAATAAAGGTTCGTTTTCTGAACATTTATAAAGTATATCAGAAAAGATACATAATTCAGCAGTGCTAGCAAAGTTAATATGGACAAAAGTGTAAATGGATGAAAATTGAAATTGCTTTTTATAATATAACATCACCTTTTTACAGGCAATAGTGCTAAACATGGGCAAAAAAGCAGATAAACAAGAAATAATGAAGCTCTCTTTCAGGGCAAGGCCAGAAGCAGCCCTTAAAGAGTACCCACCAATTAACAGCCACATTATGGCAAACCCAATCAGAAATTCTTTTTTGTCAAGCACAAGTCACAAATTGATCGCACCTCGATGGCACATCACTGACTCATACTCGACATAACATAGCGAAGTAAAGGTTTTCTGATTTGGAATAGCTACATAGAATAGGAAGAAGCAACTAAAATAGAAAAGACTCTGATAGGGAAACATTCAGACATGTGTCAACCTCTATAGTAGATTGTAGTGAGTGGTATCTTCCCTGGACTGCTTCGTTGCTTCATATTAATCGCCAAGCGGGGAAATAAGATATTCCAATCGTTTTGACTTGCAAAAAAATGGAAATGCATGCAGGGTACTCGAATAGCGAACTACTGTGAACCTTACACAATTACGGCTTTTACTCCTAATGAATGAGTAAATGAAGTTGGCGTTATTGTCATTTAAATTGAAATGCATTTCATTTTTTACTTTGGAAGAGAATGTAAATAGTGTGGCTGAATTAATTTCTATCTATACCACTACGAAAGTCTGTAATCATCAAGGTTATAAACTCAAAACTTTGTAATTTTCTGTGAACTCTAAAATCTGCAAGAGATAGATCGAGTTCGCAACCCTGGTAGTCATGTTAGAAAGCAAAAAGAAATTTCTGCTAAAATTAGACAGTTTATGAACAGTAGTAAAATAACCAAATTTTCCAAATATTATCCAAAATGAATATATCAAATTCAGCAATTATAATGCAATATTGAATATATATATTTATTTTCAAATGCATTCAAACAATCAATTTGTTTAAGACATCCGTGCCGATACTAAAAGAATTAATATAGAAAGTGTGAAACGATACGACAATAAGTGATGAACAAAAATTATGATTATTAGCAATGAAAATATTCAATCGGAAATCTTTATTCTGTCAGACATGCGTCACAGACGGACTGTAGTCTTGTCGGTACAGGCATCAGTGACTCATACTAGCAAAACTTGTTTGGGTAATAATTTTCAGATTTGGTAAAATATAAATAAAAAATAGTATTTTTAGATAAGTCATGATATAGGCTGAAGTTTATAATGTAAAATCATATCACTGCTGGATTTCCAAATTAAATGTTTTACTGTTCGTAAATCTAATGATGGATCAAGAACCTGTTCTTGGCATAGTAATATCACCTTATCTAATGCCTGCGATTTCTCTTCATCTGTTTTAGCCGTTTCAGAGTTACTGGTTGAGGAAGATTTTTTGTTTGAATTTATTGTAGTGTCATTCTTATCTGCATTTGCACCAGGCGAGGCTGCAGGTGTGCTCGACGCCTGAGATACATCATCCTCAAGACACAAAACCTTTTCATATACATGTTCCATCACTTTACGTATCGACAGCATGTCACTTGCGGATAACCTATCCTTTTTCAGATTCTTTATTGATGACGTTGGGTGCGGATGCAGGTAGAAAGGAATTTTTACAAACTTAGTAGGGATTTTCTTCTCTACAGCAGTATCGACAACCCATTGTGGAACTGTATCTCGCAATAATAAAGATTCAGATTCACCTGCCGCATCTCGACACAATAGACGAAATAATGTACGACCACCAACCTCACTAAAAATGACTGGGGTATGCCCAGGGACAGAAAAGTATCTATTACCTTTTATGATTTTGTGAGTTTTCTGTTTTCTGCTCCGCTCTTCATTCTCCTTGTCGTTTTTTTCATCGCTGTCATTTTCTGAATTTTCTTCAATATATAAATGTGTGCTCGGCCAGTGTTCCAACAGAGCTTGTAATAATAAACCACCGTAATTAAGCTTTGTGCTTGGATCGGAATTCTCGAATCCTGCTACGTCTTTTGCAGTCACCCAAGCTGCGAAACATTCCGGTTCTTCCAAATGGATACTGAGCATACCAAGTTTAAGGTCGACGCTAAACCAATTTGGAACATGCAGTAGCTTTTCTCTTTTCTTAACTTCAGCATCAAAATCTTTCTCGGGGAGATCTTCTATCTTCTTTGCTACAAGAACATCCCACAGAGCAATATTGTTTTCAGTGTCTTTTGTTAAAATATGTCTCTTGTCAGAAAGTATCTTGAAATGAAAAATACTGGCTTCACCGGGGAATGTGTATGATGGTTGGCTAAACTCTGGTTGTGTCGTATTCAGAAACTCCTCTTCTGACATCACATCATCAAACGAATCCATAGAAGCTCCATTTATGCCAGGCTCATCATTTTTCAATGGCCAAACATTAACAGCAGAGTTAGTAGTTGCAACAAATATCTCATTGGAATTTTCTCGAGAATTTACTAACAGTTTTAATACTGGAGCATTTTCTTCACAAACCACATATCTTGATGAATCTGGGTCACACAAATCTGTACACACAACTCGTCGGTCCCTTCCTGCTGAATATATTTTGGTGAAAGATGAAGCATTATCTCCTTCAGCTGCAGCAAGAGCCCACACTCCCTCACTATGAATATGCATTGTTAGAATACACCTTTGTTGACCGAGTGACCACAAACGTATAGTGCCATCAGAACTACCAGATAACACCTGTGTTCCCTCTCTATTCACAAGAAGTGCTTTTACATTGTCTGTGTGTCCCTTCAATTTCATTTTCTTATCACAAGTCCGTGGATCCCAAACTCTCAACACTCTTTCAGTCGACCCTGCGACCATAACAGTTCCTGCTGCATTCATTGCCAAGCTGTATATTGATTGTTTGCATCCATTAACATTTGATGTTGTGACTGTGTTCCGAGCTGTAGTGAGTGCTGTTAATGTATTGACATCCCAGATAAAAATTTGCCTATCAAGACCTGCACTTGCAACATGTTCACGATGCCTTGCATACGCCAGTGCTCTAACATAATCCTTGTGTGTACGAAGTGTGGACATACAGTATCCTCTGTGAGCATTCCATACTTTCACAGTCGTATCGGAAGATGCTGATATCAAGGTTCGATTGTTACAGCAAAGAACTACATCATTTACCCAATCAGTATGATGTTCCATTGACGCTTCATAAGAACCTTTTCTTGTTCTTGCCTGCTGTCCCCCAGGATCTTCCTGTGCAGATTCACAATTCCAAATTCTAATAATTGAGTCTCTTCCAGCAGTGAATAGGCGATTTGCAATAGGATCGTGTTGCAATGCATTAATGCCTGATCGATTTAGCATTTCCACTTTATCACGGATTATATAGGATACCTGAATCTTTTTTCGTGAAAGAGCAGGATCTCTGCGCTGATGCATGGCCATGTTGGTTTTGCACAGACTCCAGGCTCAGAACTGTTCACAAGATCCTGATTCACATTAAACAATCATCATAAATGCATATTTTTCTATCTGAAATAAAAGACAATAATACATCATCACTTCATAACAAATCCATAATCTATTTTGTTTGAAGTTGAAAAGCGAAAGAATTCAAATGAAAATCATTGCAGCAATTGCACAAGACACAGGTGAAATGATCTAGAAAACAAACAAATGAATATTCACTTTCAAGAAAACATTTCTAGCTCCTATATGGCCAATGTTCTTCCCATATAACAGAAATTGAATCGACTGAACTATGGATTGTGAGGATAATTATATTTTAGTGAAATGTATCAGCCGGAATGCCCAGAAATATTATAAGTTGGCAAATGTTATGACAGAATGTCATGATTATGTACAAAAAATCATGCACAATGGAATTTGAATGTGTGAAAAAATATGAACAATATATTTAAAGATTTCTCTTCAAATATGCTACCGTACATAAGTCTTCTTCAGAAGTATATATAAGAGTTTAACTTCAATTTTTCAACTCTGTGTCACACAAGGGATGTCTCTAATGCCCAGTGCAGAGGACAATTTAGTAATGTCAATACTTGACGATGCGTGGCACTTAAGTTTTACAGACAGAGAAATGGAATTTTTACTATTGTGACTTGCGTGATTGCTTGAATTCATCTATTAAATATAAGTAAATTCAGGCAGAATAAATAAGCGTGAGCAATCAACAAATACAAGCATAAAGCTAGTTTTAAAAAAGTAGGTTGAGCGGGCAAATATGAGAGCATGGAGAATCTTGTTTTTTGCCCCTTTGAAAACCAGATGACTTAAAAAAGGTTACCTTGAAACGCCCCAATTTTTGGTCATCGCTGTAATTGAAAAATTCAAAGCCAGATTTCGAAAGAATTGCGACATCATATAAAAATTCACAATCAAAGAAATATTCCATGTTATATTGTAAAGAGGATAAAAATATGATGTTAGAGGGTCTGAAAATATTAAGCCAAACAAAAGCTTCAAATTATCAACACTGCTATATGTGATAGTGGGTTGAGAATTTGAAGCCTTTTTAGATAAACTGAAAAATCACCCAAAGAAAAAGCAAATTTTTACAGTCTGCTTTATTCAAGAGTTTCATAATTTATATAATTGCTTTACTAAAGAATTCCTCAAACTAACAATAATAAAAGTTTTGAGAAAATTTTTGAAATCCACATGTTGGAATAGTGACATTCTTTTTGTATCATAAAATATTCTTTTCATAAGTGATAAACCAGATATTGTGGATATTGCAGCGAAGGCCAATGATGAAGTAAATCAGCAGCATATATGGAATCTGGTAATAGACAGAGAATTCTATTATAAGATAAAGATGCACTATAGCAGTATCATTTAGTGCTACTGTTCAAATAATTTGTTGAATGATATGATTGGTCTTTGACAGTGGCAATTAGAAACTAGTAAGATTCGTAGGATTGCTTTCAAGTGGTCATTTTGAAAAAAGTAATATTTTTAATCTAATATTTCATGCTATAACATAAATAAAAATAATTCCAATCATACGTTTTAGCATTATTTACCAAACCTTTCAGAGCATAGCATCGTTCAGATTACGAAAAACAAGAGCCGAGTATCCAAGTGTCATACTATTTATGTTCTATATAGGGTCCATGCCTAACAAAATGAAAACTACCGGTAATTAAAATTTATTTTGCCAATTTAAGAGATATTCTCAACCCCTCTAACTAGTCAAGTTGATGACTGCGAATTCAATGCTCTATTCAATTTGGTTATTAATAAATAATATTTTGATTTATAACAAAAAAATATTTAGATATAATATATTTGAAGATTCGTTTAAATTAGATTTCAAATTTTGAAAGTAACGTAGCAGGTATTTGAAAATTCTTATCTTCAATATAAGATTTTAAATTCAGAAACTAAAGCATATCGAATTTACTCGTAAATATTATCAAAGAATATGCACTACCGCAGGTTGATAAGGTGGTAATATTAAGCAATATTGTGACATGAGTTCCAAAATACAAATGAATATTATTTTCAGTAAAATCAGATTTGATATGGAATAGGTAGAAAAGTCTAGACATGCATCTGCATAGATTACGGAGCAAACCATCCATCAATCTGTGTGACCACTGACCAGGGTCCTGTGGTAATGATTGAAAATTTATAATACTGTAACTAAGAATGTCCTTATTCGTACAGTTCAAATTATAAAACTCTGTTCAAAAAGTAATTTTGTTTCTCAATTATTCTTATATTGATTCACCTGCAGTGAAATCATGATGCAAAGTGGGTGAATATGGTCAAATTTCCGCATTTTCAATTATCTGAAACATTTTTTTATTTATATAAAGAATTTTGAATCTTGTTTAAAAAACTAAACTATAAGGACAAGCTTAATTGCAGCTTGAAATTCAAAACAAAAGGCAAAAGTGTCACTCACTATCTGATTCTCATGTATAAGTTAATCTTATTAAAGAATAAAAAATTTAAATCATGCTCAAAATAAATTCAAGGCAAGTAGGCATGTGCTCAACACAGTGCACATCACCAAAAATAAAATATTTCTATTGTAGCTATCCATAATAAAGAAATTAATGAAGGTGGAAGTTCAAAACCTTGTAAGTGTCAGATGTAATGAACTAATTAATTTGATATGTATATTTCAAACCAAAATATTGTTTTGTCAAAAGCAAGCCACACATAAACTATCTTCGTCAAAAATTTAGCACGTAAGCAAATTTTTGTAAACAAATTTTTCGCCGCAATTTATCAGTGGCAAATAAAACGCCACCAGATTATGTTTTTTGCAGTTACAAGGATTTGTACTTTCATCCTTGGTCGCTTGAAACACATGCATCTCAATCTGAAATTTTGGTTTGTCGAACACGAGTCAAAGCTGGACCACAATCCCAGAACTCAGAATGTTTGAATAAAATTTTTCTAAATGGGATATAATACAGATATATTATTCAGGATCTGTGTTATTAATACCATTAGTTTCCTCAGCATGCTCAAAGTTCTGTTTCAAAGAATCAAGTTCCTCATCATCTTCTTCATCCTCATCCTCCTCGTCATCATCTGTTACTTCCCCACCCAATGACCTGATTTTACCTTTGTAAGATTCAATCTTAGCCTCTTGATCGGATAAAAGAATCAATAGATCTTCTTGTTCCTTTTTGAAATCTTCAGCTTGTGATTTAGATTCTTCGGCTTTGGTATTGGCTTCAGAAACTTGCTGTACGGGATTCTCTTCCTTATTTCGTAAAACAGTGAGTTGTTCTTCAACAGATGTTACTTTATCCTGAAGTTGTACATTTTCCTGTGTTGCACTATTTAAACGAGATTCAAGATCGTGCATCTTTGTTTGCATTGATGTCTTTTCGGCAACAAGAACATCATAAACCTCATCAGTCGTATTTTGGGATCGTGATCCTTCTGATAACACTCTAGTTAGTTCATCATCCTTCGCTTGCAGTTGAGATCGTAGTTCATCAACTTCATTTGTCAGTTGTACCAGTCTATGTTCCTGCAATCTTGAATCGTCAGGAACGTTAATAGCGTGGATGCTGTCATCAGGAACATTTGTATTATCTTGTTGATTGTTATTGTGTTGAGTTTCATCAGAAGAAGAAAGTTGAAGAGAACGGATTTCTAATCCATCGAGATCATTACGTAACTGTTGTATAG
Source organism: Styela plicata (assembly GCA_963675895.2). NCBI lineage: Eukaryota > Metazoa > Chordata > Ascidiacea > Stolidobranchia > Styelidae > Styela > Styela plicata. Next base: position 4,241,359 of record OZ023138.1, read on the forward strand.
CGTTTTCTTTCTCTTCTAATTTAGCATTTTTTTCAGCATTTTCCTGCTTCAACTCCTCTAGTTGTACATTCAAAGATGATAATAATTCTGCAGCATCACTAACACCATCACCAGATGAGGCATTGTGCATTGTTTTCAGGACATTATATTGGTCCTTCAGTTGTTGTACCTGTGTTGTACGTTCGTCTAAGTTTCCCTTTGTCAGCGATAACTCTGATTCGAGATCTGATACACGAGCTCTTAATTCTTTCAAATCTGTATCTTGACTTCTTATCAATGTTTGATATTCTTTTATAATAGAATCATGCGCCTTTATAGCAGCTTTGGATTCCTCTTCTTTTTTAACATCTTCTAGATTCGAAACCATTTTTATAATCTTATCTTCCAAGTTTTTGAATAACTTGGTGAAATTGTGATCAAACAACATATTATCAGAAGAAGGTGCAACTGGTTGAGAACGTTGAAATGCTTTAGAATATAAATCATGTTTTGTAACTGCAGCAAGCGTATCGCAAAATCTTTCAATCCCAACTCTAGCAACAATTAATTCTATCAATGACTCCTTCGTGCACTGTGGCACTGATCCATCATTATCAACAATACATATTCCAAGTAAAAGAGCACACACTCCATGTAAAATATGATCCAATTCGTTTCCATGCTCAGCAATTTGACTCAAAAAGAATGGAACAGCATCGGAATCATGAAGCAAATGAGACACGGCAATGGGACATCCAGATAACCAACTACACAAAAGAATAAGAAGACCCATTCTACTTTGTATACTCGTAGATTGCCTGATGATATTTGTTATTTGCTGAAGGAGAGATATAGGAGGATTACCGACACTAGTGGCAAGTTGTACTCGTAATAATTGCTGTTTCATTTCAAGGTTGCGATGCAATGCGTGGGAAAGAGCAACAGCAGAACACCAATTCGACAGTGAATCAGATGCAGCGAACAAACCACCACAAAGTAATTGGCCAGCAGAGATTTCTTGAGGTTGCAGTGATGAAGGAAGAAGAGTATTAACAATTTTTGACTGTCCAGTTGGGTTGCCATGAAGAAAACACTGGAAACAATACAAGACTGCACATCTCAACTCGAAAGGTTGTTTGTCATTGACCATTGACATCAATAAAACTACAATTGCAGGCCGAGGTGGTTCACAAGGAGCATACACAGATTCAAACATAGCTTGATTTGGTTCACAACCTCTAATTACTTCTGACACTGTATTGATAGTCTCTGTTAATATATCTGCAGGAACACCTGTGGCCATCAACATATTACAAAGTCTTTCTAATAAGCCACATTGTTGCATCACAAGCTGACAAGAAGATGTAACATTAGATGGATTGGATGGTGCAACAAGTGTTCTGATAACTTTTATCATCAGATGCAAATTAGCAACTTTTTGTGCAGACCAAACAGACTCTGAATCAATTTCAAAGAATGGTGTTAAACGTTGAACAAATGAACCTTCCTTGAAAAACTGCTGATTTGATGTGTTACGATTCAGTAAATGCATCAAAAGTAAAAGACAATCTTCTACAACTACTCCTCCGTCACTCATCCCTTCTGCTCGAATAATATCCAAGACAATATCAAAGCCATTTTCAAAAGCGATGATTTTTTGAATGTTTGAGTTGCCGCGGGTCAGTTCAATCAAAAGTAGTAATGCATCATTGCGAATCACTTCTCTTGAATCTGTTAGCAAATCGATGAGACGAGAAATACCCATGGGTTTCATCAGCACAACATCTTGTATTTTTCCAGGTTGACCCTTCAATAGTGATATCATGAGTCGAAGTGCTGACAGTCGAACACTGAAATCATATCGCTCAATAAAATCTAATATAAGAACAATATTTTTATCTTCAGCAATAAACTGTTCAACAAAAGCACGAGTCAACTCTGGTTGAGGAACTACGTCCTCATCTTCCTCCATGTCAGACATGAGATTACACAATGTGTCGAGAGCATATGCAACCATTTCGTCATCATTTGCATCTTGTTCCAATACGGTAGATATGTGAGACATTCCTTGTGTGCCAACTTCATACCTGAACTTTCTCGATAGCGATTTTAGAGCACGAACAGCATCTCGGCGGTCCTCAAGAAGAGTAGACGAAGCTACGCGATCACAAAGCCTTGATACAGTCTCAGCCCCACTAGGCTGTTGTTCATCACTTCCTTTAACAAATGATTTGAAGTAATTCATATTTGAATAATACCTATTGATTGAAGGAGATTTTTATATTTTAATAGGGGTAGCAAAAAAGTGGTGTCGCAGAAAGATGTCCTATATAACAAGTAGAATATTATTGACTTAGTGTTCGTTGTTTTTCAAAAATTTAACTAGCAAAGTTTTTACAACTATGTTTATCAAATTTTTAATTTTTATCTTGTGATATACTGTTTAACTTCAAGGTAACGGACTCTGCATGCACTCTTCACAGGCATGCCAGAAATGTATCATCTCAATAAATTGTATGAGAATTATACAGCTAATGCTCCCCAGGCCAAATTGAGATGATTTTTAAAATACCAGCATATTTAGCTCTGTTACTGGCTACTATAACAGGGGTGTTGATGATGTTGATTATATTAGCACATTACACTAAATGGCAGTTTCCACAATTCTGTGTACCACAAAATATTAATCTTTGGGTTCATTTCCACTTATGGAACTTTTTGGGTGCCTGATTGTGCTAGATAAAAAGCAACTAGTCACCAGAAGCAAAAAAGGTTTACAATTTTTACAATGAAGTTGTGGATTTTTAATCCTACAAGTATATGCTTTTCTGAAAATTTAACTTCAACGAAACGCTATTTGTCAAAATGGTGTTTAGTTATTGCTCCTTTCATTGCCCTAGAAGAAGTAATTGTGAATTTTTATGGGAAGAAGGAGTTGTTTTTACCCCAACTATGGTGATGTTTTACCCAGAGTGACCAGGTGACTATATATTAATCTTTAAAAAATTGCTATCTCTAGTGTGCTTTCACTGTCATGTAGTGTGCAGCATAACTATGTTACTCCTAATTATTCTGTATCAACCAATTTGACTACAATAAAGTAGGATATTTAGTACACATTTTAGTTATTTTAAGAATTTGTTCACTTCCGATTTTGGCCCAGCGATTTTACAGGACACAAATTTTAACTATACTTTATAGTATTATTAGAATCTTAGACGAACAGTTTGAGGCAAGCATGTATGTATTTATGTTTATTTGTCTCAAGCAAAGGATTGGAGATAGCAGGAAAAACACAATAAAAAAGGTATAATTGAGACGGGCTATAAGCACAACACCCGGTTGGCCTAAACTGATATAACGATTAAATAGAAGAAAATGCAGATATATACAAATAATAATGAGGAACTTGCTAGTTGCATGAGAAGGGAACGGTGGAATAAGACCAGAATAAAGAAAAAGGTGACTACAGTTGAGGGGAAAAAAGAAAATAAGTATTTATCAATCATAACCAACAATCAACTATCTCCATGGGATATCACAGCTACCATACCATAGGCGCTACAAGGCTAAATAAAAACAGTTTGACGTTATTAAACAATACCTCTTACACAAACAATTACCTAAATGGCAACGAATTGCTGAATATTTAATTTCCCCTTGAAGGCAGCAATAGATTAACTGTCTTAATGGGACATTTAACGTGATTTGGAACTTTAATTAGGCTATGTAAACTAGAGCAAGCAAACGTGTGTTAGGCCTACTCTTTTTATTCTTTATTTTAAACTTCTTCTCAGTTCTATTTAAGTTATGTTTTGTTTGATTTCCTGATAACTCTCCAATTTGATAGGCAGATAGGTACCGTAACTTATATTTATTTATATTGGCTGTTGTGCCGATAGAGGTGTCAAAATAAACTACCTATGTCTGGGTATGCAGGTATATGTCTCTGCCAACTACTGACTATGTCCATGCATACGGTACACACCAGCAGACAAGTGCAGGAGAGTTTGTGGTTCTCCATGTGCTGTGTGTTGAACTTTTTTTTCATTCTTTTAAATTCTTCGAAGCGAAAATTCATTTCCATCGTTGTGTATGCAGCTGCCCTAACCTATCTATCAATTTCATATAAATGTTATTTTCAGTTTTACTAGCCCAATCTAAATTAAGTTCAGTATTCCGGGAAATCAAAGCGAACGCGGCATTTCTGCAACATATACACAGCACAGAGTACAAGACAAAACAACAAGGCAAGCGTACAGCGTAGTAACCTTTCACACTCTTCGGACACGTCAAGCGAAAATTATGACGCAAAAGTAGGCTTGTGTTTGCCACGGTCATCTTTTTATTCTCAACTTTTCATTGTGACTTCCTAATTTCATTCAAAAATGGCTAAAATTTTTAGAAATCTAGAATTCCATTATAAAATTGGAATATAAAAAACATGTCAAATCTGGCCCATGATGGCATTTAACACCACAATATCACTTTGGCCTCGCTTATTTCGCAGTGTTGCCCAACTACAAAACATGCAGAAATGAAGGCATAAATTCACCTCGGTATCATCATTATCAAATTGTTATGAGTATTAAAATCCAACAGTAGTAAATCCCTTCATGTCAAATATTACGAAAAATATATCTGAAATTATTTAGAGTATTGTTAAACCATTGTATCATATTGTAAATATTTTTGATCAATCTATGTTACGATGGCTTTATCTCAAATACCAAAACGAAATCCTTATAATAATTCATATCAGTAACAATAAAAAGTAGAATCAGTATTGTAATTTGGCTGTCTCGGGCAATAATTCAAGTAGTGCATGTCAGAATCGCTGATCTAAAAATGTGCCACTGTTACGGTGTATTTAATTTGGCTCGAGAAATTTGGCACAAACGCATTGAAAGGCGATCCTCATCTTTTCCATTCGTTTCCTTTTATTTCTATTTCACCTCTCTTCTGTTTTACTTACTGCTTTTACATACTTTTTTTCATTTACATTTTTTCGCTTGTCTTTTAACTTTACTTATAGTATGAGTGTATGTGTGTTTGGAGCCCCTTTATTTTATTTTTATTTGCATGGGAGGGTGGTGCCTTATGATGCGTGTGCTGGCCGAATTTGGTAACATTTATATATTTTTTGAGGTGGGCAAGCACGCGTTACTCTCTTTGAATGTTTCTTTGAAACTTATATCCTGGCACTTTATTTTAGGTTTTGTTTTCCTGTCTGATAACTCTCTAATGTGCTAGCCCAGGGGTGGGCAAATTTTTTTGTACTGAGGGCTACATTTAAAAAAATTTTGCAGTCGGGGGGGGGAGGGTCGCACACTCACAAAGTAGGAAATTGACTTGGTGTGTAAATAAACACATATTCATATTAAACACAATTTTTTTATTTCACATTCGGGTACAAAACTAGGCAATCATCATCACAAAAGTTAATGAGACTTGTGCAACTGTTCACAGTTTTTGACAATCTTCTGGAAATTGGGAGCAAGTTTGCTTGTAGACATCCTCATAACATGATTAGGAAATTTTGCAAGTGCCGGCGGGCCGCATAAAATGGTTTCACGGACCGCATGCGGCCCGCGGGCCGTAGTTTGCCCACCCCTGTGCTATACTATCTTTATTTGTACCGCTTTTTGTGTTGACATAGGTGTCAGAATAAACTATGTCTGTGTAAGATAGATATGATAAAATTTTATTTCGAAATTTCTGCCTTACCGTCATAAAGATTATAGAAAATACTCTTAGAGATATAGTGATTGGGGCCAACGATATCGAGCAAAAACATATAACCTTTGATTACTTTTAAAATGGTCCTGTGAATTCAAACATGGTTGCGACAGATGATGAGTTTAAAATATTATGATAATTTTTGTAAACAAAACACAATACGCAATAGTCTAAAACTAATCTGCAGTCATGAATGAAAAAAGTGAACTTAAAGGTAAAAAACACAACACTATCTGAGAATATAATGTGTCGGGCGTTTCGCTCATACTCTTGTCAAGTAATCTAATAGTAACACGCTGCAGTTAAAACAAAATACAAGTTAGACAAGAAGTTCATTCGGACGTTGCTTTGAGTCTTAAATTGAAGAAGTGATCTACTGATCTGTCCTGTTTGACCGCCGACTATAGTTCAGTTTGCACATGTCTTCGGCTGTTGCAACAGTTCTTTATTTCAGTTTCCAATTTTTCATTTTAAGGTTAGAATATAGTAGCAAGCCTGTGCGATAAGGTTTGTTTTGAAGTAATTCTGATGCACGCATTTTTGCATTGTTATGTCCGCATTCCAAATTAGATTTCCATTGCGTTGTGCCAGGGCCGGGCTCAAATGTAAGTTAATATTTTATATAAATTTATCTGGTACAAACATCCTCTTCATTTTCCTTAGATATCAGGGCCCAAAAAGTATTAATACTTAATACTCGATACAGATATTGAAAAATCTATGACAACTGAAATGATATGTCACATAATTGCCAATTCTACAGCACTCATATGGTGTATTTCACTTATACCACAGCCTTTTAATTTTATATATAATATCAATGGATAAAAAACAGCTCTCTGATTTAAAAGGGTTCGCGACGGATTAAAAATTGATTTACCACGCAGTCCTACCCCAATTTTTTTCACCTTTAGAATAAGTAGGATAGGATTTCCTTTTTATCCTGCGCAAGAGGAAAGCCGAGTGTTCAGCTTAACCACAAGGCGAACCACGGCCTCTCGTGCAGACCTGTGCGTGGAATTTATGAACTTCATTTTAACCTCAAGAGCAAAATTTTGGCTGCGCATGGACATAGTTCGTGGAGGAAGCCGTAAGCATCGCTTACGTGAACCACCGTGCACCGGTGAGGCGTCCAGCATACCTCTCGTATATAATCATCCCCAACGGAATTCGAACCCAGAACGCTAATGCGTAGCTCGAAACGTATTCCTAACGCCTTTACTGACTGGTTACGGGTTCATACATTCAGTCCATCCTTCGAATAAGTAAGACAGGATTTCATTTTTACCCTGCGGAAGCGGAAAGTCGAAAATAAAGCTTAATCAAGTGGCGAACCATTTCTCATTTTTCCTGTGAGTGAACTTGGTTAGTGGAGGAAGCCATAAGCAGTGGTTTTGTGAAATAACCGCCAGGCGCCAACATACCTCTAGCATATAATCACCTTCCCCCATGGGATTCGAAATCAAACGCAAGCAGCAGTGGCTTATTCCGGATCTTTAAATGGAAGAGCTAAAAATTTCGAAGTGGTGCTATGCAACCCCCCCCTCCCACACTAGTGACTGCAAGTGTATTAACAGTCAAGCTTTATGTGTCAAGGATTAACCAGGCATATTGCAGTTGCTTAAAATTTTATTATAGTAAATAATTGTGGAGAAAATACTGCCCGTACTATTGCACGCAAAAATTATTTGAAAGCACAATATTATAGAACATGAGATTCCAAAAATTAGCCATAAAAGCAAACATTGAAGATTCACACAAGTAAATTTTATTGAAATATAAAGAGTACATTTGCTTAAATGAGAAACAATTATGAACTTAATTTTAAGCTCAAGGGCAAAGACCAAAATATTTGGACTCAATAAAGATGACAAAGACCATTTCCATGCTGTTTGCAAGAGGATTCAGTTTTGAAAAGTCATTGTAATGGGGATAGCAAGGTTGCTATAGCTTATCAGTGCAAGTACTTCGATGATTTATATCTAACAAAACTTATTTCTTGTGAGGATTGCGCCAGGTTTTGTCAAGCATGGGCCATAAATTGGTCGTATATGGACCATCAATATCACCGCAAGAAATATCATACTTTGAAATGTTGAATTTTGAACAGCACATACATAAATGCTACTGTCGATATAGAAGAAATATTTACATTTGTATAAAGCATCACCAACACTTTCACTTCCATATTTATTCAATATTTAGAATAACTGCAACGCAAAACAACCAGCATGTGCAGTAGGTTTTCACATCTTTTTGCAAGTAATTTTATGCATTTATCATTTTGTTTGACGTTTATATATCTCGCAGATAGTAGCACCAATTTTAGCACAAAAAGTTCTGCTGAATCAAATGATTATACAGTCCAGTCACAAGTTTTTGCTTTGCCAAGCATGAGTCTAAAATGAATCAAGCTTTGATAACACTAGATTTCTGTGTGACAAGTGTTCTGCAAGGTAATATTCAGTATTATATTAGACAATACTGAAGTTATATGCTTCTTTCTTCTGTACTTGGATGATCTTCCTCGGAATAAGCTTTCTCGTCCTCCATTCTTCTCCTCATTTGTGGGGTAATGATCATGTCCAGTTCGGCCTCCAATGTTTCATGTCGATACGCCATTCGGATATCAGGAACGTTTGTTCGTCTGATGTCATTTCCCGCAGCACCTTCAGCTAGATAGCGAGGGCCTAACCAGTACTGCTTGAACTGAAAAGAAAAATTGCTAAGCTTATATATAGCCAATACAGCTCAAATAAAAAAAAAAAAACTTCGATTGGCTTAAATTTCTAGTAAAAATTTTACATCAAATTTTTCATAGTTTGATCCCAAGAATGTTACCAAGCCAGTCACACACAATGGGAAAGTCTTATTAAGTCCATCTATATCAAGGAGCAATTTAAAAACTAATATTTAAAACAAAATATTTGATACTCAACAGCAAACTGTTACTTCACTTTTGTAAGGGAATTGGTCATGTATTGAAAGTAAATGACACAAAAAGATGAAGGATAAAAACATACATCGTGTGGAAAGCTGCTCATCGTGACACTGTTTCTTGCTAACTCGCACATATCACATGAACTCAACTTCCAAACTTGAGCAGCAATGCTGTACTCTTCCATCAAAGGTTCCTGAAAATCAAAAATAGAATTAAATTTATGGGTTAATCACGCCATGCCCTGCTAGTGATATAAGGTCTACAAATTAAAATTCTCTGAATGGGATGTGCGTGTAATTCTTCATCAATTTTTTTAAAAAATTCGAAAATAAAAACTGTCAAGTTTGTTTTTTCGGTATAGTATCAAATATATGCTCAGTGCATCGCATGCTGGTGATTGCTGGAATCACATGTTTGAATCAGAGGTGGACCGTTATGTGATTAAGTCATAATCTAAGCTTTCCTAGTAAGAAATATTTTATGCATGTTTTGTTAAGCTTGAGTCACTGATAGATCGCGCCGACGAGGCGTGGTTCGTCTGCGACTCATGCTTGACAAGATAAAATTTATAATTGGATAGGATAAAGAAGATGTCATTCACTCATACAAGAATCCAAGATAACAGCGACAGGTTGGTCATAAAATTTCAACAAAAGAAGAAGAATGTATACTCTTACCAAAAGGAAACAAAAGTGGTGGCAGATGATTTTATAATCGCCCAGGACAGATACCATTCACTGTACTTTAACATGGAAGTACGATTTCATTCCAAATTTTTCCATTTAGAGTGTAGTTGCTTGTACTAACTCCCTCTAGTAGATATCTGCAATCTGAATGGTCTTTTTTTAGACACTGTTTCCGGCCTTGCCTAAAGCAACTTCATTAAATGAAGGATTTACAATAAAAAGATATATTCACCTTAGTGAAGTGAAATTGTAGTGGATCATCCGTGGACAGTGATACGAGGAGACCACGTGCCAAGTAGTCTGGAAGAGGATTTCGATGATACGACAGAAATAGATGATTATTGCTGAGAGGAGACATTGCAATTGGAATTTGTGCCAAATAATACAAATATTGCAAGACTGGAGCCTGAAAAATAAAATTGCAGATTAAGGATGTTGACAGAATTGGTATCTTGAATATTCTTTTGAAATTTCAGATAATTGACTTGATAACGGCATTTTGTGAATATTTTATACATTTTGCAGCAAAATCTTGACATATATAATGAGGAGGATATAAGGATATAAGGATTTTTTGCCAACGGAGTCTTTCCAGAATAATAAAGAAGATTGTTTGAGAATAACAATTATTGGGATAAGGACGAAGCTGAACCGAAAAAAAAATGTTTTTGTTCAAGCGTTTGCCACCTACTTTTGTTCTATCCATCAAAAATTTGAATATTTGAAAGGAAAGATCAATCTTGAAAACTATACTAGTACATGAAGTGCCATTTCAAACAAAACAATAAAAAACTTGTTTTAGACAGATGCTGTACACTACAGACAAGTCCCAATTAAAATTTTTAGGAGAATTAGTCCTTGGCAGTTTGTTAATACCTTGTCCTGAAAGGAGAATTTTGTTCGAAATCATTTGCCAACCATGTTGTACATCCTGATCATGCTCATTTCTGGATTCTAATATGCTATAAAGCATATCTTGATATCGGATCCCAATCGGGAAAATTTTTATCAAACACATTTTGTAAGCGTGGGGCACTGATGGATCGCGCCAATTAGGCACGGTCCATCTGTGGCTCATTCTTAGCAAAGTAAATTTTCTTACTATGATATTCTAACAAAACTGCCATATACGATAAGCAAAAATAAACTTGTTACAAACCTTTCTGAGAAGAAGTCCATGGCTTATGTTTTCTGCCAACATATAACTGGTGATCAAGTGATGCACTGGACCTGCCTCTCCAGAATGTGGCCTCAGATTGAAAATAGAAAATCCTCGTTCTCTGTAAAAAAAAAAAACATTTATTGGTATAGATAAGATTGCATACTTTAATTCAATTCGATGGGCAAACAAGATTGGGCCAACCATGGTTTGTCTCGCAGAATAGAAAGTAACCATGAGTAACACAGTGTGGAATTCTATTGAATTAGTCAATTAGATATTTCATTTCATCAGACATACACCGCCTGCTCTGTAAGTTGTGCAGGGTTCAGAATTGTCACTGTATTTCTTGAGTGTCGTAAGAGGCGACGAAAAGAAAACTAAGAAGCGGTGTATGATTTTTTTACCACAGAGGGCAGACACTACTCACTGCACTTTGTTACAATGGTTCAGTACCCTCAAGAATTCTGACTTTTGCCATTGTCAAAAAAGAACTTACTTTCGAAGCTGATTGAGTACAGCTATGTTAGCATACATATAATAGATATAATATGAGTAAGGTGGATTGTCACCCTTCCAATTCTCAGGATATGGAGAATCCCTTGTAAAAACATGGTGTTCACTTTTCGATTCATCATCAACAGAATCAAAACCAGTTACCTGAGAAAAACATATATAAATACATGAAACCAGCTACAATTACCAGACAGGACTGTCATGGACAGCATAAAGAATATAATAACAAAAATATTAATCACCTTTTACTGGTAAATATCTTGACTAATCAGTAGAGAGACAACAAAAAGCAACATCGTATTAAAGAAGGCTATAGCACAGTAAATTATCATTAAAGACTAATTTTTACTGAGAGTTTTTGACGATGGAGCATACGTACATTCATAATATGTCAAAGTTTTGAAAAATTGTAATATTATACTCACATGCTGAAGAAATAGATGAAGTTCTGGATGTGACGAAGGATCAATAGTTGCCTCAAACAATGGTTTGAATAAATTTTCAATGACCTGACTGAAGTTTTCCAATGCTTTCTTCGCTCGGTACACATCACTTTGAATGAAAAATATAAGTAAGTTACTTAAAACAAAAGATTAAACAAGATGACACGATAAGTGTCTACAAATCAACATTATAATTTATAAAGCATGGGTCATTGATGGACCGCACCTTCACATGGCCAATGCTTAACAAAGGATATCGAGCAAAATATTTCTGATTACGCTTTTCTGTACACATAAATAGTTCCCCATGACCGAGAATTCAAATGATCCCGAATTAATTCCTAAAAATGAACTAGATTTAATAAAATAGTAACAAGAGCAGCTGTTTTTTCTACTTTGTTTGCAACAAAAAGTTAAAACATGCAAAACAAAGAGAAATTATTATTTGAATCGTTATCTCACCGCTTTATTTTATGGAAATACATACAAAACAGACAAAATCCATCCATGGAATGATTATAATTAATGTTCTCCAAACCTTGGATCCGGTTACCCAAATCCAATACTGACAGATGTATATTATGGTAAAATAAAACCAATTGAATACTTTTTTAAACTTACAATAATCTTGGAACTTGTATAAGCCATCTGACGTTATCACTGTATACATCATGTTCAACAGCCCATTTCGCTAATTTATCCCATTCTTCTGTATTTCTTCCATATATTGATAACCTTAGCTCAGCGTGTTGATATTTACTTTCTTCTAAATCATTCATTACTTCCTGTAAAAAAGAAAACGATATTACGATCTCAGTAGGATATTAAGAGTTTTTATTACACATCTTACTAAAGTTGTTCTAGGAAGTGAGACAATGAAAAGATCACCGTGTCAAGTCTCAAAAGGCACTGTAGGATTGACTTTATTTTTGCCCCTGTCTTTGTGTTAGAGGAACCTAAAAATAAGCAAGAAGTAATGTATGGTTCAATTATCTGTCAGAGTAGCACCAACCACTTATCTGCGTCCTGTTGTAGCGGTTCCAGCAATTTCACTCTAAGTGGTAAACATATTTAGACAGGCCTGACTCACAATAATAAAGGCAGTGAGTGGTATCTACCATGGGGAATGGTTAGACCACCCACCATGTTATTGTTTTCTTTCAGTCAATCCATACAGCACCAGAAAAAAGTTAAAGAAATTCTAAAGTATTTTCAGTTCACGATGCAGTTGATGGTTTTATTCTTTTCATATTAGCAAATTTTAGTTCATTCTTTATAGTGCCTTGCTATATGATAAGAAATGAATATAAAGTATGATGGCTATTTTACCTTAATAACATGCCCAAAGAATTTGCCGCCGCAATAGTTATCTGTTTTGATATAAATTTCTCGGAGAACACTCTGTCCTATAGGATTATACTTGGAGTTGAACTTATCAAATCTGAAAAGAAATAGACTTAATAATTGATCATCGTATATACAACAGTAACCACCTTTCACCAAAAAATGCTAGGATTATCCTCATTTTTTTCATTGTCACTGAGCAAATAACCCTGATCAAGGTTCGGTACCAGTGGCCACTTAAAGGCAAACAGAGTTAGTTTAGTTACTAAAGAAAGGTACAAGCTTTATAGTTAGGCTAGGCATAGTTGTACACACTGGGTTGAATTGTGGGTATGATTTGATGAGCAGGACTTGCCTGTACCCGAACCAGATATCTTCAATCTGCGATGCCAACATGATAACCAAAAGGCGCCTAGTTTATTTACTATATAAATGAAATGATTCAATTTCGGTATCTCAGATGAATTGCTGATATTTGGCCACAGTTTGCAAATAATGGTAAGTAAAACCAAATTACTTTAATTAGTATTTTAATAAAGACATCCCCGTCACTAACCTGTGAAATAAATTTCTGTCCGCATGAACATCTAATGTATCAACGCTGAGATCATAAGCAGTTACATTGATGGATTGAAACACCTGAGAACAGATGAATAGAATCATTTATTTTTGAAAGAACGGAAAATTTTTAAGTGTCTGGTAGTGATATAACGATAAAAAGAGCTTAAAAATCATTCAAAAATGCAACGAAGTAGCAGTCTGTTGATGATATAAAGCTTTTTTGATCATCCAAAGAAAATGATGCATATGTTTCGGACGCCAGAAGCAAAAATGTTTAGCCACCATGTACTATCCTATCAAGTTTCCTGCGATAAATACATTAGAAAAAATATAAACAATTATTATAAAAGCACAGAAAATCTAAGACACAGGGATATATTTGGCAATTTTTTTCCATTTGATATTACTGTTCACTGGTGTACCTATGAATTTATTTACTCAATGTTCCAAAATACACTCAAAAGCAGAAAAGACTCGATTCATCAGTTTCCAAATAACTTTTATAAGTGAAAACAAAATTTGGAACATTTGAGTAATTTAAGCAAAGCATTAAAGTGAATTCGACATTCCACCACCAAATTTATTGATTACCAAAGTAAAATGTCTCAAATTCAGAACAAAGCCACACTTGAACACAAATATTACAATCGCATCAATATTTGATGAGTTTTTATGAATATTCGAGTATGTGATCGTGAATATACTTTTTTGAAATTCATAAAATCTAGGTTATCACAATGAAATCTTTTTACATTATGCAGGAGTTTCTCGTACATAATCAAGGAAGTGGTTCATCTCATTTCAGCGACAATATTTTGAATTGGAACACACTTTCATTTTTTAGCAAAATCAGAGAATAATCGCAAAATAAATCAGAATTCAAGAAATTTCTGATATTTGACCATTTTGCAACAAAATCACAATTTAGGTCAGATTTCAAAGTTTAATTTTGTATACAGGTATATGATGATTTCACTGCAAATGATGAAGTTTGTGAATAATCGCAAAATCAAATTATTTTCAAATCTACTTCTGAAATAACTATTTGACTAAATAGTTGGTGTTAATGCAATCTTAAAAACCCCTACCATATTGTTAACTCAGTAAAAACAAAATACAAAAACCAACCTCTTCCAATGTGAATGTTTTTCCATCTTTCATATACACAACGTCATCGGCATTCTTCTTCAATGTCTTTTTGATAAAACGCAACAAATGTTTTTGATTCATACACGCTGACGCATGAATATGAGTGTCAACCTGTAAAAATAGCAAATTGGCCTGGTTAGGTAAGTTGGTAATACAGTTAGAAATGTGTTCTTACTTCAGAGCTATGTATTTCTAATAGACCTGGGTTTAAATTATGTGTGAGACGATTGTATGTGGGAGGAATCATCGACAACTTCTTCAGTTTTGTTTTTGAATATTAAAATTTGAGCAAGGGGTGGAACAAGTAACGGCCACTTATTTGCAAAGAGAGATGATTTGATTCCTCTCCGGTGGCCCAGATTAGGTTCTTTTCTATTTCAGACATTTTTGACACGAACCACAAGATTTTGATATTTATATTGTCGTTATCACCCATCATAATTATTACCAAAACACTATATAACACCATGAAAATTTGACACAAGTAATGGTTTTACAGAAAAATGGAACAATTTAAGATTAATCGAAAAATAAAATTAATTTGAATCCGAATTCCAGAATAACTGACTATTCAGATAAGGATATCCCTAATTAAAGACATCTAAGAAAACACTTACTTTTCTTGCATTATAAAAATCTCTGTGTGGAACTTCTTTTTGGGAAGCAAGTTCTTTTGTTTCGTTTAGAAGAACATGCAGTTGAAACTTGGATGATAGATAAGATAAACGACGATAACAGAAAGTTTTACTAAAAAAAAAAAAAAAAAAAATTATAATAATGACAGTGAGTTGTAAATTGCTAACTGGGAATGATTGAATCGAAACACTGTAGTTTATAGCACTTACTCTACTTGGTGGGCCCGATTGCCTAAGGATTATCACGTTGGCACTGCGGGTTGAAAAACTTGGATTAATCTATGCCCCCACTCAATCCAGGGAGTCATAATTTTGGTAGGCTAAGACAAGCCTGAAAGACCATATCTTTCAAACAACTCTTAACTAGAGCTGGGTGGCATTAGGTATATTTTGTACCAGCACACCGGCGCCAAAATGTTGGTTTTACCAGTATGCCAGGTCATTTTCTGCTATCAAAAAACATTCTAATGTGTCGTTTTGAAGAGCGTGGGGCGAGACCTAGTCAGGTGCATACCTCTAAATGCAGCCGGGACCTTGTTTCATGACATTGTAAAGTCCGCCCAGCACTAACTCTAACCCTGCCTTAACAGGCCACTGGTAAAGGGCCTTGGTCAGCGTGATCCACTCCAGAGAGGGAGACTGGTTTTGTAAAGCGTGGGTCACTAATGGATCGTGACATGGAGGCGCGGGCCATTAGTTGCCCATGTTTGACAAATTTAAATATTTTGCTGCAAAATGGAGGGAATTGGACGAAATTGGAAAATGCAACTCTACTGATCTTTGTGAGTGAGATATAGTTTAAACAGTATTGTAGAAGGTTTCAACATTTCAGATATTGCTAATATTTGACCATATTATTTTGCAGCGAGGTAATTTATGTAAAAATTTTCAAAAAAATGAATAAATGAAATGATTTTACAGCAAAATGAATAATTTTGAGAATAATCAAAAACCAATTTACTTTTATTCATAATTTTAGAAAACTTGACTACTCGGACATGGGCAATCTAAATTGAGTCCCATGCTGGACAAAACAATTCTATAACAACCAGATTCACCTCAACAACATATATCTTATATAAGAATGTTGAGCGGCAATGACAACAAATACAATATATGTTTATTAGTGGATACTTACAGAGGTCCATCAACCACCAGCGCCATCATATGGTACAAGTCTCTAATGAACTCCAATAAATCTGGGTACGTAAAATCAATCGGGTCGTTCCTGAAAACATGAAAAAACCATTGGAATATCAAACTTTTAATATCGCTTTACACAGACTAGCAGAATGTCAGTAACTCAGACACCTGAAGGAAATAGGCAATATTTCATAATAAATATCTTCATAAAAGATTAAAATGTCTTAAAGATTAAAGTGTCTTGTTCCAACCAAACTGTGCAAAAAAATTCAAAATCATTAATTCTGCTATGGAATAGCAGTGCTGATGGTTTTGAAAATTTTTGTCTAATCGAAGAAAATGTCTCGCTCAAACATATGTTTAGAATAATTTTAAACAATTCGATTTATTATATCAGGATCTTATTTTTGAGTTTTTGTGATCGATTCATTAAAATATACCTATATGAAACGTTCATTGTGCTGCGACATCCTTGCTAACTGAAATCGAAGCACTCAAGTTATAGCAATGCCGACACACATTTTGAGTTTGAGATACACTGCTTCAGATGATATTAAAAATTAAATTAAAAAAATTAATTAAAAATCAAATTTAAAAAAAATGACAAATTCGAGATAAAATTGGACTTAGAAAAAAATTATTGCGCTCTTCCATTCGACAAGCAAAACAAGAACTAGACATCAGTAAGTTTTCATACACTGTCATTCATTTTTGATTCATGCAGCAAATTTGTGTACCTGGCTAGAGCATGTTCATCTTGATATACATGGTAGACACCGTGAATCAATTTCAATTTGTATCCACAGTTGGTTGGAACATTTTTGAGTTTGTCTTCTGTATAAGGACTCTGAAATTCAGGTGGTGGGTGATAAGGTGCATCTGAAAAAAAGGTTAATACCTCGATTAAATTTTGAATTTGTTTTGCAAAATGAAATTAAAATATTGTCGAACCCTTTTCCGTTATTATCAATCAGAAATTATATTTTGTCAAGCATGATTCACAGATGGACCGCACCTTAGCGGTGCGATCCAGCAGTGACTCATGCTTAACAAAATAAAAAGTCCCAAAATTTTTTTGACAGAGCTAGCATTCTTGATTGAACAAACACCCGTATCCCTGACTTGGAACCGGTAGCTGAACTAGACATTTTACGTCATACACATCAAGTAACACTTCGGCCATTTTTATCGGAATTCACCCTAAGCGAGGCCAGAAGCAGTGCCTAGAAGGAATTAACTAACGGCCACTTAATAGCAAAGCACTACTAAAAGATGTAGTATCAGAAACTGTACTTCTTACGGGAAATATTCCAAACTGAACTGATTCCGCTCCAACAGAAAAGTGATATCTTATTCTAATGATATTAAAATTTCCTGTTTTCAAAAATGATATACTTAAGAACATTATGACGGTATGTATGAGCAGCTATTTATCATCTTAGTGTTTATCAAGTTCATGAGGCAGAATTTGACTAAAAAATACATCAAAAATGATTCATATTTTATTTAATTAGTCAAATCAGTATGGCATCAATTGCAAGTCATATAGGTTGGCGGTTAGATCAACACTTTGCGTATTTCACTTACCTTAGTTAATCGAATGAAGTGTGAGTTCAAACAGGAAATTACCGCTATTTATGGTTAATAGGAATATAGGTTTTAATAAAGTAAATTTGATTTACAAAACTGATCAATTGAATTTGTCTATTGTCTTTCAGAATTGATTCATCGCACTGCTAAGCATTTTATACCGGTATGTAAAACTTAACATTATCAAATTTAAAATAACTTTCGGTCTCACTGAAATAAAAATAAAATGCAATCGAAAAATACTATGTTGTCACCCAGTCAAAAATATTTCGTCCAAACATCTTTTGTTAAGTATGAGTCACTGATGGCACGGTCCATCTGTGGCTTGTGCTTGGCAAAATAAAATTTTCACTGGGATTACACTTCTGCCCAAAAATGACATTGGGTTATTCTATATGTATTACAAGACCCCTTCAATATGACTGAATTTCAGTTTTTTGTAAATATAACCATATGAGTTGAGAGAAATATTGGGATAGTTCACGAAAATATAAATAAAATAAACGCGAGCGTACTTTCACTTATTCCTTCAACATCCGTGCTGTATAAGTCTGGTTCTTTTCCATCAGCCTGAAAAAAAATACAAAAAAAAACTAGTAAAACTAAGGTCAGTTTTGTTTTATACTAGTTTGCTCAAAGTGGAATAGGATGGGATTTAATTTTTATCTGGTGGTAGAGAAAACCTGAGAATACTGCTGGGTGACTCAGTAGCGTGTATGGTGAGCTCAATTGGTAAAGCGTTGGGAAAAGTCTTCAAGCTATGCATCTCTGATCGTCCTGCCATAGGTTTGAATCCTGTGACTCTGTGAGGGATGATTGTATGCGAAAAGTTTGTTGGAAACCTCACCGGTGCACAGTGGTTCACAGAATTCATGCACAGGAAAATGTGAAATATGATAAGCCTAAAACCTTCACCCCGATTCAGAACTGGTGTTCTACACGAGAGGTAGTGGTTCGCAATATGATATGACTCGCCGTACTGTTGGAGTACCTCTCTCACAGGAATAAAAATGAAATTTCATCCAACTATGTGGGCCAGCAATGTGTCCAGCAAACATCTCTACATACAATCATGATTCAGAAGAAGCATATATTAGGAAGATCAAAAATGCGTAGACCAGAGATAAATTATTAATATGTTCCTATTTTGCAGTTAAGACACTATTGTGTACCGAATATTACAATGTAATTTGCAATACAACTTGTAATCAGTTTTCTGGTATATCTGGAAATTCAGATAAAGACATGTCTAAGTGAAACATTCAAAAAAAAAACAATCAAACCATTACCATTCTTAAGTATCTTGCTGTAGTACAATGAACATTCTGTAAAGATTGTTTCATATATTTCTCACGGATGAACAATGCCTCAGTCAGACTTTCAGATGCTTCTTCGAGATCCTGGTATGGAACCTTCGAGTAAAATAATATTTTTTTTATAACGCAACTGCATTGTCATTTATTGTTGTATAAAATTAATCACCACAACAAAAGTCACTGTATTAATCGCAAAAACTAAAAACTAAAGACAAATCAATAGGGTATCATAATCGGTGCTGTCGAATAATATTAATAGGTTTTTGATTTCATAAATTCATAAATAATTCTAGAAAATATATTTAACTTTGATGCTATTTTTTTATTGAAATTACCTCTGAGCAAGGCCGGAAGCAGTGCCCAAAACAAACCAACTAATGGCCTTTTAATAGCAAAGAGCTATTAGAAGATGGAGTACCAGCAACTGCTCTCTAATCGGCTGCTATGATAAAGTGCAAAGAGTGGTATCTGCCCCGGGTGATGATAAACCACCTACCACTTCTTTGTTTCCTTTTAGTCTTGCGTCACACAGGAAATACGTTAGGACTAATACAAAGCCTGTTCCTACAACTTTCTGGAAAGACGTCTTTGTTTATTTGAATAAGACTATAATTCGAATTGCAAAAATTTTTTGATCTGGTTCCGAACTAATAAAAGATATTAGGTTTTGACAGCAATACGAGTGATTTAAAAATGAGAAAATTGCCAATTTAAATGATTAAGAATTGCAAAAAAACAAACCATTTCTTTGTAGACAAAGAAAAATAATTACCCCTGCGTAATCTTCTCCAGTTACTTTGATTCTATGAAATGAATCTTCTTCATCATCCTCATCTACTCCTCCTAGTTCTCCTGCACTCTGCTCTCTTTTACTGAATCAAGACAAAGTACATAGAATGATTATCAAAAAATGTCAAAAAAGTCTAAAATTTTGATTACGATGGGTATTGACATACCCAGTCAAAACAGAGATGAAACGTGCTTCGTGAAGTACCCAGTACAACAAAATTAACGAGCCATCTAACTATCTTTTGTTAAGTATGAGTCACTGATAGATCGCGCCATCGAGGTGCGGTCTATCTGTGGCTCATCCCTGACAAAACAAAATCTCCAATTGGGTATGAAGCACAGATTTACCATGCTGAAAAGGCACGGTTCATCTGTGCCTCATGCTCGAAGAAATATATAAATTTCGTTTTTGTATTTAATGTTAGTGAAACAACTTCAAAATAAAATTTGCTTGAATGTTCTAATTTCTATTATTTAAGAACCTTTTCTGATAGGCATTGATTTTGTCATTTATTTATTTGCACTAAGAGTGCAGTTTTTTATTAGTACAGTTTGAGTACGGTATAATTTGCCACATTTTTTCGTAAACTGAGGTGAATACGAACCAATTTTATGAGAATTCCAAAGTCGCAAGATTAGTTCAGTCCACATAGGAAAATCTAAACAATATGACAATGGTAATCAAATATTTTTTGTAAAGGAGAAATGATTTTTCATACACTTTTTCTGCAATTTTTGATTTTTTATCACTACACAACCAAGTTAATAATGAACACATGATTGAAGTTATTTTTGATTATCAATTACAATAAAAAAAACTCATTACTACCCTAAAATTACTTCAAAATAAATTGATCACGTTGCTAATAATGTCCAAACTGTAGACAAAACTAAGCAGCACACGCTAAAGCAATTGGGTAGAAATATTCCAATTTCCAAACAAGCCATATGGTACGATGCAACATCATTCCAGAATATAGTACTGTACTTTGTACAATAATCCTAGTCTATTTTACATTTTAACAATTTAATATTTCAGAACACTTTCGATTATGATCTCGCTAAATTGATATTTGATATTTACAAAATTCCAATTTTGTTTCAAAATGAAACAAAAATATATTAAACATATAAAATTTTTATTGTCTTCCCAGTATCAGCGCTTATAACATCTGTTCCCTTATATATATATATATATTTTTTTTTTTGAAGCAATGAACAAGAGAACAATAATTTCTATTTGAAGAATGACCATTACCATGTTTTCGTTTCAAAGAAAATTGAACACGCAAAGACTAAGTTATATAATCTAGTGAAAATGATAGCCTGCATGAGTTATTGTGATAAAGTGAATTGCAGAAGTTCAAAGCTTTGAAACAACAAAAACTATTTTTTTTTTTTTTGAAGATCCATGTATTGTCTGACAAGATCTTAAACCTTAAAACCGGTTTTAACATAGGCGAAAATTTTTTCGCCAAAATTGCTGAGCACATAAAAGGACATTGTTTTTTGTCATGAGAGATAAGGGCACCACAGGCCGCTCCTGGATATGCCAGCGTTTACATGAGCTATACATATGCAAAGCTATGAACTTCCACCAACAGTATGCGAAGCCAGACAAATATCATTGTGGCTAAATTGTCCCAAGCATGCAGATGTTGTACAATCAAATGCAGCAAACTAAGAAAACAATCGAAAAAAACTTGAAGATTCGAAGTTTACTCTCATCTTGTAATCAGAAGCTAACCTTGAGTCAAAAAAACTCCACGACCTGGGAAAAAATTTGATAATTGCATGGAACAATAGATACACAGAAAACAGATTAAATAACGATGTTGGAATCGGTCAATTCAATCAACAGTCAAGCCCAAAATTTACACCGCTGAGTCTCGACTAGAATTCCTGCATTATCAAGTTGAGTCAGTATTTTATCAAGCCTCAGTTTGAGTCAAGCTATTTTCCTAGTATTAGAAAAAATGATTCGAGTGACACTCGGGTATCGACTCGATACCCCCGAAACTCTGTTAATTAATATTTAGGAATGAATGCCTAATACTTCTCGCATGTACTGTGTATTGCTAAAAATCGACTAAAAAATATTGATAACAAACATCAAATTATTTTCAAATTGAGTATAATTTTTTAACAAAATTGAAAATAAAATATACTTCGTTGAGTGTTTTAAATCTTAATTTTCAATGAAAATGGCGAATAAATTTGGTGTTTTGAAGCTTATACCTAAATATTCTATTTTCGGAGCAATATTGAAAATTTCTCCAGCATCTGGTCAAGATGTCAAAACAGTGGTTTATCATGAACAAATGTATTAAAAATTTAAAGTAAATTAATTTTTTGTTCAGTTTCGTGAATCATAAATTCAATACTTTGGAAAGTCTTGTTACTGTGGTTCGCAATTATTATCACTTCTTCTTTGTCTCTGAACTAAAAAAGGCATTTGAACAACAGAATCCAATCAATAATTGTCAAAATTTAGTTGTTAATTGAACAAGTCATTTTTTCCAAATGATGTCAAGTCCACAAAATTGAACATTATTCTTTCACAATCTATCAGGGTCTCACACCTATTAAAGATGACATAAGTTTCTAACTGGAATTTATATGGCAGATAATAATTAATACATAACTTACTCTTTTAATGCCGGCATTGGAAGATGATGTAGAGAGGACAGAGATGCCCGAGACCTATTCATAGTTATAGGAGGTACCGCCAACCCATCAGGTGTATCACTTCGTGTTTCACTTGATTCTCCTGTCCCGTGCTGGCGCTCCTTAGTCTTGTTTTTCGTGATTTCCATGACAGCAGAGAGTCGTGGTGTTATCCAATGTGATTTCTTGCTGCCACTATAGCAGCAGTGATGTGTTATGGAATAGCCAAAGCATCATCGATTTGAGTGTAGATTTTTATGGACATGACAAATGTGATTGTACATCATGGATTGCAAACGAGAGGTTGTTAGAAGATCGCAGATGAACACACACAATGCACATAGAAATAATAGGTGAAAAACTAGATTAGTTCACTACCAGATACAAAAACAACCACAACACACATTATCATTTAGCACTACAAAGCTTGTTTGCTTTTGAAGTGTTACTAAATTAGAATTTTATCTACTTCTCGATTTGTTGAGTATAAAGCACTAACAGTCGCATAGATGGACCTGTGGCATAGTACATAACATTTGACCAAACATCTGTGAAGGGATAGCGCAAGTCCCTACCAAAGTAAAAACCTCAATAATAAATAGCATTGCATAAAAAGAAACATTATGCCAATGTGTCATATCCAATTCCAAACGAAATAATTTATTCCATTATGTCCAATGTTGGTCTGTATAGACTGTATTAATTTAAAAAGTACAAAAACATAATTAGTGGGGAGGGGGGAGAAGCACCACCAAGTAAAAACTGATGATGCAAGATCTTTCGTATCGCAAATGAATGATTGCAAACAAACAAGGAGGATTGCCGATTATCACTTTTCTGTATGTACAATAATAACTAGTACATATCATTAAAATGCCTCGTCTAGGTCGATTGACAATAGTAAACAACGATTATGTCACCGTTGACAACAATCGAATCCTATTTCAGTAAATTGGTAAAATGTCGTGCAATCACAACCCTGTACTAAGATGAACCGGTTGTGATTGTGTAATTGGTATTTGTTCCGATCAAAAAACTCTTAACATGATAGATAGATAAGACTCTTGAAGTACGATTCATCGATGGTTCATATTAGGAAGACATAATTGAGTCGCGCGACAAATTGCGACCTATGTATAACCAAATTTCCGTCTCCTAGTACGACCCATGCATGGTCATGCATTTCTCCGATGGCGCAATTCATCCAAACTAGTAAATACTTGACAGCACGTGAGCATCAAGCCGCAATTAATCGGAGCGTTTCTCACAAAGACATACCCAGGCTGAAAGACAATGAAGTTGATATATGTTATACATTTGAATCACGTATCGGACGGTCACATACGCAAACTTTATATGATCCCACAGAAATTATAATAACCAAATATATGTTGTGTATCAAACCATGTCTCGATGTAACGTGATGAACCTAGCGCCCCTGTCAGGCATTATAATCACGACGAGATATTTTATATCATTCAGTTCATTATATTAATTTAAAAAAAAATTTATATTTGATAAACCCTTACAATTAAAATTGACCTTGTTTTTTTATTAGTATATCACATATACTGTTTGTTACATTATGTCAAAAGTCCCGCGCCTACGTCACCTGATCATTTCCTGCGTACAATTATTAACAAACAAATATTCAATAAAACACTCCTCGTAGAAAAACTAGCGGGTGAACGCCGAATGTCCCCTCCAATCTGAATATTACGGAATTGCCGACCGGAAACACCACTCAAACATCATTATTAGAAAATCGCCGACCCTTAATAACTCATTTTAAGACTGCAATAGGCTCCTAATCGGAATTTTTTGCCTAAATATAGTTTGTTAAGTATGGTCACAGGTGGATCGCGTCGATGAGACGCGGTCCACCTGCGTCCAATGCTTAACAAAATAAAATTTCTGATTTCGGCAGTATGATAAAACAAGACTTTTTTTCACCATTTTTCCTCGGTATAGGCGAAGCACTTACGTGCGCCTAGGCGCATTTGTTTGACGAGAGGCATATTTTGCAAATGTCGAACACCTCTGCCGCAACCAATATTTAAAATAACGCATCATAAATAAAATTAACATTCGCCTTGCTGTAAGCTCCCTTCAATTCCTCTGTAGGCATACATACCGTAACAGCGTCACTAATTCACTGTTTCACGATGAACCTCGCCATCGAATGTTGTTTAAAATCAATTTTTTCGTGCGCAGAACAAACGATTACACTTCATTAATATGATGTTGTCGATGAATTATTGAAATGAAAATTGCTAAGTGAAATCTATATTTTCAAATGTACCCCCCACTTGAAGAAACTCAATCCTATCTACTTCACTGTAAGATAACTGCGCGATTGTGAACTGCAATCGTAAAGCGGACTGTAATTTGTACGGTCGATCGGAGAGGTTTATAGCGGTCGATAAGTAATAATTTCATATTTTAATGTGCAGTATGGCGTGAATGTATATACTGAAATGAAGGTGGGAATTCGATATATCATTTAGCTTACATAGAATACATATGAGGCAATGTTCCCCTGTCGCAAACGACGAGTTAATATTGGCTCGTGTTGAAAGCTATTCAACAATTTCATTATAACATGCATGAGCTATAGGTGAACCATGTCTAGACGCGCGATTCATCTGTGTCGGACTCGCATAAAATAAGCACCGAGTTGTAGATAATATATATGACAGCGAAAATAATTCTTGGCTTTTATTTCGTTCGAATATTGCGTGTGATTCTTTGTCTGTCGACATTTTGACCGAATTATCCGCATTTTAACTAATTATCTAACCTATCAATTTAATATATGGATGCGGCTAATAATGAGCAGTTAAAAAAACAGGGTTATCTAGTATGCTTTAACGCTTAGAGATTTTCTGAATCAATTAGAATTTTATATTGTCAGTCATAGTGCAAGTGGTCCGTACTTAACATGATTGTTTAGACACTTTTATACATGGAAGTCACAATCCCGATCAGAGAAAATACGTCAAAACATCCTTTGTTAAGTATGTGTCACCGATGGATCGCGTCGATGAGACGCGGTCCATCTGTGGCGCATGCTTGACAAAACAAAATATCTGATTCTATGGTGCTCCTTTCATTTAACATATATTTAGAAAACGAAATAATATTAATGAATAACGAAACAAATAAATTGTTTTAATTATTTTTTAAATAAAATCAAATGAGAAAAGATTCGATTCGAAATGATAATAAAATGTTAAATTCGAGAACAAATATGTTCAAAATTGGCAACCATAATTTCAAACTTGTAACCAATACCCGGTATATTTTTGTACAGTTATGATCGTCAGATTAGGTAGAATATTACTACGTACGGAATCTTGAATTACATATTGTGTCAAATATTCCTCCCCGACGCGCAAAAACAATATAACGTCAAATAACACGATATGCATAAAAAAGTCTAGATTGGAAAAAATGTGAAAACTTCGAATATCTGAAAGTTTGTAACATGAGTCGCTACATTTTTTCAAGCAGGATTCGCAGATGGACTGCAATAGGTTGCAAAAGTTGACGCACAGGACTTTGCTACAATGTTGGCATAATATGTTTAAAATATTCTACTTTGCAAAAAGCAAAAACTACTGCGCTGACAGCTTCCTGTTTCCATTTGCCAAGTTAGTTTGCGTTTAAATTAATACATAGATTTGCTAATATATTTGGCACTTATCCACTGCAGTAAGCCATTCGATTTATAAAGCGAGTACGCCAGACGTTTGTGTACGGTATCTGCACTAAGCTACGCAGAAAAAAATCACCAATTACATACCGATTCAGTCATTGTCGACAACGATTCAGATTGATTGAATATGTAAATAAATTTATTGTTCTTAGAACCATAATACGCTACCACCGTATCTGCCCGAAATGTCGCATAGCGAATGAAGCTTCGCCAAAAAGCAACTATACCTATACTTTACCATTGCGAAATTAAGCTTTTTGCCCTCCAAGTTTTTTTGCCCTCCGTGCCTCTGAAATTTGCAATACATTTGCAATAAAGTAGAAAAACAAAAGATCTTGCATAAATGGAAAGGGATTAATGTAATTCATGTTTCGATTGCTTTTACAAAGCCGTCAAAAATTCGGTTTCAAGAATTTCCCAGATGCCACTGAGACACTCTGAGGTACCAAAAGTTGGTGCTTGTATTTACTTCTCAAGATATCTATTTTTTAACAGTTGGTAAAAAATTGAAACAGTTGTGAAAGTGTTGTGATTGGTCAACCTCCGTTTCATTAGGTCACGTACGAGTCACAGATGAAGAGCGCCTCGATGGCGCGCTTTCATCAGTGATCCATATCTGAGAGAGCAAGTTTCAATAAGTTTCTTTCGATTTGGTATCGTTATACTCACTGTGCGATATCTTGTGACACTTGTCTGTCAACGAGATGTCTCTTTTCCTGGATCTGAATAATCGGAATATCATCCGACAATTCGCAAGAATTTCCCAAATCTCCACATCCCGATATATCTTTCGCAAAGAGTTTCTATGAAAAGTTTTATGGTGTTACTCACGTTACGTTGAGATTACACATTCTAGCACTTTGAAATTTTTGAAAAAATTTTTAGAAATATTTTTAAAACTTTTTTTTTTTTAATTTTTCAAAAAAAATTCTTTGAGATACACATCCAGCAAGAATAGCGATTCAAGCAGCCATAGATGTATCGATACAAACAGTTAACGTGGTTCGTATCGCGCGCTGCTTCTGATTCATGGCAATCTAAACAAATTTGTTTTTGTCATGGATCGAATTGCAGTGGTGGACAATTATACATCGATGCAACGCACTTTATTTAATTAAAGATTTGATTTGCCAAAATGCGTAAAGGTAACCTGTGATACCAATAAGATACCGGGCATACCATCCATCACGAGGTCCACCAATGTATGATATTTTTTTTTGGATTTCGGTTGTTATAAACTTGCCTCCCTATTTTTATCATAGGCATAGATTATAAAGAATTTTTTTCAAATGACGTTTAATATTTCATATATATGTGAAATTCTATATAATTCTTTTTAGATCTTTTACCTATCGTTCAAATAAATCGAATTTTTTGATAAGCTAGTCAGAATCCCCCGAACTACCCAGACATCCGAGTCATTAACGTCAGCGCCTGAAAAGTTTAGCATTTTACAACGGATTTGTTGACGCTCTTTTACCTGAAATTGTTTTAAATTTGTTTTTGTTGTGCTAAGTATGCGCCACAGACGACATGAACTATCTGTGCCCCACACATGAAAAAACCAAAACAAATGATTAAATAAATTAAATAAAAAATGAAGTTCAATGTAAGTGGAATTGATTTTAACAGATCAATACTAACCTTTGCTAGCTTGTCAATTTCGTCTTCCATGTCGGGACTGTTGTATTTGTTCGAACCCAGGCGTCTACCACGCGGAAGTCTAAATACAAGATCCGTAGTCAAAATGTCGCTTTGGATTTCCAAGATTCGGATCGGATGACGCACAAATGCAATACTTTGTCAAGCACGAGTCATAGATAAACCGCGCTTACGCGGCGCGCTACATAATCAGAATTTCAATTCGAGCAAAAATTTCAATTGAATATATATAATTCTTTAAATCAAATCGTATTCGAGGAGATTCGATTCATTCGATTCCGAATGATGAGATGCGATATTCGATTTCAAAATAATTGTATCTCAAATTGTAAGCAACTTCAACCAGATTAGAGTAAAATAATTTTACCCATTAACGTTCGATATGAGCCATTGCTGACACGCGTCCATATGTGGACGATGCTTAATGAAATAAAAGACCTTATGATGTGATGAGTATGAACCTATATACGGTATTCAAAGGTCACTATATAACGAGAATAACGTTTCAATATTTCAGATAAATTAATTTTTTCAATATTAGACGATGTTGTGTCCATTTTGCAGCGAAGTCACGATTTATGTCAAATTTTACAACGTAAAATTTGGCATATATCGTGATTTCACTGAAAAATGAATGGATACGGAGGTTATCGAAACTCGTAAGTCCAGAACACCTTATTAATACAGTATTAGGATAAAAACACTTACCCTTTGCTCGGCGAAGTTGCGGCTCCTCTGCTACTACCCGATGTTGAAGAAGATTGATCAACCAGTGGCGATCGTAATATTGCCCTCTCGCCTTGCAGTAAAGAGAATCAGCAACGTTAAGATAAAATCAATTGTAACAATATTTAAACCTATAAATTGGTCTGAAGAGAATTGCAAAAACATATGATTTTTATATGAAGTTATAGGAATGATTATGTAATTCAACAGAAACGGCGCGGCAGACATGTTGATTCGATTACACATTACCATACATGTATTCAAATTTCTAATCTCCTAATTAGAGGAAGCAAATCCACTGCTTTAATGCAATTTTGTACGTGTCATGGTCATAGGAATACAAGTTTCGAATATTTTTTTTTCGAATCGAATGTTTTCGAATATGATTCATTAGAAAAAAAACTCATTCCAAACCGTTTCAAGATATTACTAAGGTAAGGTATTACTAAACCAAAAAACACATTCGTTGTTTAAATTCAAGCAACACTAGCAAGAACAAAATATAGCTGTGTATTGATTTTACGACTGGGCACAAAAGAAATCATAAACAATCACGAAATGGACAAATGATTTTAAAATGTTTGCTTTCAAGGTACGAAAATGACAGAAATTCACATATGCGACGCAACGGTATTATATTGGAATGAAAACGAATTTTCTCAAATTGCTTAGAATCGATTTGAATTAACATTGATTCGAATCGATTCGATGCGAAATTCTAAAACTTACATCCCTAGTCATGGACTTTTAAATGAGATACATGCATAAATTAACCTATTTTTTAATTTGAATTGCATTCGAGATTATATTCGAAATGTATGGTAGCACTAACTATTCGAAAATATGCATACCAGTACTAAGCGTCAGTCGCAGATAGACCACCCTCAGGAAAGCTAATTTTACAAAAATATTTTCATCGTGTTACACATACGAGAATTCCGACACCTAAATCTTGCAAGCATCCACGTAAATATTCAATTCACACACAGCGAATGCAGTATTTATAACCTTTGAGAGTTGATAGCGTGACTGAAACAAATACAAGAACGCAGATTTGATTAAATCTTGCTTACTTGTGATTTTATCAAGATCTAATCACGAGATGATCTGATCTGTTTGTGTATCTAAGACACCAAAACCGACGCATTCGACGGGAAAACCGGCATCTCGATGCAAAAGATAAAATCGCTGAATCACAAAAACCTTAAAAAATCTGAGAGCTAGAGGACGACGTCGACCGGCACATAATCACCTCAAAGGCTATCTATACCTATAAAAGTAGAATTATTTGAAGCGTAGGCCTTAAATGGAACAGCAACCCAACAGTGAACCATACTTGATAAAAACATTCCAACAAAAAAATTTCCCAACAGAAATTTCCAATACAGTTTTTTGCTTCCGAAAAAAAAATAGAAAAACATGGGCTCCAAATACCCCCGCAGCTGAACCGTATCAGTCTCCTGGCGAATATGACATGCGACGGATACTGCAATAATGTACCCAACTAACGCACGGTCGTTCTAAATTTGGTATATTTTAGGAAGTCCGAAATGTTACTCCATCGTTTTTTTTTTCTTTTCAGCAAAATGTGGGATCGTCTAGTCGTAAACGCTAATGGCATTCCGGTACCAGATTGATGTATTTACAATATCAAACAGACTTAAAATTTACACAATGCTAATATCCACGCAAGTAAAGATACGATCCCTCTTTGATACACCCACATTAAACACAGCTAATTTTATAATATCCGTCATCGATGAATGACCGGGCCGACGAGGCTGAGGCTTATCGACACGTATGTATTTGAAACTTTCAGAATGATTAACAAAATCAAAAAAGAGCAAAATTTCGGATTTTGAAAGACAATTTTGCCTACCGGTAATTAAAATATCCTATTATGGCGGTCTATCCGCGTTTCGTTTTAGAAAAAAATAAAATTTCTAATTAGGTTTTCATCAATATTACGTGAAATTACCCAGTCGGAAATATTTTGAAGAAAGCATGAGTTGTCAAGTATGGGTAACTGGTGGATGACACCGACAAAGCGCAGCCCATATGTGACCTATGTTAAACAAATTAAAATTTCTGATTGGGTCTAAAGACTTTCCATATTTCCATACTATATAAGTCAAGTAAGGAAGATAAAGAATTTTAGTTAGTAATTTATTCGAAATTCGAATATCTGATCCAGTCGAAATTTTCTTTTGACAAGAATGTGTCACACCTCGACGGCGCTACTTGGCAAAACCTGTTTCGGTGTATGTTTTTTCTGCCTTTTTCTTTTCTTTCACGTAAACGAAAGTACTGCTTTTTGAACATAATATTAGGTCTCTTGTGCATTTAAATACTCCTTCAAGCCAAAGGAGAAAATTTGGAAAAAGGCCGAATATGAAAATCAAAATATGAATTCTACAAAAGTCAAATATTCGGTGATGTATTAGTCGGGCATCGCATTCAGAAATTTTATTTTGAAAGGCGTATGTCAAATATGGACCGCACCCCAGCGGCCCACCGACCCGCGCTTGGCAATACAGAATACATATTTTGTTGACAGCAGATGATGATGACAGATGATGGACGACATTATCGCTTGATAAAATCACTGATCGGGTAATGAAAAAGACGTAGCAATCTTAAAATCTTGTATCTTATCAGAAATATTTCCATATCGCTGCTCAATTTTTATTGCAACACACGTTGTATTAAAATTGTCGAGCAGCCGCAGAATTTTTTGCCTGTAACACTTTCACAGACACTGACATTATCTCTGATAGAATTCACGTCTACTACCCGACCCTTGATGATCTTAACAATAAACATAAGTCTTTTAACTAGTTTCTAGCAAAAATGTTCTTATTCCAAACTATAGTTTCTGACATAAAAGACTGGATTGTCGACAGAAAGTACAACGTTGGCAGCTAAATGACATTTCATAATTACAAAGTGCTGTAGAACAATTAACGTTTCACCAGCACGACTTAATTGTTATTGTGACGGATAGCTCTACGTTCACGCCAATAAATTAGAATCTAAGATTGCTAATTTGACATTGATTTATTGCGCAGGGCTGTAAATTTGAAATCTTATACAGCCTAGCTCAAAATGGTGTATTTAACAACTGCGGTGAAATTTACTTTGTGGTGAGTAGTTAGCGGGTCAAGGCTTACAAATCTTGTTTACCATCGGCCCCGCGCCCCGGTGTACGAACATTTAATATGGGTTTCATCGGATGAATGTAAAAATTTACGTCTGCATAGTCGACAACACTATTTCAAGGTGCAAAATTAGGCCACGACACACGTGAAGTTGTCTTACCGATGCATTGCGTTCGGTTTCAGGTAACAAAACGAAAACGACAATACACATTGAAAGTTGAGTTGAAAGTCACATGCCTGCAAGTCGCAAAATTTACAAAACAAACCGTCCGGTTAAATAGGCAAACGCAAGGAAATGCATGCGTAGTATTGCGGTTGAATGAACAAATAAAGATTTAAAAAAACTTTATTTATTATATTGTTTTAGAACAGCAACAGACATTTCAATCTACATTTCTATCTTGGTGTCATCTTTTTCTGGTATACGATATTTTATCGGGAGTGACTGAGCGTGATCTTCAGGCACAAAAAATCTTTAAACGTTAGCTGTTACGTATGAGTCACAGCTGGATCGCGCTGGCGAAGCGCGGTTCGTCTGTTACTTATGATTGCAATAAAATGATTCGGGAAGAATTATTTTCGAATATATGACGGTTTGAAGATCGCATTAACAATTACACGTACTTTGAAACCTCATTTTAAATAGACAATGAAAATAGCGGCGGGTTTTGACTTGTTAGGTTGTGTTGATGAATAGTAAGAATATATTCTGAATGAACAGCGCAACTTGAGAAAGTACCTGTCTGCTGGAAAGAAATATTCTTTTATTCCACTTCAAAATGGGCTGTGCCCAGACGATACGATCAATCAGTGGCGCAGAATATACATCGGTTAACTAATTCAGGCTACAGGTGTAATTTGAAAAACAGGTCTGACCTCTAAAGCTAGCTGAGCGAATATCAATAAAAAAAATCTAATCCTTTGATTGCGTAACCGGAAAATGTCGAATCCAATCAAATACTTGAAGCAAAGATCTATAATAAATAAACAAATACATCGTTCTAATTTATCATAATAATTTATCGCACATTGAACAATGAAGCGAACCAAATATTCGTTCAATTCTGAGCCGACTGCAATAAATAAAACTCATTTTCCATATTTGGTTTAAATTGAGTAGCCCTGACTATTTGTTGCATAAGTTTGAAACGAATTTGAAACTATTTTAAGCAATCGTAATTCATAATGCATAGGTATACTCAATTCGACGAAATCAAAGTCAATATTTTGCCAAATGATTAAACGTCGATATGAGAAACGTTATCGCCACCATGAACTGATATCGCATGCCCCACTTGAATACCAAACTGACCACACCTTTACGTGTTTAAATAGTTCACCAAACAAACAATGCAACTGTCGCATATTTTAATAATGGAATATTAGCTACTGAAGCTATTATTTTTGATTGGGGCTGCTTATTCAGGACACCAAACCAAATCACGTGATTTCGGTGGTATTTTTATTGCTATATTATTTCCAAAACAGTAATTTTATTTTGTCAAGCATGCACCACATATCATCCATCAGTCGAACATACTTAACAAATGATACTTTGACAAAATTTTTCTGGTCGGGGTATTCCCAGGGCTGAGTGAAACCGATTCGTAATAGATTCGGATAATTTTTTCCAATCGAATCGAATCACTGATTCCATAAAAATAACAAACATGTATGTTTTTCTATTACTACTATTATCCTCATTATGATAATTAAAAATTTACAGTTACGAATTAAATTTATTAGCCTAAACAGTAATGTATTTCTATTACACTCCATGTCCAAGAGCGAAAATTTTCATTTTGAATGACAAAATACAGTCGATTTTATCGTTAAAAATGAAAAATACCACTTCAATTTAGCAAGTTTTTGTTCCTATGATCGATTCACGAATGATTGGAAAAATTTGTTTTTCGAATTGATTCGAATTTCTCAGCCCTTGTTATACCTACTGAGCGGGAATACTACGCTTGTAAATTCCCTAATCGTGGTCAGTCGTTAATGATAATGACTTGTCGATCGATTGCCGCACTGAGCTGCAATCCAAAGTGACCCGTCAGTAAACAATACTTGACAAAACAAGTTTTGACGAATCCTAAAACAAAATAGGATCCAAATAGTAATTGAAGTAAATAATTGCCTCTCCATTCAAATACTGTTATGTTCGAGCATAAACCACATAAGCAAATCCCGAGAACGTGATTTGTGTGCTA
Source organism: Styela plicata (assembly GCA_963675895.2). Taxonomy (NCBI): domain Eukaryota; kingdom Metazoa; phylum Chordata; class Ascidiacea; order Stolidobranchia; family Styelidae; genus Styela; species Styela plicata. The sequence continues at coordinate 4,275,493 of OZ023138.1, forward strand.
CCGCTGCTGATCGTATCACATTTGAATTTTTTATTGTACATGTGCGCCCCAGTCAGAAAAACCAATCAAATGAAACCGAGGCATGCTTTCTTAATACGCGTACGTCACTGATATAAAGCGCGCGCTGTGATTTGTGTGCTACCGCTGCTGATCGTATCACATTTGAATTTTTTATTGTACATGTGCGCCCCAGTCAGAAAAAACTAATCAAATCAAACCGAGGCATGCTTTCTTAATACGCGTAGGTCACTGATGTAAAGCGCGCGCTATTGAAGCACAGTGCATCTGTGGTGCATGCTTGACAAAATAATGGCACGTTTCTTTGAATACGTAGAAACTTAACGGCAAAACTGTGATGATCTGTCCAGTCCGACCTGGAACACCAATATACACCCCATCACTAGTGTACAGCTCAAATAAAAGAAAGGAATCGCGAAAAATATCAAATAAAGCGTTTTCAAAACGACAACGAAGAGAAAACACATATTTGAAAAAAAAAATCTTCATTGAAATTCACCCCAAGCAAGGGCGGAAGCATTGCCCAAATATAACCTACTGACGACCACTAAATCGCAGAGATCTGTACTGCAAGATAGTACTAGCTAGCAAATGCACCGGGCGATAGTAAAACAACCCACTACTTTTTTGTTGTTTTAGTAGCCTCTTACGACACACATGAAATATGCTCTCAGGACTATTCTAAAGTCCGTGCCTACAAGGATTACAAACGCGTCTAGCTAGTCGACTAAAGCACACGGAATACACTACACTATCATGTCTCGTCAACGTGATTACTCGCTAATACCAACTTTGTCGATCTACCTTACTATCGAGTCCGACGCACGGGCGGACCGCGTGATTGATACAATTAATTTTTAATGATATGCGTCATTCATCAAAGATGATGGTGCATATGGTTAACTCAAAATAACGAGTACTACACATAATCATAGCTTCATACCCAATGCAAATTTATGAAGTCGACTCTAGCATAAATCATTCAAAACATGTAAACACTTCAGCTAAAACTATCATGTTATTAAACTAAGCGTTCCACTCGCTGAATGAAAAAATCGCTCATTGTTTGCGTATTTTTCCGACCACGAACTAATTACTTTTTAACTCAGTTTCTGCATACTTTCTTTGTTTGTCGCAATATCGCTCGTGATGAATTCTATCTCCCGAACAAAAGATAGATAGCGTCACGTCTCGGTAATATAGCTGTATCATCATCAAATGAAAATGTCGCCATCCAGTAAACAAAAGCATTTTAAAATTGTGCAAGTTTTATCGAACTCGTTGTTACTCCAGGGATATTTCGTGAGCCAAATCTAATTAATTAACCATCAGCCAACACGTTGAGTTAGCAATGTGAATACTTCATAAGCCAAGCAACACATGAATACGTTACACGGATGACCTAATCAAAATCAGAAAAAAACATTTTATTAAAACATGATGCTTTGTCAATCATGAGTTACCGATGGTCGTGCCCAGGGTGTTCAATTCACGTTCCGCAAACTAAAATGTTTGCGATGCCTGTAGCGTTCGACAGAGTCCATTTGCAGGAGTTTACGATCCTTATCGTTGACATTTGTTATAGCAATTTAGTTCATTTCACGTTAAAGAAGTTACTTACTTTGGCCCAAGGTAAAGCATCAATTGCTTCGATTCCCTGGGATACGGCGATGTTTACAACACTGGTCAAATATACGGCTAACGAGGATAAATCTTCAGTTTTAAACAAGAGTTTTGGGCAAGAACCCTGCTCGAGAGGTAAAAATTATACATTATAGGTCGAATATACAGAATTTATGTATAGGAGCCATTGTTATTGATTGTGGATATTTACATCATGATCTTGAGAGCTTCTCCAGACCATGTATATCTGACTCATTTGTGTAATAAGATGATCCAGCCCAGTCCTAACCCAATCGAAAAAAATCGTGTAGACATTTTGTTAAATATGTGCCACTGATGAATCGCGCGCTCCATTTGTGGCCAATCTTAACAAAATACAATTTCTGATCGGGAACTAATCCTCATTAGCCGTAAGCAACATGGTTAAATATACCAGATGCTATACACACAAATCGATGAAAGCTAACGCTGACTGCTACCAACTACTGATTATAATATAAACACAAAAGAACGAGAATGATTTCAAAACAAGTGACTCATGTAATAGGAAACCTTACGCGAACTGTCGCAGACGGAACATAAATACATCGTTAGACACAGTTATAATCATATTCGCTTTTGAATCTAGGAACCTATCCACTCGATTTCAATTTGAAATAAATAAATCTTTTATTCATATTGCAAGACGCAGGTCTTTAAATTATAACACCGATCCTATTCTGCATATATATTTATAATGCGAATAATAATACGGATCGAACAACTGAAAAAAAGCCAGAAATACGTTTTGCCAAGTCGATGCCTACGCTTCGCAGACTCACCTGCTTTTATGATATGTGAGCAGTATAATGACCTCGATTCATATCTGCAGTACCTTACAAACAACACACATAGGACGTTCGACAACAAAAATAGAAATTCGACAACAAAAATAGCATTTGCACGCTACCTTGTCCATAACACCGCCACCCTGAAATGACTGATGAAATGAACACGACCAATGAAACACCGAGGTAGGCTAAGTTCTCCTTATTAAGAACCGTCTATATTTTTTTCATCGATTGCGATATTTTTAATTCAAGTCGATTCAAGCAGGCCAAGACTTGTTAAGAGTGGCCGTAAATAACATGGTTCATGATTTTGTTTGAAAACACAAGAATAGCTTAATTCATCAACTGATCGAGGGCCCTTGACTGATACCACGATTTAAACGCTAGGAATGTTTTTGGGAGGCTGACGCCGTATCACATGTTTGATTTGGTTAAGCTTATTGCGTCATCACGCTGAAATCATCACATTTCCGAAAATCGAGCAAACGTCTAACCATTCAGATTAACTTTTGATTTTCAAGAACAACAACAGTAACGAATAATAAGAAAAGGACTAATAATAATAAATATTTTTTATACCGATTAATCGATCAAGCTCAACAAAATTTCAACCACAAAAATCTCTCTGATTGAGCTGAAATATATTTTCCAACTGATTGATCGATCAAAGATGAAAGAACCAACATTCGAAATGACACCGCAAACAATCGCTGGATCCGGGTACAATTTCCAAAGAAGTAATTATTTGAGTCCATACCGTGAAAAGTGGCACAGGATTTTATTCTGCCGAGTAGTAGTAGTTGCTTTCATTCCTTATCCTAATTAATTTATCGCGTTCAAGACATTACAGTTGGCTAAACTCTACAAATGCATCGATCATGATCCGTTCACGCCAAGACATAACTGTCCAGTAATATCAACTAAACGACTCAGCATAAGACAAACTCATTTTGTAACACAGCTTGATGTCACCAACGAAAATGACTACTACGCCAGTTGTGTGCTACAGCTGACATTAGCCAACTTATGTGTATAGGCAGCGAAATGGCATACTAAACAAATAACCTAGTGGAACTGCATTATCTTGTACAGCACAAGCAGGGGCAGTCGATCGGGAAATAGTAAATATTGCGTAATCCTTCGTTCCTGGTCAAGCCAGCGTCTTAAATTCCTGCATTTGGCAGAAAATCGATGGGTTGCGAAAAAGTCTATAATGTTATTCTCCTAACGTATAAAAAACCCTGCCGACATCATCCATCGTATGGCAAAAATAAATAAACCGATATTATGACACAAACACATGCTCAATAATAACACATAAATACATAATACAAATATAAAGAATGTCATGTCATTATATTTGTCATTACACCAAATAATTGATTCAAAAATATATTGTACAAGGGATTATTTGTTATGGCTAGATATGACATTTTCGAGTACATCTACTGTGGAATAGAGTATCAAATCAGATCATTTCAATTCCAAACTTTCCTAATATAATGTTACTTCAAAAACTGATAGGAATGTTTGTTAAAAGTCATATGTATTTTTTCACCATATCACGGAAAATGCACCCAAAATCGGAACAAATCGATTCTGTGCACACGTTTGTTTGACAAATTAGAATTTCTGGTTAAAAAAGTTGGAATCGTATCAAATTTTAAAAATTTGTATTTGAATAGAGCGGATTTCTGAATCTTAATTCTAAAAGCCCCATACCCAGGTATTACGACAAACTTGGCTGAATAAAATATAATTTCTGGTTAGAAATATATTTTCGAATAACAGAAATTCGTATTCGAATCGAGCGTACATCACAGCCTTGATTAATCAAAAGTCACATCCCAGTTAAAGCGACGAGATAAAAAGTCAGAGACCTAGGTACAAGTATGCCTTCCCAATCGGAAAATTTTAGTTAAACTTGGAGCATCTTTTGTGTAAAGTATGTGTCAATGATGGATCGCGTCGATGATCGTGGTCCATCTGTGGCGCTTACTTGACAAAATAAATTTTCTGATTGGTTCGAAATTGACAATAAAAGTAGCTCATGAATGGTATGACCAATCAGAAATAATATTCTGTCAAGCATGGGTCACAGATAAGCCATGACCTGACCGGGCCGGGCGGCACGATCTATCAGAGTTTGAATGATAATAAAACACTTTCGGTAAATCCTACCCAGTAATTAACAGTCGTGTATCTGAGGCGCCCGAAACACTTCAGATCATTGAAGCAGACAATTAAAACATGTTTTGTTCTGGAATGGAATTAATTAAAGGGGTTAAATGTTGAACATTTTGTTAATTTTGATTAGATTCGATTTTCATTCGCGTCTAGTTGAAATAGCTACGTTCAATACCATGCGACAATGTAATTAGGCAATAATAGGCTTTTAGAAGAGAATAGTACAAAGTGTAATAATTACTGACTAATCGAAAATATCTCGTTTCTGAAATTAATCCACCTTTTGAATATATTGAATTCGCACGACTGTACTGCAAAACCACCTGCCTCCAGCTAAGCTCAAACATACGAATTATTACATTTTGTTTAAAGTATAGGACATAGTGAGCATTTTTTTATGCCTACTTTCTAAACAAAAAGTGAGAATACCAAAATATTTTGCAATTACGAGGTAACTTTTGATGCTTTAAATTAGGTAGATCCAACTTAAATTTCTATACCTTGTTGAACCCTAAAATATCGTTTCTCACGAAAATAGCACATTTCCAGTAGAATATAAAACATAACCCACAGCGTAGTTTTTGCCGGAACAGGGCTTGCCATGCTTTTCTCCTTTAACCAGTTAGAAACACTTTTGAGTAAAAAATGTTCTGTCGAGTATGGGTGATTGATGGTTCGCGAATTAGGAATTTACTTACCACTTAACAACTCAGTTAGCCATGTTTTGTGATTTTAAGCGGTGTATTCGCGTCTGGATGTGCGGGGTTTTACACGCCACCAGCGCCATCTATCGATCTGGTCAACCATGTGGATAAACGTTCCCAACGAGATAGTTTCGGCTGTGATTTTCGTAGACACGATTTTTTATGCAACTGAAGGCTGACATATTTCTTTATTAAAAAAACGGCTTAATCTTCCAAGTTATCCATATCACATAACTAATAACGTGATTGAAGGAAAGTGAAAAAGAAGTCTTAACGACCGAGAACCATTCACCGAGCACTCACTTACTAAGCGGGTCATGGTGGTAATAAACACAGATTTTGATAAAGTTGTTTCAAGATGATTACGGTATCCATGAAAATAGGTGAGCACAGGTCGAAAAGTTCCATCAAACAACCAAGTTCCACCCAGAAGTTTATATCACCTAAAATTTATTACGAAAATGAACTGAACCTGAATAGACAAACCAAGCTAATTATAAGACACTGGCATAGAGCGAACACAGTCGAAAAAAAAAACAGCAAACTCCTTCAAGAATGCATTATAAGGTCCCAGTCGGTGTCCTATTTCCATTCGCATTGCATAAAACTCCTTCATTTTGACTCAAATCTTATAAAGAAAAGGGTATTAATTCCGGAAGAAAAACACGAAGTCTTGGAAAACAAGACCAATATTTTTTATTCGACATTCATGTACATTGGGCTCCCAGTTTAAAAGGTTCAATTTTCTCATTCAATTTTGTGCCTACAACAGAACAAGTCGTAAGATTCAGCAAGGTTCATTGATGCGCACTGAACAAAGCAGAATTCATGATTAAGACTGGTTTAAAAATAGGACAAAAAAATTTTTGAGACCCCCCCTGTTTGGATTCACAATTAGAATACATTGGGGTGGATTTTAGATGTCTCTTCAGGTGATTCAAATACTCATTTGCTTGATTTCGTGCGATTAGAAAACAGTTTGGATCATACCTTTTGTGAATTGTGTTATTTATTATGAAGAACTTATGTGTTTTGTTCGGCACGCTCCAGAATTGCCTCCAGCTTGAAGCAAAAGTGTAAAACATGTATTTTATTATTGCCCAGGGCAGATGCTACTAAATGCAATCGGATATAGTAATTCAGTTCTATATGAATCATTTTTACGTTAGTTAAAGTTGCTCAATCATTTTATTTAGCTCTTTGGTAAAGGGTGGTGATGAATCTAATATAAATAAAGATTGAAACTAAGCAATCAACTAATTAGCAACAACAATTTTACAGAGCTGAATTACCCCAACCACTCGCTATTGTAAGAGACGACTAAACGAAAACAAGGAAGTGGTAAATACTATTCCAGCTCCCAGGGCAAATATCCCTTACCGCACTAAATTATACGGTTTAGTTCCATTTGAAATGTTTTCCGCTTAGAGAGCAGTTGCAGGTATTACACTTCGTAGTAACTATCTCCCATAATAGTCGTTCGGCGGTAAGTTGGTTCCATTGATACAAATCGATATATCAGTACACCGCTTCTTTCTCATTCAAGAATTATTGTTTAAAACTACGAATAAACAATTTACACACATTCACACACAAACAATTCACACAGTCACTCACAACAAGTATCTTGAATACCGATTATCGTATTATTTTCCAACCTCTTAAAAAAGTAGTCTTGTAAAACTCGAAAGCTGTGACATTTCCAACACTGACGGTCATTTTTACTTCATTAAGATATTTCAATATGTAGCAAAATCACAATAAAATATTGCAAATATTACATTGCAAATCGCAAACAAAAAGATACATGTTCTTCCAAACATATTGCAACCAATTCTCTGTAAATCTTTCCAGTACAATATTATACACTTTACTTGAAATAGACTCATATCCTACACACTCCTATCCCATATAGATAACCAAATTATCAGTGAGTAGGGCATATCATTTTTCTATACTTTTTTTTATGAATACTTCAATATATCATTATCAAAAAGGTACAGAAAGTAACAACCTAAAATTCTTGCTTGTCCTTAATACAAAAAGTTTCATATCTGTCATATACTAATAGTTATTAAAGTCCTAGAGGGACAGCGCTTCCTAGACAGCATAATCCATCAGGAGAATTTATCAGAATAAAAAGCAATTTCCAACATAAAAAATATTCTATCTCCTGCAACAATAAAAATTTGATGCTTGAATTGAATAAGATATAAATTGTCTTACTTGGTTCTAATGCTGCATCAGCTCCTGATAAAGTAGCGGGCCTCCGCTGCGACTCTGAAACAACAGAACTAAATTGTAAGTCAAGTCAGTTTCTTGGTACCAGGCTGGCAAAAGCTTTGTTTTCTTCGGGTGTCCGAAATGTTCGAATGTTATTTTCTCCCCAATGCCCATTCACTAAATTTCCCTCTAATCGCAGCCATTTGTTTTGTGCATCTGAACAGCAGAGCAGCTAACATTCTGCCAGTCTGCTTGGTACTTTGCAATAGTAGTATAATAGCAAGATCTCAGTCTGCAGAATTTTGACATGGCATTGAATCTAGATGCTTTGACATCTTATTTAAATTATAATTCCCAGGAGACGAAATTTTTCAGTATTTCTGGTATATATTTTATTTTGGTCACATCATAATTATCATTCATTCTAAACTGTTAGTATGAAACTTATCCCCTGGAACTGGAATTTGCATAAGATTCAGTTTGGTTTAAAAAGCTTTTATTTTTGTAAAATATGTAAAATTTGGAGGGTCCCCTGTCTTAAACTAACACATTCCGTTTTGGTTATAAAAACTTCTATTTTTGTCAAATACATTTAGGTTCTGATATCACTCCTGGCGGAATTCTAGCAGAATTTCAGTGCTACATCCTTTAATGTTGGATTTCACTAAACAATGGTCTCCAGATTTTGATTAAGCTCAAATGATTCAATATATCAGATATGAAGATGTCCACGTATTGTTCCAAAAATAGAATACAAAGGCATATCACGTAATGGATAAATGGCCCGTAATGGATACCAGATAGTAATGATAATCATATGTGGTCATTGGCTATGCTTGGAACGCGCAAAATAATCCGAAAAAAGATTTCTTATGCTTCGGACCATAAAATACACCAATTTCTCATTTCCCTGGTTGAATTTCTTGCAGTAAGGACATTATTAAAATCGTGATATGCCGGAAAGATGTATCCTATATTGATAAACACAAGAAAAAATGAAAGATCTCCGAGGCGGGGTGTAAATAATTATTGTACGAGAGTATTAATCTCATCTGTACTTGAGTGAAAACCTTCACAAAAGTATTTAAAAACGGGGGAGTTTATGCATCTCTAATAATACGTTTTTCTAACATTATTTAAAACTCACATGATGGTTTCCGATGAAGAGAAATTAACGTATTTAGCACAGAAGTCAAAAGAAAGTGTTTATATACAAAACCGTCATGATTTATGTCAGAAATACTCTCACATTCGTCGCAAAGCGCTCGACTAACCTAGTGTTTGCTCCATGTTTGATGACAAATTGCTCTGTTGCATTTACCCATCCAACTGCTGCAAGCTACGTACACAGTCTGCAGTTGGCTATCACTCCATCCACAGGTTCCGGTTTAATATAAATCTGAAATTGTTAATATGTGTCAACAGGTCAATGTCCCAAATAGTCCAGCTTGATTGATATGCGAGATTTCAAGGGGTGTCCAACAATACATCCAAATTTCATGATTGTGCTACCATTCAAAGGAATTACGGTACTGAAAATTCACTAATTAGTTGGACCCGTCAACACAGAACAATGAATACGTGCAGAGAGAAGGATTGTAGTCTATCAGCCTAGTCAATTAGCGTTTCGATCCAGATAAAATTACAGCATGCTTTATTCCGAATACACTCGATAGAATAATTTCGCGATCCAATGACAAAAAATCAAAAATGAAATATTTGAATGCGATCACAGTGTCCTGTGATGCGATGTCGCAGGAGTATATTCTGCCACTTGTGTACACACAGTATACAGCGAGAAGGTTCTATGACGTCACAGAATATCAGATATTATTAACGATTGTAAACAAACGATCTTAAAGGTGGAACTGTCAACTGCGCAAAGCCTATTTGAAAATCTATACTTCTGTTGTCCAAAAGTTTGATTTCACACGTGTGTAAAATAATGGAATAATGGAAAGGTTAAAATCGGTCACGACTAATGATATTGAGAAATTTTTGCTAAATATATAATATAATAATTATATTAAAAAAATAAGGAAAATGTTTTGAATGTGAAATTACCAAAAAAAGCACAAAAATATTATTGTATGAGTAATCGCAGCTACTAGCGTATTTAGGGCGAGGCTATGGTGCAAAATTCTGAATTTCTCAGGTTCCAAATTACTTTTCCTATCTATGCTACACCCACTCACTGACTGATATATGGGCGCTTCAAGCTTGAAGACTTGTAAAATTCTGATTTCAAATCAGGTCACGGTTCTGATAAATACTGGAACTCCAGGAAGGTTGCAGAAAGGCATCAAAAACTAATCCCTGATCGAGAGCAATATTCTGTGAAATCCAACATTGAAGGCTGCAGCACTAAAATTCTGCTAGAATTCCGCTAGGAGTGGTTTCAGAACCCAAACGTATTTGACAAAAATAAAAGTTTTAGAACCAAAACGGAATGTGTTAGTTCAGGATAGGAGCCTTTTCCAAATGCTTGGAAGCGGTTTTCTAAAACTGTGTTTTTCAAAAGGAATTTCAGAATATAGTAAAATTTTTATCCCGCAGGAGAGGAAAGCGAGAATATAGCTTAAACATGATTCAAGTTCCAAGTAGTGGATTAGTTTTATTTCGATGAATTCGAATCTGTTTTACTATTTCGTTTTATTGCCTGATTTGTGCAATAAAATCAAGTTTATCAATTTTGTGGTTCCATTTATTATACTTGACCATACAATTTCAAATACACCAACGAATGAACAATAAATTAATAATAATAATACAACTACGGTAAATAAATACAGATGTTTTTGTGATATTTTGACTTATACAATTATACTATATATATAAGGGAAATGAAGTTAATGCTAACATACTGCATATACTGTATGAACTAAATTGGGCAGAAGAGTGAGTTCTGTTTGTGTTTTATTGGGAAAACATATGCAGCACGCACGTTTGGTGATATAATATTCTTTGAATAGCTTTTCTTCATGATGTCATGAAAATTGATTCATCTCCTTTAAAAAAAATTATTATTTTTTATTTAGATATAAATATTACCAATTTCATATTATAAAAGGCAAAATGAAAAATGCAGAGTATAGCTGGGTCCCGAAGATGGTAGATTATGAGTTGGTTGATGGAAAGAAAATACTTAAATCACGAGATATTAGGATTTCCGAGTATCATCCACTAAAACCTATAACAGTCACAGAGTCAACTGGTGTGAAGGCATCTTCGAAAAGACGTAAAAGTGATGCAAGTAGTACAAAGTCCGGCACTGGAAGTGTCAAATCAAGTTCTGGCAGTACAAGATCATCGTCAAGTGTTACTAAAGATTTTGTGGATCCTTTATCTGCGATGGTCATGACAGATCCTTTGTCTCTTGCTTCATCTTTGCCAACTGGTATCGCTGAAACATCTGATGTAAAGCATCAGACAGCTATACAGGAACTTGTCACTAACAGTGATTTTGGAGATAGCTTCGAACCATGGGACATGAAGAAAATCTTTATTCTTAGCAATTATACAATGGATGAAAAGCTTACAATGCAGATGATATCAATGTCAAAAAATGGTGATAAATCATCAGGCCGCTCATATCATTCATCTTCGACGACAGATAGACTGAAAGCTCGTTTGAATCAACTGAATGATATGGAAGAAGGCAGCGTTCAAGAGTTAAGAACTCAGGCTCAACAGAGATTCATTGATCGAGTGCATGATTTGGGAAGAAATGTTACACAGTCTTGGGAGTCTAACCAAAAAGTCAATGCATTGAAAATGGCAATTCAGTGTGCTAAAATGCTAAGTGATGTATCGGTTATGCAATTCTATCCAAGCAAATTTGTACTTATATCAGATATCTTGGAAACTTTTGGCCAATTAGTGTTTAGTCGCATTCTTTCTATGTGTGCTGAAATGTCGGCTGATAAAATAGATGTAGAAAGGGTTACTGAGAATGCCAAAGAGATTTGTCTTAACTGGATGATGAAGATAGCATCTATCAGAGAGTTATTACCAAGAATACTAATTGAAGCCAGCATCCTACCCTGCTACAACTTTCTCAAGAAAGATGAGTGCAACTCTGTACTTGTTCGCCTCACGAATATGACAAAAGGTGTAGGAAATCCACTGGTTTGTGCTTATGTTAGAACATATCTTTGCATGATTGGAGTGAAGTATGCACCAAAATTCAAAGGTCATTTGCTTTCTAACTTCTATTATTTCATTTCAACATATAAGCAAATACATACTACATCTGTTCAAAATGAGATTGCTCATCAAAAGTTGGACATGCCTACCTATCTTACCTTGTATATGCCAGCACTGGAGTGGATTTTATCGTGCATTGCATACAAAGCTTGTGAAAGCACCTTGAAGGATGTGCTGGAAAAATGTGCGAAGACGGGGAATAGCCTGCTTATATTGCGATGTATCCTTGCTTCGTTTAAATCTGATTACATATCTGCAAGAGCCTTGGACTTTTGTTCAATAATTTCCCAATCACAGGATATTCTTTTTGCCAAAGATGTTGTGTTTACTACTCTTGGTAACAATGTTGTTGAATCTGATCCACCTGAAAAAGACAGGCAGTCTCTTCTTTCTGATGTTTGGAAATATATTGTCAAATTGCAAGATCCAAGTGAATACATATCATGTGCTGGCGTTTGGACAGAATTCGCTGTTAAAAATTTTAAGAAAAAAGAAGTGAATACCATTCTTGGTGATATTTTGAAACATATGGTTCCAGATCGGGCCTTTGAAAAGCATTATTCAAAACTTCAGGATGTTGTGAAAAGAATTCTCACACACATGAAATCTTTTTCAGTTGTTTTCTCTATGGATAAATTTTTACCTTTCCTTGATATGTTCCAGAAAGATGATGTGAAATTGGACATCTGCACATGTGTAGCAGAATTTTTCATAAACGGTGCTGATGCATCCACTTCTGATCCCCTTGTCATAAATGGTATGATGTATGTTTGCAGAGCAATGCATGATTCTATAAATTCTATGAGTCTTGAAAGTGAACGGAAAGCTGTCAGCAATGCAATATGTGCTGTCGTGCAGAAAATAACATTTGGGAGAGATTTCGAACAGCAACTCAATTTTTACGTTGAATGTCGTGGCTCCTTTCGTAACCTGGATTTAGTTTTATCATCACTAGTGCATTTGGTGAATACACTTTCTACCAAATGCACAAGGATTGTTAAGCACAAACATACAAGTAAAACTGCATCATTTGTGCGAGCTTGTGCTGCCTTTTGTTTTATAACCATTCCTTCACTCAGTGATGTGTATTCACGTTTGCAGTTATACCTTGTCTCAGGACAAGCCGCTCTCATTAGCCATTGTGTAACTCAAGCTGATGCTATGCTCTGTGCTGCAGTCACTCAGATTCTTGATGCACCGAATTTTATAGCAAATGTAGAAGGGAAGAATGTGTCGTCTCAAAGTATTATGATATCCTATATCACCAATTTCATGTCCACCTTGTTAACAGTACCTGATCACCCAGAGCAAGGTATTCTGTATCTTTTGCGTGGGTTGATGAATGTCATTTCCGCTACTGGAACAAATGGTGGTTTGCTTACTATGAAATCAAGGGTTTTTATTTACATCAGGGTGCTGAGTTTACTATCAGCCTATAGTCAAGATCGATACTTGTACCGTGTTGATTATGTGGACTCAAACGAACACTTATACAGCAGTGATGAAAAATTTCTAGCGGAAATCTCATCTATTGGCAGAACATTGCTGGATGAACTTTTTGCTTTTCTTTCTTCCACTTCTCAGTACAAGTCTGATGATAGGGCTAGGATCGCATTGGATTTGTTTTCAACAATTATTGCTCATGGCAATATTGAAATACCCTGTATGCAAAAGCTTGCGGTAACTGCATGGAATATGATGATCAATGCAGGCACCATTGATCAAAAGCAGATTGCAAGAACTATCAACCATGCCAAAGATAAAGGAGGGGTTTATGCCAAAGTTGCAGCCAGTTTATCCATATCATCGAAAGTATAACTAAACCCATATTTAATATTTCAACCGGCCTTTCATTAGTCATCTTACCCAAACCCCCTTATCAAGACTTCCATCGTATATAGAATTATTTAGTCAACATAAAGTATTTATTGTTCAGAGAATAAATGTCTCTATTAATATATCAATATTTCAATAAACGGAAACTTCCACATGTGTTTAAAAGAGCTGGTAGTTATAAAAAGGTTAATATTGTAGGGGTGCAAATAAGGATTAAAGACTAAATGTTAATTTCTCATCGGAAGCCATCCAGTATATTTTAATTGATTGTGGGGAAATTCATTAGTACATTTTAAAGATGTAATTACTACCGTTTTATTAGAAATTTGCTTTTTTCGCTACATTTGAATACCCTCATGTTTTTGCGCAAGTACAGATGAGAGTAATAATCTCATACTATTTGCACCCCTGATATGTGGATTGGTAATAATTATATTATTTTATGCTTTATTTCGATTTAGGACTATGGACTTATTTGTTTTCTCAAGATGAAAAAAATCATAACCAGTATTGCCCTACAAATTTTGCCCCCAATTGAATAATATTTAGGTTATTCTGGTGACAGAAGCAAATTTATTTATTGTGAACTTCCATTTTTTTTTTTAAATTTTCTGTTATCAATATGAAAAACAATAGGATTGCGACTCTAACGATGTCATTTCGTCAATATATATTTATCAGTAAATTATATAAATATGTAATTACCTGATTTTGCATTAACCCCCACTTCAATCAATTGTGAACCGAATGATTCAAGTCTGCATATAATATATATTGACATACTATTCGTTATCATGAATATTCTTAAAAGTTATCATGACGGCACACTTTACTTTTGAGTGAGGAGTGTTTGGCAATGGTGTGTTCTTTTAGTGAACTTAAAAGGTGAAAATTATCAGGGGAAACACCAGTGTGTATTGACTGGCTGCATTTGCTCACACATGTTATATTTTTTGGACCTATGTTTTCATCATAAGATACTTAAAATGACTTCATGCATTGAGTTGGCACTTGTTTGATGATATTTCTAATCTTGTTAATATGTTAAACACTATGATTATATCGCAATACATGTTCATTCATAAAATTGCGGAACCTGTTCTCACACATGTTATATTTTTTGGACCTATGTTTTCATCATAAGATACTTAAAATGACTTCATGCATTGAGTTGGCACTTGTTTGATGATATTTCTAGTCTTGTTAATATGTTAAACACTATGATTATATCGCAATACATGTTCATTTATAAAATTGCGGAACCTGTTATTATACCATACATCTTTATTCAATGTGCAATAAATTTAAAGTCATCAAAATGAATCACTTTCATGGAAATTACTGCAATATTGGTGCACTAGGGTGGTGATTGCGAATATTTTAATTGCCATAAAATGATCAACTGCTTTACCAATACTGTATTCAACATTAATTTATTCAACCTAATTTTGCTTTATGATTTCAAGTTGACAGCAATTTCGATTATCTTTTCAAATAAGCTGGTCAACAGTTTATGCATGAAATAAGTGATTTGAATTAGATTCGATTAATTAAAATCAAGACCTAAAAACTGTGTTTTGTTCTTTTGCTTCGAAATCCTTCCATAGTTGAACCGTAGGTGACAACACTACAGAAAATGAATAAATAGGTAGAGATGCGGATGATGTACTTAATAGCTGCCATTCCAAAAACTATCAGGTTTTACCTACCTTCATCATAAGTTTATTTCGTCGTACAAGGCAAAAATAAGAAACAAAATGAGATAATATATAAAACAATAATAAAAGTGCTTATAATCGACTGGTGTCGGACATCAAAGTCTGCGACACCAGATATTGTGGGTTTTGAAAACTTCACATCAATCTGAAACGGATATTGGTTAAGCATAGCAACAGTTGGTGCATAGTTTCGAATACCTGGATACGGTTACTGCATAACCCATGGTTACATGTACAACCCCTCCACTAGTATATATACAGGTTTCGAACGCATAAACATGGTGCAGAAGAAGTCCTGCTTTGCCATAAGCTTGTGCCGAATTGTCGGCCACCCCCACATGCGGGATAAAAGTGATTTTATAGCATATTTTATTTTGATAAAATAAATTTGAATCTGTTTTCAAATATGGTTCTCTTAGATAAAAGTTCTTCCCAACCATTTTAAGATGGGCCCGGGGAACATGTCCAAAGTTTTGAGAAGAGAAGATGGTCTCCCCAAGATTTGAAATAGTATTTTGAAATATCTTTATAGCAGGTGAATTTTTTTGTATACGTATTTTGTTTATTTTTGAGCTGTAATGACGACTTTTTCGTGTCGCTCAAGTGCAGATTTGTTTTTGGGAGAAAGAGGAAAATTTGGATCATGATTTTTGTAATGTCGCCTCAAGATTTGAGACTGTTAATTTACTACATTAGGTACAACAAGCAAAAACACGCATTAACTGTTCCGGTTTGAGGGACACAGAGCATGAACCAGCAAATAGTGCATTTATTGCGCGCTGATTAAACAGTTGGGCTCAACAAGATATGCACAGACTACCATACCATGAAAAATCACCAAAATGTATTGAAATAAAGTCTGGCAGCGACAGAACAAAACAGTACCGGAACATAAATATTTAAACGACGCGGTAAAAAAAACCTTGATTCTTGAAATGCTTAGAAATTACCAGTGATTCGATTCGAAGTTCTAAAAGTTTCATCCCGTTTCCTACAGTTACAGGGACTTAACGACAGGGGGATTTCCCTCATGAGAGACGTGTGCAATGAGGCGTAGCTGCAACGGGTTCATTTCGCCTAGTTGGGATCATCCTGAATGTTCCGCTTGCTGATTTTCTTTATTCGCCTGTCTAATGTCTGTGCAGTGTATTTCAGATTTTGTGATGAAGGCCTAAATGCTCCTGTGTTTCGATTCGGGCAACATCATCAACATATGACTTTTGCACAAAAAAAATGAGTGAACATGATCACGATCATTGTCACGGACTTGGTGGAGTTTTTCAGACTCTGGACGAACTTGATTTTACCAGAGGACCTTGGACACCGGCCATGTATGGTGATTTTCCAGGGATCAAAATGTATTTGGAAAAAGGTGGCGAGCCAAACTTGATGGATTCCTCAGGTTACACACCATTGGTTAGTTCAGTAGGAAAAGTAGCAAGGACACATTTTGCATTGAAAAATAAGACAAAAAAGATTCCAAAAACGCGATTGTGTTTCTAGTGAAAATTTTTTCACAAAACTTTGTTGGGCCAGGATACTAGCTTTAAGTTTTGATCAGATATTTTTTACACAATGGTATTTCGTTACCAAATTCCAATGATCATTTTAATAAAAAAGTCCATGAAAACTTTTGCATCAAAGTTTTTGAGAAATGTTTTTAAAATTAAGAGATGGATATCCTAATCGATATTTGAGGTTTTTTAATTGTCTAATTTATGTATTGCTCATTAAACTTATTCATCAGCAAAAAGAAAATCTATTGCATACAGCATAATAGGGTATTTTTACTGGCGCTCCCAAGATCTCCGAACTATCCCACATGCGTGACAAGACAATTTCTTTCGTTTGCTATATTAGTCGAGCTCGTATAGAGGATTTGCTTTAAGCGTTCTATTTTTTGGTCTTCCCTGCCTGAATTCTAACTGATTCTATTTCTACAGGTAAATTTTTCCTTCTCTCATTGCATAAAATGCACCATTAAGACCGAATTAGCGTTCAAATTAAAAAATGGTGGCTTAAAATATGGTTCGAAAATATTGGGGGGACTACTGTCTCAGTCTTCTGTTTAAAAATGAATATTTTTCGTTTCGTGGTATGTTTTCTAGCAATTAAATTGTTGCGAGTTTTAGCAATGTATTTTTGATATTCATAAGTGTGTAATTTAAAAACGAAGCTTGAAACTAAAAATTGATTTGAAGGCAAATGAGTACCTATCAACTTAATTACTGACTCTTTCTTCTGTAAAAACGAATATTCTTCATTCCGTGGTATGTTTTCTAGCCATAAAATTCTAAATGTAGATTTTATTTTTGCGCGTGTAGTTCGCAAAATCACATTAAAGTCGCTTGAATTAAAAAATTAAAATTTTTACTTCAATTTTGAAATCTCTGCATCTGTCTGATAATTTATATTTTTTTCGTGTAAAAGTGCGATTGCAAAGCGATTGCAAATAACATGTTGAAAGCAGGCTCTCTTTCCGAAAGCGTCCATTATAGCATAAGAGAGAAATGGTCATATTGTGCATGTGAGAGAGCTTAACAACTCCTAGGCTCTAGTAGAAACACCCCATCCCCTTTTTTCAAGTGCGTCCATTATAGCATACGAAAGAAATGGTTATATTGTGCAGGTGAGAGAACTTTACGACTCCTAGACTCTAGTTGAAATACCCCATCCAACCATGAACTTATAATTTTATACAATATTCAGGCAATTGGCGAAAACAGCTGGTGAATATTAAGAGAAGCAGTACATGTTTGTACTTTTTCACAGACAGGCTGTTCACCAATTTTATTAAACCCTCCCCAGAGAAACCTGCCTAAGATTGTATGGGCGTATCTCGAAGAATATTCTTACTTGATTACGGAAGGAGCAGTGTGTATACAGTGTAGACGGGGGGGGCTTACTTTTTTCCGTACAAGGCTAAATTTCATGCATAAAATTTGTGGGGCGTCACAGAACTCAAAAACATAAGCAGAAAAACAAAGAAAAGGAATACAAATATGTTCAATCCCCATAAATTATAACGCATTTTCCGCAACATTGGATTTTTAAAAGCAGCATGATGTGTGGCGAAAAAATTGATCATTATTTTGATTTTTTTCAGAATTTCAAAAAGAAAGTATTTTTCGTCCCGTTTTGTATTAAATGTTTTGATAAGGCATCAATTTTTTTTAAATGTATCTGTTACGCTAGAATAGTCCTCTAAGCTAATTATGAACGAATATCACAGGAGTTGAAACTCTCGTGATGTACTGATGTCGCTTGTTACTTGATTAGGTCAGCAGTTGAATGCCAAGATGGCAAAGTTGAAAATTTGAGCTTTTCTAGTTTTGATTCATATGAGGGCCAGGGTTGAGAACCGCTTATACAGATTAGCCTATTTGAAGATAATATAATAGAAAACAACATTTATGTACTTCCAGCATTTACGAAAAAATGGTGATGATGCTCAGTCAATTCTTCATTCAGTAGTTGTTCAGTCTTCCTTGGATAATTCTTATTTAGTGTGTTGATACTACATTTTGTAGTAGCTCTTTGCTATTCAAGTTGCCATTTCTTGATTCATTTTATGTGCTCCTTTACTGGTTGATATTTGGAATGAAGCATATTTTCAAATTTTTCGTAGTCCTGTACATGATGATTGGCATGATATTGGAATTTTTGTTTGCTCGCATTGAAAAACAATTTAAAAAATTTAATTAAACCTCGATATAAGTGAAGCTAGAAATGTTGAAAACAAATTCTAAAATCCTTTCAGGTATATTTTGTAGCATTAGCAATTTTCAGAAGATATATATTTAATCTGGACTGAACAGTTCTGATTCCAAAATGTATATCTGTGGATCCACATTAATCATCATAAACAACAAAACGAAAGCTAGCAATAAAGGATGTCATTATTTGAATAATTCGGTATTATAGAATGACATCTGAAATATTGGAACATTATCTTAACTATATTTAATTTAAAAAATATCGGATTAGGAGCCAGTTCATAATCTTATATACAGATACCGGTGCGTGCATCTTGTTGTCTCTTCCCATTTCGGCCAAAAGCTTTCAAAATAGACATTGGGTATGAGTTGCTAATACTTGATACTCCTGTTATTAACAGCATTACGCAGCTCGTGGCGGATATCTAAACATTTGTAAAGAGCTTATTTTTGCTGGAGCTAGTGTGAATCACATTACGAAATGTGGAAAAGCAACTCCTTTGCATCGTGCTGCAGCGAAAGGATGCTTTGATGTAGTTGAGTTATTGATTAAGAATGGTGCAAGACCATGCATGGTTGATGATGATGGAAAAACTCCCTTGCATAAGGTATTTCAGTGCAGTTAAAGCTTGAATATTAGTATGGGTTTCCATGGTCTGATGAAAATGATTTTTATAAGCACTTTTTGTTGTGGTATGGAAAATACATAGAGTGAATAGAATAGGGGTGTGACTGTTTCTGTTATCTAAATCTTTTCTAAATGGTAACAATAGCAGTCTAATATGACAGTCATAACAAATTTAGTACTTGTCCGTTATAAAGGCTACAGCTTGTTTAATACAGTTAAGATGGCGGAAACAACAAGGTTGATGTGTCATGTTCTAGGATTTAAATGTTGACCTGCCATCAGACTGTTCTATTACATTGAGATTTTATCTCAATAAATACAAGAAAAGATATTTACTTAAATTTTCAGGCTGCGGAAGGCAATCATTCAAGAACCTGCAAAATATTGATTGAAGCAGCGCCGGATGCCCAAAAAGTATTGGACAAAAAAGTCAAGTATCCTAAAGACTATGTTCAATGCACTGATGCTTGTAAAGAAACCTATAAGGTCTTGTGGTGGTCATGATTACAGTAATCGAGAATTTAATCATAGGTATATGTTAAAGCAAGAGCTGTGGGTGGAAAGATTTATGTCAAGTTAAATAAGAGGAATAAAATAAAGGGAAAGGATTTGTGTATTTGTTCGTCGAAATTTGGGATAGTCTTTGAAGAAATTGTTACATCAAGTCACAAAAAATTCAAAACATATTTTTACATTTTACACCCAAATGTCCATCCAAAGACAAAAATCTTTGCAAGTCGATTACGATATTGTCACAAATTTTAATACCCATACAGGTACTATTACAATGCTGCATTTTTGTCCATTTTCATTTCAATGCAGTTATTCTTTCGGTTGTTTTGATTGAAGATGGCTTTTGTGAGTATCTTGCAAGTTTTGAGCATCCTATCTTCATTTTATGATAAGAAAATTAGTCTTTTTAGTCTTGAGTTTTTTTTATTGAAATACCTACCGGTACCCTAATTTTTGAATTTTAGAATTGATAGTGTTATTCAAAAAAAAATAAACAAAAGTGGTACTGGTGGATTGTGCCTGTTCTGTTTTTAACAGAAGCGGAACATGTAATGACTTTTTCTGTGTCACTGTCCTTATCCTTACACGCCAAAAAAAAATCTGATTCGAATAAATCATGAATCTGTCATATTCCAATTAGGAATATTTTTCTGAAAAATAGGCCACATATGGCTCACACCTTGGCGCAATACATCAGTGTCACAGTCTTAGCCAAAGATTCTTTTGTCAAACTTTTCTGAATGGGATAAGAAGAAGAACTTGCTTAATGAAGTGAAACATTCATATTTAGCCGGAAATATGCAAGCTACATATTTCAATATTTTGATAATGGGGCAAAATATGTGAAATTTGTTATTAAGATGTAATTAGCGATTCCATTAAAAAAATGTTCATTTCAGATTCGAATTCCAAATGGTTGGTTTTGCCTAGCCCTAGTTATGTGCCAAGTTTGTGCTAAACCTTGTGGTTATAGAATTTGTGATGCTAAATTTTTTGTATACCACTTGACATGTACTTGATAATTTGTAACCTACTGAAATATGTTCTTGTAATTCGTCGACATAAATTCAGTTTTGAACATCTCACAAACTAAATTTTATAATTGGATGTAATCATATTTTATGTTAACTTTTTCTCATTTTATGTTTAATTTCATCTCTTCAACATTTGATATTATAAATTATCATTTAATATTATTGTTATTTGCAGATTTTATTATATTATCCTAGTTAATTAAACTGAAATCTGAGATGTAGGAGTTCTTTGTTAATTGCTCCTAGTTTTCATTGACCAAATGAGGAGGTTGAAGTTTCAGGTGTTTTAAAAATTGGTACATTTAGAGAACGCATCTAACAGTAAGATTGTTTATTATTTCAGATTACCAATTGCATATCCCATTTTTTTTCAAGTGTGTGTAACAAGATTACCAAATAAAAAAACAGGTTGTCAACCAACCCTATTGTTACAAACATAAGCTACATATTTTCTTCTGGTTGTAGGTCGCGTTTTATATTCAAGTATTTTGAGTATAAAATTGCCATTTTTCATGTGTAAAAAATCAACCACTTTGATGAATAAACATGTTATATGTTTTTCATTTTAGAGCCTAATGCTGTTTATTTTCCTGACCCTATCTTGTCCTGGTTTGTGATGTATTTGGTATTGAATAATTTAAATTAACTTGTATCATAATATATTAAAAATACAAGTAGTAAGAATTTTGTTGTTACAGTTCATAGATAAAATTGAATTGCAGATAAGATGAGAAGTTTCAATCTATTTGGATTCCTCATGAGGAAACATGGAACGCATAACATAAGGTAGGCAACTATACATTTGTTCATTACTTCATGTTGTCATTATCTATCATTTCTACATCTAATCTATGTTACAAAAACAATTTACATTGAGTGGAGTAGTCAAATAAACCTTTCAATAGTTGAAGTTGCAGTTTAATAAGAGTATTGAACAGTGCAACATTGTCATGATCTTTGCCAACCTTGCTTATTTCAATAGGATATATATGGGCACAAATTATACACACGATGGAGAAGTAGCCCTCATTGATGGATGATCACTACCCAACTGTTGCTTTCTTTTAATATCAATTCATACCATTTCAGATTGTAATATGACCCTTAATGATCATTTCGGATATGAGAGAATATTGACTATTCAAATTCATCAACCTTGATGTTTATTTTGGTTAGACTTGTATCGTACATAGTGTCATCTTTCTTTCAATTTAATATTTCAGAAAAAGAGGACTTGCTCTTGCACATTATATTATAAATCAAGGTGAATCAGCTAGACCACCTCTGTTAATGATTCATGGACTCCTTGGTAACAAATATAATTTTGGTTCTGTTGGTAAACTTCTGCAGGAAAAACTTCCTCGCACAACAGTGAGTGTTTATCATTATTACGATTGCACAGAAAGACCAAACTCTGATGTTCGTACAAGCAAATAGTATGTAGTATATATTTCAATGTTTGTTACTCTCTCCATTTACAAATTTTGTCAAATGCATAATACCTACGGTACTGTCCTCCACATGCTTGACCTTATTCAACGGCGTGTGGTCAGTATGGTTGGCTCCAAAATTTTTACTGGCATGCAGGGCTTGCCGCATTGATGTGGTGTTGCCTCACTTTATTTTATAGATATTATTATAGACATTGTTCAAGAGAACTTCCAATTCACACCTATTCATTGTGGAAGTTACAAATTGTCACAAACAGTGTAATGCAAAAATTATTTTTCAAGAACCGCTTAACTTCGGATTTTCTTGTCATCCTGATGCTTTTCAGGTCATGTTGATCTGCATGGCTTTAGGGATCGCACCAATGTAAAGCTGTCAGGGATTGGCATTCCTTGGTTCTCATTCATGCATTTATTAGACTCTTTGCACAATAGTGGTTCAGGAGGCTTTCAAAAATGATATGTTTCTTGCTGCCTTCCTCTAAGCAAATTTTGATTAAAGAAATGTCTCTTATATGAAGAAAATTTATAAAAAAAATTATTGTAGTATTTTGTAATGATAATAATATATCTGATACTAAAATATTCGTTTTGAACTCTAATGTTTATTATATATATTTGTTCTCTTTTCAATTTTATATTATTCACCTGTCTGTCTACCACTTACACCCAAACTTGAAAAAAATGTAATAGTTTTTTATATTGCCTTTTCAGTTGTAGTTTACTTATAACATTGGTTTGAAAAGTTTTGTGAATCTTAGTTGCCATCTCGGAATGTTTATTATAATTCCAAATCTTTGTAAAAATGCAAAATTGCAATAAAGACTGGCATGGCTATGACCACTTTTTGAGCTTATTTGAAAAATTAATCAGGATATTGATTTGCTGGTATATTTGCTTTCTTCTCTAAGATATTCCACAAGCTGTTCCATTTGAAAGGTAATCACACAAGCACAAACAAGGCATATTATTTCAAACACAAAAAAGACATGGTACAGTTGAATGTTCTATCCAATCCAGTTTCAAAATATACTTCCCTGAATTGTTCCCTGAATTACAACCCACAATCATTAAACTAGCTTAAAAAGATGCAAAACAAGTGTGAGTAGTTCCGGTCCTATACATTTATTTATAATTGCAATGTTAAAATTTTTCTGCTTCCAATGGAGCAAAAGTAATCCACCATTTAAAATTTGCTTGACTCAACTATCAATGACACTAGCTTGGTGATATTTTTAATATTTTGCCTTCATATTTGTTATTAGATCATTAGCTGTGATGTGAGGAATCATGGAGAGAGTCCCCATTCTGATGAAATGGATTATAAATCGATGTCAGAAGATACCTTAGAACTCCTTGATTCAATGAACATTGACAAATGCATTTTACTCGGCCATAGTTTAGGAGGACGGATAGCAATGTATACTGCTTTAACCCAAGTATTACTATATTATATGGAGATAGTTAAAATAAATTGATAATGCTCTAATATTATATCTTGTATAACTTTGAATAAGAATTGTATAATAACTACCCATTTAAAAAATATTGACCAAACATGTTTTTGTTAAGTTTGGGTCACTGATGGATCGCTTCTCGAAGGCGTGGTCCTTCTATGACTCATCTTTGACAAAATACATTTCTGACTGGGTATTTATTCCGATATGGACAACCTCAGTTCATACCTTTTCAATGCAGTAAAATTTTCAATTGAATGTTCGGTTCGTTCGTTTAATACTTCTTGGCCTTATGAGAATGTTCATTATTTGGTATGCTATGTTCCCAAATATCCTTGTACAAATAGCCTTCTGCTTCTGCTCAAATCATTATATCCTTGTACAAATAGTCTTCTGCTTCTGGCCAATTCGTATTATTCAATTAATTATTTGTATTTGTTTAGAATGACAGAGTCGATAAACTTGTTGTTGTAGATGTTTCACCGGGGGATAAAGGTACAAAACGAGGGATAAGCGAAGGTATTTCAGTTTGTTTGTTAAATAATTATCCAAAAGATGTTTTGAAGTGTTGGTCATTGGTCTGGTGAGGGCGCTGCCAAGGCACGATTCATCTGTTACCCGTACTTGGTAAAATCAAAATTCAAATTGTGGTATTAAATATTGTATTTTTATCTGACTTGTGTCTAAAACCCTAATTTTGCTATATTTCTAATCATTCTAGCTGGAAAGTTTTACATATCCTTTTTTATACAGATATATTATGGTAATGCAACAATGTTTTCAATTCAGCGTTTGAAATTTCAGCCTTCTCATTGGGGTATTGGTCGTATTTGAGAACAAACACAGTCCAATCACCTTTCATACCTCATCATTCCATGCCGGTGTTGTTTTAGCCACAGCAGTGAATTGGGATTTCATTGTTGAAACTTGAAACAGATGTGAAAATATAGTTATCTGTGCTTCATTCACTTCTTTTATTTGTATGTTTATGTAAGGAACTGTAAAGAATCTCCTTTAAATTATATTCATATTAATTATTTAGGTCCAATCAAGTATGTAGAAGCCATGAAACTTGTCGAATTTCAACCTGGATTGAAAAGATCTCAAGCACGAACCAGTGCAAATAAACAACTAGAAAGTGCAATACCAGTGAGTGATTATTTTTTTAGAATGAACCCAACAGTCAACAGTTAAAGTATTTTGTTTAAATATATATGTATGTGATATCATGTTGATAAGGCATTGCCGATCTGTGGCACTTGACAAGTGAAGTTTTTGAAGGCAATTGGACTGTGAAATATCCTTTTTTTCCTCTTAAAGATATTCAACGGGTCTTTGAAACAAAATTTGAAAATACAATTGTATGAGTCTAGAATGCAAAATCTATCAGTTCTTACTTGACAAAATTTTTGAATAAATTAAAACAACGTGTTTAAACACATACTATCTTCTTAACAGAAAAAATACTTGAGAGACTTCGCTCTCACTAATATGATTGAAACCACTAAAGGCTCATTTGGTTGGAGACTCAACCTCCATGCGATTTCTCAACATGCAACTGATTTTTATTATTTAGGCAATAATGAGTCATTCATTCCTTACAATGGTAAAACACTGTTTCTAGGAGGTAGTCTTTCGCAGTATATTATGTGAGTATATTTTTCTTACTTTAAACAGAGATTACTGTCCTAAGTATTGTGAAAGGTTAATGTAAATGAAAAGTTATCTTTGAATATAAGAACACATTCAACTCATTTATTTATGTTGGGTCAACCCCATTTCCAGAATACATCTCACATGACCACAGCTTTCCACAGCTATAGAGCGAAATAATATCTCAGCCATAGAAATATTTCATTCAAATTAACTATTGGCACACTGGAAGCAGAATCTAAAAAGAATAGACTAGCAGCTACCTTTTATTGCTTTGCCAAATATCACTGTGCGCTTTTTTATTATGTATCCTGATTAATATTCTAATTGAAAACCTAATAACAGTGGTATATCAATTATTATTCTCTCTATTTTAGGCCGAGTGATTACCCTGATATCAAAAATCTGTTTCCAAGCTCTGATATTCAACATATTCCAGAGTGCGGACATTGGGTCCATGCAGATAACCCGAAAGAGTTTGTTTCCAGAATTACAAATTTTTTAGAAGATTCATAATTATATTGTGGAATGGTTGTTACCCTGCCTAAAAATTTTTTCTTTATCACGTACTACTGATGTGATACACCTTGATATTGCAGTTCATGGACATGTTATTCTCTAAATGTTCGGAATTATAATAGATATTGTCTATGCATATTGCAGCAACGTTATTTGCTCTATAATACCAGTACATATTTTCGAATTGCTTCAAATCAAAGAGTGATGTGATGAAAAATCATATGGATACAAATGGTCAGCTTATCTGTAACATTTTTTAAAACATTCTAAATTGTTATTATTTGACAAAATCCTTTTGTTTGAAATTTTCTCATTGTAAAACATTCAGTTGGTAAGCTTGAAAAATGTTGAATTCTATCATAAAATTTTGAGTAGGCTAAACAAAACGCACCGGAACGCTTGTGATTTTGGTCACTGATGTAGCTCTGCTTGGAGCGATCTTAATGAATAGATTTCTTTTTGCAAGATTTTTTCTGCTTCATGATAATGACACTATTAAATCAATAAAAATTTTGTTTGCATGCCTGAGACACTAATTTACTATATTTGAACTACCTAGCTTTGACCTGAAACCCTCAAAAACCTGACTACTTTTAATGTACTTTGTTTTCCCTTGATTTTTCTGGGTTATATTTCATTATACATGCATGAAAAGTATTGCAATTATTTGTTATTCAATTAATACTTCTTGAAAATATCAAATACTTTCCTTTATGTCAACTCTGATAAGCAATCATTTGTGAACAAGTAAGTTCTAATCATACAATATCAAAAATTTACCAGTACTTTTTTTAATAGTAATGCGCACTTTCCTGTTACACTTTTTTTATCTTATGGAAGTTTGTTGTGGTAATGCCTGGTACTTGAACCGAACTTTTCAGAAAAACATTATTTTGAATTTTTTTTAATTAATTACCAGTTGTCCAGCTATCAATATGAGAAGCATGAAATATGTTATGACACCCTCCCTAACTCCCATCTAATCGGTAACCATTTTAGAGATATATCTGTATTGTTTATCTGTTAACTTATAAAACCTTCATTTTGTCAAGCTCAATCTATAGCATGGTCAAGCTTAAACAACACATGTCTCTCAGTGACCCATACATGAAAAAAATAATCTTCAACAATTTTTTTCCTTCAGATAAGTTCAAGCGTTTTGAAGACGAACAATTTGTCAAAATACCTCTCCTCTAAAAATGTTATATTTTTTATTATATAGAATTAGCATAAATGTTTGTAAATAAGAAAGTCTATGGCAGTGAAAGGCATTTGGCAACTGCCTTTCTACAACAACATAGATGCCACCAAGGGAAGCACCGAAGTCTGTGTAGTGGGAGTGTTTGGCAAAAGTACTTGGGGGCATTCTTCTAAAAGTTGTGTGGTGAATGGATTAACAAGAACCTATGAATTTCCTATTCATAGTCCATCAAATATGGATAACAAAAATAATGGTGATGCTAAAGATGAAAGTTTCGACAAGTATATGTGAGTACCAGTATATTAATAATTTGAATGAATATAGTGTATTTTGAAGAAAAGTTTTAATTTAGACTATTATTATACAATCCTATTAATATTTATTTGTATCAAGCTGGCGATTATTTTCACTTCTGCCATCTGCTTTGTACTTTGGGCTTTAGTATATTTTGAAGCTTCAGTATTTGAGGAAATACAAATAGTTAACTCAACCCAATTAGAAATTTCATTTTTGCCAAGCATGAGCCACAGATGGACCACATCTTGTCGACGTGATCCATCAGTGACACATGTCTAAAAATACGTGTTTTGACTAAATTTTTTCGATTGGGTAATATATTTAAACAAAAAGATTGAATTTGTGTTCACATTTAAGACTTCTTTAAAGTTGAATTTTTGATGCTGAGACTATTATAATTTTGTTACAAATCTCCAAATTTTGTGTGAGAATTAAAATTCAATTGAATCCAAATTTGAATCATTTTGTAATGAAATCATGATTGTTATATGCCTGGTAATGCATCGCGATATTTGTCGTAAAATAGTTGCATTTGTGTGATGAGCAAAATATTCTGAAGTGACAGTAGTTTCTAATTTACTATCTGGATAAAATATAATTCTACAAAATGTATTGAAACGTATATTTGTCTTTTTATTATCGAATCTCATTTCCTATATCATTTATTCGTTTCCAGGCCCAAAATCGAAGCCTATTTTGATGAAGAAAATCAAATTATCTACCTGCATATGGTTTCAATTTATGATGCAGCGACATTATCTGATGTTGCTTCGATGATCAGAAATAAACTATATTCTCATAGTATGTCTCATGATATGCTCAAAAACCATGAGGTTGGTTATTGTAGATTGGCGGAATGCCAGTACTTTGTTATTTGGGGAGCTAAAAAATGGCCTCAGAAAATACAAAAGAATATTTCATGAGGGATCACTTTATAAGAGAATAAAATGTCCCTTTTTTGATGGCAATATTATCTTGCGAAAACCTTCTATATGATTAGGATTGCGAAATCATTTAGCTTTGATTTAATTGGTTGTGTTTTAAAATGTTAGCATAAAATACCAAGTGTAATCGACATCTGAATATGTTATATTCTATATGTGCTCTAAGTAGTGCCAGAAGCCATGCCTAAAATATTCAACTAGCCAACCACTTGAATGACGAAAAAAATTCAATGTGTATATTTGAAAATCTGTCTGGAAAAACCATCCTCTACTACTTTTTTTTGTCTAGTTGCCTCACGCAAGAAATATGTTGCTACACTTACACAGCCAGCATAGCATCTTATTATGTGACTTGCGTTCAATGAACCTTACTAATTTTTTGTTTTGTTGAAGCAGACATTAGATTTGTAGTTTAATCTAGATCATGTTTAATTGTTATTTATGTTTTATAAATTTTTTTCAGGTTGGACATTTATTTGGATTGGTGTATTTGTTTTCTGTGTGCCATATATTAATGCTCGTTCACCCAGTAAGCCAATTTGACATCACTTATGACAGGTAAATATTTTTTGTGACAAAGCTTGTAGATTACTAATATTTCAATAATAATTTGATTTTAATCGAACATGATACTCTGATGAAGCTCGGCAAGCTAAAAGATATATATTAATGATGAGTACTAGTAGAACATCTGCTACTCTGCTATTCGGACACAAGAAAATCAGGAGAAAATTTGGCAAAAGGGCAATATTTCATGAAATATCTCTTGATAGAAAATTTCTCCTTTCTTAGTGTCTGATAGCAACCAGACTGTAAAAAAAAAGTTTGAAATCCATTTTCCATAGCATTCATACCAGTGTAGAGAAAGTTGAAGACTTTTTTTCATCAGAAGAGAATGGCGTAAATATTTCAGATGTATGAAGAAAAACAAGATTCTCTCACTTTAAGTACCGGTATATGCTTTGTGACTAATGTACAGTATGCATAAACGACATAATCATTTATAAACTTGAAAATTAAATAATAATTACATTATCATTTTTATGTCGGATAATGTTTATTCTAATTTCATTTTCAGGCTTTTCCAGCGAGTTGCTAGCTTGCGAACAAAGCTTGTCCCAGTGATCAAAGATGTGCTCAAGGATTGTAGCGTGGGTAGGGACTGGTGGGTGAATGGACGTCCCTGCCCACCTCGTCTTTTACTGGTGTTTCAACGATGCCATCTAGCTGTAACAACAATCAAGCCGGTATAAAAACTTGAAATATTTATTATCTATACTTCTATTCACCTGGCAATATTTTAGCTACTCTATTATTCAAATGTCCTCGGATAATAAACAGTAGAAAATAACCTGATATTTCAATATATCCCAATCAGAAATTTCATTTTGCCAAGCATGTAGCACAGAGTAGTGACCTTCTAGGTGTGACCCCGGGCTAGAAGAATGACAGCAACTGTGCTACTCAGACACCCAAAGAAAATGGGTTCTATTAGAAGGAAATTTAGCAAATAGAGATGCTGAAGATAAAAACTGTTTGACTGTTTAAAATCTTATTGTATATTTGAAGAAAATTACAATCATTTCATATTCCCAAAGAAAAACAATCGCCCTAGATCAATCATGGATGAAAATTATTTTACTAGGATATAATTTTACTAGGAAGATCCAAATGTATTTTTGAGTTTCTAACTGGGCCCGGTTTGCTAGCGTCTTGATCTATCAAAAAAAATGACATGAGTAGACAGCGGTAATTATAAACACTCGAAGGAAAACTAGGATTCTGCAATGAAGAATGATAAATATGATGAACAATTTGTTTAATTAAAGTTTTTTACGCACTTGAAAAATCATTCAAGATTGAACGATATCGCTGATGTAGATTTAGTTGGAAGTGTTGGTCGAAGACTGTTTGTATTGCGTTATTTGCCAACTCATGAGTGTTTTTCATATCAAATAAATGATAAACACCTGGTTAAATGCAGTATTTTACTTCTGCAATATTTTGGTGTATAATTATATGAGTGATAATTAAAAAGTGAAACGAATAGCAGATATAGAATATATTGGAAAATTTTCAAGGATGACCCAGTTGGAAATGATTTGACCTAACACCTTTTGTCTAGTATGAGTCACTGATGGATCGTGATGCTAAGTCACGGTCCATCTGTGGCTCATGTTTGATAAAATTAAAATTTTTATTGTGTGTTTCAGTTTCATTGATAGAAAAAAAAGTATTTTAACATAACTGAATGCTTCATAATTGTTGCATTTTTCTTAGATACCGTACGGTTGTTAATTTTAAATACAAAATTCGAATTCATTTCAATACATGTCTATTCCCAATGATAAAAATTATCTGATTAAATTATTATCAAAATTTCTGCAAAAAAGTTATTTATAGTTGACCCCAGCCCTTATACAACCATTAGCCCGTCAAGTTGACAAATTTTAAAGTATGGTATTTTTGTGCCTAGTTTTGGTTGTTTGATTGTTTTGTTATTTCATACTTTCAAGAATGAGAATGACGTTAAATCAGAACCAGGAATTGTGCCAAAGAAAAAAAAACCTCCTGTCAAAAGACTTCAACATACTATTGAAGACCAGGTGTGGTATTATGCTTGACTAAACTGCTTTTCCAGCTCTAACATCCTGATTTTTATATGCTTGGTTTCATGATTTTCCAGAGTCAAGTTGGAACTTTGGTTGCTATTTTCTAGAAATTAAAGTTACTAAAATTAAGTCTGTGGGACTCCAGTCTACTGGAAGCACGATCGTATACCTTGTTTTGTCAATGGTTACAGATGACCCATGTCTGGTCAGTGTGATCTTCATATTACAAAACGTTCTCATCGAATATTTTTTCAATAAGAATACACAGAAGTGTCATTATTACTACCAAGATACGCTCAATATATTCACCAAACTTTTTTTTATAAAAGGTATATAGAATTCTTCGTAGTAGTCGAGTATTGACCAACAACGCAGTAAATTGTCTGTTCAGTGTTCCTCCTAATCAAGCTTTTGTTCATATCATGACTGATGAAGCCAAGAAGATTGAGAAGGTAAAAATGACATATATTTTGAGCCTCAATATTCATTATAAAAAACTATCTGAATATATACCGACATACATTCATTTATTGTTAGTAATTTGGTGTCCACATAAAATAAATCCACCATATGGCAGGGTGACAGAATGGTTCCCATCATGGGATATATTGTGCTAATAGTAGGGTTGTCCCTATCGTTTAACATTATGTCACATTTATCCCATTTTGCAAACAAAGTCATGATTTTACTGCGTAAAATTGGTATATATTTCATTTCACTGCAAAATAAGTCAAAATTGTTTTAAATCAGAATTCGAATAAGGGCATGTCTTGCAAATACGATCAATTTCCTTTGAAATTCATTGTATTTTTCTCAAAATTTCACTCATTCTTTTTCATGTAATATTACATTTGACGTGTTTACATATTTATATATTAATAACGAATGCATACCATCGTTTGCACGTCACCGTTTGAACAATTAGAATCACTATATCTTTAGAATGCATACCATACCGGTTTGAGCAGTTGTTGATTGCCAGTATTTTCAAATTAAATTTATAT
Source organism: Styela plicata (assembly GCA_963675895.2). Lineage (NCBI taxonomy): Eukaryota > Metazoa > Chordata > Ascidiacea > Stolidobranchia > Styelidae > Styela > Styela plicata. The sequence goes on from OZ023138.1 coordinate 4,307,864, forward strand.
TCAATTCAAACTCATCGACACGATCCATCGGTGAATTACATACAATAACAAAAAATGTTTCGACAAAATTTTTCTAGTTATGTTAGTACAATTTTTATTTTACGGTAGATGTCAAAATAGTAGCTTTCGATAAATTGATCAGTATTATTACATAAGGAAAGCATTACTCTTTTCATTGGATCATGTAAGACTGGAGTGAACCATAACATTTCATATAATGTCTTTTCATTATTTTTTTCATGCTTCCATGTTTTTTTCATTTTTTTCAACAGGAGGAAGATCCAATAGGTGGAATGTTCGATTTGTTGTTGAAATCATTCAAGCGTCATAGAGATCCAAACTCAATGTCTCGAGCAAAAGAACTTCTTGTTAACACACCTAGTCATTGGATGGATGATTTTATGACTGAAGATGAGAGGAGAAGAAAGGAGTCGAAGTAAGTGGATATTATTGCAAGGCTGCTAGGTGCTATTCTATATATGCTTGGTTGAGTATCAAAATCATAATTTAAGTGAAATTATACAGTATAAAATCTGGTATCATAAGTAATCCCCAAGAGTTTTACCACAATATCTTTCTTTGTGTAAATCGAAAACTGATTTCACAGAGCTGTGTTGATAACTTTGATGAACTTCTATAATTTTCTGGGAAGAGATCATGTTGACTTCATTAATACTATCTTGTTCAAGCATCCTTGGGGCATGAGTCCCGTACTGATTCGAGGTCACAAGTACACAAGGAAGAAGGGCTCACGGTTTATTGTACGACACTCTAGAATTGTATGCGTATAATTAATGTCCAATTTGTTTCCATTACAGGGACACTGGTGGTAACATCAGAACATTCTTGTTTCAACATACATCTCTTGTCTTTGATAAGAAAGGATTCAATGATAGCATAGGAAGAAATCCTCTACCTTCTCATTTTGAATTACCAACATTGAAAACATGGCTTAAGGTATGCAGTATGGGATATAGGAACGATCATGAAAGCTTCAGAAGCATTAATGATTTTGAAACTTTTTCTACAGCTTTGTTGTTATCTGACATTAAAAAAGGGACATTTTGATCACCTAGCAAAATATATATCAAGAATTATTGACCGTCTGCATAAAAAGTCATCCAGAATTTTTTTTTTTTGTCGAGTATGAGTCACATATGGACTGCTTCTCTTAGCTGCAATTCCATCAATGACACATAACTGAACAGAATTATTACTTTCTTTGACTCACTATGTAGTAAAATCATGGTGTATGTAAAATTTTTACTCTGTAGAACTTAACATAAATCATTAATTTCACTGTGCATTTTGCTAAATTTTGTCAAAATGGAATTTCTAAATCTGAAATTTATCAAGTACATGGAAATTTCAGTATCAATATTAATAATGCCTCCAGTGAAATTGCCGATTTCAGATTCAAAGTTGGGGTTGACTGTGAGACATTTCCTATTTGGGTGATTCAAATACTCAATTCTCAATTCGTCAAAGATTTGCTATTTATCAAATTTTTCCATGACATGAAAATAATCCAAAATTTGATTGTAATTCCAGTTACCATCAATGATTTTCAATTCCAGGTTGCAAATGGATTATATCATCTTCTTCTGACTGATGGAAATGTTTTGGGTCCTGGATTTGAGAATACTGGAAGTACGAAGAAGAGTGGGGAAGATCCTAGTCGTTCTGTTGAAGATCTATTCAGCAAAGTAGCAAACTGTAGACAATACCTCCGTTCAAAAGTTGACATCGAAATGAAATTCAGTGAAGCTAGGTAAGATTCAACCCTGTTACAATCTTTTTATATATGCACCTGAAGCCTGGAGCAGCACAGAGGAAGAAACCAATTAACGACCACTAATATCGAAAGTAGCTGCTATTGCGTTGTTATAAAACAGAAAAAGGGAATATGGTGCATTCTAGGCCCTAGTTTCAGACCCTCTTTCAAACAATCATGTTCCAATATTTCTCTGTGATTTTGAAATATGTATATTGGAAAATTTATATCACTAATACCGTAGATTTTCCAGTCATATGAACTTTCACATTAAAATTCAAGTGCACAAACTGTGAATCTGATGGCACATATTCTATGTTCACATTATCGAAATATAAATTATAAAGGTGGTGTTGGTGCTGGTATCGATTTTTCGTTTGCGCCATAGTTTGTTGAGCGTAGGCCATTAATGGATCGCGCCGAGGCGCGGATCATGTTCAACAAAATCAAATTTCTGATTAGCGGATAACATAGGTTAATTAATGATCACGAAACCAGAATTTTCGTTTTCCATCTTTAACGATCATGAATTTGTAAATGGGTCAAATGTTTTACTTTGCTATTCGTCTAAATTTGTTATAAAAAAATGGTATAATATTACATTGTGGTTTATTTGTGCAGATGCAGTAAAGTTCTACCAATGGCTATTGCCGTCTACCAGAACAGTTTACCTTCTCACTACACTAGCAAAGTACACAACAACCAACTAACCCAGGTAAAAAAAATTTTCCCAAGTTTTGCTGATTTTCGATTGATTCTGTGGTATTGACTGTGCCAGATTATTTAATATTGAAATTATTTATAATGCCAATAAAAAAAAAAAGAGTTTTCTCAATTGTCGGCGAGATTTGTTTGTTTCCGTAGTTGCAAGATCTTGGTTTTCTTCGGGTGCTTGAAATATTCATGTCATTTTCTTTGGATAGACAAAAAAGGTTCAAAATCATCAACACTGCTATTTCATTCACCTTTTTTGCAGTTTGGTTGCTACCAGACGCCAAAAAGTAACATTTCGATCTTGTAAGAGATATATCGATGAATATAGCTCATATGCTAATTTTTTTACTCTGATGGAACCGAACCCATTTTCTTTGGATGTCAGAGAAGCTGGAATTTTGCCTGTCTGCATTGGGTCACATATGGGGAAATGTCTTTGCTAAAACTTCTGACAGGTTCAATATATGAATAAAAAACAACAAATATAACAATGTTAAACACTTAAAATTCATATTAAAATAATAATGAATTATTATTATCAAAATAGTAATGAGCTCAACTTTTGTTAGACATACCCTGACCTTTTTTATTGTGTTTTATTGACTTTAATTAAATCAATCATTCTGGATTTTGCTAACTCATACTTCGTGCTTCAGGCAATTTGTTTCATAAGTGAAATAATCTGATTTCTACAGGCTCTCATGACGTACAATCAACATGCTCGTGGACCAGCAACTGAGAAGTATCGCACTCAGTTAAAGTCTGAATGTATGGCGTTTTGGCGTAATGGTCGACAGTTATGCGAAGTTAGATCTCTGACAGATCGCCATTGTGTTCATCGTTTCCACATCCTGTCCCAACCCAATGGAATTCAGGATCCTGATGCTGATCCTCCTCTTCTGTTTCATTCATCAAGATCTCGATCTACTGCTACCAGCAGCTGTGGCTCAATCCAAGGCTTGAGAGAAGATCCATTTGATCTGAAAGAAGCAAATTTTGATTTCTATGTAATACTTGATAAGAAGGCACATACACAACCAATTGAAGTTTATCCATTTCCAGTTTATCAACCTGGTGATGAACCTCAAATGAATCAGAATACTTATTTCACTGACGGCACTGCTTCATTTTCATCTCAGCTATTGTCGACTGATAATCCTGATTACAGAACTGGTTCCATAGGTTTGCAACAATCAACAAGCGTCACAACACAGGATGAAGATGCAGAAAGGGGAAAGAGGAAGGGAAGATCACGAAATGTTTCTGAAGGTGTCACAGAGAGTGGCGCTGAAGATCTGGACAATCCAATTTCAACACAGGGAAGTGCAGATGATACTGCGGCAGAGAAAGAAAATCTAGAAGCCAGTAGCCAAGAGTCGTCACAGAATAAACAGGCGGATAATACTCTGGCTGTATCACCCCGAAAATCAAGAGCTACTTCTCCCAAGAAAGAACGTTTGGAATCTGAGAGTGATTTGAAAGCTGGCAGGGACGGAAAAGGTCAGGCTTCAGTTAATCTTAGCTTTGCTTTAAGTTTTGGTGGTCATTCAGAAGGAAGTGGACGTAACATCAACAGTCCAATGGATCATGATAGTCAGCGAGATGACGCAGGAGGAGATCAAGAGCAAAGTAATGTTGTGTCCCAGAAAAACAACCAACCGAAGGAAGAATTGAAACCTAAGATCAACTTCATTGATGGCATGATTCACAGTAATTGCAAAAAAGGAGTTCTACCTTTATATCCATCTTGGAGCTTGGTTAAAGTTGGTTCATATTCCCACTACATGGCTATGCGTGGTTTGGAAACGCCAGGTTTTCTACCTGGAACCAACTTTCTTGTGCCATGGGATATACCAGTGGAGAGACATAAGGATGATGCAACACAGTGGCCGGCTCCTAGTGAGGCTCATGGGGCGATGGGAAAGAAGATTCTTTCACAGGCAAAAGAACAGAAAACTTTGCTCGGTAGAAGAAACAGGGATGACGGGAGCAGCGTGAGAGCATTCATAGGATATGAGTATGAGACTGTACGTGGACAAAGGTTTATCTGTTCTGGACCTGACAAGCCTGTCAAAGTTACCAGCAGTGGCACAGTGAAGGATTCCTGCCACAGGTTACTTGAAAGTGACATGCCTCTGTTTACTTATAGCCCAACTTCTGGAAGAAGCGGTAAAGCGATGTTAGGTCAACTTATGAGAGCTTACATTGTTATTCCTCCAGATCCATCCATTGAAATAACCGTCAACCCCCATGTGATTCCAGGACCACCCCCTACACCAACGTTCACTACAGGAGTTCCAGATATATCGTTGTCTTCGGATTCAGTTTGGGTGCTGCGATTCCCATATGTGTATGTCAGTGATCTCGGCCCACACTATGTTCCCAAAGATAGTGGGATATTACAAATGTGTAAGCTGCTGAAGGGAATGATCAAGCTGAATAAAAAGTGAAATGAATCGCCAAAATCTCCCTTTCTGAAACGAAAGGTGATATGAAAATGTAGCGAAATCTATACCAATTCTCAAGTCGCTAAAAAGACCAAGCTTTACGAGAAGTGAAGATATCACACAAGCCTAATATACGTAGCAGGTCATAAAAAGAAAGAAATCGTCAATATTCATTGAATGAAATCCTCAAGAGATACTCCACAAATATCTATCAGAGCAACCAGAGCTTTTGTTGCCATGAGTGTTAACTTTTATGACTTAATGGATTCTTCTACTCTGTCCGTAACAAGTTAATTTCCTTGAGGATTGATCTAATTTCACCTGCTATTAGGATTCCAACAGAATCCACCATTGGCGATTGTATTTCTTTGTGACCAGTGATGATGATTTTCAAAATTAAGCGACTTTAACAAGAGAGAAGATAGAAGAAGAATAACAACTTTATACGAACATTGCATTGAGAAGCAACTGGTCGTACTAAAGTCCACATTAAACTGATGTATGAATAGTTTGTCAAAGTTTCATCATTAATTATATTACTTTACTAGTTCAAAATAGTCCTATGGATTTGGTCTTCAAGAGCAAGTGCAGTCATTCATGTGGAATGCACTTGGTATACCGGTAATTAACTTAGTTAGCCAGTATTTGCTTTTTCTACACCATAATATGAGTGGGTAGGGCTGGGATTTGGTAATGAAAAATGCTCTCTAATTCAGTCCAGGTCTTACCGGAATCAAAATGTTCCATTTTCTAGAACTACGTTGCAAAAAAACTTGTTGATATGCCATACTGGGGAATTTATTCAGCAAATTGTTGCAACATACGACATAATTAAATTGAAATAGGAAAATGTTTGAATAATTATGATAATGCTTTGTATTTTAAAGGCATTGAGCATAGTCTTGACGAAGATTGAATCCAGGATCTATAGACTTGAATTTGTAAATTCCAGATCTTCTTTAATTTGTGTCGTGCTTGGCGCGTGAAGCAATGCTTTGGAGCACTAAAATAGTGTCAAATATATAAATTTACAAAATAACAGAACTAGTTGAATTTTATAGATAAGTTGTACCTTAGTTAAAATGATGAATTACCGTTAAATGTGTTTTCTCAATTAATTGCTAAACCTATGTCCAGAATATTTTGTTATTTTATTAGTCATTGAATTTGACCATAGAATGTATTTAATGGTATGGTGATGGGAGAGATTACAATATCCATTTCGATTGAGGTGTTGATTTCTAGCTCTCAATGCTTTTCAAATCCACACTGGGAAAATATAGCAATGGTTTTTGTGGGGTTGGTGTGAGTATCACGGATGTAATTCCAAAGTGCGTGGAGAGGAAATTATGCTTTGACCAGAGTTTGTCATGGCTAGGTTTGCTGTATTCAGATACATTTTATTTTTTCAAATCCGACTTGATAGTCAAAAATCGATCGATTAATTAGCCAATTTATTTCTTTTTGAAACGAAAATAAGATTTATGATTTGTGGGTAAATTTTTTTTAGAAATGACAAATATTTTTCTCAAAACCTTCGTCTAATCATAATCATGCCAAATCGAAAGAATGAGTATTCAAAAATTAAATCCGGAAATGTAGACTCTAGTCATGACATACTTGATTTTTTTTTCTTAACTAAGCTTCTGCTATTACTTGTATATTGTTTTTGTAATTTCTGCTTATTGTTTTGGGGGTAATCGGGTGTAAGGATAGTTTGATTTCGATATACCGGTACCCCCATGTGTTGCTCTAAACTTGTAAATATTTAGTTTTGCCTGTGAAGCATGCGCAGTTGGAAATATTGTTCCTTGAACATCTTTTGTTACTAAGTATGAGTCACTGATGGATCGCGACGCCAAGGGTGCGATCCATCTGTAACTCATGCCCAGCAAGGGCCAAGATGGAGTGTTGAAACTTTGATCCAATATTCAGGCTCCGCATACATATAACAATGTTATCTGATTAGGTGAGTTTTTGCCGTACCCTCTGTTTGTTTATAGCCAGTGACTGGATATATTTTGTGGGGCTAAGACTTGAGATTTCCAAAACTTCAGTTGGTATGCCCATTCTATGCGTCTCTAAAATGACGTGAAACCTATAAAAAAAAAATTGTATATGGTACTGAAGTTTTTTTTGGTCCAGAAAAGCTTTTTTGGGACATCTTGTGGTTTGCTATTGTGTCTTGTCCAATTTATACTAATCCAAACGTGATATTTTTTTTATTTTGGTAAACACTTACCACGGCTGAAACGCGTTTCAGCAGCACGATTAAGCAACACTATAAATAACATGACCTTTTTTTTACCAGTTTTTCTCATCTAACTGGGTGAATAAGTATGTTAAAATGTTACAAACCGTTATTTGATGCTATATTTAGCTTACCAATAGTTCTCAAATAATTCGAATTAGACACTATTATTTAATTTATCACAATCTAATTCTGGTGAAAAAATATCAACTTTGTAATGTAGAGTCGCAGTAGCCATTACTATCAATATCCAATGTGTTTAACTTAAAAGGTATTAAAATTTGATTTCGAATAATTTTCAAGACTTTTTTTTTCAGCATGATGGTAAAGATAAATTCATGTTAAAATTGCCTCATGATTGTCCTCTTTCAAATATCAAATACTTTTAAGGTATAATTTCTCTGGACAGCTTTGTTCAATTTCGTCTTACAGTTTGAGAAGACATATCGTTGTAGTAGAAAACTTGGTGTCTTGTAGCTTACCTTTTCTCATCGCTTTTTTTTACTAGTTTGAGATGTTTATACCACGGACAGAAAATAGTGTAGGGGCAAAAATGGATTTAAGTAAAAATAAATATTTTGGTGGCATGATTGATCTAGCTTAACAAAACATGCTTTGAAACTGGGTTTTAGAAATTACAATTCCCAATATTTTTGCTTGTTGCAGATTATTCGATTTAAGAAATTATTATAATGCTACATTTTTACTGTCCATGGTATAGGCGTTCTTCAGTGGAGCAATGTTTGGTGCAAAACTCAACATTTTGGGTTAATTAGGCCTGTGTATTAATTAAATCTTGCTTGTGATTAATAAATGTCTATGTAACCAGAATTGTTCTTGTATATGGAAGTAGAACTGAATTTTTATCCATGTGGTAATGGAACTATGGAGATAATTGTTCGCCAATTGTGGGTACAGTTTATATTCACACTAGGTGTGGGCATTTGGAGCCTGATCCAATTCCTGTCCTGAGAGCTTGCGCATGAATGGTTGGAGAGTTGGATCGTGAAATCAGCTGCAGAGGAAAGAATTATTCTGTCAAGCATGCGATCAACCAGTGACGACTACTCATACACGAAAACGTGGTCGTTCAAAAAATTTTGGCCCTTGTCCGACCCCAACAAGTCTCACCATCCAGAGCTGTAGAAACCTACCCCTAAGTTGGCCAGACATTCTACAACAGCTTGAAATATTATTCACTGGAACTTCCAATGGGGAGGGAGTAGGTTAAAATAGCAGGTGAATTCATATCTCTACTTCCAAAGTCGATAAATCTAAATTGTTTGGTCTTTACTCGTACAAAAAAAAGGTGAAACTCTTTGTGTGCCCGAGACCACTAGCGTGGTGTTACCCACAACTGAAGAAAATAATATTTATTAGACTTTAAAAAAATTCAAATAATTCCAAACTGATATTTTGTTGACCACCAACATTTCATTACACCAACAATATTAATAACATTGCAGGCCTTTTCTCCATGATGCCGATTGCAGTGCACTGTAGATCATCCACCTTCCGCTGAGGTTTTCAAAATTTAACAATCATACAACACAGCATGATTGAGAAGCAAGTGGAACGTTTCATTTGTATTTCCCGTATTGCAAGAGATCATATTTAGTCAAATAACTACGCATTCCTTGCATATTTTTTTCAGCAATTTCGCGAAAAGTGATAAAATTTTCATTTTCTTCCTCTATTCTCAATTCCTCTTCATACATGGCCTCCAACTGTTCATGTGTGATAGCTTTTGCAGCAAAAGGCAACTTTTCTGCAGTGATTCTCATAAACTTATAAACTTCCTCAAAAGTTCCATTTCCACCAACCTCCACAACAACTTGCCTAAAATAAAAATTAAAGCCATTTGTCATGCCTGGAGCCTTTACTTCGATAAGGATGGGTCACTATGTGCGGTCCAGGTTGTGAAAATACTTTTTTAGAGAAATCGCTTTTACATGTAAAGCATTATTGTTATACTATTTCCTGACATAGGTGTAAGGACTGCATAGCATAGGGCTGAACAGTGAGAACTATTCAGAGTACGAATTGAAGTTCAAAATAAAACATTAGAAGGTAGAATGTTGAACCCTTGTTAATTTTTGTTAATGACATATATATACGGTACCCTTAATACCGATTAATTCAATCAAATTGTAAATATTATTTAAAGACATGCCAAATATTGAATTTGAACCCAGAATCTAGTCCAAGGCAGATACCACTCACAATACCCTCTTGAGTATTAATTATTTACCACTGTAAGACAATTAAAACGACCTCAAAACGGCCTGGTTGGCGCAATCCAACAGCATCTCATGATTAAAAATAAGATGAATTAACACACTTGTATTGCATGTATAAAAATATCCTTTCAGTTTGATTGGAATAGGTACTAGAAACTCGTCCACCAACCTTGCTTTAACTGGTGTCACATAATAATCAATTTTTCCCTTTTCCTCCTCCCATAACTGCATTTGTTGGATGTTTTGTTATCGGTTTATGAACTCCAGGAACTCGATATTCCGCAAACAAATATGCTTTTTTACGAATACCTCTGTTTATTGTCATTCGCATCATTTCGAAATGCCCATGCTTCAGAAGTCCTCCTTTCAGAGCCTAAAATTGTGTACGAGTATTAGGAATGTCCTTGTCTAAATAATCAGGTATTCTACTGATTAAATGTAATCTCGTTTTTTGATCATTCTCAAATTGATTCATTTTGCAGCGAAATCATGATATATGCCAAATTTTATGTTGTGAAATTTGACAAAAACCACGACCTTACTGCAAAATAGGTAAAATCTGGTTACCGGTATTTATCAGCAATATTTTTATCTGAAATGTTGAAACATCCTATTCAACGATTACTGTTTGAACATCACTATAAGGACGAGAACATAACAATATCGTATATCTCAGTGACAACTGTGACCTATAATATAAAAATATGATTTGATGAAATCTTCTCAACTGGTAATAGTTGATAAATACATCTGTAGCGTAAAGTTGGCATAATCCTGTCCTCAGGTGTCTGACACAGGAGTGTTGATGATATTGTAGTTTTTTTGACAGATGCTAGTTAGCATAACCCAATTGGAAAAAATTTGTCAAAACATCTTTTTTCAAGTACGGCTCATCGACGCGATCCATCTGTGCCTCATGCTTGACAAGTTAAATTTGTGATTGGGAAATTACACGAGGGTTACATTTATGCAGTTCTGTGCATAATGGCATCAAATAAATATTCTTGCCGAATAGACCAATAAGAAGCAGGGTAGCTAACAATGACGTCACTTACTATGATTCCATACTGTTTATGTTTTAGTTTTGCCCCTTCACCAAGGCATGGTCCACGTATTACTCTCATTTCTCTCATGTTATGTTTGGGTTGAGGAACATTGGGAGGCGGAACTTTGGGTAATATTGGCAGAATCCGTTTTCTATGCTCCATTTCTGTAACTATTGAAAATTAAAAAAAATATATATATAAATATTAGTACTATAACATTTTTTCGTCATTAGTTGTTCCCAACTTAGGTGTGTGGGCCGATTTCGCATAACATTACAATTTCAACTAAACAGCTATGATGGCTATTCTTCAGGAACAACTTTTTATTCAATGTGTCAAGACAACATTGATAAATTCTCATGCAGGAGGCACACAAAAAGTTATATTGTTTGCTTGGTGTTTTGCAAGCTGAATCTAAACAACAACATCTGAACAATTCTTAATTTTAAACAGCAAGTATGCGTTTCCCCATAATCTACAAAAAGGATAACACAAAGCAATTAAAGTTTTTCTCACAAGGATGTACAAATGTTAGAAATGACCTTAATTAAAAACAGGCAAAATATTGCGATTTCAATTGATCCATTTTACAAAAAAGGTCATGAGTTTGCTGTAAAATGAACCAATGATCCTATACCAATTGGCACCAAGTTAATGACAGATCATATATCAAAATCATTTAATTATTTTCTTCGTTGCATAAGTCCATTGGCTGTTTATTAACTGGAAAATTCTTACATTGAAATACAGGTGGAGGGATGCAATCCTCAGCAGTCCATTGTTTTCCAGCAGACAATACAACTGTAGTGCATCCAGGTTTTAGAAAAGGGCTACATGATTTACTCAAATTTATGGATGACAATATTCTCAATGTAAACATTAGACTATTACAGTATGTAGTACCTGGAATATCAGTGCAATAATTGATAATATTAGAATGTGGACTACAAAAACATTGAGACGTTGTTAATGACATATAAGAAATCTCAAGAAAATTTTGGGACTACATAGCATAATTTATTTTAAACTCTTAAATGTTTGAAGGAATAATTAGCCCTGAAATCGCCTGAAAAGTGATATAATAACTATTGTCATAGTAGAAACAGAAATATTCGTTATATTTCTCCAAAATCTAACACTTTAAATAAACAAATCAATACAATTGAAGTCATATGGAAAGTATTTAAAACCTCAAAACATTCGGAACACAACCGCTCATCATCAAACTGTACAAGCAAACACGGATGATAATTTTAACACAAATTATATAAGACCAATGTACATAGTTGGGTATCTATTGGTTCAATCAAATCTTATTCTGTATCAGTAATGCATTACAAGCATGAAAATAAAACAAAACTGGGAACCAGTCAAATGCTTCTCAAATAGTAAATAACAGCCAGTCATCTAGAACCTATCTGCCTAAGGTAAATCTGTCCGTTTACAACCAGGAAAATATTGCCAAGCATGTGTCACTGATGGATCGCATCGATGAAACACTGTCCATCTGTGAACACTTGACATAATAAAATTTTTGATCCCGGACAAAAGCAGGAAGGTAATGTTGTGATGCTTCTTAAAAGTAAAACTGAAGGTCATAACCTCAAATGCAATACTTATCAAATATTTGATACTGTTTAATTAATGTGTTATCGTACACTTATACATTATTACCGGGACAATAACCTAATATTCCAAAACTGAACGTGAATTGACGATCAATAGATAAATAAAATTAAGAATTTGTAGTCTTTAATTGATTGCCTACCATTTTTCAAATAAGAAGGAGTGAGTTCTGGCAGTGAAATATGGTTAGGATAAATATTTCAGATTTATTGTTATTTGCCGCATACCGAAAACAACTCACCAAGCATGTATCAGTACCGTACCTAACTTACACATGTACAGTGTACATACAACGCGCAGCGCAGGCATTCTTCGCCTTTTCCAGATCCTGAGGGCCTTTCACATGTTAGCATTCAATATTTTACACTCACAGGAGTTCAAAACTGCAGGGAGATGTTATGAAATTATACAACATCCCAACTCCGAATGAATCACTACCCGCACCGAACATCAAACAGCGAACAGTCCAACGAAAACTGAACCGCTGACCCCACGGTAATTCAACGATGAAAACCCTGCTCGTGCTTTTTTCTTTTCTCAATTTCCCTCAATTATTTTGCCTTTTTCTCGCATTTCATTTGGACTTTGGTTGTCGTGTGGTGCGTTTGTTTCGTTTTCGGAGACCTGCTCTGTGCTGCGGTGGAAATTTTTCGCAGAGGGATGTGATGTTTTGGTTTCTTCGCTAGTTTTACTAAGTAGCATGACGAACAGAACCTGTCTTGTACTGGAGTACAAATCATGAGAATATGGTGGCCTGTGTTCAAAGCTCCTCCAGACAATCAATGGAAACAAAGAGAAGAAATAGTCAGAACTCTGTTACTTTTAATGGGAATGATAACCATTGTAAATGTTATTGGTTGTGGAGGATGCATACATGATACGTTAAAGCCGATTCTTGCAACAAGCCCACAATCGTATAATGTGAATTTAATGAAGACTCAAAGAACAAAACTAGACAAAAAACTCTTTTCTACTCCATTCCCTCGTCGCATGGGGCTTACAACTCAATCTAGATTTCGTCTTAGGCAGAGATTTCAAAGTAGAAGCAAAAATAGTTCGAGTCTTCGTCGGCCAAAGCGATATGTAGATGAATCTGCCAAACCTGGCAGAAATTCGACCGATGGTGATAGAACAAGACCTCCAAAAAGAAAGAAAACAAACTCTCGAGGTGGTCTGATATCCAACCACACCGTAACAAATATAACTAATTCATCTTATCGAGCAACAGTTGATTTTAAAAGACTTTTCAAACCCATTCGTATAAAACTATATTTCGATGATGAGCACATTCAATACAAAAATACTAGCAGGGAATACAGGAGATTAAACGAAAGTTTACAACGAGCAGTTTTAAAAATGGAAAAAATCCTTTCAGGTTAGTCAAGTAAATCTAAATTGTAAATTAACGATGACTTTTAAATGATGAAATCATTTTATTTTTGACTTTCTGCTTCAAAATAAAAATATTTGTACCTAATAGTGAATATGTGCGTCTTTAAAAAAAAAGATTATCAAGTTTACTAGGTAGTTTTATTTTTGGGCGAAAAAATTAATTATTCGAATGGGATATTATTGTATCCTTTAGGAAAAGAAAACCTAATGTAAGACTAATTAATATGTAATTGTATACGATAAACAATGACCTCTCAGTTCATCAAAACACACCCATGTATGACTAATATCATAGCACAGCACAACAAATGCATGATTAGATTCTTTAGTTTGTTATATGTTTAATTGAGTGGGTAATTATGATGAATGGTTTAGACATGTTAATTATTAGTACAATGAAAGAATAAAAAAAAAACTGATGTTAATGATGGTTGTTGATGCACAACAAATTCCAGACTTGCACAACCCAATATCTCTGCAAAATAGGGTATACTTTTCCAGTTTTTTTTTATTCATATTTATATTTAACATCAAATCAAACCAGTATGTACTAGTGTATGGACATGGTTGGGGGAACAAGTCAGTAGGTTGGAACGGCCAAACTTCCAGCCAGGCTGACAGAATGTCATCTACTCCTCTACTTACACACCTGAAAAAAAACTGCTCCCATCAGAAGAAACTTAACAAACAGTCAATATTTTATGACATATTTGACTAACTGGCCAGCTTGTTTAGCATAAAGTGAAAATATTTTATCCAGCGTTTCAAACTTGGTATCTGTGATCATTATCAATGTACCATATGTATATTTGAAAACATTCTTACTTACCACAACTGAACACTTTCAAATAATAACAAATTTCTCGACGTCACTAAGGTCTGTTTTGAATGACATAATTACAATATAGACCACACTAAGCCCAAACCAAATTTTCATATTTATGTTATTTTAACCATGAGGTTAAAATGTCTGCTGTACAAAATACCTCATAGTTCAAGACTTGAAGTCTTTCTGTCTATCTAATAAAAGTTACGGACACCTGAAAACAAGATGCAGCCAGGCATTTTGGGCTAGACAACAGATAACTATGACTGTTGCTGCACATGTTGTGAGTGCTTGATTCAACAATAACTTTCTTGATTAGTAATTGGTAAAACATGCATAATTTTTTAAATGGCAGTTTATAGCACCTGCTAACTTGTGTACTAGGAAAAACGTCCGTATGTTAATGGAAATGATTATTCATAGACTGGACTTGAAATTCTAATTTTGGAATGATTCAATATATCATAATATATATATCAAGCAAAAGCAAACAGAAGTTGATTCAAGTATATTTATTTTCATAGCACGGCAATTCAGTTGTTACTGTTTCAGGGCTAATAGTAATTAGTTGGGGTTTGACAGAAAAAATATATTAAACCTGAAATAGTTGATCCCAAAATCAATTTTTATATATGGTATCTGATAATCTGTTAAAAATGTTAAATTGTGTTATTATTATGGAAAATTTACGAAATTATGAGGACTATCGTATTATCGTTTATCCGCGACTCTGATTCTAATTCCGTATGAGGATCTCCTCGTAGTGTAATGTTATGGTTACTGTTTCTCCCGTTACCTAAACTACAAGTGGCTCAAGTACTCATCGTTTTCTGCATTCGTCACAATGATGTACTACGTTTACTCGAGTGCTCCATTTGTTGTTGGTTTTATTTGAATAAATGACCTCTCGAAAGGGCTGATAATTATGAGAAACATGTACAAACCAATTGAACTGATTTTGGAAATTTTGCGCTTGTGACCTTGGAAGTTTCTCAAGTTTGTTGGAACTGTTGTCGTGAACTTTTTTTCTCAAGGACTCTTGTCGTATCTGAGTGCATCTAGTCAGACGTCTGGAATTTTGTATTCATCCATGTATCAGTTATAGTCTAATTGAACCAAACACTAGGGATTTTTAGTTTATTGACATGAAATTCTGTTCTATACATTTACTGTTCCCCACTATTCCTAATTCTTGTATTTTTTTTTTAAATCACAAATTAATATATTATCTTTTTCAATGTCCCCGATGCTGAATATTCTGCTATTTCAGTTATGGTATATATATATATATATATATATAGTACTGTATATTTAAGAAAATATTTAACAATATTAAGTCTCTCATACTTTCTGTGTTTTTGGTAGGGTGTGTCATATAGTATATGAGAAGTGGTAGATGGCGTACTGTCACCCAGGGCAGGTACCACTCATTACATTTTTTTATTGCCATTCTATTCAGTTTGGAGCTGTTTTTGGCTTAATGTGCAGTTGCTTGTACTACATTTTATCGTAGCTCTTAACCATCTAATTGGTCATTAGTTTTTTATTTCAGGCACTAGGCCCAGCCTTGCCTGAAGGGAATTTTAATAAAAATTATCAACTGCTTGTATTTTTTGCATATTATCATTTACAATTTATTCTCCATGGGAAATCAAACAGACAAAACAATTCTAATATTACCAGTATCTAAACTGTTGGATTTTTTGCTAATTCTGCAATCTATATTACCCTGAAGGGTTTTCAGTGACGCAGTTATGTTAATAAAATAATAAGGGTAAATGACAGCTAATTGGCCTTAAATTAAATTTCAGACGACAATTTTCTACAACTGTGTAATTTATTCAACCTCTAATAGTACATAATTTTTGGAAAAAATATCAAAAATTGTTCTAGAATCAAATTACAGAATCGATAATGCACTTGTGTGGTGAATCCTAACTTCATTGTTGGCTACCACAGCCGTTATAATTATTGTGGGAGCATTTGTTCAAAAAAGAGGCCGATGAGTATTGAATTACTGTATTTTTGTCAGCATTACCCAAACAGCAGAATGAAATGGCAGAATCATACTATTCAGACACCCGAAGATATTGCCAGAAAAAAACTGATCATAGGAACAATCCAAAAAAGTTCATAGATCCTATGACCTTGATTTTGAGGAGAGATGCCCATATAGTTTACGTTGAATGACATTTGATTTTTTTTTAAACTGTATGCTATAGCAATCAGCATAATCTATTTTAACGTATGTTTCACATTTTAAATGGAATTCTACAAAATTGCAATTGCCTCAGACTTATAAATATTGGCCACTATTGGAGTTGACCAACTGGGTTAGAAAAATTAGTCTATTCAATTTGAAATTTTCAATTGTTTGCAAATGCCTATAATATTTAAATCAATCTAATTATAATACTTTTTTCAGTGATCCCAGTTGAAGGGCCCCTATTATTTCGAAGAACTGTGGAAAAAATTTGTGGAAATTTCTGGAGTGAACCGTCGTCTTCTCTTGATTCAAAGAAAGAAAAAAGGTCAATAAATAAAATAAATTTATCACATTGAAAAATCATTTTAATTGAGGCCCCTTTTTAAAGTTTTAGTGTCTTCGAGTAAGAGTGGAATGAATAGCAAATATTAAAACTGGTTGATAGAATGTCAACTTCTTTGGTCAACTTCGAACACACAAAGAAAATGCATCTCATCAGAATGAAATGTGACAAAATGGCAATATTTTATGATAAAGATTTAACAAATAAAAATATTTAAAATGTACATAAAGGCTTAAATGCGCTGCTATGTCATAGTGAGTATTGATGGTTATAAAACCCTTCTTGTTCATCTGCAGAATATGGTTGTACCTTGGTGGCACAATTTATTACCTATGCTTGGTAGTACATGCATGCTCAGTATTTTGCTAAATGGGGAGGAAATGTAATCTTCAGTAACTGGTTTTTGGAGCTTATTCAGGGATGTCCGAAATAGATCAAATATTCGAATACTTTCGAAATTGAACATATTCGATAGGGAAAAATTCTTGATTATAGATATATTTCAAAATAGTTTCTTACAATCGCATGAATCCACATAGTATTTTTTTTTTTTTTTAAAGCTACTTCTTAGAGTGGATCACCCTGACCAAGGCCCTGTAACAGCGGCCACTTATAGACGGACAGGGTTAGAATTACTGGAAAGATATGATCCTTTCCTGTTCGGCTTAGCCTACCCAAGTTATTACACCCTGGGTTGAGTGGTGGGCATGGATAAGCGAGCCGGACTCGCCGGGGCTCGAACCCGAGATCTTCAACCTGCGATGCCAACATGTTTAACCACTAGGCCATCGCGCCCACCATTTTGTGATCGATTTAGTAATTACACATTTTGCAATTAGTATTTCGTCTCAAAATATTCGTGATGCTCTTTTTCATTAAAAACCTGGATAAATTTCGAATGTATCCGATAGTTCATTTTCTAAATTATTTTTTCAGAATGTATTCGAAACAGTGAAATAGTTTTGGCCATGCCTGCATGTATTGCCATGAAAAGAGTGTTCATCGCTCTTCCTATCATTTTTTGTACAGTATTAAATTTTTACGAATTTTATTTTAATTCAAGCTGATGTCATCTTGTTTATTTGTGCTATATTAGATAATATCAAACTCACCTTGATATATACTTCAATTTTAAGCCACAAATCTATATCAACCCTGGGGCAAAAATTACTTAATGATTTAATTTAGTCAACCTGTGCACACGATGCGTCTTAAAATGTGTTAGCGGAGCCTCGCCTAATTTAAACCGCTTTAATTTCTCATGCTTCCGGCTAAAAGCAAACCATTGCGTCGATGACTGGTATACAATTATGAAAAATATCTATATCAGCGAAAATGGATTTCATGATTATTGAATAATATTTTTTGCTGAAAATGATATCGCAGGGCACTATTTAGAATAAAAACTATTTGACTAATTTAAGCGCAGTATTCAAATTTGTCAACTTTCCTAATGTGTCTACGTTATTTGGTCTTGTTTAGTGGAAAATTCGGTTTAAGAAAACTGAATTCAAAATAATTTTAACACTTGTAGCCATGATGCAACTGATTAAAAATGCATTTTGAATGCTTTCTTCGTCAAAAATATCTAAAGCAGGGGTGCAAATAAGGATTTCTGTGGGCAAGGATGCTATAATCTTGTGTTTTTGGACACTCATATATGTCCTTGCGTAATTACAGACATGATTAGTAAAATTCATACTCTCATGTTATCTGCACCCTGGTTAAGAAGGCTTAATTGATAGAAACATTTGAATGGTTACCAAGTTGTTAATAATCTTTAATCCATCATAAAAGTCCTATAGTATGAAGATGCTATAGTTTTTCTGTTATTATAATCACAATGTGTTAAATCATTTTATATTCATAATAAACCACTGATTTATAGTGCCACCAAGGTAATATGCCCTTCTATAGTTCATGTTTGGCAAATAGACCTGATTGGAATGTGCTGGTTGCAAATAAAAGGAATGAAATAATGAACAAATATAACAAGTTTAATAAATGTTTACATAAAAGCCTATGTCACTTATGATTAGCTTCATCAATGACCTCATTTGGTCTGTGGTAAGCGGATGTTGTATTTAAATACTCGATTTAACAAGTAAACATTAGGTTTTAACATAGACCGCCTTTGCTGTGGTTCATATTTGAGTGCTTGCTTCTGGTAAGCGTGTACATGCGCGTTCATGTTAGACAGGAGTCAATTTCTAATTGGGTGGTATTTCTACTTTCTGATAAGTATTTGTGGAAATGATCAATTGAAAGTATTTTATAATTAAAATTTGTTTTTAGATGTGCGATAGCAAACCCATCTTATGACGGTGAAAAATGCATGAAGGAATTCAAGGTATTGGTACTAATTTGATACTATTTTAGAACATTATAAAAAATTAAGTCTAAATTAAGAAGCTTAAAATTTCAAATTTTCACTTCATAATAAATAGCTAATCCCAATTAATTATGTTTCAGATGTGACTACCGTACATATTGTACTTTTGATTCCGCACTAAAATCTCACAATTGCTGTGCTTTTTCGACCAAGAACACAACAATAGCATTCTGCAACACAAAGATTCTAGGTCAATTTTGCAATGCTATATCTTTTTTAAATTAAGTGTCCTGTTTCGGGTATCTTCGGTAATCAAGAGAACAAGATTATATCGCCCTAAGTCACCCCCATCTATCTTTTTAAAAATTAAACAAGACCCCGCACAAGTACATTCACCTCATTTGTTATCACCTATTCATTATTATTCTCTTGCCAAATTTAATTTAAATAAAAATCTTTTAGATTCCAGAGGATCATCTACTCGGATATCCAATATATAACAATAACACAGATAAACCTACACACATGTTGTATAACGATGGTACTGGATTATCAAACACTGACACTGTGATTTATGTTCATGCGGAGAAAAGTAATTTGTGCAATGATAAGGTATAATCCTGTTTTTCTACTACCAGAGTAGTACTTGCACGGTTTCCCAGTTATTTCAAGCATCAGGAATGCGCTTTGAGCGATGCATCTCTACATGCATGAGCGGTGCATCTATAAGTCTCTGATTCGACCCTGCATGGAGTATTGTTGTCACATTTGGGTTTCGGCTGCTGCTAAAGTCCTGAACATGCTTGATCGTGTTCAACGACTTGTGATTTACATGATCGGCCAAAACTCCTGGTCTGCAAAGCTCGTCGTAACGTTGCCTCACTTTGTTTATTTTATCGATACTATAACGGCCTTTATTTGAAAGAGCTTTCTGCTCTCGTTCCCCTGAATAAAATATTTAAGTGATTAACTTTATTACATACCCATTCACATCCGTTCACTGTGGAAGTGTCACAGACAATCCTATGTGACAAGTTTTCAACAACTGTGATTTGGAATTCATTGCCTTCACACTGCTTTCCCGATTGTGTGGATTTGCAAGACTTCGAAACTCGAGTCAATAAGTGTCTTTTGGGAATGAAGGTTATTCAGCCTCATTTACATAGCTCTTTGCACATAAGAGTGGTTTTGGGTGACTCTTATTATTAAAAGGCTTGTAAAACCTTGCTGTGAGAGAGTTCAGATAAAAAATCTCTGATCATTCTGACGCATGTTCTAATATCACAAGGGTCATTATAGGCGGCTGGATTGCTGAACATCTCACTAACACATGATGTTTTACATAGTTGCTGGTTAAAGCCTCCTCCTCCAACCATAAAACAGGAAAAACAAGTAAAAAGGTCAAAAGCCTCAACGCCCTACTTGAAACTGTTATTTGCGTGCGAAGTTGTGGTTAGCCATATTCTTGACTTTCCTCTCTCACAGGATAAGAATAAAATCTTATCCTCTTTTAATACAATCATTTTTTTACTCTGGGGCCTGTCCAAAAACTCAAAATTGTTGGTGTTCTGCTAATCGTGTCTACTTTTGCTAAAAGATGGTAATAAGTTTAGTGTGATTGTGTTAATCAGTTCACAGATTCAATATGTAGGTTTGTTTTGAATGGACTAATATGAATGGACTGAATGGACTAAAAAATATCCCTGGATAAATTGTGTCTGCAGGAATATTTTGAAGAAGCATTAAAACGGGTTAGCCCAGTTGCAAAATCACATCCAGAGTTGACTGTGTTTCTCAGTCTAATTTTGCTGGTGTCAGTGACTCGTATCCATCTGTCATAAAATTAGTCCTGCTGAGCGTGATCTAGAAAGAACAAATTTAAGCCTTGTATAAACTATTTTTCTTTGTTCAGGGTGTTATAGCATATGCTACATATTGTCAATTGGACCAGTATAACAGACCAATTGCTGGATTTGCAAATTTCTGCCCCAAACATTTAGAAGATGTTCTTTATGATGAGGATGTTCTTTACTTGGTAAGCTTTTAGGATTCATGCCGACGCTAAACTTTTAAATTCTATAGTAGTAGCTTATAACATGCGGTTAACACCTGTGGCTGCCCACATCAGGATGTGATAAACTGTTTGGTGAAACCAGAAAAACATGTCTTTCCAACAACTCCGTTTGTTTATCAGTTGACACTGTGGAGCTTTGCTTGGAATGTTCTACTGAAATGTGTAAATCTGATTATTTATTCGTCGAGTTTTATATATTGAGAGCCTAAAGATACTTTGGCACTTGTATGGTTTTATCGTCTGCCAAGAAAAATAATTCTGCTTTAAGTCTAGTTGCTGTTATTACATTTTGTGATATCCCTCCACCATGTCCAATGACCATTAGTTGATTTCTATTGGGCACTGCTTTCGACCTTGCTTAGAGCAAACTTAATGTAAAAAATGAAGGTGATTTAGTTCAAAATCTATTGCTAATTCAGATTTAGTGCTTACGCTGTTTGGTCAAAAAGCAAGCCCACTATGTCCAAGTTATTCAAAAAAACAAAATGTCGTATTCAGAACTTGGTACATCTATCTATTCAGAAAAGACAAACCTGCATACTGATATGACTACTTGAGTTACCTTATAGTTACTTCGAATGATATTTCACCACATTTTGGGGCAAAGGCTTGATTAATTCTGTATCTCAATCAGAAATTTTACTTTGTCAAACATGAGTCACAGATGGACCGCGCCTCGACGGCGCGTTCCATCAGAGACCCATCCTTAACAAAAGATGTTTGGGTAAAATTTTTCTGACTGGAATGCCATGATTTCACTGCAAAATAAAATTACTTTTTTATCAGATTTCTAAAGCACCGGACCATTTGGATAAGGGCATTGCTTCTCACGACATAATATGTCAAAATTTATTAATGATCAGTCGAAAATTCTAGAATATACAGTTGTTCAATTGCTCAATAATTCAATCATCTTTTTCTGTTTTTAGACGTCACTACATGAATTTTTTCATGCTCTTGGTTTTTCAAAAGATTTATTTGATAAATTTCAAGAATGTGGTCCGAAAAAAGTGGATAAGAAAAATGAGAGTGATGATGACAGTAAAGATGAGGTAATTAAAACATGTATATGCTTATGATAAAAATCAGCATTCGTTAAGAAATTGGCTATTGTGTACAGTGTTTTAACAACAATGACGACAGAATTTTGCTTTCTTTCTGGTGTTTCAGGTTTTTGTGTTGTTTCTTTGATTGATTCAAAATGGTCATTATCGTGTTGATGATTTTTAAGCCTCAGCCGCTAATTTTTTGTGAATATCTAATCTTTCAGAATACCACTTCATCAATAGAATGGGTTTGTGAAGATAGAGGAAATATAGTCAGTTATATTGATAATAGAAAACATATTGTGACACCAGCAGTAACAAGGGAAACACAAAAACACCTAAATTGTTCGTCTAAGAGGGGTTGTCCTCTCGAAAATCATGTTGTAGTAAGTGGTAGTGTTATGTTTAGTAGGATTTTATTGCTAATGAACGTGAGATTAAATAAAATTCGGCTGAATTTATGATAAAAATTTCAGATAGTCAGAAAAACTGCAGTAACACTGACACTGCCTGAAGGCAATTCCACATGGGAGCGGTGTTGCGTCGATTTATTATTGTAATCGTATGTTGATGCAATCCATTTTTGGTATGATCCAGGGTTACTGTATCTTATTTGTCTTTAGATAACTAAAATGTCATGTGTTATTTTCATTGAAATGACAAAAAAGGTTCAAAACCATCAACACTGCTATTTCATAGCAGTATTGATGATTTTGAACCTTTTCCTACAGATCGGTTACCACTAGACTCAGACAGAGATAATTCATCTTCTAGCAAATGATGTATCATGAAATATTGCCCATTTTAAAATTTTCTTTTGACGGGGTTCATTTTTTCTCATATCTGATTAGCAAAGCAACTGACATTTTGCCAGGGTGGTATGATCCCGCACAGAAGCAATCAACGCTTGAGGCAATACCACATGGGTGCACTCCAATGAGACCTAGTTCATGATATCATCATCAAAAGATTGATTTTTGAGGAAATCTATTCCTATACTTAACAAGTTTCCTGATTTCTCATACATATATTGTCTGTATTTCAGCTGCCATTAAGAACATCATCTCATTGGGAAGGTACATTTATGCAAGGATCATTGATGGCTCCAACCATTGGAATGGTAAGTGCGTTTTTATGTATGTCAGGACTTCACTATTTCCATGAATTCAAACAGGTTAATTTATGAAGGAATTATTCCTTTTGGATGATCTCAACCTTAAATTTGTGGATTTGTTTATTAACTGGAAAGACATTTAGTCAGTAGTATTCGTTATGTAGATGGAATGTGCCGAAACGATGTAATCCATTGATGGCCCATATTTTTGTATAAATATTTGCAATTGCTATTTACATTATGCAAGATTTTTAATGTACGGTAAGTGCTGGGGAAATTTTAAAACAATTTATTTTGAGTCTGCCAAGCAAATAAAGACTGACAATTCATATGTCTTCAGAAGGTGTTTCGTAAGTACTGATAATTTAAAAAAAAAGGCTAATATTATTTTTTTACAGCCTCATTTGACAGTCATTGATCGAATAACACTCAGTGCATTCGAAGACATGGGTTGGTATCAAGTTGATTATGAACAAGCCGAAGAATTACAATGGGGTAGAAACGCTGGATGTGATTTTGCAACTGGACTAACATGTTTTAATGCTTCTTCACCATATTTTTGCAGACGTACTTCAGCAAGGTATTTTTTGTAATTTATGAGTTGTATTTCAGTAATAATATTACCATTACTTTTAGCCAAAAATCACGTACCCCTGATATCACCTTCCAGCAAAATATAAATATTCTCAGCGAATTTTGTGCTATATCCTTTGAATATATTCACTTTTCGTGTTGACTTGCACTAGGCGAAGCGTGTGAAAGGAGGCATTATTATATCCTGGCATGGGTGCATCAACTGGCCTCGACTGCACTCAAATCCAAGATTTGTAATATGCAAGCATGATAACCAATAGTCCATCCTGCTGACTTACAACTTTGCTAAAAACATGGACATTCTTTTACTTAATTTTTATATTATTTTTCAGTGGTCAAACTGGTTGTCATTTTCTTCATTTGGATAAAGGAAGATGTGAAACTAATGATTATCTTGAAAGGTGTCGAGTTTATAAAGCACATCCAGGAATGGAGTGTTGGAAAAATAAAAATGAGTAAGATTGAATCTTTATCAACTGGATAATCTGTTTAGGGAAGACTACTCGAACTTCATACTTTATCAAGTATGCCACATTCAATTATTGTACCATATCAGAACATGAAAACCAATTGAAGATGATATTTTATTAAAATGTACAATTTCTTTCCAGTTAAATGCTAGTGATTTCATTGAAAATTTTCAATCGATACTTACAGGACAAAACTAACAGAATGGAAAGGAGAAATATATTCAAGAGAGAGTAGATGCTTCATGTCAGACTTGGTATTCAAAAATGCAAAGGTACCGGTAAACACTTCTAAAGCGTTTTATATCAAAAACTTTTATTTTGTACTTTATTCTTATTCGCATAGTTAGGCATTCTAGTTCTCTGATTAAATCTGAATGAACCGTTGTACTATCACACTGTGTAGCAGGGTGATAAAATCCTTGTTTTTTCTTCTGGTGTCCAAAATGTATCTAATTTTCTTGGGATTGACAAAAATCTCTGAAACCAACAACACTGTTATTTCATAGCAGTGTTGATGAATTTGAACCTTTTTATAGTCTGATTGCTAGCAGGCACTCAAAAATAATTTTTAATCATCAAAGAGTATATCATGCAATATTCATTTGCTAAATTTTCTTCTGATAGATACTATTTCCTTCAGCTGTCTGGGTAGCTGGTAATATGCCAGTCTGCTGTATAGATTCAATTTTTCTGTAGAACAATGATGAAATTATCATAAACTATCATCATGCTACATAATAAAATGTTGTATCAGTCAAATATTCTCAAAAACAATAATTGCAATTTGAGTCTCTATATTTTTATCTTCATTTTTCAATATTTCTCATCGCCGTTTTCTTAAAATAATAAAAAATGTCAAAATTTCTTTTTTATTGATATTTAACATTACATTTATTCAGTATCGGCCATCGAGGATATCGCGCCGATTAGAAGGTAGATGTTTTAAACATCGATGCAATGATACTGATACTCTAGAAGTTCAAGTAACAGGAACGGAATGGAAAGTTTGTCCAGAGGGTTCCTATGTTGAATTTGCTGGTTATTCAGGTAGGTGTTTGTTATATTCTGTGATTAGTAGAGGTTGGCCAGATATTCGTCACTAATCGGTAATCGTGAGAAAAAAAAAAAAATTTTGTGTCCAAATTCGGCATCTATGCTATTTTTTCATTACAAAAATGCTGAATAATGCACGGAATCGAACTAAGTCAATTCAGCTGATTTCATGTTGCAGGTCGACTGCATTGTCCTTCAACATCATTATTATGTGGATATAATTTTGAAACAACAACCACAGCTTTTGTAGACCCAACAAGTCGTGAGTAATTTATTTTATTCTCACTAAAACGCTTATAAACTAGTTAATTCAATATAGCAATACCAATAATCGATAAAAGTGTTATAATGACACTTGGTTTTGTTAAGAACAAGCCACTGACTTCTAAACCCATTCTGTGAGTCATATGCAATACTAGATTTCTGATTTCATGATCTCCTAATGTGTTCAAATCGATAAACTGACGTCATAAATTCGCCCATGATTTGTTGAAAACTGTTTTTTACTTTTATAAAATATTGTAATATTATACCAATTATGAAAACTATTGGGTAAACGTGGACTACTCAGACAGAAAAATATTAACCAAAGATTATTTTGTTATGCATGAGTCACTCTCTTTCCATCTGTGACTCATGTTTGACAAAATAAAGCTTCTGATTGAATATTAAATGAGAAATAATCCTAATTAAGATGTCTTGATTTGAATCGGTTTAAAAAAATTATTTGGGAGGCAATGTAAAAGTCACATTAAAGAGGTTTAAATAAATTAATACCAATCATTTCAATGTTTCAGCTACACCCAAGGTTGATCCTTATTGTGCAAAAATTATAATATCATTTCCAATGCTTGCACATCTTCACGTCCAAATGAGAAATCGTGAAAAACGACCACAAAAAGCAAGAGAAGCTCAAAATAAACTTGACATGTTTATCGCCAAGTTTGTTAATGAAATTGTAGCAGTGACTGATATAGATCAGTAAGTAACCATTTTCCTCAAATTTAATGCACTTATGGGCTGTGAATTAGAAAAGCTGTTATTTAGGACCCATACCTGTTTCTATAAGGTCAATCTCTTATATTCCAGTGTTAAACTACTAATAGAAATTTGCAAAATATTGTTACCTTGAAATGCATTTTATCATTATCAAGTGTGTGGTTATATCCGAAAAAGACAGCTATCGATTCAATGTTGACTGGTAGGTGACTCTGCCTTAGGGTGAGGGAAGCTGTGCAATGAGTTTTTCCTGTTTACTACAACTGCTTTTATTTTAAAAAATAATTTCTTTTGCAACAGAACTCGGATTGTGGAGATAAAATTTGTAAGTAACGTAGCTGTACAATTTACATTGCTGAAAAATATTGACTGGACAACATTCACACCCAGAGATCCAAAATCTTCTTTATCACCAAAAGATTATGACTCTGGTGATGATCAAGATAATACAACATATCCTGTTGCTTATAAATTCAAAGAAGTTTCTTGCAAAGAAGCCATCAAACGATTGCTTGTATCTGTTTCTGATGGAAATTTCAAAGTTCCTGTTGACGGGAAAGTTTACAAAGCAAACAATATGTGAGTCCTATTTTCTTTTCATGGGCTGAATTTTCATGGTTCTCAAGCACACAAATCTTCTATGACTGTGTTGTTATTCGCCGAAAAACTAATATGACTTCAACTCTGGCGTGAATAAAACGAATTGTATATGTGTATCTACATGTGATATTCATAACCAACAGTTGAATGTTCGATATTTTGGAACTTTCATGGAGTAATTCTGCAAAATTGTCATAGTTCTTGATTTCACTTCTCTGAAAAGCAAAAAACACTATTTTTTCTGATTCCCGTATTTATATATATTTTTATATATATATACTTTTACTTTTATTTTTTCATCCTAATTCTCGCTAATAGGGAAATGGAATCAAACAAACCATATACGCTTGCACTTGGTAAATGATGGTGCCACTAATAGCAGAATTAGGGCTTTATAATATTAATTTTAGTACACTGGTTTACTTTTTAGTTCATTGTTCCAAACATGCATACTTATTTTAGAAATGTTACCAACAATTCTGATAATTCGTTTACTGGACGAAAAACACCAACAGAAAAACCACCAAGAACAGGAATGCTGGCAGCAGTAGCGGTCGGTTCTGTATGTGGTGCAATGCTGCTTGCAGTTGGTGTTATGATATATTGGAAAAGTCAGATTACAACTGCAGTATCACCAGCTCCTCCATCCCCTACATCAACTGATGTCAGGTACCATCCAAACAATGGACCAACTGTATTGCCTTCAGAAAATGGCAGTATGGGACAACTCACTTTCGTCGCTTAAAATAATTCTGGTTTGACTATGGGTCACTGAAATAATTGTATTACATGAATGGTATTTGTGCATTTAACACAAAATGAGAAATACTTTATTATGTGATGTCTTTTCAAGTATGATTTACTGATTGACCACAAGCTGATACATCATGTTTTGCATTTTGATAGAAAGCTTGGTTTGTCCGAAATCTTTTATAAACCAATGTTGTTGGTAACCAAATTTTGAGTATTTTTAAAAAATCCGGGGCTTTCTTATCTGCCAAAATATTTTATATTTCTGTTCTTACTAAGTTGATCAGTGACTCTGCAATATTTCTGTGATCTGCTGATACGAGAATTATCGTCTGCATTGCATCAACAGCAAACTCTAGCTAATTTATCATTTTCAATTTAATGAAGATTTCTGACCAACCTACCATCAATTTCAGCTTAGCCCACTACTGGATTGCTTTTTAAAAATATACTTGTGCTTTTCAAATGCAATTCTTTTAATTTTGCTGCATAATTCAAAACACTGTGCATTATTGTATATTTTACTTTAAATAAATTACCTTCATATTATTATTTTATTGCTTATTTTATCATCAAGTTATATTTTCCTTGTACTGATGATAGTGCCTTACCTCTCAAATTGTTTCCTCGATTTTTTTAACAGTGAGATTTTTCAATCGATGCTCGTTATAGCGGAGTTCTAGTTAGGTATAGATGTTTCTGATTGAGCGTTTTTCCATTGTATGACGAAGTCATGTTCATTTCATAATTCTATGAACAAAAAATATCTATTTGTGCTGATGTTTTGAAAATCCTTTTGTATATTCAAAAATAAGATTGACTTCTGAGATAATTTTCGATTCGCTCAATTATTCAGAAAGGACATGCTTAGTTCTGAGATGCAGGAATATTTATATAATCTATTGCTGTGGTATGATTTAGCCTAGTTAACAAAATATATCATTGCTTTGGTGTTTTTGATGCTACATTTTTTGTTTCTTTTTCTTGAATGTTTCATTGTGTGTGCTGTTTTAGGACATGGCTCATTTGTTCTGAGTTGAACATCGTTTTAGAATATATGCATGCTTTTCTGTAATATTATTTATTGAGAAATTTATCCCAATCGTCAACCCCTTAGAGGTGCTTTTTTGAATAATGCCTTATTATTGTTTCTCGGTAATAAAAGTTAAAACAGGAAATCTTAGACAAGTATTATTTCAAAGAACGTCAGCCCAAATACTACTATCACTGTGATAGATTTGTTGAACTTTTCATAAAAATATATTGAATGATAGCAAACTCACCCACAAAATTTTATAATCATACAGAGGATGATCCAACATGTTTATTCAATATATAAGTACATATATATATATACAGAAGCTTGAGTAGTTGCACTGACATTATTCTTGGGTTGAATGTTCTTTGTTGAGGGTAGTATGATACATTTTTTTGTCAAACAAAACCGGATGCCAAAATGAATTTTTTTGGTTTTGATCATGCCCATTGTAAACGTCCAGACTTGTTGATATCCATACGGTAGCAAGCTCAGAATAAACATATTAAAACAAAGTATTAATATTAGATACTCGACGATAAGGCTAGTGGTTCATTTCGTGCAAATATTGAAAGATACACTGTGGGACCAAACCAAAGAATGGGCAGGAACCGAGCTATAGCCAAGTATTTGCCAGTGTAAGGTAAGTTCATGTTTTGATCAAGTCTTCTGTAACTGATGTTCCGCAGATCACTGAGGCTATTAGCTGCCTTTCCCAACTTGCAAATTATAGATAACATAAGTTTATTTCGGAATCAACACGAGCAGGTGCAGAAAAAACAACAAAATCGATCTGGAAAGTCAAACCCAGCGCAGAATGAGCATTTAACCAGATTAAACAGGTAGGGGGCAATGAAGGAAATAGTGTACAAGAAAGTGGTTGGAAACATATTACTCAATATTATGATACAAAAGTAGGTTGGTGCAGTCGTGCTGAGAAATGATCTACACCATCTATTAAGTGAGGCATATACCGGTAATGTGCATACTGCATACCAGTAGTTGGCAACCTAATCTATGCTGCCCCAAGGGGTCCCATTACATTCACTTTGCTCTAACCCAGAAGGTTTGTTTACTGTCCGTGTTTACTCGTCCGTAACATGGTTGTAGTGTGCTCTTGCTTCCAGTGATCTTGCTGTTTACGTGGCTCTCTTCCGTATCAGATGCGTATTTGGCGTGTGTTGTAATGGATTGGTTAAATTTGTTGTCGAATGCTTGTATTATTTTCACCATAGCTGTGTTTTCAACGGGAATGTAAGTAATTTTGCTGGTTTCTTTTTTACTATACAGTACAATCTGACAGTTTTAATGAAACTTATGCTGTATGGTAGTAAACTTCATCAGACCACAAAAGTAATACATTTTCAGAAAATAATTGTTGATCATTTGTCTTCAATGATTTTCTTAGAATACATATGTGGTTGTTTATTATAATACTGTAATACTTCTGATTCCATTCGTAAAAAAAAATCGATTCTGGATTCAAGAGATGTTCTGTGTTTGATTTTAGCCACCGCTAGTAGTCAAGTTCCAAGATGAGGTTTATTGTCTGCTATCCTTGTACAGACCAATGGCGGCAGAATATCTCTGACATTGCACGGCTGGGACCTGCCAATGTGACAGAATATTGTTTTCATGCAAGTGTTCTAAAACATTGATGTCATATGGATAGACAAACAGCTCCAAATCCACCTCTCATAACTGATACCGATGCCAATACTGCAAAATGAGCCGATACCGAAATTACCTATACCGATACATAACAAATGCCTTCAAATAATATCAAAGTACATCCTCAAAGTTAAAATTTTCCAAATAAATTCAGTGAATTCTCTGTTAAAGAACTAACAGGACCATAGGGGACGAAATATACTTGAAGTAATAATAAAAAATTGCAATAAAAATAGTTTCACCCTGACCAAGACCCTGAACGAACTAACACTTATAGACAGAAAGAGTTGATATGATAAATATGATTTTTCTGGTTTGTCCTAGACTACCCAAGGTATTACACCATGGGTTGAGTGGTGGGTATGCAGCAACAAGCCAGTCACGCTGACACTCAAACCCGTCAACTTCAACTTGCGGTGCCAACATGGTAACCACTAGGCCATCGCGTTCACTAAATGAAAATATTTGCCAAAGTTGTGCAAGTTATTTTGCAAAACTCTGGTCGGATCTCCAATTGTCTGGTGCATGATTCTTCTGCTGTTCATTCTCAAAATAATAATACATGTCATTACAAGCATGTGCGCCTCCATAGACTGTATAATCGAAAGCCAAAATGTTCCTCTGCTTTTATATTCAGCTCAAGTTCTACTGGTGAATAACCAACATATGGTGGTTGCGTTTATAAATTTTTTAACCCTAACAGGTGAGTATACTCTCCCTGGCTGCCCGATCAGAAATCTCAATTTGGTACTATTAATTCAAACTAACCTCTGATTTACGTCTTATTATTCAGACCACAATGTCTGCAGATGGTGAGACAGCAAAGTACGAATAATGTTCCATTCCTTCCTTATCTTATGACAAATGTCAAGTAAGTTCGAATCGTGCGATTAATACAAATCTGAATTGTAAGCCCTTTATAGTCTTAGCATGTGTGAGCTGTTTTATATTATTAATAAGAGTTTATTATACACTAGACTGGCTTACGCAACCACTTTGAGTGTCAAATCTAAAGTATGCATTACACTGATTGTCTTAGATATTTCGATATTGGATTGCCAATATATAGATAGGACAAATATTTGAAGCAAATTAAGTGGACTAAAAATCTCATTTTATCACTGTATCTACAAAAAGCATCATTTTCTATTCAGCAATTTATCATGGATCATGTATTCAACATTGACAAGAGATTCCACAGTTTTCATTGTCAATACAATCGGTTCCATATTGCAGACAATAAACATGGTTATTTATTTTCGATATTCTTCGACAAAGGTAACAACTTACTTGAAAATTTCCTGCAATGGTGCATTTAGGATAGGTTCATGAAATATTTTAAATAGAATATAATTCATTTTTATCCTACGGGCATGTCATGACGAGCAAGCAAAGTTGAAGAGTGAGTAGTACTATGTGCGTATAGAATAGACTTGTATAACATTTTTAAGGCTAAAGCAAGAAATTATACTCATCCAATAGTTAATATTGCATTCTTCAATCCTCACATGCTACTACGTCATTGTTTCACCGTGACAAACAAACAAGAATTTGAATTCATTTTCCTCTCTTATACCATTAGATAATAATAAATGTTGTCCTTATTTGAATAGTTAGTTATTCTATGTTGTAAAATTTGACACAAATCATGACTTTACTACAAATTAGCTATGGTCAAATATCCATTTCGTTTATTAGAAATGTTGAACCATTTTATTTTTCTATAGCGAATTTCAAAAACAGTTCAAACTAAACTATAGGCCAACCCTAGCTGATGAATGATGATGCTCAATATTGTCACAGGTTAAAGATCTTCAGCAAACTGCAGTAGCCTGCTTGTGTTTATGTATATGTTGGATTTATATTTCAAGCAGTACGGATAAAAGTTTTGTTACCAATATAATGGGAATGATATGTACAATTATTACTGTTTTAATGTTTTCATCTCCTCTCACGGAAATGGTAAATATACTTGATAAAATGATTTTGTGGCTGATAAAGATTTCAGTTTTATTCATATTTCTAGGGCAGTGTTTGTCAGCATGGCAACATAATCTTGTTTTCCTTTGATGTCGCAAAGACCTTCGAAGTAATTGATAATTTTGAATCCCTTGCTGCATTGTCAGCCACGTGCAAAATACATTCTATTATTTAATTCTAAGAATTGTTGCATGAATAATTTGTAACAGGAAATGATTTCAAAGGATTGTACAACAATACACTTCCTATATCAAAATAGTGCTATTTATTCATTCTGCCATGCACAATCCACTGATGGTGTGTGGTTCGAGACAATACTCTGCAAACAAAAATGTAATTCCTCACAATATAGGCATCCTTGGACTAAAGTTGTATATTAGGACTTTTATTTACATTTTATTCTGGTCTTACATATCGGATTCAGCCTCACCAGATGAATTGTCACACTATCCTGATTTAAATCCCCTTCTTAAGTTGAACAATTGTTGTCTCAATGAGGAATAAGAAATCCAAAGGTTTGCCGGTAATATAAGCATATCAAGATATATGCAAAAAATAACTAAAATTGATTTTAGCCTGCCACAAAAGTGAATTCAGATGAGTTTATTGATTGGAAAAGTTTGAATATGGATAGATCATCCTTTTCTGTATGGAGAATTGGAAATAAATGATCTTCTATGATATTATCTACATGAGACTCCTGCCAATTCTATGTACAACTTGACATATGTATTTCGAATATTCCATTTGCTCATTAGAGTTACATATATACATGTAATGTGGCGATGTCTCTCTTTATCAATGAATGTTTCCAGAGTCAATGGTATAATAGGCATTCATCTTTGACTGAAATTGAGTGAAACAAATTTATGTATAATTGGGAGTTACCTATGCTGGTCCTATCCACTCATTGCAACAATTATATTTTTAACTAGAAAACAGCAATGGAGAAGCAATCTACTGATTCTATTTCATTCCCGCTTACCGTAACTACGTTCTTTTGCACTATTTTGTGGGTGATGTATGGATCAATGAAAAAAGACCTTTACATTGTTGTGAGTATTGTGATACTGTGTTGTGTTGGCATGTCTAAAAAATGCAGATATTTTTCTACATAAATCATGCTTTGTTATGCATTTCATAAGGTATCAGTTGCAATATTCCGAAGCCTATAATTCTAGTAAAGCAAACTCTTAAGATGTTTTTGGCATAACTAGCTCTGATATGCGATAAAGTATCGTAAGTGATGCATGGTCGGATTAGGATATCAATTAGATAATGTATGTTTACAAAGAGCATAATGAAATGTAAAGTAATGTTGTATAAAGTATAATAATATATGTTGCACCAAAGAGTTGGGGGGGGGAACACGTTGTTTAGTAAAAAAGAATGAATATGAAATATAATGGCATTTTAAACACTCCACTTTACATGTGTCTTCAACATTCGATGATTTTAATAGCTAATTATCCTAGTTTCATTTTCTAATTGCCTCATTACAGAACCTGGTTCCTGAACTTTCTCACTGCTCATCAGCATATTCTAATGTTTTTCACATCTTCTGATATCTATTGTTTTTTTTTAGGTTCCTAATCTTCTAGGATTGTTAACAAGCTTGCCAAGATTCTACTTATTTGTCAAGTTCAGTAAGGACAAAAAGATTGTTGGACTTCCCACAGAAGTTTATTGATTGATTGTTTCGTTGTGATCCATGTTGAACAACCTTTTTAATATCATTATTAGCTGTTTGGTGCAATAGTGTTTTTACTTTGTAACTAATTTTTGCTACTGTTGTTTTTGTGTGTACTGTTTGTGCCAATAAATCATATCCTTGAGCTGCTTCTCGCACCAATTTAATATCAACAATGAAGGAGTGTGTGTGTGAAAAGCACATATTTCCGTTTCACCAAACCACTCCCCAGAGCACAAGCGTGACAGAATGTCTCAAAATCTTACGCGTTTTTCCAGAGAGCAAAACGTAACTGCGATTGCCGTTCAAACCAATCCCCAGAGCACAAGCGTGACAGAATCTCTCGAAATCTTCTTATGCTTTGTTCCAGAGAGCAAAACGTAACTACCATTGCCCAAGTGGGAACGGCTCTGATTGAATAAATCACCGGTGTCCTGTACCTGGCTGGAATTGTCTGTTCCAATTATTAATCTAGTAGTCCTTTCGTTTAATCAGCAACCATAAAAAAATCCTTTTATGGACTTTTTTTGTGCATTTCTAGCTTATAGTTTACCTCTTGTTTGGCTTTTATAAATTTTATAACTTAAGACTTTTAATTGCAGTGCATTAAAATAAAGAATCTAGAAATAGATCAAATTTGTGATGATAGTCCAAGCAGAATTTATGTTAACAGGTAGGCAGATTCTCGCAGCCTCACAGAACAGAGATAAAATTGACTGAGTTTCAAAAGTCTCATTTCAATACGGAACACCCAGATTCTCACTAGAGCTTCCCATTTAGCATCTTAGTCTCCAATCTCATTTGCACCAATATTTGATGCCGAGCTGGTTGCAGGACCAATCACTTCACCCACGTCCCCAGCACCAGCAGAACCTAACACACTAGAGAGAGCATTTGTAAACCCACCACTACTATTAGTTACAGGAATACTAGGGTTAAGATTAACTGCGGGACCAGTAGTTCCGGTTGTAGCTGCATCAGCGACCAAATCAGAGCTAGCAGTGGGAACGGAGTCAACACCATAAAGTGGAGCTGCCTACCGTTGTTGCTGTAATTGGTCTTCCAGTGTTTATGTTTGTAACATTGGTCGCTGACGGGGTAGACATTGACCCACTTTCACCAGACACCCCAATGTTGGACACTGGAGAAATATGAATGGCTCCAGGAGCTGTGGCATTGGAGGAGGCGTGTAATACCAGCTTCCCTGGCGCTCCCAGAACCTGTGTTATTAGAATTTGTACCGGTATTCGAAGCACCAGTATGTAGATTGGCCAAAGAACCCACATCAACAGGCCCATTGCCATTTACCTCTGTTCGAGTACTCAAATCACCTCTGATCATGTCATTGTTGCTAGAAATGTTTGTAACCACCCCTGAGGTAGTACTGAAAGCGGTTTCAGAATCTACTACATGTGTATTGGCATGCAGATTTGTACTTGTTGTATTGCTGCCAATATTGGTAGTGACTGTGCTGTCATTCGTGGTTCCACCTAGTATCTCATGCATTATGGCCAACCTATTCTCTCTGGTGTCAGAATTAATTACACTCGGCGGATTAAGAAGCATGTCGTCAGGTGGCATCACACCAGATCTGGGGGCACTGGATGCAATATTGGTGTTGCGAATCCCACTAGATGAAGTATTAATTGGACCACCTGTTATCTCATCTATCACGGCAGCATTGTTTTCTCTCGAGTCTGTGTGGGTGTTGATAAAACTTGGGGGATCAATGAAAGCAGATCCTGAGCCATCAGATGAACCAGGACCACCATCATCAATATTGGATCCATTTTCAACCGATAAATCATCTCCAGGAGTTCGAAACATCCTGAATTCTAAATAAAGAAAACATTACTTTACAATATGTGTTTCTTTACATATGATTTCAATAATTTAAAATAAAGATCAGTGTTACTTATGTCAAAATGAATATATTTTATTTCATATTGAAATATTTATAATGAGCAAAGACTACTTTCCAGGGGATTATCAAGCACCCTGAAAAGTCACACTTCTTTTCTGAGGGAGGATACATAAATTTAAAATTTGAATACATTATTTTACCGATTTAAAATTGCTGGATAGAATTGAACAAATTATAACTTGTTATCACACAGTATTTCATTCAGATGGCAACCATTATTCAGATTATTCATAACGGGATACTCAGATATATATTATATAAGTTGAGTCCCATCAATAATGAAAAGTTCTCAATATATTGATGCATCTTTCTTGAATTTTTTTACATTGTAGCACCACATTCACAGTCGAAGTATGTCAGAGGTTGAATGGATTAATAACCAAAAAAATACATTGATAATTATTGTGTCACTTCTTCATTGCCATTTCTATAAATAAATTGCACATTACAGTAATTTGAATCATGATTTCGAAGTCTTGTTGATAAAGCTTGGTGATGATAAAACATGAATCATTCTCTATTCTCACGATAACTTTACCTGGACTTGAGAATATATCATCAGCAATGTCCTCTTTACCCGAACTACTTTCACCAAGTAAACTTTCAACTTCAGAGTGGAGCGAAACTTCAGCTTCAGCCCAATTATACAGAATGAAATCGACAAACTTAGATTTTGCCACTAAAACAATGAGAATGTACGAATATGTTATTTATTTTGATGCGAACATAATTTCGTGAAAAACTAACAACTTTTTCAAATGTCAAATTAATTTTTACATTGAATTGAAGTTACAGATTGTGGTACATAAATGTATGGCAACGTACTTTCAGGTTCCTAAATAAACATATAGATGCATTTGTTAATCAAATTGTGATAATACCTTGATTTGGGACCAGTGACCGCGAGGTAAGAAAGAATTTACTTAAGTTACCTGCAGCTTTCATTGAGTGTATGATGAGATCAATTGCAGTGAATGTATAAGCAAGTCCAAATAATATCCAGAATAAAACCATAACACGATACAGAGCTATATATTGTACTTCTGGATTGGTACCTGAACAAGGAATATAATAACATATTTAAAATTTCTTGTTTCAACAATCATCATAGGGACATCCGCTCTGTTTTCTTAGCTCCAAACACAAAATTTCGACTTGTTTGTAATTAGTGTTTAGAATTAGTCCTGTAACTATTAGCTATGCTATTTTTCAAAAGTCACAGTACATGCCTTTTTCAATTAAGAAATGGTATTCAAGAATTGAACAGCAAATCAAACAAAACTAGAGGTGATAGAAACAAGTTTATTGATAGTGTAGTAAAACTAGGATGAGAGATTTTGGGCAAAACTAAATCATTTGAGATTAAAAAAAAATCAAATTAGTTCAAGGCATTAAATGCATGTTATAAATAAATTTATATTATATTTGAGTTTTTAAATTTATCGTTCCCACCAGGTTTGCTCATATTATCGAAAGCAAGAAATGCCCCAATATTAATCATAAAATAAACTTCAAAATATAATTTTATTTCCAACTTTATCCATTACGGCGGAAATAAATTTAACCAAATTGGAGAATGTTTCGACTTCAGTTTGTTGAGGAAGAAAATTCTATATCCTCATTTTGCAAGTTTTAAAATCCACGACCGATTCAAATAAATTGTAATTTGAATCGTTGAAATGCAATGTCTTACAGTGCAACAGATGCTTGGTAATTACAGTAGCAGAAGATTGTTGTACAAACAAGTAAAATTGAAAAAACACAGTATCAAATATATATTCGCCAAGAGGGTAATTGTTAGCCCTGAGCTGTAGGTCAACAAAGTGAAATTAATATGCTGTTTAGTATATGAGAATGTTTTTACAGTCTGTCGGTAAATTGTGTGAAAGAATCTGGTTGATTGCATGAAATGTCTTTGTTTAATGACATTCAATTTCAATCATATAATTAGCGAATACATTGATATATATTATAATTTTTAATCAAATTGGATTACACAATTTAATAAATCATTCGGTAATTAATATCAATGAATACCTGCAACATAATCACCAAACCCAACTGTGGTTAAAGTAATGAAACAATAATAAACACTCTCCCTGTACGACCATCCTTCAACAAAAGTAAAAATTGCTGCTGGGATAAGTTGAAAAAATATGAAACTTCCACCAACAATCAGAGCAAATGAGAAAAATGCATTGATAATTCTCAAATCCTGAATGAAAGACAATAATTCAGATGAAGTTAAGCAGTAGTCTTAAGATATTAACACATGCTTGCCGGAATAAAAGGCATCAAAATAACACAAAATAGAAACATGTTATATGAGACATCTCACAAGAATAACATATTTGCTACTTTTTGTTGCTATATTTTAATAACATTTGATGTCGTGGTGTAAAATGCACAAAGTTGTAGTGAAACAATTTGAAAATTATTTTTTGTCTATTCAACAAAAAACAATATAAAATGCCACGTAAAAGCAAATAAGTCCTCATTTCAAGACAGGGAATTTGAACAAATATATGAGGCATCTAATATTTGGAACCAGCAAGCTGCCTTGGATATAAGGATAAAGACATATGATAGACATTGTTGATTGAAATAAAAAGAAAATGCCAAAATATTGTACTCATTAATTTAATAAAAATAGTTTCACATTGGGTTTTCAACGATTCAAAATCTCAGCATTACTGAATTTTCTGGGTTTCTTCGTACATTTCTCTCCATTTCGCAGTGACAAATTTACAAATTTTATTAAAAAACTTTTCGTTGAATTCAATGTGTAAATTATATTCATCCCCCTTTGCTCAGATGACTTGTGTTGGCAGCTTCCCCTGCTCTCGACACTTAGGAGATGGTTGCAACTAGTACCTGCTTCAGGCTTAATAAAACACATCCAAAGATGTGCTATTGAGACATTATTACCGCAGTCCTAATTTTTTGCACACCTCTTATGTACATCAGTTTATCTTGGGTCTACAATGTAATTTGCAAATAAAAGATTGTTTTAAATTTGCAACATCTGCAAACATCGTCATGGAAATTTTATTATGCAGATTATGTGTGCTTTTGGGAAGTATTAAAACATGGCTGCATACTTTTCTTTGAAGAATTCAATTTACATCTTCATCAATCAGATTGTCTAGTATATGAGAATACTGTGCTAACGTGACTGCAGGGGGATGTATGCATGCATTAGCCTTTAAAGAGCGCAGTGATGCTATACCTATTCCAAAAACTGAAAAGATAAAAAATAATGAGACATAATATAATAATAGTTTGATTTTTCTGGTTATAATTTAACATACAAGAAAATGAACTACACATCTGAATTCAAATACATACTTCTTCTGGTGCATTTTTCTTAAATTTTTTTAAAAGTTCTCCTGCTAGAACAGCCATGTACTCTCCAATGCCAGTAAACATAATAGCAAATAATGGAATTCCAAACAAAGCATAAAATATACAAAATATCTGGCTGTACCATAGTGTTGGTGCAAGATTTCCATAACCTAAAATAGATACATAAAGTGAAGTGTAAACAAGGAAACGAATGAATAAAAATATATGTAAGCGTAGCTAGCATTTATCCTGCTTTGGTCGATAGAAGCTTGTTATACTGATTGCCAAAAATATGCTTCATGATAGAGAACTTTAAAAGTAATTTTAAATTCCTCGAGACTTATATTGGTTAGAAAAGTCATCTTTCATTTTGTCAAACATGCGCCACCAATGAATGAATTAATCAGTTATCCATGCCTAATGTATTTGATCAAAAATTTTCTGACTGGCCAACTAGCTACCATGACAATAAAGTACAAATAATTACCTATAGTTGTTATGATTGTACCGGTGAAAAACAAAGAACTTTGAAAATCCCAATTAGCAGGACATTTCACGTTACCTTGCAAGCTTATACCATAACCAGAGAATCTAGTAACATTCTGAAAGTAAAGATCTTTTTTATTGACTTATCCGTACATTAATTTAATGATATAGATTAGAAATTGTTAAAAAGTATTTGTAGAATCTATTATAACAGCATAAAATGTCGGACAAGGGTTCTGCTTTTTTTGTCATTTTTGAATTGTCCTTATATTTTAATTTGATGAAACAGAATTCATTATGTTGAATAATGTTGCGAAAATCTAACCTAAATACCGTAAGTGAAATGTCTGATATTTGATCATATTTTGTAATTTTAATTTCAAGTCAAATTTTTTACATAAAAATTGGCATCCAATTCGATTATGCTGGAAAATTAAGCGATTAAAAAATAATTGAATATTAATAATTAAAATACCTGACAATTCGAAAATAACATCTCCAATTTGGGTTGAAAGAAATGAATTCTGTTATTTTTTCAATATTTCCTCTGTATATTAACCCAAAATTAAACGTTTCCAGTAACTGATATAGTTATTACCATTGTATTTATCATTATATATGATTTCACAAATTTAATAAGCCCATGTTTGACAAGAAAACTATGATTTTTAATAGGCTCAGATAACCTGTTTCTAATTATTTAAAACATAAAATATTCAACCTAAATTATAAATGTAATGTTTTACCTTCAAGCTAATCTGACACGTTTACAGTAAAATAAGATGCAGAATGCTCCAGATTTTTTAGAAATTTCACTCAAAAAGCGTGGACCATAATTTATATATAAAACATCAAATTATACTAGAATTCTTCCTTTTTACTACAGAATTGTATAAAAATAATCTTTTGTAAATCAGGATACCTTTACCAAAACAACAAATCAGTAGCGCGAACTGCACTTAAAATTTATTTTTAGTAAAGACATATTTTATCAAGTATGACTGTGTCACAGATGGATCTCATCACCCGAGTTATATTCAATCCATGGCGCATACTTAACAAGATATGTGATTGGAAAACACAAATAGTATTAAATAATCTAACCTTAATAAACTTATTTAATGTCTCCTCAGTGAAACCTTCGTTTTTACGAGTCTGATTCAGCCATTTTTCTTTGAATTGTTTTGCGTCCCTGCAACGTTGTTTCTCAGCTGGTCTCTCCATAACCATAAATATAACGGCACCGATAATCATATATATGAAATATAAAATGATCAGCAGAACCAATACTCGTATTCTCATCAACATTTTAAACCCATTTATACGACACAAATTAGTGAAATAACTCCTCAGATGATCAGACCCTCACAACTAAAACTTCAGGAAGCATACAAAGCATCCTCCATATGCTTATTCTGACTAATTGAATTGTCTCACTCAAACAATAGTAGGAAGTGTCGCTTTGAGTTACATAGTTAATTTACAAATATTAATGTTTGTGATGCACTTTTTTCAAACAAGCAAAACAATACAAGAATTCTATTGCATAACAACATTTCTGAAAAAAGTTTGGATTCTACTGTAATTGGTGCATTCAACTGAATAGACATAACAATATATTAACACAACATTCAAATTCATTTAGAGACCCAAATACAATTAAATGCGATAGTATTACATACTCAATCAGAAACTTTGTTTTGTCGAGTATGCTCCATAGATGGACCACACCTTGTCAGCATGTCCCATCAACGACCCATACTTAACAAAACGTGTTATGGCAAGACTTCTTTTTGAAAAAAGGATATAGCTATTTAATATATACTGTACTGTTAAAGCTATTTATTGAGGGAAATACATTGTTTATTCCTTACATAGCATCCCTTACATAACTAAACTGTCCTATAACAACATCAATATGGATATTCATTCAACACAGTAGGTTGATATAAAATTGTATTATCAAAAATT
This sequence comes from Styela plicata, assembly GCA_963675895.2. Lineage (NCBI taxonomy): Eukaryota > Metazoa > Chordata > Ascidiacea > Stolidobranchia > Styelidae > Styela > Styela plicata. The sequence goes on from OZ023138.1 coordinate 4,349,864, forward strand.
GCAATTGAGTATATTAAATTGTTTTGATTTGCAAGAAATAAAAGAAAAGTAACCCTTGATAAAGAATAATTTCAAGATTATTGGAACAAAAACTATCAGGCAATAAAAAATTTTCATGTTGAAAATAATCCAAGTTATGAATTTTTTTTTATCTCATTCCCATCCACAAGATGAAATATATCGACCACTCAGCTATGCATAAGCCTGATGAAAAAATAGTCGAAAAAAAAATCAAACAGCACGATTTTAAGATATACGACTTAAAAGGGTGTTTTTGTCTTTGGAAAGTTTGGCAGTAATGAAATCAAAGAGAAGGCTTTCAAAAGCATCAAAACTTCGACACAGGAAATAACCGAAACTATACATTGAGCAAACAAAATAAAAAAAAAAATACTTTTCTAATGCGTAAAGAGCTTCGAGTGCGTACGAGCTTTTTTCCACAACCAAAGAAAGTTGTATGAAATTGTTAAGAGTTACACACTAAGAGAAAAGGTTGTCATGTTTATTAACCGTATTCTTATTATATTCCTTTTTATTTTTGATAAGTGCAGACCGAAGATTTATTGTGACACTTAAATTATAAGTGAGTACAACAACATTTTTCATAGGCATCAACACTTCGAACATAAAACAATTTGAAAAACCTTTCATTTTTCATATTTCAAATTCCCAGAAAATTCCAATTTCATCATGATAAATACTTAGACATGTATCAAGGTAATTCTAAGTCTAAATCAGTCTAATACTAGGTATTCATTGATCATTGATGAATCGTGCCACCAAGGCACAGTCCATCTATGACCCATGCTTGACAAAATAAAATTTCTGATGGGAGGCTGAATGGCCTTATTACAACAGTATCAGAATATACCCAGCTATGAAATCTGAAGTTTATCGTAATTGCGGATTAAGTTGTTTAAGTGTATCGATAACAATATCGCGTAAAGATTGCGGAGTACATTGTTCTTCGATCCAGCTAAATACACAGTGGGACAGTTCTTGAAAACTTGCCACAGATATTGAAGAATTGAACGAAACAAACAGAGTATCCATGATTCTTTGAAACACTTCAAACTTTACTTGATCCGTCAACTGGCTGTTTGAATTTGCTGGATTGGATTGGTGTGCCTTCACTATCTGTTCATAATTGGACTTCATAATTGAGAGAGATTGCTCCTTTTTGCGAAGTTTCTCTAAATCTTCCATTTGTTTCTTTCTGCCTTTTTCCAAATATTCGATGTAGTCAATTGATCTCTGCAACATGGCTGCTTTGCTTACTTTCTGGGATCCAACGGTTTCTGAATGAAGTTTAGGAACAAGAGTTTGAAGTTCATCATAACCTTTTTTAATATTGTCCCTTCTTCGTTTCTCAGCAAGTGTGTGCGCCTCTCTTCTTTTTTGCCTGGAAAATGAAAATAAAAAACAAGCTACTTATTTTATTCAGACTAATTTGTAGTATATAAAATCCCAGAATAGTTCAATACGAAAATCGCACAACTTAAAGATTATTCAAATACTATTCATAATAGCAGAACGAAAATCTGTTAGACAAATGCACTACACAACAAACAACAAATTTTGAATTACAAAATGAATGGGAAAGCGTTACGAAAGGCACAGAAACATTGGTATGATGCATCTATGAATTCAGACTTGTGGCTTTGGTCAAAGACGGCAATTCTTGAGTGTAACGGAACCAGTTTTGATTCATGTCAACAATTTCAATGTACCGTATAAAAAAGTTTAATCACAAAGTATAAAAAATTTGCATATACGGTATAATACCAAAATATTTCAGCACTCAGGGCGTTTACCATTTTATTATGGCAGTTCAGTTGTTTTCGGGATGTTTTCTGCTTGTGTTGGTACTACATTTTTTCTAAAAGCTTTTTGGAATATAATGGCCATTAGCTGGTTCCTGCAACGTATCACTAAACTCATATAGCAGTACATTGAATAAAGTTACAAAAAATACCTAAACTTGGATGGTCGTTCTGCACCATCATCATCTTCATCATCGGTATTGTGAACTGATGAAGCAGCACTTGATGGGTTTGAAAAATGTAAGGTTGAACTGTGGTTTGGAGATACCAAATCCATTTCCAATTTTGTTACATCTGAATCACTTATTTGCTCAAAGCTGGAATCCATGTAAATGGAATCTGATGAAAATTCAGAGGAAGTCATCGCCAAATATCGATTTACTTTCGGCTAATGTATTATTATTTTCCTAATGCCGAATCAAATAGAAAATCATACAATATCCATTTTAAAGTTTTGTTCCCATTTTTTATTGTTTAATAAAGATATTTTAAATATTCATAGTTTGGATTAAATAATTGTATATTCAAGAAAGCATAAAAATAAAATACTAGTTACTTATAAAAATATGAAGTTAAAACCTGACCGATATGTTATTTATAACAATTATCAGATTGGCACAGGTTAATAAATATTCTACTAAGCCACAAGAGTGAATACGTAAGAAACGTAGGAATTAAAAATGGCAATATCCTAAGAATTTTATACACATTTGAACATTCACGATCTGTGATATCTGATACTACAATGGAGACACAGCTTAGGATTGAGTATTTAACTCAGTAATTAACTTGACCTATTTTTATCCTAAACCATTGATAGAAATACATTATTATCCGTAATCTGTCTTTGATCCAAATTATCAAATATCATGGTAGTGGCATTGTCTCCCAGGTTAGGAAATGTTCATCCACCAAACACTCAACGTAATATTAGTGACTTTTTTAAATACTACAACTAGGATTTATTTCAATTCAAAAAATAATAAATAACTTTGCTCAAGAGGGGCAATATATATATATATATAGCCAGGGATGTAGCTAGGAAATTAGGAGTAGAGGCTAATTATGTTAACTATGTACTTGTATGTAGGACTACGTTTTGGTAGAATTTTTCTGGTTAGGATAAAGAAAGATGTCATTGGATGAAATATATAATATAATTAGAAAACAGATGGACTCACAATGTTTGGAAACAAATGACAGTTTGGATGGATTCCTGTGACAAAAGCTACCTGACAGAACCAGATAGGATTGTTTGCACTAGTTGAACTATTCTAACATTGGAAATTACTTGACCAAGGAAATTTATTGTACAGAAAAAAAAGCATCCTGTAACCAATACTAATGTCAGTTCTGACACGTAATATAATCATCCTGCAGTTCAGAGTTTATATTGTGCAGTTTACTAGATTTATTGCCGGAATATATTAATTTAGACTTGAAAATTCTGTATGATATTCGTCTGAACTGATTACCATACAATTAGAACCCAGTAACTAATTCTATGTTCGCAGACTGCCGACTCCATCAATCAGGTACTTTCGTTTATGATGCCGCAATAATTATCGAATCAAATGGTAAGTATTGATTCAGAATATCTTAAATAGTTTCTATCATGATTATTTAGACCTGTGTGACTCTTGGAATCCATGATATTCACAATACTCAACGAAGTCTAGAAAGCATTGTCGAGAGATTCGAAGCAAACACAAGCACCTGGATGCCAAACAATTCGTATTTATATGTCTTTGGTGGGTCAATTTGTATCCGAAAAAATAGCACGTGGGTCAATTTGTACTTCAATTTGATGAAATTTGCAATGAACTGTGATAAGCAGAGGATGGCTGATTTGTAGTTGGATAAATTGTTTTAGTATTTAAACGAATATATTATGCATAAATTCAGAATTGAAAATATTTAGAATATACTCCTTGTCCTTTCATGCAAGAATGCATCTTTTATTCTACCGGTATTAACATTAATGCTGAAATGCGAAATAAATAAACCTATATACATTGTCCTTTATTTCAGATACCGTATCGCACACTGTACTGCATCCAACCATTTTTTCGCCAAATAAAATCCAATGGCAAAACGAATTTTTCTTTCAATATCAGTTTATGCCAATTATAAATGTCAGATATTCAAATTTAGGGTTTAGTGAAGTTTAGTACCATGTCCCCGAATGTCATCAAAATAAAAACTGGCAGAATATTCCCATCCTAACTAAGGGGCGCCAATGCTGCAAGCATCTGGCATTGTCATCGGGGTTAGGATGAGTCGCTTGCAACATGGGAAATTTTTATGACAATCGGATGGTACCGTACTAAACTTCATGAGACTCCAAAATTTTTACTAATTCAGAATTGGACAAATAATACCTTCAGCATTCTATTCAGACCTGACATGGGAGCTTTAATGTCTGCCATACCATGACTGATTAAATGATAAGGGTCTCCTTGACTTTCTGCCCTCCTTCTTTTTGCGGCGTCTTCTCTTTATTCATGACCTTCAAGCTACGTGTTGGTACTGTTTCCGGTGTCAGGAATATATGTGGGTGCTCCGTCTTATAAATTTCCAACTTTTCATAAGGCATTATCATTATTACTTCTGTTCTTCCGTCTTTTATTCTGGTCGGATCATCAGTTAAATGTATGTATTTTCTTTTCTTTTTCCTCAATCCATTCATTAATATTCCGGGAAGGTTTCCACTACGCGTCATGTGGTACATAACCCTGGTTCCTTTATATCTTTCATAATTTGGCGGCTGTCCTTTGGTGTGGCCACATACGGCCCATACCCCGTTATCGGTCGCCTTAATCCTTCCCCCCTCTCGGAGAATGTTTTGCAGCTGTCTTTTGGGAAACCATTCTTTAAATTGTTCCGCGATCATTACTTGAATTTCGGATATCGGGTGTATACCATTGACGCTTAGGGGGCACTTCTCATGTCTTAGGTGTCGAACGACTGTGTTTGATATTTTCACATTACTTTTAGTATCGGAGTTTATTATTTTGCTGGTCATGGTCGGCCAGACTCCGGGTTCATCGTCATCCGCTGCTAATTCCATCCACCCCGATCTTGATAACCCATCAGCCGTAAAAACCTCATTAGTTGTTCGATGTATTATCTTTTCGATTGGGTACGCGGATAGTTCATTTAGCCACCTTATTAACAGATAATCCGGGCTCGGTTGTTTTGGAGTCTGCATTTTACGCATTAGTCCCAAGACTCCCATATTATCTGTTATAATCGTAAAGGTAGTTCCCATCAGGAATTCCTTAAATTTTCGCACCGATTCTTTGAGCGCTTTTAATTCCTTTTTACACGGATCATAAGCCCTTTGTCCTTGCGTCTTCCATTTCTGGCTGTAGTACGCGATAGGGTATACCTGCTTTGAGCTAGGTCCTAGCTCCTCGACAGGCGTTTCTGGTTTGGTTTGAAACAATATTGCACCAAATCCTTTGTCCGAAGCGTCAGTTTCTAGGTACGTGTCGAAGTCTGTTTTAAAATGAAATAGTTTTTCCGGGTTTCCTACTGCCTTTTGGGCGACTTTATAGTCTTCCAGTAGTTCCCTTGTCCATTTCAACGGGGTGGTTTTCCCTCTAGTGGCGGGTACGTTTCCAGTTTGTTCATCAAACTTCGACAGGATTAGGCTTAAGTTGGGGATGTGATTGGCCAGATATCGTAAGGCTCCAATCCACCCTCGTAACTCGTTTATATTTTTGGGAGGAGGCATCTCTTGCAGCGCCCTTATTCTTTCGGGCTGAACCAAAACTTCATGTCCCGTGATTATGGCTCCTAAGATACTTATTTGTCTTTTTCCAATTAGGCATTTATTTATGCTAATGGTTAAATGCATTTTTACCATTTGTTCAAACAGCACATCCAACAATATTAAGTGGTCTTCTGTTGTTTTTGTCGCAAGCAGCATGTCGTCGATATATATCTTTATTGGTTCTGCTTCTTCTTCATCGTTTCTACCCAGTTCTCGGATTCTCTGTCTGTACATTTCCGTAACTGGTTTTTCCACACATTCTTGCATGTTGGCTGACCAGATGGCTGGTCCCGTTTTGATCCCGAACGGCATCTTCTTCCATCTCAGATGATGACCCTTGATGGCTATTCCTAGGAACTCTCTCGATGTCTCCGGAACTTCCACATGGTAGTAGGCTTTCTTCAAATCCAGTAAACTGAGGACCGGTCTTCCTTGAGCCATATTTAACATGTCAGGAATGAGTGGCGGTGAGACTTCTATACCTTTTATTGCCGCATTAAGGGGTTGGAGGTTTTGAACTACTCGCCATGCTTGTTCACAATTCGCACTTTGTTTTTGTCTTTCGTTCATTTTCTGGGGCACAACGAAAATGGCCAGTTTCCATTGTGCAAACCCTGTCTCGACTACCCCCAATTCCTTTACGAGCTTTATTCCGTCTTCTAACGCCTTTCTCTGTTCATCCCCTTTCAGATTATATGGACCAGACACGAAGGGCTTCGTTTCAGGGTCTTTTAACTCTATTTCGCATTTATATTTCATCTTTTGTGGTTCGTTTAAATGCTTTTGCAGGTTCTCCAGTTCTTCCGCATAAGGCTCATATATCTTTCGCCATTTTTCTTCCGGGATAATTTCATTACTTTTCACCTGCAAGTCTGGAGGGACATATTCTTCTTTGGCTAGTCGGATTGCTTGTTCTCTTAATCGTTCTAGTTCTTCTTTCACTTTTAGTTCTGTTCCTTCTGCTAATACGTATTCATCAACAACCTTTGCATAACGCCACTTTTGGTTGCTGGATTTCTTTATTTTGCTCTGGTCCCTTTTTTCAGCAATGGGGGGTGAATGTGATGCATCCAATTCATCCCGAGGAACGGTTTCTGAACCCGCCTGACCCGATTCTCTGACTTCGGTTTGGGCTCCTTCAGATTCAGTCGTCACGGTCTCCTTAATTTCTTCATTTTGCTTGTATTGTGGAGCCCAAGCAGGGCACGTTTCCGTATTTTCGGCCCGGTTCGGCACCTCTCCCAGTTCTGGGTGATCTCTTTTTGGACGCTGACGTTCCTCTTCTCCATCATTATCTTCTGCAGAGTCGTCACTCTGCATCCCGATAGCCATTGCTGCTGCACTTAGGTAGGACGCTGGGTTTTCCATCACCGTTTTAATTGACGGCAACCATTGTACTTTGTTAATCCACTGAAAGCCTATTATATTTATTGGTACTCGTTTTCCTATTGCAAACGGGATTTCGGTCGTGTTTATTCGCACATTTACCAACCAGTTCACGACGGATTTTCCACCTATGCCTGCGAGTTTCATCTGTATAGGTTTTCGATTCTTCCAGTATTCGGGGTAGCACAATTGAGCGGTTTCTTGTTTCATTAAGTTGGGTATGCTGCCGGTATCAGCTAAGAAAACCGCACCCGTGTCTGTATCTTTCAAGAACATTAATTGTCCTCCAAATAATTCAGAGAAATTAGCTTTGTTTGTCGTGTTTGCGTCCCCCATCCCCATAAACAAGGGTAGAAGGGGATCAGTTTTATTTTTTACATATTTACAAGGTAATGTTTTGTCGGAGAGCTGACGTACCGGGTCGGTCAGCCCTCGTATTCTTCCCTCATCAGTTGAAATGCTGATAGGTATTCTTCTTCCGTCCATTCAGGTAGAGTGCTCATGGCGGCGCTTGGTCCTGTCTGTCTCCCTGATGCGGACGGTTTCCACGATGGTTTCCACTGGGTTCTGTCCGCCGTTTTTTTCGGTCGTTTGCCATAGTATTGTTCGGTCAGTTTTATTCTTTCCTCTAGGGTCGGCGACCCTTGTGATTTGAAGTATTCATTCAGTTGTTCAACCGTGCCCAGGGGTATCCTTAGCGGGTTGTTTCCTTGGAGGAACGTCTGCCAGGTATCTTTCGTTTCTTGCAGCCATTTCTCCGAGATTTCCCTCATTCGTGGCGTTACCACTCCATCTTTGATCAGCTGGCCATTTAATCGTAATATAGCGCCAGCAATGCAATCTCTGTTAAGGTGCCCAGGTGCTTTGCAGGTGAAGCAGACAGTGAATGCAGCTCCAGACTGTTTGTCTGTGTAAAGCCCAAGCGGTGCAAAAATATTAGGGTTTGCCCAAAAGCTATATTGCTCACCTAATTCTCTTGCGAGTTGAGCCGCGTCCCGTGTACTTCGCGGAATTTCCCTCACATCACTCGGGTTCGCTTGTCTGCTTCCGCCCTCCTCCGCTCTGTTCGGGAACTGTCTTGGTTCCGACTGAGATCTTTGTCCCGGGAATCGCTTTCTTTCCGTCGCCGGTTTAACCGACGCATTTTGTAGTGGTGTAAACCGTTGGAATCCTCCTTGCTTCACTGTTCTCGGTGGTCCTCGTCTTGGTTGCTCATCCTGTTTTTTTGGTCGGTTAATTCTTTTTTTATCAGGAGGTTGGATTGGGTACGTTGGCCATTCTGTCTCGCTGTCGATGGCGAATACTGGAAATCTATCCATTCTCTGTCGCCTCGGGGTTTCCATTTTTACAGAGCCTGCCACCTTTCGATCCATGCTCTCCATATTCCAATACGTTTGTAATTGCGTCATCACTTCCAACCACGTATCTCTTTCACTTCCTTGGAACATGTATTTTAAGGTCCCTGGTAGCTTGTTCCGCAGTACCTGGAATAGCCTTCGTCCGTCAGGACTTCCCGCTATTACGCTGTTTTTATTTATTTCCATTTGCTGTAAGGCTTTTGTTATTTCTGTCCATGGGTTGTGGGCGTAGTATCGATAGTTGTCTTTAAAGTCACTTATTACCAGGTCGTTATTCGCAAGTCCCTGCGGGTTAGTTAAGGCCAACGAGTTTAATATGTCTTCCCAATTCGGTTCCTGGTCGGCGAAAGCCACTGCCAATTGCTCTGCGTCATCGATTCGTCCCGCTTGCCTGAGTTTTTCTTGCAATGCATTTGACAGGATTAGGTCCGCTGCCGTATTACCTTCGCCATGTTGTATTAATTGCATTGCTCGAGTCATCCATTTTAGTAGATTCGTATTTCCAGGCGTCGGCATTAACTGCATCATTTCTGACATTTTCATTCTCTTAACCTGGGGTCTTTGTTGTCCCTCCTGTTCTTCAAGAGGTTCTGGATCTGGTGCCGGGACCAGTACTCGTGGTTGCATAACCTGTACCTTTACATGTTCCGCTCCGTTTTGGTTTAGATAGGCTTGTTGTCTGTTAGCTCGCTCTCTTTGCATTCTTTGTGGTGTTGTGAAGATGGGCTCTGGTAGAAGGATTGATTTTTGGTACGGCGTTACGTCTGCTTGCGGAAGGTATCCCGTTAGTATTCCATTCCGGATTCTACTATTTGGTACCGCATCTTGTCCTGGTATCCCCACTGGGAGTGCAGTCATGGGTACCTCGTCCCTTTCGCCTTCTTCTCTTATCTTTGGATATATTTTCTTTACTTGCTGGTGGTCCGCTCCGGGTTCCACTACCATCATGGGTCCCGGTGGGATGTCTGGGTTGTCCGTGAAGCTTACTTCTTTGATTACCGGAGCTGATGGCACCCTTCCAGGGTACGCCGGCGGGGGTGTTTCGCAAGCAAGGTTTTCGTAGGTAAGGTTGTCGTATGCCGTTATGTCTTGAATGTCTGTGTCATCTTTTAGTTTTTCGTTTTGTTTCGCGTCGTCAATTTCCTTCAGCCATTTTTCGTGGGCCCTTACCATTTCACGTCGAGTTTTTTCTTCTGACGTATTGGGCGTTCGATCCAATGACCGGGTACGAATTGTTCGGCCCGTTTTATCCACTTTACTCATCATTCTTCCTCTGCCTGCGTCCGTCAGCACGGACATGGTCGTTGGGATTTGTGGCTTCGGTGCGTCGACCGCTGTGGCATGGGCCTTCCCAAGTTCGTACCTTTCGGCCACCGCTGTTTCAATATCCCGCAGGGAGACTTTCTGCGCTCCTTCCGCGCCATTTTTTAAAGTGGTTTTCTTTACAAACATTTTTACTTAACACGTCTGCAAATATTCCACTTGGTTCGGGTCTTCTTTCTAAATTTATATTTATTTCGTTTTCTTTACGGCAAAATCTTCTTTCTTCATAGGACCCAACAGTCCCAAAACACTTCTATTTCTTATTTTAAGTTAAAATCTTAATACAACCAAATACTCCAATCAAATTTCATCAAAAATACAATCATTTCATTAATATTTCACTCTTAAAATTAACACAAAAACAATTTCCTATGAGTTTTTAGGCGAAAAATATGTTTTCGTTAAGTCCTTTTACTTATATACAAGGAGTTTTCTTACTTTTATCCCCTGCTCATTTATTTCGCAATACTCATTTCTTTATTTATTCAACTATCATTCAGTAGCTCACAATACTCAATTCATCCTATAATATTGGTTGACTAAGCGTTTTGTTTTATTATATACACGTCTTAGTATGATTTCAAAAAAAAATAATATTTTTAATACATTTTCCCTTTAAATATTCACGTCTATTTCTCATTAATAAAAAAAAAAAATAATACAATTCCAATACACAAAAAAATAAAATTACGACTCGTTTATATTACGAGAAGGCTCAATTTCACTTACTTAATCTTTCTATTGCAAAATTTTGGCTTTTCATATGAATAAGTCATATGTCCAATTCCTCTAAATATATACACTACTAATCCCTAAAATTAACAAAATTGATTACATAAAAATCGATTAATATTATCCCTATACATATGAAATTAAAATAACAATTTAATAGTTAGTCTCATACACATCTGAGATTCTGTTTTAAGCATCTGATAAAACAATTATTGTAAAATTTCAAAATACAATGTTCTTTTTGTTCATTTTATCGTTTATAGATGACGTCTCGTGCATGTTTCTCTGTTCGCCTCCGATGATATACTTCACTTTTCTCAGGTGATTTTTCTATGACGATAATAATGATGATGATGAGATGTCCTCTGTCGTTCTGTTAAGGACCGTTGGTTCTTAGCGTAATATCCATTTTGTTCTTTGGTCGACTTTTTGCTTATATATCCATCCTTCCCCCTTTTTCTGAAAGCAGGACTTAATCTTATTTTTTCTTGTTGATTGATCAGGTCGGTCAGACAATTGTTGCTCCGCCGATGTTTCACGCGAATGGCTCCGGCGCAAAACCACCTTTTTTACCGATCTTGGGTTTCGTTCTAAAGGTTTCCATTTTCTCTTGCGCGGTCGTTCCGTGGCAACCTCGCTATTTTCGCTCTCTGTCGAACTCTCTGTAGTGTCAGTTTCTTGAGCGGTTTTTCTTGATTCTAGCTCGATTTTTTTGTCAGCATGGTTTTGTTTTTCCAACGCTTCTCTTGACCTAGCAACGTTGTTTTCATGGGTCTTCTCCTTCTCTAATTGCGTTATTTTCTCTTTCAATTCTTTATTTTCATTCTTTAATTCTTCGTTTTCACTTAATTGCTTAGCTTCTTTGTCAGTCAACTTTGCTACAAGATTTTCCAGTTTCTCCATTCCCTCGAAAGTGCTCTGGCTTTCTAGTCTTTTCGTCTTGACTTCCGCCGCCATACACTTTTCGTAAATGGACTGTATTTTTAGGCACAGGTACATTGCCTGTTTATTCGTTGCCAATAGACTCATTTCATGAGGGTTTCTCGACAACTTTTTCTGCGCTTCTACTTCCGTCAACTCATTAACCTTCTTCTCCAAATTATTTATTTGACTTGTTATCTTTTTCATTTTGTCTTCCTTGGGCGGATTTTTTGGCGTTCTTTTTGCTGGTTGACGCGTGGTTTTTGCCGTAGTTGAATTTTCATGTCGCTTTACCATTGAATTGTTGTTTGATGACAATTTTTCAGTTAATCCTGGCATCATTTCTTCAATTATAGAAACTTCATCTGTATTCGTTCGTACACCTTTATTGTTGAGCTCTACATCGTTATTCCCCGATACATTTCTCATAGTCCCTGTCGGTAAATGTTGATTTGAATTTAATAAGAATTCAGTATCGAAATCAGGGTTTAAATCGATTTCTATACCACCATCCGAGATCGGCGAAGGGGTGTTCATTTGATGACTTTTAATTTCGTAGTCTTCGAAATAACTTGTTTCTTTTGTTGATAGTTCTTGATGGCTGGTTTTCTCTTTTGGCATCTAGTCTTTGTCTTTGCTCTTTACTCTTCGATGATTTCTTCGCAACTGGCAATTTTTTTCTTTGTTTATTGGTTTTGATCTTGAATCCTATTTACATTTTTTTCCTATCATTAAGCTTGATTTGACTATAATTTTCTTTTACTCCTTTTTTGGAAAGTCAAATACCTTGCGAGACATATTGTTTGAATTACCTCCCTGTTTCCAAGAAATGCCTTGCTTGTATTTCCTGTGCAGACATTGTGGCAAATCATTGGCTCTTTCAGAAAACCTTTTAGCTATCGATTTGTTGCTGCAATTGCTTATAGAAAATTGTGTTTCGGAGAGCCCATTCTGTCTTTATGCTCTCTTTTAAAAAAAAACTTGTATAATTGGTATTTATATATTGGTCTTGTTTGTAACATTATAATGCCAATTCCGCCAAACCCGTTGTCTTTTTGATAAGCTTTTCGGCCATTGTTTTTTAATTCGCCTTTTTACTTTATCTTCGCTGGTTCTAGCTTGAAGTTCCTCAGGTAATCGTTGCTTATAATGCCTACAATGTGGGTGATATTGTATTAAGCAACACAATAATATTAAACTTATTACCATTACAGCCAACGGGAGCAGTATTTTTAGTAAAGGGGCAAATATCGCCTTCAACCCTGCCCCGAGCGCACTTCCAATACCACCAAGAATACTCCCACCGACATTACTTATTACACTTACACCTTCTTGAAGGACGTCCTGTACTTCTCCGCCCAATACCCCTATACCTTTCAGAAGGTCTTCACCGAAACTTTCATTGGTCAGATTTCTCCATGGTTCTAAGGTGATATTCTTATAATTCCATTCGGTATCATTTATATAAGTTGGCATGCCCGTGTCATTTTCCAATTGGGACAATGATTTTCGAATTTCACTCAAATTTACTTCTATTCCCTCAGTTATTTCGTTGAAATCCGCTTCGTGTTTTAAAAATGTTTGATTTAAAGTATGTGCCTCACGGCTGTATAGTTCAGCATACTCTTTGAGATACAAATTTCCTTGTCGAATTCTTACCAAGTACATTTTTGTTTTATTAAACAAAGGTACTCCCGTTATGTTTCCCAACCCTTGTAGTATTAACTTATTTAAGGCAATTTCTGTCATTGACATAGAGGTTAAGACCTGTGTCTCATGTAGAAGCGTATCTAGTTCTTCCAGGGACATCCTTTGAAGTTCCGTTATTTCCTCTTGCATTAGGTTTATTTGCCTGTCTCTCAAGCGATCCCTTTGAATCACTTGTTGAAAGATTCGTGCTATATTTTGAGTTTGCGCGTAATTCACAATTGATTGTTGGTTAAGCGAGTTTGCTAAGCTCCTTAGCCGTTGGTTATTTTGTTCAAATCTTGCATTCATCTCCGTGGTTAGATGTTCTATTTGCGTTCGCATTTCCAGTTCTAAATCTCTCGTTGATTTCCATGCCATAAATGTTTCCAACCCGGCGAACAGCATGACTCCTAATGAAAATATTTGTCTTTTCTTGCGCCGTTTCGATGCTTTAGTAATTTCAGCCTGTTGCTTGTTCGTTTTCTCAAACCGAAAAGGTTTTGACGGAAAAAGAGGTCTGTTACTTGCCGGATCAAAATTTACCTTTTCCCAGAATGCCAATTTCATTGTTACATCTCCAACCGGGTCTGCACATATTTCTTCTCTAGGATGACCTCTTCTGTTATTCAGACACCCTTGATCCGTCATTGTCATTGATGGGTAGCTTGCATATATTAACATCGGTCCGTCTTTTAAAACAGGGTATCCATCCCATAGCGTCCCGAATCCAGGAGTTATCCACCTGGTTCTGTTTCTAAACTCCCAAGCTGGAAATCGTGTTTCCGGTAACCATAGGTTCGCTGATGGTGGTAACTGCTGTGACTGGCTATCTTCAGCGACCCTTTGTGTTTCGTTATGATATTGTCTCCTTATTAACTCGTCGAGTTTTATGGTTTCGATTGCTCTTAGCTCTGGGCGTGGTTTGTTTGGCCTCCAATTAAACCCCCTTCCTCTGTACCTTTTAATATTTGTTTTTATTTCTGTCTGAATTACTTTCCCCCTATCTGTGATCGGAGTCCAAGTTGTTGTCTGTTTTTTCGGCTCAGGTTCGAACCAAAATCGCTCTTCCCATAGAGTGCTGGGTACTGGACTTTTTTCCAATACTAGTATGTCTTCTTCTTGAATTAATAAATCCAATGGCACTGGTTCAAATGCGGGTTGGTCTCCTTCAAAGTTACACGCTACGGCTAGCGCTCTCTCTCTCTCTACTGCAACCCGTATCAGGAATCCCTTGTTTTGAGTCCCGTTCCAGTTTGCATATACTTGATATCTCTTTTGAGGGGTGTCCACCTCCATATTCTGATGACACCTCGCTATTATTGTGGCGTATGACTGAAATAAAATTATCATCATTGTTTTATACAATGTCATAACCGGAGTTAATTTATTTCCAGGATTAGCATTTCTCAGCGTCTGTATTGTTTCTCCCCACTGCCAATGTAGACGGTTTCTATGTCCAGTCGAGCGTACGTACGTTAGTGTTGTGTTCAGTGCTCCAAATGTCAATTTGGGGAGTATATGAGTAATGTGGCGATTACATAAACACCTTCTTTCATATTCCATCGGATTTTCCCAGTATTTTCCATTTGGATAATTGTTTTCCTGCAGGGTTTGTTTGTTCGCTCTTACCCAGCCAAACGTAGTTGAATAAAACATTCCTGGGTTTACTAACGTAGACCCGTCTTCATTGATCTGGCTCTGATTAAAACACTTTTGAAGAGGTATTACTTTCCACTTTTTTTCTTCTGTAAGCGTCCAATTTGAGGGTATCGCCTCTGGGAGTTCTGTAAATCTGGCTTGTTTTAAAGATGCTTTATTTATGCCATCCACGGGTCCTTGCGTCGACGACAACATAATACAACATGCAACAATAATGCCACACATGTTAATATTAGGATAAAAAAGGTGCTCCATTCTCCTGGTATCGGAACGTCTGGCCATGCCATTGATCGCTTTTAATTTTGGTCCTTACTCTACCACGTTTCTGTTTGAATGAATAAAAAATTATAGGTTAATTGTCTTTTATACTCAGTTTGGTTGTTTGTTTATTATACATTTTCTCTAAATTCGTACAAGGGATTGCTTCGTATTGCCCGTATAATTTCCCAAAAAATCTGTCCTTTGGGCCGTTGTCTTCTCCACAGCCATTCGTCGAGATATATAGGAATCATATGTCTAGCCATCCCCTGCATTCTCTTGCCCTTTCGCTTCAGGTCGGCCCACATACTCTCTATGTGGTTGGTATGCACTCCATCTTCCGTTATATACTCATAGGAGTGGTTCACCACCTGGTGTTTGTAGCCGTGACCTAGGTCTTTTATCCCCTGATACGAGGCAAACTTATCAGACCATATGGTGGTTCCATCAGCGATATGTCTTACTATCGCTTCCTCCAGTGTTTTTGCCGTCCTGTCCGGTACAATTTCAATAAATACTTCTTTGGTGCAGATATCTATCCCTCCAAAGAGCCACATTGCTTTTACCGGTCTCCCTTGGGCATTGGTATTGGGTCTCCTTTTGGCGAGATGGCTTTCGTCAATAGCCACCGTTCTATTGACTCCACCGATCTTTCTATTCTTCTCAATTAAATCTGCGGAGCAAATTTCTCTCAAGAAGTTACACCAGTCTATGGTTATCCGCTCGGTTATTCTACTTTCTCTCATTATCGTTCTTTGGGGTGCATCGTCCGCCCAAAAATACATTAATATCAATAGATTCGTCAATTTAATTTTACTTTTTTCAAAGAAGGATCCTTTTCGTATCGTAGCAGTTGTTCGACATCCTTTCGTTCGGCATCGCCAACGTCGTTTGTCATTTTCCCAAGCCTTAGTGTCTTCCTCGTACATAAAAGACTCACACTTCGGACAATTCATGGTTCGTGCTAGCAATCCTTGCTGTCGCATAAAATTCATACATTTTATCTCATCAAGAATTATTCCTTGAATCGCTAGCTCTTTGATATTCATTTCGTCCGCCCATCCGGTGTGTTGTTCTATAAAAGAGAATTTTCATTTTTCTTGATTTTTCTCGTGGGTTAAATGGCGTTTGCTAAATTTATCGATTAGTGTGCAGCCTATTTTACTCGTTAGTGCCATCTAGCCGTTCCGCATTTTGCTTGTTTTAATTTTATAGCTTGTTCGCAGGGCGGGCGGCTTGTGAAGGAGACCCAATGATAATATATCTTAAGATAATTGCCGATCTGTTATTGAATGATTTTCGTTGTCAAACATCCAAGCCTGAGCCGCTGGTTATCATATTCAAAGCACTCAACCAGTATTGAGCGGAAAGCACAAACAGATCAGATAAAGAGAGAAGGTACCAGTTCAAGGGTCAGGATATCTTGGTCGTGGGCGACCTCTTTCCGATTGCATGCTTATCAGGTTTTTACACCCTTGACTCGTCAGTAATTTGGCAAATTGGACCACAGATCAGAACCGATCTGAAGGGGATTATCTTTTTCTTTGGTGCTTTGGATCGACGATTACCTCAAACTTAATTATGACGTCCATAAAGGTGCGTTTACACAGGACGCGGCGCGGTGCCGCGCCGTTCGCCGCCGCGCCCGTAGGCCGTTTACACTGGACGCGACAATTTTGGTTCGCTAGGTTACGCTACGGAGCATCATCAGCAGTTACCTAGCAATCTCGACGCGCGAAATTCGGTATTTACGCGATTTGGTCTGACAAGATCTGCGCGATAACACGAACAAAATGCCCCCCACCAAGTAATGCAAACTAGCCGCACTTCTGTACGCCTGTGAGCGACAAAGAGTTCTGGGTCCATCCCATACTACAAAGAAGGAAACAGCTTGGTGAGCACGGTACTATATTTGATAAATTTAAGTGACATATTTCGACACTGAAGGCGATACCAATAAAGATATCGCATTCCATAGTTATCTGGAAAGCAACAAAAAAACGAATATTAAGATAAAAACGTCTCATTTGAGATTGGCAATTTATAAATTGCAGTAATGATGTCTTCTTTTTGCAGGAGAGTATCATAGACTCGTCCGGGAACTACGGCTTGAGAGGGTCTCCAGTTTCCAAATATATTTTAGAATGGACCCAGAACTCTTTGACAACCTATTGCAAAGGGCAAAAGAGCAGATACGAAAAAGCACCACAAACTTCCGTGAACCAATCGCCCCTGATAAGCGACTGGGTGTTACATTAAAGCAAGTACCAGTACCCAAAACTTAACTAATGCCACATCAATGGTTAGGTGATACATTCATAATTTAGCCATAACGAAATCCTGCTTGATGTCAGATATCACAATCCGCAAGACCCTGAGCATCCTAGTCATTACCATTCGAAAAAATTGATAATGGTCAGCAAATATGTAAAAATGGCTTTATTGCAATGATAACACAAAAGTGAATACTCCAACAATGAAAAATATTGTGCCCACAGAATACATCTTATATTCAGTCCATTTTAAAAAATGAAATAGCATTAAGAAGACTATTTCAAGATGAAAAACTTGGAGAGCAAAAATGAATTATCATCTTATTCAGTTTGAATTTATACAATAAAAAAAAAAACATGTTTTTGTAACCGAATATTTTGAATCGTATTTAAAAGAAGTATTATCGATATCCAATAAATGTATACTAATATTCAATAAATTTTGAACAAAAACATAACGATGAGATAGAAACGAAATGTTGATGAGCACAAAAACAGTGGCGAAATTAAAACGAAATGTTGAAAACTTTTACAGATTTTTGCCATTGGAGACTCCTATAGAAGTATAGGAGACTCTTACAGAATCTCAAAGTCCTCAGTTTCACTCATAGTAATGGAAACCACAAAAGCTATATAAGCTATGAAAGTCTCGGACACCCAAAGAAAAACGAGATTCTGCAGATAAACCTCAAACCCAGCCTCATGGAGCACCTTCATTATTTTCATTTTTGTTGCTGACAACTTTTCTGGGGTCAGCCTCTTCATTTGTGGAAGCAGTGACAGGAGGAATTGCTTCTCAGGATCTTCTTCTAAAAAAAATAATTTTGGTGTGAGCAATCTATCTAATTATAGATATAATACACCATATTTTTGCATATTATAAAAAAAAAAACACCATGTCTATATTCCATAAAGGTGAAATTTTATAAGCATTTTGGCACAAATAACCGATTTTTAAGAGATTTAAGTCATACCCAACTCAAAACCTGTTTAAAATAGGCTCCTAAATGAAAACAGGACCGCAGTCTGACTGTATTTGATATAACTTAATTTTCTGATGGTGATTCGGATGTATAATTAGAGATACCATAGTATATCAGGTACCGTACAATATATCAATTGATCACAATGTTTAAGAAACTTACGTGTTTTCTTGCAACAGTTATATGTCATACAAAAGTGTCAAATCTACAAATTGTTACCTTGATAATATGAACTAACTGTGAACCAATATAAATTTGTTTATCAACATTAGAAAAATAATTTAAGTTATACCTTCGATGTTGGATAAAGGGCCCCAGAAATGATAGCACATCATATAAAGCTCATTTGTTGCAACTACCACCAGCTGCCCCAGATCTCACATCGCTCATTTTATTTTTGTATTTGACGAATCGATCACGCATATTCTTCCACTTGTCTTTTGCATGCTGGCCTAGAGATGAAGCAAAAATATAAAACACAGATCTACATATTTGCACAAGTAGCAAAAACAAAAATATTCCACAAACTGAAAAATATAAATTTTAATTGAATTTCCAAAAACCAAGTATTTATGCAGGAGAATAAAATAAAAACAATCTGTAGTTACACTTTAATTTCAATAGCCAGATTCATAAAAGATTGAATCTTATTTGTTGGCTCCTAATTTAGGCTATACAGAACAGTTTGGCAAAATTAGAAATTATCCAGGTCTAATTAGTGAAGTTTAGTACTATAGGCTAATCCCGAATGTTATCATATTACAAGATTAGCAGATTATTAGCAGATATACTGAATATGCTGTATGGTACTAAACTCAGATAGCCGGGTCTAGTGAAGTTTAGTACCATATTTCCGGATGCCATTAAAATTAAAACTGGCAGAATATTCTCATCCTAACAAGGGGGCGCCAATGCTGCAAGCATCTGGCATTGTCTCCCCTGTTAGGATGAGTCGCTTGCAACATGGAAATTTTGTTGATAATCGGATATATGGTACTAAACTTCATGAGACCCAGATAGCCTACCTACGGTACCGTAACTTATGGTATGGAAAGTCAATAGGTTACGGTCTAAAATTTCCTAACTTATACCGGATAGGCCTATACCCAGTACGTACCGGTACCGTCAAAGTTGGTAACTTCGGATGCTTTGTAACTTCGGACGATTTTTTAAAATGGCCATAAACAACTAAATCCGCCATGTACCTGGGTCAGTCTATGTTTTTCTTGTAGATGATAATTTATGCTAAACATTTACACATAACTCGTGACCCCTGTCTTTCTATATCACTAGAAACGCGTAATTTCCCCTAAAAATACAGCGCGCCGTTTCAAACGGCCCAAAACTACTTCGGAAGTAATGTCCGTACCAAAATTGTGGATTCCGCTAGAGGGAGTACTCAATGTCCAATTAAAATTTGAGTGGTCGTTAGATGTCGACGTAGGACCGTGAAAAAGTGTACTTTCTATATTGACGAAAATCTTCTAAATCTCCCAAATTCTCGGTTACGTCAAGATCGACGTCAGCATGACGTCGTTTCATTATCTCTCACTCTCTTTACGTATCGTCAACGTTGGCCCTGCGTCAGTCTCTGATGTCGCCGGTCTGCTTGCGCCAGTCTCTGATGTCGCCGCGCTAGCGGAAACGGACATCGTGGCGCCGTTGTTCGCCGTGGCCGATGCGAAAATATTGCCCGATTACCACGAGCCATAGATGGACCGTACTCGATAAACGCTGAGGATGATATATTTTCATAATTAGGAAAATTTTTATGATGTTATGAAGGGGAAAAATTAAGCTTTATGCGGCCGATCGGCAATTTTCCACCGTTCTCGTCTCTGACGGGTAGGTGACATAGCACACGTTTTTAAATAATTCTGTATAGAAATGCATCATGTACATTTGAAATGTGAAATCAAACGCTATGGACCTATTATTTAGTATCAAATGCCCGTCGACCAATTCCGTTGCCAATTTATTTGTCACATTTACATATGGCAACCTAAATGTGCTTTCATTTAAAAACTTATCGGTTCATTTATCTTTAATTTCATTATCGCTGACATTTTTTAGTTCTTGCGTTTCATGATTTTTGAATTGTTATTTTATCAGTGGCCCATGCTCAATAAAACAAGATAATGTGCGACCTTACGTTATCTTGAGGCAAGACAAATTAATACGTAAATGACGTGGCGACTCGACGCAGATGCGTGATCACTCAGCTGTCACGACGTACGATATTCTCTCTCTGCGTAACCCGTCAACAGAGACAGAACGAGGCATCCGAAGTTACAATTTTTTATCGCGAGGTATGTTAAATTAATAAAAACGGGGAATTAGGAAGAAAAAATCATCGCAACGACTTCTGGTTTTTTATAATCGTTCGGTCGTGGCGGCATTGTTCCATCATCCAAATTTGGTGTTATTTGGATAAAAAATGGCCGAATGATAGTCATATTTACTACAAAAACGTCCGAAGTTACCAACTTTGACGGTACCGGTTGGGAGCAAATAAACAATTCTAGTAATGTTAATTGGCTACACTACCGGTACCGGTATTATTGTCATTTATATAACGTTAGCCCACAAGCTTCCATTTTCGATGATAATCAAGTGACTTATTTAAAACATGGTCCTTAACTTCACTAGTGATGATTTGAATAACGCAGAACGTTACATGTAAGTTTAAGTTACAACGTTAGATACGATCCCGGATATGGTACGGTACTTGCGATTCCGAAACGTTAACTTAAAAACTCACCTGAAACCTGCAACAATGCACCAATTTCAATCCAATTATTGGATTTAACATTTAAACCACGGTAATCAGGTCGAGACATATCATAAAGGCACGGTCTCGACCTGACTTCGTTGATCAAAAGCTCATCAAAAGACATGGCACTGTCACACTTCTATCCCGCGTGCTTGAAAAGCTGACCAAGGACATCAAGGTCGCTCAGCGGCGCGCGACAAAATCGCGACACTACCGAAAGGCGAGCGGTGCCGCGCGGCACCGCTGAGCGGCGCGCGCTAGGTGTAAACGCTCACATTTGATATAATGGGGAGCGAAATTAAGCGGATGCCACCCCGCGCCGCACCGCGTCCTATGTAAACCCACCTTAAGCATTCGAAAAACACGCCCACATTTGACCCATGTTCAATCAACCATGTCGATGGCGTCACAAACAAATTGGTTACGCCTGATTTGAGACAGTTGTTACGGACGCTATGATGTTGAAGTAAACTTGGCGGTTTTGTCCGTCAGTTTTATAATATGATAATCATCTTGCGACGGAGGAAAGTCGAGGATAGGGAAAAAAAGAGAATACTGCTCAACTGTAAATATGACAGACCACGACCTCTGACAGTCTGGCGTAATTACCCGGTACCACTCTACGAGTCGGAGTACGGTAACGTGGGTCTTATAAAGTTTAGTACCGTACCATATATCCGATTATCATAAAAATTTCCCATGTTGCGAGCGACTCATCCTAACCTGGGAGACAATGCCAGATGCTTGCAGCATTGGCGCCCCCTAGTTAGGATGAGAATATTCTGCCAGTTTTTATTTTAATGACTTTCGGGAATATGGTACTAAACTAGACCCGGTAACGTTAGGTACCCTCTGTCCTATACTGTGTACCTAACTTAGCAGTCAATTAACATCAATTAAGTAACTTACCGGTAACTCTACCTGACCTGCTGACAATAATATTTTGGTCTAGGCCTTTTTTAGTTACTTAGTTATGGAATAAATATAGACAGATATCTCACTTCAGTATGGACACCGTAGTACCAACTCAATCATTGCAAAGAATATTCACCCCAATAATATCTCAGGTATGCGTTATAGTACAGGCGATATTGCCTACAGTGCGGTACCAGTTTAGGCAATAGCGTATTTAGAGGGGCATGGTATCATCTCTCAATTTCTCTGTCAATGATCGAAAAAATTCATAAAATGACTTTACCTGTACTATACCATAAAACGTAGAAATCTCAACTTTTTTGGAGTGCACCATTTGATATTAAATAGCCTGGCCCATTTTAGGTTTTGAAATTCCTCTTTTTGAAAATTTTTTGTGTCTCCAGCATGATTATTCAGATGATTTATGATGATATGCACAAAAAATTCTATTTTTTTCTTGCGCCACAAATTATGACATTACACAGATTATGACCTTTCGCATATACTGTATACACTGTACAGTGATTATCCTTCATGGGATTTAAAGCCAGAGATGCTTAGCTCGAAGCGCATTCCTAATCCTATATCGATCGAGTTAACCAGGCACCCTTGAGCTAACCAGACATTAGATTATTATCTGTCATTTTGTTTACCAATCTAAATTTCTGCATTTATAAGCTTTTAGAACTTGAATTGTCCAATGCAAAATGGTCAGTTATGCCAAGTATTTCAACTATATAAACCTAGGGATACTCTTGTGTTTTTTCTTATATTCATGTATTGTAAGCTATTGATAGGAGTATAGTTTATTTCTCATAACAGCAAAATCTTTATAATGTGATTTACCCTTCCTGCTTATGGTCGTATCAGATTTGAAAACAATAGCAATGCCATATAAAACATTTATAAATCATAAGTAAATGCCTGGAAGTTGAGAATTTCTTCATGTCTTGCTAAAATATGATAAATTTGACACTATTATTATTTTATCTTGAGTTATACTCGTTTTTATATCATAGATCACGGAGTTGTTGATTGTGACATCTGAAAAATATGAATCCCAAACATCAGAAGATTCGATAAATATTTTGCGACCATTGGTTTCAATGTCTGAAGATATTGTTGAAAGTTTAAAAGATCTGACTACAGTATGCATTTTTATTTGCTATAAATATCTTTTGCAAACTTTATTTTTTTGCTGTTGCGGAATGTGTAATATTTGAATTTAATGTTCGAAAAAAAGGCAAAGTTTCTAATTATGTTATGCTATTTTGTTTTGATTTAAAAGAATTGAACTACATGGGTATGGTAATATATATACGAATATATCAAAAGAAATGGATAGTTTGAAGGAAATAAGTAAATGCATACCTTTGTTTGATGCTCAGAATTGTTTATTGATAAACCATGTTCAAATAACAGAATAATAGCATACTTTGCCCTCCTCATGAAACCTGTCTGAATAGACATTCAAAACATTGGCAAATTGCATAGTTTTTGTGTTTCATGAGTTGGGCGTATTAAATGAATCATATTCAAATAATCTTTATCAACATCCTTATTAATGCGCTTAACCAAAGTCCAACTTTAATATAAAAGTGCACCTTTTTTAGAAACAAAGTTATTATTGGAGTGTGGATAGAACATATACTCCTCCATTAAGGAATATATATTGGAATGTTTGGACAGCTTTGACTTTTGAAGACTTTTCAATATTTTTATTCTAACTAAATGATTGTTATCGTCTCCTCCCATTCTGAAACAAATTAATGCTTGATACATCAATTTTTAGTGCAATCATTGTCTGTTGGTTAACGAATATAATAAATCTCTTCCCACTCACTATTTAGAACTTTCATTCTTACCCTGCAGTTTTTGTATGCCTTATTCCCAGGTTTCATAAATACTGTGATATGGATTTACTTTTCTTTTAAAATCTAGGTTTGTCAACAAACTGTAACACTTGAATATCCAAATGACAATGTTGTAAAACAGGAAATCGATTGTGGCTCTCAGAATCTACTTGTGGCTGGTGAAAGTTTAGTCTTATGCTGTCATGTAAGTTGATCAAATTATTGAACACTTTGTTGTATATATATATTATATAACATATTATATGTTTTCGTTGAACTCTAATGCAATAATGAAAAAATACATGATGGTGAAAAAAGTTTTTCCTAGGAAATAGAGGATATAGAGTCGATGAATTCACAATTCTGAAATGTCCCTTATATAATGTACTTGTGAATGAACTCCAGCAATGGAGGATTACCTAAATATTGTTTATCATAAACTATTAATATAGTTTGTTGAGATGGTATCTCAACTTATAATTATTAAATAATTAAATAAATTATTTCACAGATATTATGTTCTGCAACAAAACCCAATTATCAATTGAAAACACCTGTTCCTCATCAAAATGATGTCCCCGGATGCCTAGCCGATTTGAACCAGGTATCAGAATGCAGTCAGAAAATTTTTGTTGAACTGTTTTTTGTCAAGTATAATTAAAGATGAATTATTTTTCCCAGGCGTGGTCCCATCTGTGCCTGATGCTTGCCAAATCAAATTTATTGGTTATATTTATGAATGAATAATGGAGTGTTATCTTCCATCAGTGAAACAAAAAAACAATTTTTTAATCCTCTAGCTGAGACATGGTTTGACAAGGATATAATTTTATAGATTGTCGAATAAAAATACAACTTTGTTGTGGAGGTCGGCTATGGGGGTTCCGAATCCATGAATATCCAAAGACTCCAACAATTTGGAAAGGCCTTTATTGCTGTGATTATCTTTGTAGATTTATTATACAAAAATTATTTATTTTTTGTCGAAATCAAACCATTGCTATATTTTTTCTATCCACCCAAGCTAGATTTGCATATTCCACGTTGTGTAGCATTTTGTCCAAGTTGTGTAAAGGTTAGAAAATTGCCTGCTTGCATGGGGCTTTGTTTCTGGATCACTCATTCGAACAAGTACCGATAGGTAATATTTCACAAAAAACATTGTTTTTAGTGTATGATGCTTCTACTTTTGTCAATCGATGATGCTGAAGTTCGTAAAATTGCAAATTATGGATGGTCAACATCAGAATGTCTTGCTACCCTGGCTGCGGCAGATACTTTACAAAACTTGAACGGTAAATTTCATGAAGAAAAAAATGACAAATACATATCATGCGAAATGAGTGAAATTGTAAAATAGCTTTGTGAATATTGGTATCTTAGCTAATTATTAGTACTTGTTGAAAGAATATAACTATTTAAAATAATGCAATTTCATCTCAGGTGGTCGCAGTACTGTATTTCAGTTAGAATCACTATGTATCAGAGTTGACTTGCCTTTTTATGCCATTATTTAATATTGTAGATTTGAAACATGCTAATCTCTTAATATCAGTCAATTTTTATCTTATTAGCTACTTCCATCTTTATTTGGAATCTTATTTCAATTCAAATTGTTTTTTATCAGATCAATTTCGTAACTTTGCTGTTCCTGCTGCCAATCTTCATATTGCCGCAAGCGCAAGATGTAACGATCTGTTGGATGCTAAATCTCAATATAAGTTGAAATGTTCTCTTACAACTTTAAGACAATCATTACCAATGTTAACAGCAGCATTACAGATGGCAATTAAATATCCAGATAATGATGAAATTCTCAAAGGAAGGGATTATTGTGTTGAACAGGTCAGTGATTATATCAAAAGTTCTCCAAGTATTTTATTTGATTTTATTCTTAGTAGCAACAATGAGATAACATGGTTACAGTTTTATTACTGTACCTGAATCAATTTATTCATACATATGCTTTTATTGTAAAATTGGAAATGTAAATTGTAAATTGAAAAAATTCATTTTGAACAAAAATGTGATGGAACATCAATCTATGTGTTTTCAGGTTCGTAAAGCAATTTCAGATGTCGTTAAAGTAATAACAGCAAAGAATTTACGTAAATCTTTCCTTCCTGGAACAAACATTGGCCTATTTTATGAAAAATTGAATGAAATCAAAAATATGTTGTCTGCAGAAAATAGGAATAAGTTGAAAATAATAAATCTTCATACAAGCGTAGAAAATTATGTGCAGTTGGCGATGGAACTTTCTCTAACTTTGATAAAATGGTAAGTCTCAATTTCTTAATTTTTTATCAGTTTGCATTATGCAGCAATATCATGATTTATGCCGGATTTTATGCTGTTAATTTTTTTAATGATCGGGTACCATGTTCTTACACCAAGAGTCAGACTGACATAATCTTATTTTCTTCAGTTGTCTGAAACGTTGCATCATTTCCTTTGGGTGACAAAAGAGCTTAAAAAGCCATCAGCACTGGTATTTCATAGCAGTATTGATGACTTTGAACCTTTTTGTACAGTTTGGTTACGACCAAGCATTCGAAAAGAGGCATTTTAATCTTTTAGCAAAAAGATAAAACATGATATAATTCTAACTTTACTTCTGATGAAACCCATATTTTCCTGGTTGTCAGAATTGCTCACAATTTTGTCGTCCCGGGTGAAACCTTTAATCTGAGAAGAAAACATGGAAAATACTTGGTAATCGACTAATTATGTTGTTTGAAACTAGATGTTTAGTTAGTTCTATGTTAAGTAATAAAAACATTCAAATAAATCAAAATTATCAAGTTCTTGAAAATCCTAAGCTCAAATGACCACCCAATTCCTTGATTAAATAGTTTTTCATTTTGAGTATTAAATCTAGAGGTATAAATTGATTGGTTACTTTCTCCTAATAAATTAACATGCAAAACAATTGGTTTCATAGCTCATCTCCACTGGAATTAAAATCAAACGCAATTGTTGGATCATGCAGAAAAATGATGAGGTCAATGCGGGAGTTAGAAAAGGCAGATGAAGCATTACAAATACAAACCTCAATTGAGAAAAACTTACGAGAGGCACACAATGAAAAATGCACAATGTTGAGTGTTACATCACAGGGTACAATGGCTGCAGTTCTCCATGCCGTCACAGTTTTAGTGACTCATATATTCAAAACCATGGATGAACCTTTATCAGCACTCGTTGAATGTTGCGTAACTCCTTGCACCATCACGCAAGACAGTATGAACAAAATGCAAGAGTTAAAAGAAGCAGAAATTGACCAAATCAACGAGTTATCAAAAATGTTTTCTAAGCACACTACAGATATAACAGCAGCTGCAAGGTTTGCTGCATCATGCTGTCAACATGCAACAGTTTATCATAAATATTCAAAAGTTCTTTCAAACTTTGATCAAACTTCTAGGGCAATACTTTCAATTGCTTCCCAGTATACCAAAGAAAAAGATGACAAGAGTGAAAATGATTTGGTAGAAAACGATAAGATTCTTGATCTCCAGGATAAATGGATCATAGTTCTGGGAGATCTTATTCACTTGATTGTTGCATCGCTAGATTTGAAAGGATTATTGGATGTGATAGTAGATGACGTAATCAGGTAACAAATAGTAAATTAAAATTCTAGTCATTCTATTCCTTATATGTTAGATTGATGTTTTCAGGCTGACAGAATGTCAGCTCTGCTACTCAAACACTCAAAGAAAATTTAGCCAATTGGTATTATTTCAAGATACATCTCATGCTAGAGGATAAATATATCTTTTTTTGAGTGTCTAGTAGCCACCAAGCTACAGACAAAGGTTTAAAACCATCAATATTATTATGAAATAGCAGTATTGATGGTTTTGAAGCTTTTTCTGTACCGCTATGTGAAGAAAATGTTATTAACATTTTAGACACTTCAAGAAAAACAAGATTTTGTCTCCCTGGTAGTATAAATGCTATTTTGAATAGTGTGTTCAAAATAGTTGACTCTCGTCCCCAAATAAAATAGTTGTGCTTGAAAATGTTCAAGTGCCGACAAGTATAGTGGAGTGAGCAGTATATACTCTTGGATGGTGAAATTATCGCCGCTCATGCTTTATTTTAGCACCCTCTTCCAACACATAGGAATATGTTAGGGCTGTGCTAAAGACCACACCCAAAGGGCTAAGCAAATTACTCAAAGAATAAAGTACAAATAATGTTCATTTTGTATCCAACCATATTTATAATAGGGTACTTACAACATATTTTTATAGTTCATTGGAAAAATGTGCAGAGGGAATAGTAAATATGGATGAAACTCAAGTTGCAACAAGTCTTCAGAGGTCAATGGGAAAATCAAGGTTTCTAGTACGAGTTGCAAATGCTGTGGTTGCTTGCAGTACTGAACCTTTATATCGGAATGGAGTTCTTTCACATGTCAAAACATTAAAACATGTAAGAAAAAATTTGCTTACTATTTCTTCTAAAGTCCAATCAAATAAATTATGATTCCCGAATCATAATTCAAATCAAATATTTTAAACATCCCTAGATATGAGTAATCGATTTTTCAGTCAATAGGACCAACTTTTACTGTTTATTTCCTGAAAGTTAACTCAACAATGTTTTTTTGTTTTTGCTAGATTTTGTTTTAGTCCTGACAACTATGAATCCACTATCTTCATATCAATAATATTTTTTCACTCCAGTTTTAAGTATACTCAAAACTACCTAGTTTGGGATGTGAATAAACAAAGGCCTTTGTTATATCCCGATTGTTGATTATTCAATACTATATTATTTGCTAGTACTTTTATTCTACTACTTTTGGTTTAGTTACCTGCTTTGTCTGTTATTATTTTTATTTCGAGAATAAGTTGGTGCTTAAATATGGTGAAAATATTCATGAGCTTTTTTATTATTTGTTTCTTATAATATTTGTGTTATGTTATTTAGTTGCTTGGTTTGCTTATTTGAGGAATTACTAGTAACTGAGCACAAAAAAATTCAGATCAAATTTAATGGAGATAATTATAGACAGGAGAGTTGCTGAACGTTGGTTCTTATAACCAGTGTCGATGAATTGGAAATTTGTACTGATTATGTAAATTGCTGTCATATCCATATTTCTTCCTGAAATTTTGAAATACACAATGGCCACGTTTGGTGTTTAAATTAACATACGGTAACAACCACATACACTGTCATTTCTACAGCATATTGCGAACTGTATTGCCCGTGGTAACCAACTAATAGAAGACATTGGCCGTGTTGAAGAACAAGATTTGTTTTCTCAATCAGCTGACAATTTAGTCGAAAGTATCAGAGCAGTAGCAGAGGCAATATTATCGGAAGGAAATCATCCAGATTTAACAAGCACTAACAGAATGAATGTGAGAGAGGATGACACAAGTGAATCTGATTGTAAGTTGAAGATAATACTTGCTTATGGATGAAGTATATGTGGTATTGCATTTGTAAAACCAGCTAATTTTACCGTAATTTGATGTATGAAAAATTTTGAATGCTAATGAATCATTACATTTTCAAATCAAAGATGGATAGGTGATATTGACATTTTTTAGCATAATGTCTTATACGATACTTGGGATATTTTTTCATTGCCAAATTTACAACAATGATAGAAATAATTTGTAAAATTTGGATCCAATACTCAAGATATATATTATAATATACACACAATTTCTTCTATAAAGCTATCAATGATTGATAATGGTAAAATGGATAGTGACTACCACTATTTTCAAAATTTCCAAATATTGGCGTATATATTATTCGGTATAATGGTATTAGCAAAAAAAAATATTGTTGAATTGTTGATGAATCTAAATTTTATTGTATTGTGTCGGGAGAGCTCTTTGCAAAATTGAGAGGTCACTAAAAGGAAGCGAAGAACTTGGTAGATGGTTTTGCCTTCGTGCTGGGCAGATACCACTCACTGCGTTCTACCAGAGTGGTTTAGTTCCATTTAGGAGGTTTCCTGTCCAGCCTGCAGTTGCTGGTACAACATCTTTTAGTAGCTCTTTGCTATTAAGTGGCCGTTAGTTGGTTCTTTTCAGTCACCGCTTCTGGCCTTGCTCAGAGTGGATTTCAATAAAAAAGGGGGTCGGGTTGTTTGGTTCTGGCTTCTAAATTAGATTAGAATGAATTTAAAAAAATAATAAGAATTGTGTATGGATATGTAAATGAGTTGTGACTGAGTTGAACATTTTCTTGTTAAATATCTCGATGCACTGTTGATATCGAATTGTTATAACATTGTTAAAATTTCTTTAACATGCAGATTTATTTTCCAGCTGTTTTGAAGGAAATGAGAGCATTAAATGAGAAATTATTGGCGCTCGGATTTGAACCAATGACTGATGACGAGTTGGATATTTCATATCCAGTGCCGACGAGTACTGAACCTGGGTGGCCGAGATATTATTATAAAGACGATCAACAAGCTCAACATAATGATAAAATGATGTCTTCTGTTGCACCTGATTCTTCAAGGTTTGAATGAGTTTACAATTGTTACATACTGGTAGAGTTTAAGATTCTCTACTACCCGAGAGCAAGTTTCACAGATTTATTTCATTTTGCATTAGACATAGGAATATTTTTACAATTAGTTTGATCGAAATTCATTACATTTTTGAGTATTTTAGAAAAATTTATTTTACAGCAAATTCATGAGATATGTCAAATATTACTTTGTAAAATTTGACATAAATCAGGACTTAACTGTAAAATGGGTAAAATATTCTGCATTACCATTGGTATATCTTATAAACTATGTACGTAACATCTCTACATAGATTCCAGAATCCCAATATCCCATCCCATGAATGTACATCAAGCTGGGCAGCATTGATTATTTGTTGTACCGGCAAATTATTGTTCCAATTCAAACAGCTGCAGGGACATGTACTAATTTAAATAAATTAGGTGCCTATTGAGAACCACTTAGGTTGTTGTTTCATGAATCATGATGTTGCAAAAGTTCAAAGTAAGCCAAAGACCTGTTTTTTGCCTTTACTCGGCAAGATATTGCATCAATATGTTATCATTTACAGCAAAATGGTTTTGCAAAGATAAGTGAGACATAGTATTTTGAAAAACCTAATACTGATATTTACCGTCACACAGAGATGCCGCACTACTTCAAGATTTTTGCAAAAAATATCCTAACTTTCAATCAAATGCTCATCTGGTTCATGTTCATCTTTTATTTTGTGCAAGTTGGATTCTGCAAACACATTTTTAAGAATTTATGTTGCTAAAAATCTGGTAGTTTTAATTTTTCTATTAATATCAGGGTTTCTGAATCTTCACATGAAGGGGTAATTGATTTGGAATCATTACCTGGAAAACATCATCCACTGATTGAAAATTTACTCACATGTTTGAAAAAAGCTTTCAACAAGAAATCATCACGAAACATTGAATTGGAGAAAACGAAAGAATTAGTAAGTTCAAATAATTTATTTTTATGTGAGATTGTGATCCACTCTTCAATAGAACAGTGCAGTATTAAGGTTCTTTGCGTGCCCAGGGTCAGTAAAATGCTTTCGACTGACGACTCAATATTCTTCTATCTAGTTCAATGTCACTTAATGTTTAAATTTGATGTCACATTACTTAACTTTGTCCTTAGCATGAAATTTGCCCTTATTTAAGATAATGAATAGAATAAATTTTGATAAATATTACGATAGAAGGATGTTTGTTTTTACATCGGAGTCGAAAAGTCTAGTCCAAAAAATTGATCATCAATTCCTGTGATCAAATTGTTCTATTTCAGAAATACTGATAGGATCAATTAAATAGCATACCTACTTCATTTCGAATGCTTACACGATGCTTTGTAAATTGGTTAAACTTGCTTGAGCAAGAACTTGGATTCGCCATATTTTTTTTAGAAGTTTGCTCTGAGGCTGAAAGCAGTGCCTAATGCTGGCAACTCAAATGGCAGTTAGCTATAAGAAGAAAAAGTGTCAGCAACTGCAATCTAAGCTGAAAGCATCCCACACAGAACTCAACCATCATGGTAAAATGCAGTGAGGGGTAACTTCCCTAAGCGATGATAAAACCATCTACAGATCAAGGATTCTTTATTTTTGAGGCATTAGCCAGGCTATGTTGGATGTATGAACCTGCATTGACTGCATTCTCATTGGAAAATGTATTAATGTTTCAGTGATTGTTCACCAATGTTACGGGTATATTTTAATCAAAGCCAACATGAATATTACTGTTTGCTCTAGTAACCTCCAATGCATATTCGTCAATTCATCCACATATTCCTGTAATTGTGCAATGTTATTAAATTTTTTATTCATTATAACCAGGTTAGTAAAGCATCAGAAATGTGCATTGATATTGCACGAGATACATTGCTTGAATCTCAAATCTCAAGACCAAAGGATGAGAACAGCCATTCGGTTCAGGTCAGTTGATTTCTTGGCACATATTGGTATAAACATTTTTATTGTTCATAACGTAAGTTGTGCCAATGCCATAAATAAATATTTAGCCAATCTTTGCCCCGTTTGTTATTGTTATCTGGACATCATCATGCTGAATTTTTTAGATATTGATAAAGTCCTTTAAAATTAATTGTATTCTGATATCTTTTGTCTAAAATGTAGCAGTTTTGTTTTAATCATCATAAAATTGAAAATAACCAGACCTAATTGATTGCAACTGTCATTCAGAAAGCATCTTTGAGGATTGGAACGCTCGGTGATATCATTTTAAAAGAAGCTGAGGATTTACTTTCATCAAACTCAAGTCAAATAGATCTTGAATCTTTGTCAACCCTAGGACTGCAATGGTCAAAAGCTTTATATATCATTTCAATCGGATGTACAAGAATTCTTCCTCTTTATATTGTTCCTGTTCGAAGATATTTGGCTCTCACACTTGACTCGAATATAAACGATGTTCACAGTCTTGCAAAATCTATCATTTCATACCCTGGATCACTTGCAAATTTCATTACTAAATTGGCATCATTTAAAGAAAACAGTCAATTGAAAAAGGACAAGTCATCTATTGGTGATTTCAATGTTCATGACCAAAATGTAAAAGAATTGATTCAACTGATTGATGCGATCTCAAGTTTAATGTCATCTGATGAAGAGGAAGATGAAGAAACGTCCAAACAAGAAGAAATCTCAGCTTTATGTGAAATTATTGATTTTGATTGGTCGACTGCATCTCAAACTAAAGAAGTAAATATTTTTAGAGATTATCCCAGTTTTAAAATACTCTAACTTATTTGTATACCATCTGTCAAGAAAAATCTAACAAACATCCTATGAAAAATGAGTCAATGATTTTATGAAAAGTTGGGTGAACTGATATTATGCATTAGATTGCATAACCGAAAACCAAAAATGGCTTTGGGAGATTCAGCTAGGCGAAATGCAAAAAACAATTACTGCATATCTCACTTTTTAATTTTGAACCATTTTCATACAAGGAACTATGGCTTCTTATATCGCTTACAGGGTTTCCTGTTATTCAGTGCTACATTAGTGCAGTGTTTTTAATATGGATTTGTTAATTTTACACTGATACCGATTTGATCGCAATCACAGCAACTCTTAATCACGCCATGTACTATAGATTAGATATGTATGTGGGAGATCTTAACGCTGCTTTTCGCCACTGATTTTGGTAAAAAGGTTTTGGTTATTTTGATCATTCTTAAATCATTGAGTAGTGATACAAAATTTTCAAAATGTTATAAAATGTAATGTTATTGTAAAAATTCTTTTAAAACTTAAAATATACTACAGAGGTCATAAAATATAATATTTATAAATAAACAAAGCATAGGATTGAATTTTGTAAACAAATGTATGAATCAAATTAATATTTTCATTTTTTCCAGGAAATTCTGAACTATGTCAACAAGCTTTCACCAAACATTGACAATATATTGGATAAATCAATGTTACAACTCCTATGTCTTGCTTGGTCATCGAAGGTAATATTTCTTACTATAAATTTTATTCATCTTATCTCTTGCTCTTTCAAGAAATAAAAGAGATAAGAATTTCTATTATCAATTTTGTTTTTATTTATTTTTTATTGAAATTCTCTCAAAGCAAGGCAAAGCAGTGCTTTAAAGGCCACTTGATCACACTATTTTATAGCAACGTTAGTGATGTTGAGAGATCTTGTAGACATTTATTAAGCAAGGCACGCAGAAATGGCATATTCTAATCCTCTTAAGTAGTTACTAAAGAAATTTCAAACACTTGATGAATTGTTTTCTGTTGCTTCTACTGGTTGTCTGAGTCGCAAACCAATCTTTATCACTGTATTCCCAAAGAATATTGTTTATTTTTTCATTTATCATTACATGACAAAGTACCTTGTTTTATTTTTTTAAATTGAGAATGAATAGAATTTCACTGAAATGTTATTTTAGCTAGATAAAGCACTACTAATTGTGAGTGAATATCATTTTTCTTTGGGGGGGAGGCTCTCTTACAAAGAGCTACTGTATGATATAGTACCAGTATCTCTACTCTGAGCGGTAAACATCCCAAACGGAACTGAACCGATATGGTAAAATGCAGTTAGTGATGTCTGACCTGGACGATTGTAAAATCATCTACCACTTCTTTTTTTCCTTTTAGTCTCCTTTAAGGTCACTCAGGAAATACGCTATGACTATTTTAGAGGCCAGCACCTCAAAAATGTGTTTTGTGGTATTCTGTGATTTCCATTTTACCATCTTTCATTGATACTGTAAATGTATAATACCTAAGATTTCTCATGTTTTGTGGCATTCAAAATGATTGTTTTTGGTGTGAGACCCTCAAAATTATTTGTTGCAGTTCTTATCGAAGAAATTGGAGTTTAAATTTTATGCAAATTTGATATAATTTATACATCAACACACTGTATTTAAAGTCAAAGTGTGTAAAACAATGGGTTTCAGAGTAAAAATCTGAATATTAGTAAACTGTTTCATGTTAAATTTTTATATTCTCACATTTTTTATCTTCAGATTCACAGTTTGCATTGTAGTGTTATAAGAGCCTCCAAATTAATTCTGGAAAGTTTTGACATAAAAACTCAATATCTTCCACTTTACGATATGTTGCTTTATGCTAATTCGTCAGAAGATGTTGAAATCAGTCATTATAAACAGGAGTTACTTCATCACTTAGAAGAAAACAGGAATGCATTGAATTTTTCAGGAAGACATCATGACGCCCTGGTGAGGATTAGTTTCCAATTCCCTATCAAACTTTTTTCAAATCTCGATGACTAATGAACTGCTCCGTTTTTATATGTGTTGCGTACTTATGTTTAACCTCAAAAAAAAATTAAAGTTATTTTGATTTTTGCACTGGTATTCTTTTAGTTTAGGAATTTTTTGTAGGCAAGTTCAGAAAATGATTGTTCGAAAGGAAACAACCAATGACCACTGAATTAAAGACCTACATAAAATGTAAAACCAGCAACAGCACCCTAAACAGCTAGGGTGCGAATATGAACCATCTACAGCTGCGTTTCATCATTTGTATCACCTTTTGCATGAGACATAAGAAACATATTTGACAATTCTAGAGCATTGGTTGAAAATTGTGTGCTTTTCCACTGATTTGAACATCTTGATACTGTACCTGCTGTTATAAGGTACTAAATCCGCGGTTAGGCCATGGCTTAGAATATACTAGAGTGGGCTTACATAATAAATAAATATCAATACGGTAGTTTATGTTCATACTACTACTTTATTGATGTAATATTATCAGAATTATGTTAAAATATGATTATGAGCATCTTTTACCCACCAATCTATTTGGTCCCATTACCAAGTTTTATGTTATGTTTCATGTTTATTGAAGTTTTGTTTTTTATTTGAGATTGGAACTTGGAATGAAAATCTGCTTGTAACAGGCAATGTTATTGAAGAAATCTTAGAGCACCTCAAGACAGTGAAGTAAGATTCATCTTTATATTAGTAAAGATTTATTTTATTATAATTGTATTTATAAATAGTCTCGACGAATCGTCTGCAGCTCTAGTTGAAGCATTAATTTGGCAGTAGAAAGAGCAACTATAAAAAATAGTCTACTTTTTGAATGTTTTTCATGCTGTGCACTTTTGTGTTATATGAACTTAAGAGTCTACCTTTGTAATTGAATGATTGGTTATTCCTTTTTATTGATTTAGTGCTATTATGAATTATCATACCATACCTTTTACAGCCCAATAGTTCCTCTTGTCTTCCATCATGGACATTCAATGTTTCATTTTGTATATCTTCATCATTTGTTCTTCTTAATATTATCCTACTTGAGACTATGCATGCAACACAAAGAAAATCAGGATCAATTGACTGAAAGATCAGGTACATTTAATTCATTACATTTTTAGTGATTTGTAGAACTTTTGGGCTAAAGCTGTATTTCACACCACTATATCTTTGCTGCCAGCAGTATAAAGCTGTTTATCAGAGATGCCATGTAAGATTCGATTACCAATCCCTGTGAGTTAAATATTTCAACAAATTTTTTTCCGGTTAGTCATTTTATCTTGTCAGGCGTGGAGCATGGATGAATTGTGCTTCGCCATGCGATCCATCACTGACTTGAGCCTAACAAAAATGTGTGCATAGCATTTTCATGACATAAGACATTAGAGAATGAAATAAGCGCAACCAGTGAAAGCAGATGATGTATATTACTAACATTTCCATTGTTCATACAAGGTGATGGCGAAACAAAGTAAGTATCAATAAATATAGAAATATTTCGAAACGTTCGATACGTCGGCATTATACATTTTTCGAATCCACTGGCTGTGCTTATTTTAATATCTAACATGAATATACCTAGTGGTAAAAAATGACTGTTTTCCTGTTATCTCTGAGCAAAAATATTATTCAGTATGTTGTGATTTTGAAAATTTCAGTCAATATAAAATTCAGTGAGTCATTGATAATTGAACTATCGTATCTGTCCCTCCTTCGATATATTTCCTTTTATTGCTGGATTCGTGTTTGAGAGAAGTCACAAAGATGCACGAACGAGGCTATATTGACTATACAAACAAAATATCATAATCTCATTCCACAGAAATAGAAGTTCATGGGAAGCTCTCGTTAGATCGTAGTCATAACATATTCAGACAAGATTGAAGTGCAGTAGATCTTAATACAACCAAATACACTTATGGAGTATATGGTTTATTCAAGTTTTATTGCACTTTAAGATCTTGCCTGAAAATCTATGGAATCTTCCAATTAATTTTCGAGATAGAATCAGAATGATCTAATTTGAAAATGTCGAGATTACAGTGGTATTTATTTTGCAATAATAGTTTATCATTCTTATGTAAGTATGTGTGATCTCTATTTCGATCAAATGGTATGATGTTTCGCACATTTTCAATTTCATACTCAACTTGCTTATGTTGTTAAAAAGTGTTAGTTGAAATATCTACCTTTATCAGTCAATTTATACTCTCACCTTAGCATTAGAAAATGACAAAAGACCATCATTATCTGCAAGATTACAAAGTTTGAAAGAGGAACGTGAGAGGAGAGATGAATCATTGAACGATGTGTTGACTGGAGTGCCAAAGATTAATATATGATTATAAATGAGGAAATATGATCTATATATGCCTTTGTATGCACCATGAATGTATTCATGTAGAATGTATGAGTGAGAAGTACTACTTGAAAAGTACTACTGGTACTTCAAAAAATTGGTAGGCTTTAGGTGACGCAATGTTTCCTGATACTTTTGAGATCTCGTCAGGAAAACCTTTTACGATTTTGGTATTGCTCATTGTTATTTTTATCATCTTGAATTTGGAAGATCACAAATTATCATTTCCCCTGTGATTTTGTTGTAGTGGGTGACTGTTACGGTTATTTTTTGGCTGGTTATGCCATAGTAAACAGTCAAGATTTTAACAGACTTTTTCAAACATGACAAAAATGTTTGCAATTTTAAGCTTTCTTTCATCGACCCATGACTTACTTTTCATATCATAGCTTCATTAAATCGTGTCTGTATCGGATTGTAATAAAGTTATTCTACATAGAAACATTTAAAGAAATTAGATTGGATGTTACTAAAAAACTTTCATTTGATAGAACTATGTATTTATATTTATTTTTTCGAATTATGTGTTTATATATATATATATCTTGTCTAATATGCAGTAGAATACCCATTTCTCGAATTTTACATCTACAAATGTGACTTCTAAATATATTTCAGTGTTCTATTTCAAAAATTTGGGATCCACTGTTGTAGATTTTTTGGTGTAAATAGCTTTGTTCAGAAAATGTTCCAACTTTTGTGTTTGTGCTTGAGAGCCATGATTGAAGCTGTTTATAACATAAACTATGAAAATATTATTACAATGCTTTTTACGGATATTAAGTGATTGCTGGGAAGTTTTTTTTGGATTACAAAACTCTGATTCAAATTTATCAAATTTTTATGAAAGGGAATTGTAGGAATTCACAAAAAGATTTTTCTGCCCGACTGGGCCTTGCCCAGTCAGAAATCGAATTTTATCAAGCACAAGCCACGGACAGACCGTACATCGGCAGCGTGATCCATCAGTGATTCATACTCAAACAATATTTCAACTATAATTTTGCTAACTGGGCAAAAGATTTATTTTGCTCTATATGCTCAATTAAATGATGAACATAGTTTAAAATAACTTCACTCAGCATCCCCATTTCCTGGCCTAATTACCAATCATGCCTTTCAAGTGACTGAATGACAGCTGAATACAGTAAACATAGATGTCACGCTCCAGATGGTTGAGCTATAATTCTGAACAAAAACCTTTCCAATCAATAGAGTTTAGTTCAAAACAAAATTCCCTCCCCGGCTTTTGACTTGTATAGATTTAGGTCTTATTCATATACTTGGATCAATCAAAGAACGTTTGAATTAGTATTAATCAGTTTATTCTTGATATCAATTCACATGTTACATGATTTATATTCTCATACAATATGATACTTAACATAGATATATTTTAATATTTATTTATCAGCCAAAATATATATTTTATGATTAACAAGAAGCCATTAAGCCAATCAATGTTTTGTAACAATATTCATTCCTCACCTCTTAGCCAGCGCACTTGCACCTTTTTCAAATTATTTCCATTTCAGATATAATTGTAATTTATGACACATCCATCTGCACAGCCTATTTTTAGAAAATGAAACATCTGACCGAGCATATTTGAATGTTGAACCTGTGTCTATATGAATATTTCCATCATTATTGCATGAATATTTCGTCACAATATTTATCTTGTACCTTATAACTAGCCTACTCTACACACATGACATTTTTGATTCCACTGTAGTTTCGTCCTATAAATAGTATACCTTTATTGTAATTATAATACTAACACAATCAATTTGTTGCAAATTTTATTAGAAATATGTATAGAAAAAAGAAGTGTTCTGCGAATTTCTAGTTAAAATAGCAGAAATGAACAATTTGTCTTCTGAGCGGAGACTGGTAGAAATATGAAGAGCTTTGTGTGACATTGACATTCAGTATAAAAAAACAGGGTGCATTGCTCAGGGGTTGCCAGTTTTGGATTCAAATCCATTCAGATATATGTCCAATTCAGATGATTCGACAACGATTTTTAAAATTAAGTTCTTCTCCAATATTATTTTGTCCACTAATCCAATCGAAAATATAAAAATATCTTTTGCCAAGTATGACCCACTTATGCATCACATCGATCAGACGTGGTCTAACTGTGGCCCATGCTCAGTAAAATAAAATTTCTGTTCGAGAACTGCAGTATTTTCATAAATTTCTAGTAAAGAATCAAAATTCAATTCAAAAATTGTTGCATCCTAAAATGTGGGTCACCTGCTATAAGTTCATAGATAAACAATCTGTTGCTTTGTCAAATGTGATATAATTGCCAATGTGCCATCTGTTCATAACTTCTTCGCTACTTTTTGAAAATCAGTTGACCAGCTATTATTCCAAGAATAATTGCAAGTCTCATTAAGGACGTTGCTAATTCATTAATACAGAGCCTCAAAGGTTACCGAATTGAACAACTCATTCAATTCCCTCTTGTTTTTCTCGCACAGCAACCTTGAATCGTTCTTCGAGCAATGATATTTCACTGATAAGATCTGTGATAGCGTTTGTGAAAGCTTCTTGAGGTGTGTAGTCAGCTGTAGTTTGCACTCGCAAGATGAATTTTGATTCCAGTGGGTGAGGAATCTTATATCCAGCAAAGAGTACTTTCGGATCTTTCAATAGCTGCATCCTGAGTAAATTTCCCAATGTATGATCCTCTTTATTTATCGTAAAATGAGCTGCATTTGGTACTTTAGTATCTTTTGTAATTTGGATCTTTTTTTCTCCATCAAATAGTAAAAATGCTTCAAATGCTGGAGGAGCATTCATTATTGATCAATCAGTGTTTTACTAAAAATCTGAAAAGACAAAATCATGAAAAGTGTTGGCAATAATCCATATAAATTTATAGAGAACATTGCACAATGTATGGTTGAGTTTTACTGACAATGAGGGGGATGATTGAGGTTTTTGAGGGACCTCAATTTACATATACATCCTCCTTCAATGGTTATAAATTATGTTTGGTATGAGTATCATTTTTTAATAATTCTCAACCGGGATGAAGCAAAATCATAATAATGCCAAATATTTCATTGTATGATTTAGATATCTGAGTATGCTAAAAAAAATTCAGAACATATCAAATTCCGAATATTTTTAAACCTAATTCTGATGAACACCACAATTCCAGTGGAAAGCATAAAACAACTAAAAGATTTTGTTTTGAAACGTTTGATAAAAATTTAAGATCATGATGTGTCAAATTTGATCTTGTATTATACTGGCCTATCATGATTTAGCATTACATTGAGTCAAACATGAAAAAAATCTGGGACATCTAAACATACGAATCTCTCCCCTCGATGGAACGTAAAGTTTTAAATGATTAGTGATGCCAACATGCTCTAAGAAACAATACAATGTATGTACATAGAAGTATCGACCAAATAATTCGAGCAAAATACCATTACCTGCACTAGAATGTAAAGCTTTTCTATCAAGCAAGATGATTTCTCTCAAAAATTCGAATAATATATCGTCCATGGTGTATGTGTAAATGTTATTGTGCAGTTAAAGCCAGTCGTAAAAAAAATGTCAAATAATAATCATTCCCTAGTATACAAGTCACCTATGATTCAGCTGCAAAAAGACAAACTGAATCGTGAATTTGCTTCTCGTTACGCAGTAAATAATATCAAGGAGAAATGAAGGTTATCCATTTTCACTTACTTTACCAAAAAGCATAATAATCCACCAA
This sequence comes from Styela plicata, assembly GCA_963675895.2. Taxonomy (NCBI): domain Eukaryota; kingdom Metazoa; phylum Chordata; class Ascidiacea; order Stolidobranchia; family Styelidae; genus Styela; species Styela plicata. The sequence continues at coordinate 4,390,967 of OZ023138.1, forward strand.
CACTATCCCAACAAAAGTCGCCCAACCATAAAAGCACCAATAAAATAAAAATGAAAAGATAATTTGCAAATCTTAATATGAAAAAAATATAAGAGAAAAAAGAAAAGTGTCAATCAAAATATCCCCTCACAACCAGGTCTGTTAGAACACTTTCATTAATTATCGCTTTACAATCGATTCCATCTTCTCCAATAATGAAGTTATCCTCTGGTTCATAAAGACCCTCTTTATCTTCAAGCTGACAAAGTAATGTATCATTTTCATATGTTGGGAAATAATACTGTGGTTGGTTCCACTTCGTAGATGACAAAATGCAGTCCTTGATGCTTTTTGTAATGGATTCTATAGTGTCTTCAACATACTCTTTGTCCGCTTCTGTGTTTTCATGTTTTTTGCCTTGTCGTAATTGATGTACAGTGCGCCTAATATAATTAATCATTTTAACTTGCTGGTAAAAACTTAAGTTCATTGTTTTGCGCATTTCAGGAAAATCGAACCCATGAACATCCCTCATGTGTTCAAAAACACCATCTTGGGTATGAAATGATGATGTGCAAAAGAAACAAACAGCGGTCTGTCCCTCATCTTCCCACCCAGTCCAATCTTCATTTGACTCCAACTGATCAGGTTCACTTTGTAAAACTTCCCAATTTTTTCCAAGTTCCAAATAGTTGATGATATAATATTTATCATACAACTTGTTCTTAGGATTCAATCTTCGATGAGATTTCTTCCTCATATGTTCACGTAATGAAGCTCGGTCTTTAAAGACTTTGTCACAAAAAAGACACTCTAGACTACTGAGCTTTTTTTCAATTTCATTGAGAAAATCTTCAATGTAGATTAAGTTATGGGGATGTCCTACATTAAAGTTGTGATCTTCGTTCATGTGATTAAACAATTGACTACGATTTCCAATGAAAAACTTTGTACAGAACAAGCACATTCTTTCGAACTCCTCATTTTCACGTTCTTTGGTTTGTACTTCAATGAGCTCCTTCAGCCTTTCGAGCTGTAAAGTTTCTCTGACCTTTCTATCTTCAGCCAGCGCATCACAAAGTAAATAATATTTTTCGCTTTCTGCAACATCTTTAGGACTCGTATTAGTATTAATGACAGCACAAAATTCTTCAATTGGTTGTTCATTAAATCGCTTTTTCCAATAAATTGCATATGTTCTCAAATTTGCAATCAATTTTACATCTGCAATAACCAATTTATGTTCCACCACAAGATGACACAAGTATTCATCATGTTGTGATTTTTCATCAATGTTCTTATACACATTATCACATAATACGCATGGAGTGTGATCAGTTCCACAATCAGTTTCAACAATAATTTGAAACTTTGTTTCATCCAGTTCTTGCTCATAATTTGATGATTTCTCAGGGAAAGACAAAGGTTCTAGTATACAATCTCTTGTTTCATTATTTTCTTTTGGCTCTAGAGCCATATTTTCATTTTGTTTGGAAACGCAACTATTTGCTTTATCATTTTTTATTAAACTTTTACATTCTGTGTTTTTATCATTGCTCAACAATTCCACTTTTGACATACCAGTACTGTCTTCAACATTTAAGTTAACGTTATTTTCACATATTGAAGTCGCTTCTTTTTTTGAAGAATTGTCAGAACTGTTAATGCTATCAGCATTATCTGTTATTTTTGTGTGGGAAGTGGACTCATTTAGTTTCCATAAAGTTTGTTCAACTTCATTAGATCTGCATAAATCTCCTGCTGAAATAATTTGGGATCCTGATGCACCGGCTTTTTCTGAGTTTACATTAAACCCAGCCAAAGTTATAGGGTCAGTCACAGTTTTAGGTATACAAGTCACTTTAGTACTTTCTTCAGTAATCACACAGCTTTCAATATATTCAGTCTTGGTGTCACCAACACTTTTATCGACGTCGACTGCGCCTTCGTTTATGTCACAAGCAACATCCGGAAAATTTGGGGAAAACATCACCAGAATACCGACCATCAACGACTAAGATAGCAAGTTGAATGAGGTCACCTTCCACTTCCCTCTCGCCAAAACAACTATGCCGCACAGGGCATATTATTGACTATATTCACGCTCAACGGCATTTTTCTGAATCCACCAGAGACGCTATATAGAATTTTATATCTTTCTCCTGCGGGAGAGGAGAGCCGAGAATTCAGCTTTACCATATGGAAGACCATGACCTCTCGTACAGATACTAGTTCCAATGGGTTTAAGATTTTTGGCTCATCATATTTCTTGAACGTGGAACTGGTTGGTGGAAGAAGCGGTAAGCAGTGCGTGCCGACGAAGCGTCCAGCAGACCCCCCACATATAATCATCATTCCTCACGGGATTCGCACTCGCACTAATGAAGATCAGATTTGCGTAGCTCAAAGCGTATTTTTAACGCTTTTACCGATTTGAGTCAACCGGGCACCCAATATTATTATACTGTGATAAAAATCCGTCAAAGTCGCTTTTGACAGTAATTTTTCTTTTTAATACTAAAATCCTTTTTAGGAATAATTCTAAAATTAAATCACGATGAGCAAATTTTCCGCGGGGCTACCGCGCGTAACTGCTTTTAATATACTTTTTTTTTGCCCCCAAATTATATGTCAAAGTACTGGTCCTTTAAATATGGTATCCCTGAAGTCACAAAAAAGGATCTAATTAGGATAACGCTCCTGTTATGCACATATTTCGTATTAAATCAACTCCCTCTTAACCAAATCAGAAATACCAATCGTTTCAGATTAGTTACCCCACTTATATAGTGGCATCATGTATATACACGCCCAGTTAGCACAATCAGTAAAACCGTTAGAAGTAAACTCAGGGCAACACCGCCGTGTTTCATTAATATTGGAGTGGCTGGCGCAGGTGGCTGGAAATACTTAATCTCAGCCAATGCAGTTCATTCAATGTACTTTGATGACAAGTTTAATTTTTTTTTCCAAACATTGCCATAAAAGAATGGGGCTTTTTGATATAAAGTTTCTAAATATAGGAAAAGTATTGTATAATCGTGCGATGAAGCGCAGAAAACAACACCACACCTATGTTCTCGAATCCAAAGTATTTTATCATTCTCCTAGCCAAGAGACAAAGTGCTTTGCTTTCGCCAGAATCCAAGGAAATTTTGATCCAAGCTGCAATTATCCGTTATCATCAAACAATAAATCAGAATTGATTAAAAAATATTAACCAATCCTAAATCAAAATAATACAAATTCCTGGAACAAGGGAGTAAATTTGCCCCTCCCCTTCTGAATAAAGAGTTACAACAAAACACCGAAGAAAGCAGCTATAATTAATATATTATATGATGGACATTTCTATATTACACAAAATATCGCATATAAATATGCAGGATTGCAAATTTGCGAGATTACAGGTTTCTCTATTATCCCACATTCACTTAATTATAATCTAGGATAAAAAGGTCCCTATGAAATGATAAAACAATCGCTATCTCGCAGATTGTGCAGGTTTGCAAGCCTGAATATGCTGTATGTATCAAATGATGAGAGGAATCCTAATAAAGACATTTGTCAAATATATCTATATATTTACATGAACACTGTAATTCTAACAATCAGCCTTCCAGTTAGCAGATCAAGCAAACATCAACAGTTGCATAAAATTACACGTATGGAACGATACAAAACAAAATTTGCAAAAATATTTAATTATCAAGACACTAATGGAGAGGAAAGCATCGAAAAATCAATTATTACTGACTGATGGATCTAAAGGGGTATGAAAATAAAAATGTTAAACAACATTGTATTTGTAGTAGTTTTGAACCCTATTGATAGTATAGACAGAGTCTATGATGTGTCATCATGCATCTACAAAAACTCAAAATTTTAGTAAAATAATATAGAGCTTTGCACCATACCAATCCAGCACAAATCTATTACACTATCTTGCTGACATTTTTGTTTATTAAACGCTCATAAGAAACGACCAAATTATTTTGCCAGTAGGTTAGCAGCATAATCTTAGACATTGACAGCATGATGGCTTGAAAAAGTATTAATGATTCGAACAGGATTAATTTCAATAGGATATATATCTACGTCTTTGTAAGACAGGTTATATTTCACCACCTACTTGGTTACAGTAATAACAATCAAAATATTGGAAAAAAGACTTATTTATAGTTATTTAAATTTTTTAAACTTTGAAAGTATATAATTAAGAATAATCATACAATAATTATTTGCACACCTCAATCAAGCAAATACATAAAAGTAACAAACAGGATAATAAAATATCACATGCATTGTATAACTTCATTGCATTTCATCAAACATATTCACATCATTACGGTTGAAGATTAAGCAAAGCCATTTCACAAAATGTTAAAATATCATAAAACTTAATTTCGTCACAGCAGCAAATACGTTTTCATAAACCATTTTGATTTAGACAGGACTAAGGGATCAGGATAAAGAGTAAAAGCTCTTTCAGTGAGCATAGTCTGAAAAATTTTAGTAATGCCCACAAAATTGATGCGATAATGATCTTGATGGTATGTATCTTTTCGGTAGTTCTGAAGGATAATCAGGTTGTAATTAATGGGTTTGAATATTGCAAGGATCGCTTTATTCGCAGGATGACATTCGTACTAAAATTATGACAAAAATATTTTGGCAAAACATGGTAATGTTTTGGTAAGCATGGGTGGCTCCATCAGAGGCTCATGCTTGACAAGATAAAATTTCTTACGTGGTAAAACAATATATTAAGATCTAAATCATAAGAATGGTGCAAATGATTTTTGATGGAAGTATAAATAGGTGTATTAATACATAATCTTCTGCACTTGAAGATACTTCAAAGCTTGTGTTTATTCTGGCGGCCTAGTCACAAGGCAGATACTTTCTTCTCCAAATTTTCAGCTAGTTTGTCCATGAACTCAAAAGTATTCAGATAATCGGATCTTGTAATGCTGCAAAAATATTATACAATGATGAATCAAAATAATCCAGATTTTCATAATCTGATATTGTGTACTGATTGTCATGTTGAAAAGTTATCATTAATAAGTTTATATTCAAATATCTGTGAAATAAAAGTTTAGTCTGTCACAATAACAAATACGTCTATTTTGGGCAGTCGTTCAACAGAAAATTACTTTGATCTCACTCATTGTGTGGCCGAATCATGAACTATATAAATTTCTATATGACATAAAATTATGTTTCATAATTATTTCAAAATGGATCAATTTGGACATAGACATTCTTAATTGAATAGAAATTTTGAAACATATGGTTCACTCAAGAAGATCCGAACCCCCAATTTGTTAAGCAACAACACCATCTTGCAAATCACAGGATTTACAGTTATTGTCTTCCTTTCCTTTTCACTAAAATTCAGCCGTTTAATGGCAAAGAGCTACAAGATACAGTACCGTACCAGCAACCGCACTCTAATCAGAAAACATTACATACGGAATTAAACTGCTATGTTGAAGTGCAGAGAGTGGTATCTGACCTGGGCGAAAGAAAAACCACATACCCCTTATTTGATTCCTTCTAGTCACGTCTTACACCGCAAAGGAAATATATTAGGACTATTCTACAGCTTGTGCCCACAGGGTATTATTACCATCTGCTTGCTCATGCACATGACGCAAATAGAGAGTCTGATCTTTCGCAATAGACCAAGCAGACAAATAGAATTGTACTTATAGTTGAGTTTGAATGGTATTCGAAATTCACTAATAAATAGAGCATTGTTTCAGTATTCAAGACGAACGAGATCATTTATATTTAATCATATTTTGTCTATTTTGGAGCCAAGTCATGAATTATGACATATTTTACAATGTAAATTCATGACAATGTAAATTCATCGAAAATATCAGAAAGCGAAATTACTTTTGTTCAGAATTCTAGAATACCTGAATCATCTTGACTTTTCAAATGAGGATATCCCTACAGGGCATTAATTTTTCGTTGGGTGTAACCAGTTTTAATTTTCTAGAGCTGGGAAAACTCACTTTGAAATTCCTTTGATACAACCAGCTAGATCTTTTGTCATGAAACCAGCTTCGATAGTTTCGATACAAGTTGATTCTAATGCTTGAGAAAATTTTTCCAATGCATCATTCTTATCTAACTTTGCTCGATGTGACAAACCACGAGTCCATGCAAATATTGATGCTGAACAAAAACATAAGGTATGTACAATCAAATAAAAAAAACATTGCATTAAAATTTTTTTAATCAAAGTTTGCTCTGAGTGAGGCTGAAAGCAGCTCCAAAAAGGAATCAACTAGCGAACCTTCAAATGACAAGGGCTACTACAAAATGTAGCATCAAAAACTGCACTCTATGTCACAAACGAAACTTGACTGTCGTGGTACGAAATGGGTGTCTGAGTAGAAGAGTAGCTGACATTCTGCCATCAGTCATGATTTTACTCATATTGCGTTATTAAAAATCTGCCTTTTGAAACTCTTCTTGCACGCCAACTGTATGAAAAGGAAGTCAGTCGAATCTTGCTCCATCCTTCTGAATTGTGGGTGTGTGGGAGTTAAAATACAGCTAATTAAACTTGTTAGTTCATACCTATCGGGTTAGTTGAAGTCTCTTTTCCTTGCTGATGCTGTCTATAATGTCTCGTGACAGTACCATGGGCTGCTTCTGCTTCAACAGTTTTACCATCAGGACAAATCAATACAGAAGTCATCATGCCCAGTGAGCCATAACCTGGTATAAGAATATGGAATAATTAAGGAATGACTATACGAATATGTGCGGAGACAACAGGCAAGATTCAGAAATGAATCACAAAAAGCTCATTATGGGATAGATCATACAAGCAACAGGACATACTATGAAAAAAAGGGGACAAGCATTGCTAATTACAAATGGCAAGAGAAGGAAACAGGAAGTGAAAATAAAGATTGATATACGGATTGATTAATACAAGGATATACAAACTACAAGAGAGGAAGGAAGTAGGCCTGCGCTTGCTTCACTTGCATGTTTGGTAATCTTAATATTTTCCCTTCTGCTGCGGATTACTCAAGGAAAATTTCGTGTAACCTAACAACTGCACGTCGCAGATGCGTCTGCATTCAACATACTGAATGGCCACTATCTATATTTCAGTAATAAATTTCTTGCGCCCAAACGTTAAGATTAAGTTCAGGTACTTGTGTGCTGAGGTAAGACTCCTACATGGAAACCCGCAGTAGAACCATATAATTTTCCAGGAGGAAAAAGGCAGACAAGCGCCAATGAAAGCGTTCCACTCAAACATGAGAACGTTCAGTCACAAATTATAATAATAATAGCATTTAAGATGGAAAAAATATTTGTTGAATTTACACACCAATGCATACAGTAATTGAGGTATTATTTAGCAAATGGACAAATAAAATCCCATCACTTTCCAAGTGAGAGAGACATTGTTGCTACCTTCAACAATCAGAAATATCGCGATTCAGTTTTAACATAAGACAAACTGGTGGTGGATAATCAAAGTCTTCAGTATAATAACTAGTTTAAAAACTGTGTTTATGTAAGAAAGATAACAGATTTTATTTTTTCTTAAAAATATCAAACTTGAAATATCACTTTCATCCTGTGTGGGATGATAATAAATTTATGTGTGTCCACTCCTCAGCCCTAATATCACAATACATTGGAGACATATTAATTCCTAAACAAATTCTTTCACAAAAAGTCCTAAACATGTTTACATGTAATTCAATAGACTAAATATTATTGAAATTTTATTCGATCATTCTTTCGAATAACCAAGCCATGTTTGGTATCAAAAAAATCGCAATAATATCAGTGAATTCATTTAAAATTAAATTGCAGCCCTGACTTTGTGAGTTTTCATTATAGACATTTCAAGAATGTACATCAATCGCAGACCATTGTAACTAACCCCATTTTTATGCTGTGCAGCATCAGCAAGTTCTATAGTACATATCTTAATTGCCCATGTGTTAAGCCTACTGATTACAGAATCCCTTGAAAATTATGTATGCGCGGAATCAGTTCGGTCGATGCCTCGGCAGATGATCGGAAGTTTACCGTCCCTGTTACTTCCATCGTCATCAAGGAATCTGCGAAAATTGTCCGACCAATAAAAAACTTCCATCTTGTGACATCCCTATTCCTGCTTTCATATTGTGGAAACCGGTTTGCAGTTTCATGTAAGTTTATTACGTAACGTTTGGTATGTTTAATACGCGACAAAGTATCATTATCCAGGTTCAGGAGTTTGTTAATAGGTTGTGCATATTTTTACAGTTTTTTAGAAAAATCAAAGCAAAGAGTCTGTTTACTATCTAGCATGCAAAGTCGTCGTTTTCAACTATACTTGGATATATAGGTTTTTGTCGATTAAACTCTACGAGACAGTTCGACAGGATCAGGAACGTTCAAGAACCGGATTAACTGAGGTGCAATTTTATCCATTTCAATTCTGGATTCCTTTGAGAATATTTCTACCAACTGTGACGTGTGCAAACTGAATTCTTATTTTTAAGAATGCTGGGTATGGCTTCTTTCGATGTACAGATCAGATATAAAACTTTGAGAATTGTCAATTTGATGCACTTATTAACTGTTGAGCCGCTAACGAACAGAATATTAATGAAAATGAAACGAACTTTTATACCTTTGGCTGAACCATCAACCAGACTGTTTTGTTTTCACTATTTTCGCACCTGTTTTTGTTTAGTTTATTTTGACGCTCAGCTTAACCGTGATTAAAGGTTAACACCAGGCTTGATTAGGAGAGTTCCCAATTTGATTTTTCGACTGATTTTGTTTGTTTTGACGTCCGGCTGGTTAAATTTTGCTGTGATTATAAGTTGACGCCCGACTAATATTTATCACAAGTCTAGTATTCACTCACTTTTGTCACTCTAATTATGTTTGTTTGTTTGTGTGAATGGGTGTGTCGCATATGTTATAAACTTTATTTTAAGTTAAACCATTCTCCAGATTTCTTCATTTCTTTTTTGTTTCAGTGTTTTGTTCTGTGTCCCTATGATGAAGAAATCAAAATAAACAGGTCTATGTAAATCTCTGTCTTTTATGAAATTGCAAAAACATTTGTAACGTTAAAAATAGTCAACTGCAAAATTTATCGAATACCTTGTGCCACTGAGTCAGATTGAACATCACCATCATAATTTTTGCAAGCCCATACAAATCCTCCCTCAGATTTCATTGCTTGTGCAACCATGTCGTCAATCAGTCGATGTTCATACCATATATTCAATGCTTCGTATTTTGATTTATAATCCCTATAGAAAGAATTGAATTCGTTTAGTTCAAAGAAATTGCGGAAGAAGTTAAAAGAAGTTAAGTCAATGTGCTGTGATGGATCGAATATACAAATAACAACACACAATTAGGTTTGATATTTAAAAATGATTCAAGGTAATAGCCAGTCCCAATCGGAGAAATTCTGTCAAAGCTTCTTTTGTTGAGTATGTGTCACTGATGGATTGCATTGATGAGGTGCGGTCCATCTGTGGCGCATGCTCGACAAAATAAAATTTCTGATTGGGTTAGTGCAGCTAAATATTATGACGTTGTATTTGGGATAAATTAATATTTTTACACAAGTCTTTTTTAAAACGATCACAAAACAAATAAAAATCCTTTTTATAAAATATCTAGATATTTACATAAGAACATCTGTAGTTTGTGTTAGCAGAATTAAAAAAAAATTTCAGTAAACTTACTTTTCATATATTTCTTGGAATATATCTTTGAATCTACCATCATATTTTTTTAAAATTGTGTTTTTAGTGCTAAGATACAACGGCCATTGTTTATCCAATGCATATTGGAAGCAACAGTGAGCAAAATCTTGTATCGATTTATCAGTGTTGTACATTGCCATGGAAACACCACCAGTTCCTGCATACAAAAGAAGACATTTTACTTAAGAAACAAGGTAACAATATACAATAGGGAGCAATCGTACTCGAATATTCATATACCGTTACACAGTGTTCCCCAAACTGTGTGTCGCAACTCCCTCGTATGACGCATTGATTTACTAAGGTCGTCGCACTGTGTAAATTGTCCATTTAGATGATTGACACACAAAATCTTGCAAAAAATTATCTTGAAATACCAGAACAGAAACACATTTTCACAGATTAGACTGTGAACATACTTAAGCGAAGTGTTAAATTTGCATTGTTGCATCACCATGAACGTAAACAGTTGGATAATTGAGGAAAAGTCTGTAGCTGAGTTTCATAGCTTGATTCAGTTTATACCAAAGAAAATCTACGATTAAAGACAACTAGTCGAAGAAGAGATCTCACAATTACAATGATTTGTTTCAGACAAAATGAACCAAACCAAAACCAGAACAAAATGAAATACCAGGAGGAGAAATGAAAGTTTTTACGAGTATGGACCAGTAATCACAATGTCCAGTTTCTATTTGGTTCCTACCTATTAAAGTAATAGAGAAGGTGGAAACAATCGTTGTGAATAACAAAAAGGGTGGCGGGACAAAATCTAATATCTTTAGGTTTCAGAATCTGACCAAATAATTTTCCTGAATCAAATCGAATATTCAAATCGCAGTCATATACGGTAATAAACAAACAAAGACATTCTTATACCAGTGCTTAACTTACGTGAAATTCACACTTATTTATGAAAAAATTCGAAATTATCGTTTTCTTGATTTTGAATTGTTGCAGAAATCAAATAGAATAATTAATGATTCGAAAAATCCGAATCAAATATTTTGGACAGCCCTAAATATCAGTCTCTCGTGCTTCAATTACTATTTAAGACCATTTCGAAAGTATACCGTAAAAAGTTTCTAAAGATGTCCAAATATTATATGCCGTAATATTTAAAAGCAGTCTGGTTAAAAAATCTCAATATTAATCATCAATCGAATTCTAATTATCACAGTGACAATGCAAGAATGCAATAGGACAAAACTATATAAAAAACTATAAGTTACCTTCAAATTGGTAGACTTCATATTCCTGAATTTTACCTCCATTTTCTGGAGTGAATTTTATTGTCAGTTTTCCAGGACCTGGCACAACAAAGTCAGTAGCTTTGTACTAAAATAAAGAAAAAATTTTGTTGAGCAATATTCCGAGATATACTATTCATCCCAGAACAAAAATTACATATTCTCATTTTATGAAATTTTCTAATAAAATTAGATAAATATTACATAATTAGATAGAAACCACAATATTTGATAAAAAAGTATTGGTAAACTATTGTTTTAAAAATTGTATGCAATTTCCGGCTATACATTATATTTCACTTGGATGACAATATCCTGAACATTATTGCAAAAGAACTGAAGATATTATTAAAAGGTACATCAAAGTCTCTGTTATCCAGACACCAGAAGGAAATGAATGCCATTGAACATAATTTAGCAAACAGCCGATATTACATGATAAATCATTTGCTAGAACATTAAATGTCTCTTTGTGAGTGTCTGCTATCAAACGAATTATAGAAAAAGATTGAAAATCATTAATACTGCTATAAAATAGCAGTGTTGATGATTTTGAACATTTTTTGTCTATAAAAAATGCCAAGAACATTTCAGACACCAGGAGAAAAACAAAATTAAATCACTGTGGAACCACACCTGATCACCATATGCATGTCTTCCAATGACAATTGGTTTCTTCCATGTTGTGACAAGTCTCGGGATATTCTTGCATATGATTGCTTCACGAAATACTGTTCCACCGAGAATGTTTCTGAAAAGAGATTGACAAATTGAGCATTGGAAGCTCAATATCCAAACTTGGATTAAAAATTAGCTGTGAGAAATAAATTATATTTCAAAGTATGCAATTAACAATGTTTACAATTTTATCTGGTGACGAGATTTAGCTTACGTCTTGCCATTCCATGTAGGGTGGAACCAAGAGAAAACGGTAGGGCTATCGAGTATTGTTCAATTGCTGCAAGTTACAGTGCCTCACTCAGAGGGACCCCAGTCATATTGACCTTCGAAGCTTTTTCATTTACAGATATTATACATTCTTCACTGGGGGTCGAATATTTTACAACGTTTTAGATTTGGCAGTGATTGCCAGTTTCATCAATCCCCACGAGTGAGTATAACTCGTTTTATGTTGCTAATATGGGTATACATTGGATCATGACTAGAACTTAGTCTAAGAGACATACATTGCACATGGTGACAAAAATAAGCACAATTGATGTATCTATTCAGAACTATAAAAGTATGTTCTTCCTTAGTGTGGACAAACTTTTCAAGAATGCAAGTAAGATGCAAATTGATGAGTGTGCCATTCAAGACTGATAGAATGTAACTACTTTGCTATTCAAAAAACAAAAAAATGGCTTCATTATGGAAGATTTCATCATATGTATCTTGATAGAAATTAAAACGCCTTTTTTGGGTGTCTGGTTGCAACGAAAACGTAGAAGTTTCAAAATCATCAATACTGCTATGAAATACCAGTATCAATAGTTTCGAAGCTTATCGTTCACCTGGAGAAAATGACATGTATCGGTATAAATGTTCTGGACACTTGAAGAAAAATTAGATGCTGCCACCCTTTACCATTCAATATTCATCAACACTGGTCATCGGTCAGAAATACCTGATTGTTCCGTTGGGTGATCTCCACATCTTTTTCAATTTAAATTCTTCAACTCTCTTCTCATCAGGAGTTATGGTTGCACATTTGATCCCAACATTATATTTCTGAATGGCTTCAGCAGCATCCACAGTAACTTTGTCATCTGTTTTGTCTCGATATTCAATGCCCAAATCAAAGCTTAATATAAAAAGTGAAAGTTATGGTTAATGGAACAAAAAATAAACTCAAATATATTGAATCAGGAGCAAACATTGGCCAGTCTGTCGAGTTCATAAATGTAGGTTTTTTTGCGCATCCTAATGCATATGTCATACACAGAGGCGTGTGTGTTGAATTCATAATTACAATAGCTGATTTACTGCTGTGGAAAATTACCAAATATTGAAAAATTGATAACTTGTAAACAAACATTGCTAATGGACACAGGAAACAATAAAAGTAACCACAACTGGTCAGTGCAGCAATTTTGCTTTTTGCACTCTAGATTTTTGGTAAATTGCATTTTGATGTCACATGCAAAAGCCCTATAAAAAATCAGTGGAAAGAATTCAGTAGATAACCATTCCACAAATAGGTGGCACCTCGATACTCACAGAAATAGCCAACATTCAAGTTTTTTTTAATTTTATATAATTTTATATAAAGCATCATGAACCAGAGTGAAAGATTCCTCCTTTTTTAACACTTTCACTGGTATATTGTGTTCTACTTAGGCCGTCTTATAAGGCCTTCAGAATTTATATCTTTAAAAATAATGAGTGACTCGTTGCCATCTAAAATGTAGGGTAGTAATGAGCTGGTTGAGATGAGAACATTCAGTGATTTTGTTAAGTATGTGTCACTGATGTATCCTGTCAATGAGATATGGTCCATCTGTGGCATATGCCCGGCAAAATAAAATTTATGATCGAGATTGATGAAAATGTATAATGATTTTGAAGATAAGTATGCAATTTTGAAACTGTCAAAACAGGTACCGGTAATTGAATCTTATTGAATACACAGATTCGATATATATTGGAAAGTCAAGTCATTTCTTCTGGTGTCTGTGAGCAGAGTACTGCAGCTAATATTCTGCTTAACAGAATAATAAGATTAATAGATGTATGTTGAGTAGAAAAAGCATGTTGTTTCACTCACCATTTGATATCTAAATCAACATATTTTAAAATAAGTTTTTCCTTTATCAATTCCCATATAATTCTAGTCATTTCATCTCCTAAAACTTCAACAACGGTGCCTCCTTGAATTTTTCCCATATTAATGCTTTGAAAGACTTTATAAATATTTAAAGTGCAAGTCTAATTGTCTAATACACAGTGATACAGGTAGTAAGCTAACATAAACCAGAGAAAAATATAATAATCTATGATTAACACATTATTAAGATATAACGCATAATTGTCCCTGTACATGTGAAGCAGACACAAGTTCAAGTCATGTGGGGGAAAGGAAGTACCCCATCAGCATTCTGTGCCCGGTTAGCTGAATTGGTAAAGCGCTGGGAATATGTAAGCGTCAGGTTGATCGTCCTGACATATGTTCGAATCCAGTGAGGGATGATTAAGTTATGTATATGCAAGAGGTCTGAGAGTCAGTGCTAAGTTACGGCCCTTTGGTTCATGCAAGCTGCTAGTGCAGCTTACGACTTCATGGGTGGTAAGTTACTTCGGGTCTCATGAAGTTTAGTACCATATATCCGATTATCATAAAAATGTCCCATGTTGCGAGCGACTCATCCTAACCCGAGAGACAATGCCAGATGCTTGCAGCATTGGCGCCCCTTAGTTAGGATGAGAATATTCTGCCAGTTTTTATTTTGATGACATTCAGGAATATGGTACTAAACTTATTCTGCCAGTTTTTATTTTGATGACATTCGGGAATATGGTACTAAACTTCACTAGGCCCGTTACTTCAGTAGATAAAGGCGTTTCTAATACGCTTAGAGTTACGCATCAATAACATCCAGGGTTCGAATCCTGTGCGGTATGATTATATGCGAGAGGATTGCTGGACACGGTGGTTCACGTAACTGATGGTTATGGCTTACCCCACAAACCATGTTTACGCGCATGAAAAAACGGTTAGGCAAAAACCTCATCCCTGATTTGGAGAAGATAGGCCATCTGCACGAGAGATCATGGTTCGCCATAAGGTTAGGCCATATTCTTGGCTCTCCTCTCCCACAGGGAAAATGATATCCTATCCTCCACTAACCATGCCCATGAAAAATGAGAATGATGTTGAGTCAAAAACAGCAAAACCCCTCAAATCTCCCTTCCCCAATTCCGAACTGGGGTCTCATACTGCATATGTTTAGTTTCATATCTGATTATCACCAGTTATCTGATTATCATAAAAATTTTCTATGTTGGAAGCAACTCATTCTAACCTTGGATACAATACCACATGAGAATATTCTGCCAGTTTTAAAGTGAAGGCCAAAAAGTCGACTTAAGCTCATGACAGGAGCTAAACTTGGGACACAAACTTAAGCGGAGGACAAAAACTCAGCCTTTAAGCATACAGCGTAAGTTGTTTTAATGGTTAAGTTTTTGGTAAATATTTTAATCTCTGAGCTATATAACTTATTAGGGTTGCCAGTCAATCTGCACAGGTACCCAAAAAATAGCACATACAGCATAGGCTAGGTCGATTCATACCATGCTGCATGATAAAATTTGAAATTTACGGTACCGTACTGTTTTTTCCGATTGGATAAAATAAAATCTAATCCTAACCCTGAGGAGCAGGTATTTTAGTTGAAATCCTAAGCTATATTGGTACGGTATGACTATCGCGTCTATGCTTTATGATGGCCAATTTCGCGAATTTTACTTTGAGCCACAGGTTACAAAATTTACAAGATTTTGAGCAGCGTGACTATTTTAGCATATTTTTATCCAGTACGGTATTTGTTGCTCTTGCTGCTACCTCACTGCTACAACGAGATTCGTAAACAGGTAAGAAGGTTAAGTTCTCGCGAACATTCGACAAGGGTACCGTAACTTACGAATTGGCCACAGGTGCTTTACATATTAGTACCGTATGGGTCTAGTGAAGTTTAGTACCATATTCCCGAATGTCATCAAAATAAAAACTGGCAGAATATTTCCATCCTATCTAAGGGGCATCAATGCTGCAAGCATCTGGTAACTTACCGTATTGTCTCCCGGGTTAGGTAGGATGAGTCGCTTGCAACATGGGAAATTTTTATGATAATCGGATATATGGTACTAAACTTCATGAGACCCACCGTATCTAACTTAGGTTCGCCGTGTATTTTGGTTAAACCGTCTTCTCGGCTTCAATATCCTGTATGACAAAAGGAAATCCTATCCCTACCCCAGCGAAGCGGCCGGTATTTGAATTGAAATGCGGTACCGTACTGCGTAAGTAGGAAGAATAATTCCTCGTGCAACCGCGCCGCCATGCCCTGTGCCCGGTGTCTGTGGCAATCCGGTAACCAATGACCTTTGTACTTTTCCTATTTATCTGCAAGTCATGCTCATATCACGTTTTCGTCACGCGTTTACGCAGTTGAACGCTTCATGTCATCGTGTAGTTTTTGGATAAAATTTCATTTTTGTATGCTTCGACAATGTGGAGTTGTTGATGAAGGTTTTTAGCTTATCATATTTCTCATTTTTTCTTGCGCATGGACATTGCAATCTAAACATATATCATTGATTCAAAAAGCGTGTATAGAAATTCTTTGAGACTGATTTGACACAGTCCATGGTAGAGATGGGCCGATGTATCGGTATCGGTGATTTTTGAAGTATCGGTATCGGTACTGATATCGGCAAATTTTCCACCACCGATACCAAAACCCACGCGATACCGGGTTCGTCTTTCTACAGCGGAGCGTACGAATACGCTTTATTTACGTGATAATAAATGGAAAGACAACTGTTTTATTACGCAACAATGAAACTCTACAGGAATTTTCTATTTGCTCAGACTTGTTCAGTCTGGATCTAAGTCGGCCTCGGCTTTCAACTGCTCTGAAAAATGATTAAAACGGGACATGACCCGCGTGAACGATTTTATTTACATTTTGGGTTTAAATAAATAAAATCCATCAACCCATTAAATTGTAAATTGAATTAGAATTTTCATATTTTATTGTCGAAACACGACCCAAATAATGTTGCTCTTGGTCAATGTTATCTGCACACTGACAGATGAAGTATGAATTGAAAATTCATTGTTTCTTGCAACTTCTTTCAATAAATTTCTTCGATTTCGGAGGTAAAATTTTTTTGATTCGGAAAATGAGACAAATTTTGGTGTAAAATTGGACGTTTTATATTTACAAAGAAAATTTGGAAATTGGTGATCCGATTCGAAAAAATTCGGTTGGCACAATTTCGTCCTTTTTACAGTTTTTTTGTTGAGGGAATCATTTTCGCCGAAATTTGCTGTTTCTAGCAAAATGACCAGGAAACGTTCTGCTCATCTTTGCCGGGTATCTTCTTTAGTATAGATCCTTCAATTTTTTTGTTGGCGAGTCGAACCTCTCCCCCCCCCCCCAATTTTGCAGATCTTCCGCATCCACTACTTGCAGTGCTATGAGATCGTATAAAACATTCAGTTGGGCAGCAGTGACAAGGTGCCTTCCTTAAACATCGCCTACGCCCTAATTCTCATAAACACATAGAACAAAATTCCTTGCTTAGTTTTAATGAAAGCTATTTCAACAATTTCTAAAATCGGAATATTATGTGTGACCATGTTATTTCATTGAAATAGGGTGATGAATCGTTCATCGTCGTCCATCAGGGCGACATTGTATTGCAACAGTCAAGTGATTGTAAATCTTGCACGAAGATACGGGCTGAAATAATCAGTCCTGAGTGTCGTAAAAAAAACTTTACATGAAGCAAAGAAATGGTAGAGGATGAAGGCGATACAGGCTGAAATAATCAGTTCTGCGTGTCGTAAAAAGAGACAGGAAGCAAAGAAATGGTAGAGGATGAAGGCGGTTCAGTCTGGGATGGTTTTCCAGTTGCTGGTACTACATTTTGTAGTAGTTCTCTGCAACTGGAACAGTAATGCTAGGATTCTTTTGGGTGCTGCTTCCGACTTTGTGTAGAGCAAACTTTAATAAAAAAACTTAGTTGCGTAATTTTTGTCAAACAGATGTGACTTGTATTTCACGCCGAGACACTGCACCCGATTTCATTATTCGACACGGCAGCGGATGATGCATACCAAGGCGATAATGAGAACATGTTGTATAAGAGGTTTCAACGTGTTGGTCATGTGACTTTCTTGATGAATTGTTTTTGTCATTATTCTATGACGTAACAAAAAACGTACGAAAAGCGCTAGAAGCTCTGATAAATAATAGTTGACACAAGCATAATCAACCACGGTATAATTGGAGGTATGGATGTGTTTAAAGTCAGATTTCGAGTAAGTTCTCGTTGGCATAAATATAACTGCGGCAGTCGATGTTCCAATGATAATTGTGATTATAATGTACCAGCTTAATGCTTGTGTCTTTTTGGTGCTTAAATAACGCGTTGCAGGATGCATATACAAAATTCTTTGACGTGCCCACATAACACATATACTGTAGCAAATGCTGAGGTGTACAATAAAATCTGGATTTTTACAAAGCGTCACAAAGTTCGTTCGATCTTGAACTAACAGACAAATGAAGTTTTTCCGAAGCAATTCTCAAGGTTGCTAACATTGATGCTATGATACGCATGCTTTGCATACGTCGTGATTATCTTCTTTCAAATTGGACTTCGATAAATATGATTTCTTATTTCCGGATTTTTTCTTTCTTCCTATGGTACTGCCACTTTCATTCTTCTTTTTTCTAAAAAACACGATGAAAAACAAGGGATATAGATATATAATAACGTATTACCAAAAGCACGACATATACAATTTCGACAACAATTCATGTTCTTGTTACGTGAAAGCAATGAAGATAGTTTGACATTGTTGTTCCCGATCCATGCTCTGTTCTGTTCAACAAAACATTGAAGGTGGCTGAAGGCATGTCAGTAATTTTTGATTCAACTGTATTATAATAATAGATGTTTTTGAAGTTTACTCTAAGCAAAGCCAGGAGCAGTCTAAAGAGACCATCTAACAATAGCTTAAGTGGCTACATGCTAGTACAAAACGAAGCGCCAACCACTGCAGTCTACTCTACGCTTTCAAAACAAATATCATCTCATCATCAATGTGAGAAGCAATTTTCATGGTATATCGTACTAACGAGATCGGTTTGAATTTCATTTGTTAACAATTCCGTTATGTAAACTTTTTTCGGGCCAATAAGACTAATCTACTCGATCTGGCATTTGAATTATAGTTAGTAAAATTTTCAGCATAATCTAAACAACTTTGTATTATTATATCTGCAATTGCGGAATCCTAGTACGTGACGTTGAAGGTGATGACGTTTTTCGTCTTGATTTATTGTGCTATTTCTTCAACTTTATAAATTAAGTGCTTTATTCATAAGCAATATTTCTGCGTAATACTTTGTAAAATATCCAATTGGGTGAACAACTACACATCATATGCCACATTATCAAAGGACCCATAGTGGGGAGAAATCTATAGTTGCCTTTCTGAGAACAAAAATCTATAAAAATTCCTACTGTGTTTTATCGTGCTTTACTGGATCTTTTCTACGACGTCATGAACTTTCAGGTTTCTGAATAAGCCAAAGTATGATATATAATGCTAACAGGAATACCTGGAAATCCGATTATTATATTTTTCCGAATTTGACCATATAAGATGCAAAAATACTTTTAATAATTAAAAATTCAATATTTATATGGACTTAGCCTTAAAGGGTTAATGCTCTTTCCTGGCCCTGTTTATTGATCAGCAAATAAATGCTTATTGCGGCGAAACTACCTGTGCTAATGGATAAAAATTACGTAAATTTATTTATTTAAATTGTTAAATTTAAACGTTGTCCGAAAGTCACTATAATAGTAAAATATCGTTTTAATATTTCAGATATTGTTATTAATGATATTTCATAATATTTTGTCCTGTTTGCAACCAAGTCATGATTTACTGAAAAATAAATTAACTTAAGGAAAATTGAAAAAAGAAATTTATTTTAATCAGAATTCGAGAATATTTTATTATTCGGGCATCGGCGTTCCTTATCAAAAGTCAATGTTCTTGAACGTATCACCTATGTAATAGGATGAAAGCATGAGCTCGTCTGAGCTTATCACACATATCCGTCTCCATAAGAGCTATAAAACGAAAGAAATACCAAATATATTCGCGCGTCTCTGCTTTACGCACAATGGCCAATTTATTCATTTAGCCAATTCCAGATCCTGAAATCCAATCTTTACTTTTTTGCGTCTTGGCGCGATTTTTGGGCTGTGTTTATCATGACATGAGATAGATTGAATATTTTTGGATTTTTTTTTGTCTGGGGCACTCATTAGGTCGTGCTGCTTCAACACGTCACTGCATGTTCGTGTTTTTTCTCTTAATTTTCGAAACCTACATTGCGTCAAATCATCGGGATCTTTATTTTGTCAGGCACGAGTCACTCCTATTTAATAAATCAAGTTTGATAAAAGCATGTTTTTCATAGTCACACATTTGAGTGAATCATCTTGAATATTCATGGGCGAACACGGTTGTTGGAAAGCTATGAACTCACTATGATTCGGTCGCCTATACCCAGGTTAAAATTTATTTTTAAATTATCTGTACCAAGTTTTCTCTCTTCTGAAGTTGTATCGAGTGAATTCAACATACTAGATAAAATAGGGAACTAAATTCACTATACAAATGAATTTGGTTATGAAAAAAAAATTGTGTGCATTTTAAGTTGAACTGCTTGGACTGTGTATATTTAGAAGATGATGTGGATAATATTGCAGAGGTACAAAACTTACCCAAAATACTACTGGAGGCTGAATTTGGAGATCCATAGAACAGACTCTATAGAAGAGCATACACGAAATAAAAGCACAAATCTAAATACCACTGGTTGATGTCAAACTCTCCGATGAGAGCATCTCAACATCTCCTAGGCTTACAAATAATGATGATACCTGTCTAATATTAATTTCTGCAGAAGAGTTAAATATATGAAATGTATGATGAAAAAGGTGACCCAGGCAAGCAACTGGAGGTAAAGATATATACACTTAGTAAGGCAATGTATAATAAGTCGGCACAAACTTTGAAATTTTTGATTTAAAGATTTAGAAAAAATTGTATAAATATGTATTTCATTATGTGTCATGTATTTAGGATCTCATTAATGAATATTGGTGAATATTTTGTATTAATCATTTTACTACATTTTTCAATGGTACATTACTACAAAGAGTACATTACTAGGTATGTCATCGATCTTTTTCAGAGATTACGTATAGTATATTTTGTCACTTAGTTATATACTGACGGCATCGGGGATATGGCAATTTGACAGGGGTCTAACGATTCTGAAATACCTTTCTATTAGAGGTAGTCTGCCTATGCAATATGTTGTTGAAAATTATTGTAATTTGAAATTAGCATATGATGATTCTTATTTATCTGATGATCATGCTTGGTCAATCGGCAGTGAACAGATTAGACCTGCTGAAGTTTTTGAAAAACTATCTAAATTCTTATCGTGTCGTAAGAGTCGAGTAAAATAGAATAAAGAAGTTAGAGATGGTTTTGACATCGGCTAGGGCAGACGCCACTTACTGCACTTCACCATGGAGAAGTAGTTCTTTATTGGATGTTCTCCACCGAGAGCACAGTTTCTCCCATTGTTGAACTTACATAAATGACTTACCCTCTGCATCGAATTTTGATTTTACGCTGTCTGCTGACGACACTTCTCTTTTGAAATCCTCTTCTTGTCCAAAGGAGCTTGAGACGACAATGGAGTAAAAAGACAGATGTCTGATTGAGGTTGAATAAGCTATCTTTTTATTATTCAAAAATTCAAAATTCAAAAAAATTCAAAAGAAGGTCCCGCAAAAATTGCTGATAAATGATATACCAGATATAAACACGATTTCTACCTGACGCGCTTGAGATAGCATTCAGTAAGTTTATCTCAAAATCCATTGGTAATAAAGGATTGAATTTTGCAGGCGATTTTCTTTCTGGGCGACTTTTCTGGGACCTTCTTCCTTCGTCAATTAAAACCTATCCGAATCTAGCAGAACAAGGCCATTTGATTAATGACTGGTTCGGATTCTATCGAGATTAGTAATTTCAAATTGTACCATCAATTCTGCAAACAAATTAAATACATAGGCCTACATTTGGTATTGCTAAATTTATGTACCGTTATCAAAATGAACTATTATGTACAGTATTTTGTGATTATCTCATGACCACAAACGCAATACTAGATCGGGAAAATATAATAATAAATAAAACTAAAAGATATACATATATTTTTTTTTATTGAAATCCACGTTCTAAATCTCACAAACACATAGAACAAAATTCATTGCTTATTTTCAATGAAAACTATTTCCACAATTTCTAAAATCGAAATATTATGTGTAACCATGTTATTTTGTTAAAATATGCAGATGGATCATTCACTCTAAACTTCTGTATTCAAAAATAGGGAGCCATCAGGGAGACATTGTATTGCAACAGTCAAGTGATTGTAAAAATCTTGCACGAAGGTATGGACTAAATTAATAAGTCCTGGGAGCAAAGAAATGTTAGAGGATTTATCATTGCACCAAGGCGGTTCAGTTTGGGATGGTTTTCCAGTTGCTGCGCCAGTAAATAACCAAGACTCCCCATTCCCAATCAGACAACAAAACCACAAACAACCTCCTCGAGGTCCAGTCCAGACTGACGTTTATTAAACAATCAAGAACACGCACGTAGTGCGATGTACGCGTCACAATTAACTGTGTAATAAACAACACTATAAACCTTGCCAGAACTAACAACACAAAACACTGGCGCTGTTACTACATTTTGTAGTAGTTTTCTGCAATTGGAACAGTCGTCATTGGATTCTTTTCGGTGCTGTTTCCGACTTTGTGTAGGGTATACCTCAATAAAAAACTTAAATACGTAATATTTATCAAACAGATGTGACATGTATTTCACGCCGAGACACTCCGCCCGATTTCATTAATCGACACGGTATTAAGCGGTCCTTCCAATCCGTGAAAGTGATACAAATCCCAAACATATTTATCAAAACGTTAATATCATAGAGTACATTTGACATCATGACATGTGAAGAAAACAAAGTAAAAAGAGCGACAATGATGTCAGATATGACGCATACCAAGGCAATAATGAGAACACGTTGTATAAGAGGTTTCAAAGTGTCGGTCATGTGGCTTTCTTGATGAACTGTTTTTGTCATTATTCTATGACGTACCAAAGGATATACGAAAAGCGCTAGAAGTAGCGTTTGATAAATAATAGTTGACACAATCATTATCAACCACGGTATAATTGGAGGTATCGATGTGCTTAAAGGTATGCAACCAAAATCAGATTTCGAATAAGTTCTCGATGACATAAATAGAACTGCGGTAGTCGTTATTCCAATGATAATTGTGATTATAATATACCAGCTTAATGCTCGTGTCTTTTTGGTGCTTAAATAACGCATTGCAGGATGCATATACAATATTCTTTGACGTGCCCACAAAAACACATATACTGTAGCAAATGCTGAAGTGTACAAAAAAATCTGGATTTTTACAAAAATATTACAAATTTCGTCTGATCTTGAACTAACAATCAAATGAAGTTTTTCTGATGCAATTCTCAAGGTTGCTAACATTGATGCTATGATGCACATCCTTTGCATACCTCGAGCATGATTATCTTCTTTCAAATTGGACGTCGATGATTTCTTATTTCCGGATTTGTTCCTTATTCTCATAGTACTGCCACTTCCATTCGTTGACGAGAACTGTGTATTTTTATCCTTGTTGTTTTTAAAAACACGATGAAGAACAAGGGATATAGACATATAAAAACTTATTACCAACATCACGACGTATACAATTTCGACAGCAATGCATGTTCTTGTTAGGTGAAAGCAACGAAGATAGTTTGACATTGTTGTTCCCGATCCATGCTCTGTTCTGTTCAATAAAACATTGAAGGTGGCTGTAGGCATATCAGTAATTTTTGATTCAACTGTATTATAATAATAGATGTTTTTTATTTAAGTTCACTCTAAGCAAGACCAGAAGCAACGTCTAAAAGAGACCAGCCAACGATCGCTTAAGTGGCTAGGTGCTGGTACAAAAAGAAGCACCAACAGCTGCACTCTAAGTAGAAAACATCCGTGGAGGGCTGAATCACTCCACTACAACAAAATGCAGTATCTGCCTCGGGCTTCTACTACTTTTCACACGCAGGAAATACATTATAATAATTCTGAAGCCTGCACCAGCAATATGATTTTAATATATAGAATCAGTGTATTAAAATTATATCGTGAATGCTGATTTGGGAAAAATCAAGGTAATATTTTTAATTTTCCTCCTACTTGCCCTTCTTACGAAAATTCGTCATTTTGGGACGAAAAGCGTGTACTAAAATCAATTGCGTGTCGGAGGCACGCGAAAATTTAGCTTATTATATTTTAAAATAATATCAAAATTCTTAAGTGTGACTGACACCCTCTCAAAACTGAGGGGCAAGCCGCTCGTTGATGGCACCTTTCATCAGTGACCTAAACTTAGCAAAACTTATTGGAATAAAATTTTTTTGAGTGGGTAGAGGATACTACAGTAATACCACTATTCCTTTCGCGACAGTTAATGACTATAATACAAAAATCAGGTACGAAGGCAAGATGACGAATATCGTACATGCGATAGTTCGTAACTTAAATACGAAAATTATTAAAGGTATGTATTGTGTTTTACATTTAAATATTCTTGTTCAGCAAAAATAGGAAGCTAGCTTTCAAAACAAATATCCTCTCATAATCAATGTGAGAAGCAATTTCCATGGTATATCGTACTAACGAGATTGTTTTGAATTTGATTATCTTAACCCTTTCGGGCCAATAAGACTAATCACTTGATCTGGCATTTGAATTTATAGTTAGTGAAATGTTCAGCATAATCTAAACTACTTTGTATTATTATATATGCAACACCGATTAAATGAAGTCATTTAAGAAGTGACGACGAAATTGAAAGCGATTACGGAATCATAGTACGTGACATTGAAGGTGATGACGTTTTTCGTCTTGATTTATTGCAATTAATTTACCAGTTATTTAGGTGTTATTCCTTCAACTTTATAAATTCAGCTATTTTTTTAAGCGATATTTCTGCCTAATACTTTGTAAAATATCCAAATGGGTGAACAACTACACATTATATGCCACGTTATCCCCTGAAGCCAGAGTGGGGAGGAATCTATAGTTGCCTTTCTGAGAACAAAAATTTATAAGAATTCCTACTGTGTTTTATCATGCTTTACTGGATCTGTTTTACGACGTCATGAACTTTCAGGTTTCTGAATGGGCCAAAGTATGATCTATAATGCTAACAGGAAAAACATTTTTCAATCTGAAGTGACTTTCGTGTCCTACCTGGAAATCCGATAGTAAAATAATATTTTTCCGAATTTGGCCTTATAAGATGCAAAAATGCTCTAATAATAATAAATAAAAATTCAATATTAATATAGGCTTGGACTTAAAGAGTTAATGCTCTTTCTTGGCTTTGTTTATGGATCAGCAAATAAATGCTTATTGCGGCGAAACCACCTGTGCTAATGGATAAAAATTACGTAAATTGATTTATTTAATAGATTCATTTAATTAGTTTAATTTAAACGGTGTCCGAAAGTCACTATAAAAGTAAAATAATATTTTAATATTTCAGATACTGTTATTGATGATATTTGATAATATTTTGCCCAGTTTGCAACCAAGTCATGATTTATTGCAAAATAAATTGACTTAAGGAAAATTGAAAAAAAGAAATTTATTTTAATCAGAATTCAAGAATATTTTATTATTCGGTTAATGGCGTTCTTATCAAAAGTCAATGTTCTTGAACCTATCACCTTTGTGATAGGGTCAAAGCATGAGCTCATCTGAGCTTATCGCACACATCCGTTCCTGTAAAGAGCTATAAAACGAAAGAAATACCAAAAAGTATTCGCGCGTCTCTGCTTTTCGCACAATGGCCTATATACTTATTTAGCTAATTCCAGATCTCAAAATCCCATCTTTACCTTTTGCGCGTCTCGGGCGCGCTTTCTGGGCTGTTTTTATGATGTTATGCGATAAAGTAAATATTTTTAGGCATATATTTTATATGCGGCACTCATTGGTTCATCATGATTCAACACGCCTCTACATGGTCGTGTTTTTTCTCTTTGTTTTCGAAACCTACATTGCGTCAAATCATCGGGATCTTTATTTTGTCCGGCACGAGTCACTCATATTTAATAAATCACGTTTGATAAAAGCATGTTTTTGATAATTGGTTGATGGTTTTGACATCGCCTAGGACAGACGCCAATCACTGCACTTTACCATGGAGATGTAGTTCTGTATGCGATGATGTTTTCCGCTTACAGTGCAGTTGCTGACTCTTTCTTTATCTTGGTAGTATCTCTTTGTCGTTTGAGTGGCCAGAGTTGACTCCCTTTAGGCACTGCTTTCGGTCTTGCTTGGAGCTAACTTTTAAAAGAATAACTCCACTGGATTGGCTATCTCTAGCGAATACAACTACCTATCACTTTTAATTGAATCGAGAGCAATATGTCAATTGGGCAATTGAGGGTCATAAATCTGGAACGAATGAGGATGAAGACGCAATCTCCCTATTATTCAAAAAGTAAATTTATTATCTTTGGTAATGAGGAAAAAGATGTATCAAATTTTAAAATCAGTTTTGGTAATACGAAAATTAAACATACAAAAAGCATTAAATACGTAGGAGAACGATTGATTATTTGAAATTGAAAACTCATATTGCTGACATTTCCAAAAAATTATCCCGAACGGTAGGAATATTTACAAATTAGAGAATTAATTGAATCTGAAAATATTATACTATAGCCTCTTCCCTTCAAGGCTTCAATATGGTACACTCAGCTGGGTTCAGCTAAAAAGTCTGTATTTAAAAAGCCCCCCGGAAAAAGATCACGCGAAATAATCGATTGGAAGACAAGTTGCTCTGAAAAAATTCGTCCGGAAGAAAGGCCGCCTAGCTCAGTGACTACTGAATGTTATCTTAAGCGTTGTGTTCGGTCATTCTATGAATGTTAAAGCCTACGCGCCAACATGCTTAACATGTTTGAATAAGAAGGCCGAATCAAAATTTAATTTAGTATGCAATCGGACATGCTTATCATGTTTGGATCAAGGGGTTTTTGCCCTGTGGAATGGGCTTTACAATAGTCCTGAAGTATCTCCTGCGTGTCGTAAGAGGCAACTAAAAGCAAGCACAGAAGTCGTAATTGGTTTTACTATCGCCCAGGCAGAAACCACGTACTGCACTTTACCGTGGCGGTTCAGTTTCGCACAGGATGTTTTTCGTTTAGATTGCAGTTGCTGGTACTAAAGCTTTCCGTAGCTCTTTGCTATTGGGTGGCCGGTGGTTGGTCCCTTCTAGACGCTACACTTCTGGTCTTGCTCAAGAGTGAATTTCAATAAAAAGTAGGATGTTGCTGACTCTACGTACACGAACAAGTTTAAGCAAACAACAATTAGAATAAACATGTAATTGTCATAAAAAGTGAACTACAAATGAAGATGAAATGAATTTAACGAAATAAACATTGGAACATTTTTTATCAAGCATATACTTTTAACACATATGTGAACGGTTTGAAAATGCTTGCCAAGTTATCTGTTGTCATGATCACATCCGGGTAAATGTTGTCCACACCCTAGAGCCTATCCTGTTTGCTACTTGATGTTCGGAAACAACGCTTGAGATAAAATTCCATAGATCAAAATTCTTGCTAAGTAAAATATGGCCATGCAAAAATTGCTGATAAATGATATACCAGATACAGACACGATTTCTACTGGACGGCGCTTGGGATAACATTCAATAAGTTTCTCAAAATTCATTGGTAATTAAGGTTTGAATTTCGCAGGCGACTTTCTTTCTGGGCGACTTTTTCCTGTACCTTTATCCTACGCCCATTAAAACCTATCCAAATCTAGCGGAACAAGGACATTTGATTGATGACGGGCTCGGATTCCAGCGGGATTAGTAATTTCAAATTTTACCATCAATTCTGCAAATAGGTTAAATACGTAGGCCTACATTTGAAATTGTTAAATTTATGTACCGTTATCAAAATGAACTATTATCTACAGTATTTTGTGATTACCCCATGGCCACAAACGCAATACTAGATAAGGAAAATGTCCGGAATATTTTGCACCACACACTGCAAATGGAACTGGCAAAAATCAATAAAATACCAAGGTGTTCAAGAGTGGAGTATTGTTCCAATATATATATATATGTTTTGATTGAAATCCGCGGTGTAAATCACATAAAGACATAGAATAAAATTCATTGCTTATTTTCAATGAAAACAATTTCCACAATTTCTGAAATCGAAATATTATGTGTAACCATGTTATTTCGTTAAAATATGCAGATGTATCATCCACTCTAAACTTTCGAATTCAAAAATAGGGAGCCATCAGGGCGACATCGTATTGCAACAGTCAAGTGATTGTAAAAATCTTACACGAAGGTATGGACTAAATTAATAAGTCCTGGGAGCAAAGAAACGATAGAGGATTTTATCACTGTACCAAGGCGGTTCAGTTTGGGATGGTTTTCCGGTTGCTGCACTAGTAAATAACCAAAACTACCCATTCCCAACCAGACAAGAAAACCACAAACAAGCTCTTCGAGGTCCAGTCCAGACTGACGTTTATTAAACCATCAACAACATGCACACAGTGCGATGGACACGTCACAATTAACCGTGTAATCAACAACATCACAAACGTTTCCAGAACTAACAACACAAAACACTGGTGCTGGTACTACTTTGTAGTAATTCTCTGCAATTGGAAAAGTCATTGGATTCCTTTGGTTGTTGCTTCCGACTTTGTGTAGAGTATACTTCAATGAAAAACTTGAATGCGTAATTTTTATCAAACAGACGTGACGTGTATTTCACGCCGAGACACTCTGCCCTATTTCATTAATCGACACGGTATTAAGCGGTCCTTCCAATCGGTGAAAGAGGCACAAATCCCAAACATGTTTATCAAAACGTTAATATCATGAGTACATTTGACATCATGACATGTGAAGAAAACAAAGTAAAAAGAGCGACAATGATGTCAGATATGACGCATACCAAGGCAATAATGAGAACACGTTGTATAAAAGTTTCAATGTGTCGGTCATGTGGCTTATTGATAAATTGTTTTTGTCATTATTCTATGACGTACCAAAGGATATACGAAAAGCGCTAGAAGTAGCGTTTGATAAATAATAGTTGACACAAGCATTATGAACCACGGTATAATTGGAGGTATCGATGTGTTTAAAGGTATGAAACCAAAATCAGATTTCGAATAAGTTCTCGTTGACACAAATAGAACTACGGTAGTCGTTATTCCAATGATAATTGTGATTATAATATACCAGCTTAATGCTCGTGTCTTTTTGGTGCTTAAATAACGCATTGCAGGATGCATATACAAAATTCTTTGACGTGCCCACAAAACACATATACTGTAGCAAATGCTGAGGTGTACAATAAAATCTGAATTTTTACAAAGCGTCACAAAGTTCGTTCGATCTTGAACTAACAACCAAATGAAGTTTTCCTGATGCAATTCTCAAGGTTGCAAACATTGAGGCTATGATGCACATCTTTTGCATACGTCGAGCATGATTACATTCTTTCAAATTGGACTTCGATAAAAATGATTTATTTTTTCGGATTTGTTCCTTATTCTCATGGTACTGACACTTCCAGCCACTGACGAGAACTGTGTATTTTTATTCTTGTTGTTTTTAAAAACACGATGAAGAACAAGGGATATGTTCTAGACATATAAAAACTTGTTACCAAAAGCACGACATATACAATTTCGCAAGCAATGCATGTTCTCGTTAGGTGAAAGCAATGAAGATGGTTTGACATTGTTGTTCCCGATCCATGCTCTGTTCTGTTCAATAAAACATTGAAGATGGCTGTAGGCATATCAGTAATTTTTGATTCAACTGTATTATAATAATATATGTTTTTTTTTTTTTCATTGAAATTCACTCTAAGCAAGGCCAGAAGCAACGTCTAAAAGAGACCATCTAACGATCGCTTAAGTGGCTAGGTGCTGGTACAAAACGAAGCACCAACAACTGCACTCTACGTAGAAAACATCCATGGAGGGCTGTGTCACTTCACTGTAACAAAATGTAGTTTCTGCCACGGGCTTCTACTACTTTTCATTCTGCCTCCTGCGACACGCAGGAAATACATTATAATAATTCTGAAGCCTGCACCAGAAATATGATTTTAATATATAGAATCAGTATATTAAAATTATACCTTCTTGCGAAAATTCGTCATTTTGGGGCGAAAATGAGTTTATTATATTTTAAAATAATATCAAAATTCTTAAGTGTGACTGACACCCTCTCAAAACTGAGACGGGAAGCCGCTCCTTGATGACACAATTCACCAGTGACCAAAACTTAGCAAAACTTGTGAGAATAAAATGTTTTGAGTGGGTAGTGGATACTACAGTAATACCACTATTCCTTTCGCGACAATTAATGACTATAATACAAAAATCAGGTACGAAAGCAAGAAAGCAAGATGATACGATAGTTTGTAAGTGAAATATGAAAATCTCATATAAAACGAATATCGTAGATTCGATAGTTTGTAACATAAATACGAAAATTAATAAAGGTGTGTCTTTGTTTTTCATCCAAATATTCTTTGCGATTAGAATCTTACCACGCACGATAGATCTTACACCTAACACCTAATTTCGTACACCTAACCACTTTCGTACTCCTGGAGCGAAACGCCAAGTAAAAATTGTTGGGAAGCAATTTCGATGGTACGCAAGGGAAAGCGGTTACGAAATCATGACACGCGACTTTGAAGGTGATGGCGTTTTTCGTCTTGATTTATTGCACTTAATTTACCGCTTATTCAGGAGTTATTTCTTCATGTTTTCAACTTCATAGATTAAGCGATTTATTTATAAGCGACCTTTCTGCGTAATAATTAGTAAAATATCCAATTGGGTGAATAACTAATAGTCATATGCCACGTTATCATGCCGTGAAGCCAGAGTGAATCTATAGTGGTCTTTCATTTTGAACATGTGTCGTTGTGACATTGTTGCATTCATGATATTATATTGATTGCATAACGGTTGCTTTGCGCGAATTCATAGACTGTCTCTATGACGTCATAATTAACGGACCATGAGCCACAGCGCAAAGTGCTTATAAATTCATTGGAGTCTCGGAGTTCAAGAAGTGAACAGCTTGTTCTACTTCTTATTAAAAGCTGTCGTTTTCAATACATTATGTTGTGTTTATGAACAACTGAGTGATCGTGTGTTCTTGGTATAGTCTCCAAGTGTCCTGACAGATTAATACAATAACACAACGTAACAGAACAAAAATCTATACTAATTCCTACTGTGTTTTATCGTGCTTTGCTGTAGCTGTATTACGACGTCATGAACTTTCAGGTTTCTGAATAGACCAATGTTTAATCTATAATGCTATCAGGAAAAAACATATTCGAATCTACGTGACTTTCGAGTCCTACCTGAATATCCAATATGATATTATATTTTTACGAATTTAGCCTTATGAGATGCAAAAATACTCTTAATAAATACAAAGTCATTGTTTATATACGCTTAGGCTTAAAAGGCGCATGCCCTTTTTTGGCCTTATTTATGGATCAGCAAATAAATGCTTATTGCCGTGAAACTACCTGTGCTAATGTGCAAAATTTATGCAAATAAATTTATTTAATAGGTTAATAGATTTCGTTTCCAAAATTCCCTATAATAGTAAAATAATATTTCAAAATTTTAGAAAATGTTATTGATGATATTTGATAATATTTTGCCTAGTTTGCAAACAAGTCATGATTTATTGCAAAAAATAAATCAATTTAAGGAAAATTGTAAAAAGAAATTTATTTTAATAAGAATTCCAAAATATTTTATTATTCGGGTAATGGCATTCCTTATCAAAAGTCAATGTTCTTGAACCTATCACCTATGTGGTAGGGTGAAAGCATGAGCTCATCTGAGCTTATCGCACACATCCATTCCTGTACAGTGTAAGAGCTTTGAAGCGAAAGAAATACTATAAGTTTCCTAGCGTCTCTACTTTCCGCACAATGGCCAATATAATATTTATTTCTTAACTTTATCATAGTGTTTTAGGTCTGTATTGGGACGTTTTCCGCTTGGAGTGCAGTTGCTGGCACTGTATATTTTTATCTCTGAACTATTAGCTTCCAATATAAAATGCAATACAGGAATCATTGGATTCAAAAACTGTAGCAATAATATGGAGATATATAAAGGCTATGCCGATGATGCTTATATTACAGTTCAGAATTTAATATCTATAGACAAGGCCCTAGAAGTATTGGAAAATTTTACTCCGGGTACTGGGCAAACCATCAATAAAACAAAAAGTTCGATCTTGCTTTGTGGCTCAGCAAAAACTGATATCATGTGTAATGCACATCAAGGGATAGAAATGAGGCGAGACGAAATAAAAATTCTGGGAACAATTTTGGGAAATACTATTCGGTCAAGAGACAAAAATTGGGATATAATATTAGTTAATATTCAGAAAATCATAAATATGTGGAAAGGACGTAATTTGACTATGATTGGAAAAATACTAATTACAAAATCTTTAATGTTGTCTAAGCTTTGGTACATTGCCAGCTTTGAATTTATGCCAGAAAACTTTATAAATAAACTTGAAACTATGATATATAAATTTATTTGGAATGATAAAACGCAGCTTATTAATAGAAAAATTATTAGTGCAAATTTCAACCAGGGGGGTTTAAAAATGATGAATATCAGGAACCAATTGAAAGCAATACAGGTAAAATGGGTTTTTAAAATACTGAATGGCTCTTCTAAACCTTGGGCTTTAAGGGCAAAGTATTATATAAACAGTTATTGTGATTTTCTTTCGAAAGGCAACCTTGAATGTCTTCATCTGAATATTCGATTAAATAGAAATATTGCTGCTCCACAATTTTATACCAGTATAGTGAACGCGTTTAAAGATATAGGATTACAGTACAATGAACCCACAAACTCACACGAAATACTCCATGAAATTATTTGGCATAACCCGTTAATAACTGACAATGTCAATTCACGATTGCCAGCTAAAACAGACTGGGTCGTAGCTAAACTGATCACAATTGGTGATATCATTTACACCAATTTATCTGATTTAACAAAACGAATATATCCAGATTTTGACTCGCCAAGAACGAATTTACAAAAAAAAAACCTGATTAAAAAATGTTCAAATGAACTTATGCATGTGATGAGATGTATCCCAACCAATTGGAAAGAGATTTTAGCACAAAACCGTAATGTTGGCACCACAAGAAATCTGGCTGAAAGATACGCGAATTCGAAAGACCTTAATACCAAAAATATATATAATTTACTTCAAAAAAAAAGCATTAGTTACATCGGTATTAAGTCGTAACAACTACTTGAAAAATAAATTCCAGCTAACACAAACAATAAAGTGGGGAAGTATTTGTAAATTGAAAATTTTAAACAAATATAAAGTACTGTCATGGAAAATTCTACAAAATGGCCTACCCACAGCAGATAAAATGAGATATTGGTATGCTAATGAACCAGGTTATTGTATCTTATGTGATTTAAATATCGAAGAGAGTTGTTACCATTTATTTTTCCAATGTCAGTGGATAAAATATTTTTGGGATTGGTGTGGAATGCCAATGGTAGCTGATGTGGTTTTTGCCAATGACACAATATGTGAATCGAAATTGCTGACTCTGCTCTGCGCAAAGTCGGCAATCTGGGAATACAGAAATTCTGTCAAATATGATGGTTTGCAAAAAAATAAATGTAACTTAAGGGCCATGTTTAAATGTAAATTGGTAGGAGTGCTCAAACTCATGCCTGAAAACAAAAGGGAGAACTTGGTCATGCATGAACACATGGACAATATTCTCAACAAATCCATAATGCTTTAAGACAAGGCAGATCAATTAGCAGTCTACTAGTATGTGTGTGGTTAGTGCTAATCCTTTTTTCTTTTTTCTTTTTTTTCTTTAATATAAAATATGGTATTTATATATAAACTTAAATTATAACTGAACATAACCACATTCATGTATTGGCATGATGATTAATGTGGTGAAATGGCTACAAAACTATATGCACTGGATATATGGTGAATCAAAACAATCATAACCTTACGAATCTGGATGGATAATATGGAAATGTACTTTAATGAAATCACCAACAAATCGAACTCAAATAAACAATTGGTACAAATAACATATGGTAACGATATATTGGTTAATTGGTATTTATGATATGTGTAATATATGTACTTATATGTAAACTTTATTGCTTGCTATCAATTATTCTATATTATGCACTGTTAACATGATATATTACATATATGTATGTGTGATGTATCATGTTACATATAAAAATAAATATATATATTTGGACTATAACTGGGATTTGGGATAAAAAACTATGCAAAACTTTCTCTTTTATAACTCATTTCGGTTTAAAAAAAAAAAAAAAAAAAAAAAAAAAAAGTTGCTGGCACTTTATCTCGACGTAGTTCTTTGACATTTGAGTGGTCGTTAGTTAGCTCCTTTTAGGTGCTGCCTTCGCTGTCATACTTGGAGCGAACTTCTTTGCAAAAGGCAAAATACTGATTGAACCTTTTTCTGACCCTTGAGGCTTTCACCTCTACGGTTTTAATCTTATAATCCTGGTAAACTTAACCCGCTCGATCGGTCGTTTTGGACTAAATTTAGTAGTACAATATGCGGCGGGAAACTAGAAAGTAGACTGGCTACCCTGTACCTGCACTCTGTACCGTAGACTTTTGTTTTATACTGCTGCTAACTTTTGTGATGTTTATTGTATAGCTGTCTTCTATATTCAGTATTTACAAGGTGCCCTGATTCGAAACTGGTACTGGGTATCTGCACAGTGCTGACTGCACGAGATGTCGTGTTTCGCCATATGATGTATGGTTAAGTTAAGCTTTGCCCACAGGATAAAAATGAAATCCTATCCCTTTTCCCATTTTTGCCATTTAGGACAAAATATGGATAGGATTTCATTTTTATCCCTAAAACAAAACAAATTTGGCTTAAATTCTGAATTGTAAAACATGAAAAAATCTGGTATAAAATCTTGTTATCAAACCTTAACTTAAGTTAGCAGTTAGGGATAATTGCGAAACAATTATCCGTACCATATGTTGGGCGCATGCGGTCTAGGCCTATTTGTAATCCAGATCAGAAATACTAAAATGATTAGTGAAAAATGAACACTAACTGCTAAGCAATTTCAGTCTGTTGAGATAATCAGTAATTTGGCAATCAAAAGAAAACAAAGCCTAAGCAGTGTAAGCACAAGAAAAAGTTCACAACTATTATTTTCTGTATACAAAGGCCTTTTTCACAGTTGAGACCAAAGTTTAGCTATTGGTAACTTGCACAAATTCCTGAAGATGACTGCACTTTTAAAGAAAAATATTGTATCTGCCTTTAAAATGCATGGATTGTCGCTAAGAAGGTTTGTAATTTTCTCACCAATTAACATAATCTGCCAATGCACTAACATGTCCTATGACCTGTCTAAACATTGCTGAGATCAGTCAATGTTATTGAAATCGAATGAAATTACAAGGCTTGAAAATTTTTTCCAAAAAGTTTCCATGAAAATCACTATTCTTGTGTATATTGTGATTACCACAAAATCTTTATATGAGTGTCAGCTATAGGGATTGCTGCAAAATAGACAAAATATAGCCTAGTCAAATATCAATAATTTCATTTGTTTCAAATATTGAAACATTGCTATATCCTACTTATAATATGAATAGAAATGTATAGTGAATTTTGAATGTCGTTTCAACTGAACTGTGAAGACCCAAAGAACGAATACCAACACTTTATATAAAGTTCTTATTCTTTTTCTAGTGACGCAAGCAATTATTTGACTGAAATTCTCACACCTGTAAATGCTGTCGAGAGAGAAGATTGGATCGATAAAATATTGGATGAAGTTCAAAAACAAACTTGTTAGTAGAATAATATTTTCTGTTATAATAAACTATGAACTGATAGTGTATGTTTTCGGTTCGCTGTTCTAAAGCCCATATCTTTCAAATGTTCGTCTAAGCATAGACAAAGGATAAACATATTATTCATCCAAGTTGTACTCATTACATAAATGCATCTTATACTTCATTGTCCGAGCGTTGCCACTTATAAATGGCGTTTGATATTTATGCTGGACCGGGAAAATATGCTTGTGTCGACCTAAATTGCTTTAAAACTCATGTCAATGACTCCATAGATTTTTTTGGGGGATGGGGATTATTTAACTTTTCTTCATTCCTGCATTTATGTAGCTCTCTTCACACACTTTCATGTATTATACGTCCCATGTAACCTTGCTTCTTGCAAATTTTGATGAAAAAAAGGTAGGTACTGGTATACACATTTGCTTATTTTCTGAGTCATCAAAACTTATTCTTGACCACAGTTCTTGGTGTTCAATTTCTGCAGATAGTGCAAATTTTAGTATATTTTTGGGAAGTATTATTTGAATTTATACCAAATTTACTTCATTAACTCAAACACGACAATATTATTGTGGTTATAATTATTTTTTTCTTTATTGAAATTTTTCTCGACAGTAAGGAATTATTCATAAATATTCACAATAGTGCAGCAACAGATAGTTTTCAAAATACATTTTAATAATAATCATGAATATAATGACAAATTTTGATGCAACTAAAAGTAACGAAATTTAATCTAAAAATCCAAACAGACACTTACTTCACTAAATGAAAGATAAATTTTAGTCATATCAGCATATATCGTTACTTATTAGTCTGCGCTTTGATATGCTGCAAAATTTCATATTTCTTATCATAGACTTCAACTTCGTTGAAAGCATTCGATGAGTTCTTTCGTGTTCGTGGAAAACCAAACTAAATAAAGACAGATATAATTTATGTCTAGGCACAAATCATAGAATGGACAATATTCTATGATGTACCTCTTGCCTGAAGAGTGCCTTTTTGAGTATTTCATAGCAACCAAATCATAGAAAAATGTTCAAAATCAACAGTGCTGTGAAAATGAAAGGGCAGTGGTCAGATAAAGATGGAGGAAAAAAAGCAAAATTCTGTCACCACTTTCAGCCAAATTGAAAGCATTTTGCCTTTCTACTGTTCTAAACTCTTTTTGTTTTCTTCAAACACGGTCACTGTATCAATACTGCTTTAATTTTATATTCTAAAGATGGAGTTTATTAAAAAAAAATTATTTCTTGTTACAATTTCTTCTGATTGCAGCCATTTTTTTGTTGTTTTCTGGCTAGCTAACATTTTTTAT
Source organism: Styela plicata (assembly GCA_963675895.2). Lineage (NCBI taxonomy): Eukaryota > Metazoa > Chordata > Ascidiacea > Stolidobranchia > Styelidae > Styela > Styela plicata. The sequence continues at coordinate 4,428,232 of OZ023138.1, forward strand.
TTTGTTCATTTGTTCTTACAAATGTATCATCTTTTCAGTATCAACCAATATAATTGATGCCGATGTCATTGAAATTGCGATCAAAGAATGTAATTCTGAGGAAGAAGGAAGGTATGTCTACGTCATTATGTTTGATTTTATTGAAAACTTCTGACTGCTAATAAATTATGAACAATTTAATCCAGGTGTGAAATATTTAACTGAATAGTCTGGTATTAGAATAAAATTATATATAAAAATATATATTAAATCAACTCATTTTTTTAACTACGATATATTGCTTTATGTAATCTGATTATGATAATTTCTAATTTTGCCACTCTGGATGGGGTCAATCTTGCTTCGCGGCTCGGCGAAAGTCCAGCAGCTTGAAAGTTGTTGCCTCTAATGTGATACGAGTCATGCTTCTGCATAATGAATCCTTCAAATAAATTCAGTTTATAATAAAAATGTATAAATATACGAATCATCGCATTCACTGTGAAAGTTCTACAGTGTTGCGAACAGTTATATGCCAACAGGTTTTCCCTGAACTTTCTAAACTTTGGAAATTATTACCTTATTGCTTTCCTTATAAACTAAATGGCTTTAAAACTTGCACACTAGTAGTTCCAGGAAAATTTCATGTATGATATGTCTCATGTAACCTTGGTTTAAGCGAATTTGAAAAATTACTATTGTGCATTTACAGTGATCAAACATTTTCAGTGATTGATGCATTCAATATACCAAGGTTCACATACCTATCAGAGAAGAAGAAATTCATCAAGTGAATGAATGTTTTAATATAATATATATTGTGCACCGACTGGTAGTATTCAATCTTTTTAATGGAAAAATGACTAATTGGGTGTTGAATCTAGATAACCAGACTGCTTGCCAAACCTGCTAATTTCAGTGCGTCAAGATATTGTGACCAGGGTAGCAGATTCTTGTTCATTTTCAGGTTTCTGAAATGTTTGCATCGTTTTGTCACCACTCACTGCCCTTTACCATAGCAGTTCAGTTTGAAATGTTTTCAGCTTTGGGTGCACTTGCTGGTACATCTTGAAGTAGCTCTTTGCTATTAAGTGGCCCTTAGTTAGTTCCTTTTCAGCACTGCTTCTGGCTCTCCTCAAACTGACAGTGCAACAAAACATTTTTCTTTTGAACATATTGTTTTTGTATTTGACAAATACGTCAACCTTTCCATGAACACTAACATTTAGATAATTTAATTGTGTTTAGGTATTCTGAAGCAAATGGTTCCGATGCAAAGCTGTTTGCAAGCGCTGAGCACAAAGCTGAAGTATTTCGTGAAAGATATAATATATTGCATCAAAGAACTATGAGGCATAAACTTTTTACTCCACCCATACCAGGTGTGTCTATTTAAATGTATGCATGGCTTGGAAGAAAAAATATTTTGAGTATGTTTTTTTATTTAGTTAGGTTTCAAATGCATCATGATGATGAGAAGCATGTAGCGGTATTTAAGGTGGATCACCGCTCCGACCCTAGTTCATCTGTTATGAATTCCATACGTCATAAAAATTTTCTGGCCAGCGAATATTTTATGGATTGTAGCTCTTGCAAAATCTTACAATGTTTTTTCTTTGCCGATCATGAACCACCACTCAAGTTTCTATATCTGTGGCTTGTTTTTAAGTTAAAATAATATCAACAAGTCATCAAGAATATTTCCAACTTTCTTATGATCAACAACACTTAATTTTGATCATATTTCGATTTTTGCAGTTCAATCCTGATTCAAATCCTTTAGCAACAGGATTTATTAACATAGTCTTAACATATTTCCTGCATGTCATTAGAGGCAACTAAAAGAATGCAAAGAAGTAGTGTTAGATGGTTTTACCATTGACCCAGGGCAGATACCACTCACTGTGAAATTTCGTTTTGTTTAAGATGTTTTTCCATTTAGAGTGCAATTACCGATACTTCATCTTTTATTAGCTCTTTATTATTAAGTGGCTGTTAGTGGGTACCTTTTAGGCACTGCTCCCGACCTTGAATTTCAATATCTTTTATTACAGGTATGGAAGATGAAGCCGCTAAAAAATTCAAGTTAAGAACAGTTGAATATTTACTAGGATGTTCATCGAAAGTTAAAGACATTATTGCACTTGGAATGCTCGCACAATTGAAAGAGGTGATTTTTCACTGCGAATAATGTAATAATAAATTGGTCTTAAGTCAGTAATCCATAAGAAATCGGCCTGTTGTTTTCGTTGCTAAACGGGATAAAATTTACAACCTAAGTTATTTTTTATTTCATTTTTTTTCTGAAAATGTAGGTAGAGTGTTTAGCATTGGTAAGACCTAATTGTTCAGTAAGATTTTTTCAAGTGCTTGTACGATAAATTTTTAACTACCCTATCGGAAATTATTGTCATAACATGTTTTGTTGAGAATGTGTCACTGATGGATCTCGCCGATGAGACGCGGTCCATCTGTGATGCATTCTTGACAAAATTTCTGATTTAGTGCAGGGGTTCTTAAACTGAGGGAGTGCCTCCTTGGAGAGGGGAAAAAGGTTTTCAAGGAGGCCAGAATAATCATGTTATTGTGTGAAAGTGGTTTTTCTTATCTGGTCAATGTGAAAGCAAAATGTCGAAGCAAAATTAGATTGTGAAGCTGATAAGGGATGCTCTTTGTCTCCTTTATGTACATGAAGCTTTTGGTATCCAAAAAACAGTTGTTCTCATTGACAAAATAAAAAATGACTGTTTTGTTTTTATTTGCTCAATATTGAGATGTAGGCGAGGGGTGAATTATGACAATTACCGTCAGGGGGGTCACAGCTCAAAAGGTTCAAGTATCCCTGCTGCTTTAGTTGACTTTGTCGTGGATCATAAAATGTGTTCAGGCAGCTACAGATGTCTTTACTTGAATTTTCAGTTGTCTTAGAATTCTGATCAAAATTAATTTTATTTTCTGATTATTTCTGAATTGATTCATTTTGCAGTGAGTTTATGATATTATACAACCAAATTCGTTTATCTGTAATATCGAAACATTATTTCATTAATATAGTGAATTTTATAGAACGAATGATAACTTGAGTTGTAACTGTTAGGACTTGGCAAGCACCATTATAATATTTGTTAATGAATAACAATTATCCTGCCCTTGAAATAAATATATCAGCCCTTACTGAATCAGAAATTTTTTTCTGTCAAGCATGCGCCACAGATGTACTGTGTCTCATCTACACGATCCATCAGTCACTCATACTTAACAAAAGATGCTTTGACAAAATATTTCTGATGGACAATTTTGTACTTATATTGCTGGACATGCACTTTATGTAAAGTTTAATGGTTTAAACATGATTTTACATTACCCGTTTACGCATTTACAGAGAAAATACTTTCTTGAAGATCTTACTGGAGCTGTTGAGTTGGATTTATCACAAGCTGTAAGTTGACATTTAATAAATTTATTGTATGTATAGGATTGTCATAATTTGATCATTTGGATAAGCTAACTGATAAGGTGTGAAGTTTTTTAAATTTAGAGATGTAAATTTTGTGCTATTGTCCAGGGTAGATACCACTCTTTGCACTCTGCCATAGCAGTCCAGTTTCCTTTGAGATGTTTTCCGCTTAGAGTGAGTTGTTGTTATTACATCTTGTAGTTGCCCTTTGCTATTAAGTGTCCATTGTTGGTTCCTTTTAGGCCATGCTTTCGGCCTTGCTCTAAGTGAATTATTTTATTTCTATGTTGAAAAAAATGGCTAGTTTTTATTAGTATATAGATTAGGGGTCATATTAATCCAAGCCAAATTGAAGTGTTCAAAACAGCAAAAACAGTTTGATGTGAGCTGGAAAAAAATACTTAAATTCCTTTTTGAGTGATGTGTGTGACATTGTTTGTTCAAATCATGCTCTGAATCTAACCTACAATGATAAATATTATCAAATTAACATTTTTAAAGATATTTTTATCCTTCAAGTGTTAATTTCGGTTTCATGCCATAATTGCAGATTTATACAAACTACTACTACTATAATGACATATCTACTTTCGGAAAGATGATTGTATTAATTTGCTCTTCATATTTTGTCAGAAATTTCATTCTGGATTATTTACTGAAAATTGCTTTGTGTTAGCGGAAGGATGGTATGAAGACAATATATTTCATGTTACTGCGTTTGGTTTTCCACCACCGGAATTATCAAAAACTACCAGGTTGGTATTTTCTGTATAAAAAATATTCTCAGGGATATAAATAAGAATTTCTGTACGAGAAGCCCTCAAATATGTCAAGTAATTGTTAAATTAAATCATTAGCATATTTTAAATTTTCAAATACTCTGATATACTCAAAATTTGCTATTTTCACAAAGTTCTTTTAAATTGAGTACAGGCAAGAGTGACGCTATTGTACTCTATATACCGTAGTTTTCACCCAAAGTTCATGTAAAATGAAATGTGTCATACTACTATCTCACTGTGCAAGAGGTGCGATCGATCTATGATAAATGGTGGCAGAATCTTGGTTTTTCTTCGGGTGTCAGAAATATTCATGTCATTTTCTTCGGACTGACAAAAAAGCTTCAAAACCAGGGCGGAAGTAGTGTCTGGAAGTCAAACTATTGGTCTTGATAATGGCAAAAAGCTACTTCAAGATGTAGTACTAGCAACTGCACTCCAGGTGGAAAACATCCCTAATGGACTATTGGAAAAGTGCAATGAGGCATGACATCTGCCCTGGACGATGGGAAAACCATTTACCGCTTTTGAGGCAGATGCCAAGTCCCGCCTTCCTTATTATTTGCTGTATATATATATATATATATATATCAGTATAAGTGATGGCGCTGTTTGACATAGATGGGGAAGTGTAAAGCAGCCTTCTTTGTGACTCTTTCATATGAAAATTTCAATTCTCTGTCTTATTTTTCTAATTTTTTAGAGCGTATTATGGCAATGTCAATTTTTTCGGGGGTAATTCGGAAACATGCTTGAAATCATCAACGAAATTACAACAAATAGAGAAAGAAAATGAAGATGCAATGATTGTTATTTTATCTGACGTTTGGTTCGACCAGGTGTGGATTTTAACATTTTTTGTCACAGAAATCGCGATCCACCAGCAACTTTTTTGACAAATGTTATTTTGTCAAGCATGAGCCACAGATGGGCCATGCCTCTGCGATGCACCCCATCTGTAACTCGTGCTTACTTAGAAATATCTTCCTTGCCCAAAACGCTTTCACTCATTTTAAATGAATTAGTTATCAAAGTATGTGTCACTGATGGATCGTGTCGATGAAACGCAGTCCATCTGTGGTGCATGCTTGATGAAATAAAATTTCTGAAGACATATCACTCTCTTTATTGAATCAAATATTTTCTGCTTACTGCTTCAAAATTCCGATTTGGGCTATGTATGTGAAAAGAACATAATTTATTTATCATAATAACGAAAATAACTTTGTCCCTATCATCACTGCTTACTGAATGATAGAACATGACTAGAAATGGGCCGATACCAAAATTTTCGCCGATACCGATACCACCATCGTAATTTTATTCCGATACCGATACCGAGTACTTTGTTAAATATGTTAAAGGCCTTTTTGTATCCACATACTTATGCCCTTGTTATAGTTGCACCCACGTATGTGTGCGCCTACATTTGTTTGTACCCTTGAACTCTTGCATCCATTTGAGTGCAAGCTTTTATGGATGAAAATCTACTGAATTGTTGCTGCGTTCAAGCATACATGAGTCCAAAGATTGAGTGCAAATGTTCGTGTTACACAACTAACAGGGCACCTCATCGAGGCCAAGGCAAAAATATACATGAAGTTGTCTTACCGATGCGTTGCATTACGTTCGAGTAATAAAATAAAAAAGGCAATACACGCCTGCATTGCTCTGCGTTAATCGTGTTCACATGCATACAAAGCACAAACGCAGAAAAAAAATAAGCGCTCTGCGTTAGCTTTCATAGCAAGCTGTTCTTTTTCATTGGAAAACGTGAGGAGATGCATGCAGAGCAGTGCGCTTGCGTAAAGCAAACCAGGAAAAAACGCAACCTACGCAAACGTGTAGTGCGACCTTAACACCTTTTTCTGCATCAAAAAGGCCATATAGTGAGTGGATTGATGGGTTTTATTTAATAAAACCCAAAGTGTGAATAAAATTGTTCACGCGAGACATGCCCCGTTTTAATTATTTGTCAGAGCAGTGGAATGCGAGGTCTTTCCATTTATTATCAGTAAATAAAGCGTATTTGTACGCTCCGTTGTAAAGATGTACCCGGTATCGGTGATGAAAATTTTCCGATACCAGTACCGATACCGATACTACAGAAATCCCCGATACCGATACATCGGCCCATCTCTAAACATGACCATTCTTATCACCTTAAACAGGAAAGAGTTTTGAAGAAACTTGAAACAATGTTTATAGGTTTTCAAGAAGCAACTCCAACTTGTTTTGTATTTTGCGGAAATTTTATCTCTGAACCTTATGGTGCAAATCATATAACATTGTTAAAAGACTCTTTCAATAATTTTATGAAAATGCTGTTAAACTTTCCAACGTTGTGCCAATCGTAAGTATATGAATTTTCCTTATGTGGTAGTCCTTGCAACTTCAGTATCAATACTCAAGTTGTAGCCTTTTGCATTCTTGGTACAAATACTGTTGGTTATCTCAATTAGTAAATGCGCTAGGAATAAGCTTCGAATTATACATCTCTAGCGTGCTGGGTTCAAAATCTGTCCGGGATGGTTACATGCGAGAGGATTGATAAACATTTCGCCAGGGTACGGTTGCTTATGTAATCTCCACCTGGTATCTGTTCGAAAGGTCGTGGTTCGTTTTATGGTTAAGCTGTATTTCAGCTTTGTAAAATTTATTAAAAATTGCGACTTTGCTATGAAATGGGCGAAATATAGTCAAATATAAGCAATTTATTTTTTGAAACTATAATGTTGAAAGATTCTATATGTATTTTGAATTTCGAATCTTGTAAATCTTGTAAAAGTGACAACATCTCGAATAGAACATAAAAAAAAATGTTTGAAGAGGGAAGACATAGACATAGTTTATTTGTTAGCTTATTTCATATTTAAGTAAGACATTGATAGGGTTTTTAATTTGAACTATGTCAAGAAGTGGTAGTTAGTATTATCTTCGCTCAGGGCAGCTACCACTCACTGCTCTTTATTATAACAGTTCACTCATGTTTGGGTTGTTATATTCCATTTATAAGTACATTTGCTGGTTCTACGTTTTGTAGTAGCTCCTCGATGTTTAAGTGGCAATTGGTTGCTTTCTATTATACGCTATTTCTAACTGTACGTGGTGAACCCCAATAAAAATAAAATTAACAAAAAATTAATATTTTATTTAATCATTCTTAACAAGACTTTTAAATGAGTTAGTTGATGTTTGATGCTTTCACAAGTTTAAAGGAATCTTCTTCAATTTCAGAAGTAAATTTGTTTTTGTTCCGAGTCTTGAAGATGTTGGGCCATCAAAAATATTTCCAAGACCAGCACTACCAAAATGTATCTCAGAAAGTTTCACGAAAAAAATTCCAAATGCGATATTCACTTCTAATCCATGCAGGTAGACGGTTTTATTTTATTTGCAACTTTGTTATATTGATTTTGAAGCTCGCTATAGAATTGCCTAATGATTTACCTTGTCGGTAATTACTATTTATACAAAAGTTTTTTTCAATAGTTTGGAATTTTCAAAATGTCATTTGTCAAAAAACAGCGATTGAAATGTTATGGAGTCCGACCGAGTTGAGAAAGGCACTTGTGACAACCGAGTTATTTGCATCATAAAAAAAGTCTAAAACAGACTCTGCTACTCAGGCACCCGAAGAAAATGGTTTTTCATCAGAAAAATAAATTTGTGAATAGTCAATGTACAAAAAGGTCCAAAATCATCAATACTGCTATGAAATAGAGACACTTAAATCCAACAAGACATTTTAATCTTGCCACAGATATATCATAAGTTCGTGCTCATTTGCTAAATGGATGTCTGACTAGCGGAGTAGTTGGCATTCTGCCAGTCTTAGAGTACTGTAATGTTGGTGTCAAGAACGTCTTTTTATTTTTTTTTATTTCTGATTAAGTTGTACTTCAATTTTTTCCTTATTGCTAACCACCAGCCATTAAAATGTTATTTTGTTTATAGAATACAATATTGTACACAAGAAATTGTAGTTTTTCGTGAAGATATCATCAATAAAATGGTTAAAAGTTCGATAAGATGTCCGACAGAACACATACCAAGCCATGTCAGTTTGTATTTATATTTTTTTGTATAATTGAACAAGTTTAATTTAGATATAGGGTAGTTTACATTTGATGATTTTCTGAACCATGAATTTGGACTAATGTACTTTATATGAGTGAGTTTTATGTAGTTTTAAATTTTTATTTAAATTATTCAATTGTTTTAAAATTTGAATCTGGTTTGGATATTGTTTTTAATCTGCTCTGACCACTGATTCCATCTAAATAACAGATGTTTGTTTATTATTACAATTTATCCTTATTATCAAAATCGATGAAAATTTTTGCTACAAATTCACCAATTGTGGTATTAACAAAACTGCAAGAGGTACTATACTCTTAATTCACACTTATCTGTAAACGCACAAATTCATTTTATCGAAATTGAAATTTTTTGTTTGCTTGAGAAAACATTGTAATATTTAACAAGTTATCATGTTTTTCATTTCATGACCAATACCTTCAATTTTATTTTTCAGTTTGTAAAGACGATTGTTGCACAAGCTCATCTTTCTCCACTACCTCTGTATATGAACCCAATATATTGGCAACATGATCAAGCATTGAGATTATATCCATTACCCGACTTGGTAATCATTGCAGATCATGCTTCGGAAATATTTCAAGAAACTGTAGAACTTGATTGTACTATTGCAAACCCAGTATGTATTTAATTTTGTTTGGTAATCTATGCTCAAGAATAATATAATTTGTGAAAAGGTATAAATTTTCTCAAGATGCCTCTCTCCAGTATATCATGGAACGAATTGCCTCAAAATCATACTCTTCGAAATAGAAGTATTTGTCGTTTTGGTGTGTTAAGTTTTAAATTTGACAAATGTCTTTTTTAAGTTGATACACCCAAAAATATTATTACTACAAATAGGAAGGTAGCAAAATCCAGGCAAAATATTGGAATTTTTTGTTAGAACTAGGAGATAGAGCCCTTAATTATCCTGCCACTTAGAAAAGCATTTTTGACTGTTATGGATATGTATGCTTTTTCCAGGGTTCATTCTCTTGTTGCGACTATACTTTCAAAGTTTATTATCCATCAACAAAATCAATAGAAGACAGCAAGATTGAAGATTGATTTTATTCTTATCATGTTTAATTAAGTTTTTCTACTCATTCCATTATTCCAATAAATATTTTACTCGTGCTGAGCGATTATGCAGAGGTGTATGGAAGCAAAGTAGGGTTGGATTTGAGTGGATTTGTTTCCGGGTCGAGAATCCAGAGTGTGCTTTCATGATGAAACATTTCCTTAATCCTTTTTTTAAAGTGGAGGTTTCTGGTCAGCCTTAAAAGGGTGAGTCCGATATTAAGCGATGAGTTTCCTGTGTATTACATCTTTTGAAGCATGTGTATGAATTTGTTCTGAATGTTAAAGTTCTATAAAAAGTGAAGTTAGTAGTGCCTGCCTAATATAGTGGCAGAATGGATTACGATATATGTCGAGTTATGTTGAGGTTTTGCAAAATTTATAGATTTGTTAACTTTATATACTTATGTGGGCCGTAATGAAACCGGCGATAGCTGCCGATGAAACATGTGATGCAGGTTTTTAAACCCCAGCAAAGTATGGTCGAGATCAATGAACGAAAAGCGATGCACGTGGGGTATACCAGGCAAGGCACTGTAACCCACAGCAGTGGAGAGAGACTCCAGACAATGACTTGAGTAACCTTTTTCATTGACTTGAGTCTAGTAGTCTTCAATGAAGCGAGCACTGAAACATCTCTTGCAATGCGGGGTAAGTACTTCAATCAACTCATCCCCTTACAAATTAAATAATGTATTCAACATTCGGCGCAATTGTTCACTACCAGCCTGCATATAATATCAACAGTGGATAACATTCCTGGCCAAATTTCTTGTTGTCCATATCACAGAAAAGTATCAGAATCTTACTTGTTTGAAGTCTTGCATCTAAACCCAACAATTTGAATAGACTACAAATATTAGCATAAATTCAAGTAGCTCTAATCGAATAGATTCAAATTGCTGGATGAACCACTCAAATAAGCAATTACTTGTTCTAATATTACGAACAAAGAACCAGCAGGTATTTATTTCAACACTGAAAAAATGCACAAGATCACAGTAATCAGCAAGTTAGCAAGAAAAAGTCAAAGTGACAAGAATAAATAAATCACATTAAGAGGCAGGAGATACAATAACATTCAAAGATACATTGTCACATCGAACAACTTCATCTACATCTGGAAATATTTGATGAATCAACAAATCCAACAAATGATAAAATAAATGTCTATTAATATTAGGGTTCTGTAACGACAACAAGATATCTTTCACACCATCTTTGTATCTTTTTTCATTAACAATAAATTGCACTGCATCAGGTAAAGCACTTTCCAGAATTTGTTGAGCTTTATCAAATGTTTTCTTTTTGACTTCTTCAGACGCACTAACCCAAGTTATTCTTTCTTCATCACTTGAATCCCATTCACCATCGGGCCATAAAGCATCGTGGAGTTTGCCTAAAAGTTTCGTCCAACTTTCTTTTGTAGTTAATTCATTGATTTCATTCGTCAAAAATGCTTGAACATACTTTGTTAATGAAATCAACACCAGGCTATGTATACCAGGATTTACATTCCATACTTCAGGTAAGAACTCAAGCACCAAGCGAGCAGATAATGTATCGGAGTTCATATCTGAAAATGACACTGACCCAGCATCGCAGCCATCACCAGTTCCTCTTCGATTTATATTCTGTGTCGATCCTTCAACAGAATCCGGGTGGATCGCATCAATTTCATCTTCATGTTTCCATTTCGAAGAGAATATGTTTCTTTGTGCCTGTAAAAAGTAATATGTAATAAAGATGAAGGTAAATAACATGTGGGGTGCAGATTAAGATCCAAATGCACACTTGCATGTTTTTTTAAGTTTGTGGAATTTTAATAATATAGAATAAACGTAGAACGTGTACGGACACGCATGATTTAGTGGACAATAGGATATTCCAACTCAAACAAGACTTTCCTTTAGTTCTCAAATCAAACTATTCTCAGATCAAAAAAAAACTTGAATCCTGTTTTGTTTTGTGAGAATTCTGAGAGAAAGTTGTTAGTGTCTCATGAAAGGCATAACAGAATATTCGAAAGTAATCAGGTTGGATATTATAAATTTTGCATTGAAATAACTTTTTGGTTTAAGGTGCAGAACTACATCTACACAGCCATTAAGATAATAGATTTCGAGATTGGGTCTCGGGAATTCATCAACCTACCTCAAAACTTGCAAACTGCCGCTTTGCTGTGCTGCTTATGTTTTCATGATTGTAATGCTTTGAAGATCCAAACACCTTATTTTTAAATTTGGCCACTGCTCCAACATTTGCAACATCATTGCTTGGAAATACTGTGTTTGGTTCAGACTCTATTCTCTGTCTGATGTTGGGTGCCTGTGATTAAAAAATTCAATTACATAGGAAGTAGAATAGGTAGTTTTCAGACATAAATTTGTCAGTACAAAAAAGCACCATTGTAGAGAGAGGTTGATAAGTGTGTTCTGTAGCATCGCAGATTTGAGATCTCAAGCTCGAGACCCAGAAAGTCGTTCATCCATGCCTTACACTCAACCCAGGGTGTGGCAACTTTGGCAGGGCTGAACCATAAATATCATATATTTCATAAAACACTAACCTCGTTCGTTTATAAGTGACTGCTTGTTCAGTTTGACCTACTCGAATGAGTGGCTATAAAAAAGCAGTTTCTTACACATGGCACACACACAGATGTGTAAGAACTTCTCTAAAAGTCACATTTTTTATACCTCGTGTCTGAATGCAGGATCATCATTTGAAGATGGAATTGTTCCAGAAAATTTCATTGATGTACTTCCAATCAAATCCCTGAATGCTGTTTTAAGCATTTTGTCAATTCTGAAAATGGAAAAAAATGAATATTACAAGAAGACCACAAGAAGGTTTTAATCCAATACCGGTAAACAACGGTAATTCTGAGTCAGAGATCTTAGATTGGAATATGTTCTGATTTGTGCTTGACAAAAACACCTGATTGGGTAACAGCAAGTAGGAATGGTCAAATCCGAATAATAGCAAATAGAAGATTGCAAAATTCTGATAAAAGGTAATGTTGTTTTTCTATAATTTATAAATTGATTCATTTTGCAGTGCAATCATGATCTACGCCAAATTCGACATAAATCATAACTTTACTGAAAAATCAGCAAAATATGGTCAAATATCCATCAGCAATTACGTTATCTGAAATGTTGAAAAATGATTCAGTTTATATGCGGAATTTGAATAATAATGAAACGAATGAACTATAGTTTAATATTTGACAATCATGCAGTGCGAGCTGCATGATTGTCAAATAATTCAAGTTTTAATTTCTGCAATAACAATAAGGGACAAAAAATCTAGAATACCTCGGCATTGATTCAGATTTGCGTACATATGCAATACGAGGATCCATCTCAAATGCTAAAAATTCACGTAATTCTTTGCAATGACTGATGAATGGAATGGAACAGATCTGCAACAAAGTACGAGAATTATTGAAACAGTGAGACATAATAATTATTCAACATTATTCTTATAGATGACATCATATTAAGTTCTTCCACAAACACTGCACATTTATAAATTATGTATTGCTACATCTTGCGATATCAAAATCAATAACAAACGTAAGAGTTATCAGCTGGTAGTGGGGATACCGTTCTTAGTATCAAGATTCAAATAGATTCGACCACAGGTCCGATTTGAACCTTAATTCTCGTGCTGCAAAATGAGTTAAAGATTGAAAATTTCATAGGGAATTTCGCAATGTGAAGATTTGTGCCTTTGGTATAAAAAGAAACAAAAAAAGGAAAAAAACCTCAATAATACTAAAATAATATAGTCAGACGGGCCGACAAAAGAACGTTACTCAAGCTGGGGTAAGAAAAACTGCCCCCTAAGCTGTGGTATTAAAAGCGGCGATAACTAAATATAATTTTGACGAATACCATTCAATCCAATCATTAAAAAGAAAAGCTTGGCGGCAGTGAAAAATCTATGACTAAAAAGGTATGAAATATTTCTTTAACTTTCCTCTCAGAAAATATCCTGGGACACTCACAGGAAGTAACTTTGATGCGGGGTAGTGGTATGATAAGCTATGAAATAAAAAAAAACAGAACCATTCAGATGGTACTAGTTTTCAAGTTATAGAACATTTTTTTACCCCAATAGGAATTTAACTGTTTGGGGTAGAGCCCGACCAATAATATTGGCCAACCAAATTACACATACAGGTCAATGCAATTCTTCTAAAATGATACTTTTTTGTTCAAATGACAAACATGCACAATATTTTCTGCTTCTATCTGGAGAAATCCACAGTAAAGTTATTTGCGTGACATAATAAAATTTTATTCCACCCTTCCTTCTCAAAAATTGTATAGTAGTGCATTTCTTAAGCAATAGACATCTTCTTTCATGATTTTCAATTTATTGCATTTCTTTGGGAGGTATTTCAACGAGTTTCATGTGAGATAAATCATCAGTATTGGTTGCAAAGAAGCAATATCAATCGGCTTCTAGTTTTGGGGTAAAAAGGCCTGTTATTTTACCCCAATTCAATATTTTTCAACAATACTCGTATCAAAAATAGGAAATATGATGACAAGAGCCCTCAGATATTGATTTGCAACAAAAATTTTGGCAATTTATAGGAATGCTGATAATTTCACTAAGATGCATTAATTGCATTAATCATGACAGTCAAACATAGACCAAACCTCCTATATTTGGAAACGCTATAGCTGAAAACTTTCTGTAGTATGTTTACTGAATTAATTTGGGTATATTGTTGTTTTATATTGGAATTCTTATTTAAATCGATAGATTTAAAAATCTGAATAAAAAAATATATATTTATGCATGATTTAATTGCAATAATTTTTTTACCCCAAGAAAATTTTTTTATACCCCTTTGGTGGCGTGAAAAAATCCTAAAAATTTTGTTAAAAAATTTTCAATAATTTTTTTTTCTCGGGGTTAATCAAAACTATATGCTGTTGCCACCTAGAGGTTTGATAGATATTCAAACCACAACATCACATACTAACGTCCAATGAGTTTTACTAAAATACTAAAAATTAAATTTCTGAAATTTGTCTTTATTTCGTTGGGTGACTATATTGAGAAAAAGAATATCTGTGCAAAATATTAGCAACAGCAAAATCACCTCTCTCAGATAAGCTTGTAAAAATTTCCGTCTTTGTTCTATATATTCTTTATCCATATTTCCAAATGGAACGGGGAACATTCTCGATGGACCCTTAATGTCTCCTATTAAATTCTTAGCTACCATGTTTTGGGAAAGTCGTTCTTGGAGAAGAAGAAACTCACGAAACCTCCTTTGAACCTGCAAACCAAACATTACAACAAATTACAAAATTACAGGAGTTACAGAGTAATAAACATTCCCCAACAATAGTGAAATAAATTATATCCAGGATAAAATATATACAGCTTTAAATTATCTATAATTTGATGTTTCACCTCAAATACCATATTTTGCTTTTTCATGTAAAACTGATTATGAATATAAACAAACTGACAGAATGTCAGCTACTCAGAACCATATTCCATCAGAAGAAAATTGACAATATTTCACAATATATTCCTTGCTAGTAGAGAAAAATGTTGGATGACAAACAGACTGTAGAAAAAGGTTCAACATCATCAATACCGCTATAAAATAGCGGCCATCCAAAGAAAATGGAATGCACATTCCAGACATCCAAAGATGAACAAGATTTCGTTACCCAATGACGCATACTGGCAGAATGTAAGCTACCAATCAGGAGCCTAACGAAAATCGCTCACATTAACATAATATTTTCCAAGATTAAAACAAACTTGCTGGAAAATTGATATACCAGTATATCCCCTTTCTAAATACCAATCGGAATAAATTTTTACAAAATTTTAATTTATCTATGGTTGTGATCTTGACGTTTGTGCCTGCCTGATAGTCACCAAGTTGAGAAACGTTGCTCTACAAATATTCCTACATTCAGTTTCGAACCTGATGTTTCTTGATCCTAAAAAGCTGATTTTGATTTCTGTTTTCCTTTGCATCATCGTTATTATCAGCAGTTTCCAGACTGGTGTTAGGAATGTTGATAGCAGTTGTTTGTTGCAGATATGGAATCAATTCTCTTGTTTTATAAGTTATTTTGTATAGGGTATACTTTCTTTTTGCATCAAAATTTTCTTTCATTTCAATAGCTTCAGGAATGCGAATGCGTCGAAAAAGATTATCCTGAGGTATTCTGAAAGATTAACAAAGCATACTTTGATTCAACTAACAGGATCTTTCAAAATGTTACATATTAAAAGCTTGAATTGGTTTCAGGCATGTTCCTAGAATGTTTATTAAATCTTACATTTAAATCTTGTAATAAGAGAAAAATCGGGGGCTCGGTGCCAAAATTTTACTGAATAGATCTAACATTTCTACAATATGATAAATTTACAGCATGAAATTTCAGAAGCATATCCACCTCTATTTGTCAATATACTAAAATGTCAAACAACAAGAGAGCAGTGAGCTCCCATCTTCTTTTCCCAATCATACAATGAACATTGGCAAGCAAAACTTAATTTCATGATTTTACTAAAGGCTTAACAGACAGTAATATCTTGAGTCATTTAAAAAACTCTCCAGCATATTACATAAAACAAACCTGTCATTAGCTAATGATATTATATGTTTTTTTACTGAGGAAGCATCTTGGTCAATGTTACTCCATTCGGGTGCGAAATGCATTTCTGATGACAACAGAGGCAGTGGAATGTCTTCTAATCTGGGTGAAATCTGTTGCAAATCATCAGAATCTGCAGAAAATTGTGACGCCATAGAAGTAGTTGAAGCTCTTGACGTACTCAGGTGATTTTCACTGACAACTAATGCGGGCGATGGCGAACCATCTCTGGATAAATTGTCAGTTTGATCAGATAGATTTCTTACATGACCAACGGTTGTATTATTATTAAATCCACTTGAAGAACTGCTTATTTCAGCATCAGTTAATTGAATATCATTCATGTCATCGCCATTATGATCACCTACTTGATCAATTTCGTTTGTGAGTGATTTAACCTCAGACTCTTCCAATATTTTAATCAAAGTGTTATAAATCCACAGAGGATCTGACATGAGATTCACTAAAGAGTTAAGAACGTTTTGAGCGATTAGTTCCCTGACAAGGAATAAAGGTGTTCCAGATAGATTATAATCTTCGGGTAGAAGTCCTTTTAATACCAGAATAACGATTCCACGTAAATGTTCCATCTCAGAATCAGGTAAATGTTCTAGAATAGGATGACTGTTTTTTTCTATGTATGATAAAATTAAAAGTTGATCTAGCCTTTTCTCATCATCTTCATGATTTCTGAAATTGAAACAAGATAGTTTAGTTTAAACTGTGTTCGAAATTCACTATACAAAATAATGATACATATTAACGAGATTTCTGATATTTCACCACATTTTGCAGAAAAGTCGTTATTTACGTCAAGTTAGTCAATGTATCTCATGTTTTGTCCATTTTGCATCAAATGATTACTATCAGATTTTACATATTATGATTTCACTGCAAAGAAAAGGAATTTAGGATTACCAAAAAAAAATGAAACTGCTTCCAATCAGTATTCAACAATACCTGCCGATTTGGATAAAGCAATTTTCAATTAATAAAAGTAAGGATATTAACAGATATTTATTAGGTATAATAATATACCAATAATAATGTGGCATAGATAAATGAATCATCAGCACCATACCGGTACACGTTTCAAAACAATGAAAGCTAAATTATATTGACAAGATTAACATAACTTCCGTCATTAAACAGATATTGAACTGCCTTTGTTGAGTAAAAGCATTGAACACACACTTAATAATGAATAAAATTCAACATCGATGACTAAACAAACAAATTTCTTAAGAGATGTCACACCCAGTAGGTTTGCTCACTACGACAAACCCTTGAATACAATGTAACCAGAAGACATCAAATCTATTAAAGCAGTGATCGGGGAAAACCCAAACTATAATAAAAAGCATTCCATCATGGTTTGCTTTGTAATATAACATAGTATAGTGAGACCTAGCAGAATGTTGTTTTTCCTTGACTGTCCAAAACGTTCTCCTCATTTTTTTGGGATAGACCAAAAAGCTTCAAAATCATCAACACTTCTATTTCATAGCAGTATTGATGATTTTGAAGCTTTGTACAGTTTGGTTGCTACCATACACTAAAATAAAAAGAATATTAATTTTCTAGTGAGGGACATCTCACAAAATATTGCTCATTAGCAAAATTTTTATCTGATGGACTCTGATGGACATTTTCTTCGGGTGTCTGTGTAGCCTATGCCTATATGATGTTGGGTGAATTTTGTTCATCATTTTTCTGTTACTTAAAATGAGGAAATGAATTCAAGCAGTGGATAGTAATTGTTTTATTGTTCTAATACATTAATTCTTGGGACTTTTTGGCGATAGTGTTAGATTCTAATTTGAAATCATATAAAGTTGAAAAAAAATGTAATAGCTGTAATTGATAGTTAGTTTAAAAACAGAAAAACCAGGATTTGAACACTGGTGCACATTACAGGGTGACAGAATCTCGTTTTTCATCAGGTGCCCGAAATGTTCATTAGAATTTTCTTTGAACGGATAAAAAGCTTTAAAACCATCATCAAAATGTCAGCTACCCAAACACCCAAAGAAAATGGCCGATAACATAAGGATTATCTATACATAAAATATTATCCTGTGATACATCGCCCAGAAAAATGCTACCTACAACTGTTTTGTTATAATAACATGAATGTTCTGTTAAAAAGTTCAACATTATCAATGCTGCTATACAATAGCAGTGTGGAATGAAATAGGATATTTTTGAATCCCCAGAAAAATACGTCGGAATAAAAGACACCAGAACAAAAAAAAAGGGTCAGTCAACTTAGAACTGAAAAAGTGAGTAATAATTCATCTCAATCAAGAACAAAATAGTTGTTAGAATATACTAACCCCGTAAAAGATTTTGTCTTGATTTCATTCGAAGCTTTTTTGTATGTAACATAATGTTTCAGGAATACTGTTAAAATATTTGATAGCAATACTTCTTTGTTAGTTGAGGCAACCCTTGATCTTGCTCCTTTCAATAAATATTCGAATATTTCGAACGCTTCTTGTACAAATGTTACATCATCAGTAACCGTGTTATACCATGACAAGATAAAATCCCTCACGATGTGACCTTGAAATACAATAAATAATATAATATATATATATATATATATATTATGTAAATGTAACTTCCTTATCCAATTTATCAAAACTCACAAAGCATAACAATACACATAACATCAGTGAACAATAATACATTTAATTGGAAGAACATTGAAGCTTATTGAATTTTATTATTATTATTATTTATTGTGTTAAATATGAACCATAGATAAAATCCCGCTTAGCTGCATGATTTACCAACGACTAACTAGACACACTTTCACAAAAAATTCTGATAACCTACCTGTCAATTCTCTCAATTTTTTAGTTATTTGATCATCATGCTCGGGTATTACAATTTCCTGTTCTTCATCTTGGTCGGATGAATCAGATTTACTATTTGATGATATCCAGTTAAACAATCCATCAGTTGGTACCATATATCCGCTCATGAACATGGCATACAGTGATAACAGTGAGCAAAAGCAGAAAATAATGAGATTCAAGATGAAAGGAGTTCCTGACATCTGATACATTGCTGCCACCATCCCACATATGAATAATCCGATAGAGAAGGGCTCCATTTAAATAGGGTTTTCTGCAAATTAAGATAGAAGCATATTATATTTCGTCAGATCTTAAAATTGACTCAAAATGAAATTATCCATAAGTGATAACTAGAAAATGCTAAGAAGAATTTTCTATTTTATTTTATTTTTTAAGGTTTTTTCGAATTATTTGCTATGGCCTGTCCGTGAACCTACCGGGGGGCCTTATATCCAACAACGATAATCTTTTTCGAACATAATTCACCAACTGCACACAGCAAAATTTATATTGAATTTTACTTTGCAGTTTGACTCCCTCGTGGGTTGTACGGCCAAGGCACAGTGACAATACATCTGTAGCTCATGCAGTAAAAAATAAAAAATACTGCACAACATTTGGTCATAAACCAAATATCGTTGTTTGATAATATCCCAATAAATATTTTTATTCTGTCAAGCATGAACTACAGATGGACTGGACTGTGCCTCACCGCCGCAATCCATCTGAGGCTCATACTTAACTATTTTAAACTAAGACATTGGATAGCGAAATAGAGTATGCCAAATGATACTTTACATTAATCACAATAATCGCAACATTTGACAAATCTGAAAAAGTAACTAGAATTTGTTATTCAAGTCAAAACTTCTATTGTATTAAACAACATTCAGTTCAATTCCTCACCTTACTGCTGTTGTTCTACTGTTCATACAAAAATGCATCAAAGTCTTTATCTTCTATTTTTTCTTCCAAACATGTCTCTAGTGCTTTACTCAAATGTACAGCGAGAATGTGCTTACACTTGAAAACAAGAATTAAATCACATGACTATGATATGACGCTATGGAATACAAGTATGGAATTAAAATTATTCCAGCATTGGCCATATATGAACTGTGACCTGATATATGCAATCCACCTTCATTCTATGCTTGAAAAAGCATTTCATTATATCCAAGCGTTGCATTTTATTACCTCTATTAATTTTACTAGGTCAGAAAGTTTTGTGCAATGTATTTTTTAGAGCACAAGTCACTGACATAGGTAACTGGCTAAGCATAGATCATCTGCGACTCTTTGTTTTAAAATAAACAAAATCTTCGTTTTATTTACCATAATCAGATCTCCTCTTTTTATGACACCAAAAGCGAACGACGGACATGGACAGAATTGTAAAGATGTAAGGCAGTAATACGTTTTTCCCGAACTTCCAGAAATCTATGTTATAATAAAAAGTTGAAAGAAAAATAGATAATATGACAATCGGGTAATACTAAAAATTTGGTAAGTGCAAGCATTAGAACAGATAGATCTAACATATTTCCTGCATGTCTTAAGAAGCGACTTGACAGAAAACGAAAATGTGGTAGATGGTTTTACCATTGCCCAGGGCAGATACCACTCACTACATTTAACCATGGGCAGCGCAGTACCATTCGGAATGTTTTCCACTTATTGCTTAGAGTGAATTCCAATGATTAAAGAAGTAGCCAATTACAAAAAAGACCTGTACACCAAAATATATTGATCAATTTTCCCTAAAACCCTTCAACAGAACCGTGAACTTAATTCAATACAAACTACAGCATATCAAAACCTTTTTTTATATGAATAAAAAAAGTTGAATGATTCATATCATACACTACGGTAATTGAATTATGAACAATCATTTCTACCAACGACCAACACAATTTATTAGGTCAATAATCCATACAGGAAGTTGTTGATACATAATATAAAATGAAATTGATATTATTATTCATCAGTCAGAAATATTACGCTTCAACCAAGTATGGGTCATTGCAACGTTTTAATTTAAGTGTTCGGACCACAAAAAAACTTCAAAACCATCAAAACTGCTATCTCATAGTAGTGTAGTTGATTTGAAGCTTTTTTGTACAGTTTGATTGCCACCCCTTAACCAAAGAGACATTTTAATCTTCTAGCAAGAAAATATTCATGAAATTATGCCGATTCACTAAAGTTTCTTCTGATGGAATACCTTTTTTTATACAAGTTTGCTCTGAGCAAGACTGAAAGTAGTCCCTAAAAAACCTCAAAAATTTCGAAGAGCTACTAAAAGATGAAGTGCCAGCAACTGCCCTCTTGAGTAGAGAACATCCCATACAAAACTAAACCATATAGAAGGGGTATCCTAGATAATGATTAAACCATCCACTTCTTTGTTCGAGTTGCCCATCACAACATACTGAATAATACGTTAAGACTATTCTAAAGAACGAATATCTTTTTTTCGGTTTCGGTTCTTCAGATGTCTGAGAAGCAGAGTAACTGAGATTATGCAAGCCTGGGTCATTGATGACCACGTCGACAGGTGATGTCAAATGTTCAATGAGGTAAGGGCATTCTTATACATAACTGTACCTTGAATAATTCTCTTCCACTCGGCGTTGTAAGTTTGGTAACAGAATTTCTATCAACAAGATCAAACGCAGACAGAAGCGGTTGTCCAAAGACACAGTTTAAGCTAAAAAATTTACGCATAGGTTGTAGAACAAGATATTGCATCTTAAGAATAGTCTCAACCATAATCATGAAGCAATTGAAATGAATGATGCCATCGAATACGTTTGTTGAACATTTCAATTGTTTTGTTCAGATGTTATCAAATCAATTCAATGATAATGCACAGCTGTATTAATTTTGACTACCAAAATCCGTTCATTCAACTCCTTATATTACAGAACATTTGGAATAAAGTATGATGTTAATATCTCGTAAATTTTGTGTCGATTGGAAGTTGTTTGTCCAACCTACATCAATTCTATTCTGCCAATATCTCTATAAATATCTTTTTTTTAAGTTTTAGATTTTAATTAAACAGGACAATGTGCCAAATTCTTGGCAGAAACCACTCACTGCACTTTCCCCCGCTGGGTCAGTTCCATTAGGATGTTTTCTGCTTAGAGTGCAGTTGCTGCCATCTTACAGTAGCACTTTTCTATTTTAGTGGCCCTGAGGTCTTTACTTTCAAGCACTGCTTCTGACCTTGCTTGGAGTGAATTTCAATTAAAAAAAACTTGATCATGGATTTCCATTGTGCCAATAATGCAGAGAAACAACATTTTCAATTACCATACACTTCCAAGTTACTTTTATTTTTCAAATTGATCAAAATTTTCGAAATATACTCGTCTCAGCATACAGAATCGAAAAAAATTACACTAAATTATATTTTACCAAGTATATGCCACTCAACAGAACAATATTTCCAACAAGGTAATATTGATATTTAATATACCGTATTTCGCCGCCGATAAGTCGCTACTTTTTTCCAAAAGTTTTCTTTCTGAGACTTTTACAGTGCTGCGACCAATTTATTGTTTTTTTCCCGATCCACAGCGAATTGTGGAGCGTTTCATATTAGGTATATAAAAGCTATATATAGATGACGCGGCCAGCGCATGTACTTTCAAAATACCGTACGTCAAATTGTAGGGAAATTTGAATTAAATTGGTAATAGACTGCACCCAAATTTACCGTGTGCCTAGCACATGCTCTATCTTTTTTGCTTTCCAGCATTAGTGAATTTTCATTGGTACTGGTCATATATGCGTTTTAATTTGATGATTATATCATTCATTGCAAAACGGCACAATAGGAAATGTATGTGGTTTGCAATCGACGCCACCCTCTCAATTAACGAAACAAGGAATTTAAACTTAGCAAGTTCGACGCGAATTACTTTGACGTTTTGACAATGACGCAATCGACGCCACCCTCTAAATTAACGAAACAAGGAATTTAAACTTAGCAAATTCGACGCGAATTACTTTGACGTTTTGACAATGACGCAATCGACGCCACCCTCTAAATTAACTCTAAGTTCGACGCGAATTACTTTGACGTTTTGACAATGACGTAATCGACGCCACCCTCTAAATGAACGAAACAAGGAATTTAAACTTAGCAAATTCGACGCGAATTACTCTGACGTTTTGATAATGACGTAATCGACACCACCCTTTAATCAACAGAATCAATCAAGTTCAACAATTGTACACACACAACTGTATTTTCACAAAATGCACAATTGTATTTACACACTGTGTGTGTGATAATGTTTTGCACTATTGTAGAAACAGCTTCCGTTAAGTATGTTATCGTTATGTTCACGACATGACGTCTTAGTAGGCAATGTATTAAAATGCAAAATGTGTATATCGGTAAACAATAATTACAACTACAAGAAATGGCGAAATTAAATCAGAACCCTTCAAATTCTTCGTCTTCTGGTTTTGACAATGACACAATCGACGCCACCTCTAAATTAACGAAACAAGGAATTTAAACTTAGCAAATTCGACGCGAATTACTTTGACGTTTTGGCAATGACGCAATCGACGCCACCCTCTAAATTAACTCTAAGTTCGACGCGAATTACTCTGACGTTTTGATAATGACGTAATCGACACCACCCTTTAATCAACATAATCAATCAAGTTCCACAATTGTACACACACAATTGTATTTTCACACTGTGTCTGTGATAATGTTTTGCACTATTGTAGAAACTGCTTCCGTTAAGTATGTTATCGTTATGTTCACGACATGACGTCTTAGTAGGCAATGTATTAAAATGCAAAATGTGTATATCAGTAAACAATAATTACAACTACAAGAAATGGCGGAATAAAATCAGAACCCTTCAAATTCTTCATCTTCTGGTTTTGACAATGACACAATCGACGCCACCTCTAAATTAACGAAACAAGGAATTTAAACCTAGCAAGTTCGACGCGAATTACTTTGACGTTTTGACAATGACGCAATCGACGCCACCTCTAAATTAACAAAACAATGAATTTAAACCTAGCAAGTTCGACGCGAATTACTCTGACGTTTTGATAATGACGCACAATGGTAGGTAGGTGTTTTGAGCAGATTAGGTATATAAAAGTTATATATAGATGACACGGCCAGCGCATGTACTTTCAAGATATGTTAAATTGTAGAGAGATTTGAATTAAATTGATAATAGACTGCACCCAAATTTACCGTGTATGCTCGATCTTTTTGCTTGCAGACATTAGTGAATTTTCATTGGTACATACATGTCATACATCGTCATACGTGCGATTTAATTTGATGACGATCCGATCATGTGTGATCATCAATCGGAACGGCCAGTATTATATCATTCATTGCAAAAGGGCGCGAAAGGGAATGTATGTAGTTCGCAATCGACGCCAGCCTCTAAATTAACAAAACAAGGAATTTAAACTTAGCAAGTTCGAGAATTACTTTGACGTTTTGACAATGACGCAATCGACGCCAGCCTCTAAATTAACCAAACAAGGAATTTAAACTTAGCAAGTTGACCAGAATTACTTTGACGTTTTGACGATGACGCAATCGACGCCAGCCTTTAAATTAACGAAACAAGGAAAAATCTACAATTGTGACATCGAAATATGTATATTTTGGTATTAAAAGCCTGATGTAATAAATTATTTTATCGCCAATAATATATTGTTTTGAATACCCCTTAAGGAATTAAAACTCGGAAGGTTCGGCGCGAATTACTTTGACATTTTGACAATGACGCAATCGACGGCACACTTTAATCAACAAAATCAATCAATCAAGAAAGTTCCACAATTGTACATTTTCACACTGTTTCTGTGATAATGGTTTGTACTATTGTAGAAACTGCTCCCGTTAATTATGTTTTGTTTATGTTCACTAAACCATTCACTAGGCATTCTGGGCTCACTTGTTCCCATGCTTCAACAATCCACCGCGACACTTTGAAGGGAGAAAAACGATGTTTTACGGACATCGGCCGAAAGACGTTGCACACCTGGCCGAAACGACATTGCACACCTGGCCTAACGACATTGCACACCTGCACACCTGGCCGAAACGACATTGCGCACCTGGACAAAAACAATACTGCGTTCCATGCGTCTGAGTTAATGAATTACTGTACGTTATTACTTTAGCGTTTGATGAGGTTTGATAAGTGTTTTTGAGGAGTGGTTCACCGACGCTTTGCGACTATTACGGCGCTGCGTCATGTCTGTGTGCAAAATAGCAAAATTTTAGAAAAATGACCCTTTGCGACCATTACCACGGAGGTGCTTATACGCCGCAAAATACGGTACCCATTTCCGCAGACTCGCCTATTTATAAGTTAACACATATTATAATAAAAAAAAATATAGAAATTGCTGTAAGCAAATGCAAATTCTTAAACTTCAAAAAGTATAATAAAAATATAGTACTCACGCTGACATTAGCTCATCAGATACTGAAAGAACAAAATAGTAAATTATTGATCAGTTTTCTCCAGGTAAGATGATGAAATAAAAAATAAATAAGTAAATTATTGATCAATTTTCTTAAAATATACTATAAATACTACATAGAAAAGCAACGTGACAACGATCAATCAAAAACAAAAATTTTTTTTTGATGATGGCCCAATCAAAAAAAACTCTTCATATCTTTCTGTGCCCAATCTGCAACATCTTCTGTTAAGCATATTGTGACACTGATGGACTGTGTCGATGAGACGCGGTCCATCTGTAGCGCATGCTTAACAAAATAGAATTGCTGATTGGGCACAGCAAATTGCACCTTATCGGCACAACAAATCAGTGTCGCATGATAATCACAAGATAATAGATTGAAATTGACAAACATGATTTGATAAATTACCTGAGTCATTTTCTCTTTTCGATTGTCCAACTTGTGCGAAAAGTTTTCTAGTTGTTTCATCAATAATGTAGTTCATAAAGTGGCAAAATTGTTGACAAACAAAACAAGTAACTACTGGATATACAGATCATTAGCATTAAACTATAAAAATAAGAAAATATTTCTATACAATTGCAATAAAATGAGACCATTATCAATATCAATTAGTTGTGTGGCAAAGGGGGGAATCTGGATAGAAATGGGGACTTGGAACAGGATGCTCAAATCAAATACTAAATTGATCAAATGATCTCAAACACAATTTAGAAAGCTTTACATATCCGATTTAGACAGTCATATAAGAAATGTGCTTAACAGATTAATAACACAGCTACAATATCGTCAATATCTACAATATACTTTGGAAAAGAATTTTACTTTTTTTACAAACATTATTGAACAAGTTTGAAAATTATTCCTGCATTGCTGTTATATCGAACTGTGATTTTTAAAGTATACGAAACAAGGTATTCAATTTGAACAAAAATAACACAGGATACCTACACCGTTTCCTCATCTACCCTGTCAGGAATTTTATTTTGTCAAGCATGAGCCACAGATAGACTGCGCCTTGGCGGCGCAATCCATCAGTGTCACAGACTTAACAAAACATGGTTGGTCAATATCCTTCCGACTGGGTATTCAGTATCTCATACTAACAGAATCAAATTTGGATGTGATAAATTGCCTAATAAATGAATTTATATGAATTTTTTTGGCAGATCGACCCATTAAGATTTAAAAAGTTTCATTTTTATATTCTATTTCAAATTTTTCTGAAAATGGCAACCCTAGTCATAACGTGACAACATTAACAAAAACTATTGTTATAAAAATTGCATAATTTCATACAGTTAGGAGTAAGCAGTAAGGTAGAATATGAAAATGTAGCAATCAATATAGAAAGGTAATATTTTTAATATTTACTGCAGTAAAAATATAAATTGTGCAAAATAGAAACACAACAATAATATCAAATCAAAGTAGCAGAAGAAAGCTGGGAATGGATGCACATGGAAATAAAATGATCTTTAATAGTCCATGACCCATGATCCATTAACTGACCCAACCTTTAATTACAGTAAAAATGAAGAATTTAAGGGAAATTTTTATACACATTTATGTGGTATGCTATAAAAAGTTTACACTTTCTTCTATTTGCTGTGTTCTAGATTTCGGATTTCAGAATATATGAATACTTCGCAAAAAGTTTGTTCAATGCATTTTATCAAAAATATTCACTTCCCCGAATGAATCTCTGCTAAATGCATTTTTGTTGGTGATGCTAGGAAAATAAATCTTTGGGTTGTGGCATGAAAAAAATGATAAAGAGAGCATATGACATTAACAATTAATATAGCGAGCTACGTAGGACTTCAGTTTGGGATGAGGTAGATGAACATTTGTTTACTACACACAAGTACTAGCACCTTGGTATCGTGGCAAATTAATATCAGATTGTACACAAGACTACAAAATAATTTATACAAGCACCGAAGAAATTATACATACTAATGCAGTAGCCTTGATGTAGATCTGATGAGAAGACATGGAGAGAACTGTCAGCCTTTAAGTGAATCAGGTAACAGTGTATTGCAATGACTCACATAAAAACATAAATGTTTTTGCAAACCACGAGTCCCACCAGATAGAGATAACCTGCATCTAAAATTGTGCAGTGTAAACTTATAAAGTTATTTTGGGCGAGTATTCTAACACCATTTTCTAGATAACGGAGATTGTGGGAAATATATGAAACGATCTGACAGAAAATATAAAATGTCTGCACAACTTGTGCACTTCATTAATCTCAAATTCATATATTCTGTACCGGTGTGGTAGAATATTGATATACTTCAGATTTTGGAAGTGTTCATGAAATTTTCTTCGGATGGACAAAAAACTTCAGAACCATCAGCATTGCTATTTTATAGAAGTATTGATAAACCTTTTTTTGTACAGTTTGGTTGCTACCAGACACTTGAAGATTTGAATCTTCTACACAGACTTCCATGAAATATTGCCCATTCGGTAAATTTCATCTGATGGAACCAATTTTCTTCGGGTGCCTGAGAAGCAGAGTAACTGGTATTCAGTACAGCCACCCTACCCTGTTCTGTACATGGTACATAAAAAAATATAAAAGTTAAGAAGTACTCATCAGTAACGGGTTCGAGTCTGTGGCAGCAAGATGGGTTGACCTGAGTTAATATACAAATATTCCGCATTATATTATATTTTGTTTCTCAATTATCCTTAGCTTTTGTATTGAGCAACAAAGTTCTGATGATAAATTTTATGTTGTGAAATCAGACACAAATCCTGAGTTTATAGTATAACACAAAATTTTACGCTCGAACAACACAACAATAATGATCAAAAAAATCCTGACAAATAAAATAAAAGTTGATCATTACAATATGTCCACTACTTCTGGTCAACACAAGGCAGGAAAGATGTCCATGATTTACTTTTAGGCATGTTGTGCTTCCTGAGCGAAAGCCAGAATTTGTCTGTATATTCAGTATCTTCATCAGGGGCATTAGCATCATCATTGTCATTAGGAATACTTGTTGACGATCTCATTTTGGTTTGCGGTCGAAACCTGTCATCAACAAATGCTTCATTTTCGTATGAAGTACTTTGAAGTAAATCTGTAACATGTAAAGCTCGCTTCACAGAATGAAGTGAAGCTAATGAAACTCTTACTTCAGTGGACAGTTCACTTATATCAGCCGTAAGAAAATTAAACATAGTAGAAAAATCATAATGAAGTTGCAATGCACCCTGCAATGTGAACCGAATTTTTGTCCTTGCAATATGTGCAAGACAGGCATCAAATACTGCATTAACAATTGGTGTCATACCAGCTAATTGTGATTGAGAGTCCATTTTTGATACTGCTTTGCCTGCAACTTTAAATAATTTATTTATAAGATCTTGAACATAGTCATTTTCCTCTTCATTGTTGATTCTATTCTTTTGCAACCACACTTTTTGAGGAGGAAAGAGTTTTAATATTATAGCTGAGGCAACTAGTTTAGTTTCTTCACTAAGTTGCAGCATACAAGAACCACTCATAACTTGCATATTCGTAATAATTGAGTCAACATTATGCAGATGACGAGTTGCTATAATTAAAGCCGCTGAATTTTGATTTCTCTTTGTTTCCACATGATTATGCAAAGATTCAACTAATCTCAAACAATCTAAACCAATGTTGGTAAGCTCTCGAAGATCACACAAACACATGGTTAACAAGGGTGCAAGATTCTGTGAGGAAAAGAATTCCTGAATCTTTCTTCTTATCCACCAGAAACCAGCCGTTAGTATAGCTTCTACTCTTGGCAAAGCATTTTGAACAACAATATCAGTTTGAGGGTAGAATTCTAAAATATACATTAAGGGTTGAATAGAGGCTAAACAGTATTGAGAAGACAAACTGATGTCAGTGTCAGGAAGTGTTTGTATAGAAAGTTTATCAAACTGTGGAGAACACTTCCCCAGCATTTCTGAGAGCATGTTATCTGAACAGGATAATGCAGCATTCACAACAATCTCTGCTGAAGTTGAAGATAATGCATTGTGCAAACTATCTTCCATTACATTCAAATGACCTATATTTACAATGACAGCCTGAAGTAAAATTATTCCAATGTCACTCACGGCTTCAAATATTTCCTGAGATTCGGCCATCATGATTGAAGTTGATCGTTTCACTGAACGTGATAGTGAGAAAAAATTTGAAAGAGAATTGATTAGATATTCTGAATAGTAAGTTGTGATGGCTTTCATTGCATCATTATTCCATGAGTCTCTCCAAACTACACTTTTAGATTCATTGTGACGTACAAACGATGCTGTGCTCCTGTTCTCTGAACTTGCAACAGACATTGTGTCATCTGATAGGTGCGATTCAAAATTATGACTTCTACGCAAAATTTTTGTTTTCCCACTGACAGCTGATATAAATAATGATACTACATCATGGTGATTAGCAAACAATTTCACCAGCACAGAGCAGTATCTGCCAGTTTGTTCCATATCTATATCTGGAACACCAATGCCAGCTACTCGTTTAATAACCCTAAAAAACGATGATTTATGATTTTTTGGTGGCTGGACTGGTCTGACTTCGATCTTGGAAGCCTCTTCCCACAAAAATCCACTATTGAAGCCTCTGTGAATGTGCTTGGAATGCTTTGTCAGTGAAAAAGAAGTTTCAGATATCCTGCAACTCTTTAGAATATTTGCAAGACACAGACCAACTTTGAACATAAATTCTTCAGATAAAACATCCAATATACCATTAACAGAAAGTGCATAAATTACGTTTGGTCGTAGAGTGTGGTTCATTTCCGTGAATCCATGCTTATAGAAATCATTTGGGGCACCAGAGGCTTGATTATTACTAGTTGACATGAACTGTTCTCCACAATAACAGAGAAAATCAGCACTGTTGCTATCACAATTTTTAAGGTAGGCTGCAGCATGTTGATTGTATACTTCAAACAACTTGCAGAACTTTTTATTTTCACTGCAACAAAATAAATCACTGATATCGTATGATTCATCATCATAATGAGATGATGCAAGCATGCCAAGATTGCATAGACGGGCTTCAATCAACCATCTTACATGAAGCAGCATTCGGCCCTGGTATTCAAATACCCTTTTTCTAGATTTTAAAGTTGTGTATGCTGATGCTTTTCCGAAGCCTGTTTGTGACAACCACAATTTCTCTGCTTCATCACATGATTTCACACATGATCGTAGTTCCGCATAAACCTTACCTAATTTTGGCAATTTTTTTAACTTAGATTTAGGATTACTGGACAAATTGTCAGAGTCACTGTTCACGGAACTTGAATTCATCCTATCAGTATGATCAAGTGTGGCATTCATTTTATGCAAAAACTGTTTCTCACGTTTTAAAGCATTTTGCAATTTCAATATAAACTCATTAATGAAGACATAACAATTGTTCTGAATATCTAATAATTCTAGCTCTTTCGAATTTTTCTGATACATCAAAATTGAATTCAGAATTGCTGGTTTGAGGGATAACAATTCTCTTCTCCCACTTTTTTCTGAATTTTCACTTTGAGACACAATGCTGTTAGGTAAATATCCAGAAATTGTGACTGATGCCTTCTGTTTTTGTACTATAGACCAGTTCCTTATTGTAGAGCAAGTTAACTCCCTCAGCATATCATTTTCCCTAATTCTTGTTTTCAACAAAGAATGGGAATTTATACCAACACCTGTGCTCGCTTTGTTTCCATTTGTTACAGTCTCCACTAGTTCTGTCCAACTTGCACATGGTGGAGATCTCACATCATCAGAAGATAGAGCAAAATTTTCAAAATCATCCATTTTGATCATACGTCATTATCAGCATTTGACAAATAACTGTTGATGATAAATAACTATTTCCATTATATTTATGTAATAACGTAGTACGGTATGTAGCAAATCTGCAAAAAAGCGAATTGAAGAAATTAGCACGCATTATTCATGAACACACTACAAAAACATTAGGTGACATAAATAAAGAACTTCACTATGATCCCACCAATAAATCATGTTGTGATAAAAAATCAAATTTAATATATAATAACATTTCATACTGTGGATTGAGGGAAGCACCAAAAATTCATGATCATTCAATTGTAATATACAGTAAGACAATTACTTCCGGAACATATAATAGTCACATAATTTGAAACTTTATTGAAGCATTACCAAGATATTAAAAAAGATGGGGATTGATAAATTACATTTGGTCGAGCAAGTTAAGAGTCGTCTGCGTCCAGATATTCTAATATATATGTTATTCAAGAGCAAAATGGGCTAGAAAGGGTAATTAGGAATTTCTGGAATATTAGAGATGAACTCTCCATGAACAGTAAGTAATACAGTAACACGAAGGTACAAGAGTATTACTTCTGGCTGGTACATTAAGCTATTTATGGGATTATTCAAATATTCGCAAATATAGGGCATAATAATCGGCATATTTGTATCGTTGAAATATTTTAATAAATTCTCCTATGATCATTTTTTTATAACCACTTCTTAGAGTGGATCACCCTGTCCAAGGTCCTTTACCGGCAGACACTGGAGATGGACATGGTTAACAGAACCATTATAATTTGGGCATCTTTTACTGTATGACAAAGTTAGAATGAAATGATGAAAATTAGCTTATTTGTGATCCGGAATTTCCTTGACTTTACATTTTGACTAGAGGTTACAATAATTTTCAGTTATCAAGTTTACTACAAATGTGGAAGAAATAGTGAAAAATTTGTTTTCAAAGACTAGTATGGATCTTGTTCTCATCCATCAATGCAAGTTCCTTGATCGTTGTTCAAAATATACCAGCCAAAAAAAAATAAGACTTCGTTATTCTTGATTTTCAAAGATTTCTATGAGTATCCTCCACCTTAGAAAATTTATCCTTACTCAAAATACACTAGTCAAACGAAAGAACATTTTTTTTACAAAATAAATCATTGAACCATGAAAATCTCATAACTTTCAAGAACAAATTTTTTAGGAATAGCATGTAAAATTATAGAAGTAGGATGTCTAAAATTTTTACTTTAGTTATCGCTTTGGCCAATTTGTAAATATTGACATAGATTTAGATTTTGCTGCGAAATTAACCTTTCTTCAGGTGTTTGAGGCATCGGTATCATTTTCTTTGGTTAGCCAAAATAGCAGTGTTGATGATTCTGAGCTTTTTGTACAGTTGTACAGTACAGTTATTGAAAAATTATTCAAATCTCATTCTAATAGGTGATTCAATATAGATACATTGTCTCTAGTAAATTTTTTCTGAATGAAATATTTACTTCGGTCTCTTGGTCCAGCTGTTGGCATTCTGTCAAACAAATGTTTTCGAATATGAAAAACCTTCTAAATTTACTCAGCCTTTCTAACATTGTGCAGGAATTGGTATTTGGAAGAAAAAAATTGGCAAAAAGCACTAAGGGGCACACTATAAGATTACCAATTCAAAATTGTGGTATTTCGGAATGACTTTTATACAAGGCTTTCACTATATATACCGTCAGTAAAATTTGTTCTAGATGCATATGGGCCATTAATGAATCACAATGACGAAGTTTGACAAAAGAATCTCTCATTAGTTATCGAACAGAAATTATGCATAAAACTTGTTGGGAGTGAAATATGACATATTGTACATGAGTAATTGCAAACACTGACGGTGATATTTTATAACAAAAAAATTTTCCGTGAGCCTAATGAGAAATTTTATTATATCAAGCATGAGCCACGAATGGATCGTGCCTCGACAGTGCCTTCCACCAGTGGCCCTTGCGTGATAAAACTTTTCAAAAAAAAAAGCTTTTCGACTGTGAATATATTTCATAAATCATATTTAAATACATTTACTCCTCGATTGTCTAATTACAGTAATTAGAAAGAAATTACCTAATTAGTTGATAAAATGAAAAGTAAGTTGAGATAATAAATTAGATAAGAAAAGTGCATTAAAAGCAATGATTTTCACAGTTAAATATTACTCTGGAAAATACCAAAATTAATCATTATTAATCAATAATTAAGCATTCCAAAAAATTGGAATTGTACAAGGTTGTACACATTTCGCAAATATTTATAGCAAGGCAATATAATAACAAGGCCTCAGATGTTTAGAGGAAGAACTTTCAATAACATTTGATTTGAACAAATGATATATTGACAAATATTTTTTTGACTGAACTAAGCAGGTTCTACAACATCAAGACTCACTAAATCTTCCTTTTTCATGAATGTACAAGCAGACATCACAGTGATGAGTTTATGCTTGGGAGATGGTTTCGATTCATATACCATGTTAGGTGGAGTAACAAAAAGTCCACTTGAGCGATTAGACTGCACTGCAAATTTACCATTCTTTTGATTAGGTACAAATGAGGGGATCGAACCAGACCCTCTTGCATTGATATAGTTGAAACCAGATAATGAACTGGTATCACATTGCTTATCAGTTTTTGGAATAATAGAGGATTCTATTAACCATTGATCTTGGACCTCATCATATAAAAGAAGCTTTTCTCCATCCAGCATCTTGATTAGAACATACAGATTCTCACTCTCAGATACAAATGCACATGTTTGCGTGACATCAAACACAGGTAAATTTTTGATACTTGACCATGTACCAGATGATATACGATATACCATTGCTTGGTGATTATTTAATCCGACAACGTAAATCATATCATTCATTGATGCGACAGAAGTACAACAATCTATACCATCGACAGGAGGTATATCCTTCCAAGTACGACTACATAAATCGTATTTTTTAGCACCATCAATTCCAAATGCAAAAATATAATAGCGAACGATAGCTACAGAAAAATTTCGCAATCCACATCCAACAAAGTTGCATTGCCATTTGTCTTGCAAGCAGTTATAGTATGACAAGGAATTTGTGCCCACGAAATAAATGTAATCTTCTGATGCTGTTATTCTTATTTCCTCTTCCAATATATTACAAACATCTATCCCAGTTCTTCTCACCCATCTGGTGCCACTTCCCAGATAGAATATTGCATTCTCTGTTATAGCACACAATTTACTATTAACACAAAAAATTTCTAGTATCTTTTCATCCTCAATTTCAGGAAGTGAGTACCATGTTTTTGACAGCGATTTGAAAAGGCGAAGATCCTCATTTGGCAATAAAACAGCAACATACTCAATACAATTATCTGGGGTGGAATCAGCGGAATTAGTGATAACTTTGACAGACTCTGCACAGTTACGTACAGTTGGACTAGTCATCAAACAGTTTGAATATGGAATTTTATTAAACTGAATAGTTTTCAAAAGGCGCGGAAGCAACTTATTCCTTTCTGATCTGAAAGTCACCCATTTTATAACAGCATCCCACTTGAACCTTTCTGAGGAAAGGTACTCAATATCCAATGAACCTTCGAAAAGTTGAAGAATGTCATCTTCGCTCAATAGAAGGTAGTCAAGCGGAATAAATATTTGGTCCAAATGTTCAGTCATAAACCGAATGAAAATGGAATCTACTCTAATTGCAATATCATCAGAAATACCAGCAAGTTTTCTTAAAGTAAAACAATTGTTCGAATTTAATCTCAAATTAAGTTTTGAAAAATCTGAAAATATACGATAAACAAGCTTTTGCATACACGTTTCTGAAGATACTATCAATGAATCTCTCCTAATATTCTCTAGCATTTCATCACTTGGAAATTCATTGAAGTTAAGCACTTTGACAAGTTCTTCAATAAAGCAAGCTCTTTTAGTTTTATGTCTGCACCAAGCTAACACAACACGAAGAGAAAAAGTATCACTTTTGCTATAATTGGTGATCAGATCAATAACGCATTCAGCAGACAAATTCAAGAATCCATTTGTTTTTGCAATGGCTTCAAAATTATTAGTGAAATTCTCCCTGAGAACTTCTTTGGCATTTTTATTGGGAAACATTTGCAGTAATTGCATCATTTCGATAGAATTCTCCGGAGTTTTAGCGAGAACCATGATATATGAATAGCAGCAACGGATCAAGTGCTTCAATTGCATTACATTTGCTGCATGCAACACACCTTTCAGACTTTTCATTGCCAGATTTAATTCTCCAGAGTACATAAAGTCAATACAAAACTTCACAGAATCCGCATCAACATTCCTCATCTCGAAAGTTTTTTCTTTGGTGTCCTTCATTTTCTCAAGAACATCCTGAAAGTAATCTGAGCACGCTGCTAATATAGTGCGATGCACACCAAAGCATTCATTCTCAACCTTCACAAAAAAATCCAGCATCACACCTCTTCTTCGCATGTCTTGAAATCCTTGCATAATGGTCATAGCTCTATCTATTCTGTGTTGCCGAATCTTGAAACGACCATTTGACATTTTAGTCTGAAAACCCTTCTCATCATCAAGCGAAGCTTCTCCCAAAACAGACGATCCTGTGATAATTTTTATGAGCTTTCCATGAATTTCGGATTTCTCTTTGTTTTTGTTGAGTTTGACTGATCGGTTTTTCAAACGACTTCGGATCATAGTTTGTTAACCATGAGTTAAAAATGAGCTAGTAAAATGCTAGGAACAGTTATCATTAATTTAGAAAGACCAAAACTACACAAGAGCATTGAGATTGGAAGCAGATGTCCAATTTTTAACAATCATTTTAGTTAGAAGACTATGAGCTAGACACTGTACCCAAGGCCGTCAGACCAGTTCCTACACAGGAGAATATCAAATTTGTCCTGCAATTTGTACCGTACTTATTGTTTGCCAAAACATGCTTTGGCTGAAAGATGGACAAACATGAAAAATAGTGGGATTTTTAGGAGCCATTCATGACAAATTTTTATCCAAGATGAAAAGATAGCACAATAAGGTCGAGTAGCGGTCAATTCGTACCAGTATTAATCTCGATTATTAAGAGAGATCAGTCAATTAGCCTGAAAAAATCACCGTTGGTCAATTCATACCCTTGCCGAAGCTTCGCAGAAACTTACCTGTTAATTTTGGCGCAGTAGTGCAGCAAGAGGATAAAAAGAATTCGCGAAAATAGTCACGCTGCTTAAAACCCGGTAAATTTTGTAATCTGTGGCACAAAGTAAAATTCGCAGAAAAAGCCACAAAAAACGTGATAGTCATTCAATCGTTAATAGGAGCTTGGAACCTCGTCTCTTCCCAATTCGAAATATAGTGTCCTGCTCCTCCGGGTTAGGATTAGATTTTATTTTATCCTACAAGATAAATCAGCTATCACAGAATTTTCGCGGTAAATGCATTGCAAATGTTGGCCGCAGTGGCGTGATAAAATCGAGAACAGCTTCCAAACGTAACACCTAATGAATGACGTGGATTCGAACCCTAATGAAGTATTTCAAGATCGATGAACAGAAAAAGCTTCAATGAGTCATACATGAGGTGTGCCACTGGGCGAGGCACTGTAACTCACAGCATTGGGATTATGCTCGATATTTTCACCGGTTCCTTGTATGTTCCACATGGGAAGTAATGCCAAGATGCAAGAAAAATCTCGTTACCAGATATAATTGTAAACACTGTTAATTGCATACTGTGAAATAAGGTTCATTCAAATTGAACATATGTGCTATTTTTTCGGGCATGAATTGACCCTACAAAAACATACTCAGCACTGGTACGAATTGACTGGCAATCAATATGGTCAATGGCTTATAATAAGTACATTTAGCTGTAGTACAATACAGCTTAATCATAAGGCGAACCACGGCTTCTCGTACACAGTTGCAGATAACTAGTTCCGAACCAGGGTGATCAGGTGACGGTTTTTTTGACTTATCATATTTCTCATTTTTCCTGTGCATGGACCTGGTTGGTGGATGAAGCAGTAAGCAGTTCTTACGTGAACCAGCGTGCACCGGCGAGGCGCCAAACAGACCTCTCGCATATAATTATCATCCCCATAGGATCCCTCATACTGCATATGCAGTATGACACAAACATTACCACGCCTGAAAATTGCTTTATCTAAACAGCAAACTTTAAACACTGCAGAACAGTAAAGAGAGGTCGAAGTGGAAATCTATGTTTTCAAATTCAAGTAATTTACTTTTTTTATGGCATCTATAAGGATTTCTGATAAGAGCGTTATTTTTATACTGGGGTATATTGCTCAGCGTTATGAGACTGGAATTCGTCCGCAATGTGGTGAATTGAAGAAGTTGTAAAATATGATAAGTCAAGTTCAGAAGATTAAAAATATTTTAATTTCAGAAAAGTCAAAGCACGAAAAGGACTAACTTAATATTGAGCTTTAATATTTTTTTTTATCAAAGTCGCCGAATTTGCCGGTTCCATACTGCGTAAACCTTATTATTATCGGGTTCCTGTAATTACCGAAACAACCCAATCGGGCCTTGTTTTATGCAGGTACAGACCCACAGCGATAACTTACCTGAAAGGACCTACCGGTACCGTACACAAGTATATAGGATAGAATAAGATTTCATTTTCATCAAGCTGAGAATACAGCCTAATCATACAGCATATGACGAACCACTACAGGCAGACACCAGTCCCCAACTGGGGTGAAGGTTTTTGTCTTGTCATATTTCTCTTTTTTCTGTGGACCTGGGTTGGCTGTTGGCTGTTACGGGTACGGTAGGAAGCCGGTACGATATGGTAACTTACTCAATGTACTTGGTACGGTACGGTAAGCAGTACCGGTAGTACTTTCGCAACACTTGTTCTTCTCAAATGTCGGGTTTCATAACGGGGCGCTGATAATATCAATTGTATCTATCAAAGAATGTAAAATTTTAAATGATTAAAAGCGGCGCAGGTAAGGTAATAAAAATGCAACTGCTAAGATTAAAAGCGTCGGTAGTGGTGTAAAACTTAAGAAAAAGGCTTATATATGACGTCTTGATCTGAATGGGGCCCAATTAAAATCGACAAGATAAGCAGCATTCATAATACTAAAAATAACGGTGTTATAACGGGGGGGGTGGGGGCACATTTTTTCCAACATGCAAAAACAGGCTTTTCAAATTTAAGCTTAGGGTGCTGGGCTAGGGGGAAAATGTATCTGCGAGGGGAAGCCCGCTGAAGGGCTACGAAATATACAATAAGGGGAATATTGCGCATAAAAATTTAAATTAAAAAACGCCCCCTGACCAACTATGGGGTTAAGGGGCGCGTCGGGGGATAAACATCAGGGAGGCGTCGGAGGCTAGGGGGAAGCGTCGGGGGATAAGAGAAAGCGTCGGGGGGTAGGAAAAAATAAATAGCTAAGGGAAAGCGTCAACGGCTAAGGGAAAGCGTCGGAGGCTAAGGGAAAGCGTCGTAGACTAGTGGGAAAGCGTCGGGGTAAAGAATAAATGGATTAATCGCTTAATTTCGTACTGGTACGAAGCGGTCGAGGTACGGAAAAAATAAGGGGAAGCGTCGGAGTCTAAGGGAAAGTGTCGGGGCCTAACAGGAAGCGTCAGAGGCTAGGGGAAGCGTTGGGGGCTAAAGTTTACCTTAGGTGGCTTAGGGAAGCTTCGAGGACTAAAGCGAAGCGTCGTGGTATTAGAAGAAGCGTAGTGAGTTAAAGAAAATCGTCAAGAGATAAGGGGAAGCGTCGGGAGCTAAAAAAAGGCTTAGAGGGATGAGGGGGATACGTGTTTCTTTGCATTCCTCGATGTCATCTTTGGGTGACCGAATACAAAAAAATTATTACCCGATATCAGATTTTTAAAATACTCGATTTGCAGCTAGAAAGGTTGAAGCACATTTTCTAAGGCTTATTAACCCGTTAGTGGATGGGTTCAACCGGTTTATCCCAATATTAAACCTGCACTAGGCAGGGTTGGAAGCAGCATGTGGAAGGAATCTACTAAATACCACTGATTATGCTACGAACCAAATAAAATGAAAAAGAAGCAATTGTAGCACAGGCGAAAACATCCCGTCCTTCCCAATTGAAACGCTATAATTGCGTAGTGTCAACGGTTTCCACCGGGGATGCGAACTGAGTAGGTAAATTTCTAAATAGTTCTAGTTCAAGCTCAGAGGTCAAAAAGAGTTCGAGTTCATGCATTTTCTTCATAGTTTTAAATGAAAATAAAACAAACCTCACATGTTTTTTGACACTTATGCAAATAAACCTCGATAAATATAAATCTATAACGGGGTATATGTGTGGCATATTTATGTTCCATGTTATGGATTAATTCACTCACCCATTGTATTCATAATCCTACACTGGTGGCATATAATAGTGTCAATTTTATTGCGGTTTTTATTTAGCGTAAATTTGAATTAATTTTCTTGATATGAGAATTGTGACGGTAAACTTTGCAGTGTGTTAGCTATGAATGGATTATTTAAATATAACGCACATTCGTAACTGCAAGCTGCTGGTAACTCTGTTCGGGATACATCCAGTCACCCCGATATATAGGGGTGCAATCTAAGCTTCACTTATTAATGGATAAAAATGTACTTGCTCTTATACACTTTCTGTGTTCATCCAAGTTAACCTTAGGCGGGATATTTTAATTTCTTATAGTCAGACATGAATACAACATGAACATTTCAACTTGTTTTTGAACTATCATAGCAGGTGTTGACTGCTTCTAAGAAAACTTTTTTCTAATTTTGTTGATTATGCGTTGGACGCATGGTGCTCGAACCTGATAAATTGAATGCCAAATTGTCCTAGTGGTCATGGTTATGGCCATGGTTGCTACCTATATGTCGGCCTCCTAAACACGAAGTGACTTTTATTAGGGAACCTGAATGATCAGCTTCTGGAAATTCATAACGATATAAAAAGAAAACAACAATAAAATGAGCATACATACGTAAAATTCACATCTAAAACAAAAATTTATACCACCAAGAGAGGTGAAAATTTAGTAAGAGAAAGTAAAGATGTAGAGAATGTAGGTTTAGAGATGTAGAGTTGGCGTTTTATTTA
This sequence comes from Styela plicata, assembly GCA_963675895.2. Taxonomy (NCBI): domain Eukaryota; kingdom Metazoa; phylum Chordata; class Ascidiacea; order Stolidobranchia; family Styelidae; genus Styela; species Styela plicata. The sequence continues at coordinate 4,468,555 of OZ023138.1, forward strand.
ATTAAAAAATAGTTATTGACAGGTTGAACAATGTTTGAATTCAATATATTTAGTTACACAATGAATAGCTTTTGCGCCTTATAATTAATAAAATGTGGCATCGTTTGCCTTACCTTAGTTGTGTTAGTCTTCGGCATCTTTGGGCGTTTTATAAAAAAAAAGTTTTTGGATTGATAATCGCTTTTTACAAATATATCCTGGCGCGTTTACCGCTTTTTGCAGCGATGTTTTTTTTTAAAGTATGATTCGATTGAATCATCTTTCAACTTTTCATTATCAACGTAAAATCTATTCAACAAAAACTATTTGTTTGTATCTGTCACTCTCGATTAATTTGGTTCAAAAAGATAATTTACTGATATTGCCACCGACGGACAAGTAATTGATCAGAAAAAATTGTGCATGATTAAAATATCAATTTAAGCAATTTCTTTAAGTAATTGATAAGCCGAATTTTAACGCCATTAAAAAGAAGAGAGAAAATACATGAAATGGTTTTCGGAGAGGAAGAAAATTTTAAAATTCTTCCACTGTAAAATAAACATTATAATGGCAAGAAATAAAAACGCTGCCTGATTTATAAAAAATCTGACATCTAAGCAATATAATTTCTTAGTTTTTATCAGCGACGTCTTCAGTTTTATAAAGTTGATTGCTCACTTTTTTGAATAATGTTTTTTTATCGACTTTTAGTGTTGTACATTTTTTAAAGACAGTCTTTCACCTTGCATAGAACGTTTTTAGAAATCGTATTGATGCAGTCCGACAGGCAAGTTCGTTGTTGCATTTTTCCCACGTCCGCCCTTGTTGTTAATTTTGATACGATCTTCTGTTCAAAGTAAAATCGTCGTCTTGTCTTCTTTGTCTTTGCACAACATCGATTCTTTAATTGAGGTTGAACACGGTGGATGAAAAAATACGAACACAGATTAATGTTAGCAATGGCCCTTATACGCTTTTAAATATAATCGTGAAAAACGTTACTTAACTGTTATTTGAAATTTTGTCCCGTGCTTCAACGATATGGCAATCTTCCACTTCAAATCAGAAGGCACTATTCTTCCTAGGGTTTACCAGTTATAGGGCTTATACAATATCTTAACCCCGAAGGGTCAAGACAGAAGAACGAGATAGCCTCCGACACTTTCCCTTAGCCTCCGACGCTTCCCCTTAGCCTCCGAAGCTTCCCCTTAATTCTCGGCGCTTTCCCTTAGCCCTCGACGCTTTCCCTTGGCCCCGACGCTTTCCTTTAGCCTTCTACGCTTTCCCTTAGCCCCCGACGCTTTCCCTTAGCTTCCGACGCTTTCCCTTAGCCTCCGACGCTTTCCCTTAGCCCCCGACGCTTTCACTTAACCTCCGACGCTTCCCTTTAGCCTCCGACGCTTCCCCTTAGCACCCGACGCCTCCGACGACATTTTAGTACTTCCCGGTAAGCAGTACTTACGTGAACCACCATGCACCAGAAGGTGCCCAGCAGACTGCAGACCTCTGCATATATATTCATTATCCCTCACAGGATTTGAACCAGAGTCAGAGTCAGAACGATCAGACTGTCAGAGATGCCTAGCTCGAAGTGTATTCCAACGCTTCACCATACCGACCGAGCTAACCGGGAACTGCTATGTGCTCCGATGACCAAGGGTGGCAGTACGGTACGGTACGAAATTTTTATCGTACTTCGAACCAGCAAAATAATTTCGTACCGAACTTCGTACCTACCTTTCGAAAATTTCCCGTACCGTGCGATATTATTTTATTCCTACATCGTACCGAACTTCGTACCAGAACGATATTAAGTTCGATTAATATTTTTCATTTATCGTACCAAATTTCGTACTAGTACGAAAACAGGTACGATTCGCTGGGCAGCAATTTCGTACCCCACCAACTACCAATAACCAAATCAGCCTTATTCTTAAGATCTGGCCACCGCAAGAAAAGTTACCAACATCTTACATCAAAGTGATGCAGTTTTATGCTATCTGGTTTAAAATCCAGCACAGTAAAACATGGACATAACTGAGCATATGTCACCCCAATATCACATTGCGCATAATAAGAGAATGGTAGACCGGTGGTGATAAATTGTGGTGGGATGAGCACAGTTTTTGCGAAAAAATCTGACATGAAGCAAAATTTAGCATATTAGCAGCATTGTGTCGTCACAAGAAATTCTCTCTCGACAAAAGAATGTTCGTTGTGAACCACACATGAGTTTTGGTGCGGTCTCATTCGAAGGCATGGTTATAAGAACATTATCATTGTACATTTGTGCATCTGGTATTTCTGGTGCAATTTACGTTCTCTTCACATTATTGAATAGCGCTATTTATTTTTTAATACCAGGCAGACGTATTCCCGACATGCCTCGTTGTCTATATCGTGACTTGGCTGTTTTGTTTTACAAAATATATCTTCTAATTAAGATGTGCATCATCTAACACTCAACTCCAAACAGCCTAAATATATCTATATATTCTGATGTTTCTGCTCTGATAATATACTTCTGCGTGTCAGAGTACAAACAAAACGTAATAGCGGTGGTTACTGGTTAACTTAGTTGGTAGGGGTGCATAGTTGGTAAGGGGGAGAAAATTTTTAATTCAATTTTCATAAAATTTTTGCGCAACTGCATTGCGCAATATTTTTCCCTGATTAATTTTGTATATTTCATAGCATTTAGCACTTAAAATGAGAATTTTTATTCAAATTTTACAAAAATTTTAGCGGGCTTCCGGCGCTTAGGTACATTTTCCAGTCTGGTAATGTTTATTTCACTCTTAAAACATGTATTTTTGTTTCGTTCTCAATAAAATTATGCGCGCCTCCGGCAGTCTAATCTTTTTGTTAATTTGAAAGCCTATGTTTGCGTGTTGGAAAAAATGTTCCCCCCCAAATTTTTTTTCTGGATCCGCCACGGTAGTTGGCATATTCGGGCAGTGCTTCCTACGCCTTTGTCAATTTGAAATAAAAACCGGTCAAAGCACATCGGCGATGCTAACGATAAATTCAGAAACTCCACCGTGATTTTTAGTATTATGAATGCTGCTTATCTTGTCGATTTTAGAAAAATGCATTCAGAATAAAACGTCACAAATCGGCGGCCTATATGTATTTTCACGCAATCACAAAGTTTTACGCCACTTCAGTAAAACCGATATACGACATAGCTCATCTAATCAGCTCAAGTAAATCAGTTGCATGTTTTATTACCGACATAGATGTTAAATGAAATTATTTTCCTGAATTAATTTGAGAAGAATAAAGTGTAATGCGAAGGTACGAAAAATAGTACGGTACGAAATAAATACCGAACTTCGTACCGTACCGTACTACCAGCGTTGCCGATAACCCATTTAGTTTGTGTTTAGCGCAACTAAAATCCCGTGGCTTAGTCTGTACCGTACAGTACTCAGCAAGGGGGCGCTTGAAAAAAAACGGAATCAAAATTATAGTAATCCCAACTATTTCTCGCGGCTGTACCGGAAAAATTCAAAAAATGTAATACCGGAAAGGACCGAAAAGTTCCCAGAGAGAGATAAGCTTTATTCATCAACCAGAAAACGACTTATTTTAACAATATTTAAAAAATAGTAAATATATAATTTTTCGATATAGATTGGAAGGCGGCGATACGACCGTCTCGGCCATCGAAAGTCAGTCACAACGCAAATGGACGCTTTGCATAATATAATTTATAGGGTTACACAACAATTAATCAACAATGATAAAACTGCTTTTGGGCTGGATATTAGTCAAGTCCGAGTTGAATAAATAAAAAAGGAAGGCCTATTTACGAGTGGTTGGCCATTCATAAGATGGATGGACGGGGCAGTGGGATTTAAGGATATTTTTATGATACGAATCGTTGCGACAATAAAAAGTCCTTGAAAGAGGAGAGGTGGGTACTATATTGTCCCGAGATAACTTAAGGTACCAACATAGAAGATTAAGATGTAGATTTGACATTTAAATAAAACTGTGGATAGATAGAAACTATAAATTAATAACAAAGGAGACATGAGGGGTAAGAATAAACACTGGAAACAGATTCCGCATCGTGGAATTCAGCATCCTGATATTCTTCAAGAAAAGATAAAAAATGATAAATACCGTGAAGGACCAAAAAGTACCTAAAGAAGGCAAGTGGGGTATCATTTGATGTTGGAAACAAATTCCACATGTTCCAAAACGTTTGATTCAACCACGTCCTCTAATTTATCGTGGCTGAATTTTTTCAAAATAAGGCTGAAAAAATGATAAATACCGGAAAGGACCGAAAAGGAGAAGTGGCACGCAGTCGGAACGAATTTGTTAAATTGTACTCTGATTTAAATGAACCAACGAACTTCGTCATCGCGGCATATTAAATTAATGTTCTATACCCGACCGAACATGATTCTAAATGAAGAAAAATAATCAGTATCAATTAGTAAAATTAGCATTCGGATTAATATACGTATATATATATATATATATACGTCGAGCATGCGATAGCCTAGTTAGAACCTTGCGGGTTGCGCCGAAATTTCACATTAGGTCATTTTGGGCACTGTGGGTCAACATTTAATTGAAATTTGCATTTATTTGTAAATCAAACAAGGGTAAACTAGTCTAGGAATTGGTGCGAAAATTTTTCCAAAAGTGAAATTTTAGGGCATAATACGGATAAAAAGATGGAAATAACTACTGGGCATCAAAGGAGTACGTTACGTGAATTCGTACGTTTCAATGTACTTCAAAGACAATTTTATGGTTGTTGCTAGGAGATCATAGCACCATGTCCCAATCCGTCAAATACGATGTATATATTCTTATAGCCAATATGATGGTGATTTAATAGTTTGATTAAGAGTGATCATTCTTATTCCAGTCTAAACAAGGTGAGCTGTGAATTTTGTTGATCATGCCGGTCTGAAGGTTTGGTAGGGGTGGCAGGCCTACAGATATAGTTGTATTAATGTAGTAGGCCTAGGACGTGTTTACGCTCGCTTAAGTTAAGTCCGTCTATAAATGCCGATAGTACAGGGCCCTGGACAGGGTGCTCCACTTCAAGAAGTGGCTATAAAAGAACTGTTTTCAATCTGACACAATACTTACTGGAAACAGCAACTATGTTCTCAAAATTAGAGCAAAGCTAGCAATCTTCACTTTATAACGCTCTCAATATTTTCAATCCTTCGAACAGACAGTTCCGTAGCTTCAGTGCCATAGTCCTTAATCTCCTAGATTGAATAAACTGGCGGTGGAAATTATAATAAACAGAGCGAAAAGAATGATGACTCTTTATACCTTGAACTGTATCTGGACTATCTTTATGAATCTTCCTCCGTCCGATGAAAAACACTGTTACTGAATTACCAAATTGATTTGTTTTGAAACAATTTATGGTATTTGAAACAATTCACTAGTATTTCAACAATTGTATCTTCTACGATGGAGCTCAATCGAACACTGGACACTCGTAGATTGATTTTTTTTTTAGAATTTCTGCAGAAAACGGTGATTTTGCCCAACCAATAATTATGTCCTAGTGTTTTTGGTTATATTTATCGTTTTGCAAGCTATTTCACGGAATTCACAAGACTTTTTACGACGTCCGATTAATTTCTCATAAAATAATAAAGCGTTGTTCATGATTTTAATGTTTTTTGTATTTGTATAATAACGATATTTGCTTTTTTTTTTTTATTTTTTGCATTATCTCACTTTGTGCAATTGAGCTCGTTTTTACGATTTAAACTTCTTCGCCTTTTGTATTTTTTGTGCTTTTTTTGTTTGCTGGTTGTGTTTTGTGTCAACAGATGAATCGAAAAAAAAATCTATCTAAGCTAATCATGGCCAATGCAAGTATGTACCAATATAAAACGAGGCGCTTTGAACATGTTGGAATTCCTGCGAGAATATGCGATGACATCATTAACCATATTGCGCGGTCGAGTTCATATCAAAAATATTAAGAAGTTTTGTTAGTTTGAGTAAGGATCTCCCCTTCAAGATTATGAAGTTTTATAACCTTGCCAAATATCGTAGATAATTAGTGGAAAAATGGGACATTTTATCGCACAGCGACTATAGTGCTGCGTACCTTATTCAGATCGTATTTTAAAACAATTCGAAATCAAACATATTATTTTCAAGGATGACCGTAAGCGACGTGAACCAGTGGTAACCCATACTTACCAAAAATATATTACAAGACGCGCTGCCAACAAAGATTTTAGAAAAATAAAATTATTTAAATTTATTTTAAGTAAAATAAAAATGGAACAAAAATCGAAAAAATAGAAATGAATGAATAAAACAGTACGTATTTAAAAAAAAAAACTAAAAACAAAATAAAAATGAAAAGAAATAAAATATAATTCGAAAATAAAATTTAAAAAAAATTTCGGAAGCAAAAAATAAACGTGCGCGCAAAAAAAAAAATCCGTCATTTCAGTCGCGTGTGCTGCCAACCAACAATACATGTGGGTTATGCGCCCGCGAGGTAATCATATTATTTTTTGTATGAAAACAAATTAGATTTCTTTCAAATACTTTCTGATATTGATCTGTTTTTCAGGTACTCCCGGAAGTTCAGCAATGCAAAGTTAACAGTATAGTTTTATGCGAGAAGTATTTTTTACCAAGATTCTATGAAACTTTGCAATTCCCCTGGCTTTTCACTGCTTTCCTGATCGTGTAGAGCTGCATGGCTTTAAAGAAAGACTCGCTCGCGCATCTCATCCAAGCACTTTCCGGTATATCACCAATTCAGGCCCTTTTCTAGGTGATTACCCGTCAGAGGACGGATGGACGTGGACGGATTCGGGATTTTGAATTATGACAAATCTGTTTATAAAGTCATTTGGTTGTTTTCAAGTCTTCTTCAGATACTTTCCAGTATTCATCAGGTCCATCTTATCACTGGTCTAAAAATCATATGTCATATCATTTGTTACAAAAATCATCATAATAATAGCATTTTTGTAACAAAACTCGCGGCGCATGAAAGGCGTGCAAATTTTTTTGGCAATTCTCAACCAATACCAATACCAATACACCATTTTGGGGTCAAACACTATAAGACACCAAAAGCGTGAAAAAATGTGCCTATTTTTGAGAATTTTAGTCAGAGTCACAAAATCTTTCTGGGAAGGACTGTTTCTCCCTCCCAAAACCTTAAGAGCCACCTCTGCCCTCTTGTACCGTTGCCACATTCACTTTGACCCCGTTTTATATTTTCCTTGAAATGGTTTACCGGATTAACTTTCCATGTTCAAAGGCTAATAATCTGGAAGTGTAAGTTTAATAATTTTAAGTCCACCAAAAAAAAATCATATTTCCGCATTTTTAAAAAGCGCTCACAACTCCTTCATTTTTTGTTTACAAGCTCAGAAGACCTACAGTATTAATATTGAGAAAGCATTGAGAAAGATTCTACAATCACAGGAGAGAGTGAAATCCTATTAAAGCCAATCTTACTATGGACAAAATCATACTGGGTGTATTTAAATGGAAGTGCAATACGCTGTGGGTGAAATTGTCTTCGGTGTAATATAACAAGGTTGCAGTTCAACTAGTGGCAAACCATTGAGTGCAATCCACAACAACCATATTTAATTAACCACACTTTGATAAAAACGCAGTAAATTTACCGTTGATTTGCAGGATTTTTTTTATAACATTAAGCCTTCGTAAATTAAAATTATATTGTTATGGAGGCGATTATAGTAACCTCAACAAACTTAAAGGTAATGTATTTTCAATTCCACTCCATGTCTGAGAGCAAAAGGTTTCATATTTTAAGGACATATTACAATCGATTTTGTTCAAATTTGACCCAAAATTGATTGTGTTTTGATGTTAAAAATGAAAATCCAACTTCATTCTGCAAATGTCTGTTCCTATACGATTGATTGACGATTGATTCGAAGTAATAGAACCCCGAAGCGATTCGAAGTAATAGAACCCCGAAGCGATTCGAATCACCTAATCGAACTCTCTCTACCTCTTTCCCAGCCCAAACAGTAATTTTATTATGGATTTTGTGATGCATGCGCCGCAGTTGGAACGCGTCTCAACGGTAAAATACTCAACAAAGTATGCTCGACGAAATTTTTTTCCGATGAGTTTTGATGTGGTATATAAGTGCCGAGTTTTCATTTCTCACGTTATTAGAATTCCGTCAACCGCGGTGGTGGTGAGACGGACGGGTTTTGTTATTTCGTTATATAACCTTCCTTCAGGTATGCTACATTAATAAATGTTAAACAGAATACAAACTGTCAATGTGAGCGTTTATTAGGAGATCAACAGACTGACAGACGTGCAAATGTTATAAAGAACGCCTGTTTCCGGAATCATAAGTTCTGAGTTACGGCACCATATCCAGTGTCAATGGATAGGCTAGGTATAAAATCTCGTGTGCAGCATGCCTAATCTGTGAAGTGCAGAGGGTAATAGACTAAGACTGAACAGCAAAATTCCCTCATGCCTCTAACAGTGCAGAGTGTAAGCATATTTTTCAAATATTGTTCAGCAGTTCTACTGTTCTGTGTTCTACACAGTACAACGAACATTATTAACCAGGTAAAAGAGTTGGAGCAAATTTATATATGTTGTTACAGATTTCCTTCATGATATACTGTACTGTGTATAGTCAGTGTTTGTATCCTACTATTATATTCACAGTTTTTTATTCTGTATTTGTTATCAGTTATCATACTGCATATGTGCAATGTACACATGCGGGATGTAGATCTTTGCCTAATAGCAGCTCAAAGCTAGTGCAGGAAAGTTTCAGCCCCTAGACCTGAGATACCCTAGACCTGAGATATGTCACTTGCTTTCTTGCAACCTTGCTCTGAGCAAATTCAGAATTTTGATTAAAGGTATGCTACTAGACTATTTGAAGTCGTTTGATTAAATGCATAATCTGTTGATCATGTACTCTAAATTTTCACCATAGTTTATCTAATCAGTAGTGGAGGAATGATGTAAACGGTTAATATTTTCAGGTCGTAGGCTACAAGCTTTACCTGTTTACTGGTTTGTCTTATACAGTATAGTAGGTATACCATACAGACTGTGTTATAAACTGTGAATTAGTCTGTAGTCTTCTTTAATATTTCCATCTGCTGCTATACACTATGTACCTCACCTTTGTTATATTGATTGTCATTGTGCAATCATCATGTGGTAGTGACATAGAATTTTGGGATGACGGAAATTTGAATGAAGCAATATCATCTGAGCAAACGTTGGGTGTGTTCCTGTACAGTCACAAAGGTAACTGACCTATATCTTAAACACTGCTAGCGGCATGTCCGAGTGTTGTATCGTTTCTTTTCAACATTTTATGTACCTCGTTGCAGACTCAGGACTAGTGGTCTTGCAGCTTGAATTGCTTTCTGTTGCTTCTTCTAAACTGTGGACATTCTTGGTGAATTTCTATCAAAGAAAAATTTCAACTGAATGTTAGCTAATGCTCATCTCGATTAGAAATTATATTTTGTAAAAAGAACAATCAAGTTACGATATAGACTACGATAGCATAGTAGTAGTTGGCTTTCTGAAAGAATATCAAAATTTAATGGTTTTATGCAATTCTGTAGGGTGTATCTATTAGAGAAATATTATCAATAATCATATTTAAAAAATTTTTTTAGATGCTGGTGAACGGAAGTTAGAATCTGCAGTTAAATCTATTCAGCTTTCGAAGAGTGATCTACAATCCCATGGTGTGGATTTGGTATTCCTAGATTGCGACAATTCAAAAATAGTTCATTGCAAAAAACCCGAAAGACTTTATCATATGGTTTTCGTGAAGTGAGTTTGAATAACTTGATGTTCATTTATGATTTGTTATATATATATATATATATATATAGGTATTCAATAATATGACTAGGACTTTCATTATGGGCAACACAAAAAAATTTTGTATTGATAAAATATGTGACGTCGTAATATGCCCTGTCTAGGAAAATCGGTGATTCTTAAAAAAAAAGCAGATATTCTAAGGTATTATTCATATCATTTCCAATTCAATTAACAGAAACAGTGATGTTGCTACTTATGTACATATGGAAAACTTGCAAACTATACTTGATGTTCAAATACATGCAAAATCGTAAGTATTATTGATATACTGTGTCGAATGTTCGTGTATATAATTCAGATTTTGCCGATTAGATGAGAATAATGTAAAAAATTGACATGTCATTGTCAGGCCAGGGTGGCAGAATCTTGTTTTTCTTCGGGTGTCTGAAGCATTCATGTCATTTTCCTCTGGTGAGCAAAAAGCTTGAAAAACATCAACACTGCTCTTTCATAGCAGTATTGATGATTTTGAAACTTTTTGTACAGGTTGGCTGCAACCAGACACTCCAAGACGGCGTTTTAAATTAATATTCATATTAACAAGAGATATATCCGGAAATACTTCCATTTGTTTTATTCTTTCTGAGAGAACCATTCGTTTATAAGTACAGTTGCTGATACTATATTTTAGTAGCTTTTTGCTATTAAGTGGCCGCTAGTTGGTTCTTTCTAGGCGCTGCTTCCGGCCTTGCTTAGAGTGAATTTCAATAAAAAAAGATTCAAAACTGATCCATTTTACATTAACTTTAGAATAGTTCACTAATCTTCTAGTGTAAAACATCACCTGATCATGCTTGAAATCTACGAAAAGGTAAATGTGCTAAAAACAAAACATATTAGTTAATAATTAAACTCTAATTCTACAAAATTTGCCAAATAAGAAATGCTGTTTAAAACGGATTCATCAACTTTTTCTAACATTATTTAATAATTTTATTGCAATATTTTTTCAGCAATTTATTATTGAATGATATCAAAGAAGTGAAGGATTATGCCGAGTTGAAGGAAATTGAAGAAAGGCACTTTGCCAAATCAGATTTTATGTTGTTTTATATTCCTGCTCTGGGAACGATAGGTAATAAATCATGAATTCAATTAAAAATATTTGCTACATTATAGTATGGTGCAACTGCAGAATGTAGACTTCTCATCAGAAACTAGGGGCCAAAATCTTATCCAATAGTTTCTACGAATTGAATATTCAAGCCAGACGTATTAATATATATAAACAAATGTTTTTCCAAAAAATATTAATGATATTAAAATTTACATATATTTTCTGAAACCGTGTATTTTTTTGATACGTTGACCTCAAATCACTGGGAAAATAGAGTCAACTAATTAATGATTCGCGATTTGGACAGCCCTATCAGACACCCGATGAAGATTTAGCAAACGGGCAATGTACTTTATAACATATATATCTTGCTAGAAGATGAAAATTGTATCTCTTTTTAGTATGTGCTAGCAACCTAATCGTAGAAATTAAAATTCAAAATGATCACAACAGTGTTGATGGTTTCAAAGCTTTTTTTCCAACCAAAGAGAATGGCATGAAGATATCAGACCCCTGAAAAAAACAAGATTTTGTTTGCTTGACATATTAGTGAAATTATTATCTGCAACTATAAATTGCCTTGTCCGACTTGTTAAATTATTCTAAATTGTACCAATGCTTCATCATGATCTTGACGCAATAGGACAAAAATCAATAATTTGTTTAAATCTTAAATTGTGAAATATAATTATGGTACTGTAATTGAATTTTGAACATCATTTATTCTAGATTTCCTACCTTAACTCTATGCAAGGTTGTATGTAATGTTAGTGCAAATCCCTATAGTGTTTCATAATGGCTTGCATGTTAAGGATGTTTAAAATTGATTTAGTTTTAGTAGAACTGTAATAAGAATCGAGACCGAGATTGGGTTTGGTGCCGCATCATCCTGTATTTTTTCATGCCTAATTATGCCATTAACATCAATTGATTCATAAGTGTTTTGCGCTTATTTTAAAATTGTTAAGAGTTTCAGAATTTTCTTAAGTAGCACTTTAAGATATTGATTGGAATATTGACCCAGCAGGTTGTGATTTTCTTATCTGATTTCTGAATAATCTGGCATTTAAATTGAACCTAATTTTGTTTTTAGTTATTCTTGACTTGATGTGGTAGAATTGTGATATATGAACATTTGTATTCGTTTTACATTGTATAAAGTACTTTGACATCTTGCTGCAAAATGCCCAAAATAAGGTTTTTAATATAAGATAATTTTGATTTTCTGAATTTTGAAAATATATTCTGTTCTATTATCTGTAATAGATATTGAATAGTGATTCTATCACAGCAATCCTGAGACATGGGATTTCTATCTGTTTCATTTGTAGCATATTATTTTTGATTGGGAAAGCATACATCCTGCTTTTTATATTGACTATACCAAGGATAACTGATAATGATTTCCTTCTGTGTATATGTGCGTTGTATAAGATGCACCACATAAATTTATTAAGGGGAAAAATTTGAAGTCGACAAAGTTATATTCTAAGAAAATGGATGGATGGATTTTTTATTCATTTATATATATATATAGGTATATATATATATATATATACCTATATATATATATATATATGCCTATATATATTTGATTAATACACGTTCCTGAAAAAATCAATGATAACTCTTATTTATTTCAATTTTAGAACATCTCCGAATGATTAATTCTGCCATAATTGTTCCAAAATCTGTGTCCATTTATTATACATTTAATCACAATATTGATGATGACAAATTTAATGAAGTGAGTTCTTAGTTTCTATTTAATTGTTTTTACTTTGAGTTTTGATACGAACTTCAATAATTTTATATTTGAACTTTTTAACTAAAGTTTGGTGGCTACTGGGCACTCAAAAGGGGGCATTTTATTCTTCTAGTAGTAGATATATAATACTAATTTTATCGTAATAGATCCTATTTTATTAGAGGTTCCAATGGGCTGACATACTGTCAGTCTGCAGTCGATCAGTACATTTTTTGAATGTTTAATTTAATCCCTTCCATATGGCTCACCATACTGCGAAAGGAGATTTTATGATTTGCTTTGCAAAAAAAACTGTAGAATGTACTCAATAGTCTTGTCATAATAAATTCATGTCCATGGCAAGTAAAAGTTTTGAACGACAAAGTTTGCATGTGGAGTAAACTCGTTTTTCATTTTCAAATCTGGTTATGCCACATTTTTCTGTTATTTTTTATTGAAAATTTATTTCAACAGGTCTGGTATATGAGTTGTCTTGTGCCAGAAGATAATGGTTGTAAAATAACTTACGCATCGAAGAATAATAACGATGACAACTTCAAGAATTTTATCGCAAGAAAGAGTAGACTCGTAAGTTCATCTCTTCGGAATGAAGAGACTTCAATAATAACTTAGCTTTAATGATAAATTTAATTTAATTATTAAATTTAATTTATTTATTCAAAGTATTTTTTTTTAAATTAAATCTCAGCAAGGCCGGAAACAGTGCCTGAAAGGGACCAATGAACAGCCACTTAGTAGAACAGAGCTACTACAAGATGTAGTACCAGCAACTGCCTCTAAGCGTAAAACATTCCAAATAGAACTGAATTGCTGTGGTAAAGTGTAGTAAGTGGTATCTGCCCTGGGCAATGATCAAACCATCTACCACTTCTTTTGCGATATCTTTGTTTGTGTTGTCAGATATTATAGAATTCTGAACAAAAATAGTTTTGTTTTTTAATTACTCATGAATTAATTCCTTTTTTAATGAAATCATGATAATATAATAGTATTATAAAATAATAATATAAATCACGACTGATACAAAATATGTCCAAACATCGACAGTTTCCTCTGTGAGAAATGTTTGAATCAGAAGTGCAACCCTACAAGTGATATAGTTATGAAATATTCCTATTTTTCCTTGAATATTCCTTGTTTCGGAAGTTCAATAGCAGAACAGTTGACTTTCATTTTCCAGTCACTTCCACTTCAAAACATTGGTTTGCAAACGAGCATCTGTTTTTAGGTCATTTTACAAGAGAATGAAGATATGGTTTTGACTCTAACAAATATGGTAAACAAGGGTAATGATGTTTTGCTCTTGATCTCTGGTCAGAGAAAATTCAAATCAGCTTTAACTCTTGCTAATGAGGTGGTCGATCAAATGGGTGGAGGAATACATGCTCTTGTTATTGATGGGTATGAAATAAAAATAAAATTTTTTTTTTCTGAGTTTGCGGTAGATTTTCTAAATGGAATGAGGATAATGGAGGTTTAGGAATTCTCCCTAGGTTTTGGGACAAATAGAAAATCAGCAATGCTTGTTTTGTCAGAAAGTCTTAAGGAAGGTGGCAAAATCTCAGTTTTTCCTCTCATGCAAATTCTTCTGGATGGTCAAAAAAGGCTCAAGAACTCTGCTCCCGATAAGTTAAATTTTGTCAAAGCATCTTTTGTTAAGCATGTGTCAGACACTGTCCATCTGTGGCACATACATGACAAAATCAACAAAGCGCACTTCATTAGTAACTCGGGGTTAACAAAATGATATTTCTGTCTGGAATAACATCAATTAATTTGAAAGTGAAAATTTCTTTGAAGTAAAATAAAAGAGTAAGATATTTTAAGGATGCAAGTTTCGAATAGTTTTTTTTGTTTTCGAACCCAATCTCTAAAAAATACTTTCAAAGCGAATATTTTCGAACATGATCTGAAAAAAAACTCATTTAACTCATTGGGTAATTATAATGATCTTGCTGCTCAGTGAAAAACACTAACATAAGATCAAATATTCCAATAATGAGAAATATATATTTTCAGTTTAAAATTTGTTCATCTCGACTTGAAGTCCAGGGTGGAAAATGACAAGATCTTTGCGATCGCATCTCCCGGCACATCAGTAAGTGATATCATTTGGTTTCTGTGAAATTGGCATCGGTTGAGTTTTTGCATAATTATTGTCTTGTTGGAATACCCTTATTAATACTATATAAAAGCATAAGAATGCAGGAGGATTATTTGAGATGACTTCTTTGGTTATTAATTATTATGTCGAGTATGAACCACAGATGGACCATCAGTGGCTCATAACCAATAAAATGTTATTTGCTATTCGTCATTTTGCGATAATCCTTTATGGTGGCAACATGAAAGCACGCTGGTTCAAATAATTTAGCATTTGATTTCTTTCTCCTTTTCATTTTTAAGTGTCCAGCCTGGTTGAGGGTATACATGCACGAAGTTTGATAAACTTCGATCAATTATTTCAAGACTATGTTGCATGCCAATTATGCAGTCTTAAGAGTATTGCAGAAAGTACATAATTTTGTATTTGGGATAATTATGGGTATTTTTCAGGGTCTTCCGAAATACCTCAACATAGGATTTTTAGTTAGCGAACAACCCGAGGATTTGATCGAGGAGTTCAATTATGCGATGTCAAAACAAGATGAAGTATATACAACCCCTAGTGGTACAGCTGATGAAGTCCTTGATCTGGATATAATGGATGTTGGTAAGTTAATATTTTAATCATTCAGCATTGTTACTCAATTTTTTTGAAGTAGTGTAAATTATGCGCAAGTTTCAGAGCAACGTTTTGTCACACTGTTACATAACCTCATTTTTTTTAGCCATTTCTTGGATTGGATCACACTGACCAAGGCCCCGCATTTCGGCCACTTATATACAGACAGGGTTATTGTTGTTGGAAAAATATGATCTTTCCTGTTCGGCTTAGCCCACTCTAGTTATTAGACCCTGGGTTGAGTGGTTGGCTGTTGGCTAACATGTTAACCACTAGGCAATCGCGCCCACAAGCTATTGCTATCATTATTGATCTATTATCTCATGGCTTTGCCATTGTCAGTTATATTACTCCATTAGTCGTTAAAGTAAATCGTTCATCACCATAAAATAAATCATCTTTAGTATATTTTTGGAAGTTTTTGCTATCTCTAATCAGCCAAGAATGGTGTGGCTTATGACAAAATTATTATAAGCTCAGATCTTGAAGTATTCGTAACTTCTTAGCTCTGTTTTTACACAGAGAAAAAAATTCTTTTTATATTTCGGTTTCATAACATATTTTTTATTTTCTCTTAACGCATAGATCCAGAGTCTGTTCAGGATGATCCGATTGCATATTCCGTTCATCATAATCGTCATGTTAAAGATCTTTATTATTTTGACTACAATACTATTCCTAGACTCACCGATAAATCATATGAGAAAGTCACTCAGAGCTCTGAGTACTCTGTTATACTTTTTACACTCGAATGTGAGTAGCACTTTTGAATTCTTGAATTTGGTTAGATCCTTAGCACGAATGCATTTTACTCCAACCTGTCAGGGTGACAGAATCTTGTTTTTATTATTTATTTGTTTTATGTATTTATTTACCGGTATACATTTAAGTCTTCTAGTCTCATATATCTCACAGAATATCGCCCATTTGCTAACTTTTTTTTCTGGGGAAACCTGTTTTCTTCGGGTCTCTGATCAGCAAAGCTGCTATTCCACTAGTCTGCAACCTATTTATAAATATTTTTTGATTTTTAAACACTTTCATCATTTTGAACATTCTATTGTGTAGAAGAAGAAGATTGCCATTCCTTTTTTTATTTATATTGTGTTCACTTACTGTGTACACTTACTGCTTAGCAGTGCAACTTCATGATTTTGAGATGCTACATGCATTCAATTTCATTAATTTTGTTTATTCCTACAAGTATAAATAAATATTTATCATTTTTCAGTTAATCCTAAAGCTCTTGCTGCATTGGTCAACTTTGTGGAAATACACAACGCGTTTAAAAGTAAGTTGAATTGCTTAAATATTCGATAGTAATTTAGTAAGTGTTGATATTAGCTTGGCTCGACCTGATCAGAAAATTTATTATATCAAGCATGCGCAACAGAAGGACCGCACCATCGAGGCACGGTCCATCTGTGTCGCATGCTTGATATAATATGTTTGTAGATAATTTTTCCAATTGGGAAAGATGTTGGCATGGTTATTTTTAATAAACAAAGTTGGTGAATCTGTTAAAAATTCAAAATATGTCTTATTTTTGGATAACACTTATAAATGCACATATTGTTGACTTCAAATTTGTCTGGTTAAAATAGAGTTTTGTATGGAAATATTTCCGATACTGGTAATTCATTTTTTGATGTTCACAGTTTTTGTAGTCAAAGCTTACTTTCCATTTTTTTCTCATCATGAACGAAATAAAATTTTTGATTGTTATACATTACCGTATTAAATCGTAAATTTTTTGTTGTCCAAAGGTAAGGTCAATACCCACAACTATTTAATAAGAGGTATTTTTTGTCCAGATCAGATAGAACTTCCTTTTAGGCTCAATAGATTCATTCTTGTTAAAAGTATTTCTGCTTAAGCTTGGATACTGTTTTCCAATATTTTAAAATGACTTTTGAAATAGTTGTAGTAAGCCCTTGCAACTCTACTGTCAAACATACTTAAAAAAAGAAATTATTTCATTCAATTTATTCTTTTAGAGGAATCGAAATCACCAATGTACCGAGTGGAATGTTATAATTGGCCTGATATTTGTGAGAAGGAAAAAGTATTTACTTCTCCAAGAATGTTCTTCTATCCTACTGAGAGTACAGTTCCGATAGAGTACACAGGGATGTGGGATAAAGTTAGCATGAAAAATGCTATTATAAGGTAAAAATTTCACAAAATAACCTTTTGAAATATTATAGTGAAAAATCTGCGGTCTTGCGGTAGGGAAGTAGGTATGATAAATTCATCGATTCTGTGAACATAATGCAAATATCTGGATAAATATCTTTCAACAATTGAATAATGTATATCGAAAATCATATAATGTTTCAATATCTCAGATAAACTGATTTACTGATATTCCGTAATAATGAATCAACAATGTAAAATTTGGCATACAGCATGACTTATGCTATTGTTCTGGGCGATGTGGACTACTTATCCAACACATGTGCCTTTGTGTTTTTCGATGCGTATGTAGTAAATGCAAGGATACAGTAACAAGACCAACTAATGAAGTTTCATAATAATCTAGAATCGAAATTACTTTTAATTGGAATTCTAGAAAACCTGACTATTGAAATGAGGACATCCCTGGTGTCGAAAACTATAAATAATTTTCAAGTAACGGCATTTCATTATGTGTTCATTGTACACAAAACCCTTAAGCTTATTCATGTAATGCATCCATCGTGTTATTTATGAATAGAAATACCCACGCACATCCTTCTTTAATTTAGCGTTTGCCATGGATAAATATTGCTTGTAGTGCATGATTCGGGCATGGTCTATCCAGAATCAAATTTATCTTTGCTTTTTGAGAAGTAAATCATTTTTGTTAATCATTTTTTGTCCAATCAGAATTTTATTTTGTCAAGCATGAGCCACAGATGGACCGCGTCTCATCGACGCAATCCATCAGTGACTCATGCTTAACAAAAGATATTATGACAAAGTTTTTCTGACTGCTCTGAATGAGATTAAATACATACCTAACTTGATCAAACATGATTCGCATGTTCTCGATTTCCTTTCTCATGTCTGTGATCAAGTACCGGTACATCAAAAGTAAACGCCTGCCAGCTAACCCTCTCGCAATGCATGTTTGTGACTCAAAACATATGGTGGAAGATATATTTAACACAGCTTGATAGTAATCTTTAACGCATCATGGCATCTTGAATACCTTCCTGAAATTTGAAACAGATTTCCTTGTAACAATATGTTTGGTGGTATATGATAATTATATCATGATGTGCCTTGATATATGTAATAAGGAATGATTTATGCCATCTTGTTAGGAAATTATACATAAGGATGATAGTCCATTTTATTTGTTATTCACCAACCATCTATGTATCCTATCAAAACCCTTAAAGCCGTATCCCAGCCAAAATGTTTTCGTCAAAGGATGTTTTGTTAAGTATGAGTCACCGATGGATCGCGCCGCCGAAGCACGTTCCATCTGTGGCTTGTGCTTGACAAAATAAAATTTCCGATTGGCATCGGAAATTACAAAATGCAATAATAAGAGTAATTAGTCACTTAAAACCAGTATGGTAGAACATAAAATAATTTAAAGATACATGTTTCAAAAGTGCTATCTTTTTATAAATGGTCCTGAAGTTTTCGTCACAGTGACTGAATCAAATTCAACCTTATTCCGATGAATCAAAAGATTTAAATTAACTATTATTACTACTTTAATTTAATTATTATCACTAATATTTCATTACACTATTGGTGCTTTTGAAGCCTTTGTGTGATATTATTAATGTTGGACACTAAAAGGGGCCATTCTCATCTTCTAACAAATCACTCGTTATCATTGGACATTTCCTTTTTGATGAATTGCTATATTGACATTGCCAATTTGAAAGGAAAAATTTTCAAACTGGCATTACTCAATGAAAATTCTGGAATGGATATGGATTTAATACAATGTAAACTGATAGATATCAGTTACTCTGCTGCGCAGACCCGGAAAAAATGGCCGTCATCAGAAAAAAGTACAATATTTAATATTTTCATGACACATCACTTGCAAAATGGTTAAACTGTGTTTTTTTTTTTGGAAAGTTTAGAAAACGAAAATGCTGTACGAAAAAATTCAGAATCAAAATAACATGATAGATATCTTAATAGGAAATTTTATTTGTCAATCATAATCCACATTTGAACCAAGCCTAGACAGCCTGATTCATCCATGACTCGTACATGGCAAAAAAAATTGTGAAATTTAAGAGCAAGATTCAATTCAAAATCAAAATAAACAAATTAACATGATAGATATCTTAATAATAAGTTTTATTTGTCAATCATAATCCACATTTGAACCACGCCTAGACATCTTAATTCATTCATGACTCGTACTTATAGCAAATAGTCTTTGATCCTGAAAATGGAGTCTACTATCAGAATAAATTAAGTATCTGTTTCGTATGTTAAGCAGGGACCATTTTTAGTCCAAGCATGAGCCACGGATAGACTACTACGCCTTGACAGAGTGATCCAGCAGTGACTCATACTCAACAAATAATGCTTCCAGCAAATAGTCTTTGATCCTGAAAATGGAGTCTACTATCAGAATAAATTAAGTATCTGTTTCGTATGTTAAGCAGGGACCATTTTTAGTCCCAAGCATGAGCCACGGATAGACTACTACGTCTTGACAGAGTGATCCAGCAGTGACTCATACTCAACAAATAATGCTTCCTCAACAAGTCAAGCATGAGTAACAGATGGACCACACCTTCTGAGACTCATTTTTGACAAAAAAAGATAATAAAAAAAGAAAATCTATCGGAATAAAAAATATCTGTTTCACGACAGGAGTTTCAATTTGAGAATAAATTTTGCCTCTGGCCTTTTCATTTATGGTGATATACTTGTTCCATCCTATTGTATTCATTATTTAGTTCTTCTTTTCACTTATTTCCAGATACAGCAGCCCGAGTGTTATAGTTGTTCGAAAGAAAGAAGATATTTTGCCTTATCTGCCCATAAAGATAAGATCTGTTATTGGATTATTCGAAAACGATGAAGGTAAACAATAATTTATTTTTCTAATGCTAAGGATTATCATGCATGAGTGTGTATAAACTTTTTATACATTATATATTTCAATTTGTGTGTATCAAACTCATCACAAGGATGGGACATGTCCAGGGTTGGGCAATTTGATTCGGTGATTCGAAGCAAGATTTATTCTAATCACTCATGGATCGTTCATAGGAACAATAACTTGTTAAATGAACTAGGATTTTCATTTTTAAACAAGTTTCGAATTTGACCAAAATTGATTGTGGTATCTAAAACAGTCTACCCCATATTTGCTTGATTCAAGTTGACTGTTACAACACTCGTATTGCCTGTCTTGATTTATCTTGATTCTGTAGGCAGTCTGATACGGCAAATTTTCTTCTGATGCCCACTGTTTTCTTTTCATGTCTGGGCAGCAGAGTAGCCGATGTTATATCTCTTTAATGCTAACATATCGGCAAAAACTACAATCAAATATTTTTTTTTTCGTTTTTTTTTTCACCTTTGAATTGTTTTCAGGTACCAGTGAATTTAGAAAAGCAGCCGTGACTCTCAGAAAAGACTATCAGTTTATCGAAGTACATGGAGATGTCGCTAAATTTATGTGAGTTTTTTATCATAATTTATTATTATATTTGTTTCGCATTATTTTTAAATTCAGCATATGAAATCATATAGATTAAAAGGAAATCAAATTGGAAAGGGCCATGTTTTATGTAGCACTTCATTTTGCTGGAAATCTCTTTATGTCATCAGTCTCATCCTAATCAAAAATTTTATTTTGTCAAGCATACGCCATAGATGGATCGCGTCTCATCGATGCGATCCATCAGTGACACATACTTAACAAATGATGTTTTGACAAAAGCGCCGCGATTAGGAGGGCTATATTTGAAGCTATGTAAATAAAGACCTATAAACTTTTTTTTAGTGCTGGTCAATATGAAGTCGATTATGAGCATAAAAGATTACTTGCTTTCGAGCATTCATTCCCAAAACATAAATATGGAACATTCACAGTCGAAAAAGGATATTTTAGATTATTGTGAAGAAGCATTCGCAGTTCCTGAGGTAAATCACTTTTTTATGTGTCAGTTATATGTGTGTTGTTTTTATGTATTTTTTAATACAATTTCAAGTGTTTCTACGTTGTCTGAGGTCAGCCCAGTCAAATTTAACCAAGTTGAATTTTCCAACCAGGAGCCACAGATGAACTGCATCTCAACGTCGCGATTCATTGGTGACACATACTTAGCCTATTTGGTCAAACAAGTATGATCGCGTTGATGAGACAGAGTTTATCTGTGACACATGCTTGATAAATTAAATTTGTGATTGAGGGGACAAACATTTGGCGTCAATCACCAAATCAGATCCATCAGTGGCTTATGCTGGCCTTTTTTTTTTATAGCCATTTCTTGGGAGTGGATCATCTTGACCAAGACCCTGTACGATCGGCCACTTTATAGACAGACAGGGTTAGATATTTTGGACAGATGTGATCTTTCATGTTCGGCTAGTCTACCCAAGTTATTACTCCTTGGGTTGGGTTGTTGGGCATGAATTAATGAGCCGGACTCGCCTAGACTCAAACCTGAATTATTCAACCTGCAATGGCAACAAGTTAACCACTAGGCCATCGCTCCCAAATATTTGTTGTATATAAACATATCTTTTCTTATTGCATAAAACCAGTATGTGATTTATATGATAAGGGAAGAAGGGGCACAATTGATAAGCCGTTTGCTTATGCTCGCTCTGAGCAAGGCCAAAAACAGGACTTAAAAGGAGGCAATATCGGCCACTGAAATGTTGACGACCTACTACAAGATAAATTGTCAGCAACTGCACTTTAAAGCGAAAGATATCCATACATAACTAAAACCACAATGGTAAAGTGCAGTGAGTTGTATCTGTCATAGGTGATGATAAAACCATCTAATACTTGTTTGTTTCTTTTAGTCGCCTCTTACAATGTGGAAAAAATATGTCAGGGCTATTCTACAGCCCTTCACATGGAATGTATGCTTTAAGCTTCACACCACATAAAAGAATATGGGGGCATAGGTTAAAAACCTGTGTACAAGAAAATTACTCACTCGCCTGGTTCATTCCCCATATACAAAAACGTGAATAATTTTAACGCTGCAGCTTTATTTTGATGATGATTTTGCTTCGGAATAATAAAAACATGATCTTAAAACTGTTATTGTCGTTAACGATGTGAAGATTCACAATTTAATTCAACAAAATAAATCAACTCATACCCCCCCCCCCTCCTCCAAAAATACAAATTATAACAATGTATAATTAAAAGGAACCTTTAACCTTAACACTGGTCAGCTTCAAGAACTGGGCATCTACAGCTTCGTCGAAATACTCAAAGATTCCAAACCACTTTTCATTTATTTCTGGGACAGACAAGATGGAAATGAGATTGTGTACTACACGGCATTGAAAGATACTATACAAGATATTGCTTCAAATAAAATACTTTCAGATAATGTCTTATATTTACATGGATGGATGCGTGAGTTTTTGGAATTTGATTGATCTTTTATTATTATTATTATTTATTATGATTTTATTCTTGAAGAAGATTAATGTCAGCCTTTGTTCGACCAAAATTGGTTAATCTTGCAAAATTGCGATGAAGTGCCTAAAAGAGACCAACCAACTAACGGCATTTTAAGCAGAAAACATTCAAATGGAACTGAGAGCTGCTATGGTAAAGTGCCGTGAGTGGTATCTGCCCTGGGCGATTGTAAAACCATTTTGCCACTTCTTGAATTATGATACTGCAATGCAATGATCAATATACATTAATTTTACTTAAATTAAATCATCATCAGTATCATTAAGTTTTGATAATTTTTTTTTTTTTTTCCAGATCAATGGGTTCAACTGGTGAATTTGTTTTAGCAAGATATAACTACAGGTCGAGGAAGAATAAACCAATTGTCGCATTCTTCGATAAAAAGGTATCATCCAATATATTCTGCAGTGCTTCTTTTTTCAAACACATATACTCATAGAATGGTAGACTTCTGGAAAAAAATATTTTGATCAGAAGAAAAAAACATGTCAAGATCTATATATCTTTGTACAAAGTTACAGACAAAAATATTATTGAAGGCTTTAGATTCATCAACACCACTGTAACATGGAAGTTTTAGGCACACGTGAGAAAGTTGTGCCATCTTGATCTCGAAGTTCCCCATAACTAATATTCTTGTTTAAACAGGGCTCTGTGATTTTGCGATCCTGTTACATTGCTGAACAGTGTACAAATACTTCGTTAATTAGTTGGATCGAAGATTGCATCACAGGGAAAGAAAATGCCACGTGTAAGATAATCTTTCTTGAGTATGAAATATAAATTTATTTAGGGTATCATTTTCTCTGTTATGCTTTTTTTAACAATACCAGATTTTTGTTTTATATGACCAAAGAATATACTCTGGTCCAGACTGACAGAACAGCAGTTACTCAAATACCCAAAAAAATGGGGTTCCATGCATCATTTCCATTAAAAGAAATCTATATATTTATATATATTTAATGTTTATCTCTAGCTAGAAGATAAAAATGTCTCTTTTTTGAGTTTCTGATCGCAACCAAACTGTAGAAAAAGGTTCAAAATCATAAATACTGCTATACAGTGTTGATGGGTTGGAAGCTCTTTTTTCCATCTGAATAGGATGATATGAATATTTTAGACACCGGAATTATATTATCCTACACTTGGAATAGCAGTTTTAGATTTCATGAATATAGTATTTTTTTAAACTTTAACTCGTAGCATTTTTGTTTGATGACAGTTTTAAAATTTTTTTTTTTATAATTACCGCGAAATATTGTGAACCTACGTTTGCTTGCTTTTTCATTTTTATAATAATTAGAAAAAAATAATTTTATTGATCAAGAGTTACAAATTGATGCGATAAGTGAGTGATCTGTCATTGACTCGAATATACAAAACATTTTTGTACTAAAAATTTTTTGCAGGGATTGAATCAAGGGTTTTTAAAACATTTTGAAGATTTGCATCAAGTTTCAAATTCAATATTGAAAGCTCTAGCTGGTAGATTTTACTGAAATAACCTTTTTCTTAAAGCATGAGTCACAGTTGGATCGCGCCGCCATGGCGCGAACCAACTTTGACTAATGTTTGAGAAAATCAATTTTCTGATGGGGTTGCCAAATATCAAAATTATTTTGCTTTTCAAAGGTTATAATTTTTATTTGTGATTATAAATTATTCCATTTTATGTAGATGAACTAAGTACAGAAGACTGGAAACCAAGATTGGATGGATATGATTTCTTACAATTTATGAAAGAGGAAGGAACTTATCCTGAGAAAAGAATAACTTTTGGAAGTTCTGATGATTCAGATGAAGAATCTAAACCCTCATCTAGAGGAGGGTGAGTGAATTTTTTTTTCCCCTTGGATTTCATGTTCTTCCTACAAGAGACAAAAGCTGAGAATAATATGGCTCAAACACATGGCGAAGCATCGTATTTTGTGGGGTTACCAGGTTACCAGAGGATATAGCATGGTGACTCTACTTCGTACCTACATATTGTTTTTTCTATCGCACTCAATGTGCCTAAAAGGATAGATCCAGGGATTTACAAAATACCGAAGTTTAATGCAACGACTGTGTTAGTTGAGCGGGATGGAAATCTTCTCAACTTATTTTAGGCAACTTGATTGTAATTTGTGGTTATTCTTGATTAGATTTTAAAATTGCAATAAAAGTAGAAAACAAGACTTCTTGCGAACCACTTCAAAAGCTTTTGCGTTCCACTTGTGGTTGGGGTTGGGCGAAATTGGATCATTTGTAATTCGAAAATGATTTGGATAATTTTTTTTATTTGATTCGCTATTTCTATATAAATAGTAGATTCCAGATTTTTATCAAAACAATTTGCCTCAATTATAAAGAATTACCTACAAATTCAGTTGTAATGATATAAATAAACTGAAAGTCACAATTGGCTTTCAATTCACGCTTACTTTTTAAACATCAGAATAAAATTTGTCAAAATCGCAAATATTTTGATTGCATTTTTATCGGTATAACATGGAAAAAAATTTGAATCTCTGAATCGAAGCAATTTGAATCTCTGAATCGAATCGCCAAGCCCTACTTTTTTTTTTTTTTTTATATAGCCACTTCTTTGAGTGGGTCACCCTGTCCAAGGCCCTGTAACAGCGGCCACTTATAGGCGGACAGGGTTACAATTACTGGGAAAGATATGATCTTTTTCTGTTCGGCTTAGCCTACCCAAGTTACTTGTGGTACACGTACCACAGTTACAGAACCGCTGATCTAGCAAAGCCGCTTTTACCAATTTCCAATGCTTAGACATGGTTAATCATCTTAACTATCAGGTGCTGGAGCGGTATTTAGCTTTCCTTTCTTGTATAACCGTACACCACTTTAAAACAGACCCAGCTAGCCTGGCAGCATATATATCTTATCTAATGGAAATTTAGAATGAAAAATTTTGATTAGGATTCATAATATGCATTACAAAAGCTCGGTGGGGTGTGGAAGGTGTGTGGTGTACTGGGAGATGCGGAACTCTCTCAACATTTGTGCATTTTATATTTGTCTACCGCTATAATTTTTGTTATATTGTTTTTAGAAGAACGATAATAGACATGCGACATAAACAGAAAAAGGAAGATATGACAGGAGGCAAAGAAAAAAGTCAACAGCATGAAATACGGGAAAATAAAGACGCTAAAACACGACCCGCTCACTCGGAGTTGTGAACAATCAGAAAAAAAGATGTATTTATTTATTAATAGGATTAGAAAATTTAAATTTTTGAACATATGCCTGCTTTTTAAAAAAAGGGATTAAAACACATTCGAAAGCCTAAATGAATCAACTACTGGCCGCTTATATTGTAAATGGCCACTTAGAATATAAAACTACCAAATGGGAAAAAGGGAAATATATTCCGTCTGGAACTGATGCACTATATATAATAGCGTGCAGTGGGTGGTACCTAACTCTGGCAATTGCAAAACACACTTCTATTATATTCTATTATAATTATTGATGTCCTTATCCAGATATTTAGGTATTCCAATTTGATTTTTTTTTTCGGATTGTTTCATTCTGCAGTGAAATCATGGTATATGCCAAATTTTACGTTGTAGAATTTGACATAAAATCATGACTTTACTGCAAAAATGGTTACTGCGAACTAAGGTCAAATACCAGCAACTTCATTAATCTGAAACATTTCATTCATGTAGTGAATATTGAATATCATTGCTATACTATGGCGACCATAATTACTACATATAACCAAACTTCAGGGGGAAATGATTTTTCCCAATATATTGACATTTCTTCAATAAAAAATTATCCATTGTCGCTGGTTTCTCAAACAGCCATCCTATTGAAAGTAATCGATGAAAGAAGTGGTAGTTGTATTCATCATCACCCAGAGCAGATCCAGTCGGAAAAAAGACCCATCTGTGGCATATGTTTGACAAAATAAAATTTCTGACAACATCTTATCCTAAAATTTGGCAATTTTCGATATTTTGTCTGGTCTAGTCAAATAAATAATTTTATTTTGTCAAGCATGGGTCATATATGGATCACGCCTTGATAGCATGATCCATCACTGACCCACGGTTGATGAAAAATAAATTACTTTCTCTTTACTAGGGGTGTTGAACATTCCAAATATGATTTTATATGTTCTGTTTGTCTTGAACTATTTTTTTACGATAAATACCAAACATTGTCATGATATGTCCATGATATTGGTACACAACAAGTATAAAACAAGTGATAAATTGTTATAAAATTTGAAGTTTGGAGTTGGAAACTCACAAACTAACTGCATTTTCTAAAAATCATATAATGGATTCAATTGTGAAAACTTTATTCAGATAGATTCATCCAGCAATAATATGCGATATTTAGTTTTTTTATTACTGTTAGAAGACTCTTAGCTTTAGCACAATTGAAAAGTAAAATTTTTTTTCTCATTTTATCACAGTTGTCTTTCTGGTCCAGCGTATATATATATATATATATATATATATATATATATATATATATATATATATATATATATATATGTTATGCTCAGTATGGTTCAATTAGTTGTCTATTGTATCCATGAATGTTTTACTGAATCTTTGAAAAAGTAAATATTCGACGATTGCTCTCCACTGTCCACACAAATGGCCTAAATGGAACACTTCAACACTTATCTAATTTGCACTGGGAGCAATGTAATTGATTTGATTACGAATGTATGATTGTTTGTGGGGACAAATTTCAGATGCGGCAATGCAGAAGTAGAAAAATAGGCTTTGCTGGGCTGTCCATTATTTTTTATTTTTGAATATCAAGCCATGTTATTTCTCGTATCAATATTTGGATCTGCTTTGATGAAACTCCCATTTATAAAAGTTTTTATCAAATTTGTTTTGTTTTGCGTGTAAAAATGAGGGGCCAAAAGCTTATCCCCCGACTTGGAACTATATGCAATAGATTTGCACAAGAGGTCTTGGTACGCATTATGGTTAAGCAGTATTGTTGTCCGTCTTCTGCAGAATAGAAATTAAATGCTATATGCTGTACCTCTGGGTGAATTGTAATTATTCCTGAATGAATTGAAATGCCACTGAGATTATTTGATGTATTATTGTGAAGCAGTTTTTTTCTTTATGTTGCTGTTGTTTTCACTGTCACTAGAAATCATATATTCAGAGTTTGTTTGCAGTGTCTTGCCACTTTGTCTTTTGTTGCAATAAAAATTTTTGTCATTTAACTTTTGTCATTTGATTACTTCTTGTTTGTAGGCAGGACTTGAAATGGCGGTAGATTGTTTGTTTGCCCTTTTTTTCAATTTGGTGTTTTTGTTTTTTTTAAATTCGAGAATCCATCGATATAAATTTTAATTTAAAATTTCTCCGATTAGGAACAAAATGCACACTGACGCACAAACACAAAAACAAGGGCTTGCAGCGATGCGAGTCGTGCACACAAAAACGATTGATGCGAGTGGTGCACACAGAAACGAGTGGTGCACACAAAAACGATTGATGCGAGTGGTGCACACAGGAACGAGTGGTGCACACAGAAACGAGTGGTGCACACAAAAACGAGTCGTGCACACAAAAACGATTGATGCGAGTGGTGCACACAGGAACGAGTGGTGCACACAGAAACGAGTGGTGCACACAAAAACGAGGGTTGGAAGCGATACGAGTCATGCACACAAAAACGATTGATGCGAGTGATGCACACAGAAACGAGCGGTGCGAGTATTGCACACAAAAACGAGCATTGCAAGTGGTGCGAGTCCTGCACACAAAGACAAGTGGTGCGCAAATACGAGTAATGTACATGGGGGTGACTCTAAAATGTACACTTGCAAGTGGTGCGCACAAAAACGAGTGGTGTAAGCAGTGAGTTGGTTCTAAAATATACAGGTGCAAATGATGCGAGTCGGGGTGACTCTAAAATGTACAGATGTAAGTGATGCAAATGGTTAACACAAAAATTGGGTGAGATTGTTTTTATGTGCAATGTTAAAAATGTTTCAAGGAATATAGTTGCACGGTGTTGAAAGCGGTGAGTAGGCTGCCTTCAATCAGATAGTTATTATAATATTCACATGAAATCTGGGCTAACCCCATGATATTATCTACCACCAAACGTCCAAACAAATACCTAAGCTTATCGAGTGTTGGAGTACACTTCACTTTGAAGAAACCGTGGAAGACGGAAGTTCGCCAGAGATATATCCACAAATGCCCTTCTAAATACCGGAAGTACCCTAAGCAAACGTGGACCAGAGGCCCCGGATACTTGAAAAATGAACCTTTCATCTAAAACGTAAAATTCAACCCCGACATGTCATTCCCGCCCAAATTTGCATAGAATGAACATAAAAATCGCGAATATTCTGAAAAGAATCTGTGAAACAGGAAGGTCTGAAAGGTAGCCGAATGTTATGTGACACTCGCACCATTCGTTTTTTGTGCACCACTTGTTTTTGTGCAACACTTACACCACTCGTTTTTGTGTGTACCACTCGCACCACTCTGTTTTGTGTGTATCATTTGCGCCATTTGCACCTGTCTTCGGCGCGCATAACATATATGACCCTTTTAGGGTATTTTATGTCCTCAAATCTCTTTGTTGCAAAAATTTTTGCGCCTTGCTGCGACTTTCGACAGGTTTTAAAGTAATATAAAAGAAAAACGCTAGTTTTCAGGGACAGTTTTTCCTGGCGGGGGTTGACTTCAAATATTTTTCAAATTATACACCCCCCCCCCTTTTTTTTCTCAAAGTTCTGAATACGCCACTGAATACAACCAACACTAAGGTAATTGGAAAAAACACCTATCCTCTTCTTCTTCTCCAAACCTTGGGTGAGGGCAATGGCACCCCCGTCGCTATTTGACGGAATTGCTGATTTTCAGTGTTGTGTAACTACTCGTACATAACAGCTGACCATCGTAAGCTCCATTCAAGAGTTGCTAACAATTTTGGTTAGGGGAAGTTTTAATGAAAAACACGAAATGTGGATTACATCTCAGCATTATATGAGAACATCTATTCCCAATCAGAAAAGTGTCTATGCCTGTTCTGTCAAGAATGGTCACTGATGGACCGCGTTGACAATAGGCGACCCATCTGTGACGCATGCTTGACATAACAAAATGTGTGATTGATTCATACGTGACAGTGTGATGTACTTCTTGTGGTAAAAATTGATTCAGTACATAATTGTGATGTATCTAATTCCCAATACTGTTTATGTGAATTTGAATCTTATCTGCTAGTCTTATAGAAAAACATAAATTGTGTTGAACTTACGCTTCCTTGGCAACATTACTGTATTTGGCGATAATAAAATTGATCATGATAATAAGCTCTGTTATTAGTATGTTATCAGTATAAGCTATCACTGTTATTTTGTGCATTTTATTAAATTTAAAAATGGTGGGAGAGAATGCGGTGAAAATTAATTCAGTACTTAATTGTGATGTATCTAATTTCTAATACTGTTCATGTGAATTTGAATCTTATCTGTTGGTTGGTAATTACTGAGCTGCCGCCATGATTACGTGATCCTAAATTGTTTGATTTTTTTTTACTTCTGGCTCACTTGTTGCCTTGTATCTATTATTTACTATCCAGTTCACTTTATGTTAAGCTGTGAAAGAGTTGATTGAAGCCTAGTTTTAATTCTAGAGTTGCAATTTGAATTGTATACTGTTATAGGTTACCACACTTCTTATTACCCAATATAAGGCCAATGAGTCAAAACTGAGTGTTACATTAGACCAGTACAACCCGGCAGGCTATCAATTGACGTTCATTGAAGTTAATGTGCGAAAAAACATGTAGACACATTTATTGCACAGTCTCTACGGATGTAAGTTAATCTATAATGCGGTCCTCTTGAGTGAACAGTGTCACGGAATTAACAGAAGAGAGAGCGTCCAGCACGCCGTCTCTGCCGCTATGGTCGGAAATGTAAACAAACCGAGTAATACAACGAAATGAAATGAACTCGTTTCATCCAGTGTGGAATCATTAAGTTATTCGAATATCACCTCGAAGCTGTGCGCTTTTTTGAAGCCTATTTGGTTCATCGATCTTGTCGTTTTAGTCGATTTCATCCTACCACTGTAAATATTCGTTTTATTATTCACGAAACCTAATATTTATGGTTTTGATTTGTTGCCGAGGTCACAGGCACCAGTTCAAGAGGACTAAAACCAAAGCAAAAAGAGCCGTCCGAACTGGTTTGAATCTGAATTCCCAAAAGTGGCGTCGATATGTATTACAACACTTAACATTGTAATACCTCTTTTAATACCGCCCAGTGTTCAGTGTTCCATAAACGATTGAAGGGAACAGTGAATGGTATCTGCTCTGAGCGATGGTGAAACCATCTACCACTTTGTTTCTTTTCAGTCGCAGCTTATGGCACGCAGTGAATACTTTAAGGTAATTTTGAAACGCGCACCTACAAAAAGGCAAACTCTATGCAGTACTGTCCTTAGTTTATAAATTTCTTTTATGGGTCCAGCAATGTATTTTTTGACAATGACTAATTGAACATATGAAAATTCTTACATTATAGCAATACAGACAGGCACATTTGTGCAGCTTTATGACAATAAAGTGGTGTGAAAACTAAAATTATCATCGCAGCCAAAACGCATGTACAAGTTCACGATATGATCTATTCAAAAATTTTAAATTATTGGTTAAATTATAGAATTGCAAACTAGGAATTGCTACAGCTGCTAGACCACGCGTTGGCAGTTTGGCATTATACGATTATAATAATATTTCGCCACCGAACTGATCTCCATTTCTCCTGAGAATGATCCATCAATGACCCATGCTTGACTTGACGAGCTTTGAATTCATTTTTTATTCAGAATCTCTCATATCTGCAAAACATAGGTTGTTTTTTACAGGAAGTATTTGTCAGAAGGCAAAACAGGCACAAGTGCAATAATACTCCAGTTTATTGTAAGATCGACAGGACTTCCTCGGTAGACTAAGTTGCAGAAGTTGAATTTTTCTGAAAGTAATTTACCAGCACACACTAGTTGCCAACCCCTAGAGAAATCTTACGCCAAAATATGCTTGTCCAGCGTGAGCCACTGACGGATCTTATCTGTGACTCGTTCTTAGCAAAATACCGTTTTTTTTTTTTCTGGAAGCTGGATAATTCTTCATTAATGCAATTCTTAAGGCAGCGAAACGTTCCGTTGGTGAAGCACTCACGGCGAAATTAAAAGACGTTGTTATGGATCCGAATTGACCGTTTTATTTCTTGCGTAATCGAGTTTTAATCATATCCATTTCCAGATTGCGTCGCTTAATGCAGGAAGTATATCTCATCCTGTGGTAATCATGTGATTTAACAAGTGTGAAACAAAGTATATATTTATATATGAATGGAGATACAAATATAAATGAAACGCACATATAGCTTGGTGAACTGTATAGTTAGATATTATACCCAAAACAAAACGTTATTGATTTAATATTAATTATTTTATGTTATAGTTCATTTGTTTTAAATGAAGCATTGTTGTGATCGTTAACATTGTAATATTTTTTTGTTATAGTATCAGTTTTAGTTCTGCAACGTACTTGATTTATACACAGAATGGAAATAGAATGCAAGTTAGCGGTAAAAGAAGAAAGGATTATTGTGAAGGAAAAACAAAAAAATTCGACCGAATGGTAAAATTTATTGTTCACTATTAGTCTTTTATACTGGAAAAGGCACTAAAGAAATTTTTAATCACAAGAAATGTGACGTCTTGAAAATCTACAGCTGGTACGAAAATTTTGGAATATAAGCCAGTGAAAACCTATTTTAAAGAAATACAAAATATAAACAAAAATGAATGCAAACTGCGAGTACGCAAAAGAATTTTAAGATATCACACGAATTAAAAAATTTAAAACAACGTGAAATTTACGTTGATATTCGGTATCCCCCATTATACAAGTAATGCAATTTTCTTACAAAGTCCATTTGTAGTATTATAGTCCATTTGTACGTTGTATATTATAGAATCAACAAATTTGGATTTGCACAGCATAATTAGAAACACAGTTATATTTATTCTTACACGCTGTGCAATGCACAATGAACATGGCTTCGCAACTTGCTATTAGGTGGCCGTTAGTTGATTCTTTTTAGGCACTGCTTTCATCCTTGCTCAGAGTGAAGTCCAATCAAAAATAAGAGATATATATTTTTAAAGCCGTTTTACATGTATGAAAATTGAAACATATGGTTACCATAGGCTCCATAGATACTTTTTAAAGAATTATCTTTCAAATACATACATTTGCAAACTCCAATTGTTATAATTTATTGTTTCTGTTCCCAAATTAACATCTGCTGTATCGCCATCGGTTACCGGTTCGCAAACGGGTTTCGTCGTTTTACCGGCCAGCAGTACCAAGTTAGGAAACTCTAGTTTCGTGAGTTTCAAGTGAGTTACTTAGTGACTAGAGAGTCGGTGATGGTTTCGGTAATATTCATTTTTAACAGGTTTAACGTGATACTTGTTCTCTTTTTTGGTATTTTTCAGAATAACTTGACAGCAAGTATGAATTTGCATTCTTTATACTCGGTTATAGCCTATCAACATTGTATGAGAACATCTATTCCCGATCAGAAAAAGTGTCTATGCCTGTTTTGTCAAGAATGGTCACTAATGGACCGCGTTGACAATACGCGGCCCATCTGTGACTTATGCTTGACATAATAAAATTTGTGATTGGGTTATACTTGACAAGGTGATGCACTTCCTATTACCCAATATAAGGCCAATGAGTCGAAACTGATAGTTGCATTAGACCCGGCAGGCTATCAATTTACTTATATTGAAATTTATTTTAAGAAAAACGCAAGTAAATTTACTTGGCATTCTCTCCGAATATAAGTTTAACTATAAGCTGGGCCTCTTGAATGAGTAGAGTCACGAAATTATCGGAAAGAGTGTCAAGAACGTGATCTCTGAAGCCATGCTCGGAAATGTAAACAAACCGAGTAATGCAACGAAATGAAATAGACTCATTCCATCCAGTGTGAAACCGTTCAGTTATTCGAACATCGCCCCGAAGCTGTGCGCATTTTGAAACCTATTTCGTTCATCGATTGTTGTTGTAGTCGATTTAACCCCACCACTGCAAATATTGGCGTTGTTGTTTACGAAACTTGATATTCGACTTTGTGATTTTGATTTGTTGTAATTTGTTTTTGATTTGTTGTCGAGGTCATTTGCACCAGCTCCAGAGAGCTAAAACCAAATATGTAAACGTGTCGCCCGAACTAGTTTAAATCTGGATTCCAAAAGTGGCATTCATACTTATCACAACACTTAATATTGTTATACCTCTTCAAATACCCCCACTTTTTCAGTGTTGGAAATTCCATAAACGATTAATAGCAACGGTCAATAGTATCTGCTCTGAGCAAGGGTAAAATCTCCTACAACTTTGTATCCTTTTAGTCGCAGTTCATGTACCACTGTCCTTAGATATAAATTTCTTTTTTGGGTTCAGCAATGTGTTAATGTTAAATGTGATTGACATTTTATGTTATGTATGAAAGGTTAACCGTCTGCTCTAAGACTAACTTGACTTCCCTTGTCCGGATCAGAAAGGTCTCATTTCGTTCTTTATTGTTTTGTGTGTCTGGAAGTGGGACGGTTTTCTTGTTGGTTCTGAGAGATTTTTTTATTCTAATTTATTTCTGTTTTACGATACTTACTTGCCAATACATGACATTTCAACTCACATGATGTACTTTATTACAATGACTAATTGAAAATATGGAAAATTCTTACATTAGCAATACAGACAGGTAAATTTGTGCAGTTTTATATTATGACTAAAAAGTGGTGTAAGAACTGAAGTGATCTTCGCAACCAAAACGCATGTAGAAGTTTACGATATAATTTATTCAAAAATTTCAAATTATTAGTTAAATTATAAAACTGTAAACTAGAAATTGCTACAGCTGCTAGACCACGCCTTGGCAGTTTGGCATTTTAAGATTATATTAATATTTCGCAACTGAACTGAACCATTTCTCTTCGGAGAACGATCCATTAATGGCCCATGTTTGACTTGACTTGCTCCGAATTCATATTTTTTTCTTCCCTCATGTCTGCAAAACACAGCTTGTTTTGAACAGGAAGCATTTGTCAGAAGATGACAGATCAAGTGCATAAATACTCCTAGTTCATTGTAAGATCAATATGACTTTTCCGGTAGACTAAGTTGCAGAAGCATGTATTTTCTGAGAGTAATTTATTTGCACGCACTAAATGCCTAACCCGGACAAAAAGCTTACGTGCGTACGGTCCATCTGTGACTTGTGCTGAGCAAAATCCATTTCTTTTCTGGAAACTGAGAAATTCTTCATTAATGCAATTTTTAAGGCAGCGAAACGTTCAATTGGTAAAGCACTCGAGGCGAAATTAAAAACCGTTAATTATGGATACGAATTGACCGTTCCATTTTTTACTTTATTGAGATTTTAGTCATATAAATTTCCGCCAGACTGCATCGCTTCATGCAGGAAATACATCTCATCCAGTGGTAATCATGTGTTTTAATAAGTGTCAAATATGTATATATATATATATATTTATATATGAATGGAAGTACTAACGTAAATCAAACGCACACGTAGCTTGGTGAACTGCAGTTGATAGATATTACACTCCCAACAAAACGTTCTCGAATTGATATTATTTTTTATAATATAGCTCAATTGTTTTAAATGAAGCATTGTTGTGATCGTTAACATTATAATATTTTGTTACAGTATTAGTTTTAGTTCTTAGCAACGCACTTGATTTTTTTACACAGAATGGAAATAGATAGCAAGTTAGCGCTAAAGGAAGATAAAATTATCGTGAAGGAAAGACAAAAAAATTCATCCGAAAGGTAAAATTTATTGTTCCCTTTTAGTGATTTATATACAATTTTTTCAATTTCTTTCACAATATTTATACTCGTAGCATGCGCAACCCAGATTTACTGGAAGGCACTAATGAAATTTTTTATCAGAAGTAATGTGACATCTTAAAAATCGGCAGGCTACGAGTACGTAGAAATTTTTTAAGATATCACTAAAATTAAAAAGTTTAAAACAACGCGAAATTTACGTTGATATTCGGCTATCCCCATTATACAGGTAATGCATAATTTTCTTACAATGTCCATCTGTAGTATTATAGTCCGTTTGTCCATTGTATATTATATAATCAACTGATTTGGATAGTAGTATGACTCCGCTATCTGCTATTAGGTGGCCGTTAGGTGGTTTTTCTGGGCACTGCTTTTGTCCTTGCTCAGAGTGAATTTCATAATATATAGATATATATATATATATATTCAAAGCCTTATTTACATATATAAAAATTCAAACTCTCGAGCATATGGATACCACGGGGTCTATAGATATTTTTTATAGAAGTATCTTCCAAATACATTCATTTGCAAAATCTCCTTGTTACAATTCATTGTTTTGTTCCCAAATCAACATCCGCTATCTTTGCCATTGGTTACCGGTCCGCAAACGGCTTTTGTCGTTTTACCGGCCGGTAGTACCAAGTTAAGAACCACTGGTTTAATCAGTTTCAAATAATTGTGGATAGAGAGTCAGTGAAGGTTTCGGTAACATTTATTTTTAACAGCTTTTACACGATACCTGTTCTCATTTTTAATATTTTTCAGAATAACTTGGAACAACAAGTATGAATTTGCATTTAGTGTACTCGGTTATAGCATCGGACTCGGAAATATCTGGAGATTTTCATACCTATGTTTCAAAAATGGCGGAGGTATTTGTTTTCTATTTGTAACTATGAAAAGATAAATCATACAATATGTATGTACTTGTGCATATGTCTGTAGGGCAAAAGTATTCTTCGGATTTCATTTGGAATAACCTAATTATACACTTGAGTCCAGCTTCAAGTGTTGGTTATATGAAATACACAAAATTGACTGCGCGAAATGGACCTCGTCTTTGGGGCACGATCCATCGGTGACCCATGCTTCATAAAATAAGTTGTAGATGATTTTTTACATGATAAAAATTCTGATACTATCGAGAAGCCTCGCTGAGGCTTAGTCTCATATGCAGGTAAAGCTCTCTGAAGCGACCACTGCGCCAGGTCGGTCACTCTGCTTTTCTCTTACAATGTTTATTTCGAAAAAAGAACATTTCACAATATTTTTATTTCAAATATCAATATTTATTTTGCAGGAGCCTTCCTTGTTCCATATTTTCTAATGGCAGCACTTGGGAGTCTTCCATTGTTATTTATGGAAATTTCACTTGGACAGTTCAGAAAACATGGATGCGTTGCAGTCTGGGATATTGTACCACTAATGCGGGTAAACTTTTTTCATAGTATGCGTTTGACAAAGTTTACAATTACTGGTTGCAAGATTTATCTTGTTATTCTATCCACTGTTGAACCAATGAGGAACTGGTACGGTAATCCAGCGTAATCGATATGCAGTATGCAATTAACAATCCTATTTGGTTACGCGATTAACCGCGCATCTTGTTAGTGTGGTAGCAATGTGCAACCTGGATAGTTCCAGAGCTTCGTACCGAGACTGTGGGTTGCTTTGCTTCGCCCAGAGGCACTCTACCTGTATTGCTCTTCGAAGCCTTTTTCTTGCATTGGTCTTTGTTTGAACCGGCGACCTTCATTGGGCTCAATCACGCCACCGCGGTCAACATATTAAAACCACAACTTATCTATTTTAGTACTGATGATAATTTCCTTTCGCGTGTCAAATATCTATTGTATTTTCTATTATTCGAATTTCAAAACGCGTTTAAAACTATCAACTCTGCTTAGATCAGTATTGATCATTATGAAGTTAGTATCACTTGACTCTAAAATAAGTCCTATTCATCTTCCTTTAGCTGGAAATATTATATTTTTATGAACTATATTTTGACGGGCCCGAGTAACCGCCCGCTATACCTCACAATTTTTCTATTCATGGTTCATTTTTAGAAAACTAAAAAAGCGACTGAATTTTTTCTTCTAAAATAACTTGTTTCCGGAATTATACTTCATAATTATAATTTAATGATAAATTCATCAATTGTATCGGAAATCGATGAAGTGATTTTTGTTTGTTATTTTTCTAAAATTAAAAACCGAAAAGGTGTTTTTTTTTTCAAATAATTTTCAGCAAGTTTCTACAAGCGCCTCCCAGCGCATCCCAATCATATATTTAGTTTCGTCGAGTATGAGCCACAGATGGACCGTCCCTCGGTGACGCGATCCCTCGGTGGCCCACGCTCAACAAAATATGATTAAGCATCATTTTTGTAACGAGAATTACTACATTATTATCTCACTATTTAGGGAATCGGTTTTTCATCAATGCTGATGATTTTATACTACTTGATATGCTATGTACTTGTTCTGGGTTGGTGTCTCTTATATTTGATTAGTTGTTTCACACTGGGATCTCTACCATGGGCAACTTGTGGTGAGTAAGACTTTATTTTTGTTTTATTTCACTGATTCCATTGTTCATTATGTGATAAAATCATCTTAAAATGTAGGCTTCGACCGATAGCCTTGTTTCACCACACCGATATTACTGTTTTCTTGTGCTATGTGAGGAACAGAGCAAATTTGGAAAAAGTGAAATACTTCGGTTTTTGAGTGTCTTACTATGCAAGACGTTAAATCTTTTCACAGTAGATGGCTGTATTGTTTGGTAAAAATCTGTGGGTTTTGCTATTAATTTCGTCTATTCTAATTTACATACATGGATTAACCGAAAACAGCGACCGATAATATTGGTCATCTGCAAGCTGTAATATCGGCTCATTTTGACCGATACCGATATTTACTAAAAGGTAAAAAAAACCATGTGCCACTATATACAAAGTACGCCCAGTTAAGTAATCTTTATGCATCGCCATATGTTATGGTGAGATCTATCAGTGGCCTATACTTAGCTGGTATTTCATCAAAATGGGTATATAGGTTTCCCAGCTGTGAGTATAAAGGTATGGTTTAGTTATAAATCTCCCTATAGCTTCTCTTACATTCCATTGCTGCTTTTTCTCAAAAATATTCCAAAACTTTTTAACTTAACGGCAAATGTTTATTATTTTAATACGTTATATAATTCGTGCGATACAACCCATTTATGTTTGTTTCTATATTTACCACCATAATACAACATAAGCCTCGCGGCAAAAAGCATTTACCTGCAAAATAATGTTTTTTTATTGTCAATCACGATATAACAATTAAAAATCGCACGAGAGGCCAGAAAATTTTTGATCTCGGGATGTAAAATTCGTTAAATAAGTGCAATGACTAACGCGAGTGAATTGAGTGGATTGTAAAGCGCTGCAAAGACCATGACTCCCATCTTAACAAGCCAGTGACGAAGTTGCTTGAATTACAAATAAAAAGTATTAGTTATTTTTAACCTGCTCTATGGAAAGCTAATTATTGAATATCCATTGATCTTACTGACCAGCATATCTAATATTTATAGACAACAGCTGGAATACTCCCGACTGTATCGCGGTCACGGATCTTGCAGGTGGAAATTTCAGCAGAGCAGTCATTAATGGTTCAACTTTCGATAAAATTTACAACGCTACCAGTAACAATACTGGGGTATTATCTACTGCTGAATTTTGGGAGTAAGTAATTTGATTTATAGAATTTTCCAATCTGAATTTCAGTATCTATTTAGTTGGGCAATCACTAATTGATTGCGTTCTCGGCGCGTTCTAACAGTAACCCATACAGTTGACGGCAACTGTTGAATTCAACCGCCGAGTGATGGTCCGCAAAACCTATAATCACGCGGCTTCATAAGCCCTGTTCAATTTAAATTATGATCAGTTCATTTCGAGGCGCAGAAAATAAGACGTAACAACGACCTTAAAAGCAGAAATCTGGAGTTGTACAGTTACATGCCTGTGTTACTTACCTGTTAAATTGCATGTCCAATTTTAATTTACTTTGAGCACAATTGCTCAAGATTGCAATAGCCCTTCGTGGCACACCCACCCGGTAAATAGTGTGACAGCCTTTGGGCAAATTTTTTAAAATGATCGCTTTTGAACTATTATGCAACTGAGTTTTGCATTTTTTTTTAAATTTCTTCATATTTGTTCTTATCTATCCATTTCTACCTCGGAATGTTTTATGCATATACATATTCTAATTTTATTTCACGCACAGCATTTTGATCGTATCTACTCGCTAATTTTGTAAATATATAATCGTTCCCTATAACTTCTTTTCACGACTTTTAATCCATTTCAGTAACTATGTTTTGCAACGAAGTAGTGGAATTGATGTCATGGGAACGTTTTCCAACTGGAAAATTGTTGGTTGCTTTGTTTGCGCCTGGGTATCTTCGTATTTGTGCATCGCTAAAGGAATAAGAACTTCAGGAAAGGTTGGTTTGGACTTAACCGAGTTTTAACAGTACGGTTAGAAATTTGGCAAATTCCGATTGTTGCTTGTTTTGTGAAAAACTATAGTGAGCAGCCCACATAGCTTCAATTCAGCAAAATAATATTTCCCTAAGTTAAATTTCATATGAGAATATCTTTGAAGTGGGTAAAATTGTCTGCCCTCAATAATATTTTTATAGTTCTGTCTTGACCTAAAATGGTGAATCTTCCAGCCAAGAAGGCTAAAAAACCTTTGCGCGGGCAAGTTTTTTCAACAAACTATTGTTTTTATATTTCCCCCGCCAAAATTCGAAACCCGGGCCAAACCTAACAACATTTTCTTGTGAACAAGTAGATATCACAATCGAAACTTTATTTTGCCGTATATGAGACAAATGATGTCCCATCAGTGACTCATACTTAATAAACGATGATTCGACGATATTTTTATGCCTGAGGTGCTCTTTGGTATGTTCGCGTCCTCCCCATATTCAAGTTTTGTGAATACTCCGCAAAAGACTTTCTTGATTTTCTTGTTTCAGATTGCTTACGTCACAGTTCTTTTACCATATGTTCTCATGATTGCACTTTTCATCAGAGGAATAACATTGGAAGGAGCTACAACAGGAATGTTGTACTTTATCACACCAAATGTTACAAGACTAGCAGACCCAGTGGTAGGAGTTTTATTGT
This sequence comes from Styela plicata, assembly GCA_963675895.2. Classification (NCBI taxonomy): domain Eukaryota; kingdom Metazoa; phylum Chordata; class Ascidiacea; order Stolidobranchia; family Styelidae; genus Styela; species Styela plicata. The sequence continues at coordinate 4,509,741 of OZ023138.1, forward strand.
TTTATTTGTTTCAATTAATTGAACTATTTATTTTTTATTTCAATTTTGCCAAGAATGATCAATCAATGTTTCGTATACAAAACTGAAAATTCTTTTTTATGCGTCAGCCACAAATCAAATAAATACAGTTTTTCTTTAGGACGTAGTTTCTTTCCCTTCTTTCATTTCATTTATATGTTTAGCAGACATTTACAAACAGAAAAAGTATTGAAATGTGTCAAGACAATACACGTTTGCGAGGGGTTGCTCTTGTCTGGGATTACATGTAACGCAACGCAATACATCTGTAAGACTTCAAGTCACAAGTAAACTGGAGTCCGGAATTTCACGTTCAAGCTAATGTTTTCCGATTCAAAGAGCGTGAATTTTAGCTAGCTGCTATGGGATGCTAAGTGTCTATTCATTATGTCAACCATTTTCGGACGAACTTTTCTCAAGTAACGGGTCCTTTGTTTGGAAAATGTATGAATATCTCCCTAACATGTGTCACATTTATTAATCCGACAGAAACGCAACATCCGACTATTCGGATATATAAATCGGATAAAACTCAACATTCGATTTGTCGAATTTATATGACAAAGGCATGTTTAGGAGTTTAACGTCACATTTACATATCTGACAAAAGTGACTGAAAAGGAACGGATTTATATAATATATATATAAACATATATAAAATAATATATATATATATTATATATAACATTATGTATGTAAGCATATTATGCTCGTGTTAAATAATTCTGAGATGCATTGCATCCGGAAAGTTCTAGTCCCTTTGGGCATGGATTATACCGAAGCCCACCATTCAAATCAGGGTTCTATAACTCGTGTACACAAGGCTATCATGCAGACATAGAGCGCTTATTTTTCTAACAGCACTAACCCAGTTCGTATACAAGTGGGTTGCTGTATACCCTGCTTGGTTGTTCTTTTATTTCTTAGCTTTTTACTTCATGCACACAGGTTTGGCTGGATGCTGGTAGTCAAGTGTTATTTTCTATTGGAGTTTGCTATGGAGTTTTATTTGGATTTGGCAGTTACAATCGCAAATCATTTGATTGTTATAAGTAAGTATTCCTGACTTTGTAATGTACAAATATAGGTCCGATGTCCAAACGATAACGTCGGACTTAATTTCGGAAAGTTCCAACATATTTACTGCTTGCTGTAAGCCAAGAAAACACTCCACTATAGCAGCATTGAATACCGCCCCAGTCGGAAAAAGTTTGTCTAATCTTTTGTTAAGTATACGAGTCACTGATGGATCACGCCGCCAAGGCGTGATCTATCTGTGACTTATGCCTGACAAATTAAAATTTCCGACTGGGGTCCTGCACGCAAGAGCGTTGCATTCGTGAGATGCCAGACAAAATCAAGTTCTTGATATTAAGTGACGATTCAAATCGTTCTGCAATTTTTTCTATATATTTTAGGAGTGCTTACTTCTTCGTGTTTACTTGCTATGGAAGTTCTCTGTTCTTTGGATTTGTTGTATTTAGTTTTATGGGGCATATGGCGTACACAAGGAAAATGGAGATTGTAGATGTTGTAGAAGGCGGTAAGTGGGGCTTGGCAAACCGAATCATTTGGAATTCGAATCTGATTCGAATTATTTTTTGGATCTGATCGAATCACTAATTCCATGTAAATAACAAATATTCCATTTTTACTATTACAACTTGTCGTCATTGTGTAAATCAAATGTAAATATAGTTTTAGCGTATTTTCAACTCACGCTGCATGTTTAGGAGCAACAAAATTTTCATGTTTGAACGACAATATAATAATCGATTTTGGTCAAATTTGACCAATATAAATTGCATTTTGTCGTTAAAAATGAAAACTCTAGTTTATTTAGCAAGTTTCTGGATATAAAACAGGCGAGGTGCCCTGATGTGAAATCCGTGTTTGTTATCCAATAATGATCAGGAATGGTTCTAAGTTGGTCTAAAGTGAGAAGTGGCATCTTAATTCGTCATTTCTGTTGAACAGATTTAAATATCGTGACTCGACTGGCGACCACCATATGCAAGACTCCACTTGACTTGCGACTTGAAAGTACAGCGACTCGAAACTCTAAATTTCAATTTCGATAACTTGGACTCTACTAGGAACTCGTGTGTTTTTCGACTTGTTTGGACTCGAAGTGCAATGACACTGGTATAAAATGCAATTTCAGTGTAAATTGCATTTTTCTAGTATCTCAACTAAACTTTTGTGCTTCATACGCACAATAAATGGATATACTTAACGGGAGACCCAACACCCCCACCCAACCCAAGACTCGACAAGTTGCAAAAATATGAATAAACCAACTTTTCTGATCCCGTTTTCAGGACCAGGACTCTTGTTTCAGGTCTTTCCAGCTGAGTTGTCATTACTTCCATTGCCACAAGTTTGGTCGGCTATCTTCTTCATATCAATGGCTTCATTAGCGTTAGATAGTGTGGTGAGTGTTTAGAATGTATTGTATCTGTATATTGATTTGAATGTCCGGTTGTCTGTCGTTGCAGCGTTAACGGAAGGTCGTGGTTTATCATATGATCAAGCTGTATTCTTGGCTTTGCTGCCCTTCCGCAGAATGAAAAAGAAGCCCTATCCCTTTTTATGTTCGTTTTGTTTTAATCAAGGTTGAAAATAGGCTTAAACGAGAATCGACATCGTAATATCCTTCCATGTTCCAGGTAAATTATGATTATGCTACCCTTGGATTTCTTTCTCCAAGCAAAGTCAGGGAATTTTATATGGTAATATTATTCCACTTACTTATGCAGGATAAATTTGAAAGATGAGAATCTTGATTTGATATTTGTGGCTAGAATTAATGCACCGTTCATGATCCCTTGAATATGAGATTATATCTATTGTTGAAAATTGCGGGGTTATTCAAATTGCGAACCGCAGTCCGAATCCTGACCCTATTATTTCTCATGTTCGAACTGTTTAATTTACTTTGTAAAGCAGCGACGCTGCTTTCAGAGTATTATATACCGCGATTTTGCTCTTGCACTTAACTGTTATTTTACACCAGAGACGGTCTTCTGACGCTGGGGTATTTGCTGCCATAGTGTAAGTTTTCGAAATTCATTGAATTTTTTTTTTTTTTTTGGATTGAAATTGGCGTTCAAGCTTCCAGGTAATATTATTTACTGTCAGTAGTGTAGTGTTTTAACGTTTAATTTTGTTACAGTGTTAGTATAGGTTCAGCATATCTTGATTCGAAACGTTGCAACTTTCGAGCCAAGAACACTTGTATTTAACTTGCAGCACTCATGTTTCAGGTACATGTCGATATAATATAGATTCGTGTTTTTATTTATTTTTTGTTAAATAGCGTAATATTCAGGTTCAAGAAAATATATTTTTTTTTATTTTCTTCTCAATTGTCTGTATAATTATTCTTAATTCCAGCTATTCTTTAATTATCTGTCACCTCTATAGGTTGTATGTGACTGAATGTTCCTCCATATTTTGATAAGATTGAACAGAACCTGCACTTTGAATTTGAATTCCCATAAAAAATTGTTATTTCCCCCAACAAAACCAAGTTTTCCGGCAATCATTTGCCTGTTAAGCCTCCTTCAAAATCTAATCAGGAATATTAGGTGTCAGTATTTTCGAGTATGCCTTGCAAAATAAAATTTCCGATTGCAAGCTTATTCAATACTTTTCGTGTTCATGTATTTACTAAAATTAAATATTTTTAATTCCAGTATGCCACTGCTGAAGGTTGTATTACGGCCCTAGCTGATTACTGGCCAGAAAAGTTCAGTCACAGAGGAACACATTTGTGGAGGGCGGGAGTGTGTTTAATTGGTTTACTTTTGGGAATACCGCAGTTATTTGACGTAAGTTAACAGCAAACTTATTATATACTTTTATTTTTCCGTTTACTACTATTCGTTTTAAAAGATACAGCAGAGTTACAGCAATTTATAGTTAATATTAAAACCTTTAAACTGACTCATTTCTTATCCTTGAGTAAGCTTCATAAAATGACCTGATTGTGCTGGAAAAATTACTGAATGTACAAAATTAACCATCCTTTAAACTAAAAAAATATACCCCTCAAAGTCCACACTCCCGCTGAGGATTCCGACCAATGAACTATATTAATTAGTATGCATTTATATTTACAAGAAAAATGGTGAAATTTAATTTAATTATCGCACTTGGATTAACGTGAACCGATGAGCAAACTAACTAGAAAAAAAGGAATATATACATATTGATGGTGCGATCCGTCTGTGCCCCATGCTTGGCAAAACATGCATAAGCACGATTTTCACCTATGATAGTACCGACCGATATGTAGAACACGTCAAAATATATTTGCAATTAAGAGCTATAGAAATTTGATAAAATGCTGATGTATGATAGAACCCATGATCATCAATCCAAAGAGTCTTATAATTTGACACTTCAAAATATTTTTAGGGAGGAATCTACGTCTTTGAACTTTTCAACTTATACGGAGGAAGTGGAATATGCATTTTATGGGTTGCCATATTTGAATCCATATCTGTTGCCTGGATATACGGTGTTGATAGATTGTTCGATGATGTCAAATCTATGATCGGATACTACCCACCAGCAGTTTACAAATATTGCCTCAAATATGTAACTCCGACATTTTGTATGGTAGGTATTCAGGAATTTCTGCTTTACCGTGTGATGTATGTATTCTTAATTTCAAAAGAAGATATATTTTTCAGTTACCCAGGTGCTGAGAAATAAAAATTCGTAAAAAAAGACGCAACTGGTATTTCAGAAAGATTGGTAGCGCCTGCCTACTCAGAACTTACGATTATGTTTTCCGATACCAATATGTAATAGGTGGCACGAGCCATTATATCAATTTATAAAACAAATGTTATAAATGTTTGGTTCGAACGCATGCAGCCATCAATGATATCAAATGCAAACGAGTGCTATGGGTGGCCTCCATAAAACGATATATATTGATAGAATAATTAGAATAATATAATCCATATTGCAGCACTGTCATGATTTATGTCAACTTTAGAACGTGAAATTTGGCACATGCAATGGTTTAGCTGTAAAAGAAATATATTTAAGAATATTAAAAAAACGAAATTACTTTTAATCGAAATTATAGAATGCCTGACTATTTATTTACCGACAGTAATTATTGTCGCTTCCATGGAAAATTATACCCTAAAATCTTATTAATAACACTAGCCGCCGCTGTTCCTCCAGTGACCCTGTATGGACTGATTTTATCTTCTCTTGTCTACAGGTGATTTTCATTTCCTGTTGCGTTCAGTATTCACCTCTGAAAATAGGTAACTATGTTTATCCGTGGTGGGCGAATCTTATTGGCTGGATGATTTCGATGTCTGTTGTTTCCTGTATTCCCATTACTGCTGTAGTAGTTTTGTGGAAAACTCCTGGTACTATGAAAGAGGTTAGTTTTTATCGCCCTAAAATTATATATAAAAATGACTTCTAAATAAACGTTTGCACTTTATATAATAAGTAACTGCCGCGCGATTCCATAGCGGTTAATATATTAGTGTTACATTAGGAAAGAGATCTTCCGAGTGATCATCAATTCATCTGTGCGTTCGGATCATCAATTCTTTGAAGTTAGGAACATAAGTGGCCGCTCATATAGGAACTTTCCCAAGATAATCTACCCAGGACTTTTAAACTTATTTGACGTTTATCCGAGAACAAAATTATAGGCGATCAATTCTTTGAATTTAGAAACATAAGTGGCCGCTCATATAGGAACTTCCCCAAGATAATCTACCCAGGACTTTTAAACTTATTTGACATTTATCCGAGAACAAAATTATAGGCGATCAATTCTTTGAATTTAGAAACATAAGTGTCCGTTCATATAGGACATTTCCCAAGATAATCTACTCACGACTCTTAAACTTTTTTGACATTTATTTCTGATCAACAATAGAGCTGAAAACAAAATTATAGGCGAAAAATTCTTTGAATTTAGAAACATAAGCGGCCGCTCATATAGGACCTTTTCCAAGATAATCTACCCACGACTGTTAAACTTATTTGACATTTATTTCTTATTAATAATAGGGCTGAGAACAAAATTATAGGCGATTGAAATGCATGTGTGCAACCTTATGTAATATACCATGATAATAGATTTGTTTCTAACTTCAAAGAATTGATGATCCGAACGCACCGAGACTCGAAGATTTCCTTGTCGTTTATTTTTGTAATTTTAGAACTAATTAACATGGTTCAATAATAAAACGGTACATGCTTAATTCCGTAGTATTTTTTAAGTTTTGGTGTTTCGTCTTCAAGGAAGTACCACTTCATTCGTGGAAACTAAATTGTATGAGCCCCGGTTTAAACTTCGAACAAATTCAAATTCGAAGAGCTAACAATACACGTAATTCCTTTCTACATCTTTAGTATGCACACTAATCTGTGCATTTTTTCAGAGGTTGAAAAGGAATTTATATCCCGATAATGCAAAATCTACAATCGACGAGAAGCAAGAGATGACTCTCATGATTTGACCGCACACCACTGGCTGTTTTCACAGAGATGAGAGAAGTTACGCTGATTTCAGCGGATTGCTGTGTCGGAAGAATCCTACGGACATATCCTGCATCGTTATGATATTTATTTCATGTCAGATATAATTTACTCATAGTATGGAATCTGTATTCGGTAATATATAATGAAATTTATGGAATGGCTAACACGGATGGTTGTACACATGTCGAACTCAAGATAATACATTTGGTTTTCTAATAGCTCATTTAATGGCCTGTAATTGATAAGCGCGTATACATCGCACGTATCGCGCTACCGTTGGGTGGAGGCCGACTAAATGCAAATCCTAACGAGCGAATATTTTTTTCATTCAAAACGCGCATATAGGTTATCAATGTGAAACTAAACATATAGAATTAAAACATTGGCAAATATCCGCCATAATCAATATTATTTAAACATACGCCCCAATATCTTTACCACTTGCGAAACATCACCCTCACACGCTACATAACACATCTTTTAAAAATTCCTCTCTATCTATTTTCAGCATAGCCTACAATTATATTGTATATATATTAAGTTAATTGTGTTTATTAGATTTTTTAAACTAATATTACTGCACGCAAACTGTTGCCCCGACTTCCAGTCTCGCGAAGGGAGTGTAGCATATATTATATTAAATTCGCTTCAATTTGGCGAAATTCGTTTTTTTAAATAATATCATGGCAAATTTACGATGCTGTAAATTATATAATATTGCCAAGATTATAACGCGTGGCTAATTAAAAACAAGTATGAACCGAACCGTTTTGACAAGTCTTAAGGACAAGCTTTGGCCACTTCAAAATGACCGTATAACTTGTTTCAAGAGGGGGAAAGGGACACGAACGGGCATGCAGTGAGAATGACTTTGGCCAGGCAATTTTATTCGTATAATGAAACTGAATCAACCATAATAATATCCTGATAAATAAATTGAAAGGCTTGGCTTACGGTGTTTTAATAACACCAGGGAAGGGCAGGACAGTCGACAACAATACCAAACACTATTTCTTCAGTAGAAGCGACAAGTTTTTAGGATAAAATGCAGAGTCCCAGATTCCAGGACGAATAAATCCAAATTGTGTACAGAAATACCCGTGAATAACATTCACGGTCTTGGTTACAGTATGTACTTTTCTTCAAATTATTTTTCAGAGGTTGAAAATTTACACCACGCGCTAGATAAAAATAACAAGCATTGGAAAGCAAGTGCCTTAATACTTTGACGTAATTTTTATCACGGCGTAAAAAAGATCAAAGATATGTTATTTATTTGCTCCAACTAATTGGTTCCTATTGTCAGAGAAGCGTGAATACCTCCCAATCCGGATATGTCCCAGTTGCCTCGCCAAAGATTGCTTATGATAATCACGGTTTCATCGATTTTCAACAGAATTATAATTCTCGTATTTGCTTGAATTGGCAGTATTTTGATTAGTGGGGACGCGGAAACCATCTCTTTATTCTGATATTGTGGTTTAGAAATTCTTAGCATAGATATCATCATAATAAGGATATCAAGTTTTTATTGAAAATCGCTGCATATAAAGCCACAAGCAATACAAAACGACCCAAGAATAGATTTACACGAAAGATAGCATTGAAAAGTAGAAAAATTCTTTTGCTCGATCTGGTCCCTGCTGGCCAAGCCGACATTGCTCAAGAAGGTTGAAGACAAGTTTTTGAAGCAAGTCGTCGTGCGTTCCCAACTTGCACAATCACAGCGTTAGAGTCACCGGAAGAAAGTCCAACGTCCAATCTAACGAGACGAGAAATATACAAATGGGGCTGAGAGAGACTTCGAAAACTTTTCCCAACTTATGTCCGCGGATGATCATTACTAAAATTTTTTGCTGAAACTTGCTAAAAATTCACTAATGTACATGAACAAAATTGGAATGCGCGGGAACTGTCACAGGTGGGTATTCCTCACACTCACACCGATTCAGCTAACCAAGCATCCATACCATAGATTTTATACAAAAGGATTATGATTAGTATGATGATTACAAAAACGGAAAACATGCTGAAATGTTCGCTGCTGAGAAATATTTGTTGGATGAAAGTAGAGAGGAACTAGGTGGGAACAAACAGAAGGAAGTCGCCATATAAGCGGATTTTTTCCATAAAATATTAAATATGACATTTGTAGAAAGTTTATTTCAATAATAGCACTTGGGAACTATAATGTCAACTGAATTAGAAACAGGAATTATAAAAAAATGTGCTAAATACATTGTAAAAAGAAATTTACATCATCACATGTAGTTTTCTTCATTTTTATCAAACTTTAATTTAGAAACAGACAACATTCTGGCAAATTGAGCAAAAAAGTGAATTGTACTTTTGGTTCAATGACGGTGTCTCTAAGTATATATTTTTATGGCACATGTGCAATCATAAAAATGGAGTATATTTGGCACAAGAAAATATTTGTATGACTGAATCAAGGATCCCTACAATGCTCCTATATAGAAAAATCTTAATGAAATAGTTGAAAACAAAATGTGAATGTACGTATGCAGAATAGCTTATCACAAAATAGTCTGAAGAAACGGCAAATGATCCTTTTTCATTACGACAATTTGCCTCGCTTAATGAAACGAAGTAACCTACAGCTACTAATTCATCAAGAATGATATGAGACAATGTACTTTCAATTTGAAACGATTCCAATCACAGAATTGATCCCCAGGTGGATCTCGCTTCAGCAGCGCGATTTATGGCACATATTAAACAAAATAATTTTTGTCACTGATGATAATAATTTTTGAGGACAGTTATCTGTAACAAGTTGTTTAAAAATGGGAATACATGCCAGTAAATTTATACTCTGGTTTCTGCTTCACCGTAAATTACCCAATCAAAGATTTTATTTTGTAAAGAATGCGCCACAGATGGATCGCGTCCCCTCGACGCACACATGCTTAACAAAATATTCATCGACAAATTTTTTTTCTCATCATTACGTTTATGTAAGCACCAGCTACCCAAAACTCAATAAATAGGAACTTGTGTTTTAAGATAAAAACTTGTTGAGGTCGTGATCTCCCTCTTGGGACTAAGTTGTATTTTAAAAAAATGGTTCACCATTGCTTTCTCTTTTATACTAAATTTAACAAAAAACATTGATCATGGAACTTTTTGAGTTTGTCTCTCGACCAATTTTCTGAAAATTCCATCATCTATTTTCATGAGTTCCTCATATGAGCCGAGCTCAGCAACATTGGTGCCATTGCGATTATTCTGTGATAATACTGCTATTATATTTGCATGTTTAATTGTTGAAAGTCTGTGAGCGATAGTTATTGTTGTTCTTCCCACCATCAACCTTTCCAATGCCTCTTGGACTAAATGTTCACTCTCTGCATCTAATGCACTAAAAATGATAAATAATATTTTCGCGAGGGTTGTGCAAAAATACGTTATCAAGAGAGAAAATAGTACAAAAAAATAAATGAGCAAGTAGTTTTGTGTAAAACATACAGTATCTTTTAATCACACGTTTTGTAAATTTAAAATTTCTCCCGCTTTGAAAATTTAAAAATTTTCAAGCAAGTAACTACATCAGATCATATCATAAAAACGAAAGGGTTGTAACGTTTAGTGTCATCTCCTCAGTTCCTGACTATTATCTGTGGTTTTCATGTTTTCACATTTATTTGCAGGACCAAGCTTTAGTCAGATGAATTGGGTTGGATAATAATGATTGGGAAAGGGAAGTGTTAACTAGTGCTCCATTCAGAATTGATTTGTCGAAACATGTTTCGTCAAATATGAGGCACTGATGCGCTGCGATGTGCATGCGCGGTCCATCTGTGACTCCTGCTTGACAAAATCAAAATTCTGATTGAAGCAATCCCTATCTCTTGGTCATTTTTGACTACCATTAATAAAATTCACTGAATAAATAACGAAAAAAACACAATTTGTGTAGTGTAAAATATGAAAAAATTCATGATAACGGTAGTTACAATTAGTGGAATGCAAAAAATTCATTAAATTGAAATTGAGTTTGCTTGCAAGTAAATGACATAAATCATTATTCTATTTTGAAAGCTTTTAACCTGCACAGCTTTCCCCTCCCTTACATTTTAATTTTAAATCACCAAATCTAAATTAATACATTCTATTTGCCGAAAAATTACACAATTTCACGAAAAATTACATATGGAACAATGTCTTTCAGTTATTCAAATATGCTGAATCTCCAATATTGAATTCTACCTTGTCAAAAAGTCAAAAAATCTAGTCCAAACTTGTTTTGACAAGCATTGTCAAAATTGAAGAATGAAATCCCCGAATAAACTATTCTGTAACGAATATATCTATCCAAATCTTCTTATCTAGTTCTTGAACCAAATACCTATATGCTATGACCAAATATTCTTAGCAAGCATTCAAAAATTAGTTCAGAATTCACAGATAAAACATCAGACAGAAACTCGGTAAGAACTAACATAGATAAATCATACATCCAAAAAATTGTTACGAGTAAACTCAAAATGAAATTCCTTTAAGAAATTCAGGAATTTTCATTTACATTGCCAACAGTAATTGAGACTAACCTGGTTGCTTCATCCAATACCAAAATTTGTGGATTCTTCAGCAAAGCACGGGCAATTGCTATTCTTTGTCGCTGTCCCCCAGATAATGTTATTCCTCTCTCCCCAACTAATGTATCAAAGCCGTCAGGCATTTCTGATATGAAATTATATATGTTAGCTTGTTTTGATACTTCTATCAATTGCTCTTCTGTTACGGAACTTGCATCGCTGGCACCATATGAAATATTCTCTCGAATTGACCCAGAGAATAGTATTGGTTCCTAAAAATATATAAAAATTGATCAGTGCATTTGAGAAGCTAATGCAGTTAAAATAAACTTGATAACATAGTGATTGCCTACACTAGAAAGAAAATGATTTGCAAGATTAGATTTGTCATTCGTAATGCAAATAAATGGAAAACAACCTGTGTGATTGGAGAAATCTTATTCATAGTAAGATTGCAGAATCTCATTTACCCAGCTCTGCTTCTTGCAGACCTAAGAAAAGTGGCTATTAGAAGGAGGGAAACATGGTAAAAGACAATATGCAAAGATATATCATTTGTAGAAAAACTAAAATGTCTTTATATATTGTCTGATGAAGTTATACACACCACTTCAAATTCATGAACGTCCTATAAAAGTGTGGATAGTTTTGAGTTTAGTCAATTTTTAATTTATTTAAAAGAACATGAAACAGGTTTTGAACACACAGATAATACTATTTGGTGTAAATCAAACCAATGGTATTTATTAGTCTGCCATTTTTCATTATCAAGAAGCAAGCGATAAAATGTTAAGTTCTTATATCTCGGTATATAGATTTCCATTCTGGTGAGAGTCATTTTTTTGGGAATTTCATAGTCTCCAAGTAGTTCATGGTGTCGTTTTTTTACTTTTGACTCGGTCACTTTAAAATGAACACAACATGACTTACCTGGCTTACTGTTCCAATGTGAGAACGAATCCAGGTTGGATTGATAGTTTTTAGGTCAAAATCACCAATCTTTATAGAACCAGTATTAGGTTCATAATAACGCAATAACAATGATCCGATTGTAGATTTTCCTGATCCACTTGAACCAACAACAGCTGAAATTTGAATATAAATGAGATGAATGACAAAAATGATTTTTGACTGGGACCTACTATCAAATCAGGATTTTAAATGCAGGGATTTAATCCTCTAATAATTTTTCAATCGGATATTGTCTTAATTTACTTTTTTATGGGGAAATTTTGTTCGTTTTCTTCCAATTTCTTTCAATGATGACAATAACAAAGAAAATGAAATTTATGGTGCAAAAATATTATTTACCTGTTACCGATCCAGCTTTGACTGTTAAATTGAGCTTATGAAATATTTGATATTCATCTCTGGTTGGATATGTAAAGTTTACGTTGTCGAATATTACATTGGTATTTTTTAATGATATGCTGGGAATTAGACCCTCTGTACAAACAAGAATATATTGTCATTAAACAATGCCTACCAGTAGAGCTCAAAATCATCCATACTATAGATTTGGGGATGGTAAGAGAATTTCGTCTAAATGATTTCAATTCAGTTTCAAATTTAAAATTAATCGAAAATACCGTATTTTGCGGCCGATAAGTCGCTACTTTTTTCCAAAACTTTTGTTTCTGAGACTTGTACGTTGCTGCGACCTATGTATTGTTTTTTTCCCGACCCACAGTGAATTGTGAAGCGTTTTATATTACGGTATATATATGTTATATATAGATGACGCGGCGAGCGCATGTACTTTCAAGATACGACAAATTGTAGAGAGATTTGAATTAAATTGATAATAGACTGCACCCAAATTTACCATGCTCGATCTTTTTTGCTTGCAGACATTAGTGAATTTTCATTGGTACCCGTCATACATGCGATTTAATTTGATGACGATCCGATCATGTGTGATCATCAATCGGAACGGCCAGTATTATATCATTCAGTGCAAAACGGCGCAATAGGAAATGTATGTAGTTTGCAATCGACGCCAGCCTCTAAATTAACGAAACAAGGAATTTAAACTTAGCAAGTTCGACGCGAATTACTTTGACGTTTCGACAATGACGCAATCGACGCCAGCCTCTAAATTAACGAAACAAGGAATTTAAACTTGGCAAGTTCGACGAGAATTACTTTGACGTTTTGACGATGACGCAATCGACGCCAGCCTTTAAATTAACGAAACAAGGAAAAATCTACAATTGTGACATCGAAAAATATATTTTGTTATTTAAAAGCCTGATTTATAAAAAAAAATAAATTATTTTATCGGCAATAATATATTGTTTTAAATACCCCCCTATGGAATTTAAACTCGGAAGGTTCGGCGCGAATTACTTTGACGTTTTGACAATGACGCAATCGACGGCACCCTTTAATCAACAAAATCGATCAATCAAGAAAGTTCCACAATTGTACATTTTCACACTGTGTCTGTGATAATGTTTTGTACCATTGTAGAAACTGCTTCCGTTAAGTATGTTTTGTTTATGTTCACGACATGACGTCTTGGTAGGCAATGTATTAAAATGCAAAATGTGTATCTCGATAAACAATAATTACAACAACAAGAAATGGCGAAATTAAATCAGAACCCTTCAAATTCTTCGCCTTCGGTGTCTGGTGAAAACAGATCATACAAAGGTGATTGGTTTGTAACGATCGGCTTAGAAGCGGGCATTTCAATTTTATCTGAAAGGGAGTAAAATATACCAGCTTTCTTAAAACCATTCACTACACACTCCGAGCTCACTTGTTCCCATGCTTCAACAATCCACTGCGACACTTTGAAGGGAGAAAAACTATGTTTTACGGTCATCGGCCCAAACGACATTGCACACCTGGACAAAAACGATACTGCGCTCGTTCCATGCGTCTGAGTTAATGAATTACTGTACGTTATTATCTTAGCGTTTCATAAGGCGCAGCGTGTGTTTCCGTTTTTGAGGAGTCGTTCACGGACGCTTTGCGACTATTACGGTGCTGCGTCATATCTGTGTGCAAAATAGCAAAATTTTAGAAAAATGACCCTTTGCGACCATTACCACGGAGGTGCTTATACGCCGCAAAATACGGTACTCATTTTTTTATCACATTTTTCTGCAAAATTAGTCTTTTTGTGATAATAAAAACTTTAAAAGTTTCCAGAATAACAAATCAGGAATTTGTAGCTTATTAAGGACAGGACCAGCCACAATGCATATGTTTTGAAGTTCGAATACTAGGGGGATGATGAATATATGTGAAAAGTATGCTGGGCACCTTGCCGGTGCACAGCGGTTCACCATAACACTGCTTACGGCTTCCTCCACCAACCAAGTCCACGCACAGCAAAAATGAGAAATATGATAAGCCCAAATATTTCAAAAGACATCAATTCAGAACTGGAATCTGAACGAGAGGCTGTGGTTCGTCATATGATTGAGCCGTATTTGCAGCTTTCTTCTCCCCCCTGAACGACCGAAAATGACATTCTATCCTACAAGGTAATATCGGCACTAAAACATCGATGCATGGCAACAACTTTTCAAAAATGAATTGCCTGATACGAATATGTATTGCTTGTGCATGTATAGTGAACTTTTTTAAAGATAAACATTATGTATGCAAAATAAATAAATACTCTACCATTAACTGGGATTTGTGGACTACGATCCGCAAGCTGCCACAACCTGGTTGATGCACCAAGAGATTTGTTGACATTGGAATAGAAGCTACTCAATCCTCCAATCGAGATACCAACATATCCCGCATAAAGTAAAAATGCAGATAAATCACCGACAGTAATAACTGATGATTGCATCATTAAACCTCCATAATATAAAACAAGTAACATAATTGAGTTCCCTGATAATCCCATCTAAAAATGAAAGGAATAAAGAAAACTAATGCTGTGAAAGAAATATGCGATAAGTCAAATTCCTTCCCCATCAGAAAAAATCTGACAAAACACTTTTTGTTGAGTATGAGTCAATGATGGATCGCGTCGATAAGATGTGACCCATCTGTGGCTCATGCTTGACAAAATGAAATTTCAGATTGGGTTATAGCCTTGAAAAAGAAATTTCTTATTCTTTTTCATAAATTTTTGTAAATTTTAATTTATCCGAAGAACTAAAGGACCAAAAGACTTCGAAAACATGAATACTAATATTTTAGAACAGTTTTCATAGTTTTAAATGAGGCATCCTGCACAATTATATTATTATAATCATTAAACATTTTGAGAGTTCTACATGTAGGCATCTACGGATATTGCATTTAATGTAAATTTCTCGAGCAGATATTTTTTAAGAGTCATTTCCAGCACATCAGTTTATTTCTTTAAAATGAAAAGTTTCTCACCAGGCCAAAAAATATTGATTTGGCAATTGCTTCCTTTTTACCATAATCTCGAACTTTCGATACCATACTAGAATAGTTTTGACATTCAGCGGATTCACGAGCAAATGCTCTCACCGTTCTTATGTTACTTATCTTCTCTTCTGCAACCTTAAAAACATTTATATTAAGATAATTAGTATCTAACATTGAGCAGGAAATTATGAACACAAGGATCAATGAATTGGAGTCATGATGAGAGGAGCAATTGTGAAGATAACCCAGTTGCAATAGAATGGATGAAAACATGTCAGAATCAAGAAACATTGAGCGATGAAAATGGCGAATAAAAAAATAAACAAGTTCAATTTATAGGCAATCATCGTACTAATTATTAAAAAGAGAAGTGAGAAAACTCCAGTCTCTTACAAAATATGAGCCTACCTTCTGCACAATCAGAGTTCTCAAGCATCTACCACTGCCACAGATGGTCAACAGATATAGCAAAAAAAATAAACATATAAAGATAAACTCACTCAACTAAATCTAACAAGTTTTTTTTTTCAAACTCATTAAAAAATGTGTCAGAAACAGATCAGATCTTCATTTAATTTCCCTAAAATATGAGATTGTCACCTGAGTTGACTCTGCAAGTGCAGTTTGTGTTTTCTGCGTAATATTTCTCACAAATCTTCCGTATACAATCGCAGAAATTGCAACAGGTGGAACAACACTTAAAACAACTTTTGCTAAATCAGCTGACATGAAGAACTAAAAAAGTGAATAATTTTTCAACATTTCAGATAAACATATTGCTGATATTTGACTATGGTTTGTCGATTTTGTGGGCGAAGTCATGATTTATGTCAAATTTTACAACATAAAATTTGACATATATCATGATTTTGCTGCAGAATAAATGAATTTTAGAATAATCAAATTAATAGTTAACTTTTAATCAGAATACTAAAATATTCAGATAAGGACATTCCAGTGTGATATCAGAAATCTTGTATTTTTACAAAACGAATGAAATTAACAATTTAAAATAATTAATAAGCAAGTATTATGATATTTAAAAATTTATATTCAGCAAAGGCCCTGTGTGGGATCTAAAACACATACTTCCAGGGAGAAATTCTATTACGTTTGAGCCACAGACGGCACATGCCTGGGGGCCTGTTCCGTTCAGTCAGTAACTCATACTAGACCAAACATGTTTCGACATAGGTCTTCTGACTAGGATAGGTACACACTGAACAGTAACTACAAAGGCTACATATATAATGGTTGTTCAGTATAGCCCTCACTTATATGGTCACAAACAGTCAATAGCCAATAATGGTTCGGTTACGTTGGGGATGTTTTCCGCCTATATTGCAGTAGCTGGTACTACATCTTGTAGTAGCTCATTGCAATTAAGTGGCAGTTTGTTGGCCTTGCTCCGGCTTTGCCTAAAGCGAATTTCAATAAAAAAAAAGACAAATAAAAAATATAGTAATTCTCTTGCCCTCTCTGAAACGTCTTACAATCAAAATTTCAAATTAGGTTTACCATCATTCCTATCCCAGCCATAATTTGAGCAAGAGATCTTAATCCATCTGATACATTCTGTGTAACTGACGAACTAACAAGTTCTGTATCAGCTGATAGTCTGTTGATCAATTCTCCAGTCCTGGATGAATCAAAGAATGCAATTTCTTGTGCAAGAATAGATGAATATACGCGTTCTCTTAATTTTTTCATGATATTTTGACCTAGAAGAAATACATACTGGACGCTTAATTGGGAAATGAAATAAACAAACCAGAACAAAAAATTATAGCAAGACTCGCTGATCTGTCAATACAAGGAACTGATATCAGTGACAGTATAATATCAACCACATTCAATGCCCTAATAATGTCTAATGAACAATGCAAGTAATTTCCGATTTTCATGGAATTTTATGAGTCGGTTTGTTATTTGTATTTGTTGCAATGCTCCCCACTATATTACCTATACACTGCAACTATGTTAGGTTACTGATTAATTCTTGATTTGTAGGTTAAAAACGTGAAATGACATAAAGTTGAATGGGTTTTGGTCTCATATTCTAATATTGATGATTAATAAGGGGAGGTAGTTCACATGTCTTTAAAGAGGCCAAAGCTCGTTTTTCATACACAAACATAACGTAAAGTGATGTGAAATATGAGGTTTCGTCCAGTTATTCTCAGGTTTTCGAAAACTTCGAAGCACAAGTGCAACGGGTAGGCACAAGAGACACAACATCATCTGTTATACATCTGCCTGATCATTGCTAGATTTCATGCAGTGAAGTTCTAAGTTTTCCTCTGAAGCAAAATTATTTTTTAATTGTCGGATTGCCTGAGTGCTGCGTTGTGTTTTTCTAGCCATTTATGGTTTAGAAGTTTATGACAAATTATCACAATATTCGTTATATTTGCAAAAAGTACATATATTCAGAAAAGAGGTTTTTGACTGGATTTCCATGGATTTCATTGTGACGTAACAATAGGAAATTCTCCAAAAGGTCGGCCAGCTGACTACAAACATATATGTCCGTGCCATAACTTGTTCAGCTGTTTGTTTTGAATTTATTTTAAAAATTTGACTTAACTAACTTTTGAGTATTTACCATATTTTATTAGGGATGGGCCAATACCACCTTGGTAACTTATATTCCGATAACGCCGATACCGAGTACTTTGTTAAATACCGTTTTGTATCCACATACTTATGCCCTTGTTATTGTTACACTCACTTATGTGTGTGCCTATGTATGTTTGTACCCTTGAGCTTTCGCATCCATTTGAGTGCAAACTTTTATGGAAGAAAATACAATGAATTGTTGCTACGTTCAAGCATACATGGGTCCAAAGATTGAGTGCAAATTTTCGTGGTTACACAACTAACGTGACAAGGCCACAATACACATGAAGTTATCTTACCGATGCGTTGCATTACGTTCGAGCAATAAAATAAAAACGGCAACACACGCCTACATTTCTTTTCGTTAATCGTGTTCACATGCGTACAAAGCACAAACTCAAAAAAAGAAACAAGCACTCTGCGGTAGCTTTCATAGCAAGCCGTTCTGTTTCATTGGAAAACGTAAGGTGATGCATGCAGAGCATTGCGTAAACCAAACCAGGAAAAAACGCAACCTACACAAACGTGTAGTGCGACCTTAACACCTTTTTCTGCATCAAAAAGAGCATATAGTGAGCGGATTGATGGGTTTTATTTAATAGAACCCAAATTGTAAATAAAATTGTTCACGCGAGACATGACCCGTTTTAATTATTTTTCAGAGCAATGGAATGCGAGGTCTTTCCATTTATTATCAGTAAATAAAGCGTATTTGTACGCTCCGTTGTAAAGATGTATCCTGGATCGGTTTTGGTATCGACGGTATTGGTGATGAATATTTTCCGATACCAGTACCGATACTACAAAAATCACCGATACTTGCCGATACCGATACATTGGCCTATATTTTATATTTTTATTAATAAGAGCACGAACGCAAGCATTTTGACTGCATGTCGCACGTCAATTCATCATGTCTTGCACGTGCGAGATCTCATCAAAACTGCCATCTTTTTCCGACTGGTTAAGTATTAACTATTAATACAACAACCGAGGATTCTAATAAAAATGTTACCCTCAGTACTTTCGCGAAAACATTTACTATACCAGATATTTGTAGAAGATAAACTCTTCCAGCATTTGCAGCTGCACCAATGAGGAAAATTGTTGACAATCCTATTGCAACTTTCATCAATGTTTCTTCCATTCCACCTTGTGATGCGGCAACTTGCACAAGATCAATGAGGCGTCCCATGCAGAATGGTACAGCAAGAGTAACAGTACTACTGATTCCAAGCAATCCAATCGCTCCTGTTTTCATATAAATGAATAATATTATTGTGTTTGCGACATTATTTTAGAGAGTTAGAATAAGCTTATTGAACTCAAAACTTTTACACCAAGACCTACCTGATTTTGATCAACAAAGCGTAAATTTAGGCCTGTTACACATCATCAACATTATATATCTAAGCTAAGTATGCGTTAAATACCGTAGGCATGAATATGAGAACTTTTATTAACACACACACAGTAACTAGGCACAACAGCTTTTATGTTTACCTGCCAAACGCTTCGTCTCAGGTCGAGCCAATGAAAATAGTCGTGATAGCTCAGATGCGGTTGGAATATTTTTATTACCACCAACACTCTCCTCTGTTTTTTGAGCATCTGCAGGAACCTTCGATGAAAAATAATGAATCGGAATGTTGACACATGGTGGAACACTTTGATAACAAACACTTGACCTTACAAATTTTCCTGAATTATTCAAAAGTTTCCTTCTAACATTAGAGATGTAAGGAAGTTGGTTTGAATCCAACACACTGCGTCCATGGAAAGCTTTTGCCTGTGAAAACTGGCGAAGATTGCAAAATCTTCTGCAAAACATTGGCGAAATATTCATGATTTGGGAACGATGTTCCGTTCCCAGGCCCCTCCTTGATATAGGTACCAGAAACTGATCAACCAGTGCTGAAGCGATAGGTTAATTCATCTTTTTCGTAGAAAAGGCTTCGGACATGATAACGCTTTCCATTGCACCGTACCGTACACTCCAGAGCAGAGAGTAATAAACCAGCCAAACGTAGTAAACTGCCCGCAGGGTTTGAACGCTTATCATGAGTCAGCAATTTATTGTTTACATGTTGCAAGAATTGTGCAATACTTCTAGGGTTCGGAATAGACGGAGACGTCCAAAATGTGTTGTTATATGGAAATATACGAGAAGCATCGTTCCCTCCTATTTCAGATCGGCGAGATTGCGCTATCACGGGTCAGCGGCGAGCACCAATCAGAGTTCAATTACACTCGAATTATCACCTTCGATGTCATAGGCTTAAAGATAGAGAAGAGTAATGTGTATAACGTTTCGAACCGGGATTGAACAATAGGTCGGAGTTAAAATTGGATTCGGACTAACACCTCCATGTCATAAGAAAGACAAGGATGTATAAAAAGTATGCCTCGACCCGGGATTGAACCAGGGACCTTCAGATCTTCAGTCTGACGCTCTCCCGACTGAGCTATCGAGGCGGGGCGTGGCCAGTACGGGGCTCGAACCCGCGACATTCGCGTTATTAGCACGACGCTCTAACCAACTGAGCTAACCGGCCGACAAGCACGCTCTGTCTCTTCTATGTACATATTTCTCGCGATTGAAATAATGTCTCGTTGCGAAAATATGTTACGCAACCTGTCTTCATATCTAAAACCGATCCGCTTGATTCACGTCGTAAACGAAGTTACATACTCATAGTCTCGTGTTCAACAGAAGCGACACACGTATTTGCGCAATACACGCCGATAACAAACTCTCGATGCAATTTGCCATTACCCGAATTTTGAGAACTTGAGGTAAATCAGGTCGACAAAAAACATCTTTTTTTTTTTTAAATTTGGTCTTGTATTAGACACTTTTTTAAAGTTCGACATGTTTCTAATATTTGCCGTATTTCTGGCATTTTCAAGCATCGAATTATTACTTGGTTCACTGTCTTTCATTCAAATCCGAATGTGGCCAGTATAACAGATCCAGAACCTTTCGGTATGGGATGATTTAATTCGCCAGCTTCATGATGTGCGCCACTGGTAAAAAAAATCCTGAAAAGAACATACAATTTTGCTACCGAACTGATCAAATTTTAGTGAAACAATATTTTAGGGTTTAGGCAGATGTAAACAAATAATTGAATTTTGAAGCTTTAAAATATTGCTATCATTAATCACTGGAAGTTGTGCTAAACCGCGCAGAACTGAACGAAATGAACCCTACAATCTTAATGAAAGGCGTTTCAACGCCTGACAAAGAAAATAATTTTCCATGCCCCATTCTTTAAATTCATTCCTACCAAAATATATATTTTTTCATTTTTGTTTTTCAAAAAAAAAAAATAATTATTTGATTATTTGAAAAAAAGAACTATTTTTCAAATTTTTTTCCAAAATGGAATGGATTTTCGCATGAAAGTAACGATGGTCCACCATTCATTTCTCAGCGCTGAAAACATTGTATTTTTCCGTATTCTAGATAGAGGTATAGTTGGTTGTAGTCTAGATATAGTTGGTTACTAACGTTACAGAGGGTAGGTTTAACGAAGGAGCTCAGATGTACCGAAATAGACGGTAGTATAGCGACGATCTCCGGACACGTATGGGACGTGGGTTCGAGATTTAGTGTTAAAACCATTAAACAATTAATCTGGTGTTTCTCTAGATGTGGAGACAGTTTTCCATTGCATCGCTATCTTCACTATATCCGTCATTGGACAACGTTCTAATACACTGTGAAAACTGTTTTCTCCTATTCATGGGAAATGATGCTATATAGTTTAAAACTGATTGTTACAAAAACACATTCGGTACTTTATGTAACATTTCATTTGTGGAAATGAACGGAACATTGTTTCAGTCGTGAAAAAGTTACTTTTCACACAGTAAATACCAATCAGACATGGTCTTACCCAGGTCCAAACCTCACGCTCAGGCTCTCCTTCCAGCATTGCCACTCTTTCTCAGTCAGTGCTTGATAGCAATAATAAACCCATCCGATGGGTGGCCACAAACTACTGGCGGCAGATCTCAAGACTAGGACATCATAAAAATCTAAACAGGATAACATTATTTCCTGCTGGAGAGGAAAGCCGAGAATACGGCTTCACCACCATTTTCCTGTGCATGGACCTAGTAGGTGGAGGAACCCTCCGGTTCCGCCGTCGCCAAAGACATAATACCAATCATACCCAGAGAACCTTTATTCAATAATATGACATTCAAAGAATATTTAGACATACAAGATAGATTAGAATAGTAATAGCACAGACAGCTATATTTTGCAATTGTGAGATTATATATATACCTTCACTGCTATATTATTTCAACCAGAATCATCACCGCTATCTTCACTATATCCGTCATTGGACAACGTTCTAATACACTGTGAAAACTGTTTTCTCCTACCGATGGGAAATTATGCTATATAGTTTAAAACTGATTGTTACAAAAACACATTCGGCACTTTATGTAACATTTCATTTGTGGAAATGAACGGAACCTTGTTTCAGTCGTGAAAAAGTTACTTTTCACACAGTAAATACCAATCAGACATGGTCTTACCCAGGTCCAAACCTCACGCTCAGGCCCTCCTTCCAGCATTGCCACTCTTTCTCAGTCAGTGCTGATGCAATAATAAACCCATCCGATGGGTGGCCACAAACTACTGGCGGCAGATCTCAAGACTAGGACATCATAAAAATCTAAACAGGATAACATTCTTTCCTGCTGGAGAGGAAAGCCGAGAATACGGCTTCACCCCCATTTTCGTGTGCATGACCTAGTAGGGGGGAACCCTCCGGTTCCGCCGTCGCCAAAGACATAATACCAATCATACCCACAGAACCTTTATTCAATATTATGACATTCAAGGAATATTTAGATATACAAGATAGATTAGAATAGTAATAGCACAGACAGCTATATTTTGCAATTGTGAGATTATATATATATACCTTTACTACTATATTATTTAAACCAGAATCATTGGGTGCAAATATGTTTCGGCAAGTATGGCCATCTGTGATGCATGCATTTTCATGGATTTTAAAAAAATAAATGTATTTAGACTTCAGCACTGTCTGCTGAAGGTTCATTGCTGTTTTTTGGAGAAACTAAATCTAAAAATATGAAGATGCCACAGCTTATTTTTGTTTTAATGGAAAATATATCCAATTAAATATGAAAAACAGAACCATAACAGACCATATTTAATATATTTGTTCTTGAACGTATTTGTAAATTCGATTCATTTCAACCAGGAAAGGTTTTTGTGTTAAGTATGCGCATGCTTGACAAAATAAAATTTCCGATTGGGTGCCAGTTGAGCATTCTTATATGCAGCAGAACAAAATTAGACTATCATGTTTCTTGATGCAGAATTGAACAATTACATTGAACATTAAAGAAATATTTTTTCAAAAAACATTGCATTGCAATACCAAGTTGCAACAGTTTTGGATAAATACTACTTGATGAGTTTGGGCCAGCGATGAATCACGACGCCAAAGTATGACGCACATGCTTGACAAAATAAATATCTGATTGGGTTCAAACAATGCTCGAGCTTTTCTTCAAACCGAATACCAGTATCTATAAATTAGCTGACAATTTTTGAACATGGGTTGACATCAAAATTGAATCGCAACTTTTAATGCATCACCTGAAGTCCAGAAGGCAACAGAAATTCTATTCAGATATAATTGACCACTATAAATGCTTAATAAAAATAAGAAGAACACATGTTTGTGATTTGCACATAATATGGAACTAACAGAGTTAAATTTTTCAAAAAATGATGTTTAGATAGTCTTAATATTTGAAGGACATCCGAAAACAGGCATACTTCTCAAAATTCAAAAATTAATGCAGCAATAATGCTGCATTCTACAACCTTAGACTTGAACCTAAAATCAAAGCAAAAATTTTTCCTCAGCAAATTTCAATCACGCCTCATCAGATTTTCCTTCAACAATCGCCTCGAACGAGAAAGGTGTGAATGGATACCCCTCTCCTCCATAAAACTTGTCCTGGAATTCTACCCAATGTAGACGAAGAGCATGAAGAAAAGCAGATAGTCCTTCCATTCCAAGTAAAATACCAACCGTCATACAGGAAAACGACCTGAAATACAAGTTGCATATGATTAATCGAATATTCGTGATGAACTTGCATCGAGATAATAAAGGCAGCGCAGAAGCAAAAAATAGAGAGAGATCGGTCAAACAATATATTGGCCATTAGTCAAAAATGTTAAAATATCAATATCTGCGAAGCTCTGGACAAAATAAAACGTCTAAAAGAACAGAATAATCATGAAAGTTTGATCGACTATAAGTACACTGGTTGACAGTAGTGTGTTTAATAATAAACATCATTTCACTTACCAGAATATGGCAAAATTCATGAAGGCTCCCAATGGTCCAGGAATAGAAAGTCCAATATGCATAACCATGGTCCAGAGAACTTCAGATAATTCTGTAATAGGTAATATTAATATAAAGTTTGTGAAAATCCCATTCAGCGTAACATTTGAGATAAAAGTACATTCCTTTATTCAATGGCCAGGAAATGAAAGACTATTTTTGTGTTTTTATACAATTTTATTCAATGACAGATGAAACTACCTGACAGAAACCGCAAAATCATTTTTGAGCTACCAAAAATGTTTCGAAAAAGCTACGCATTTATATAGAAAATCAAACGGATAAAATAAATTGTATCTGGCAAGAGCATGAATGCCGAAAATTACATAAGTCTAAAAACATTTACACCACAATGTGAGGCTGAAATCTAATTTCGTTTTCCATTATTATTAGCCCAATTCGTAATGAAATCAGGATATATGTCGGCAATACCTGGTCAAATATCAGCATTGGCAGAAAGTTATGAGAATCTGAATGTGTCAGAAAAAACAAACCCACACCCCGCATTGTGGAAGGTCGACAAAGTTCGAAAAATGGAGATCACTCTACAGACAATGCAATATTCAAGTAAGACTGATTTTTTCAGGTTTCATTGAAGTAACCAATGAATTCAAAACCAAGCAACTAACAAACATCAAAGTTAATCATAGAATTTATCTATCACAATCACAAGTCTCGCAAATTTGAAAATCTATAGAGATGTTATTCTTACCAGCATGTGCAAGACTGAGAGCCCATAATCGAAGGTACGAAGCAGTGTGTGATATACAACTCAAACAATATTCTATTGTTTCAATCATTTGGTGAATCATAATCTCAGTCATATCAAACTAAAAATCAAAATATAATTAAGATTAGATCTTGGTAATGTAAAGTGTGCAAATAATGGTGATATATATATAATGGTGGAACAGATCGCTATCTAGCTAATGACAAAAAGACTATGAGTACCAGTATATCAGCATATGAATGTGCCAAACAAACTTACAGGCAACTACTGGGTAAAATTGACATTTTTCCACAAAAATTTTATTGATTTTGAAAAACATATTAGTGCTAGTAAAAAAAGCGATACAACCCATTACAAATTACACAAGATGGATTCTATAAATTTGTAGTCACAAATTGCATATAGTGACAAGTGGTAAAAGAAACAATAGTTTGCTAGTTTCGCTTATTTCCTGTAACCTAAATTAAATACTCCATGATAAATTTTTTGTCCAAGCTGGTTTTGTCAAGCATGAGCCACTGATGGATCACACCAGCTAGGCGTGATTCAATTGTGGCTCATGCTCGGCAAAGCAAAATCCTCAACAAGAAATAGCATTAATTCACAATACTGCCAAAACAATGAATTCTTCGGAAGTTAACAACATCATGAGCACATCTCAACTCTTCTTTCTTTTCTTGATGCGAAACTTAGCCCAAGCTGGTTTTGTCAAGCATGAACCACTGATGGATCACGCCAGCTAGGTGTGATTCATCTGTGGCTCATGCTCGGCAAAGCAAAATCCTCAACAAGATATAGCATTATTTCACAATACTGCCAAAACAATGAATTCTTCAGAAGTTAACAACATCATGAGCACATCTCACCTCTTCTTCCTCTTCTTGATGCGAAACTTCAGATCCAGATCCGTCATCCAGTTGATCATGATGAATAATTGGAGCATCGTCGCTATCCATGTCAACAGCAACACGAACGTCACCATATGTTCTTGTGCCCTGATCAAATAAAATAATTTTTATACAACGGGCATATTTCATTAAATAGGACCAACAGATGTACCGCACATTAAATGAATGGGGGAATTATCTTTTGGTTGTAGAAGCTCTCATTCTGTTCCTACAAATTAACCAAAGGTTTTTGAATCGAAACCACCGAGTAATAAAACAATTTTGTATGATTTTGGTGCAATCGGAATCAGACAATCAAGGTTTCAATCTTCCTGTATGTGATACCAGTCAGAAATATTTCACCCATGCATGTTTTGTCAAGTATGAGTCACTTATGGATTGTGCCGCATAGGCACAGTCCATTTGTGACTCATGCTTGATAAAATAAAAGATAGGAGATAGGTCTGAGGTAAAGGTCTTCAAATGCAAACCATTTTCTGTGAGTATCTGAGAATCAATCTATAACTGATCCGACATCTTCAAGATTGTGGGAAACGAAAGATATGCAGCATGCAGAAAGAGACAGGGAACCAACAATGCAATTCGTAATATTGTAATTAGATTATTCAATGCATTTTACCATCCATGTGGGAAGCTTTCACACATTAAGTTAAGATCAATGTTGTTGTGAGAGTACAACTTTTACTAATCAACAGCCAATGCAAACACCGTACAAAAATCAATTTTTATAATACCAAAAGAATAGCATAACCAGGTAGATGCCAGTATGACATGCGTTTCGTCTTCACATACCTTTTGATTTAAAAGATCTGTGCCTACACATTTTTGATAATATTGGATGAATCACATCGACAGAATGAGATTCCAGCCTCCCACATCATTAACTAAGTTACATGCAATAGCAAAGGCGAAGAACAGCGCAATCCAAACATTTTGTGAGAGCCATTTCATCAATAACGGGAATTAGAAAAAATAAGATACATATGATGTCCAAAAAAAATCTGTTAGTTGGCTGCTGCATGGTGCATATCTTTCTGTAGTGATGAAAAATGGGGTCAGGATCTTTATATAAAAAGAATGGAATTTTGATATTTCTTCTGTTCATGAAAATATTTTCAAACTTTTTATTCAATTGATACAGAGCAACATCTCCCAGTGATCCAGGCCCAATTGCTTCTCAGTAGAAAACCATTGAAATAGAACACTATCATCATGAAAATGCTCAAATTAACCTAAAATGTCAGTCAATCCTGTTTAATTAACTGATTCAAAAGAAAATAATTGCAAGTTAGTGAAATAACATACCCTGCCACGATTTGATGACGACGAACCAGATGGATTGATGATGGGATCAACGTGCAAAACGTGCTACAGATTACAGACATACAATGTTATTACACAACACGCAATTATTATGTGTGTTAACATTAGGGATATCCTTATCCTAATAGTTCGCTTTTCCGGAATTCTAATTGAAGTTATTTCGTTTTCCATTATTATTGGATTGACTCATTTTGCAGTGAAAGCATGAAATATTTTACAATGTAAAATTTGGCATGAATCATGATTTTCTGCAAAATGGCCAATATATAGACAAATATCATGATTTGGTTTATTCAAATTGTTGAAACACTGTTCTATATGGTGAATTTTGAATACCGTACAATCAATGATAAGGACACCCCATCAGTCTATCATGTTTAAATTATGATTCGCATTTGATTATGGCAGAACACACTTTGGAATCTATTTGAATAATTCAATGTTCGATGCAGGCTGTCCACTAGTGTCCAGCCATCGTTTGCTGCGTTATTCATTTGAATAATAATCACGAATCACGAATTACTACTTGTGAATCATAAATTAAACATACTGATCAGACCTACTTGTAAGTGTAACCCTGTCAAGAATGCATTGAAAGATGGCAGCAGGAAAGTTTTGAGTGTGAGAATTTGTATTAAGTAGAACAAGCGCCAAACATGCAGTCGTGCAGAGGAATTATTTGCCCCAAATCTTTTGCAATCGCGTATTATATTTTTGCAAAAAGATGCGAAAAAAACCAATGAAGTGCTTTGAGCTAACGAGAGCGGTAACTCATTTTAACTCATTGCTTATGATAAATTGCAGAATTATTGTCACAACTAACCATGGCCTTACCTTTAAAGGCAGTTATTCTAAATTTCTAACCGAAAGGGATTTTGTTTTTCAATTATTATTAAATTGAGTCATTTTCAGCAAAGTCATGATTTATGACAAATTTTACTTTGTAAAATTTGCCATAAATCTTGACTTTACTGCAAAATTATATCGAAATTATGTAATATATTTCGAATGCCATTTATTAAATTAAACTATAGACCCTAGTTATAACAACATGGTTGCGAGTCATCAATGTAAAATGAATTCGGCACTCAGTAATAGGTGACAAGTGAGACAATAGCTGCATTCCAAGTGCACCGTTCATCAAAGCCATGATGTATGTCAAATTTTCAGCAATATTTTATTACTGATTTTTGAGTATTCAATGCAAACATAATTCCGAAACGACTCCGTTGCATATTGCTGATATCTGTTAATCATGCATTCTTGACTGAGCAGGCAATATATAATAAGAAACATACTCTTACATGCATTACTAATACCAAACAAAACATTATCAATGATTTTCTGACAACATTCTTAATTTTAAGTTTTATAATAAATGGCCTAATAAAATATTTCAGCCTTCTCGCAGTGAGTGGAGAACCAATTTCGCGAAATAATGCATAGGTATGTGAAAGAAAATAATATGATATAAAAATGCAGAGGTAAGTGCCAGGGAGCAGTTTTAAAAATGTACAGTTTACAGAGCATGTTGGACCCATAAACAAATTTTTTCTTTTGTAATTTTTAATTATTTAAAAATTTAACTACTGGTCCAGTGTAGTGGCAATAAGTGCAAATTATATACATATCCCAATGCAAAACCGAGTTATGGACAACAAAATAAAAAAAAATTGTTAACGAAGTAGTTTGCAGTCGGAATTAATATGAACATGAATTTGAATAAAAACAAATTAAACAAATCAGAAATTTTTTATAGTCCCAGTAGACTGTATTGTGTCACTGTGCTACAATCCATCAGTGGCGAAATAAGACAAATAGTTTGTAGCTCCATAAAATTGTTTTTGAGATGAAGATTTTTTTTTCTTAATATATTATGCAATAATAAGGTTGAATATATTAAAACATATAATCCAACCAGAAATTTGATTTTGTCAAGCATGCGCCATGGATGGACCACATCTTATCGCTGCGATCCATGAGTGTCACAGACTTAACAGATGATATTTCGACAAATTTATTTTTTCTGATTGGAGACGGACAAAATTATTCAATAATTTCTGATTGACATCTAAAAATCACACACACATATATAAAAACACACATGTATAAATAAATCACATAATACATATACTTACTCGATTGACTTTTTGCTGATTTCTCTTGTACAGAATGTAGGGTTTTACAAAAAGAAGCCACGGTACACAAATACCAGCAACAAGTACAAGAAAGATTTGAAGTCCGTTTTGCCCAGTAAATAACCATACACCATTTGCTGGAGCTTTGAACATGAACATATTGATGAGACCAATCAGTAGACTTGGAGCATCCTGAATACAGAACGTTCTTAAGGAAAAATCAAGTAAGCACATACAGTTAAAATGTAAGAATGTGTATAGTCTGATCAATTTTAATTACTTGTGCCTTGAGTAATAAAATGCTGATTTAGAAGAGTTTTGTAATTTCATTTTCACTCCTGGCTTACAAATTCGCTGAAATAACAGTTTAAAATCAATCTCACACAGATTCTTGCAAACTGAATGAAATTTTCAAACATTAATCATGAATGATGATGAAAGTGTGATTCCTTGAGTATCAAGAAGAAAATTTAATTTTATCCAAAAAGTTCACTAATCATAAAGAGATACGGGTCCAACATAAAATAACGATGCAGCATGTGGTAGTCACAAACACAGCATTTATAAGTATGTCTATAAAAACAATCTGATTTTTTTTGCGTGCGAAACTGCTGTAATTGTTTTTTTTTTCGCTTTCAAAAAATAAAAAATTCTTCCAGTGTGTGATCAAATTTTCCAATATATGCTTTACCTTAGATAATTCCGCTCCCCACGCTGCCCATTTATAAATAATGATGATGACAAGATATCCGAATATAGCATTGATAAACAGAAGCTGAGGAACAAAAACTGTCCAAATGTTCAACCGTTTGTTGAAATATCTATGAAGGGAAAAATAGAATGACAATAAGAGATAAAAGGCATGTAAGTGTAGATTGAAAAATATATTTAATAAGTTCCACTCCTGTTCGGCCAGATTGGTAGAATATCGAAGAAAACTCATAATAGAAATGAAAGGATGTTGTTTGAAATTTATTAAATTTAAAAAAAATGCTTGTTCTGATTGTACGGCACACAGATGATTTGGTAAACATGTGTCGTTCAAGATCTTGTAAAAGTGATCATTTATAAGCACTTTTGAAAATACAAGCGCTCTCAGCTCTGAAGAATCATTATATTTGATGATCATTAATAAGATTAAGTATGACAATGGATATTAAACATATCCACTTTCAAGAATAACACTCGCAAGGTATGTTATAATTCATTGAAATGCTATTTAATAGCGGCATTGGTATTTTGACGCTCTTCAAATCTTCAAAAAATAAATAAGACTTTTTAAACATTCAAAAAAACGCAGAATTCTGTAAAATAATTTGGACAGTGAAAAACTCAAAGAACATGAAATGAACTTACATATAATTCAAAAGACTAAGTACAAGACCAAACATCATGTGTGTTATTCCGATAATAACCGATCCTTTCATTTTGTAACTGTTCAAAAATGTAATCTTATTTTCTGCTAGTTGCCATATCTGTAAAACAAAAATTAAAAATATCAAGTATGAGGATATAATGTGAAATTACAACAATTCATCAACTTCTATGTTATGAGGATGAAGAATCAACAAGTGCTAAAATACTAACAAGGTATTACACTATTTCTTATTTTTAACCCAGAATGTATATTTTAATGAAATGACGGTAATTATGGACATATTTTATAGGACAAATCTAGTCCATCATTTACAGTTGAAAATATCTTTCAAAACATTCATTTAATGTGGAAGTTTCACAGCGCCGCGAACTATTTTATGCACAAAATTTTTTCCTATAAATTTCTGTGATCTGGAATTCATCGGTTTCATACCGCTTTCCAGATTGTTGGTGAATAAGTATCTTTCAGTGATGAATATTTCCTATTCTTCATTTCAGCACATAAGCAGCACTTTGCACACTAGCGGTTTCGGCAGACTTTCATGTATGGTATGTCTCATTGTGTCATGCACAATGCATGCTTTGAGCAAACTTTTATAAATGACAACGAACAGGAAAACAAATCTAATCACTATCCATATTTCGCCAAGTTGAATTATTTATGGATCATGCAAAGAAGTCGTCGATCAATCGCCCATACTAGTCGAAAAGAGAGAAATAAATATCAATTTAAAAAAAATAGAAACTTACTGGGTCCATTCCATATGGATATGGGTTGCTTGTAACATTAGGATAATCGCCACCAGAACCACTCATTACACCTGGAGTTGCAGGATCTAGTGTTAAAAATTTTATAGTTGTATCTTCCAAAGTTTTGTTTCTGAAATATGAAAAGTATGATTTTACCAAACGAACACAATTTTCTCCTTTACCATGATTTTAAAAGAATTATTTATAGATAGGG
This sequence comes from Styela plicata, assembly GCA_963675895.2. Taxonomy (NCBI): domain Eukaryota; kingdom Metazoa; phylum Chordata; class Ascidiacea; order Stolidobranchia; family Styelidae; genus Styela; species Styela plicata. The sequence continues at coordinate 4,541,692 of OZ023138.1, forward strand.
CTGTCCAAAATATATGATTTGAATTGTGATTCACAAATTCCTAAATTATACGTAGTATTTTAGAATTTACTGGAACGATGCTTTTGTTTGTTGATTATGAGACTTATGATTCAAATATTTGATTGACTCACAAAAATTAACATAAGATTTTAGCCTCCCGTAATAATAGTTACACTACTTACACTACTTACTTACTTACTGTTATGGGGAAGCTAAAAAATTTAATTTCACTTGATATTCAATCATGTTTATGTAATGTTTCCAAACTTGAGACAAGAAAATTTTTGCTTTTTGCAAGTATTTGGCCGATTGTGCTACAATATCACGATCTTTCGTCAAATATTTTCGAATTTGAATTTTAGAATACCTATCTACTCGAATAAGAAATTCTCGCATACCACAAACGACTTACTCATAATTCATAGCAGATGCATTCCACGCGGATCCAAAAATGTTCATAGATCTTGAGAAACATTCGTTGTACAAAAATCCAGTGTAGATTGAGAATGCTCCCATCAAGAAAACAATGTATCGACCTCCGTAAATCATTTCCCAAAACTAAACAGTAAAAAGATGATTATGAAATCTCTTTTTGAAAGTTTAATATGTTTACTGTATTCATGATTTCATAGTCAGTAATGGACAGTGGTGGACAAAACACCATCCACATATCTTTCGGTGAGTGCGGGTCGCTGGTGAATCATGCTATCAAAGCGCCATTCGACTGTGGCTTTGTATTTTGTTAATATTTACGAGGTAAAATTTGACATTAGCAAAAATAGGCAATTCGCTGTAGTGTAATTATAAAAATTTGGAGAGAATTCCAGGAATATCAAATAATTTGGGAACTACAATTTAAAAAGGGATGAAAGTTCTATATTACATCTGAAAGTTGATTACATCGATATGCGCATATGTGGGAAATATACGTAGTGGATTCATACGAATGGATATTGAGGAAGGATCAAAAGCTTATTCATGTCAATTCCAAGCAATGTTGGTGAGAGAATGTGCTAATATATCTCTTGCAAATTGTATCAGGCAATTAAAGGAAACATAGAAGTGAGAAATGGTGCTATCATCATCCGGGGTGCTCCCTATACTTGCGTAGTGTTTCAATTCCATTTGAGATATTTCAAGATTATAGTGTAGCTGCTGAAAATACAATTAATAGTAGAAAGTTAGTTCGTTAGGAAAATGCATGCATACCTCACTGTCACTGAACTTTTCCAGTTTCTTTTCAAACATGACCATCCATAAGCCGAACAAAAATAAGATAATTCCATGACCAAAGTCGCCGAACATCACAGCAAATAGGAATGGGAAAGTGATAACGGTAAAAGGAGCTGAAAAAATAGTGAAATTAATTCAGAATTATAAGAAAACGATTTGTCACAAACAAGCATGGGATATCATTTTCCAAATAGAAATTTTGACTTTAATCAGCACATAAACCGCTTCTTTGCTTTGTGATTTATCATTAACTCGTGCTCGACTTAACAAGAATGGATAGAACGTTTAGGTCATAATTCTTTAATAATCTATAGGAAGTTACAGATTTTATGACCCAACAAGAAAACGGCACAGTCCATCAGTGGCACATGTTTGACAAAAGAAGCTTCAAAATAAATATTTTCGACTATGGGCTCAAAAATGCTTCATAGATTACAACATGAATAAAAAGGGAGGAACAGTTAGTTCTCCATATTTCTATTGTGCAATTATTCAACGCTATGAAATTCTGACATACCTGGATTAACTTCTCTGTAGTTAGCGACACCATACGCATCCACCATTCCTTGAAAAGCTGATGTAAGCGGAGTATTTCTATTATACGTTGGCGGATCATGTTTGGTTTTCATTTGATGCAAGATAGATGGAACGGACGAGCCACTGGATTCCTGGAAAAGAAAAAGTATTTCAAGATGATATTAACCACTGGAGAGGGAAAGAGAGATCTGGGATTCTGAATCTCTCTAATTAGTCATTGTTAATCTCGCTAATATGTTTGAAAAAAATCATTTTGATTAAAAATATAATTTTGAATATTGTTTATAACAACCAAATCAGAAATTTCATTTTTTCAAGCGTGCGGTATAGATGGACCACGGACTACTGATCAACCAATCATCAGTAACCCATACCTAACAAAACATGTTTGCACAATCATTTCAAGACAGGGATTTACTCCTAATAGTAACTGTACCCAGTTCAGACAGATTTATCAAGGCTATGTCTTCAAGTCACAATCCATTAATACATGAATCACAACCAAGAAAGTCAATCTTCATAATGTCTTAATACAGATTAGTGAAAAACTCATATGACCAGCAGATACCTAAGTCAATATAATCAATAGTCCACACAGTGTGACAAGGAAATTGCTTCAATCATAAGAAGGAATTATAAATGTGGGCTTCAACTTAATCAATAATAGATGAGATTGTGTGTCAACATCCCGAGCGCAGCAGACATGAATTTTATTGATCTTTACTGCCTTCATGTAGTGTTTTTCTTATAGTTCAATTTGAACAGATTCAAAAATAAACAAAATGTTTCAACATTTCAGAGAAACAAAATTGCAGGTATTTGACCATATTTTACCCATTTTGCAATTAAGCAAACTAGAAAAATGAATCATTGTTGACAATAACCGTGAAACGAAATGTAAATTTTAATTATAATTCCACAATACATGACTACATGAATCCTACCAACATGTTGAGATGTCTATAAATCAGAAAAGTTTTCACAAATTTCATGTTGACAAGCATGTACCGATGTACACTGTACTACTAATGGACCAAGCCAATGAGGAATAGATTAGGCTTAAAAAAGAAGTTTGGAATGAGTTTTGATCGGAAAATCTGATTTCTAGCTGCCATGTTATATATATATATATATAAATAACTTACTGTTCCTCTTCTTAAAGCCAGATGAATTTTATCCAAGTCATCGACTGGGCACCAGCATTCCGCAATCAAACATTTTTGTGCAATGTTCACGTTGAACAAATTAAGAGTGTGGTAGATTGCTTTGATTTTGCGAACCTGACAAAATGTAAAATATGGGTATATATATCCCTACATCTATTACATTACCAGTGTTACAGAGTGTCGAGGTGTTGAATTTTATGCCTAACGCCTACTACCACATTTTTTTCTGCTTAAAAGGATTTCCAACCATTTCATAGTGGTGCAATGATTTTAAACCTTCCTTGTGCAGATTTATTGCTACTAGACACTCTAAAAACATGTAAAATTTTCTAGTCCTATATCCAACACTAGCTTTATGTAAAACGTGCTCCGCAAATCGAATGCCAACGTATATGGATTCAAATAATTCATATTCATTCAAATAATGCCAAGATGGTTACAGACACGATAGTCATTGCATTTCGTGAAAAATGTTTATACAGAATAACAAAACATCATACTCTTCCAATGTGTCGTCCTATAAATACAACAGAGAACAAAACTAACCTTTATAAACCAAACACGAATACTTGTTGCAACTTGCGTTAAAACTCGTTTCCGATGTTGATCAGTTTGATCCAAAACCTGGTTTAAAATAGAAATAACTTGTGAAATATACCATTTATTATACCCCTAACGTTCCAAGTTTTAAGTAGTCTTTTTCGTGATCCAATCTGACTCGACGCAAGTTTCCCTAATAAGAATATTTTGTTTATCAAATATTCTAAGGCACATGGATCGTGCATTTTTAATTTCAGTTCTTTATAGCAACTATTTTCAAAATAGAAAAATTAGTCAATCAATGGCACATACTTGGCAGAATATAATTAAGACCAAATTGTTTAGTTAGGAAAATACAGAAATATACAATAGGAATATAAAATTCAACTAACAGTTTGTAAATCTTCAATTCTTGTCATAACCCCAATCGCAATTTCTCTTCTTTCTTGTGGAGTTTCAGGACAGGGATAGAGAGTAGCTCTGAATCTAGAAAAATAAGTTTAAATGATATGACAGGAAGCTATAGGATGTAGAACAGATAAAATTCAGAGTTATAACAAAATCTATTAGCCAAGTTTTATTCATATCATTTAAATGTTATGTGCAGATTTCATATTACCTAATATATTCAACAATTTACAAACATCCCACTGACATTATTGAATACTGAAGGCAATTGCTTGACCATGAAATAATAATAAAAATGTAGAAGATTTGTCAGTTACCCTTCACAAATTTTTTTCACTCTTGTTTTGAGTTGATCCCCTTGGAAGAAAATAATGAAGACACATTTGTATACCTTCTCTCCCTGTGAACATAGAAAACAAATATGAATATGAATATAATTCTATTCCATAATAATTCATTATTAAAGCTTGTTACCGTGTGTGGATCTTCTAACGGCGTTTCGATTTCAGCATATCGCAGGAAGACATTTCCTCGACATGCTCTCCATAGAATGCGCTCAAAAGCAGGAACTTTTTCTCGAGCAATCACACCAGCCACAAAGCTAGAAAACCAGAAAAAAATGAACAAAAAAACTGTAATCTATCAGGTGTGACAAAATTTTGAAAATACGATGATTTTTAGGCGAAATGAATTTCAATAAGTCTAGGGTTTGGTTTATTTACCGTAATCTTGCGTCTTACATTAGTGCAACATTAGCACACTTTTTTCGACAATTTGCTAGATAAGCTAGATATTGTTGACTTAGGCCTTGCAATCAAGCAGTCAATGAATAATTTGAGCTCCTGAGTGTGCTTATCATAACAAGGACATAAATACAATTTTTTTCTTTTCAAAATAGCATGGTAACGGTACCAATTTTTTCACAAATAAATTATTAATATTAGTTGTAAGCTATTTTTCAAAACTTACTTTAAAAATATGATCAACTACCCACCCACAACATATTCTACAGCACGGCTAAGAACAAACCCAGATTTATAGTAATATTACTTAAAAAGAACCCAATAACACAAAGTTTTATTAGGTAACTTGATAAGAAATTTATTTTGTCAAGAAAGGGTCACAGATGGACCACGCCTCAGCGATGCAATTCATTGGTGACTCATTCTCAACAGCACACGTTTTGAAATATTAAAACAATTTTCCATATAGGAAAACATATCAGTTGTGATCTTACCCCAATTTAAGTGCAAGGCGTTGCTGCCGTTCTATGTCATTTAAAATTTCCTCCTCATAGTTGGAATCCATCTGCGACATTTTGATGGAAATGAAAGCAAGAAAGCAAAATAAGAAAATAGGCTAATTTGTAAGATGAGTGAGAAAGAACATCATTATGAACTGTGTAACTGTTTCTCCAACCATAATTTGAACAAACACTCACACGCACACAGTAAACTTTGCCCAAAATCTTAAAATGTGTATGGTAATAAAAATTCTGAACGTCTAGTCAGTTCTTAGTGAATACAGAGAACAGTGATGTCTTCATCGAAATAGGTGAAAAATTTAAATTCGTGTTTGTTTATAATTGACCTATTGCGATCCAAAATCATGATTTATATATTACTGAAATTTAGCATAAGGTGAATCACAATTTCACTGCACTGAAAGAATTCCTGCAAATCCTGATTGTGACCGAATATTTAAAAATCTTGCTACTGCCCAATTCAATTGCCCGAATCAATGCCTCTCGCTATTGTTAATGTTACTAAGTTATTAGTATCTACTTGAATTGAGATTTTACAAATATTACTGCTGTTAAAGGAAAGTGGAACAGAAAGGAAATATTATTAAATGTGAAAGCTGCCAGCATTGATTACTAAATCAAATACTATCATAATTATAATTGATGCAGATACACAGCAAATTAATGATTAAACTCGTAGCTAACGCCTCTTTTGGTTAGTGTCACCAGCAGTAAAATAACTAAACATAAATCCCATTTTTTATATCTGACATATCAGTGAGATCCCATGTCTTATGTTCATAAGTACAGCTAGTTAGCAAGAAAATTTTTATCGTTTTTAATTCGCCGATGAATTTCATAACCTGTATCAATTATTTATTTAGTGTGTGTCGAATATAAAATTAGTATTCAAATGTGCCAAATTCAGAGTATTTATACTTTAGCAGTCTCAGCTACTAATTTATCTACTGTATTGTAGTGATGAATTAATGATTGAACTAAAAAAACATGCATGATTCACACCATGTGTTTCACCAGCCATAATAATAGCATTCCCTACTGATTGCTTCTTGCATATATTCTCTAAGTTTAATACAACCCCCCCTTAAACCACTTTCAATATAATTGTTTTCAATCTAAAGTCCTGGAATATGAATTTCATTGATCATTACCGGTATATTAAAAATCCTCAAAAATTTGTGTAATGGATTCATACAAAAAGTTTTTGGGATTGTTGTAGACGAGTAACCAGAGTGCAGCAGTAAATCAGTAAAGCAATTCTATCACAAAACATTGGACGAGTATATTTTAAACAGAAAACATGCAACATCTAACAGAGAATAACTACTATGCAGGACACAGACGGAGAAAAAGAACATCGCAGACAGATCCTAATATTCATATATTCGATAAGGAAATTCAGGAACGGAAACGGCAGCAACTTCGCATTTTGATTTTGTTGGAAATTCATCCCTCAGACCGCAGTTTTCTTTTTAAATCACTCACCCAAGTTTTGTGAAAGGCCCCCTGTTGAAATCACTACCGAGCAGGGCATGAGACGATTCATCGTCAGAAAAATCACCATTCTGCTGCCGTTGTTGGTGTTGATACATTGCAGCCTGTGATTAAGTATGACAACAACATCGAGACATCAAAATCCATTAATTACGATCAATTGGTTGCATTGCAAACAACACCACAAAAACAGTCAAGTCATTATGTAAGATTTGTTTGCAAAATCTCACAATATTAACCCATTCCAATCAAAAATAATCTATAAATAGCAAGTAACAAGTAAGATTACAGATACGATCAGAGAGATATTTTTCTGAAGGTGTAATTTCCAAATATTCAACCAAATTTTGGTATTTCCAATCTTGATATTCCAATCTTGACCCATTTAATTGATTTTTTCACAATTGAAAATCACATCACACATGCACAGATAGTATTATAATCCATCCCAGCTATGGAAGTTAGCCAATCCTAAATTTTGGACAGAAAGTTGAAATGATGGTGGCATATTTCAGACTATCAATGTTCTCAAGATGACCAAAACCAACAATTACTAAAATTCTATAAAAAACTATCTTTGGGTTCTGCACTAAAACTAACCTTTATTGAATATTGCAATATGGTGATTTCAGTTCCGTAAGTTACAAATGCTTATAAAATGCCAGAATTAGTGTACCGGTAATGACTTATTTCCTCTAAAAAATATCTCATTGATGCTCTATACAGCATACACCTGTTTTAAATTTACCCTTGGGTTATTTGCTTTCCTATTTAGCTAAATGATGCCAATAATATGAGAAGGCAAACACATATGATAGATCGAAGTTGGAAGGTTGCATGCATGTCAAGTAAATAGAAATTCCGACTATATTTTATTATTACAAGCAAAATTTGAAAGCGATATTATCCCAATCAGAAATTTTTCTTTCGTCAAAAAAAAAACATCCAAAATATCCACTTGAGCGTAAATCAAACTTAACCAACAGTTGCAACATTCGGGTACATTTCGAATCTGATCGTATTGAAGAATTTTTGCGGCCTACCCACTAAAAAGGCAAAACAAAATTTGATAAAAGTTTAGTACAAAGTTTCAATAATATTTAGATGACAACCAGAGGCCAAGTTAAAAAAATTCTGATTGGTTTATACTATATAGAAGAGAGAAATTGATCAAACCATGCAATAAAACTCCAACACAAAGAAATAATTTGTGGAAACATTGATGCAAATCACTCATTACAAATTTATTGATAAATGAAAATGCAGTTTTATTTCAGGTACAGTTGGGTATCACTGTAATGAATGACATTATCGACAAGAAAATATTGTTTAGGAGCTGCAAATGAACATTCCTGGGTGACACCATCTATCAACAGCCAAAATTTACACTTATAACGACATAAATTTTTTACAGGCAATTACCCAATCTGGCAAATTTAATAGTTCCGGATGTGGTGATCATTTGGACCAAATGCAAGATATATTAGCTTTCGCTTTTGGACATTTGGCATGGGCCACTGATGTTGAACAACCAAAATCATTTTCGAACTTGAAGAATTGAAATGAATGATCGAACCAAAAAAAAAACCATGTATAACATGCTAGCAGTAATCATTGAAAAAGAATTTGTGAACACTACTGTTATAAGATTGCCATAATTATTAATTAATGTTAACATTCAGAGCAGAATAGGTATGGCAAAGAGTAAACACTTTTTTAAGGTAACATGAATCATTAAAATAATTCTTTTTCATATACATATGAAGTTGAATGAATAATATTAATAAGATGATGGCTATATTTATAAATATTAGTTCGTAAATATTGATTTCCTGTATGTCTGTCTCATTGCTGACAAAACTTCCTCTTTCAAATAGATCCAACAAACTAATGGTCTAGTTAGGTTGTAACTGAGCAATAAATGCTAGTTGATATATCATATTTTCTGAAGCATACTAAGTAGGGAAAGGATTTTCATGCAGAACAAGTTTTATTTATGGGTTGTTAATATTAAGGATGTCCGTGAAATTTAAATGAGGATGATATTCAATATAATTTTTGTACAATATATTTATAAATATGCAGTAAAATTGGAATCCGTGTTAAATTTAATGCAACATGATTTTACTGACCAATGAATCAAAATTTCATTCATCCAAGAATCATGTCATTTCCATGAGATTCCAAAATGCTAAACAACTATTTGTATCAAGACATCCCTAAATGGTAACTGAAAATTTCCAATTTCTAAATCTTTTTAACATATTGATATTAAAAAAAATTCAAAAATCTATTTTCTAACAAAAAGAAAAACATAGGATTAGTAATCTTGCTTTGCACACCACAGCAAAATCACCAACCAAAACAAGGGCAACCAAACAATTGATAAAATTATCAATTCCACAAAGTTTTGGAAAATTCCAGCTAAGATTCATATTAATTAGGTATATTTCATGTCGTGAGTATGCCATATTTAAGTTGATTTATAAATCTATTCAAGAATGCAATCACACTGAAATCATGCTCCAAACTTTAAAAGTTTCCAGAACGGGATATTTTTGAATAAAAAATTCAATTGAATTGCATTATTTTAAACATCTGGATTATATTAGACCTTCACCTCTATTTACTGTCGCACAAAATTCAAATTGCATGCGTTGATCCTAAAACCTTTATACCAAAGGACATTATTTAGGGTTGAACCTTTCGAATTGAATGACCCAATTCAATCTAATACAACTTTTTAAATGGCTTCGGAAATAATTAGATTAACCAAGTTAGAAAATTGATAATGATAGTTTGTAACTATCAGATACAGATGGAACGCACCTGCATGGTGCGATCCATCTGTATCTAATATTCAACAATCTTAAATTACATCCTCATGCTGAGATTCTCACTCACTTGATATTCTATTAATTTCAATTTAACATTTGTTATAATTTTTATTGGAGTTAAAAATCACAAAGCCTAAAACAGCCTAGGGCATTCCTAATGAAATTAGTATTATAAAGTATTATCAATATATACCTCTTCGAAGAAGTTTTGTGTTTTACGAAGGATATGTTTCAGTTCAGTGAGTTCAAGAAAATTTCTTTTCAGCGCCTCTTGATTCGTATTCACTTCTTTCATATCATTTTCCAATTTTTCAAACGTTGACTGCAAAAGTAAAAAATAATTGTTATAATTACCATAATTTAATCAATATATCTGTTAGCCAATCACAACTATTCATTCTATCACTGGCGAGTGATGGCCATCGATCGGAAGAGTATTGATTTTCAAAGAAATATGCAATTCTTACATATTTTTAATGATAGACTGCGATCAAAATCTGATACTGAAATATGCAGAAACAAAAATATACCCAGTAAAAAATTGGTTAGAAGAAATCTCACTTCAAAAAGTGAGATAATTTTGCATAATAAAGAACCAAACTTATTGCCAAATTTAAGTGCTTCTTTACATACTGTTTTCAAACAGTTTTCCTTCTGATAGTGACAACCTAGTACAGAAAGCTTCAAAATCATTAACACTGATATGAAGTAAATTAAAAATTAATAAATTGAAAGCTTTTTATTCATCCAAAAAATGCCATGAATTTATTAAAGCAACAATAAAATACATGATAGTTTTCAACAATATAGACATACCTGAATGAATCGCATGGAAATATGCAGAAAACTATACAAACCTCTATGCTTTAACCCATAAAATCATGATAGTTTACAACTATATAGACATATTCCTAATGAAAAATATGCAGAAAAATATATACGAACCTCTAGATCAATCATTTCTCTTGGAAGAGGAGCATCAGGATTCTCACCTGTGTCTTCAATGACTATGTTGTCTTTGTTCAACTCTCGTTCCAAGAATCCTTAAAAAAAATTAATGGAGTTTTTAATAAAACTATAGGGACATACTGTCTTGCCTGATTTCTAAACAAACAATATTATACATTAGATAATGGTACTAATTGAGCAACAACCACCAATATTTTAGGTTCTATGTCAATAAATATGTTTATATACTTGTATAATTTTGCAACTTCAAAGTTGATTTGGAAATAGTTTGCAATGCACAGACATACCTGTTACAGGAAAACATGAAAAACAATGCATGAATGGAATATTAAAGTATTAGACACCTCCAAAAAAAAAATTGAATTGTTTCTTTATTGCTTTAAAAATAAGTCAATATTTTGTTCTCTATTTGAAGTTTTTCGAAAAGTCTTGAGATAGTTTCAATTAGGAATTAAAACTTCAAAATGCAATTTTTACTCCAAGTTTTGTATATTTATCTTCAGAAAACTGATTGCTTAAACAAGTACTATCCAGGATGGCATAATGTCAGTTTTCTTAGGGTGCCTGGATATCAAGGTATTTTCTTTGAATAGACAAAAATAGCTTTACAACCATGCTTATTTCATAGCAGTATTGATGGTTTTGAAGTATTTTATACAGTTTGACTACAAAACACACAAAAAAAGACATTTCAATCTTCTAGTCACATATATATCATGGAATATGGCCCATATGCTAAATTTTCTTCGGGTGTTTTAGTAGCAGAGAAGCTGACATTACCATCATTTTTAAAGCTGCATTGGTGAGTGATTATTTATTTCTTCAGTTAAGCAGCACCATTATTTTAATTTGCTTTCATGCCTGTTGTTCTCATTCATGTACTGCATATGGTAACGATGTATCAATACTCAGAACCATAATTTTAATTTAACCATAATAATTAATTTTCGGATGATCCAAAATCGTTATAAATCATTCACGTATATTCAAGATGGCAGATGCCAACAACAACAAAGCAATCAAATAGCACAGTGGTTTTGAAATACAAACTGAAATTTTACTACTGTCAAACCGATAAATACTCATTGCAGACATTTTCAACACCTGGTATCGTAGAATTTTACATTACAACAAAAAACAAGACATGATGACAACACTTACTTAATTTTCTCTCCATTTCATCACATCTTCGAACTTCATTGACAAACTTTCGTTGAAAAGCGTTGACATCAGGATTCAACTTCATGAAATGTAATGGTAAGAATTAGGAAGAGAATGATACATTACAATAACACTTAAAACTTTTCAACCCATCAGTGTTATTTTATACTCGGTATTTCTCAATATACCAGGATCATTGACAAATCGAATATATAACAAAATGTTTCAATTTTCTTCCAAAATAATAACATATAGACAAACAAAACAAACAGACAAAGAAGGACAAGGTGAACCTAAACATACTATATTGCATTATTTGTGTGAATTTCTTCGGGACGAAAAATATGTACAACTTAAACCATACCGCATAACATGTACTGTGTATGGTACAGCACACGCAAGAGAACAAACTCAAAAATTGTATTCACAATTTTATTCAAAACCATATCAAATTTGAAATAAACTTATACTTACATCTCTGAATTGGACAAGGCCAAGTTCCCCCAGTTCACTTACACAAGCGTAAGCTGCTTCAGTTTGTAAATAAAGTTGTGCAAGGCACATTTCTTCACTTCGAAACAACGACCCCATTTTCCACGCTTCGATTTAGTAGACAGAGTATAGGTAAGCTAAATGGTGTAGCTTCCCGGGCTGAGCTTGCCTTTTGCTGCTAACAGGCTGGGTTTAATAAAGCTTTGAATTCTGAATTGGTCAAGCTGCCAGACTGCAACAGCAGATCAGGTTACGGCTACAAACCTGTATCCAGTTGCGTGAGCTTGAGTCTAATAAGCGTTTCTAAAATCTAAAAATAGTTGTCCAGTTCAGAGAAGTCCGATAGCAAGGACCTAAAGAACAGTAAATGGTAAAGCAGAAAGACCGAACGAAAAACCAAAGGCTCTCTCGGTAAGGGTACTGTTTTGTGTTCAGCCGGATACGTGATCGATACTGACGTCATAAAATAAGATAGGCATCACGTGAATTTAATCTCAAACCAGTCTTAAATCGATATCTTCTTAAATTTATAAAGAAAATTAAAGTTAAAATTAATTATATTTCTAGAATATTGGTTTATTAATATTATATTTATATTTTTATATTAATATTTTTATTACCATGTTGTGTGTCATAAGTTAAAATTTAATTTTACGGGTCAATGGGCCGCTGTGTCTATGATACTGCTGTCATGGCGATGACCCCAACGAAGCTTAATGCTCGTTACCCATTCGCATTGCAGCGTTCTCTGGAACTGTGCATGCATTGGCAGCTGGTATTACCTCGCATGAATTTAGTTACAATTCAGTATAGCCTAGCTATATTAAAGCATGATTACATGACAAATTACATTATAATATTTTGCAATAAGATTGCTTTGGTGCTTTGTTTTATTCAATAACTATAAAAGCTGAAAGGGGTGAAGGTTGATACAAATTTGAGTTTCATTCCACAGATCCAGCCCTCTAAAAATTTACAATTAGTAAATACTACTATAAAGATAGAAAAGCAGGTATTTTATCAAGGCAATTCAATTTTAAAATGCACTAAAAAACGAAAAGTATCTTAAAAGCAATTTTATTCAATGGAATATCGAACGCTCGAAAATTAGAAGCGGAAGTTTCATGACATCATATTTTTAAAAACATACCGGTATACTGTATATGCATTGAGATTTTAATACTACCCATGGTGAGCATTGAGTTTGCGCTCTCAAATATGTTTATTTTGGGCTCAAATGAATTGAAACATTTCAAATCAAATCTTTCATAATTTTATTTGTTGTAAGAGAATAAAGTTTTGCTAAGTGTGGCCCACTTTTGAAAATATAATTTATTTGGCAATCTATTGATTGTTGGCATGAGATAAGATACCTTAAATGCTGCTACACCTGGAATATATATTTAAGAAAGTGCCAACTGGTAACACTAACCTAAAACTTGAAGATTTGGCTTTCAGGATCAGATTACAGTAAAATCATGGTAGGTAGGCATTATCTGCTGATTATTCTACTATCCAATTTTATATTTTGTTTCAATGAATCAAATAGACCTGAAATGTATTAATTACATTATCTCAATGCCAAAAAGAAGTTGACCAAATTTATATTGAAGAAATACTACAACTGTTTATAGTCAAGGCTTTAAAAATATTTCTTGCTTTTCAAAATATTTACTGTAGTAAATTTATAATGTGAAATGGCCACCACACAATCCTCCGAGACATTGACCCAAGATGATGAAGGCGAGAATGTGATTGTGAATAAATCAGAATCAAAACCAAATATTATGCTGCCTTCTGTTGGATCTACAAGCAGTAGTTTACATGGTAGTAAAGCACCAGCACTGCTCGGTGAACGACTAGAAATTCGACTCAATGAAAAGGATCTAAAAATCTTGATGTCAGGATTCCATCCGGAAGGTACATTAAAAACTGATGTTTTGGAGAAAAATGAATCACTCAGATTAAATCGAGATGAGTTCAGCACAAAATTATCATCTCTGGTGAATAAGGGTACAAAAGAAGAATATGCAGAACTTTTTGACAGAATCGATATAACAAAATCTGAAATTGTTACATGGGATGCATTTGTGCAATTCATGTTGTATGAATTTCTTGAAAAGGATGAAAAAGTAAAAACAACTCAAGTACCACAATGGAAAGAACTTAGAATTATCCAAACTCCTCACAAAGATACAATAGAAAGAATTCAGCACATGCGTTCCTCAAACCGATACTTGTCAATGAGTCGAGAAGGTTGTATTTCATTCTGGGATCATCACATGAAGTTACAGAGAAGTTTAAAACTTGCTACCGAATCGGTCAAACCACGAGATTTGTGGGTGACTGACTTTGTTTTGCTGCCAAATCTGAACAAAATTGCGGTTTCTTTCACAAGCAAAGAAATTGCATTCTATGATCTGGGATCCAAAGTAGAATTTAATTGTCAATATAAATTAAAAGGTTTGCATAGTACTCCATTATGCATGGATTTCTATGGTAATCCAGAAGACCCAAATGAAGCAATTCTTGTTTATGGCGATGTTGGTGGACAAGTTTCTGCTTTGTGTTTTTCTTCTGCACAAATTGCCCTTTTTGACAGGCCACAGCGAGAAGCATCTGATAACAAACAACAAAACAATGCAACAGTATATGTCCGACTTAAAGAACTTGTTAGAGATACATCAAAACACAAAAACTGCAGATTCGTTCATCATGTTGGGCATAAAGGATGGGTGAGACAAGTAAAATATGCTGAGCATCTTGAATGTTTTATAAGCTGTTCCACAGGTAGAGAGAAAACAATCATTCTTGGCTTTATTGAAAAGGCAAGTACAACAATGCGTACCACATCTTTTCGTTTTCACCATGGCGTACATTGCTTTGATTACCATCAACAAATGAATCTAATTGCTACAGGGAGTGTAAATAATCATGTCTGTTTGTGGAATCCTTATGTTATATCAAAACCAGTTGGCATTCTGACTGGTCATATGGCTGCTGTTGTCCAAGTTACAATAAATTTGAACAGACAGCAATTAATGAGTTTTTCACTTGATAAAGTGCTTCGTGTGTGGGACATTCAGCAGCAAGTTTGCTTGCAACGCCTGGCTGGCATTTTTCCGAAAGGTCCTGAAGTGCAAACAATATTATATTTTGATGACATTAAGAATCGAATGTTTGTAACATTCAATTATCAACTTACAATGCTTGAGATGAAGATTGAAATAAGAGACAGGGTGATGAGTCATGAACGTCCTGTCACGGCAGCGATTTATAACAGTTTGTACAATCAAGTTGTAAGTGCTTGTCAAGATGGCACAGTAACTATTTGGATGATTGATACTGGACAAAAAGTAAAGCAATTCACCAATTGTCATGGAAATCATGAAATTACGGCACTTGCTTTTGACAGTAATGAGAGTAGGTTGTTAACTGGAAGCACAGATGGCACAGTTAAAATTTGGGATTTCAATGGCCATTGTCATCATCTTCTTATTGCAGGTCGTGGCAGTCCAGCTGATATAGCACAGGTTGTTGTGATGAGGAGATCAATATTAGCAATTGGATGGGATAAATATATTAGTGCTTTCCGATCTATCAATATGACACAATATCATCTTGATCCTGCTGATTGGAAAGGAGGACAAGAACATCAGGATGATATTTTATCCGCTGCTTTTTCTTCACCGAGTACTCTTGCTACCGGCAGTTATGACGGTGAAATTATAATCTGGAACACTCAATCAGAGCATGTTTCACGAAAATTGCAAGCTAGATGCCGACAAAGATGGGCAAAACGTCCTGTGACTGGCGCAGAGATAGAAGCAATATCTCGCCCTACAACCTCAGATAGTCAAACAAGTGAATTGGAATTTAGTTTTGTGATATCTTCTCTCGTGTTTTTAAGAACAAGAATGAATGGAGGAAATCCAAGTGGTACATGTGCAGATCTTATATCGTGCGGAGGAGGTGGTTGGGTGAGGTTTTGGAATGTCAGTCAAACGAACTTGATGTCAGAATTTGTTGCTCACCCTCATGCTGGTAACGTTATTTGTGCAACTGATTCAGAAGATCATTATCTTATTACAGGTGATAGCGATGGAGGTGTAAAAGTATGGCTACTGAAAAACTATCTTATCGAAGATACTGGAAGCTTAGTAACTGGCCCTCCACCTTTGCATGCAACCTGGCAACCTCATGCTGATGCAATTAATTGCATAGATACTTGTACTAGGAATCATCGTTTACTTGTGATCACTGCTTCGTCAGATTGTAGTGTATCTCTCAGTGATATACATGGCAATCGTATTGGTGAATTTGGACAAGATCATCATTGGAGAATAGATGCAGTCCCACCAGAAAAATCTGATGATGTTTCAGAAACTGAAAATGATAATTCTGCTGAAGACCAGGAAAAAGTTGATGAGATTGAGTCTGTCACTGAGGAACCGGAATTCATCATGGCCTTAGAATCCAAACAAGATTTTGTTTATGACCCAGAATTCCGTGCGAGTACTTGGGATTCCACTGTTCTCGGCAAAGCTTATCAAGAAAGAAGATTGAACAAAAGGGAAAGGAAGCAACCAACCACGATCCAGGGTTATAAAGAACATATAGAAGAATCAGCGGTAGGACCCTATGGCATTCTAGACTACAATGACCTTGCACCAATGCCGAGCATGAAGAAACCGGACTTTATGCTTCATCCACATAAATATTTTGGTGAAAAACCGGTTAAGGGGGCAGGTAAAAAAGATGAACCAGAAAATGTTCCTGCTGTGAAAGAAGCACGAGATATGCTGAAAGCTGCTTTCGATGAAAGAACGCTTTTTCCTAAAGAGCTTCTAGACTTTGAAGCGCAGGTGAGGAACGAACATGCACAGAAACTCAAAAGTACTGGATTCAAGAAAAAACCTGTAAGCATCCTCAAATCATTTGTCTCCAGCAATCTCATGACTGGATCCACAAACAGTCTTGGTGGATCAAAAATGGGAAGCAGGATCGGATCATCAATCCAAGATAAGAGAAATATGGGAAAGCGTATCCCTAGCACCAGCACGTTAAACACAGGAATTGATCCTGGTAAAATGTCAGGGGCTTCATTCTCTAAAGTTTCTTAGTTGTTAAGTGTTAGTAGATGTTTCTTTTGGTTCCGAATTCTTCTGATCCCCATATGGCACCTTGTTGAATGAATACCATTCTGATGCAATTGAATTAGATAGATAGAATTGAAGAGTTCATCAAAATTTGAAAATCAATTTTGTGTGTCGGTACATCTATTTTTTCTACAGCAAATTTGTGCTTTGATAAATTTTACAAAGGCAAAATTTGATTCACATCTTCACTTATGCTTATGCTAAATAACCCATCATAATCGACAACTAAAGATTGATTGTAAGATGATGTGATTCTGTTGTCGAACAAGAAAGGTTTTTATCAAATATGAGCCGCATAAGGACCATGCCTCAGTTGCCTGATTTATCAATAACCCACACTTTTCACATCCATGTAAAACAATCTTTAACATCTTTTTTTTTGATCGCAAAGCATAGAAAATCGTAAAATCTGTTACTATTTTGTTACAAAAAGCCATTGAATCGCACTATCATGCCACTGTTTATAATGAAATTTTTAACAATTTACTTGCTTAATCACTGTATTGCTTAACCCAGTTACTGACATTTTATAAGATGTACTTTTGAAGATATTGGAAAAAATCAATTTTAAATAAATATTCCTCATTTTTGTTTTACAATTTTACTGTGTTTCGAAAAAAAGATGCATTCACGAAATAACTGTTACATATTCTTGTATGTATGGTCGGGTTTCATTTTTAATCTGCAGGAGAGAAAAGCCGAGAATACCAGCTTGATACCAGTTCGTACCTCTCGTGCAGATACCAGTTCCAAATCGAGGTTAATTATTTTGGCTTATCATATTTCGTGTGCGTGGACCTGTTTGATTGAGGAGCCGTAAGCAGTGCCTACATGAACCACTGTGCACCGGCGTGGCGTCCAGCAGACCTCCCGTATTTAATACCATTCCTCACAGGATTCGAACTTGTTTCTTGTTGCGTATGTGATAAATTGATGTCATTCTATTGATAGGTTTTGAGGGGACAAGTTTAAATCCAGGGTTAAATTATTCTTAAATTAATCAAAGCATCCCACTCACTCCGCTCAAGATGTGATAACTTGGTTGAATGTGGTTTGTCTACCGTAAATGGCTACTGGCTTACAGGTATAGTTTTAGTGATCCTACAAATGAATGTGTAAAAGGGCCTGATAAACTTTGCCAACTAGCATGCTCCAATGCATAGAGGGAGAGCTGTACTGTGTGGTTATGTGAACCGGCAATAGCATAATTCCAGTTTTTAGGCATAAAAAGTTCATAACTGGCCGATCAACTGAAATATGTATCAGATTGAAATCAATGACTTGCAAAATTCACATTCAATCACAACGACGGAAATTTAGTTTCCCATAACCTGGATTTAAATTTTACTCCCATCCGCACCCTATTGAAATATTTAATTCCAACTCTGTTTTGTTAATAATACGTATAGAATGAACATTTCCACCATAATAGAATCCACCACAATTAAGATTTTTGCAATAACTGGACATATGGTAACTTCACAATACAAATTCCCTTAGTCGGATCAAAACGATGGTACAAATTCGAGATTGCTAATAAAATTTTTGTCAATGAAACCTATAATCACATGAGCTCTTAGATTTAGCACATACCAAAAACCTCGAAAATCGTGTATCGTGTAATTGCTATTCTGTCTGTTAAGTCCAAATATTAAATGAAAAACTACTATTCAATATCCCACTTTTTTCTCTGAATACATATGACATACATTTAAACAAAAACAAAAAACACCACTAACGCAGTTTAGAAACAGGAAATAAAGAAATAGCAAGGAGGGCATTATAACAATCTTATACGTAAGTGAGTACTATATTATGTGAGCAATATTTTTATCAATTGCAGCTTCTGAACAGTATTAAAATCAATAAAGGATTTAAGGTGATAAATAATTCATAAAGTAAACGAAAATCTGAAACAGATTTATGCAATTAAACATGAATGGACATTTAAAACAATTATAACAAACACGAATGCAGCACATATAAACTTTTCATATGATCAATGTTTGATTGACCAAATTTCCACCACAATTCAAATAAGACTTTCATCAGAATGAATCATGTTCCTCCATCAACGTGTCCTCTTTAAAATACCCCTTCATGCAGTGCAAATGACCTGAAGTATGTCAGGATTCTTTTTCTGAAGTCTCTGTACAAAAAAATAGGTACGTTCAGCAAAACCTGTGATATCAATGAATGAATCAATCAACCCACTAAGTTTATCATTTCACTGAAAAGATGATGTGACAATATTAATATGTCTATGTACAAACACGTTAACAAATATACAAAACAGATATGGCTATAGAGTCTAAAAAATGAAAATTGAAACAAAAATTCTATTGAGATGAGCTATCTACTTCACACTTCTTGTGAATGTGGTTACTAGCATTCAATCAAATGGACTGCAGAGTCACACTACGACCTAATTGTTAAAAAAGTTTATTGATTGTATCATTTCTTGATGTTTATGATGCACTGATCGATTACTTTTGGGCTCTTAAAAATTACTTTAAAATATTTAACCTTAACATCAAAAAGTTCGATTCTTACTTCCCCCCGCCAGAATAATCAAATTAATTTATTTCTATTTTAATACACAGATTCGTCCGTAGTCTCGAAATCTGCAATTGTGGAGTGTGACTGTGTGGTTATATAAATTATACAAACCATCAAACTTTGCATCACTGTATTGAATGCTTCAAATAATTCTGATCTGTCCATGTTATCACCAAGTATTACAGCTGGTTGATTGCTACTCGTTGGACAATAATCAGCAAATGAAAGATGAACTCTTAAGTTATCTAGGTTTTGCTCGGAAGACAGTCGTAAAAGGCAACCAAGTGCTCTTGGTCGTATAGGGGTGTGAGTTAACATCAGAGACCTCAGGGCTGTAAAATATAAAAGGAGTTGGGTAAGATAATAAAATCCAGACTGCCGGAATGTCAGCTACTCTGTTACTCAAACACCTGATATATCTGATAAAATATCCCTTTTGGGTGTCAGCTAGCAAGCGAAATGCGCAAAAATGTTCAAAACCATCAACACTGCTATTTCCTATTGATTTTGAAGCCTTTTTGTTATCTGAAGAAACTAATTTGAACACCTGAAGAAAAACAAGTTTCTGTCACCCAGGTAAAATCTAACACTTGCATTGACACAGATAGGCAGTGGATTCTGCGTCTCAATTAATATTCAACAACCTACCAGGGTTGCGAACTCAATGGATATTTTTACTGCGCTCGAGTTCAAGGACACAAATTGTATCAAGTTCAAATTCAGTGAGTTTAGTTTAGCAACGATTTAGTAACATCATGTGGTCAGATTTAGCAGCTTCTGTTGATGAAATTGATGTAGTTCAACCAAATTTCAATTAATTCAGTGCAACATAATGACCTTATAGTTACGCATAATATTGAACTCGAACTTGCATATTTTTTCTAGTTCGTGTACAATTACGGAGTTCATCAAGTTCAAAACCCTGAAACCCTCATTTTGGCAAAAAAAAATTCTGACTGGTATGCAAAGTAAGCAACATTGCGACTTGACAAACACTCTACTGGTGTGCTCAGTTGACTACTCACTTCCATTAAAAGCCAAAGCATAGACAAAAAAATGCATCCACAATAAAAAGTGAAGAGAAAGACCAAAAGTATATGAATAAATAAAAAAGAGCCCTAATTATATTCTCTCAACCTGTTGATTATAACATTTGGACGTCATTGTCCACCAAACTATCTATTATAATATTAAAACTTATACTTACACCCAAAACCATTTCTAACGAGGTCCTTGGCAAGATCTTCTGTTATTTCATTCATATACATCAGTTCTAAAACTTGAAGATTTTGACAGCTTGTGGCTGAAACATGATTTAATATTAACTGTTCAAGTTTATTCTGAAATAAATCTATTCACGAACAAGTTGTAATACATAGTAATTTGAATACACTAGATTTTAAAATTTATATTGATGCATTTTAGATTTTATTTTTTGATATTTCTTAAAGATATGGAATCCGGACCAAACCTCTGTTGAAAAGCAGGTTCAGAATAATTTGCCAGTATTTATGAATTGGGTTTAAAATATCAAGTATTTGTATTGTCTTGCTTAAAGATTTACCACACTAAATTGTATATTTAGCTTACCAACTGAAAGCAGTCCTTTCTTGTCAACACATCTTCCGCCAATACTCAGTCCACGTAAACTTGGCCAACACCATGATATCATTTGCAACACTCTATTGTTGAAGATTTGTGGAGACTTACTAAAAAAACATAGCCATTAAAATCGTCAGTTAGTCATAACAGATAGATATTTCACAAAAAAAATTTACAGTATATAATTATTTTACTTATTTATCAGTATCATAAAATGAGAGATTGGTTTTAATTATAATCTTGAAATGATTTCCTGCTTGAAAATCATGAACTTCTAATCCCTTGAACACAAAAATTCTAATTTGGAAAAGACCATGATAAAACTGCTTTTGTGCAACATCCTCAATTTTTTCATCTCATGTCACAGAAGAATTAAAGTTCAACAAAACGCAAATGAATTTATATTTCAATTAGTCATTTTCTGTTGAACATAGAAATAAAGGACCTACCTACCTAGGCAAAAACAATTTAGATATCTTAAATTGCGAAGCATCAAGCTCCAGCTCAACAGCTTACATTGATTGATACAATATGATATCTCAGAAGTTACCAGAATTTTAATGGAGCGACGTCCAATGACAGTAGCTTTCTACAACCTGCACCAAGTGACCATGTTACTTCTTGATTGAGTGGTTCAGAACTTCTGAAAGTTATGCTTCTCAATTCTCTGAAAATATATGTGAAAAATCATAATTCAAAGTTTGTGGTAAAATTATCTCAGTTTAATTTCAAAATACAATAAAATGGGCCTGAATTTGAAATCGGCTGATAGCTAAGCATGATGTTTATGTTATTCATTCTGTTTAGAAAAATGAAGTAGGATCAATATATGTAATACCTAGGAGGCATTAATGTCTGGCACAAGAAGAAGCTTTCCCAAGAACATGAGAAATCTGTATGAAATTTCAAAGAAGCCTCTATTTTCCAATAGTGGTTATGTCTATTTCTATTGTTATAGATAATTGTCCTCGTTGTCTTCATAGTGGATTTAGCAAAAAAAGTGAGATAAACAAATACAATAAAAATAACATCATTTATTAACTGTATGATAACAAACGCAGTTTGAATCAGTAAACGAAAATCTTTTCACGAATTGCACCCTAAGTTAACAAGAAAATATGGGTTTGGATTAATAAATATCTGCATACCTGTTATAACAACTAGCCATCCATAAAACACGTCTTGTCAAAAATGGATCACATTTACTAATTGAAAGAACAAGCAAGTTATTACCACAAGCCTGCAGAAGACATTCCATGCCATCTTCTAAACTTCCTGTAAATTTTATATGTTCATTATTAATAGTAATGCCATATTCCACTGGAACAAAGTTACTGTAAAATATATTAGCAAAGGTTCACTATTATCATAGCTCTTCATTATAGCCTATATATATATATATGTCTAATAACCTAAAAATCATTATTTTTGAAGGCGCTTTTGAAGAATGACTGTAAATAATTCACATTACTCTAAAGGCTGGGTAAAATTATGAAATTTTACATTTTCAAATCACACCAAGAAATATTAAAGAAACTTTAATATTGAGAAAAAATTAGATAACCTACCAACAGTGTCATTGTTATATTCTTTGGAAGTTTCTCCAATATTTCGATTTCTTCCTTTCACATTAGATAAACTTATGTAACATGTTTCTTTGCACCAAGCAGACATTGTTGATAAAAACTATAGTTGCAAAAATGAACTAGGATATGATAGGATTACATTTTTATCCTGCGGAAGAGGAAAGTCGACAATACAGCTTAATTATATGGTGAACCCTGATCTCTTGTGCAGATACCAGTTTCAAATCGAGGTGAAGGTTTTTTTGGCTTATATTTTTCATTTTTCCCTCATATTAGAGAATTGAATGAATTTTGTTAGAGGACTAAAATGGGGTGAAGCGCTGGGCAAAGTTTTGACAATAAAGTTCATCTGATGAGATAAACGTGTTTGCGAAACATGCATTAAGTCGAAACACAGCATATCAGTATTAACTATCTTCAATATTTTTATCTCGCTTGCTGCCATTAATATATATTTTCTACCAAAAAGCAAGCTCAAATACCAAATTCAGACAAATGGTATTAATAATTACTCATAAATTGTGTTCTAAACTCTCAATCTAAATAGTAAATCGCATGATTGGTTCAAATATTTCAATATGTATATACATTTTCGCTTCAAATTTTCAACTATTTTTAAAAAGCAACTAGATTAATCTCAGATTATCCATTTACCTGTCCTGAAAGTTGTTTAGAATCCAAGCTCACTCTGGTCCAAAGCTTGGGGTGTTTACTAACATCTTTCCATTCACGACAAACAATAGAGCATTTCAACAGTGACTCAGTATCAAGATATGCAAATACACAGAAAAGGACAATACGACGTCGGATTGCCTCATCACTGTCATGATGATGAATAGTGGAGAAATTTGCGGAATTTCCAAATACTGTTGATCTTTCAGAGCTTGATGTCTGAATTTCAATTTTATTATGTTATAATGTGTTAATATTTATTTTCCGATTTTTTTTTTCATTTTGCATATATCCTCTTCTATGCTTGCAGTCAATTTCAATTTCATAAAATCCAGACAAATGGTCAATTGACATTGATATGTTGTTTATTATTTTGATAAAGATTTTTTTTTTGGTGGCACTTATTGACCTAATTTTCAATAGAACCCTAACGAAAAGTTTAGCAAAGTATAAAATGCAGAAAAGAACAATTTAAAGGCTTAAGGATTTTACAATAATTTAAAATTTCAACATTGCAAAGTTGTATTCTATTTGATTTGTTGGTATAACTTCGTTACAATTTTGCTGCCAGTGTAACCACAAATAAATATATTTTTAAAGGGGAGTATCAGATCAGGGTCGAGTCATTTTACTACCATAACAATGTATAATACAATAAACAGAGGAAAACACCATTAAAAAGATGAAAATGATTTCTCATATTCAGGCATTTAGGAATTCCTCATACATGATAATACTGCACCTGGTAGGTAGAAGATTTATTTGCAAAGGGCCACATGATTGAAGTATCGATCACATTTGATAGATCAACTCCAGGTAGTTGATCAGCTGTTCGATCTTTTCTTTTATTCCATCTTCGAGGAAGTTCTTGACTACTCGGAGGTTCCAAGAATTGGGCCACATAATTGTCATTAGTTTCATTCAGGCTTACTCGTGGCCGACCATATCTGTGTGTTGGTACAAAACACAAAGTTTATTTCCATTTTTCAGAGAATATTATCGAAGCTGGGCTTCAGCTTCAATAATAACCTGTTTCCATCACCACCGAACCTACTAATCAGGCATTTTTCTTCTATTTCAAAGAAAAATGAAGAGTTGAGTAGTTCAGTTATAACCAAATACTTCGAATTTGCAAAAAGCTGAGAATCGACTTATTGGGAAAAGCCCATCCTGATGACAACAAAAAAGTACTGTGATACAGAAGAGTCTGATTTATGAATTTTCGCAAAGGCTTCTAGCTTCTATAATTCGACCACAAATGGGTAAAATTTAGAAAGTTTGAGATATATTTTTATTGCTTTTACCTTTTATCAGGTTGTGGTGGAGTAGTTGGTGCAGATGAAGAGTAAAGTCTTGGTTGAGGTGGTTTCTATGAATCAGTAAAATGGATAAAATACATAATAATTCATTTGTATACCAACGATTTCTAACTTTTACTATGTAATTACTCAGTACAATTTTCGTACCGAAAAATTAAACTTCCTAAATTTATTTAGCAAAATTCTTACACCTACTCTATGATGATTATTGAATTTTATAGATAAGACATCAGTAAAACTTATGATATTAGTCAGATATTCTATACTGATGATTAAAAGGAATTTTACTTTCGATTATTTCTAAATTGATTTATTTGGCAGTGGAATCATGGTATGGTCCAAATTTGTAAAACCTGACATAAATAGCGAATTTAATCGAAATGGGAACATATGATAAAATACCTAAGAAGTAGCTATAAAATTATTTTACTGAATTCTGAATACCGTTTAAACTACACCATAAGGACAACCCTAACTTACCACAAATCAGTAAATATTATATCCAAATACTTGTGCTTACTTACCAAGTTTAGTTTTGGAATTGCAGATGCAAAAGATGATGAGTGGGGAATAGATCTGATAATAAAATTTAATCAGAGAATTATTACCACTGCAAAAGGATCTCAGGAAATTTCTTACAAAATTAATCACAATTATTTTGAAGCTCATGAAACCTGGTATATGATGGCTAATCTAGCCATCCCAGTAAGAAATATTTCGAGCATATTTTGTTAAGCACGAGTCACAGACGGATTGCGCCACCGAGGCCTTGGCTCATGTTTGGCAAAAGAAATTTTCTGACAGGGATATAACTGAACAATAGAATTACAATATTAATACAATGTTACAATCAAACGGTACTTTTTAGATTATTTTCATTAGATTTTTAGAAAAATACATACATGTAATTTCCGAAAATACTTTACCTTGTTCCATGGGGAGGATCTCTAGATTGATCTTTGTAATTCTAAAGAATATAATTGATATAGTAGTTAAACAAAACATTCAAATACTAGCTTACTAGGTTTATAATATAAACCAAAAAGAATATGGATATTGTAAACAACAATGAATTCATACTTTTAATTTTTCCTCAGCGGTCTCTGCTCTTTCTAGTAATCCTGTTATAAAATCTTCCAGTCTCTGTTTAGCAGCAGCTTCTTTTTGTGCTGCTTGTTGTAAATATAAACGCATTTCATATTCAGACCTGGAATTTTATGAAATTGTATACAAATTTTTTCTCAGGTTTTGATATCTAGCATAATATTTCAAGACAAAGAACGGGGGTTTCTGCATGTCATAAGCAACAGTTTTTATTATAAATTGCCTGTTCAAGTTAAATTCTCATTCAAAAGAAGTAGACTTTGCTAACTAAGAACGTCCATGCATCCATAATCTGATTTT
This sequence comes from Styela plicata, assembly GCA_963675895.2. Lineage (NCBI taxonomy): Eukaryota > Metazoa > Chordata > Ascidiacea > Stolidobranchia > Styelidae > Styela > Styela plicata. The sequence continues at coordinate 4,568,094 of OZ023138.1, forward strand.
TTTATTTTAAATTATTGTCAATTCAAATATTTACTACTATGACAATGACACAAACTGCGAATTTGAAAACCACAATTTACGGAGACAATTCATTGTTAACCAGTGAATCAGAATACTTACCAGTCAGAAAGACTTTCTATGTTAACCATTTATAAACTCAATGACACTTTTGAATCATGCTATTTAATTACTCAGGCTTGATAATATGAAAATCGCAAAACATGACAATGAAATGCAACACAAACTTGAAATACGAAACTGCCAAAGGAATACATAAATAGGATGAAGGAATGTAAAAATATGAACTATTTTGCATTAGTAAATGAGGTACAGAAACTTGATATGAACCGTCTTTTTATACTTGCAGCATGAAAGTAACAGCAGTGAAGAATGGGAGAAAATTGAACATCTGACCGTCAAATATGTCTGACATGGCAAAAATTTTCATTTCACCTTGATACTTCATGAAGTCTTCTTTCCAATTCTATTGATTGTTCTTTATATCTGGCAGCAAGTTGAATGCTCAAGTCAAGTTTCTTCTGAGTTTCATCTTCTTTGTGAGTACTTGGATTATAAACTGGCGTTTGCATCTAAAAATCACAAATTATATGTTATTGAGAATATCATGAAATATTTATATTGCTGCTCTATGCATCATTTCCCAGCAGTGAACAAACCTACAATGTTCAACAAATAACACCTCACTAATACGAATACGCATGTGTCAATAGCAAAGGAATTATTTGGCTTGCTGTTAATGAATTATTTTTTTACTATGCCAGTACCGATAGCAGATGTTATTCCTTCTTGGTATGAATGTACCTTGCATATTCAATTCGTACATTAGTACCAACTACTTTCATCTGAAACTCACCAACTTTGCCTCTTTTTCCGAAAAATTGTCTTTTGTTTGTTCATAATCAGAATCTGACCTAGTAGTAAACACAAAAAAAAATTAACAAAATGTGCATAGTGAAATAAATCCTAATCCTAAAAGTATTATATATAGTTTTATTCTTCGCTTGAGACCCTATCATGAATTTTACTAATTGTATCCTTCATCCTACGTTATATATCAGAATGTCTTGTAACCTGAACGGGTATTTGTTATTTGTAAGCATAGCTTTTACTTCTCTCGAATCAGTTGTTTTGTTTTGGCAAGCAAGGACAACAGATAAAATTCGATTTTTGGTGGCGTAATCGATCAGTGGCTCTTACGTGACAAAACTGGTTAGTATGTTGTGTAATGCTGTCTGTTCCCTTGTTAAGTATATTTCCTGAAAATTTTGAACAAAGATATATCCAGTTGATTTCAACTCCTTACATTGTATGGACTCAAAGTTATCTAGAAAAAAACAATGGCAATCACCATAGAGATAAAGCCAAATCTTCGAACGGTGTTTGCTTTGTAGAAATGAAGCCGAAAGCACGTCATTCAGTTTGCTCATTTTCTAAAAATGTTTTTTTAAATTATAGGTAAAGTACATGAATGAGAAATATATGAGAAATATACTTAAGTATTTCATATGTATCTTCTTTCAGAATTGCTCTCCGATTTTTCTTCGATTCGTGCCATTTAATTGAGTTTGCTCTGAGCTTTTCTTTCTGTTTTCGAATCAATCGGAGTTTTCCAGAAAGTCGCAGTTCCTCTTCAATTTCAGCAAAATTTCTGAAAAAATGTCCATTTGTGAAAATTACATAATCCCCCGTGCGCAAACCATTGGTAATTAGGGGCAAAACGTAAATTGGTCAGATAACCTACGGTTATTCAAGACAGGAGATTTTATGTTGGGGCCACGGTATGTGCATATCATTGAATGTTGATGCGACTTCCGATACAAATTTCTTTCAAGCTTCCCAGTGGCCATATGCAATATTTATTATACCTTCGTTTAAAAGGCGACGTATATTACAAATCAAGTCACATTTGGAGAAAATTGGTGTTTTGGAAGGAATAAATGGCACCTAATTAGAGTGTCTAACATTCTAATATTTGACGCGCCCGAGCCTATCTCGCCAGCATCGCACTGTCATCAAAGTCGTGGCCTGATACAACAAAAATAACACTTTTTCAACTGAGCCAATTTGACAGACAACACACATTAAGGTGTATAAACATGCCAATTGATTCCGTGCGAATTACTTATAAAAGTGAGAGAATCTCTTGTCTCAAATGCTTACTACATTGCTGAGATTCTGTTTAGAAAAAAATCAAGTGCCACGTTGGTTCAAGTACCTTTGATACACCATTGTTCATACCTGTCATACTTGTGTAGAAGCATTTCAGCTTTTTTGTTATATTTCTCAAATATTCTGTCTATCGTATCTGGAATCTCACTCAGAACGCCCGACTCCATCTGCGTAGTGGTAAAAGTAAAGAATTACATCTCATAAATATTCAATTAATCCTCGCCAAAAGATCATTAACGGTCAAGCGTGAAAAATGGGTTAACTGTTCCTTCTTGTCCGCGTCAATCCAAAAATATGCTTGGCACAACGTTGCAGACGAGAGTTGCCCGAGTATTAGACTGGCGAGAGAAAAACTCTCTGTCTCAGTCAGCAAACGAGTTTTGTTAAGCATGGGTCACTGATAAACCCCGTCAATCAGACGCTATCCATCTGTGCTTCATGCTTTACAAAATAAAATACCTCTCCAGGTTCAACAAGCAGGTGACAATCGGGAAATTCCGAACATACTTCATGAATATTAAATACCGCCCCTATCGACAAATAATATACATAGAATTAGGTTTTTCTTATTTGCGCCTCGCGGCTTAACTTTCAAGCGGAATCATGCCCACTCAATCGCGTCAAACTTATCTGATCTAGGCGTCCCACGGTTGCCAATTAACTCCTATTATATTGATTTGTGTACTGAAAAGATCGGCGGATTTGGTATATGGGCTTGGCAACTAAGCTATAATTTATTAAATTCATATTCGCCTTCCAATTTTTGTTCGCCAATTATGAATCACAGATGAACCGTTCCGGGTATGGCTACCCAATCATTGTGTACTTTACACTCCAAGACACAGCGATGGACTAATACAATAAAATTCCTGTTCTTAATCCATAAAAACGATTTGGCAAAGGGGAACAATAGCGTGCGGCGTTCTCGCAAATACTGTCAAAACACAACATTTTATGTAGAATATGGACTATTATTATGTTCTATTGTCTATTCAAGACACATCTTTTTATCGCAATTTTAGCGCAGTGTATTGTGTGACACGAGATTGTCAAAATGGACGATTCCATCTCGGAAAAGGTTTTCTTAAGCATATGAGTGGCAGAGATACCACACTTTGGCGGACACATTCCCTGAACATATTTACTCACCACTCATGAATAAGAGGAACGGGGCTGAAGATCAGCGATAACAGTTAATTATCTACCACACTACAAAAATGTATATTTTGTACTAAATTGTGTTTGTCGTACTAACGGAGTTAAAATAGACTAAAATATGCCATTTTCCCAAAAAGTTACCGTTAAATTCCTGCTTCTTTGTGCTGCTTCCAAAAGAACAATCTCGTCGTCTTTTTGTCCAATATATGAATAAAGTTCCTTCAATTTTGTTTTTTCATTGGTATTCGATTCTTCAATTGTTGAATGAGCAATAGCAGCGTGCAAACGAAGGCCAATTAAGCTCTTAAAGCTTTTATCTGCCTCGCAAGTGTTACATCGATAAGGAGCTATTTCTGATTTGCTCATAACTTGATATGAAACTAGCTGGGATTATGGAATTAAAATGTCACCAGGATTATATTCATAATATACTTTAAACGAGACCGGAACATGGAAATAAAATACCCCAGAGACTTGAAACTTCTCTTTCGTTATATGTCTTTTATGAATCATTCGGCAGATTATACCTGCAACGCACGCTCCAAATGCAGCACATCGGTTTTCATATTAAAAGACAACGAGTTGTGTTTCATATGTTGGAGTTAATACCCGTGACAAATCCCCGTATTGTTGTTATCAGCCCAGGAGGAGAACGGCTCCTAGTATCCGGACTTTATTTTACTAAAAAAATCAGACTTTCTTAAAACATAGGTTAGGGTTGGGAATTATACGTAAGGTTTCTGACCGAGTTTACCTAGTATATCTAGATTATCGTGTTCCCTTTTATTTTTTCATTTTGCGTTTAATTAATTTGACTTTTGTCTTATTTACTCTTTGTTATTACTCTTACCGTTTACCGAGTTTTCTTGTTCGACTTCTAGCTAGTGAATTTTCTAGGTAAAATAAATAAATTAACCTAGTTTTCGACGAGGTAACTTGTTCAAAATAACTATAGGTAAATCATATTTTCATATTTTCATAAACCACTCGGAGATTTTAATCTTCAAAACCATTCAACAATTAAAATAGAATATTGTCCATCATGTGTGGCGTTGGGAAATATCGCAATAATGATACACAGCATGGTATCAAATATAGTTTCAGATGTAGAGAGAGGAATGCCAATAACGACATACTTCTTTGAGCTTCGGATAAACGATTTCATCCAAATCGCTCTATAGTTTCGATCTTTGAAGAATACTCAACAATAATCACGAACTCATTCCCTCAGCAAGTGCCTAATCGTGATGATTGATTTTAAATACACCACATTCCCAAGATTAAACTCAAAATTTTAAAATGGGAGAGTATTTCTTGATTTGGCTTGGCGAAACAAATCCAAAGGTTACATAATCATGGTGGATATATGAAAAATCCAATTATTTTGCACTGCCATTTTCTGTATAAATATGTTTATGTGTGCATATTAAATGAAAAATAAACATTTTGAAGATTCTATTGAAACAAAACAGTTATAATAAAAGACTCTAAAAACTAGACGTTGAAAACCATGAATTTTCAAACAAATCTCTACCGACCGCGAAGGGGACCTGGGAGAAGAGAGGCCCATAAATTCAATTTATAGAATCTGGAATTTTTGAGGGATGCATCCCTCTAAGTAACTTAAAAATAAAAAATGTAGCAAAATATTCAGAAGTTCGAACTTTTGCCTCCTTTCCAAGTTTCCAAATTCGCATTTATTTATGCCAAATTTATCTGACGGTAAAGACAGTTAAAGGTATGTCAACTATAATGTAATGTTAATAATATCCAAGGCGGAGTAATCTGTTGCCTTCCTTTATTCCCTTTCCACAACTAAACTATTTAATTCCACGACTTTTCTCATATCAACCCAATAAGACATTCGATTTTGTCAAGCATGTGATAGAGACGTACCGCGCCTCTTCGGCGTGATTCATCAGTGACTCTAGCTTAACAAAAACATGTATGCCTAAATACTTTTGACTGGGAGTGTTTGCCAACCATAGCACATAAACCAGTATACTGAGCTTCGTCCAGATTTTGTATAGATTCTTATAATAATAATATACCAGCTAATAACACGTCAAAACTAAGTACCGGTTTATATACATACGACAACGGTGAAATCAATAGAATCTGCTTTGAATAGCACTTGATGGGAACGAGGCTTTGGCGCGCAGTTGACTAATATTTACAGAAGGTGACGTATCTTGAGCGTAAGGATGGATAAAAATTGATGGCATAGCTTTGCGCGCTATTGCACACATAGTAAAATGGTAAAGGGGGTGCGTGTGTTTCAATCAAATATGGACGGAAATGTCTGTAATCAAGTATGCGCCATAGAATACCTTCAACTAAGTGGCGCATTACATCATAGGTCAATATCTGACCATACCCGATTTCTCAGTAAATCGTGGCTGAGTATTGAGTATTGGTCGATTAGGCTCGGCTTACTCGATCTTCTTACGATCGATAGCAAATTTTGAAAAAAAACACCCCGATCAGAGAAACTTTGCTAAAATATTTTTGTTAAGTATGGGTCACTGATGGATCGCGTCGATGAGACGCGGTCCATCTGTGGCTCATGCTTGATAAAATAAAATTTCTGATTGATTTGATATAGTACAAAAACTGCAACTTGAATGAAAAAAATGGAAGACCAGACGCTATCAAAGATATAATTTTTAAGAGAGGCCAAGCTAATTTATACTATGGAATATGCATATATCTATCTGCTAGGGAGGTTCAAAGTCCTGCTTCACACTTGGACAAATTTATTTCTGCAACGTTTCGCCTGGCCAAAGTCGGACTTCTTCTAGAGAAACCTCTCTAGTTAGTCGTAGTTACACTTGCTACTGTATCCTTGCATTTATTACATACGGATTCGTAAATACAAAAGCACAGAGGAAGGATAAGTAGTTAGCCCACGCCCCCAGATCAATAGCAGATCTATCAGCTGATACCCAAACTTTTGCACTGTTTCACAGATTTTTAGTCCACACAGCCTTCGTTGCAAATGATTGAGCATTTTTTTATTCATTCAAATATAAAATTTGTACATGCAAAATAATTCTGTATGACCAAGCTGTATATAGTATAGCTTAACGTGTCATCTTAACGTGTGAGCATCATGACCATCCAAAAGGTTCGTCGTCCATAATTCGTCCGTAACTGTCGCAAAGTCCACTTGATTTGCACCAAAGACAAAAATCCCCTAAATTAGGAAGAAGTGAATTAAGTGGGCTAGGGTGACATCTCTACCCAAGCACCAGTTATATTTCCCAACTGGTTGGAGTAAAACTTTCATTCAGTATTTTGCAATTTTGAGAAAATTTTCCCCATGTGAAAATTTATTGTAATTTCCCATTGATATATTAAATATAATTGGATTCGGAAAGAGACGATTCTAATGATCTGATATGTTATATAATTATTTGAAAATCTATTTATTTATTTCTTGAATTATCTGATAATTTAAAGCAAATTGTGAGTTACAAACAGTGCTAAAACTGTTGTTTTATAAAGTCGAGCACAGATATTTTTACATAAAAGTTCTAAACTTTATCTTCCAAAATTTTTATTAACAAAATTTTTGAACACATTATTTTGAAACAATAAGAGAGAAAAATATTTACACCATACCTGTGCATCGTTTCATATGACAATACTTAGCCAGGCAATAACTTTGCATTCGCCTTAGGACTTCCGACGAAGGACCTGTCCAAAAAATATACAACATATAGATTTTCTAATATTTTGAAATCCAAAGTAGCCCTTTTTTTTTCAAGAAAATTATTATAATTATATTTATATTTATAAGAAAATAGGATTTTTTGTTTGATATGTCGATTTAATTTATATTAAACTTATTGCTGATTTCAAAGGCGAATTTCTCTGTATGATCTTGCAAATATTTCATTGTTAAATCAAAACGAGGCGGCAAAAAATCGACTATTCTGGTGGCGTTTGGGGCAATAGCGTATTTAAAATCTTGAAAGAAAAGAAAATAGAAAATTTCGCGACAGCCCAATAAGAAAACGTCCATCGAAATATGTTTTGTTAAGTATGAGTCACTTATGTATGGTTCATATGTGGCTCATACTTAACAGAATAAAATTTCTGATTGGGATAGGGGCTCCACAAACAAAAATGCTTAAAACTGGCATTTTTATTGCAAATCACGGGAAAACGGCCTAGAACGCTGTCAGTGCATTGGTGCCCCCTGAGCAGGAAATTGGCCTGTATATCAGGATGAAATATATAAATGCAAGACAAAAGCATTTCTAGACAAAAAGGGAAGCAAAAATATGTCAATATTCGACCTCTATTTATTCACCTTACTTTATTAATTGACTTACTTACTTGATCTCTTAACAATCCCAGACTCCGCACCAATCATTCCCAAGATCAGTAAAAAGAAAACCGTCGGCAAAAAACGTCTCATGGTTCAGATTGTGTTAATAAAACAGAACAGCATAAACAATACTTCTTTCAATTTAGTTATCGAATGTTCAATAATCAAGGACCTTATATATGAAATATATATGCCAGTTTCAATCAAAAATTTGCATAGGATGCAGCGTCATATAACATGAATACTACCCAATATGCGTCACGGGCGTATTATACATGCCGCACTCTCTATTCATGTACGCCGTCATTGGTTAAAGTAAAAACACGCACCTTGTCGAGTGCAATTTTTTTTTTTATCATTCTTCGTCAGCATCAACGTTACGGAAGTATTTATATTACGACACACGGCCATCGTTTCAGACACATACGTTATTCAATATGTATAAAAATGCCAGGAAACAGCATATGGAGTTGGGGAAAGTTCAAAAGTTTCCACGGCCAATTTATTTCCAGCACTTACCCCACTACCTCGATACGCTGTCTTAATATTTATCATATATGTTGACCTCTATTACTGTAACATAGAGCATAATGAACACTTGTCTTAATATTTATCCTATATGTTGAACTCCATTACTTCAGCATAGAGCATAATGAACACTTACCTCGGAGATCCCATTCAAAGAATATACATAGATTCTGGAATGAGTATTTCTTTATGCTCGTGGCATGGGAATAACTATAACGATCACAAATATGGCAAAAGGCAACATAAAACGTGGAATTAGCAATTGTAAAGTTTCGTGAGTATCTGCTCAGGAGGATGATGAATCTTACTTTACTTTGCTTCTTCCTTTTAGTCACATTTTGCCACACACATCAGGAAATGCCATAGTGCAATTCTAAAATTACTTCTTCTGGGAAAACAAATATTGCTCATCATAAAATAAGGTTTCGGGGAATTTCTAGAAATATACGCCAATGACCGCAGAGCACTGTGGGCTACTAAAGGCAATTATTTTCAGGGAACTACGGTAGCGAAACTTTTATCTAGCATCTAGCGGTAGGGTTTGAGATCGAGAACCCGGTTCCTGGGATTTATTTCATGTTTACGTTTCCCGATTTTCAAACTCAATTACCCATTTTTGATATAGACAAAAAACCAGAATTTGTGACAAAAGATGATATCTTTAATTTATTTCGCCGTAAAGAGGAAACTATAGAAAAAATTGCTAAATATGTCATTTAGAGTCTTTTGTCGTAGAAATGTTCAAATTTCGAGAGTGTGATGTCTATGTGGGGCCCTCTACCTGACAACTTCACACTAACCCTCTTTCTTCAATTTTTTGCATTTTTATTCCTCAATAAAACACAGTATACAGCATGATAATATTAATTACTGAGAATGTTAAATTTACCCATGCTTACTCATACATGAGCCAAAGATGACTGGGGTTTTATTGCATTCATTCATTTCAGACTAATACATGAATAATAAATAAGTAATTACGCATTTAAAAACCAGCTCAAGTATATGCCAACGATAATAATACGCACAGTTTCCAAAAAAGTACAAAAGTTTATGAAAACAGCCCATTTCTGTACAGGTTTCCCATGTTTTTTGATGTATGTTTTTTCCTCTAACGAATATCAGAAATTTATTTAATAAGAACGGCAAATGCTTTTTTTTCAAATTTGCATATGAAATAACAAACAGCAAGCAATATAAAGTTAACAAAATATTTTAGTGAAATATTATCAAAACTAAAAAAGCATTCCTTTATTCCAAGGTAAGTGTATATCGCCAATTGAAGACAATCCACTGCTCAACAGATGCAACGCAGTTGAAATTATCTTGCAGTTTACAAAATTGACATACTTTTAAGTCAACTAAATCAAATTCATACAAAACATTATTGAGCGCTATTTTTCTGTAGGACAATTTGAATACAAAAAATGGAACTTGGTTTCAATAGTTGAATAATATGAGTTAGGAAAGTACTAAAGCGATTGAATAGCAGATAAATTGAAAGAATTCCTCCAAACGAATTCCGACCTATCAGGTAGCATTAATTCCATCATGCTTTCATAATATGGTGTCTTATAATTTTGAATGAAATAAATACACCTTCATCAAAAGTGGTATTGTACATTGTATGAAAATCAACACACGTAGAAATAATATCAGTCCGTTCCAATGTTGGTGATCTTACGCCGTCACTGACTTTATGGCGAGCCACGACCTCTCGTAGAGATTGATGTAGGACGGTATGCTAAGTTTGGGCAGGTGCCAGATCAACTGATCTTTAATTAACAAAAAATTGATATTATGGTGTAATATTGTTGACGAATGTTTGCCGGGTTAGCTCGATCTGTAAAGCGTTGGGAATACGCTTCGAGTTCTCAGCACTAACTTCCTGGGTATGAAATCCAAATAGGGATGATTATATGCGAGTATACTGAACGCCTCGCCGGTGCACGGTCAGCACCAAATAGTATGTTTTTCGACTACTACACTTTCAAGTAGTAAATAAACCCCTTACACCGGTGAATATATTTGATAATAGTTTTGTGTTTAGACGTCTGGAAACCCTCTGATTCCAGCCCGGGTATCCTACTTCCTTCAGTAACCTATTAGACATAGACATGGTGTATTTTGAAATCCCCAAAATGACGACACAACAGGAAAAAATAAACACACAGAGTTTGGAGAGATCTGGAAAATGATCAGAATCTAAAATAAAGTTTAAAAATATGACGATATATCATGCGATCATCTACCGAAAACAAACAAACAAAATAGAATGTGTTACAAGTCCCTACAGGGATTGACTTATCTTTAACTAATCATTACACGAACAAAAATTCGGGTATTTCATATTTGAGTGTCGTGGAGGCACACAAATGATACTAGCATTGCTGCGATATTATCCGACCAAATCGTGCATTTCAAAAAAGTGTAGATGTACGCTATGCTATGAAAAAGTTTGTTCGATCACTTGTGAGTACAATTTCAATAGCAATGCAATTTCAGACAAACGAAGGCCCACTGTCTTAACACAAACGGATAAAACTAAATAAACAACTTTACAACACTATTAATTCATTAGCGCTTCGCAGTCAGTTTGTTTACAAACATTCGGCTAGAATTGAGTTGAGATTTCTCCAAGTGTTCTCAACTAGTGCACTGTTTCATATGCTTCATGTCTTCGTTTGTTTTGAGTAGTTGATTATCAGATTGTCCAAACAAATATATAGATATCTTCTGCTGCAACTTTTTTTTTCGCCGCCGAGAAATCAAACTGTATGGTGTACCATTTAATGAATAAATTACTGTGGCAGATCATACGCAAGTAAGGAGATGTAGATAGGCACTTGACTTGTCATCAGTACTAGCGCAGCACCATAACCGGTTTAAATTATGTACTGTGAAAATCTGTTATAGGGACATAATACTGACCGTGTTCACAGGGTTATATTATAATATCGAAATTCTGCCAGCAGTAACTTACTCCGTCACATATTTGGGCAAAAATGCTACTGTTATTTAACGTTTGGCCTGTCGTTTTGGATTGTTTGCCAGAAATAATTGCATCAACTTTTAAAGCCCGCTGTCTTATAACACTCCATCGTCACATTACCGATAAATCGTGATGGTTTATTGATCCCCTTTGCCGATCATGTTTACATATTACAACATTCTGGAATTATTTCACCGCCAATCGCGTAATCAAACAGACGATCACACTTCACACATTATCATCACCCATGCAATTATTGACGCGAACCAACACATATTTACATAAAAAAGTTTGTTTTTGTGACAAAATTATTGTGCCCCATTTGTGATGTGTTACAGCTATCAGGCCATTCTTTAAAATGATATAACCCTCTTTCGCACATTCTTGCACAAAAACAACTGTAATGTTCACGGGTCGTGACCCTGGAATTTGCAAGTTATAGGTAAAGGTAAGGTTCGGAGAAGGATATCTAAATCTATCTGCCTATATTTAAACGATATTTGAAATTGATAATGTAGTACATGCTGCATATTGTCTAAATTTGTTATAATCAAAAAAGCAAAGTACTTTGATCAAAATCCCAAAATTCTACTGGGGTATTTAGTCTCTATATGCAAGTTACTTCTAAAATTTTAGTCAAAATCGAGCATAACCGAAGTAATTCAAGGATAATTGTCATCGTGGTTTTGCCTCTTAACGCATATTTTTGGAATGATAATAAACGCAACTCAAATTCTATTATGGTTTTAGATTGAGAAAAAGGGTAAACGTAGCTATGAATCAATACTTTGCCATTATGAGCCAAATATGAGCTTAATCGGAGATAAAATAAATTAAGGATAATTTTCAAGTTCACGGTGGACTCCATAGCCGACATCGTAGGACTTCCAAATTTTATATGCTGTTTTATGCATTGTTTTTGACGCATCTACTGCTCATCGGAGAGGCACCGATTAAATCGAATGGCAAGACACGAGAAAAATCTCGTTTGGTGTCGGGTTAGCTCAATCGGTAAAAGCGTTGGGAATACGCTTCGAGCTACGCAAATCTGATCCTTATGAGGCAGGTTCTAATCCCGTGAGGGATGATGATTATATGCGGGAACGAATGACTCGCCGGTGCACGGTGGTTCACGAAAGCGATGCTTAAGGCTTCCTCCGCCAACCGGGTCCGTGCACAGGAAAAATGAGAAATACGATAATCCAAAAACCTTCACCCCGACTCGGAACTGGTATCTGCATGAGACGTCGTGGTTCACCATATGGTTAAGCTGTATTCTCGGGTTTCCTCTCCCGCACAATAAAAAGGATTTAGTTCTTATCTTATCCTGTCCTTTATCAATAAACATCCCAAGACACCTACAGTCATGAGACATTATGACGTCACGTACATACCGCAGCATTCATGTTCCCTCACTCTGCACTGCTTTATTTTGTTCTGCGAATGCAGAATCGAGGAAGGCCAGTAAGTTGCCAGGTTGCTTCTGTTTATTATTGGGCTTGTGGTTGGATGAATCAAGCTGAATTTGGACATAAACATTTGGCATCATCTAAATCCTAAAAAAAAATCCGGATTGGCATCAGATTTTATTTGGCGCAAAAAAAATAGAAAAGTTCGAGTTGCTTCAAATTGGAGTTTCATTTTTCAATTCGACGGTGTTTGCATGACAATAGAAAAAATTGAAGAAAGGGTTGTGCTGTAGAGAGAGAGAGATTTATTATTAGGCGTACTTGACAACCGGAAACACCATGCAAAATTTAAAATGTTTACCGTGAATATCCTAAATACCATACGCATTCAGCAAATAAATCTCTCTCTACAACATAGACTACTACGACAAATATGTTTGTACACCGAGAACCAGCTACCGGTACCGTCTGACTTACGGTTAAGTTATACAGTATATAGTCCGGGTACATGAGGCAGAGCACATTCAGCATTCGTCCAAGAGCAGTTTCCGGAAGATGCGTGTATAGCAAAATGCTAAACTTTGCAAACCAAATTTGATTGTTATGCATAAATTATAAACGTATGGTAGTTTATTTCGACACCTCTGTCGTGCATCATTTAAAGTTAGCCTACTCTTTTTAACTGTTAATACTGAAATTAAAGAAGTACTCTACAAAGATCATTGGCTTGTGGTATTGTTGTGATGGAATATTTCACTCCACAAAAAAGACATACTGCATAATATAATGGCTCTATCAAATCCATCAAATGATTTCTTGAACATTGTGTCGCTAAAATGTAGAGGTGCCACAAATTCTTTTGAAGATTCAAGAGACTTGTGCTGTGTGTGATGTGAGGCATCATAATATTTTTCTGCAAGAGCACTGGCTTCCGAAACACAAACCTTCTTACTTAAACCCTATCTTTATCCATGATCTGTGATTGTTTCAATAGTGCAGCCACTTCTCCAGTGGACTAGTCATAGGCCGGCCTTATGGAGGTTTAGCTTGTTTGTGGCACAAATCATTTTAACTCAAAGATGACAGACTCAGGACTGATGGGAATTTGTTTCATCGACATAATAAGTCAATATTATTTATAAATGTGTATATGACATATTGCAGCAATGAAAATGAAGATTTGTACGCTTCCACACTATACAGTATATGAAATCCAATCAATCATTGATAGATCATCAATCTTCAATATTGTTATTATTTGTAATTTTAATGCCAGCAATCAAATTGCTTTTGGATATTTGAATGATTTTTGCTTAGAAAACACCCTTACTGCTTAATTTGTCAGATGAGCAATTGTTGCCTCCAAATTATTTTACATACATTAGTGATGAATACAATCTACTAATACTGACTAGCTGGTTGGATCATTGTATAACAAGTTCAAACATCCACAGCTGTATAGCTCTATTATCCATGATTTTATTATTAAAACGATGAAAATAGTGTTATTAAATTTGTTAAACGTGTTAGTACTTTTGAAACTCTTCTCAAACTCTGAAATTCATTCTTAATTGGCTCAAAATGTTTTTTTCATGAAGGAGAGTCTAATTTCGATCGCTACAACATTTTTTGAAACTTTTCGATTTTGTGAACCACTCTGATGTCCATGCACGTGAATAATGAAGTGAAACACGAAGTGTCTGTACGAGAGATCATGGTTTGCTATGTGTTTAAGCCTTATTATCAGCTTTCTTTTGCAGCATAAAAATACAATCTCATACGCAAACCCACCTGTAGCCTAGGAATCATACCAGTATTAAAATAATACTCTCATCATTAGCGACAGAAGGTGTAAAATCTGGGGGGAGGCTCAAGTGAATTTTAATTTTTTTAGGTCTATCAAAACTTGTGTGCCAAAATTTTTCAACTTTTTCGTTGAGAAATATTGAGAAACAACATTTTGGGGGCAAAAACTGTATAATACCGTATGTGTTGTGCGCCAAGGTAAATAATGGGAAATATTATCGACAAATAGGCCAAAAAGCTTTCGCTTTGTTTTATTCATTTATTTCAAGATTTCGCAAGATTTAATACCACTGGAGTGCTAGATTTAAAACAATAGTATTTGTACCCCCTCTTCTGGAAGGCTGGTGACATTGTTGAGAGAGAGATATACGTACAAATTCCACATGATAACAAGCACAAATTTTCAGTACTGATGGTGAAACATTCCCAGCTTGGGAACAATTATTTCACTGCAGCATAGCTGTATAATATTTATGATATCCAATGCTCAATCAGTAAATCAGGGAATTTACTTCGAGCTACGACAGTGCACGGTAGTGAACGTAAGCACTGCTTACTGCTTAAGGCTTTCTCCACCAACCAAGTCCACGCACAGGAAAAAGGAGAAAACCTATCAGCCAAAACAATTCACCCCAATTCGGAACTGGTACCGGTATCTACACAAGAGGCCGTGGTTCGCCTTATGATTAAGCTGTATTCCTGGCTTTCATCTCCTGCAGGATAAAAATGAAATCCTATCCTCATTATCAGATGACATAGCCTAATGCATGTTTTTGTATCATATTTCGTTAATTCAGAAATATTTGCTTTTAAAATTAGTTGAGTAATTATTATTAATTTTCAAGATGTATTCATATCAACCACTTGGCAAGCCACAAGGACTAGATTTCCGTTCAACTTTCACGTTTTCGAAAAATTCAAAGGCTCCTTCATCATCAACACAATATAGTTCTGTGTCTATTGATATTATGCCGGAAACTCAATACATGAATCCATCGACTGCTTTAGTGGACACTATATTCACTGGTGCAGTAAAATTATTGGCTTATTTGCTGTTTATAATAACTTTACCATTTTCTGCATTTTTTTGCTGCAAAATGGCACACCAGTATGAAAGAATAGTAGTTTATAGAATTGGTCGTCTCATGCCATTGAAGGGACCAGGGATTGTTCTCATTCTTCCATGTATTGATAGATGGAGCAGAGTGGATTTGCGTACTAAAGCCTTCAATGTTCCACCAACAAGAGTGTGTACCTCAGATGGGGGACTTATTCTAATGGGTGGTGTTGTTCATTTTCGAGTGCAAAATCCTCTACGTACCAATAATAGTCTTCAAGATATGAATCATTCTGTTAGAGTGATGGCACAGGCAGCAATGTCAAAAATTCTTAGTAAAAAACTATTCTCCGAAGTTCTGTCAAACGGTTCTCGCTACAATTATGATATCCAAACAGAAATTAATCAGGTAGCTCAGGATTGGGGACTTGAAATCGGGAGGGTGGAATTGGCACAACCAGTGGTTGAGGTTGCTCCACCACAACCTAGTGGTTTTCTTGATAAGTTGAAATCAGGTTTTGGTGGTGGTGGGGGGGACACTATGGGAATGACACAACAACTTCTGAGCTTCGCTGGAGGTGCGACAGGTAGCTCAAGTCAAGCATACTCTAGAAATGATGCACATGAAACTTCTTCAAAAATTGATATTGGGAAGGAGGCTGATAATTTAATCAATGCAGCAGCTGGTGTCATTGATGAAGATATGGTTTATAATGTGGATTCTGCTTACGAAATAAAACTTACTGACAACGGAAACTATTATTACATAGACCTAAAGATTGGTGGTGGTAGCTGTGGAAAAGGTAGACTTCCCACTGGCCGACCTGATACAACTTTAATTTTGAATTTTGATACATTACATCAACTTTTGTCAGGCAATGTAGGCGCATTTTCTGCATATACGAGCGGGGCATTAACATTGGAAGGTGATGTAAAAACTGCAATGAGATTGGAGGAACTTGTTAACAGACTTAAGTTATAAATATAGTGAATTTATTTCAAATAATGTGTACTTCTATTTGTACGTATTTCTTCATTGCTTATGGTTTCGCTACTATTATTTTATCCTATTATCAATATTGCTGTGATGTCTTATATGCTCGATTCGTGATTTTGTTCTGTGACTAGTTAAGAATCATGGGGCTTGAAATTCAAGACAACTTTGCTAGAGGATTGGAAAAACCATATCAAGAATTTTGTTTTACTGGTACTTTTGATCCCTAATTACGTGACTGATTCATGTTGTTGAACATGAAAAATGATTTTAGGGTACGAAAGAGATTTTTTTACACTATCAATGAAACACAAATTGCTAATTGAACATTCTGCAAAACCCACAATATTTTGTTGTTAGATTGTGCAATTTAGATACCAGTGTGGTTTTATTTTTTGAAAACATTGAATTCATCTATGCTACAAAATCATGGCAGCAAAAGTTTAGTTTAGGGCATCAGATAAAAGTTGGCTTATTATTATGGCTTAAAATTATTCGAGCTGAGAAATCATACAGTATCATGATACTAGTTCACTCGCTAGTAGAGCCTGATCGATATTGAAATTTGTGGCCGATTTCAATTACCTGAATATGTGCAGCTATTAGTATCACTATGGTAATCCTCGACGGTAAACACAATCTTTACTTCTCTAATATAACTAAGATCATTTTAGAACAGAGTTGTCCTTTTTGGGAATCTTTATGAATATAACCAAAATATCAAATTCAATCTTAAGATTTAATTTTGATCTCCTACTTGTGTCACAACTTTGTTGTATTTATTCGAGAGTAAAATTATGTTAAGTGATGGTCTCATTGACATAATATAATTTTTGGAGGCACTTATTTATTGTCTTTTTTACCAAATTCATTCTGGCACATTAAATTTTTCATAGATATGCATACCTCTATCAGCTATTTGAGGGATAATAACATTGAGGTTTATTTCGTATCTTTTTCTATGAAATCAATGTTTTTAATTTTTTAGAGTCATATTCAATATAGTCATATAATATATCCTAAAGATAGAAAACTCTGTACCATGGCTGGAAAAGAAGAAAATACAGAGTTGGACTGCGCTGGAGCAAAACATTCAGTGTGGTTGGTGAAAGTTCCGAAGTATTTAGCAACCATTTGGATGGAATCACCAGGTGGACAACCAGTTGGGAAGTTACGCATTGGAAAAAATATGGGAAGAACACAAGTGTCTTTCAATTTGAATGAAGATTTAGCTAAAGAACATCCAACAAGTAAAGATCCTGTCCCAACTGATCACAAGTTCTCCCTTCAGGGCATGGGGAACCAGAGTCTAGCTGTATTTTCACAAACACCAGGTGCTGGGCCAGGCGGGAGTGAAAAGCGAGCTATTGAAGGCAGGATTGTTCAAAAAGCCGATTGTATGCCTCAAGGGGGACAAAAATATATGAAAATGAAAATGACACATATGTTGGAGGCAATAAAACCATCAAGAACTGTAAAGCAGCTTGAGACTGCTGTAAGAACTGTTTATAAACCTGTATCAAGGATACAAGAAGAAGTTAATAATGAGAAAAGACAGAAATCTGAAGGGAAGAGAATCAGGGGCTCAAGGGAGGAAGTTATGGCCAAGCTTTTCGAGGCATTTGAAAAACATCAATTTTATAACATTCAAGATTTGGGCAAAATTACAAAACAGCCAATTACATTTTTAAAAGAAATTTTACGTGAAATTGGACATTATAATCTGAAAAATCCGCACAAAAATATGTGGGAACTAAAACCAGAATACAGGCATCATGAAACACCAAAAATGGAAGTTGACTCTGATTAAACTTTCAGAATCTATTGATGATTTATATAATTTGTCTTACTGCTAAAGGCCGTTATCTGGTGGCAAATTGAAGGGTGCCATGTTATGATTGTTGCCAAGAAATGCTACCAAAGTCACACATTTGATACTGTTATCTTGAGCAAAGCCACAGTCCAACAGCCATTCAGTCATATAAGTGGCTTTGTTTTTTTACATGGATTTTTTCATTAGTATCAGCTTATGCTTCCTGGGTGAGACAGTTGTCATGAGTTCAAGGCCATAGCGGCTATTTACTGAAGAAGATAATTTATTGTGAACTGGTGAAATTCTATTTACATTCCTTGTTGTGTCCACACGATTTTCATTCATTCGGTTTGTATTTTTGGATATATTTCATTTTTAAATTGAAAGATTAATTCGCACATTTTTAATCAAGTGTTATAGATATCCCAAGCTCCTTCGCTTCTGCTAGAAATTTAGCTGCTTTGATGCTCAAACATTTAAAGAAATTAGCTGCAAAAAATATACTAAAAATTTGTATTTTTTTAAGAGGGCTCATGAAAAAAGAATGGTTTGGGCTAGGATGTCTAAAACGAGTTGAATGGTTAAATACATTTGGGAATCACCATATTTGATATAATAAAATTCTTAATTTTAGATTTATTTCAGAATAGTAGGATACAAAAATTAGCCGCTTCTATTATGCCACAAATTGGGAAAGTTACACAGAAAAGTTCATTTTTGTCTCCAAATTGATATTATTTCAAGGAACACAAGATAATGTGAAACATACTGTTGGTTTTCTAGATTTTGTAAATACCTAATATTTACCGCAAGATTAAAAGAGTTATGATGCTGTTTTCATCAAAAACATAGCTTAATTAATAATGTATTCTATATTTCTTATTCCAAATATTTTTTTTTCAAGAATGTATTCAAAATAGCAATCAGTTTTGTCCATCTGTGGGTTCCTTTTTTTATTGAAATTCACTCTGAGCAAGGCCGGGAGCATTGTCTTGAAGGAACCAACTAACAGGTATATAATAGCAAATAGGTACTGAAAGATGTCACTGTCTTGATACTTTCTAATCCATACCAAGGCAATGGTGACAATTCAAGACAAGACAATGGTGTGAACTCTCTCTGACACCTGGAGGAATATAAAAAATTATGTCAAGATGCCTATAATGTCCTTACTTTCATGTTGTGTCTGAGATATTTTGATTACTTTTCCTTCTTCATCTGTTGTTTGAAGTCAGAGTGTGATATATTTAGGCTAAAACAATAAATACTTCCAATATGGCTTCCATATTCAATCAATATGAGGCAACAATTTCTCATCATGAACCGGCCAACCCATTTGAATCAACGGGCAGAAGAAAAGCCGAACCAGTTACTAGTGGATACGTCAACGCCAGAGTTGCTGATGAGACTCCCATATTTACAAAGAGCAAGGTAAGTTTATCAGAGTTAAAAATAACAGAGGACTTATCTTATCTGAATAATAAATCATTTTCGTTTTCATTTAGTGTTTTCGAAATTTCAGGGAATCAAAATCCTAAATTTATCTAAAAATCTTTATCTGATTTTAAGCACATTTATTTGCACAATGATTGTTCCGTTATATCATTTTAGATCAACTTCAAACCTCAAGAACCTATCACACATCTTGCCATCAGCAATAACAGATTATGCATGATCATGTCTGGTAGAAGTTTGCTCCGAATTGATCTTGAGAGACCAGAAAATCAAGAAGAGGTAAAATATTTTTTTTTCTATAAGTGCGAGAATAGGACCTAGGTTTTATCTTCATTGAGGCTGTGTTCTGATCAAAATATGATGCACAGCACAACAAATTAGTTGGATAATGTTCCTCTTTCCGGGATTTGATAGTCGAGATATCCCGTTAGGCCAAAAAGTTCAATCTACACTCTTATAGCTGTTTGTACTCAGTTCCACCATATTTTGCCACAATATATCCAGACTTCCTCGTTCAAGCTTTCTAGGTATCACAACTATTTTTAGCACTGTCGAAAGAAGACCTTCAAAATCTGCATATAAAAAAGCCAAGGGAGTCTTATTATAATTTCTGACATTCCTAAATTTGCAAAGTAATCCATTACTTATGCACAGATAATCTTGATGCATGAAATATCATCCAATCGTTTTTGTACATTTAACCCTGATTCAAATACCTTTCATTGATTTTGTAGAACACAATTTGTTTGAGGGATTCTATTTACACACTCTTATGATTCAACTAGTTGAATAAGTTTTAGAGATTCATATTTTGTAGTAGCTCTTTAATAATGAGTGACTGGCTGTTAGTTTGTTCCTTTTGAGTGCTGTCAGTCTTGCTTAGAGCGAACTTCAAAAAAAAGTGTGATGTATATTCAAAAATATCACCTTCTCATTTTACAGAAATTTGAGTTCATTGTATGCTTTGTTAGATTTTCATTTCAATGTGTTATGTGCTTTACTATGAGTTTTCACTGAATTTATATGTAGTGTGAACTTTCAGATTGAGATCACCAGAGGGGATGACAAAGTATACAAATTGTTTCTTGATCCAACCGGATCTCATTTATTGATTGAAATGACGTCGCAAGATACTGTGTTCTTTTCAAAAACATCAAAGAAGCCAAAATCATTGTCAAAATTTAAAGGTAACAACTTATACAAGATACTAGGCTGAGGGATAACGTTTTAAGAAATTTAATATCACCTCCAATTAAATGGCTCTGATTGTATTTCTATACTACCTCTAGTTTATATTAATCACCACCTTTCTTGCCAATAGGCCACAGAATCGAAAGTATTGGTTGGAATAGACAACATGTAAAAGAAGCTGGGAACACAGGAACGACTGGTCCTGTACTGGTTGGATCAAGCAGAGGATTAATAATGGAGTGCTGTATAGAATCTGGTGAAGACACAAAGTTTTTTGGAGGAAGTGTTGATCAGTATTTGAAACAATTATTCTGCTTGGGAAAAGGAGATTCAAAAGGTAATAATAGGGATTTCTAAAGTAAAGTTTTGATGATATTTAGTAATAATTTACAAGTTTGATGATTTATATTGTAAGATTAAACTGTGGTATTGTGGCTATATGTTGCCTATTTCACAGCATTATCCTGTTTTGGGTTTCCTTCGTATATCTTTCAGCTTTATCTTAAATTTCCTCTGGTACACCAAAGGACTGAGCTATCACATAGCCGTGGTTTCCTCATTTACGCTCCTATTTTGTCTAGGGGCCGTATATTCTCTCAGTATATCCTCACATTAAAAACTATATTTTTCATTCTTCATTACTCAATATAAATATATTTCAATTTTGTATAAATATTTAGATTGTTCAATAACTGGACTTGAATTCAATCCGTTCCATGCAAGGGGAGGAGATCGTCCTACTAAATACCACATTCTTGCAACAACACGAACTAGACTATATCAATTTGTTGGAAGAATAAATCCTAATAGCGGAGAGATACCTGTATTCCAAGTATGTATCTTATTCTATGATTGATGAAACTAGATAATGCTTATATATCATAACTATTTTTTTTGTTCTCCCATCATATTTAATCGCATTAAGGCTATTTTACTCTTTGAATTTTTAACTTTATTGCAATTTAACTCTCAATTGAATTAGTTAAAAATTAGTTAAAAAAGGCAAACAAAAATACAAGGTATCGTTGGAAAGTTGATTGACTTTAATAAGCATT
The DNA here is from genome assembly GCA_963675895.2 of Styela plicata. NCBI lineage: Eukaryota > Metazoa > Chordata > Ascidiacea > Stolidobranchia > Styelidae > Styela > Styela plicata. The sequence goes on from OZ023138.1 coordinate 4,590,078, forward strand.
TAGGCAATATGCATTCACATTAAAGACCTATTGTATGTAGAGGGGGGGGACAGATGGAAAACATCCCATTCAAAACTGAATCAGCGAAATGAGTGGTATCTGCCTGGTAAGTTATAGACCATGACTGAGATAAATGTGTTGTCATGTGATTTCTTTGCCCACTCTTTCAGGGCAGTGCGTTAATGATCCTTTTACAACTATCTATTCAGATATGGACATTTTCTTGGGAAATTCAAGTCATTTATAAAAATATTTGTTTAGAATATCTTCACACCGTATGATAACGGCCCTCCCAGATTTACTGATTTACCTGGTGGTGGTGGATGGAGTCAGCTTGCATTGTTTTATAAAGCAAAATCTCAGACTCGTAAGTGGGACAAATCTGCCCATATTTATATATCATATATATCCTAAATCGACGACTTGGATGTGTTAATTATCGCGAAATAGGTTATGTTTCAATTTTTGATGGGACTTTGCTACTGAGGTCCCTGTTTTTAGAGAAATTTTTGGCTTATTATACAGTAAAATCATGATTTATGTCAACAACGAAGAAAAATTTTAATTAATATTTTTGCATACCGGTTTCTAAAATCAATGAAATAGTTTAGGATGGGATTCCATTCTTATCCTGCGGGAAGAGGAAGGCCAAGAATACGACTTAACCATATGGTGAACCACGACCTCTCATGCAGACAGCAGTTCCGAATCCGGGGTGAAGGCTTTGGATTAACATTTAAACCCATTTTTCCCATGTGTTATTGAGCTAACTGGGCACCGAGATCACAAATTTGAATCTTGTTCTTATTCGAGTGTCCTAGACGTTTATGCCATTTATGTTGACTGACCGAAAAGCTTTAAAACCATCGACACTGCTATTCCATAGCAGTATTGATGATTTTGAAACTTTTTGTAGGGTTTGGTTGTTACCAGACACTCAAAAAAGGCAATTTAATCTTCTTGCAAGAGATTAATCATGAAATAATGCCCATTTTTCACATATCTTCCTGATGGAACCTATTTTCTTCAGATATGTGAGTAGCAAATAGCTGGCTTTCTGCCGATTTGGTATCTTATAAATGATAGAAGTCAATATCAAATATAGTTAATTATCATTTATATATATATTGTACTTAACGAAAATGCTTTTTTTTGTTTTTGTTTTTAGCAATTCCAACTCAATTTGCCTGGATGGCTTCACCTGGAGTATATTTCGGTGACATCACTGTTCCCGCTGTAGAAGATTCCACTTCTCTTCATCATTTATCTATTGTTGCGAATGCAAGATTAATTTCATATCCAGACAAAGGTGGGCCTAACTCCTAAATACATTTATTTATAGTACTTGCTCTGTGTGTTTGCTTATATCTATGTGCATTATTGCATGAAAATGATTAGAAAGCAAACATTTGTTGTTATTAATAAAGTTCACTTCAAATGCTATACAAATGGAATATTATTTCAACATTTCAGAAACCGATATTCTGCTCACTTTTGTGGCAAAGTCGTGATAAATTCTTAAATACTAGACTACTTGGTTAAAGACATCTCAAGGTGAAACATATTTTACAAATTACCATGATAAGGGTTATATGGTGTCATAATAAAACTTATGAAAAATGAATTACAGAAGGGCTTTGATCATTTTTTCTAGACGTAACCCAACCCAATACAAGGATGCAATATTGATCTTCCATTCCGTGAGGTGGATTTTATAATAGAATCATCAAACGGAAATATCATTTCCCTATATCAGCAAAACATATTTAGTCGATCAGCTTTTTATGTGGATGATATGATTATGTGGATGCCTTTACTGATGCATTGATTTACTTCCTTCGCAATTAATGTATATAATCATTTCATCAGAGTCCGACACAAGTAATCCATTTGCACCCCATACGGATCCAGTTGATGAGGTATTAGCGGTATCTTTGACTGAATTTCATCTTCTCATATTATATCCTGATCGTGTCAAAGCTATTTGTACTTTAAATGAACAAGTTGTGTTTGAGGATGTTTATTCTACAAGGTAAAACAATACTGCTTTATTTTATTGCTTAATTGTAAGGTAATGATGCACACATTGAATAGTTAATTGTTTTTGAGTTTATTCGACTAATTTTGCTGCAACATAATATAAAAGGTAACCTTTGGTATCTCATTGGTAACTATTTTTTTTGTTGAAATTTGCTCTAGAATGCCAGAATGACATCCAAAAAGGAATGTCATACTGGCCACTTCAGTTCCAAAGAGCTAGTACAAAATACAGTGACAACAACTGCATTTTTAATGGAGAACATATCAGATGCTTCCAGCCAATATAATAAAGTACAATGGGTGGTATCTGCCCTGGGCGATGTAGCTCTACCACTTTATTGTTTCTGTTTAGCCACCTTTCACGGCAAGCAGAATAAAAGTTAGTTCAATGCAATTCTGAAGCCTGCTTTTATGCTAGATAATAAAACATACATTATTCATCTCACTGAAATTCCTTAATCAACAGTCTTTGCGTAATTTTCGACTTTCGATATTAGATTTGGATCAATACTCGGTTTGATCAAGGATGAGAGAAAAGGTACAATCTGGGCATACACTGATCGTGCTGTGTATAAATATAAGGTAAATCTCAAGGATTCCAATTAAAATCGATCTCTAGATTCATTTTGCCATGAAATCACGACATATGACTAGTGACTACTTTGCCTAATTCTATGTTGTAAAATTTTGTCATCGTGGCTGCAAAATGGGCAGAAAGTGTTAATAAAGGTATTTAACTTATAAAATGGATTTGAATATCGTTCAAACTGAACTGTGAGGATAACCCTGGTAAATATGCAACAAAAATACATGTAGTTGAAATCTCCACGACATTGACAGGTGAAAGAATTGTTTGATGATCGAACCATCTTTTTTATGTCATAGTCTTTACCCTTGTTGATTAATTTTTTTTTTCATTTTTTCTTGAGTTTTGATTGAAATTATAATAATATTCAAAAAAATAGATCATGCGAAAAATCATTTTGCGTTGTAAAGTGTGACATAAGTCATCATTCTACTGGGTTTTACTCTATGACTTAACAACTTCTCATTTTCTTTTTAATTTCAACCATTTTTGTACAGAAAACATACAAGTACTGTTCATTGCCAAATTAATCTGATTCATAGCCCAATCAGTAAATCTATTTTGTCAAGCATGGGCCACAGATGGATCACGCTTAAACAGTGAACTCATTACTACTTTCATTATTCCCTAATATTATGCTATGTGTTCAGGTTTTCAATGAATCCAGGAATGTTTGGCAAATGTTTCTCGATGACAAAAAGTTTGATATGGCTCGAGATTATTGTAAAGATAATCCCGCAAACTTGGACAAGGTACTTTCTTTTTTATGAGTGACCTATCTTTAATAACTGTACTTGGAACTTTGGATATTCGAATCTAGTAGAATTTGTGAGATTTTATGGCATTGATTATGTTTTTAACTTTAAACCGATTCATTGTCAGCAAAATGGGTAGAATAGGAAAAGCCTTATTGGGAGATTGATAAAAAAGAATGCCATAAATTTAAAAACCTAATAAAGGTAGACTATGTTCTTGCAAAAGCTTGTTAAATAAATCTTCATCTTATTCAAGTAGTATCTTTGAATTATGCATATTATACTTTAATAAACTGTAATAAAACTGGGATACAGTTTTTTATAGCCACTTCTTGAAGAGTGGATCACCCTGACCAAAGCCCTGCAACAGCAGCCACTTATAGACGGATAGGGTTACAATTGCTGGAGAAATATGACCTTCCCTGTTCGGCTTAACCTACCCAAGTTATTACACCCTGGGTTGAGTGGTGGGCATGGATAAGCGAGCCGGACTCGCTGGTGCTCGAACCCGACATCTTCAACGTGCGATGCGAACATGTTTAACCACTAGGCCATCGCGCCCATAAAAAATTGTTGCATAACACCCAAATCATTTTGTATCCCTTTTAATTTTTTTGCACATGTAACTAGAGCTGGGCATATCGGTAGGACGGTAATTACCGGTATTTAGTATTCCAAAATATCGTTTGGCAGTCTAGCTGCTTTTCATTTTCTAACTTTTTAACAATCTATAATTTCTTAAATACAGGTTTATACTCGGCAAGCTGAACATTTTTTCAATGAAGGAAAGTACAATGACAGTGCATTATATTATGCTTTGACAAAAAATTCATTCGAGGAAATAGCATTGAAGTTCGTACGAGCTGATCAACAGGAGGCATTGAGAGCTTTTCTCCTCAAAAAGTTGAGCAACTTGAAGGTAGGTGTAATCAGACTTTAATTTTAAGAATATATATTGAACTATATTTCAGAAAATTACCTTGGTGATTTTTCACTGTCTTTCTGATGTCTACCTTGCATTCTTACTTACACTCTGTTAAATCTCGCTTTCATGCTCATTGTAGTAGTATATCTTTGTAATATATGTACAATATTTGTGGGTGGATCCCAACCGTAAAAATTCTATCAAAACATGTTTTGTTAAGTATGTGTCACTGATGATCTGATCGACGCGACCCATCTGTGGCACATGCTTGACAAAATCAGATTTTCAGGCCTATAGGTTATCATGTTGGTTCTCGCAGATTGAAGATCTTCGCCCAATATGGCAGGTCAAGGAGTCCATGCCTGCCACGCTACTCTGGGATTAATAACTTCAATAGACTTGACTTAAGTGGAAAGCTTGTCAATTGAATGATTTGGAAAAAAATATTTTTTCATCATTTCTAAGTCTCCCAAGAGAAAAGGTTGTGGTAACTTTTTTTTTAAATTTCAATATTACAAGATTTAAGTTGATTAATCACTCAACTGTTTGTTCCAGGCCGGCGAGAAGACTCAAGTTACAATGCTAGTCACTTGGTTGATCGAATTATATTTGAATCAACTCGGAAAGTTGAAAGAAGAAAACAGTGATGGATATAGTAAATGTGAAGATGTTTTCAGAAAATTTCTTGCTCAGGTTTTTAAAAAAAATACATTTGTTTACAAATTCTTTTTAATGGAGTTTGCTCCAATTGAGCGGCACCCAAAAGGAACAAAACAAGGTTTCACTTAAGTGACAGAAAAACATTCCAGACAGGACTGAACCATTGTAATAAAATGCATTGAGTGGGTATCTGCCCCCTGCGATGGTAAAACGACCAACCACTGCAATTGCACTTTAATGGTTTTAAAGTAATGTTTGTTCAATTATTGTATCATGACATGTTGTCAATTTTATTTCGCGGGAGAGAAAATTGAGAATATGGCTCAACTATCCTTGCAATTACCAATTGCAAGTCAGGTGTGGAGGTTTTTACCTAACTTGTACCCAATTTATCTTGTGCAAGGACATGGTTGGCAAATTGGCGGTAATCAGTGGTCAAGTCAAATCACCGTGTAGCACATTCCTCACATTAAAATTAAAGTATGTAATCCCCGTCACACCTAATATCGCTATAAGCATTCATGGGTTTTTCTTAATTTTTTAGAATGATCTGAAAGATATTCTACTGGAGAATAAGAAAATTGTGTATGATCTTCTAATCGGACATGGGAATATTGAAGATTATGTGTTCTTTGCTGTACTTATGCAGGTAGCGATCGAACAAGGTTGAAGACAGGGTGGCAGAATTTTTTTTCTTTCAAGTGTCTGAAATTTTCTTCAGATGTACAAAAAACTTCAAAACAAATTTTTTTCAACAGTTTACTAAATACTGCCCATTTGCTAAATTTTCTCCTAATAGAGCCTATTTTTGTCAGGTGTCTGAGTAGCTGCCATTCTGCCAGTCTAGATGAAGGTTTATGTTATGTTCTAATTTGTGTTTTTTTATTACGTTTTAGCATGTCTTTGTATTCCTTGGATCTAAATAAACTTGTTTTATTGAATACAAACTACAAAAATGTGCCTATCCCAGACTGGTGGAATGCTAGCTCAGACATCTGAAGAAAATGGGTTCCATCAGTAGAAAATTGGCAGTATTTTATGATGTGGCTATAAGATTTGAACGCCATTTTTTATTTTTTTAATATAACCAAACTGTATAAAAAAATTCAAATCGTCAATATGAATTAGCATTCATGATGGTTTTGAACCTTTTTGTCAATCTGAAGAAAATGACACGAATATTTCAGGCATTCGGAAAAAAAAATCGATTCTGCCGTCCTGTTCATTTTTCAGAATAATTGATAGACTAAAGAAAATTTCAATATCAAACTCTATATCTCTTGAATTTTGAAAATTGGCAATTTGTTTTTTGCTTGACCTCGTCAGAAAATCGCTGTGTATTTAGTCCAAAATGAAAAGCACTAGTGTAGTAAAACTAGTGAATTTTTTTCTTGTCGTACCGCTGCAGTTTGGAAACTGCTGTTGTATATTGAACTGTATTCTGCATGGTTTGTCGGTAAGAAATTTCATCAAATGATACATCAGGGGAACTAACATAGCTGATAAATATTGGATTACAGAAACTTTCTCATGAATAAGTGAGAATTAATGTTACAGTTTATAGGATTTCATAAAATCTACTCTTGTAGAATATGTAAACGCTTTATTTTTGATGTAAATTTTATTTAAATTCAAGGATTACGAGAGAGTTATTACGCATCACATACAAAATGAAGATTATTCTGCAGCCATTGAAGCTTTGAGAAAGAAAAATGATGTTGATCTTTATTATAAGTTCTCTCCGATCTTGATGCAGGTAAAATATTTCTATGGTTCGTATTCAGTATTGTACTTTAGGAAATGCTAGACACATGAGGATGTACAATACTATATCGACTAGATATTGGTTATAAGGGTTGGTTATCTTATGGTGTTATGTCAGGTGTAATCTGAGCAGTAGAATCTTGTTTTCAAATTTCTGTTACTTTCATGTTGATCAAAATATCGGCCGGTTTTTGCAACAGATGCCGATACTTTGGTATTTTTGGCCACCGATAAACGCTATTTTATCCTATGTGAAGCTCATTAAAAAATCTTCCAAAGAAAAGCAATAAATCGAAAACGTAATTAAACAACATGTCTATTGCATGAGAAATGTGTTACTATGCAATTTTTGCAGAGGGAAAGTGGAATAAAATTTCATCTCGCACAAATAACCTATGCTGTGGATTTCTCAAGATGAAGCGTAAAATATTGTGCAATTTTGCCGTTTGAATAAAAAAGGTGTCATTTTAAAAGAATTGCTTGTACCCATGCTTGTGTTTCGAATAGCTAATGTTATCGACTGGTTTTGTGATTTGCCGATATACCAGTTTCAGCAAAATTAGGCTGATATATCGGTCGGGCTTTAGATCTAAAGACTTCAAATCATTAACACTGCTATTTTGAAGCCTTTTTTGTTCAATGTTCAATTTTCACTGTTATATCATTAAATATTTCCTTATTGCTTTTTCCCTTTCGATGTCTGAGAAGCTGAATAGCTGTTCATTGTTCAATTGTTTTGCAGAACATTCCAGAAGTGACAGTAAATGCATGGATATCAATGGGAAAAAGTCTCTCACCAAAGAAACTAATACCGTCACTTATCAATTGTACCCAGGTTAGAAAAACGAAATACATATTGCAATCATTTACATACTATATGTAAATTTTAATAGAACACTAAATCTGACGAACTTTCAGATCAGACAAATGGTTATATATGTTTTTTTAAAATTATTGCGCCGTTTACAAGTAACATACAGGAAAACTCCAATAGTTAATTCAAATTTACGAGATTTCAAAAAGTTATATTGGTTTCTTTTTGGTATTTAGAATAGTTGAAATAATAAAAAATTTATTTTGGTGTAAAATTTGTGTGTGTGTTATCAATCGTCTTTGAATATTGCTATTATACTCATTGAATTACTTGTTCAGATGAACTTTTCCGGTTATAATCCGGCTTGTTAATCCATGCCCACCACACAACATAAGGTATGATAACTTGAGTAGGCTAAGCCGAGAAGGAAAAGATATTTTTTCCAGCAAATCTAACCCTGCATGTCTATAAGTGGGTGCTGATACAAGGCCTTGGTCATGGTGATCCCCTTCAAGACGTGGCTGAAGAAAATAATCATATTGGTATTTCAGGGTGGTCAGATGTACAGACCTCAAGAAGCAATCAGATACCTGGAACATTGTACTGGAACATTACATTGTACGGAACATGCAATTCATAATTACTTGTTATCGTTATATGTCAAGCATAAACCAGAAGCAGTAGCTGAGTGAGTAATTCTTTCTATCATATGTTCCATCATGAGAACTAATCTTTTTTAAATACCCACCAATTCGAAATTATAAATATTTCATAAAAATCAAGTTGCATTTTTGGAAAACTAAAAAATTTTGACATGAACAATGAATCGTTCAAATCTTTTTCTGTCAGGATTGTGCATGCAAGTGAAATTGATTCCTAAATGTAGATACAACATGAGATGGCGTGTATGCGTAGTATTCGATTGAGCTGCAATCACCTATTTCTCCGTAATGTTTTATGGCTCTGTGTGTGAAAACCTTTTGTAGGGCGATAAATTACGCCACTGTTGTCCTCTCCATTTGCATTGCACTTTCTTATATTGCAAATAGAGATTCCATTTTCTGATCACTGTTTTCCTATCCATTTGCATTGCACTTTCTCATATTGCAAATAGAAATTCCATTTTCTGATATTCCTATATTTTGAATTGAATCTTGTACAGTTTACAGATTGATTTTATAATAAGACACTTAAATAATACATTGCTGAAAAGTATCCTTTGCAATGAATCTCACTCATTTCTTTTCTCAAATACTTTGGGAGGATCAGTAAATTATAGATAAGAGTATTGAAATCATCAATATTCCACATGTCTCTGTATTGATTCAAATTTGAAATCCAAATTCTAGATTAGTAAATCTGTAACTTTCACAGATACATCAAAGAGCAGGGAGATGATTTGGACGATGTATGTTACGATGTGAAGTACGCTTTACGTTTATGTTTGGATGGAGGTGCTAAACTACAAAGAGCTTGTGTTGAAATATATACTGTGATGGGATTGTATGAAGAAGCAGTATCCCTGGCTCTGGAGGTAGCATTATTTAATCCTTTTTTTTATTGAAATTCACTTGAGCAAGGCCGGGAGCAGTGCCTATAAGGCATCAACTAACAACCACTTAATAGCAGAGCTACTAAAAAATGTACTACCAGCAACTGCACCCTAATCGGTACTGAACCGTCATGGTTAAGTGCAGTGATTCTTAGTCTTGAAGAAAAATAAATACAGCTTTGATGATTAAGATTGTTCAATAGTTTTTGACAATTGTTTCATACTTGCGTTGAAGTTGTATTTGCATATTTGTTATACAAAACTTGAGAATAAAATTTTCAGGTTGATGTTGATCTGGCTAAATCGATCGCCAATCGACCGGAATTAGAAGAAGAGGATGAAGAATTGCGCAAGAAATTGTGGATGTTGATCGCACGACATGTTGTTCAGAAGGAAGAAGATATAAAACGTGCGATGCAGTTCCTACAGGTAATTGGGAGTTTTGAGAGCGAGGCATTTTCACCCACATACCTAGATTTGCGTATTTTTTTAAAGGAAATTGTTAAAATAATTTAATTCCTGAGCACGATTCCACACAAATATTTTTGGTCTCGAAGTTGAATATATCATCAACTGAATTGTGAAAAAATCTTTTGCGGGACCTTTAGTTTTTGTTGTAAAATTTTTCTACTCACTAAATTTGACATCTATTGCTGCCATTGATCATCTATCCTTCCAATTTTACTGGCTGGCGATATCAAAAGACGTACACCACTGAATTAAGTCATCGACGCCAGAGTCTTAGGAACTTTGTTTTTTCATTTTGTAAGATCTTAACTATTGTTCTTTAATATTTCTTTAACAAGGAATCTGGAGATTTATTGAAAATTGAAGATATTTTACCGTTCTTCCCTGACTTCGTTACCATCGATCATTTCAAGGATGCATTGTGTGAATCATTGGATGAATATAATCAGCATATTAAACAGCTGAAGGTGAGCATTTCCAATGGTTAAGGCAACCCAACCGAATTATTGATAACTGAATATTTTATATAGGCAATTGGTTGATTGACAAAGTTTGTTAGTGGTTAGTGCTTGAGAAAAGACATTAAAAAGACATGCCATAGCAGGGTTGATGATTTTGGATTGTTTTGTTTAGTATTATTGAAGTTAACACTAAAAAAAACTTCCAGCAAGTGCTTCAATATAAAAAATAACTTCTGAGAAAATATTTTTTAATTGGAATAATTATTCTTAGGTGTTTAGTCTGTATCCCACTACATTATGGTATAGCAGATCTAGTTCAAAGAATCTGCTCATGCTGCATGCAGTTCTTGTCTTTCATCCCATTTAGTAACTTAAGCGTACTTCTCTGGTCTTTGACATCCTTCTAGGAAGAGAAAGTTTCAGATAATCTGGCGAAAAAGAAAACTTTAAACCCGTTGAATAATATGTCCTTCTTTATTTAACTTGATAAATATTTCACAATCCATTTTTGTGTACGCATAGTTACCTCACACCTTTTACTTATTTTTCTTTCTTTTACTTATTTTTCTGTTTTAGGATGAAATGAATGATTCAACTGAAAGTGCTCATGCGATTCGTGCAGATATTCAAGAAACAAGGTATAATCAGATATGTTTATTATCAATCAAGTTTAAATATAATTTTTTTTTTTTTTATAGTCACTTCTCAGAGTGGATCACCCTGTACAAGGCCCTGTAATAGCGGCCACTTGTAGACGGACAGGGTTACAATTACTGGAAAGATATCATCTTTTCCTGTGCGGCTTAGCCTACCCAAGTTATTACACCCTGGGTTGAGTGGTGGGCATGGATAAGCGAGCCGGACTCGCCGGGGCTCGAACCCGAGATCTTCAACCTGCGATGCCAACATGTTTAACCACTAGGCCATCGCGCCTTTATATTTGCTTTCGGTCGGGTTAACATGAAACTAACTACTTATCCTTCTTCTATGCCTTTGCGTATGTGGATTCGTATGCTAAAAGCAAGGGTGCTATAGAATGAGAATAAACTGATAGACAGGAGGTTCAAGAGTCTTTCTATTATTCTTCACATACACAAATTTATTTCTGTAACGTTTCGTCTCACCATAATTACGTTTTGATCATAATAAAATTAATTGATATAGTGGTAGAAACAAGATATAAAGCAAATTTTGATAGCTATCATTTTTTTGTGATATAAGTGAACTATTATAAGTGCGATTCCTTATCTAACAGGAACCATCACCTGGTTGTTGGGGGATCAGACAGATGTGCTCATTGTAACGGAATATTGTTGACCAGAGGATTTTATGGTTTTCCATGCTCTCATTCATTTCATAGTGACTGTTTGTGGAAGATAGTTACTCCATATTTATCTCCCGATAAGCAGGATCGTACGGATGTTCTTCAGAAGGTATATATTAAAAATTCTGTCTTAACTAGGTAGTGTCTAGCACATTGCGAAATGGCAGAAAGTCACCTCCTCAGTCAACAGAGGAAAATAACCGGCATCAGCCGGAAGTTTACTAAAAAACGGGGTCCAATGACATATAAGTTGCTAGGTGACAATTTGTCCCAAGGGTTTTTCAAAAGATTTAAAAAAAAACCAACACTGCTATTTTTCATAGCCACGTCTTGAAGTGGATCACTCTGACAGAGGCCACTCACCACTTACACGCTGACATGGATAATATTGCTTGAAAGTGCTTTCCTGTTCGGCTTAGCCTACCCAAGTTATTATACCCTGAGTTGAGTGGTGGATTAACAAGCCAGACTCGCCGGGGCTCGAAGCCGAGATCTTCAACCTACGATGACAAAAAGGTTTAAACACTAGGCCATCGTGCCCTCGCTGTTCAATAGCAATGTTAATGTGATTTGAAGCCTTTGATTTTTCCAAACAAAATTTACAAGGCTTTTTCGAATGTTGTTGGAAGGTCTGACCCTAAGTGATCATGGTGGGGTGCTTCCCACCATGGCCCTTTTTTAATCTACTGTTTTGAACACCTGTAATTGGGGCTTAGTTGAGGTGTCTCATCCTTGACAAAACAATGTTCCGACAAAGTTTTTAGCGAGCCTGAATGAACGCTTTGCGCTGACTAACCTGGAACATTCCATTTTAGGAATTGGCGGCTTTAAATCAAGCAAGTTCTAGTCAAGTTCCCGATAATTTTAAAGAGAATAAAAAAAGAAGACAAGAAATAGTGTTTGAACTTGATGAATTGATTGCAACAGAATGTGCGTTCTGTGGAGAAATAGCAATCGACTCTATTGATGAACTTTTTATCGATCAGAAAAAATATGAAGAGGAAATTTCGAGTTGGTCGTAACATTGCTTGAAGGGATTTTCTAAGATTTGAATCTTAATGTATGAGGTTTCAGCAATTCCAAATGAATATTTGAATGAATTAAATTTGTGACTACTAGAATTTGTGTTCAATTCTTGTGTAATCCACTTATCTAGCTGCTACCCTTGATTGTTAATTCTGGTTTAATAAAAGATACTTATAAATATTTTGTCATCTCTGCTATAAATGGTAACTGGTATCATAATTTACTCACTGGTTGCAATATACCTATTGACAATACTTGTCTTTTTCAATGTGCAATTTGTATGTGATCTTTCCATTTCTTATTTATTGATATCAATGAAAAAACTAATAAAATATACTATAAATACTTGATCTGTCATTATGTGGTTTCAATAGCTGGGAGGGGTAATGGAATGGAGTCTCGTTAAGTTTTTGGGTTCATAGCCATTTGTAGCAGATGAGGTAGCAATAAAGATTGGATAGAAGCTGCAAATCTGCCATGCGTTTGTGAAATATGACTGTTTCACTACACACAGTGTACCATAAACACCAAGTACCTTTGTGGGAGCAACACAAATTCGTTAACAGACTGTCTGAGAAGAAGGTAGGGAACTACATTGATATTATATCTAATCCGTGGACACAATTTCAGATTGATGCAATGTCAAAAATATTAAAAATCACGCCTCCCGCAGCTGTTTGATGATTGCCACACGCCTCTAATGTTCACTAACACTGTCTCTTTGATCTGTAAGTAGAGTTTATTACATACCATGATAAGACTACCTGCCAATATGCTAAAAAGTACAAGTTAACAACAAAACTTAAAAATTCACCCCATTCATTTTAGGTGCATGGCACCACAACAACTAGTATATCTGCATAAAAAGTTTCGAACCCCCCCGCTTGCGTTGAAAATAGAACTTTACAACAGGGGGTGCCACTCTTAGATTTAAGATTCCAATCGATTCAGGCGGTTCGAATGAACACTCCTGTGCTTCATAAATGATTTTCCCCGATCCCAAACTTTATTTTGCCAAGCTTTCAACATAATGCACAAAATGTACTTTTGGCTGATTCTAGTAAGAATTTCATTAAGTGTATATTTCAAATATATGTTGGGGAAAATTGGCAACTTATTGAATCCTCCCTAATCACAATAATAAGTTTATCTGAAAGTGGTAACCCTACATGTAACATGAATTCAAAAACAACCATTGTAATTTACAATTAACTATCTCTCCTCGACTTTGTGCTGAATTAAATGACCCTGCTATAACATCCTTTTGCACAACTCTTGAGAGCAAACACTTTGAACGAAACACAGACAGCTACCAAGTCCCCACACGTTGGTTAGTCCCTGTGTACGGATCATGATACTCTGAGATCCCTTGATTAAAAGATTCTGTGAAGTTACGGGTTAATCCAATGTAGTCTAATTCCAGCTGGAATGGACCTTGGATGTCATCAAGTAATAGGAAACGAAAACTGGAAATCTGAAAAACAAGATTTTGTATTTTGCTGTTAAAGACAAAAATTCAATTGTAGGGTTATGTTTTAAGATGCTAATAATTTATTTTGTGAAACAAATTAAATTCTCAGTCTTTATTATGAATCTTTATAGTTGCAAATTTACGCAATACCACCATAACAACATTTCAAAAAAGATGTCCGAATTATTAATTATGACATATAAATATATGCTATTGATGGAAGGAAGTTTACCAATATTTCTAGAGTAATCGGAAATGAGAGTAGACATTTAGTAGTCCAGACAAATAAAATGTCTTTTCACAAGCTTTTAAAACATGAATAAATGTTTAGGTTTATTTAACATATTACACGAAATTCATATCATTTTTAGAGTTGTTGAAAAGATGATTTTTCCAGTACAGCATAGCCTAACCAAGTTATTATACCCTGGATTGTGTGATGGGCATGGATTAACGAGCCGGGCTCGCCAGGACTCCAACCTGAGAGCTTCAAGCTGCGATGTCAACATGAGAACCACAAGGCCTTCATTTAAAATGATATTTTCAAATCCCTGTTTGATTACACCCATGGACATACTGCTTTTTTTGGAAGTAGTATGCGGATACAAGAAATGACCTACCGGTAAAACTAAAATATACTCGGGCTATGTTCTATTTCAAAAATAGAGAGAGTATGAAAAATCTGATCAAATTGTATCTTTGCATTAAATAAATGGAACATAAACTCACCGTATTGAGAGGCATATGACTCTGCTTCATAATGTATCCACTGTTCTTTGTGGCTATAAATTTTGCAAACGGCAACTGAAAATATACGGTATTCTTCATACATTTTGCATAATCAAAAAATAAATATTTTTATAAATGCGTATATTTGGAAAGTTTAAAAAATATTATTTCATTAAAGTATTAAAATCCAAATTTCTTCATGTACAGTACTTTATTTATGTGAGTTTTAAAAAAGATAATTGGAAAAGAAAACGAATACCTTGCTTCATTCCATCGCACTTTGGGCTAAAGGCTGCCTAGTTAGTGGTTATCGAATTCTTGTCAAAAAGTTTCTCTGATAATGACAGCCATATAAGATTATTATTTAAATTCAAGAAGAGAGTCATAAAACTACAAAAAAACTAAACCAATGTGCTTACATAAAACAAGATAATTTTGAATACACCAGGAAAACTATAATAGCACATGTTTCGAGAACATTATTCAAACCAAAATTTTCTTGCACATTGACTCACTTTTACTGTCTCCCATTCCGGCCCTCCTCTCGTATGTATTGGTATTACATACATGAGTTCAAAACCTTTATATGGACTGTCTGTATAAACTTCAAATAAATATTTTCTTCCATCACCACGTAAACGTACTTCAAAACAATTGAAAGTTGATATGTTGGTGCAATCATCCAGTCCTGTGCAACTCTATAAAAATAATGTACGACATGACTTCAGGATCTTTCCCAAACCAACTCAGTGGCTCTCAACCTGTGTTCCACAAGAGCTTTTTGTGTTGTACATGAGCAGCTTTCAGATGCAAAAAGTTTTTTTTGAAATGTGATCAATTGCAATCAAATTACACTCAGCAAAGATTTCCCCTCCCACTGAACTATTGCAATCGCCACATTACATTAAACTGTGTTTTTTGCAACATCATTCTAGTGTTTTGTAATGGCAAATAATTTGATTTCAGCTGATTTGCATTAATAAACTTTTATAAAGTCTTTCTGAAACTAAGTGGTATGTAGCGACCAAAAAGAGGTACACAGAAAGTAAAGGTTGAGAACCACTGATTACTAACTGTCACAAGGGCTTTTGATAAAGTTCCAAATTATTGACTGTCATTGAATTCAAGTGATAAAAAATTGAAACTTCTATGACAGTGTTTAACGACAACATGAAAATTTAATGTTTAGGAAAATGCATGTTTGAAACTATGATCTTCTAACATATACATTTTCTACCACCTTTTATTAAATTTTCAATTTGTGTGTTAGGAAATTTTTATTCTGGCGTTTTTATGACAAATTTATGAAGTTGCAAAAAGTAATAAAATACATCTTTGAAACTGGAGAAAACCTAATACATTGAAGTCTTAGAAAAATTCAAATTTTTGAAAATTCCAATCTGTGGCAAATGCCTGCCGAAATGAATTTTTTGAATGGTACTCATGGTCATCAGAAATAAAAATCATCAAAATTAGTCAGTTTAAATAAATATTTTCTCATCTTCACACCAACTTTCAAGTTGGACTTTGAAGGGCTTCATTTTCCGAGATATTCGTAAAACGCCCATCAAAGTTTACTTCTAGTAGACTTGACCAAACAGATTCTTACAAAATTTGCAGAGATAATCTAAAAATTGGATAAAATAGCATAACATTGAAAAAGAGACGAGTTCCAATTGAAGATTTTCTTTCAGGGCTGAGAAAAGATCTAAATTATTGCGACAGTATTTTAACTACAGCTACTCAATGTAAGAATTCAGATTTTATACATATTGTACCTACCTTTCAAACCTCTTAAATACACACTGGTAAAAAGCATAGAAAACGAAATTTAGATTACAGATACAAATATGAAATTTGACTCACCACGAATGGTTTTGTTTCAAGCAGTGCAAATCCTCTATAATTTGGTTTCATTTCAAGTTTGTCATGTGCTGAAGGTAACATTACATTGGGTAACTTTTGACTAATATATCCTCTGAATGCTGCAGTCATTTCATTATCACCTTGGACAAATTCTGCCCAACTTTTACCGCCGACCTCTTTATCAGTTACTGTGTACCAATGTTCCAAGTCGCCTTTTTCTCGAAAATAATATAAAATTTCATCATCCCTGAAAAATTTTGATCTTGCTCTGCTTTCCCTGTTCGATTTCAAAGCTTCACCAAAAACTTGTCTTATTTCCGCTAGTTTAAACCCAACATTTTCCCATTGCAACCCAGGATGAGCATATGATCGAATTTTCTTTTCTTTTTCTACCACAACATCTGTGGACGAAGTGGCATCATTAGACTTCATACGAATAAACTTTCTAGAGCCAACAGAAGATGGTCGATGAAGTGAGCACCTCGAAGAAATACTGTAGCATCGTTGAAGCAACACTCCACTTTTTGACATGATTATAGACTTACGGTAATTTACATGCTAAATCTAATCTGAAAATCACGTTATTCTTTGATTATTCATATATTCGATTTGATCAATGATGCTTCTGCGTATATAGGGGGTTCTTGGGCCAATATCTTTCAAATACAAATTTTCTGATTCAAAGTAATAAGTAAAAGTTATACTAACAGATTCGAAATCATTTGTTGAGTTAATTTTTCAAGCATGAGCAACAGATGGATCGCGTCTCATCGACGCGGTCCATATGTTGCGCATCCTTAACAAAAATTTTTTTTGATTGAAAAAGCCTAAACAGAAACATTGGTTCATGTCCAGCAGAGTGGAAACATCAGAAAATCAACATTCAAAGTTTTACCCTCCATTTATAATATGTAACACGAGCTACCGTAATGCGAAGAAATTTTACCATGTCAGAAAATAAAAATACATCACAGATGGGGCAGACAATTGCAGATGGAATTTTTTCTGTCTCTGTCATAGTAAAACTCAACTACAAAGAGCAAGGGTATTTTCATACAAGCACAATTTTTATGAACCACGGAATGTTTGGTCACAGCATTTGAACAAATTGTGCAATCATGGGTCAAGTCAGAGGCACAAGAAAAAAATATTTGCAGTCCAGTCTCTTGAGAAGGACTCAGGAGAAAAAAAGGAATTGGAGTAAAAAATTTAATGCTTTTGAGTAAAAAAGAGTGAAATTCGTCATGAGAATGTGTCAAATAAAAATGCAATGTCACTTCCATTAACATTTTCTGTGTAATTCAGTTTTGAAAATACTTAAAGTTCTCAGGTTAAAAGGGATAGCATCTAGAAATTAAAAAAATGTTTACCTGGTATTCCAAATTATAATTTTAGCCAAATATCCTATAGTAGCATTTCCACACATATTGATGAAACAAAAATTAATTTTAATCAGAAATATAGCATAACACGCTACCATTCAGGTAGTGTCATCCCTAGTATATCCAATTCAGGGTGACAGAATCTTGTTTTCCTTCAGGTATCAAAATGAAATTCAATGCTACTGTGAAAACCCAAACTTACTGCAAACAGTTTTAAGATAAATTTGTTTCTGTATAATTATATCTCATGTCTGATTAGCAATGTAGCTGACATCCAGCTATGCTGGTCTCAAATGTTTCATTTCTATACCAATGAAATATCTGAGCTCAATGCTTTCACCTCCACAAATACATCCTAATTATGTTTGAAGAAAATTAAAAGAGGTTTCTATTGACAACTAAATTACAGATTTGACAGTTGAAAGCAACGTTCATCCAAAAAAATTTGGCAAAATCATGATTTGTAAATGAATGAAAGCATTGGTAAAAAAACCACAATTTTAAACTATAAACCATATAAAAATCCCTTAAAATTTTTGCCAATTGGAACGATTCAAAATGAAGGTTCTGAAGAAATTTTCAAGTCAATTATTCAACATAACAATTTGTTTCATATCTTCAAATCCCGGTTGCATAGACTCAGCTCCTGGGCAGCAAGTTTCATAAATTGAAATAACTCTTTGCGCATTGGTAGCTGCATGTTTCAGATTCCCCATGTTGAAATATAAAGATGCAAGTTTCTGTAATTCATGTCCCATTTCAATACTTTGTGTACCATGAAGCATACCAACAATTGATATGCTTTTCCTCAAATGTGGTAGTGCAGATGCATAATTACTTTCAGTTCTGTAAAATATTGCTAACAATAATATTTGGATGAAATTGTGGGGTGCTCTGTGATAATTTGCCTGAAGATAATTATTTAGTTATATATAGCTATATAGAAGATCAAACCTCCTCGTTCTATTGACCACGCCTGTTCTACATACCCTCATTTATTTATATTTTGAAAGCATTTGTTTAGATTGATTCCAATTTGCCATTTTTGTGGCGAATCAAATAGCAATTGTTCAAAATAAAAAGCTCAAAACGTAGAAGTTTCGATATGTTTAAAAAAGGGCACAAGCATCACAAATTTCAATAAGGACAAAAACATCAGCTTGTCAGACTGACAAAGCACAAATTTAAGAACTTAAATGGCTGATATTTTTAGTCTCTTTCACCCTCAATATTTTTTAATGCAACTCACACTAAGCACCGCGCTATCATGTCATGAATTTTTCCAATATCAAGATGATTATGATAAAGTAATAAGCTTGCTTCCGTCAAACATTCTAGTAACTTATTTTTAGCATTCTGGATATTACCATCATTCACCATGTTACTTGCTTCCTGAAAATCTGCCTGAAAAGCAAAGTTTTTTCACATATTGTTAAGCAGTAGTGTCAGTTATGGACTTGTAAGTGATATGAACAATCAGGAATCCATATATAAGTTCGAAACGGCAGTGCAGTTCAAAGCAAGACTCATACGTGAACCACTGTGCACCGCAGAGGCGCCAAACAGACCTTTCGCATATAATCATCCCTCACCACAGTCTTTGAACTTATGTCAGGACGAAGAGATATATAGCTCAAAGCGTATTTCCAATGCTTTCCGATTGAGCTAACCAAAGCTATCAAAATTAGGTACCAAAAGCTGAGTTGTGAATATCTTGTGTACCAAGTAACAGCACACAGGGGAGGGGAGGGTGATTAAAAATATAATTTTTGTATTCAAACTTTATGTAGTGAGGGTGTGTGAAAGACTCTTTGTTGAGTTGTTGTGTCAAAATTTTGTTTCAAATGACGGAACTCGGTGTGACCCATTTTTTCCTTTTCATGATCCATATTTGGGTTAAGACTGGGATGCAACCAAATCTGACACATTTTACATTGCTACGCTTTCGTCTATATACTATGGGCTGGGCATTTTCCAGTGTCTATTAATTTCAAAATCAAATTGCATCTTTCTATGTTGAAAGATATTATCAATGATAAGCTATTTACCAATTGCAAGAAAAATTGGTGAATCGTAAGGAGAATTTGGTTTGAGAAGGCATTCCTTTTTAACATCAGTATTTAGCCCAGTATTTTCATATTATTACAAATGAATGAAAAATAATGGCGAACGTATCAAACCAAACACATTACCTGAAATTTTTGATATGAGATATGATATGCAATGAGATCTTGTCTTTTCCTGCAGATTTCATTTATACATGTACCTCTTGTTCCACCAGAACCTTTTTCTAAAGTCAAATTATTAAAATTTATGTATGATTACCGTATATCAGATATGTTTTTGGATTACTTAGAGCAAGGTTCCCACAACGTAAACATCTTTGAACGCACTAAGTCAATTTATTGAAAAACAAAGCTGCTAGGTTGGCTTGAACTTACTGATTGTGGCAAATTTGCACAGGCTTTTCAACCAGACATACCGAGGCTTTTTTACTGGAGGGTATTCTAAGTGAAGTTTGAAGCAGTACAGAAGAAGAATCTAAAGAGTGAATCTAAGAAGAATCTAAACAGTGACCTCCCCGATGTGACATTTGCATAAGCTTCACACTTAACTGGAAACATTTCATACAAACTGAACCGCTATAATAGAGTTAAGTGACTATCTGCCCTGGGTGATGGTGAACTTCTACTGGCCCCATCACAGTGACAAATAGGAAATCACACTTATAGCTTCGAGTAATGCTTAATACTACCATAATAATTCCATTCTCCATAGCGGTTCGGTTCTGTATGAATGATTTTTTCCCAAATTGCAGTTGCTGACATGTTATGTAGCCCATTGTACTTTGATAGTTGAAGTGAATTTGAATTATGAAAAATAACAAAATATGCAACAGTTTATTTATAATGCAATAAAAACAAACCTGGTTTAACTGGATCACTACAATATTTGCATTTGAATGCTTGGAACTGCAACTTAAAACTAGCTTTTTCACTGTTATCTGAAAAAAGCATAAAAATGTGACCGTATGTGCACACAGAGAACACTACGTGAGACTTTTACATTCCAAGTGGAAGTTATGGCCGATCACCCCTTAGATATATGATTCATCAGTGACAGACCCTTGACAGTAAAAGTTCAGACAAAATACTTCTTCTTTGGAAGAACAATCAAGAATAGGAAAAATCCTATAATAACACTCTAAAGGCAACGCAAACGACAAAAGCGTTAGGAATCGCGAAATTAATTCATTCTAATAAAAATATCCACAATATGATCACTGCTTTGTTCATACAAACAAACGGCTCAGCGCAACACATATGAACATTTAAAGCAACAGCAATCTACATCGTTTCCTTTCTCTGGTTACACATATTTTATTCTCAAATATGCATATCCCTACTAGCATAAACTCTATTCCAAATGCTGTATCGTCAACTTTGACAAAAAAATGATGATTTACACATTAAAAAATGATAATTTTGAATACTAGTACTGGTAATATTAATATTGTCATTTTGGTGTATATACAGAATCAAAAATTTAGACAAAATTTTTGTGCAATGAAACTAATAATATTAACCTTCCAATTCCAGTATACAACTATTGCAAGAACAGGTAAAAAAATATTGCTTTTTTAATAATTGTTGTCTTTCCTCAACATTGTGTGTTTTATGATGAGGACCATAACAATGACAAATTTCTTCACCTCCCTTGATGAATTTTAAAGCAACAACCTAAAATTTAAGTGTATTATTTAGTGGACTGGTAGAAGGCCAACTAAAGACAAAATTTCAATTTTAACTAAAACTAACATTTCAAAATTTCCTGTGCATGGACATTTTTAGTGAACCTCACAGGATTCGAACACAGGACATTAGAGTTACGTAGCTCGAAGCGTTTTCCCAATTATTCTAGCAAAGATCAATATTTCATGATATATCTCTTGCCAGATGATGAAAATGTCACTTTTCGAGTGTCTGGTTGCAATAAAACTGTAGAAAAAGGTTCAAAATCATCAACTGCTATTTCGGATTCCACTGAAAATATTGCAGTATAGGTTCTGTTCTGTATTGCATTCGTTCCAATTTCAATGACAGAGTAAATTTGATCCAAAGTTTTTTCTTTGGATCAAAATGATTCTTAACTATAATCACATAGTTTCAAATTCACGTCATAATTTTTCTAAACACTATATTATACCTTGACTATATGTCCATCGAATGAAATTGATGTATTTGGAGAACAACTATGATTCATCAAACTCGTCTGAGAGAATACAGCAGATGCAATTCTTCTTTGTTCAGTATTTTGTATTGTTGGCGAATCTATAAAAAAGGTTACAATTCAAGATTCTTACATTTGAAAAATATGCATTTCTCACAAAGGTTTTGTATCTCTTGAGATTTACACATTTTTAGTTAATATGAAAACCCCAGATAAGGTGACTTGAGTGCCACTCGAGTCACCTTTTTCAATAACTCAAGTCATCAGAGTAATATGAATAAACCCGAAACCGATAAAACCCGAAAGTGATCTGCCTTAGGACTCGATGCGAAAAAAATAGGGAGATTGGAGTAGATGATTCAGGACTCAATTTGAACGCCACTCATGTCATCTCTTTAAATGACTCATTTCATCTCAAGCCACCTTAGCAGTAACGTAGGAGCGGAAAAATCAGCAACCTGTTGTTCCACAAATCCTAAATATCGCTTGTGTGTTTGTTCTCAGTTGTAGGTAATGATGAACAAGTAATCTTTCTATCAAATCTTCTTCGTTCAATGGTATTTGAGTAAATATTTCACTAATTGATCGGTCTGGAAAATATCCTGAAATACAGAAAACAAATTTTCAGAAATAATAAAAGATTAAAATCAAGATATTTAATACAAGTTTTCTATATTTAACTATCTTTATCATAAATACATTACCAACTAGTACTTAATAAAAATCCTACTCCTCTTAATTAGATACAATATTAGGCAACAAGTGACAAAATTAATAACAGGCTTTGAAGTAACCCTAAATCATTTTTGATGTTTATACTCCTCTTTGATTTTATCCAAAAACCTATACCTGAAATGTCTTGAACAGTAATATATGTTAAATAAATTATTTATTGTAGGATCAAAACTAGAATTTGTTTTACCGTATTTCACGGCGGATAAGTCGCTACTTTTTTCCAAAAGTTTTTTTTCTAAGACTTATACGTTGCTGCGATCTATTTATTGTTTTTTTCCCGATCCACAGCGATTGTGAAGCGTTTTAAAAGTTATATATAGATGACGCGGGGAGCGCATGTACCGGTACAATGAACTAAAACATTCTCGATTTCTAATATTTCGTAAAATT
The DNA here is from genome assembly GCA_963675895.2 of Styela plicata. Classification (NCBI taxonomy): domain Eukaryota; kingdom Metazoa; phylum Chordata; class Ascidiacea; order Stolidobranchia; family Styelidae; genus Styela; species Styela plicata. The sequence goes on from OZ023138.1 coordinate 4,613,256, forward strand.
GACATAAAGTTCTAAAAATAGTTGACATTAGCCAGTAGCCGGTAAACTAACACAAAGAACCAGAACTATTGGTTTATATTTTGCAAAAAAAACATGCTTTTTGTAATAAAACTAATGCAAAGAGTTCGACAACAAATAATTCAGAATAATCTGAATTAAATAGAATTCTAATATCCTATAACTTAAAGCTGCTCACATACAAGAAAATGATCATACAAGTGTCTAGTACACACTAGTTTATTACCTTTCATCTTGTCTGCTGATTCACATGAATTTCTCACATGAGTGTGCCATGATCGAATGTCGAAGTGAGGATTGGTATAATATGAAACAAAACTCAATCTTCTAAATAACAAATGCAACAGAAAACTTTTATTGTCTTGTTTTATCTTTTTTCCATTTAATATACAAATTTCAGGTTGGATATCCTCTTTGTTAATATCATGGAATATCGAAATAATCTTCAAGACTAATTTAGTTAAAATTTTGATATCAGTTTTCACTTGTGCATAGTCTTCTGTCACTGCATTCTCATTTTCATGTCTTTGTAAGCAGTAAATATTGAAGTAATCTCCTACAATTGAATTTAGATTATATTGTTCCCATAAAAATTTTTTGGCTTTTAAATCAGTATGGAACATGTCTGCTCCCACTTTGTGTAAAGATGAACAGTTTATTTTCCCATCCTCATACACGGAATGAGCAGCATTCAAAATTATTCGAAGAGCAAGTTGAACCTCTTTTGCCATCTGCATGTAAATGAAATGCAAATAAATTGAAACATTAATATATTATAATTTAACTACTCACAAAAAACCAGTAATGTCTTCCAATCAATAGCGAACCTTCAAAATTTTTTTATTTCAAAATAAAATTAAAATAGTTAATCGAATTGAATCATAGAATGGCTCAAAAAAAGCCGATAAACAGACAAATAATGCTTGCAATTCATAGTGCTCAGTAAAAATTCAAATATTTTTTGTTGTTACAGATTCCACCTAATTCAGAGATTCTTTTAAATTTATTTATGTTGTTGATTTTACAGTATTATGAAAACATACATTTTCAAAATCAGAAACTTCATTGTATTTTATATCAATATGAAGTTCTAACAAGATAATAGAAAAACTAATATATATCAGAACAATAATGAGATTCATAAAATCAATCAATGAAAATAACAAGTAACTGACTATATCGAATTTAGAATAAATTTAATATTAATAAACAATGAGTCGATAAACCTTCATCAGAATGCTCATCATAAAACATTCCATCCAATGATGTGATTTCCATGATAATAACTGGCACACAGTGGAACAATAGACTTGTTTAGAACAACCGATGCAGTGTTTAGGTATGGTGAGGATTTCCTGTAATGAATGAATGAATATATGTGAAGTTAATACATATATTCATAATTTCACAGCAAAATGAATCCACTTAGAAATAAATGAAATTTTTTTTTAGAATTCTAAGGTACTTGACTATTTATTAAGATAAGGACATCCTAATATTAACACTTCAAACTATTTGAACTTTATTTTCGCAAAATATCCAGCGGATCGGTATTCCACACTAGCAACATGCACTAATTACATAACATTTAGCATAATACCCTACCAGAAATAGACAAGATGGGCCTGTGTCCATGACAAAATCAAATTCCATTCAAATTTAAAAGTTTTATTGCTTATTAATTGAATCAAAATTTCACCTTGTAGCAATGGCAACAAATGAACTTATCTTCAATCTTTTCTGTGATTACGACAGATGAAAATGGTTTTTCCTTGATAATAACTACGCCGGTTGATAAATCTGTGTTTGCTGCTAAATATCTTCCTATAGGAAACAAACAAAAAATCGTCAGGCTTAACAGGCAAAAATAAAAACAATGCAAAACTGTGATTCTATTCGAAAACTTGATTTTAAAGGCACTTAACATGACAAATTATTTCATTCATTCCATTTTAGATTTTAGACAAGTCATTTCAAAATATGTCAATATATTTATGTAACATATTTATAACAATCATTTTTCATAATACATAAAAATTAAATGAATGTAATATGCATGTATGTATTTATTTTGCCTTTTAGCATGCATGATAACAGTAGAAAATATACATTCCTATACGAAAGGTCAGGAGTATGCACAAGACCGCATGGGCCTAAAACACAGAGTGCAGCATAGACCCTGTAATCAAAAAAATAAAACGAATAAAGGAAAAAGAAAAATGACACCTATTCCGAATGCATTCTAAGAAAATTATTCAGAGTATGAAATATCAAATATATTTTAGACTTTATCATCTGATCATATTTCTGGTGAAAATACCATTAGAACTGTTTTAAGGGGAGATATAAATTACAAAATTTAGAAAACCATGAGTATCATTCTTAATTATTTTGCAACCTGCAACAATATAAATTTGGAGAAAATAGTTTTTATATATCTAAATTCAGTAATTTTATTATATCAAATATGTCCATCCTTAAATTTGAACATCCCTGCCTTTTCTTTGCCCAAGAGAATGAATAGGTTTAATCGAGAGAGAAAGATTTTATTATTTGTCAATCAGAAATTAATTTGCAGATGTAAATAAATTAACTAAGAGAATGAAAGAATTTTCCTTACTTCCCATTTGACTGGGAGCGATCGATACAACCCTACATTCCGTCGAGTCAACTCCTATCTAGCCTATTCCAATGATAGATAATATACTAATGACTCACTATTGAACAATAATTCATATCTGTAACTTACCCCTAGAACCATCATATTTTATCAGAAAGGCCATGCTGCAAACTATTGGAACATTAGGTATTTTTTGCCAAAGTTCTGTTCTGACCCTGCATGCAAAATAATAAAGAATTTCATTTTTATCCTTCGAAAGAAAAAGTCCGAGAATAGGACTTAATCAGTGGGCGAACCATAACCCTGACCACACAACCTATGGTGCAGACACCAGTTGGGAATCGGGTTAAGGTTTCGACTTAAACTATCATTTAATTTTTCTGCGCATGGAAATGGTGGATCCCTCACAGGATTTGAACGCAGGATGTTAGCAGTTCAGAGTTGGAGGTACATGGTACTCGAATGGTATACATGGCCAACACATTAGAGACTGTGCTAAGCAGACATCATTTGGCAGAATTATAAATACAAGTAGCCCTGTGCAGAATAATAAACACAGATAGCCCTGTGTAAAATAACTGATACAGGATAATGTGCTGCAGGTTGCATCGTTAGATTCAGAAATTCCTTTTTTCATTTTTGAACACCCATAATTAAGGCATGATAAATAAAACATATTACAAGATAATAATAAAAAAATAGTTACGATTTTTGTTCAGTATTTCAGGTTTGTTTTTTTTCATTAGTCAGTTTTTAATCCCATTTTCCCATCATTTAATTTCAATTTGTCAATGATCATGTTCAGTGTTATTTACACACAATCAATTTTTAAGCATTCAATAAGAAGTTACAAAGTTAATAATTATTGCAACGAATATTCTCTATACTACAACTAAAACATCATTAAATAAAAGATATTGAACAGTAAATCAAAAGTAACACATTACGAACATTTACAAAGAGTTTCCAACTCTTTAATAAACTTTTCTCTATCTGCTATTCCATTTATTTCAATGTTTTTTCCCGATTATAATGAAGTTTTAATTTGTTTAATTACTTTTCCACTTTGGGAAGTTTTTCAGAAAAAATATACATATTTCTTTCCATCCAAATTTTGTAACGTGTAACTATTATTGAACTTTCAATCTTTTCTGCTTTTTTTTCAGAAAACCAGATTAAAAGTATGCTCTTTTGTGGGGAAACCCCCTATCCATAGCGTGATTGTCACGTGACAAAAATAATTATTCAATAGTTACCATTTTTTTCATAATTTCAAATTCTTTATTTATTTTTTCTATTGCAACAAAAAGTCACTTGAATTTTTTTAACGTCAGAGGCATTTTCATTATGTTATTATTATAATGAATTTAAAATCAATTTTGAAATTGATAAATAAATCTTTTTTTTGCATTTGGCCATATCTTCTATTCATCTTGTTTATGGCATCATTTAACACGAATGTGACGTTGTTCAGTTTTTGTCTTGTAAATTAGGATTTTGTCCAGTTCAAGCGTCGTTCGCATTCTGGGTCCTCCAGTGCTCATACTTTCTGCTCTGTACTTTGTGCCCTAATATTTATTTGCAAATGTCATCAAATTTCCAAGCGTATGAAGAGTCGATTTCTTGCGATCGCTGCGGGGTGCCTGGGAGCTGCTGCTTCTGCAACAGGAAAGTTGGCAATGGATGGCGAACTTATTCTGAAGCTATGCCAATTCATTACTTCGAAATTTCAAAATATCGCCGGTAACGAACTTGATCCACTAACTGATGAGGAGGTGTATATGACGCTTGTAGCATCACTTATCTTCAGGGGAATATTTTTGCTGTCAACACTGATGCTTAATGGTGTCATGTGGAGTTTATTTGCGGAATCAATGCAAGGACTCAACTCTGGAGAAGCTGTTGTTTTGAACACTGGTGCCAATATTTTAGTGTCTGCATTTTTAGGTAGGCTTGTGTTTGGTGAGATGTTCGGGATGATATGGTGGCTAGGGGCGTCATTCATATTATGTGGAATGTCATTATTACATTCTTCCACAATGCAAGTAAGCTCTGAAGACAAACGAAGAACTGAGTAACTCAGTTTGAATGTTACAAGGTGCCTGATGACAGCGTAAAAACTGTCATTATTTGAAAAAAAAAAATGATCAAAACAAGACAAATACTGCACTTTGCTTGTTTTGCACTGATTGTTAGCCCAGAAGGCTATGCCAGTATAACTGATAATGTATAGGCCTGTCTACAGTTAGTTTATCTGCTAATTTTACTTTGCGAAACAAGTGGTTGTTAGCATTTAAATTGTTTTGCTGTGTTATCTATTAGAGGTCGACCCAAAACTGATAATATTTTTTTCATATCTGTTGATCATTGTGCAGTTTTGAACATTCTGTAGGAATTCTTTTTGTTAATGGTAATTTTTCTCACTAAAGCATTTATCGTGAATCATGCTTGACAAAGTCTAAGCTAGATGACCCTTTCAATAGTATTTCAAAACATTTTCATCTTTCAAAATAAACTCAAAATATTTTGCTTTAATGACCTGATAATCAAGAAGTATTCAAACATTCCTCCTTAGTTTTGAGATGTGTCTGTCGTTCATTCCGAGTATTATGACGTACATTTTAAAAACTTCAAGGAAAAATACAAATGTGGTTGCATGATTATTGATTATTGCGAAATTTACTCAAACCATTCCTAATCACTTAAATATTTTTTTACATTTAAACCAACCCATGTTTGATAGACTGAAAATTTCACAATTCACAGCGTTCTAATCCCTACTTTCTGACAGCTTATTTTCTACAAAGAAAACAATATAGCAATCATGCTTACTATTTTATTACTTTTTCAATTTCATAGTTATTTATGATATATGTAATAACTTATAACTACATTAATTATGGATGATATAAATGACACAACTTTGGAATTTGGAGAGGAAGACAAGCCACAAAAGAAAAAAAGAATTTCACATCCAGTTGCATGTTTTTTTCATTTATTTTTCCGTGTCTCTGCAATCATTATCTATTTGTTCTGTGGACTCTCAAATTCAGGATTTGTCGCCAGTTTTATATCTATACTGTTGATGCTTTGTGCCGATTTTTGGGCGGTCAAGAATATTACTGGCAGATTACTTGTTGGATTAAGATGGTGGAATAGAATTGAAGAAGATGGTAAAAGTCAGTGGGTTTATGAATCACGCAAAGGCGCTGCATTGAAAAAATATCCAGTTCTTCCGGCAGAATCGAGAATATTTTGGTTCGGACTTATATTATGTCCTGTTTTTTGGTTTTTTATGCTCTTCAGTACCATTTTTGGAATGAAACCGCAATGGCTTGCTGTTGTCGTTATAGCTATAGGACTGAATGGCGCCAATTTATTTGGTTATATTCGTTGTAAAGTTGGAAGTAGAAAACAGTTAGGTAGTATGGCTACAAGTTATATTGGACAACAAATATTTCAGCAGGCAACTCAAAGTACAGATGAAACTAACACTTCATCTCAGTAGTTTTAAATAGCTTTAATCATACTGGTAGAATGCCATCCGAAGAAAATTTAGCAAATGGGCAGCTTTCCACAATATATCTCTTGCTAGAAAAATAAAATGACTCTTTTTGAGTTTCTGGTAGCAACCAAACTGTAGAAAAGGTTCAAAATCGTCAATACTGCTCTGAAATGCGGTGTTGATGGTTCTGAAGCTTTTTCCCTCCCACCGGTGTAAGAGGCTTTTATGTTTTTGGATGCATCAAAGGTTTCGAAGTAACCAATGTTTTCCTGGTTTAAGTTGTTATCTTTGACTTTTTCCGTATTATTGATTTTATAACTTGTATTATATCTAATATAAAGATGCCTATTCATTACTCCAGTTTTTATGCTAATATTTATGTTATCAAATTTTAGAAAAAATGGAAATGTCTATCATTGATGATGTGACTTATTATATTTTGTCAAGCATTTGTCAATAGGAAGGACTGGTTTATTTATGCTTAGTATCTTATTCTTTTTGTTCCTAGTGGTCTTTGATAATTCTCATAACTATGGTACGTCACATAGCCTGCAATACCTGTGTTAAATTCTAAAAATTAAATAATATGCTGCAGTAGTGTACGTATAGTATAATATTGTTTGGATTTTTGTTTAGGATAAGTCTTTTTCATAATGGCATTAGCAAATCATAGTAGTGTTTTACTCACTCCTAGAAGAGTTTTGCATCATAGATTGTTACATGAAGCATGCCAAGATGAGATTGAAATACTGGTGGACTCTGATTATGATGTTTGTCACATCTCATCTGACCAAACAACTTATTTTACGAAACATGATCTTAATAGCTCTATCAGGAATACAGAAAAAGTAAGTGAAGAGTGAGACATAATGCCAAATGGTACTTTTCGTAGCTAAATCAATTTAGGCTAGGTTGGGCAGAGGTTCATGAGATGATAGAACAGTGGAAATAACCTCTAGAAATGCTGTAATTTTGAAATTAAATTTGTAGTTTTTAACTTGGGATTTTATGTACCGGTATCTGGGAGTGGAACCCAGATGCCCTTTGGCAATATTTACTGTGTCTTTTGAAATCTTCCGCATAGAATATCTGTCTGATTATTCAAGTGTTGTTTTGTGTGTGATTAAGAATGTTATTTTTTGGTAAATTTTCATCTGAATGTATAGTAGCTATTTGTGTAAGGTTACTTACTGCTTACTAATAACTGATCCCAACATTTGTTGATTGTATCTAAAGATTCAGTGATTGCCACTAGGGAAATTCATAGTGAATCTAATTGCTCAACCGGGGATGTGCAACGCGATTACATCAAGACAGAACAGATGAAAGAGGAAAAACCGATTAGTAACGTTTTTGCTACTATTCCCTATGTCAAAGGATTCAGTGAAAAAGTAAGAAGGATACTTGAGGAAGCAGACATCAGAGTCTCATACAGGCCCACTAATAAGTTAGGAGATACACTATCTAAAGTGAAGGACGAAGTTGACCGAAAGAAAAGGAAGGGAGTAGTTTATTGTATCCCATGTAAAGACTGCAAAGAGGTATACGTAGGAGAAACAAAGAGAAGTTTTGCCACAAGGTGTCAAGAACACCAGCGAGATGTGGGAAAATGTGATTATGAAAAGTCTGCATTATCCAAGCATGCATACTGCAATGACCACAGAATAGATTGGGAAGAAGCTACTATATTAGAGAGAGAAGATCATTACAAGAAAAGACTATTTTTAGATTCATATCACAGACAATGAATGATAAGAAGACTTGCATGTTTCCGGCAGCTTATCAGACTATCTTTCAACGTAGATAGGGTTAGACATTTATCTTTAGCCTTTTATGTCTCTTTTTTACTCAGAATTTAGAGTATTTTATCTTTTATTTACTAGCTTATTTTAGAACGTCCCCCTTTACAGTATATAGTATTGTTGATGACTTAACATTCCATTGCCCTGATGAAGAACGTCTGTATAGACATTCGAAACGTTGGCAAAATATAAAATATCGTTTGCACATCACCGGTTGAGCAATTAGATTCACTATTTGTTGATTGTGGTACAAATTATTATCTCAATGATGTTAAGTATAATTCATCAATTCAAAAGCCAAGTTTCGATATGTATATACTTTCTGACATTAACACAAAGCGAATACCATTTTTAGTTTACTTATCTGATGTTGCACTCGAATCTTCATTAATATATTATTCAATTGTTATGTGACGGTTGTTGGAGTGATAATAGAATTATCCAAATGAACGTGAGAAAAAAGTACATTGAACAAATTCAATTTCTGATATATCATTGTATCTTTGTGTGACAGGTTCGTGAGACTGATCATAGGAGAATGAAAATAACAAGGTTAAAAGCAAAAGATATTGCTTGGGTCAAACATTCATGTGGTCAACCATATTGGCCAGCGTATGTGAAAAGCGTTTCTGCAGATGTTGCTTATATATTTTACATATCTCGTACAAGGTTAGTTCAATACTTCCTCACGTCTATATATATTGAACATAAATAGTGATTCTGTTAGATCTCAACCAGGATTATAGTTATTTGATTATAGAATTTTGATTGAAATTATTGTTTTTTTTTTTATTATTATCTTGTTTGGTTAAATTAGTGGTAAAATCCTTATAAATGTCTAACTGTACTGGCTCTGCAAAAATTCCATTTTTTCATGGTCAGTCCCCTTTTCGCTATCTGTTTAACACTCCCAACACATTTTAAGCATGATTATACAGCAGCAGGGCAAATAAAATACATAAAAAATGTGGGCAAACAACTGGTATAATAATTCCTGATTTTGCGAGCATCGCATACAAAACTATACCATGTTGAATTGCACCTAAGTGTTTTAATGAACTTGTTCAGTTTCTCTACAACAACTTCAGCTTACAAGAAAAACATAAATGAAATCATTCCATATTCATCATCAATTCTATGTAAAATGAGGGAAGCAGGACTGAAATACTACAAGACACGAAATCACTGGAAATTATATGACGATTTTCACAATGCCGTATCATTAGCAAAAACATATACTGATCTTGGAATGAAGAAACAATTGTCTTCAATAGAAACAGTGTATGATTTTTTCAATTCCGGTGTAAGCGAATCAGATATATCTGATCGTCTTTCACCACCAGTTCTTCCACAAAAATGTAAAATTAGAACCCCTGCAAAAAGTTCATGGCTTTCAGATAAAAAGCGAAAGAGAACTGGAGTCCAGGTGTCTGGTTTATGTAATGAAAATTCACAAAAAGATGGAAGTTTTGCAAAAAAAATTTGTAAAACACTGGAAAATAGTTCAGATCTAGAATTAAAAGTCCACAACTTCATAATTGCTGGCAGTTGTAATTCTCATATTGACAAAATATTGGAATGTAAAACCTATTCTGCAAGGTAAGAATGTATTAAGTATTATTGAAGCATTGTTTATTTTTTAATGTTCGAACAAAGAAGAGCAAAACAAATGAATGATGGTATAACCCTGAACAATTATTTAATTCTTCAAAGTAAAGATATACTTGGGCGGTGATTTTTTCATATTTCTGATTTTAATAGGTATATATAGTTACATCAAAATGAGATTAAAATACCGGTAACATGAATTTTGAATCTTTTATTTTTTAATTGAAACCTCCCGTTTTGGATTTGATTACGAACATTATTTTGGTTAAAATGATATTTTGTATAACCAGTAGTATGAATCTGTTCCAAATATCATTCATAACCAAATCAAACAAATTTTATTTTGTTAAGTATTAGCCGCAGATGACATTCCTGGACACACAATCATCAGTGGCTATGCTTAACAAAACGTTTTTAATCTAAGTATTTCTGATTGGGGAAAACAGTATAGTACACAACATAAAAACACATCGTAGCAGGCAAGGATTGTGCCCGAAAGGCATTGAAAATTTACTTTAAGTTTTTTTTTTAACATGGTGAACCTTTTGCTGAAGCAATGGTATGAAAAATATAATGATATTTTGTAACCTATGGTATTGCAGAATGAAGACATTTAAAGAAAGAAGAATGGGAGTTCGAGAACGCAGGACTTGGGTACTTGCCAATGTGTCGCCATTTTTTTTGAATGATGACCAGCAAGATGATGTTATGTATTATCTCAGAAATGTTTTGAATAAATATCAGCAAAGGTAAAGTGTTATTTGTCCCAAAATGCACCCGCCATTTTTTAGAGATGATTGTAATGAAATTGCTAGTTTATGGAATATTATGGAATATATGGAACTTAACATTTCTGTGTGAACTTCACAGTCGGCAGTTTTAATCATTTGGTTTTTAGGTTTTTGAAATGTCGAATTATTAGCACTATAAATGTTCCTTTTGGTTTTCTATAATGATTTTTTTTACACCAAATAGTGATTGTTTTTATTTGAAAATGCTAATTTTGCATTTGCACATTCATGATTCTTCAATTTGCAAATGATTTACACCCATCTCAAACAGGCCTTCGTAATTGTGAAATCTGATGTTTTTTTAGTCCTGGAGCCAGAGTCGTGAAAGTTAATGTTGAAGCTTTGCAGATAAAAAAGACATTTCTGACATTTTATTCCATTTTCTTGCTTAAGGAACAGTCCCCAACTTTCAATATCAAGGATGGTACAGCTGGTTCTTGACGTTTTATATCCTGAAGCAATCATTTATTCGATAGGAAAAATTAAAAAAATCTCATATGCTGCTGCAGAAATGGTGAGTTTATTTATTGACTGTTGTAACATAAGTAACACAGAGCCGAATTTAGTTTTTTGAAACCAGAATTGATTCACTTTTAAACCTTATTCATAAGTTTTAAGCAGAATTGCCCCAGCACTTCTTAACTATCATACATACCCTTGAGGAAAAAGGTGTTATTCCACCAATATCAAAAACACGAATATTAAGTGTTTTTCTTCATGATATTTATGAAAATTTGGAAAATGCAATGATTCAATATATATACATATTTCTCTTTTTTTTTTGAAGAAAATAGGTTGGATCATTTCTTGAAATTTTTTCCATTTACATACTTTCCACAATGAATTCAATAAATTTTTTTTCCAAATTTTAGAGTAAGTTGGGACTAAGAACATTTTTTTTATTACTGACAACATTAAAGACCTAATGACGACTTTACTGTTAAAAGTATGGATAATAACACTCCTGATATGTTCACACTCTTCTGTTAATTCACGCAATTAACATTTAACTTGCTATTGGCTGTGTTAAATCATTCATATACTGTCAAATTTAATAGTCAGGACTAGGCTTTTTTATTTTTAACCTCATCTGGGAATAATCCTATGGATGCCCAGATTCCCATATTTACGATCCAAATGCCGTCCCTCAACTTTAACTTAGTATTAAGTGATGTTTCAATGAAATCTTCCTGAAGGCTTCTTCCCAGTTAACTGTCTTTATGACTAAGGATTCTAATTTTATCTTTTCACTTGCAGATTTATAAAGAATAGAATAAGTTATCTGTTAATACTGTGACCATTTATGATCGGGATATACCGATCTGAAAAGAAAAACGTGATTTTGAGAAGTCTGCATTATCCAAGCATGTATACTGCAACGACCACAAAATAGACTGGGAAAAAGCCACAATATTAGAGAGAGAAGATCATTACAAGAAAAGATTATTTTTAGAATCTTTTCATATCAATTGGAATATTGAAAGCCAGTCGCCACCGAGGACGGTTGTCCTTGCGTTGTTTTATTCAAGAGATTTGTTGCAAGCGTTACCTATACCCAGTACCAGCACTTGGACAATGCATATTAAGGGCCGGCAAAAGTACAGTTATGATGTGAAGTTTGCTGTTGGAGTTTTTCTGCAAGAACTGTTTAGAAAGAAGCAATACGTTTCATAGTGGGATACGCAAAGTTCACAAGTCGATATGCAGTATGCGAGATCCTGTCTCAACTTTCAAAAGAAAACGACTACCACCACAATAAATGCAAGACTAACTTGCTTTTAACATTTTATGCTCGGATATGGCAATCATTATTGTTATGAGTAACAACATTTTACTGTATTTCCCCAAAAATCCTTTTGAGGCATCCATAGTTTTTTGACACCCCTCAATAGTATCACAGGCAGACGTGAGGAAGCCCGAATGCGTCATATAATTTGGCCATTTGTGTTTTTAATTTGCTGTTTGTTTACACATATTTTCAAGCACCACGACAACATGAAACGCCTGATTAACATTGTGGTTTTTGTTTTCTTGCGAATAGTTGAATTTATGATTTTTTGGGTGATTGAACAGGTAGACTAGTTTTACGTTTTAAACTTTATTATAGGCTTTGTTCTTTTTCCAGATCTCCCTTATCTCTGTGTGTATTATGTGTGTTCTTTTTTCCAGACCTCTCAAAATAAATATGTCTATGTCAACAGCACATCACAGACAATGAATGATAGGAAGACATGCATGTTTCGTGCTGCTTATCAGACTATCTTTCAACGCAGATAGGATTAAACATTTATCTTTAGCCTTTCATGTTTCTTTTTTACCCCAGAGTATTTTATCTTTATTTTAGAACCATTTTAGTATATAGTAATGTCGGTGACTTATCCTTTCCATTGCCCTGATGATAAACGTCTGTATAGACATTCGAAACTTTGGCAAAAATGAAAACATTGTTTGCACATAACCGGTTGATCAATTAGAATCACTATGAATATCCCTGGTGGCAACCACTCGAAGTTTACACCCCGTTGGTTCCACACTGAATAGAATGACAGCACGGAACATAAATCTTGTTACCAGATGTAATTGTAAACTCTGTTAATTATACTGTGAAATGAAGTTTGTTCTATATTAATCCATCCATGCATTTCATCGTAAAAGCCCAAGAGCAGTCATGGAATGAAATTTTTCAAATTGAAATACTCTTGCCACTCCTCGATTTAGCAGCCTCTGAAAAATGTTATACTTGTGTTTTGATAAGCTACGCATCCCTGATCGTCACGACGCAAGGTTCGAATCCGTCAGCTAGACGCCTTGCTGGTTCACGTAAGCGCTGCTTACGGCTTCCTCCACCAACCAATCCATGCACAGGAAAAATGAGAAATACGATAATTCAAAGAAAAACCTCCACCCAGATTCGGAACTGGTATCTGCACGAAAGGTCGTGGTTCGCCATATGGTTAGTTAAGCTTTATTCTCGGCTTTCCTCTCCAGCAGTATAAAAGTGATATCCGGTACTCAGATGTACTGTGTACATACCCGAGAGTTCACGAATGTTGTGCAAATATTGATGTATTTTGTCCGAATCCGGCTAATTTACTTTCGTAAGGTAGGGTACCTGTATGTATTTGTTACCATACGGTACCCATAAACTATGATCACTCAACCATATGATCTTCCTCGTTTACGATGATGGTTGTGACAATCTATAGTTGTGCCATAAGCATGTAGTTTCATTATCGTCTACTTTTGTAAAAAAGTACATAATGCAACACAGCCTATCGTTACACTAAAGAAAACGTATTTGTTACCAGTGATGCGACGATCCGAATCCGAGCCCAATTACTCAGTTGAATTTAGAGGTGTTTCAGGGTTGGGCGGGCCGGATTTTGCCGATGCTCGGCGCAGAATCCATGTTTGTGACGTCACAAACAATGGTGTGTTTACTGTGGGAATACAGGATATAAGTATCAGTTCTATGGTCTTTAGATTTCGTGCATTGGTGTTCAAATCTGGAGAGAATTCGATTAGATATGTTGATAATTTGTGTGAGGTTTTCCGAATATTTTTCACACCCATCGAGATTTTTTGCTGTTCTTGAACCTTTTGGTCTCATTGAACTTAATTTTAAGGGAAGAGCCGAGCTACTCGGTTTCGGCCGAATATTTTTCTAAATGCTCAGTAACCGGCCGAACCGAGTACTCTGTAGTGCAACGCTTGTGAGATCCCTATGCAGTTTATATCCCGTGTAGTTTCATTATCGCCTACTTTTATATCTATACTTTTACACCGAAGAAAACCAAGATTCTGCCACCCTGTGTTCCCTACGGAATGAATGGAATCCCACCCTGTCTTGATCATTTTGTCCTCCCAAAGATTGGAGACCATCGGCACGACTGCTTAGATGGAAAATAGATCTAACATGCTAGCCTATTTTTTCATGGTTTTACAATTTTGGGCCGTTCGGGATTTTTTTTAAAAAGCTTCTTTAATTCCCGTCAGATTAAAATATGCCGAAAAATTACTGAAGTGATCTGTAGCCCATCACAGAATGATTGGTTTACATAAAGTTAAACAAAAACTACAGAATATCCGACATATTTCATCCAAACTTCTTTATTAAAAATCAGAACAGAAAAATAATTATTGAAGAAGAGCATCCTTTGCGCATTTCTGTCTTTCCCACTTGTGAGGCAAAAAATAGAGTGTCTTTAATCTGCAGTTCGGGATTCAGTACTTTCCTTGAGGTTTTTTTCTAGCTGTGGGAGAGAAAAGCTGTTACCGGTACGTTATTTTGGGGATTGCAGAATCGCTATATATTCAAATTAAATTAAAAATATGCTTGATCAGCTTTACTTTTGCGCAGATCTTAACTAGGATTTCAAATGTACAAATTAGGCAACTCTTGTAATATTATAGAGAATTTATAACCTTGAAAAAATGATGTTGGGGGAAATTTTCATCGCCTGAAGGAGAAATTGCCTTCCGCTGTCTCCCGGTCCAAGCAAAAAAACTTTGTGTGGTGGTATTTAATCTCTCTCGTTGGCGTCACCTAGCGACAGATAGGAAATCAAATTTCAAAGATTTCTGATGAATGGATCGGGGATAGGCCTTGCCAAGTTTAAACGCCAAGCGTCGACATTTTAGATCTACTGTCTAGGTCATGGGCGTGAACTGTGGACGCTCAGCGCTGGGTAAGCAGTAAGGTCAGAGGGTGTTTTATGATGTTATGGTACTGGGTATGGGTCACGCAGACCAGTACAGATAGATATAGTACCGGTACAGTACTTACTGCCTACCGGTAGTTCAGAGTTAACTTAGGTCTAAACTGTAAAGTTACAGTTTAGTTTGGTACCGGTATACAGTGTACGGTAAGTTACCGTACCTACCCTGTACTGGTACCGGTAGCTGACAAGCGCTTGTCCGGGTCAAGTGAAGTTCCGTACCTTACCCTGTAATACCTTTAAATGGCCGCACCACGCATATTCATGAAATTCGGATATAAGTTAAGTTTAATTAATGTGTTCTTATACTCCCCTAAAAGAAGACCTTGCATAGGTAGGTAACGTTAACGTTACCAAAAATGACATTTCTGCGATATCTGAATTTCATGTTTGTGCGACCATTCAAAGGGAATTATGGTACGGTACGGGTACCAGGGGTCGATTTAAGCGGTTGTGATTTGCAACTCGTTTACAAATTCGGCAGAAATCACGAAAACATTTTTTCGGGTCTGGGGAAGTTTAGTATCACATTCCCGACAGCTATCAAAAATAAGAAATGGCACATAATATTCTAATCTTAAATTTTTTATTCAAAAATTAGAATAAAAATGCTGGCATTTCTCCCGAATTTTTTGAGTGCTTCCAACACAGTGTGTGTTTTTCTTTTTTCATGTGTTATAAATTATATCATCATAATATGTTTTTCAGCTAAAATTTTTTCGTTGACACTAAAATTTCCCACATGCCTTTAACTCTCATTTTAGTCAACGCTTCTGAGTCCTGGCTTAAAGGGTTTAAAATTTAACTTTTGATCTAAGTACTTATATTTTCATCTGATAACATGTCACAATATTGTGGGATGTTGATATACAGCTAGGCTTATACCATGGATTGTTAACGCAGTAATTAGCAATGTCGAGCATCATATTGCATATATATATATACGGTGGTCATACCAGTATACTGGTATACCATATATTTTTTACACTGCCTAGATTCCTTTCGTGTGTACTTCTTCTTCTACTGAAAGTTTCTTTCATCAATATAATATGTATGCATTATACCTTCACTTAATTATTTTTTGGATTACGGTACTCAAATAATCTCTCTTTTATTTTGCCTTCTTGAACATGAATTTATAATACCAATATTTATCATATTATTTATGGTGTAATAAAAATGAAATCTTTTTAAGAATTGTTTACTCAATATTGCCAAAATCGGGAACTTAAAATAAAAGCAGAACAAATCAGTGCAAAGAGGAACAATATTCCAATGACGATATACTCCCAAATATGGTTTGCATGATTATATCGCTTCACTTTGTAATAGTTCCATAACAATCATATTATTTGTTCAGATCAGGTCATTATTTTGATGTAATAACTTAAATAATGAGATTTAAAGTGGGACACTTCATTACTCCTGCTCTTATGATTGCATTCTTCATTCTGTTATCATTTGGTAAGTATTTCCGGGGGAGGTGTATTAAATACCATTATATTTCACCATACCAAATGCGTCACTGTTGGATGAAACTATATCCAAACTGGAGAGTCTCAGCTATTGTGCTGTTCAGAAAATGGTTTCATTAGAAGAAAATTTTGCAAATGAACAATATTTTGTGTTGATGGTTTTGAACTTTCTGGTCACCCAAAGAAAATGACATAAACGTTTTGGACACCCGAAGAAATGAACGATTATGCAACTATTGTGCTCTATCGTATTATTTTGATGGCAATGTTGTTTTATATTATTTTGTGTACCTGTATTAAATCTTTGTGCAAAGTTATTAACTACATATCAGTGCTTTACTTCATTTGGAGAAATGTTTTGAAGTGTAAAAATGAATATTCGAGAATATTTTGTGACTTTTGGTTTGTTGTCTGGTGGAAAATGATTCGTGGAGAGTTAGTAGAAAATCAGCTTTTTGCTACACTACTCGAGACGAAAATATTCATTGCTATTAAGACAAAGTAGTTCACCAGACACTAAATGTCGTCCATGATTTATTTTAAAAACAAACTTATGCTTATTGATAGTCTACAAAGTTGCCACTTTCAATATTTTTATATTTGAATCAAGCATATTTTTTCGAGTGTAATTCACTCAAATATTTTTTTTGTAAAATTCAACAATCGACTAGTTCCTTGTATTCACGAAATAAAATCTCTGATTTGCAGATAAAATTTATTGATAAAATTTAAACATTCAATTTTGTTAAAGGCTTTGTCCACTTTTTCCGAATCATAGAAATAATGCGTACAGAGTGGCAGAATCTTTGTTTTCTACAGATGTCTGAAATCTTCATTATATCTTCTTTGAATGTACAAAAAAGCTTCAAAACCATCATCGATGCTATTTCGTAGTAGCATTTATGATTTCGAATTTTTTGTATAGTTTGGTTACTACCAGACACTCGAAAAAAGACATTGAAATTTTCTAGCCATGATAATATTTGCCCATTTGTTAAATTTTCTGAGTTCTGATCAAACCATTGTCTTCGGGCGTCTGCGTAGCAGAGTATCTGACATTCTGCCATTCTGAATGAGTATTTGAATCAAGTCACAAAACTCTGTAAAATAATTGTGCTACTACATATTTCCAGCTTCAGCTTCTGCAAATGATATAATTGCGGAGCAAGGAAAAACTTTGTCAATGCAATGCTTGTCGCCAGCTGTTACCATTGGCGAGAGTGATTATATTGAAGTTATGTTTGAACCATCTGCTGTGTCTACTTCCACTGCATCTGGTGTTGTCATTAAAATTCAGGTAAAATGCTTTGACCTGATTTTTCACCCATAGCAATTGCCTACGTAGTTTTGATTTTAGAAGCATTTGAATTGTAATTTTTCGATATTTAACATGAAGTTTAGTATTGATTGATTAAATTTTCGGCTTATCAAAAAATTAGTGAAAACTAGGGATGCAAGTTTCGGATTTTTTTTTTCCAATCAAATCTCTAATAAAATAATTCCAAATAGTATCTTTTGGAGTATGATTCTATTATTAGAAAAGAACTCATTTACAACTGATTTAAGACGCCGTACTATGCTAATTAGTATTAAGAATCCAACAAAACACATTCATCTGTCAAATTCAAGCAACACTGAACAAGAACAAAATAGCTGTTCATTGATTTTACGATTACCCGCATAATAATTGGCAAAAAGTTGATTGATATTAGTTCATTACAAATAGCCAAAGAGGTTTAAAATGTTTGCTTTCAAGGTACTAAAATGACAGAAATTCACAGACTCAATGCAAAGGTAATCCCTTAGAATCGCAACAAATTTCTCTAAATGCCTAGAAGTGATTCGAAGTAACATTCGATTCAAAATTCTTAAACTCACATCCCCAGTTAAAACCTTGTTGTTTTTCAACCGCTGACAATGTTATTAATTTCATATTTGTACCAAATTATTAATAACTTTATGCTTTAATCTTTTCCAGCCGTTGACTGAAACAGTGCATGGAACTATGTCCCCCCACAGTTTGACACAGAAAGACTCGGCTATGATAATAATATTAAAAATTTAACAATAAGTCAAGTGCAGGTTGATGATGAGGGAACATATACTTGTATCGTACGAGGATTCACAGTTGCTTCTCATACTCTAACAAACAATGTTGTAGTTCATAGTAAGAAATTATTGTGTTTTGTTATTGGATTTGTTAGGGCTGGCCACTTGGAACTCGGCGAAATTGGTTAATTTTTGCACCGTCATATCACCGAGAAAATGCCGGTATTACTGGTATGCTGTGCTATTTTCCACTGTAAAGCAGGTAGTTTGTTGTTTTTCGACATTGTAAAAAATTTAAATATTGCTTCGAAGGCTTATCTTTTTGTCAGTAGTTGGTGGAATGTACAGAATGACTGACATTGCGAAAATTACGAGATGCAATATTTAGGAAAACTCTATACTGATAATTATCGTTTGTATTTCACTGTTTTGGAATATACCATAGAACTATGAGTCTACCTGGTGGCAACCACCTGTTATTAAGAGCCGGCCATTGACATTTCTCTTTTTTGTTTTTAGTACCTCCAATTATTGAAGGACCACAATTAATAAACAGTCCACTCGTTGCTGGTACGCAACTTGTCAATGCAGCTTCATGCACAGCAAGAAATGGTTTGTTCTTTATATTTTAAGTTACCAATATTATGTTTAAGTTATCGATATTATGTTTTGTCCTTTTAGATTCGTGTCTTTAAGCATGAAGTTTAAATTTATATAACCACAAAAATAATTTGATGTTATCAGTATTTTTAGTTGTTGAATGAAACAGGAGGCATAGACGTTACGTACTCTTTCATTTAGGAATGAATATAGATAAAAAAAATCTATCAACTTTGTAAATCACAATTTTTTACTTTGTGTTAAAACACAAGTTGATAGTTTTTTTTTATCAATATTCACTATTTTTGTTTATCTATATTCACTAATAAAATTTGTCAACCTAATTTTTTTTGATATTTATATATTTGTTTCAATTGATCTTGAGTTTTGAAAGTTTATTGATTTTTATTTTTTAGTTCTTATTTTCTTACATTGATTTTAAAAACTGGATCAACTGTTTCACAAGATTGCTTTTAAAAGATATTCAAAATTGTTACAGAGATACAGTACAGTAAATTCTAATATTTTCATTCAAGAAAGAAAAACTCATCAATTCTTCTTTCGGCCTTACTTTCTTATATTTTCCAGGACCATCTCTGTCTCTTCCCTGTCTTATAATATATATTATACATAAATTCTGCAGACCAGACTGACAAAATGTCAGCTACTTTGCCACTCAGAAACCCGAGGATAATGGGTTCCGTCAGAAGAAAATTAAACTTATGAGCAATATATAATGATTATTTTACTAGAAGATAAAAATCTTCAGAGTGTCTTGTAGCAAACAAACATTCAACCAGAGAAAAGAAACCAGAAAAAAAGCTTTCAAAATTATCAATGCTTTTTGTTTATATAAATATATTGACATGAAAATTCGGACACCACAAGAAAAACAAGATTCTGTCAAACTGCTAGGGAAAGGATGAGTAATGCAATTGCAAAAATTTGATTAATGTGACTTGCAGAGCACAGCTAAGTTTTTTTTACATTGTCACATCAACCTGGAATGCTCAACTATATTTTATTTTTTATTTTTCAACAAACAGGGAAACCCCAAGCCACAGTCAGATGGTTAAATGAAAGACTACTATTTAATCAATCTCTGTAAGTTTCTGTGAATAAATCCATTTGTTACTCTTGAAAATACTTTATGATAATTTTAATCAAGTTGCTATTGCTATAACTTTTTAATTAAGTAATTTATAAAAATCCAGATGAATTTTTTAACCATAGCTATTTTGTTAATTTGAAATATTTTTAATAGACTTTGGAATCAACTTTGTTTAGGTTTCTACGCTTAGGATATAATGCAGTTGCTTTTTTTCAATTTGAGGTTCCTTTTTGCCATATTAGAGGTCTTATGTTGGTTACTTTTTGTGACTACTTTTTTGTGACTTTTTCATGACTAAATATCAGAAATATCAGTCGGCTATCCTAGAATTTTGATTAAAATTATTTTTTTTTTTATTCTTCCTAAATCATACATTTTGCAGCGAAATCATGATATATGACAAATTGTAAGTTATAAAATTTAACTTGGATTATGATTTTGTTGCAAAATGGGGAAATAAAAGCAATTCGTGCATCTGAAATGTTGAAACCTCACTCCATTAGTTTAGTGAATTTTGAATAACATTTATTACACTAAACTAATTAAGGACAGCTCTTGTCCAGACTGACAGAATGTCTGCTACTCAGACGAAGAACCCGAAGAAATTCAGCAAATGGTCAATATTCCACAAATATATCTCTTGCTATAAGATTGAAATATTTTCTTTTCAAGTGTCTGGTGCCGACCAAGCCGTATAAAAAGGTTCAAAATCATCAATACTGCTATGAAATAGCAGTGTTGATGATTTTGAAGCTTTCTGTCCACCCGAAGAAAATCACATGAAAAATTTCAGACACCGGAAAAAATTCGAGATTATGCCAACCTACCCTTGTCTATAGTGGAATAATTTCCTATTGGTGGAAAGAAAACTTTCTTTGTGTGCATGGCAATTCGGTGTGATTCTGAGTTGAAGAATTAAAGAAGTGGTAGATACCATTGCCCGGGGCAGATACTCGATGCACTTTACCAGGGTGGTTCAGTTACGTTTGGGATGATTTCCGCTTGGAGTGCAGTTGCTGGTACCAAATCTTTTAGTAGCCTTGCTCAGAGTGAATTTCAATGATAAAAAAAAATATTATTTATTTGTCAACATTGTTATTATGTTGCTGTTATCTGACATTTTTCGACATTTTTCACCTAACAATATGAAATAATTTATTGAATCAAATTAAACTTAGAAAGTTAAATTTATCACATATCATGTATCCGCTAAGCATATTCAATCGATTATACCCATGTTAAATGTCGTTCATTTTCTTTAATTACTTCCACAAGCTGCCTGTGAGTTTGTCTCCGAATAAGCATAAATTATTCAGAAGTGTCCTGCTTATTAATGTACTTCCTTGATTGAAAATACTCCCTCAATTCTACTTGCCCTTTCTCTATAAAATCAATAAAATGGACAAGATAATGTGACTAGAGAGCAGATAATAGAAAATGACTTTCCCATACTCATTAAAAGAAAGTCGGCACAATAATTTTGCATTGTATGGGCCACTGATGAACTTCTCCATTAGGCTGCGTTTCATCTGTGACTAATGCTTGATGGAACACCTTTTTGTCTGAGCATTTATAGACCCGCTTTTGTTATTAAAAGTTGATGAGTTTTCATTGTTCCCATCCATTCATGTTGAAACTTCATAGCACCTAATGATATGTCTTGATCTTATTGATTCCATCATTTATTGTGATTACTAGCTGTATACCGGTACTAATGAAAAACTTTATGCTCTTTTGCCATGTGTGGTGCACATATAAATGAATACACAGAGTAAAGTAATGATACTCGATCCTTTTATGATTAAGATTGTATATTTGGAATACTTTTGTTTTTTCAATCTTCATAAATGACCTTCTGATATTAATATTCTTCAATAAACACTAGAGACCAATATAATATTCTTGCATCATTTGCTGGTTTGTCAAGGTGGATCTGATTAATTCTTCTTGACTTATCTGTTGAAGACAATGACTTATGGCCCATAGGGGGACTTGACTTCTTTTATATTTTACACAATTGGAAAAATTATCAAAACATCTTTCGTTAAGTATGTGTCACTGATGGATCGCGACGATGAGACACAGTCCATCTGTGGCACATGCTTGACAAAATAAAGTTTCAAATTGTAACTACAAATAACTAAGTCAACACATATTCATTAAATAACGTTAATTTTTGTAAAAACAATGAACCATAATTAACAATATTGCAGGTCAACGTCTGCAGGTGATGAACAAGGCTCAAGCACTGTGACTTCTACGTTGTACTTAGCACCAACTAAATTTTACAACGATCAATCATTTTTTTGTGAAATAGTTTATGCTGGCGAAAGAATTAATATAACCATGGTCAAACTGAATGTACAATGTAAGTGTGTTCTTTTTTATTTTGATGTGTGTTTCTTTGAAATTTGTTAAATTGGCGTTTGCTTTAAGTTTCTTATGAATTTAACCTTTTTTTTGTATTTATCTAAGTGTAAATGTGTTCTATGTTGAATTGAACTCAGATTTTCACTAAAACAATATTAATTCATTCATTTTAGCAATCATATTGTTTATTATGGCGATTCAGTTCCGTTTCAGATGTTTTCTATTAAGAGTGCGGTAGTGCTAGTACGGCAACTTTTAGTAGCTCTTTTTTATTGAGTGGGCCGTTAGTTGGTACCTTTTGGGCACTGCTTGCTGCCTTGCACGGAGTGAATTCCAATAAAAAAAAATTTGATTAAACAAAAGGTATTTTTATCGGTTTGTTTGTCCAAATCTGTTAGTTTGTTATGTGATATTGTACGTTAGATTACTTAGCGCATTACCAGTACTCCAATCTGACTGCATGGTATCCCAATTAAAAATTTTGTTTCAAGTCAAGCATGAGCTACAGATGGACCGTGTCTCATCGACGTGATTCATCAGTGACTCATGCTCAATAGAAGATGTTTTCACAATTTTTTTGATAGGAATATAATATGACTTACATATCTCGTTTCGAGAATGCGAGTGGAGTGTCGTTGTGTACTTATTGAGCATCATTCAAAAGTTTCAACCATACATTGTCAAGTAGTCTGTGATTTTACGTCACACTCAAATTCTTATGAAAGTCAACTTTGCTTGTGAATGGAATTCAAAATTTATTTACCTGTGGTTGACAATTTCAGAATTCGAATTATGATTAACTTTTTTTTTTTGAAGTATTCCTGAGTGATTTATTTTTTGTTAAAATCGTGATATTATATGTAAAATATGTGAAAAGTTCCATAAAGGATGATTTTACCACAGAGTGTGTGCCAAATATGTATTAAAAATACAGATTTTGTTAATCTGAGATCTTGGAATATATTCCATTAAAAAATTGAATTTTAGTTATTGTTCACCTTATAATTCGAATTTTGATATTGTTCCTTTTCCAATGCAAGTTACAGTATTAATAAATTTTGCTACTGGTGCAAGCATTTTATCTAAACAAGGTATCTGAGTATTTATGACTCAATCAGATGGAAATGACAATACGTGATGTCGGTTTGACTAAAGCTCAGCATCTCCAAAGTCTCAATTGTGGCCTCATAATCTCCTCAAACTTATAGAATAAATATAGAAGAAAATTCTTTATTTTCTTTTAATTTCTT
Organism: Styela plicata; assembly: GCA_963675895.2. Lineage (NCBI taxonomy): Eukaryota > Metazoa > Chordata > Ascidiacea > Stolidobranchia > Styelidae > Styela > Styela plicata. Next base: position 4,637,173 of record OZ023138.1, read on the forward strand.
TGATTTCAGATTCACCTGGAGTGCCTCTGATTCAGCCTATCGTTGACAACACACAATTAAAGTGCACTGCCGACGGAAATCCCGAACCCACCATTCGATGGACAATGCCGAATAATAATCCATCCCCAGAGTCTAATATTGTACGGATTATTTCACCGACTGATCCCGCAAGACAGAACGATACTTATATTTGTACAGCTACAAACGGAATAGGTCCCGCAACCCAAAGTAGTATCACCACTGCGGATGCTGTTTCTTATGTTGAAAGTAAGTTTTGAGAAATTGATATTGCCAATCAGTTGATCAGTTGAGGAGAATAACACAATGTTGTTTTCTTTGGTTGTAGGAAATGTTTATGTCATTTTGATCAGATATATAAAAAACTTCAAAGATTTCGAACTTTAACCAGTTAAATATTGCCCAATTGCTAAAATTTCTCATCGAACCCATCTTCAATATCTTAAGTAGCAGAGTGGTCAACATTTTTACAGCCTTGAGTTTGAGTGATTTTTAAATGTGAGAAAGGTCAGATTGTGTGTAAGCCGGTACCATTAACCTGGCTGACAACATATAATCTACCTTGTTATTCGAAGTCTGACAGTGCTGAAATCCGAGATGTCCTAAACAAATCATATATTTGAATACATCTGAAAAACGAACTTTTTCAATATAGGGAATTTTTTGATTTTATATATTTTGGAATAGTGGGATGTGAAAATACATCATTTTTATCCCATTTCTGGACCGAATCAATATACAATTTTGTTTTTGCTCTCTAAATTGATATAGTTTCACAGAGTAAAGGAGATTGTGTACTTGAATTAAAATTTTCTGGAATTCGCGATTTATATTTTTTTAAAAAAAATGGTTTCTGACCAATGACAGAGAAGGTTGGGCAAAAGAATTTTTATCTGTCGATTATTTGTAAACTTGCTTTTCCCAGATTATTGTCACTATGTAATGTCTAATATAAGCGACGCCGTCCTTGTTTTATTCCAATTTTTCATAATTTTGTGATCATTTTGTACTTAAAAATCAATTTGTTATTACTATATAAGGACTGCTGATAGACTGCGCTTTAGCGAGCAGCACAATCCATCAGTGACTCACTCTTGACAAAACAAGGAAGGAAATCTTAAACTGGGTGGTGTCAAATTTAATTTTCTTCTGCTTCTGCTTTGCTATAACATAATAGGGATCTTCAAGCTTGATTACCTTCAATTGTATTTAGTGAAAGCGATATCCAGTCTTGAGAGAAAATAGATGTTTAATCAAATTGTGGAAGGTCGAGGTTGAATTCATTGATAATAATGTTATGTTTTCTATCCACCAAGCTTGTGATGTGTAATTTCTTTTTGAATGTTCATGTGCCGAGAAGGCATTGTTTAAACAAGCAGGAATTGTTGTTTTACCAAATATATATGTATTATTAATTTCTTCGGCTGTACTTCGCAAAGCATATAAATCTCTTTCTCCTACAAATTTTGTTTTGTCAAGCATGAACCACAAATGGGCTGCGCCTCAGCGTGGCATTCCATTGACGGCATACAATAAAAAAAAAAATCACCTAAACACATTGTGACTTGTGAAACAATATCAAATATTATTTACTGCTATCTGATCACTGGTGCTTCTTTGTTTTTATGATTACCGTGAGTCAATATGAGAATCATTGATTCCCACAGGAACGGAAATTAAATCACTGGGCATTGGAGTGGAAAACTTGTGAGAATGGACCACTTGTCAAACACATTTGAATTTTAACGTTTTTTAAAATATCTAATTTCTGCGATACAAATTGAAAATTTTGCTTGACACATAATATTATGGGTTTATATGTCATGGTTATATTTAAACTTAATTTAGACGGTAATCGAGTTACCAGGTTATTTACCAGCTTGTTTCATAATCTGTCATTCAAGTGAAAATTGTTATGGACTGACAAAAATTCAATGAATATATACATATGAAATAAAAATGAAAAAAATGGTTTCATGAGAATTTGCATTTGAATATCATTAATTTGATTCATTCAAGATTACAGATGTGTCTATATTATAACTACCGTTTTATTGAAATTTTTTTAATTTTCAATTATATTGTATAAATTAATTTTGTAAAAGTACAGCAAAATTTTATTAAAACATAATTACTTTATCTTGAAATTGCCTTTGAAACATGACTTTTGTGACACCTTAGCCACAACCAGAATTTAAATTTTGTCAAGCATGATCCACAGATGGTCCATTCCTTCACGGCACGATTCATTAGTGGCTCAAAGTTGACAAAACGTATGAGCACAAATTTTTTCTGGTAAGTGATATATAGTAGTTCAGTATTCTGGTAATCATAGCTGTTTAGGACGTAGTTGCTAATCTTTCATTGCATTTGGTATATCAGAGTACTCCAGTGGTATCTGGTGTAATTCTAAGGGGTAACACAAGAGTATGTACCGGTAGTTTGACTTATTATATCTGGGCGGCATTGATTATATTGTCTACCGGCATACCGCTGCCAAAATGCCGGTATTACCGGTGTGTCACGCTATTTTCTGACATAAGAATTTATTCTATTGTGCCGTTAGAGATGTGTGAATCATGTGGCAATTGAAAAAAACAGGGCCATATTATGAAACTCTCTTCCAACTGTGTTAGGGTTGCTGATTCATGAATATGCAAAAGTCAAAAGAGGCATGTGAGCCACTGTGAGTGAGCCAAACGCCCTTTTTGTTGCCATTTGGTGCGATATAGTATCATGCTTTAATTGTTTTGCGATACAGTATTTTGGAAAACTCAATATCGGTATTTACCGTGATACCAATATGCTGCCCAGCTCTAGTTTGACTTGTGTCTGTTACTGTACTTTACAAATTTTTTTCAAATACTCTCGATAAATAGCCATTTTTCAAATTTCTGTTACTGAAGTGTTCTCTGTAGCATCGCCAGCTAACAGCTATCCAAGTCGTTCGTTGGGGGTCTTTACATGTTTTAAATGTCATGATGAATTTCTTCTGCAAACTTGTTTAGAGTTGACTTCAATCAAAAAGGATAAAACCTAGACTTATGGATTTAACTAATCCTGTTTTCATAGTAGATATTATGTCTACAAACCTACGATGGTGATTGAAATAGTGCAGTTATTATTTAAATCTGATTATCAGATGATCTTCTAATTCTATCCTATCAGAAAATATGTAGTATTGCTTTGTCAAGTGTGTGTTTTACGAAGGATCATGCCTTCTCAGTCATAAATTTTTTGTCAAAACATCTTTTGTCAGGCATGTGCCACTGATGGACCGCGTCAATAAGACACGGTCCGTCTGTGGCTCATGTTTGAGAAAACCAAATTTCTGAATGGGTTAATGATGTAGTATGTCCGAGCCTTCTGTTTCATCAAACAAATTATCCTTATAAGCTGTTCCTAATCAGACCTATTTTTAATGCAATATAACAGTATGTAGGATTCTAATCTTTGTTATTGATAAATTGAATATAATTTGTACAAGAGATTAAAAGATTAGCTTTTCTCTATACTGTTAGTTTTTACATTTTATTTGTTATTTGTAACATTTGCTTAATGATGATAAATTCTTTGATTATTTATTCATAGTACCAGTATAAATGCAATTAATCACGCTCGAACAGACATGTATTATTTTTCCCACTCTGTTATCGGCTAATTACTTGAATGTCAAATTTTGCATTTTGGTCTAAAGAGATGTTCTTGGCTGAAAAGTCAAATATATATTGATTCATTTTGCAGTGATATCAATTTGCTGCGAAATGAGCAAAATATAACCACATGCCATATCAACGATTTCGTTTGTCGTAATATTCAAATACTATCTAAGTTCTTAAATTAAACTTAGTAAACAGACAACTTTATTGGTGCATTTATGTCACAAATTCTGATCATCCTTTAGATACTGTCAAATTTATTAAAAAAAAAAGCAATGTACTTTGTATCAAAATTGAAACCCTGAGTATAAACCCAGAGTGCTATGATCTCGTTTGTCTCCCCTTCAATGTTTGAAATAAGACTGTCATTATTTTTTTAAATAAACTGGGTCAGATCCACTACTGCTTTTTATTTGCACTATTTTTTGTGCAGTTGCATCATGTATAATCTCAACATCTTTATTTCCAGTTGTGAACACTTCGAACACAGGGGTTATAGTAGGAGCAGTTGTCGGAAGCATTGCTATATTACTAGTTATTGGTGTCCTTGTTTATTGGTTCTTCATCAGAAAACACAGAGAAAAGGATGCTGGTCCTTACAATCCTAATAAAATAACAAGATCCAGTGATGATGATGAGGGGTAAGTTTTCTTTTGATTTTACTAAAAATATTTCGATGTTTTCAATTGTATTATTTTTTATTTGAAATCATGTTAGCTATCACAGCTAATTCCAAATAATAATATTCATTTAGTGGCTGGAGTCGGTCATCTGGTCGTCCAATTATCCAACATGCAAACGAAAGCCTTAACAAAAATGCACCACCGAGTCCGACTCATCCACCACCTCAGGATGATGAGGATGGTAGTGACAATAGTCAGTCAGATGTAGAAGAGTTCACAGAAGGTCATGACGTCGATTTAAACAGTCCGTTAACAGGTGGTGATGAAGATGTAGGGGGAGCGATTGTTAGTAAAAATTCAGTAAATTTCCAGGTAATTATGTGGAATTATTTTTTAGTTTGGATGACTACCTGTACTTGAAATTTCACACAGTGGCGTAGCAAGCTATATTCAATGAATAAACAATGATTTCAGAATTGAAGTACATGTGGTTGCACAAAAGAGTGATATTATAAATGTAAAAGTCTAATGTATTTAGACTAATAAATGGCCAATTTTTCTCATTTTCAATATATGAAATTACAACGTATCTGATGAAATATTTCTTTAAATATGTGTCGAAGGATGGAGATGATTCTCAGACATTAGTCATCGAATCGTCGTTCTTCATTCGGTGGGAGTTCAAAATTGTGTGTGGTTTTAGATTTCTACCCAATTTTCCTGAAGTGTGTCATCGCCCGATTGGAAAAATTTTGTCTAGACATCTTTTGTCAAGTATGTGTCACTGTTGGACTGTGCCGTTTAGGCACAGTTCATCTGTGACACATGTTTGACAAAACAAAATTTCTGATTGAAGTGGAGTCCTCGATTTAAAAGAAGTGTTAATTATGACAGTATCGTACACTAAGCATTGAGTTTGACAAAATATTATCGTTGCTTGTTTGTACACAGCTAATTAACTAACAGCATCTTAATATTGTTGTAAAAAATGTTATCGGTATGTGAAGATTTACTACTAATTATTAGCTTCTGTCCTGCCTCAGGCAATTTCATGAAATTTACAACTGGTAATAAATGCGCCCATGTATTTTTCACAATGAGCTCTATCGCCAAGTATAAGCCAAAGATGGACCATCTATGGCTCATGCTTGGAATGTGAAATTGTCAGCAGAGTGCATGTAACTCTATCTTCGCATTAACCTGTCAGCCAGTAATTATCTATCAATGTACTTGAACCCGATATTTAATCCACAACGTTAAATTTTATAAGAGGAGAAAATATGGTATTCTGACAATGATTCAAAAGTCGTTTGGGTACCATTTTTTTTCTAATAGTTCTAAATTGATTTTGATTTGGTTTCGTTTTTTTTTTTTTTTTTTTTGGAAATTGTTAGTCCTTATAAGTCCAGTAATGTAATATATATAATATACCAGTGCGGTATATTATATGTATAATCAGATGGGCAGGGTTAGGGTTGTTGGAAAGCTATGATCTTTCCTGTTCGGTATTGTCTACCCAAGTTATTACACCCTGGGTTGAGTGGTAGGCATAGTATACCAAACTGTACTTGCACGAACTCAAATCTGAAATATATAACCCATGATGCCAACATGTTAACCACTAGGCCGAATATATTATTAAGATAAGAAATCTCCTAATATAGACATCTTCAACCAGCATTTGTCTTTGTTTAGTATATCACACCCACTTACTCAATAAGCATCTCCACACCTTTTCAATGCAAACAAGCGTGAAAGCCTATGTTGAATGAATTAGTTTTAGATTTCACTCAGCTTAGGATTTTCATGAGGGGTTCCCTATACCATGATAGCATCCTGTTGTCTATCAGTGACCCATATACCAATAATATACAAAAGATGTTGGGATAAATTTGACTTGTAGTAGTTAAATTCGTTGCTTACAGTTGATATATGCAATCAGAAATTTTGTTTTTTTATGCACAAATCAAGGTTGGATCGTGCTGCGGGCAGATTTAATAATGAATAAATTCATTCTTGCTTGGTTTTATGTCCAGAAATTTGAATATTTTGGTGAATTACACTATTTGCATTATCTGACCACGGGCATCAAATTAACATTTTCAGCAAAACATTATTATTTAAAGATTATTATGAATCGAACCCTTTTTATAGATGGTTGGCCCCATAAGACATGTTTAGTTAGATTTTTTATATTTATTAATTCAATTTTAAGATTTATTACACTATTCTGTATAAGTCTGGATTCCTGATGGATAAGGCTGTTGTCTGTTGTTCCGCTTTTTGGATCTATGTATAATGTGTTTGAACTAGTATTTGCGTGGGGGCTTTTCTTTGCTTATTACGTCACTTAGTAAATAATGAAATAATGGCTTTGTATCAGAAATGTATTTTGTCAAGCATGTGCCACAGATGAATTATGCCTAGATGGCATTCGTGCCCGACAAAATAGTTCTTGATGTTTCTTTGTTTTGATGAGCCAACCCTATATATATATAATTACCAATGTGGCTTTCAAAGTCATTTTTTTAAAATCTTATTTACTTTTTCAATTGCGCAGCCATATTGGAGGAACTCTGTAGCAGAAGTATGTATATTATTGTAACATTAACAGTCATTTCCGGTTGTGTTTTTTATTTTATTTGTTTTCTCGTTTTTGTTTTGATTCCTCTTTTTGTCATTTATTCATCTGTTTGCTTTTTCATTCATTTTTTTCCATATACTTATAAAAATTGGCTGGATTGATTTAAATACTGGTAAGAGTATTTTGCAAATTTTTTGTAGTTGACTTCCAAATTATACTACCGTGTTTCTTTACTTGCCCTAAATTTGATGAAAATTCAACACATTATTAAACGACAAGAATGAATGGCTTAATGGTTATCACATTGACATTGCTGGTTAATAAAGATCTCAATATGTCCAGATCATGAATCGATTTCTTACCATCTACACAGCATGTAATGACATGTGTAGAATTTGTTGGATTGAAAAGCACATAATATGTCTTTCCAACAACAGTCAACAGTCAACAGTCAATCATATCCTATTGTTGGCATTTTTTCACATTGTCAATAAGCATTGTAAAAACTCAAAAATATCAAAATCGATTTTGATATCTTTGTTCGGCATACAATCAACCATCTATACATATCTTTGGTTTTTTCCTCCATTGTTTCTTCAAGCATTCGGTTCTTGATTTGAAAGTGCATGATCATTTGTGATGATAACTATAATGCTAAATTTTAAAATCCATTCAGAAATTGATCAAACAAAGGAATGTAATGTATTCCCGCCCAGCAAAGAATTTTTTCTAAAAATGCAACATGAACGATTCTGGGAACAATTATTTTGTTATGATAGGGTGGCGGACTCTTGGTTTTTATTCAGGTCTCCGAATTGTGTTCATGTTATTCCCTTCGAATGGACAAAAAAAGGTTCAAAACCATCAACACTGCTATTTCATAGCAGTTTTGATGATTTCGAACCTTTTTGTACAATTTGATTACTACCAGATACCAGATGTAAATGTTCTTGTCACAGATATACCATAAAATAGTGTCCATTTTTGAATTTTCTTTGGATGGAACCCATTTTCTTCGGATGTCTGAACAGCAGAGGAGCTGACATTCTGCCAGTCTGATATGCCTAACAAATACTCAGATTCTTGAATAACTATACCTATTTATAAATTGTGGCTGCGGGTTTTTCCTTTCAGATACATTGATTTTCGAATCTAAACATTCCCCCCTATCAGAAAATATGTGATCAAATATTTTTTATAGTATGGGCTACTGATGGATCGTGCCGGTGAGGCACGGTCCATCAGTGGCTCATGCTTAGCAAAATGAAATTTCTAATTGGCTTTAAACCAGATTCTTCCAAATTTGCTTCAATCACACGAATGAAATAAAAAATTCAATATGTGTCCTCCTCATTTCTTCCCAATTGGAAAATAAAATTGGTCAATTATGGGCTACTCATGGATCCGTAGCACCAGGGTGTGTCTTGTCAGTTTCCTGAAATTGTGGCAGCTTTTACAGGAATTATTAGATGAATTATTTTATAACTTTATTTAGCATCGGAGGCAAAGACCAAGCACATCACCACATAGAAGAAGTCAGAATAGAGGTAATCAGCCAGAACCTGCACCTAGAACACCGCAACAATCTGATCCGCATTATGAAGTCCCTCCGAAAGAATATTATGAGGTATAGAAATGATATTTCCTTTATATATCTGGATGTTGAAATATTATAAATCATATTTTTTTTTGTAGCAGTGGGGCGCATTTTTTTTCTTATGTCTAAAACAACTAAGTCAATTTTTATCTGATTGTAGTTAATTTATCATAAGCGGGGTTATCTGTAGAATTGAAGAATCGAAAACATGTTTTTTTACAGTGAAGGACAGATTTGGGTAATACATTACATACATGCAAACCGTGATTGTTACATTTATAAAAAAAAAATGCATAAATATTATTATTCTTTCATTTGTTTCTCTCTTTTTCATGTTCGGAGTTAACTTTTCTAATTACTATATTTTTAGGATGAATATGAAGATGATGATCATTTGATGCAAAGTCATCCTCAAGATGATGATAGATTCTATGATTTACCTGAAGATAGATATCCTGGATATCATCAACCAAGATATGATGTAAGAAAAATATTAATTTTCGGTGACATATGTGTGATACCCTAATTGTAGACGGGCAAAACGTCAGCTTCTCTTCTACTACCCAAAGAAAATGAGTTTCCTCGGAAGAAAATTTAGCTAATGGGCAATATGTTTAACCAACGAAAGATCAAAAACTTATTCCACATATTACAAGATTTGTTTATCAAGCTTTCGCTAGAGCATAGTTCAACTTTGTCAGGTTTTGTCGTCTGGTGTGGAAGAGAAGTATGATCTTTTGTTGTTTAACTCCGACCTGATTGTGTTCAAGTGCCATTGCGACCCACCCTGGCATGTCTGGGCAATATTACATGATAAATTTCTTGCTAGTAGAAGATTAAGATGCCTTTTTTGAGTGTCTGGTAGCAACCAACCTGTGTTGGTTAGTAAAGCATCAGTACTGCTATGGAATAGCGGTGCTTATGGTTCGGTTGTCATTTTGGCAACACCTAATTTTGTGGAATGTTTTAAAGTTGGTCAGTGGGTGGTTGCCATTTCCTAATGTATAAATGCTTGTTGTCATGCATGGGTCACTGATGGATTGAGCCGTCAAGCCACGACCAATCTGTCGCTTATGCTTGACAATTCCGTTCAGCTTTGGCTACAGAATTTTGTATAAATTTCTCACTTTGTGAGGCAATAATCTCTCCTCTGGTTGAGCATATTAAATGAACTCAACTAGACAAAATTTCAAAAAATAATTGGTCTAGTTATGGGTTCCTGATATTCTAGTGTGTACTCATTCATAGTCAATTTGATGGACAAAATAGATGTTTGTCTTTGTGCTTAAAAGTTCTGGATCGCTTAATCCATTCTTTTCCGCTGATCCTACATCTGAATAAGATTTACTTGAGACAATAAACATTCCATTTCACTCCTCCTCACTCAAACAGTGAGAATAAAATTGAATTTAAAGTGAGTTGAAAATAGTTAATTTTGATATTTGTATATTTCAGGAGCCACCACATCATGAAGAAAATCTTCCACCATACACAGACACTGTTCAATACGCAACTATTGATCATGAATATAATGGTAAGAATTAATATGAATAATAGAAACAAAAATAATCATTCCTCATCTATGCAATCAACAACGTGATCAATTTGTGCACAAAATAGGCAAGATAGTCTCAAAGTACATACATTCAGAAGGAATCTGCGATTGAATCTTTCCAAAACACAGAGATGAGCATTCGAATCATTCGGACGCTTTCAAGTCTAGTCATACATTAATGAATCTCAAGTCGAGTCACGAGTCGATTTCTTAATCTATTCAACATCAATGAAAGATTAATTTGCCACTTTTCACTTTTTATCAAGTCCAGAGTCAAGTCGCGTCTGTATTTCGTCCTGTTTAGTATGTGCCGAGTTATTTAGCTACAATACCTCGAGACAAGTCGAGTCAAGTCACTGAAAAAGATGACTTCAATGTGAGTCGAATCATTGACTCTAGTCTCCCCAACACGGCAATGCAGTAGCATTGAACTTAACATTTTTAAAGTTAAAAACTTTAAAAGGTCATTTTAGTTAACATTTTTTCAAATTTACTAGAAATATAAAAAATATCTATTTTAATATCCCAATTTATTTTTTCCATGTTAGTTTTTGGTATTTTTTTAGTTTTTCAAGCTAATTATATGTACGCTATGCTGAAAATTTTAATCCAACATCTCGATACTTATTTACTGAATTGAACCAATTTTGAATTTTTGTGTTGAAAATCCCTACTTTTTACCATTTTATTCATCTCAGCAGGAAAACCTAGGACGAGGCCACCCTATCAGGAACCAGTGGAATACGCAGAAATACGATCGAAAGGACAAATCGTCTGATTTTCTTCAACGACATCTATTATGCAAGTTCTGCATGTCATTTTGCCAACAACAAACTGAGTTCAGCCGAGTAAAAACTCATGTTAGCCCTCAGGTGACAAAAGACATCTGGCTAATATTTTATTTTGAACTCTAAACGAGAGAATGGCTTTCACAAGTCAAAATTAAATGACAATATAGTTGGAGTCAAAATGGAAGATGTTTGTTGGAGACATCTTGAAAAGTTACTGCATTCCATTATCAATCAGATTAACATCTCATTGATAATGGAAAGCAGTGACTATCCAAGGCGTCTATTTTTTTCTAGTTGCTTTTCAAGTCGATCGTGTATGATGAAAATAGAAAGAAGCAAACAGATAGATTTAAAATAATTGGTTCTCCATTAGATCAAGGCAATTTGATTGGGTTATTTGAATGGATCCAAACACAAATTATTTGAATGAATTGTTACTTTAAAAGAATTGTGTTTTTCCATTTTATCGACAAAATGCAATCGATTTTTGTCAAATTGGCCAAAATCGATTGTATTTGTGATAAAAAATGAAAATTTTTGCAAGTGTGAATTGAAAATACCGGTACATTGCCTGTTCAAAATACTAATATTAGTAATACATAACTATGAATTTCGTGACTTTTAAAATGAAAACAAGTTATTATAGCAAAAATGGGGTGGTTGTTATTTTCATGGAGGTATCCAATTCCAACAAAATTATCTGGATCATTCAAATTCCAAATGATTCGGTTTTGCACAGGCCTATTTTCTAGTGAGTGGTGGTGTGCTATGGTGGACCACAATTGAACATGCATTTTTTAATCAAGAAGAATGTAGTTCACAACAATGAATGCCTTTACCAAACGGCCTTTTGCTTCGTACAAATATGTTTCAATAGTTTATACCATCCTTTTAATTTGTATTTGAGAATATAAATGAGCTTAACAGGGAAACATGCTTATTTATTGCTAATAATTTCAATGTTTCATGTAAACTAGGAAAGGCATTCACTGGTTTGGACCTATATTTGTTTGTTTTACCAGCATTCAATAACAAATTTGTTATCCAATCGTATTTCTTAATTAGTAATCATGCTTGTTTTGAAGAATCTGCGAAAGCATATGTATTGAATTTTTTTTTCACAGAAAAGCATGAGCAAAATATGCTATTTCGCATACTATTCATGTTAAAGATGTGAAAAATAATATATAAAATATTAATATGATCAACATTATCTAATTTCAACTCGACATCAAGATGTCATAAAATCATTACAACATCATAAGGCTTTTCAGTAAATCGAACTTGTATGTATGTTAATCTTATGTGGTTCTTCTTTTTTCTAGTTTTTATAAAATACTATTATTTAGAGCTTGCTAGTTTTTTATTAGGATGTGTAATTTTTTGCTATCTGTACATTGTGATCAATATTTTCAGTTACATGTATTTGTTTAGTTGTCTTTTTGGCAAAACTTAATTTCTAATTAGAAGATTTTTGTTGTCATGCATGAGCCACTGATGGATCGAGCCCCCAAGGCACAATCCATTTGTGGTTTATGCTTGACAATTTTATTCAGGTTTGGATATAGAATTTTCGTATAATATACTGAATTTGTGAGGTGATAATTTCTCCACTGTTGAGCATATTAAATGAACTAAACTAGTCCCATTACTTAAAAAAAAAAATTTTGTCTGGTGGGGGTCCAAGAGTACTCGTAGATAGTCAATTTAATGCTGGACAAAAAAATCTTGCTGGACCTTTCCTGCACGATTACTTGACCAACTGAAGGCAGCCTTTCCTGCACGATTACTTGACCAACTGAAGGCAGCCTTTCGTGCACGAGTACTTGACCCACTGAAGGCACCCTTTCCTGCGCGTATACCAACTGAAAATTCTAATTCTCTCAAGACTTTCATTTATTATGTTCAACTGTTTAAACGTTTGTTGAAGCTAAGTTTTCCTTAAAAGTTTGGAGCCACTTAAAGATCTATCAAAAGTTGCAAAATGTAAATATTATGAACCAAAGCTTTTTTATTGATATATCTGTTCTCCAGTAGATTTTAGATAGTCCTGCTTTTTCTGTTTCGTTTAAGATATTTTTGAGAGGTTATCCTGTAGCTGATTGTTCTTGTATTTACAAATACAAAAATATCATGTTCTCATTCCACAGAAATATAAGTTTATTGTAAGCTTTCGTTAGAACATAGTCTAACTTCTTCAGACAAGATTAAAGTCACTTTAATCTTGTCTGGAGAAGTTAGACTATGTTCTAACGAAAGCTTACAATAAACTTATATTTCTGTGGAATGAGAACATGATATTTTTGTATATTAGCTTGATATTATCTCATTCGTGTATCCTTGTGAATTCTCTCACACACGGCTCCAGGATTTTAAGGAAACAAGGAGGAGGGATAGGTAGTTCATTGCAAGATATTAACGAATCACGTTAATTTACAAATAATTTGTTTATTTATAGGCAAAAATAGTACACTAAATAAACTACTATTATCTAATGCAGCTGATGGCATTGGCCTTAAATTGAAAATAATTCGTCAAAAAATTAACGAACTTTGTTTAATGAATGCCTTAACCAATCAGAAATAGTATTTTGTTAAGTATGTGCCACTGATGGACCACATCTTTCCGGCGCGATCCATCAGTTACCACTACACAACAAAACTTGTTTCAACGAAATTTTTCTGATTGTGTATAGTTTGAAATCTTCACGTTATTCATGGTAAATAAACGGGATTTTAATTATGCTGTATGTCTTGCAATCAAGCTTGTTTTCATCTGCATCATTGTAACAAATGCTCTAATCCTTTTGTTTGCACAAATTTTTTTTACAATTTTTCATACGGTGCGAAATGCTATCTATCTATCTATCTATCGGTACTTCAAAACTAATTTCATATACATTGCATACTTTTTGTCATGGCAAGGATCTGTGTTTTTCATTGATTTTCTTTCATTTTGAGTTATGTTTGCTCTGTAGAACAGGTTTTTGCAGCATTTTTATATATCCGTATTATTGTGCATAAGTTGAAAGGTTTGTTATGTTAATATGTTCGACCACATAGAAAAATTTTGCATAAAACATTTTTGTTAAGCACTTCTTTCCAGTAACTGCATCATTTGTTAAATATGAGTCACCGATGGATCGCGCCGACAGGGTGAGGTCCATCAGCGACTTATGATTGATGAAGTTGAATTTGTGACTGGGTTAGGTAGTACAACGTAATTTTAGTGACTAGAAAACTAACTGAAATCTTGTAATCCTCCCACTATGTATGGTTCAGTCCTGAAAATTATGACTTCAAGTATTACCAGACGTCTGTTCATATTCCTCTCTCATTGATGATTTTTATATAATTGTGGTGCTTAACTGCTTTTTAATTTCTTTTATATGCTTTGTACTGTACAGTAGTTTTGTCTTGTGTGTATATCATATTCTCAAGCCACTGAACGCTGTTATATATCTCACATTGTAGAGTTGTATATATTCGAGAAACATTTTGATAATTATCGGCACTTATTGGGCCAGTATGTTGCATGTATTCAACAGGGGGAAAAAAGGTGAAGAAAGATGTGTGGGTGCTATGGCCTAGTGGTTGTAATATTGGTATCACAGGTCAGAGTCCCGATGAGCATGGCTCATTAGTCCATGCTCACCACTCAACACATGGCGGTATAATAGGTAGGCTGAGCCTGACCGAAAAGATTTGGATTATGTAAATCAAAAAGTGGATGGTTGGTTGGTCGTATCTAATTTGCGACGGTATGCATGTATGGATACAGAGATAAACGTGCAGATGGCGAATCAGTCTTCTGTCGTGAAACTGGTATCGTTGTCCAGGTTGTGTGTCAATAATATGGGCCTGGTTCTAATAGATCGATCGAATTGGCACAAAAACGGTTCACACGATTTCCAAATTATAAATCAAAGGTAACTCTGAATGAGGTTCAAATCTCAGACTTTTATTAAAGTTCTGATTGGCACTGAAATTATGTGACAAACAACAAAAAGTTCAATGCCGTAAAACAAATCTATCGCAATAATTTTTATATCAAAACAAGTTAATTCTGCAATAACCCAACAAACATTGAAGATAGATTGAAATCACTGTCAACGAGATCTCATGACTTTTCCATCAGTGAAAAAAAGCCAGTCACAGGTGAATCGTTATGTCTATGTTTTGAATTTAGAGCCACAACTTTGAATCTTTCTCCCATTTCTTTTTCATCCATTAGTATTCTGTAACTATCTATCAATTTCTTTTTTTCGGCAGAATCTTTGCAATGACGAAGCAAAATCTGAAAAATTAATAAGATGGTATAATACGCCAGTAATAAAAGTAAATGTGAAAAAATTTTAGTGCCCCTAACCTTTATGAAGCCAATGCTGTTCTTCCTGAAACGCATGCTTTTTACAATATAAAAAAGCTATTAATTTTGAGCGAGTTCAAGCACAATTTCAAGAAGGCTAATACGAATAGATAGGTGAAAGTGGCAATTGGGTTGATTTGATGAGGATATATTACAGCTGCATTTATTTACTGAGAAATTTTGTCCTAACAATATCCGAAGTCCGATGTAGTTTATACAACAATGTTTCAAAATCTCAATCAAAATCAAGATTTTGGTGTACCTTAGGTCAAATGTCCTCAGAAACCGTTCGACATTTGGCCAATGGTACAGCTATATCTTGATTTATGACGAATTTGACATACAGAATGACGTATATATACCATACTCTTTTGCAAAAGGAGTTCTTTTAGAATTGTCAGATCTAGAACATCTAACTACGTTATTTGGATAAGGATATTCATACTCACAGCAAGTCGTAATTCTACTCCCATATTCATAAGAAATTTTTGCTGAGTTATTGGACCACTTTTTTGTACATCAATAGATTTGATACTGTCAAGTAAAAAACTGAAATCAACATCGGCAGTTAAATCAGCATCTCCGATGTTTTCAAATATGTCATTTAATTTGTGATCTTTGAAACCCTTTAGAAAAATAAAATATAGAATTATGCAATAAGGAGGGTATTCAATTAGAGTGATTAATTTAATACTAGAGTTTGAGCGGGGAGAGTAACCAATAATTGGAATGTTGATAATGTTATGGTAATGGTATTTTTAAATCTTCCTGCCGAACATGTTACAGGAAGTTGAATTAAAGTTCTTAAAACCTGAATGCCCTTGATTTATTAGAACACCACTTAACCCAGGGTGTAATGACTTTGGTAGGCTAAGCCAAGCAGGAAAGATCCAACTCTCAACCCTGTCCATCTATAAGTGGCAGCTGGTACAGGGGCTTGATAAGGGTGATTTACTCCAAGAAGTGGCTATAAAAACAAACAAAGGTCAAATAAAACTTGTTCTATTCCATCTTGTCTGTATTGTTAATATACATGTAGTATCGTGATAATAACCGAACACAATATGGTGATTTGAAAATCTTTTCAGAGTTAATAAGAGTAATCGAGAATTCGGTTCTATTTAACACTACTAGTGCAACTATTTTCTCTGCTAGAATTTCTTAAGAGTAATACTGGTATGACAAAGATAGGTATAAGGGGAGACAATAGTTGAAAAAATGAGTAAAATGTCAAGTCAAAACCTTCACTCCAATTCAGAACTTGTGTCTGCACGAGAGGTTGTGGTGGTTCGCCATATGGATAAATTGTATTCTCAGCTTTACTCTGGGATAGGATTTCATTTTCATCCTGTGGGAGAGGAAAGCCGAGAATCAGGGTAACCATATGGCGAACCATGGCCACTTATGCAGATACTAGCTCCGAATCGGGGTGAAGGTTTTATGCTTGTCATGTTTCTCATTTTTCCTTTTCTTAGGATAGGATAGGGTTTTCATTTTTCATCCTGCGGGAAAGGAAAGCCAAGAATACAGCTTGATCATGGACCTGGTTGGTGGAGGAAGTCGTAAGCAGTGCTTACGTGAAACAACGTGCACCGATGAGGTGACCAGCAGACCGCATTTAATCACCATCCCTCATGGGATTCAGCCTGCACCATAACGATCAGAGATACGTAGCTCGAAGCGTATTCCCTACACTTTTACAGATTGAGCTAATCGGGCACCCTATTGAGCCAACTGCATCCTTCTCCAATGTTCCAAAAATATGGGTTTGGTGCAAAAACATTCAGCTTCTATTCTAACTTTAGCTCTTTTTTGTGAAAGCCCCAACTCTCCTATTTAGGTGATAACAATGTTGTGTTTGATTAACTTTTACGGCTAAGAGTGATTCTAGCAAGTAGGGATGGACCGAGTCCAAGTATCTCTGTCGGACTGGGCCGAGAACACAGAGTATTGATACACCAGTAACTGATTACATACCGGTAATGTGTAAACCGTGGCTCGAATTGCCTGCGTAGAACCACCGTTTCTCGTTCGCTTAATCTCCCACTTTTTTAAATATTTTTCAAATTTTTAATGCAAAAGCAACCTCTGTATTTCACATAAATGCTAGTTTGCAACGACAATGTTTTTTCCCATATTCATTGACTATTAAACGTCGGAAATATCTTCAAATGACATATCTGTTTCATTTCCACTCCCGTGGAGGAATAAAACAGATTTATTGGCCTGAATTTCAATCAATAATAGGTCATTCCATATTTGTAAATTATCATGCATGGTCTGTGAGTGGCCATAAATTATTTAATTATTTGCGTCCTAATTTAGTTTGGTTTTCTACGGCCACGGAAGAAGTCATCAAATGCTTTCGATAATTTCCTTGTGTCACAGATTTTGAGGATTAATAAGGTGCTACTTTGAACAATATCATTGAATATTTTGTGATATCAAAATAAGTCGTCAGTATTTTGCAGGCTCTTGAGTTTATTCTTTGATCTCCTGCACATTTAATGTTTTTAATCACAAACCTGTCAAAATTATCGTTCTCACCTGGACATCGGGAATTTACAGAGATGACTCAGAAAATTACTGAATTCGTTCAGTTCAATCACTGACCTAATTATATTTTATAGAATTAGAAAACTAATCAACATCTCGAATATAAAAACAAAGTAGACTTCTTGTCAAGACCTTAATTTAATACAAAATATTGTTTGACGCATTTTATAACTTTGAGCAACGATTGATGACATTCAATATGCAATATTCAAACCAGCGTTTTGTAAGTGTATTGCGTGTTACTCGCAGCTCAATCGGTAAAGGCATTAGGAATATGCTTTGACCTAGCCATATCTGTTGAAACTTTGAATCCTGTGAGACATGATTATATGTAAGAGGTTTGTTAAAACACGGCTTCCTCAAACAACCATGTATACTCAAAAAAAATTGAATAGGGAGGTTAGGCCAAGACCTCCACCACCGACACCAATTCTGAACTGCGATATGCATGAGAGATTATCCACATTCCTTTCCCAATTAATAAAAAAAATGCTAAAACTGCAATTAATTGTCAGAAGAGTGTATGTGTGCATGGGAGTCTAGTCCAAATTTGTTTAGTCCTATTGAAACATAAATCATTATTATTTCAACTTACTCTCAATGTGTCTTCTTTTTCTCCTGTGTGACCATAATCAATAATCAGA
Source organism: Styela plicata (assembly GCA_963675895.2). Lineage (NCBI taxonomy): Eukaryota > Metazoa > Chordata > Ascidiacea > Stolidobranchia > Styelidae > Styela > Styela plicata. The sequence continues at coordinate 4,655,568 of OZ023138.1, forward strand.
CCAGCTCCTCCGTGTTCTTCTATTTGTTTAGCAATATTATGGATGATGACGCCTCCTTCGGGGCAGACTTCAACATGGTTTCTTGTTTCATTGTCCTGATAAAATTCAGACACATTATTATGCATTATAGTGCTAGTGGAATCACTACCTAAAATGTACCTTACATTTCAATTGTACGATAATAATAGAAACACAGAAAGGGCTTCATACCCATAAACACTGCTATAGAAGGGCAGTTTTTTGTAAGTCGGAAAAAATTTTGGTGATCCCAAGGCAATACGATCTACCACAGGGTTTCACTGTAACAAATTTGGCATACCAGCAAAATTTTACATAAAAAAGATCAGTATTAACCAGAAAAAAGCTGCTATTCACCTTTACCAAAGTTCTGGATGCTATTGTTTCTTCCTTTAATTGAACTAATGATAATTTATCATTTGATCCTGGCTCTAAGTCAACATGAAGTTCCCTCCATCCTTTATTTGATTTGACAAATTTATGAACTGGTAATGCATCAAAAAACTCATGTGCTAGAAAAAACGTAAATTGATCTTTTGGTACATTTTCAAGATTTTTATGCCAGTATATTGGTACGTTGTTTCCTTCAACAACACCTTTTAGAAAATATTCCTCTGTCTCATCGCAGTTTTCTGGAGTTGAATGTTCACCACAAAGTGTTTTATATTGTATATCAGACAACCGTTTACTGATTTCAACAAAATGAAATGACATATCGACACCTTGAAATATTTTTTCAAAATGTTTGAATTGCTTTAAAATGTCATCAGCGAGAGTTCCTCGTCCAGGTCCAAGTTCAACAAAGCGAAAGGATTTTGGTGAACCTAATGCTGTCCATTCATTTATAAACCATATTGCAATGAGCTAAAACAAAATAAAAAGATATTATTACTGCATAGTACTTCAACAAACTCAACTTTATTTTGCAAATGTCATATATATATACAGGAGGTCCCTTATTTGAGTGGATCACCATAGCCATATACTAGGAAATGATTATAACGAAAAAGAAAACTGTCAAAGCTAGACTTATATATGGTTCATACTTAGTAATATTAAATTACTTAAGGTATAGGTCAGATTTTCAGAAAAATGTCAGAAAGACATGAAACTTTCTGTTTGGAAAAGACTACATGCACTAAATTGAGTAGTGGGTCATAATTCATACACCATGCCTCCTAGGCACTATCATTTTTCACCTGAAATAGGTAATAATAAAAGGTTTGATTGAGAGTTTGTGCCTCAACTGAACATTTCTGATGCAATCGATGTTTATTTTTTAATAAATGAAATTGTGTTGATGCCACAGAATGAAACAATGAAATTATTTCGAAAGAAAATGAGGCTAACTTAATCTTGATGCAATATTTTTTTATACCACTTCTTGGAGTGGACCACTCTGACTAAGGCCCTGTACCAGAGGCCAATTATAGACGGAGTTTTTGTTAGAAAGATATGATCTTTCCTGTTCGGTTCAGCCTACCCAAGTTATTACATCCTGGGTTGAGTGATGAATATGGACTTGCCTAGCCTCTAACCTGAGATATCCAACCTGCAAAGCCAACATATTAACCACTAGGCCATCTCGCTCACTATGTAGGATAGATGTACGGATGAGCCACTGATAAACTACTCCTTGGTAGCATGATCCATCATTAAACCACATTCAATAACACCTACATACATATGAAAAGAAACTAAATCATTTACACCTCACCTCTCCAAACATTTGATTAAGTTCTGGTGAAGTAATGAAATCTCCCTGTCTTCCTAGCATATCTTGATGAACATAGTAGCCCTTAATAATAAAAATTTATCAGAAGACAGAGAAGTTAAAAGTCAAGAGAATAGAGATCTCTGCTCCGCTCTTAGCACTGTGTCCTGAACCTATGTGTCTTGGTAAAAAATGTATACATCTAACAGTGTAGTATTAACATACCAGTCTGGAAATATTTTGATGAGATCTTGCTCGTCTTTCAGTCGAATTGCCGCTTTTAATAAACGCAGTTTTATATGTTTTTTCATATAACATAGCTAACCCCCAAAAAAGCTCAGTGAGGCATACAAGTAATGAAATGAAAAATTGAAATATTTACACCACTATCGGCATATATATATATAAAAAATATGAGCGTCAATTTGTATTTTCAAAACCAAACGACACATAGCTGAATTTCAAATTCATACACTTTTGCATTACAATGCAATCTGCCATATTTTCCGAATGCCATTCATTCATAATAATTTATTTTTACTAATGTTGAATGTGTGGAAAAGTTACAAATATATGACACATAATTAAAAAAGACAAGGCTGAAGTCACAGGACTTATCATGGCTTTGTATTCAAGAAGCTAAATTAATTACAGAAATAGAAGTGAAAGGAATATTTGCTCGGACAGCGCAATTAGAACAAGTCATCAGATCTTAACTTAATACATTCATGATACAATTTTCAAAAAAATTGCAAAATTCATATATATAATATTATACCATGTGCATCGTGGATTGTTATTACAAACCACCTCATAGTATCTGACAATTGAATTAATGTTTACATAACTAAAAGAGAGGAGCAGCATCTGCCTCTCATAGCTATTACCGGTAATACCTCTTGAAATGAGCAGGAGAGTCAGCAGGTCGTAAAAACTTCCGAATCCTGAATGACTGAACAAAAGAATTGACCGAAAATAGCAGTCATTCAAAAAAGGCTACTAAAAACATATTTCTTTACAGTTTGGTGTTAGAGTCGGTCAGTGAGAATTATATATACCTATTGCTTCATAAATAAGAGTTTTATATACTTACGGAAAATGGATTTGATAAAACTTCTTTCATGTATTGTGGGACTGAAATTGGTCCTGAATATTTGATTTGCTTGCAAATAGTGTTGGTAAGATTATTCGAACTTGAATCACCTGTGTGAATAAATCGATTTCTTAAATCGAATTTAGGTTGTTTAGCTGATTGCAGTCTTGAAATCTTAGCAAATGACTTCAGTATTCGATCCATTTTGTACACCAGGCCAGATGTAAATTCCGAACAGGATCTGTACAGTGTAATGCAGAAGGAATGCAGCCAGATATTTTAAAATGAGTGCGGGGAATCCCCTTTGAAAAGAGGGAATTTCCTGGACGATGTCTAGATAACATAATGTTATATTTTCTTATCAGTAATTTTTGACAAATAAAATTGGGATTATTAGATGATCTTGGAATACAATGCGCACAAAAGCATTTATTTTGAAACCATCGGTTATTGCAAACATATTATTATTTGTACAATTTTCACGTGTCTGTTGCTGCGATGCTTCTATTAGCCACACCTTTTTTAATTTGCTTTATATTTCTTGTGTTATTCAGCTTTATTCAAACTTCAGCGCGTTTATTTGGAAATTATGTAAGCTTTCTGATAATATAAATATTTTCTTCGCTTTCACCGAACCATCCATTCTCCAGGTGTCGCGGACGAGCGAATAACTTTCAAAAGTGTGTTGTGCAAATTCACGGGGCGCACGTGTTCAGCAAATGCCTCGTAAATGCTATGATGCGCCAAGATGGTCCAGTGCCATCCATTTTAGCATTCAGTTCCGATCGAAAATTATATTTATAGAGTATTAAGTTCATTTACTGGGTGTATGAACGCGCCAAGATGGTCCAGTGCCATCCATTTTAGCATTCAGTTTCAATCGAAAATTATATTTATAGAGTATTAAGTTCATTTACTGGGTGTATGAACTCAAAATATTTTCGAAAAGAGAGGACTTGTTCTGTGTTGTCACAAAAGACAAGCAGTACCGTAAGCAGCTGCAAAACGTAAACTGCATAAGAACGTTATTATGCATAGATCAGGGTACAATTAACAAAAGTAGTTTAAGCTATGTCCCGATATTTTATCAGTTAAAACAAATCCTCAAATCAATATACTACCGTACACATACACAGTACAGCTAAGTCTATCAGAAAATATTGTATGGTGGTTTCAGTACAGAGTACAAAACAAATTTTCCTTAACTTTCACAAACTGCATTTCTGAGTTTGTTTCATATTATAAGAGTGTTAATATTCATGTAACCTAAATGTGTACCACTCACATAGTCAGATGCCAGACAGAAATACTGGGCTATATTATTTAGCAATCAATTTCCTATCAAGTTTTTGGATTAATTTATCAGTACATTTTGTATTTGCAAAGTTGCACAGACCAGAACCACAGAGAAAGAAGTTAGGAGAGTTCCTGGTATTTTGTACAAAATCTTAGGGTTCGTGGTTATCCTTATAGGCTAGTTTGATGATTTGCAGTTTACTTTAAACAGCATTCAAATTCACTGTGTAAATAGAACAGCTGAATGATATTTCTATGTTCTACGTTTCATATAACATTTCCGAATTTGCAGAAATAGGATCATGTTTTGCAGCAAAGCTATGATTTATGTCGAAGTTTACAATAAAAAGTTTGGCATATATCATGATTTCTCAGCAAAATTATTTCAATTTAAAATTAATCGAAAAAGTAGGATTTTACTTTTAATTTCAATTCTGGAATACCAGACTATTCAGATGAAGCCATCCCTATAGGTAGTCTAACTTGGTATCTCTTCTAACTTTTTGAAATTGATCATATTATTTCACAGTGTATAGACATAAACCAACATAATGGATCTTTCTATCCACGTACGTAGAATGAAGTTTATGCAAAGGGGTCAGTCTGAAGAAACAAACAAATCATTGCAAGAGACTAGTGGTAAAATTATAAACGATGAACAATGGGAACTTGATCTGCCTACTTTATCAGAAAAATGTAGTAAATATGACACAGTCAATCTCACAGAACTTTGCGATCTTCGATATGGCAGAATGTCCTTTCAAGGATTCAACAAAGTTACTGAAAAAATGATGAAATACTGGAATAATGAAGAGGTTGAAGAGGAAGAAAAAAAATCAGATGAGGACAGTATCGGGTCAATTTCCGATGAGGAAATGGCCGACAGATTTACCACATTAGTTGGGACTGTTGCTAAAAAATATCTTAAGAAGAAAAAAGTAACAAAAATTAAACGACAGACAGATACTGATGAAAAAGGACCTTCAGAACGAAAACGTCGAAAAAACGATCCATCAACTTTCTTTATAAAACCTGAAGAAGATTGATATTTCTTTTTTAAAAGCAATATTTGAATATTGGACCGTCCCAATATTTTTATGTTTTGCTTCTGCAAATCATGTTTTATTGTCCATTAATATTATAATAACTTATGGACCTTGTCATGGTCTATCAAACTAAATTGACCTCTCATTCTGTCTGCTCCTGTGAAAGTTATGTGTGCTTTGTTTATTGGGAAGAAGCGCAATCACAAATTTAATTTTGTCAAGCATGAACCACAGATGGGCCACGCCTGGATTCAGAAAATCATACACGACAAAACATGTTTTACTTGAGAGAAGATATGGCAATTGAGGCTAATATAATAAACCTTAGATGAATGCAAACTGGCTGAATATCACTCTGCTACTCAGACACCTGACAGAAAATTTAGCAAATGGGCTACATTTTAAGATATTCCTCTCAAATGATTAAAATGCCTATTTTGAGTGTCTGGTAGCTACCAAACTGTACAGAATGTTTCAAAACTATCAATACTGCTATGAAATAGCAGTTACTAATCCGAAGATAATGACATGAACATTTCAGACACCCGCAGAACTAAAAGATTTTGGTAGCCTGGATGAAAACTGGTGTCATCACATTCTATCTGTGACCAATACATGCATATACATGGTTTGAAAAATTTCTTGGAATACACTTGGGTCCCCATTTTCAGCCCATTCATGAGAATTCAGTTAATTCATCTTCTGTCAAATATGATCTCATGCTCATACCAGAAATATGTGAAGAAATTATCAATTATGATAAACATATTCAAAATTTAATAAGATATTAATCATAAATATTAAAAATCGGTTTTCAATAGTTGCAACCTCGTTAGAATTTTTGGATATATATTTATATGCATTGATTCCAGATTCCTTTTATCAGGTTGTTACCAAAACATTGTTCCCTTTCGGGATAGTTGGACAAAAAGGATTGAAACCATCAACACTCCCATTCCAGTGCAGTGTTGATGATTTTGGAGTCTTTTGCATAGTTATTAATGTATAAGGGATGTGTTTATCAGTCAGGACTTCTAGAATTTTTGCTGAGAAAAATTTCGTTGCCGGTACTTGATTTTTCTTGGATTGATTCATTTTGCCAATAAAATCATGTTATATTTATATATATAAAATATAAAGACTATCTTAAAAATCATTTCAGTCATTCAGTAAATGATTTGTTTTATTTTGGTGCCTTAGCTTATAGCAGATATTCTGCCAGTCTAATGCAGTGCATTTGTGACTAATACAATTAGACAAAACGTATTTGGTATGTCTTATTTTTCAGTCTAGTCTTAAGAAAGATTGGTCTTATTCTAAACAGCAATAAAGTTACTTGCTGCCTAGAAGTGTTCTTGTATCAGTGTAGCATCAATGGATTTGCCAGAGGTAATTTTATTATAATAATTAAAAAAAAATCTTTTCATCGTATCAATGATGACTAGGTGTGAACTAAACTTAATTTCCCTTGGGGGCTGAAATTTTTGCTACGGTTTAAGAGTCCGAGTCTGAAGATTTTTATAACATTGTATATTTGATGATTCATTTCAATCTTAATTCACTTGCGCATAATATTGTTATTTTTGTAGAAAAATTCAATCAATAGGTTGTACCCCAAGTTATTTTGCTGAGTAAATGGCCAACCTGTTATGCTCTATTATTATGTGATATTGTCTAACATGGTATGCCTTTCTTTGTCAGAAATTTTATTGAAAGTAAGTTCTCACTATCGTTTGTTCCTTTCATAATAGTGGAGTAGAGTTTTTTGTGAAGACCAATAACACAAAACATAAAAAACACAATACTACACACGAAGAATGGGACTTCAGGAGGATGGACAAAACCATGGGTGTGGTTTATGTCATGAAAAATTTCATGACCCCATTCAGCTACAAAGAAATAAAATAGAACGTAAACCGACATGGTGAAACGTGTGATTGGGTTTTTGCTTAAATTTTATACAGGAATGGTCGAGCGCATTCGGTCGGAGCGCTGTTGAATTTTCATAGTCAAGCATTAAATTCGAAATAGCGCGTGCAGAATTCTCGATAAATATCTAGAACTGGAAGCTGTAGTACAGGAACAATATTGGGAAACCATGAAACTATCCAAAATATAAATTATGAGAGTGAAAAGTGCTATCTAATTATCTAAAGCTTACTAGACATTGTTGCGAGAACGCTTCGAATAAATGCTGAAATATTAAAAAATCAGTCGATTCAATAAATAGTCGCAGTGGTAGGTGCTCTCCAAACTCTGAATATAATTATAATAAATGAAAATAATCGACCACTAATTGGGTACGGATGTGTGTACTGTACATCAACCCATCCATATTATTGCTAATATTTGTTCAATGTTGTGAGAGTCCAAATTACTGATTCCCATCGGTTTATGTACATAAATTATGTGAGAGAGGACATAATTGCGTCCACCCTTGTTGACAACCCAAAGTCACCCTCGATGGCAACCCATGGTCGAAGAATTTAGAATCAAGAGTTAATGGCTCTAATCATTTCAGGTGATGATTGATGGGAGTCGGATAACTTTTGATAATACGCAAGAGATTGATGATAACGATGTTTCTAATCTTGAATATTTTGGATATGTCAGAGGGAATATAGTCGGCCTTCGATATTATCATGGACTGGTATGGAAATTCATGTTTTTTTTTATAATTTTTTGTTTTTGAAATGTATTCAGTGTCAGTAACCACGGGGCGAAACTGAAACATTGCCCAGATACCACTCCCTATGTTTCTAATGGCAAGGTGGCTTCCACATTGGGTGCTTTAAAAAGTTAGAAACCAAAATATTTTGACGGGGGCTATTTTAATGACAGAGACATAATTTGGATAGAAATAATGTGAAGCTAAATGAATCAATTTAGGAATAATCGAAAAGTGAAATTTACCTTAAATTTTGGAATACCCGAATTTTCGAATAAAGGGTATCCCGTTATCCATACTAACTACCAGAAATTAATATCATTAGGTTAATAATATTAATATCATTAGGTTAATTGAACGAAATGATTTTCAATGACAAAGTCATAATTTTGATATAATTCCATATATTTTGCTTCCGAAAACTTTGTAGCTCTGGAAACAGCATTGCAGGATGTATACTTGACCTGTTTATTTTAAATACTAATTGTTCTCCGAACATTCTCGGTTGGAGCCTCATCAAAATTCCCATTTCCAGACAATTGTATCTGTTTTTATGTATATAAATTTTTCTTTACGGGGCTGGTATCAAGTGACCTAGTTCATGGAAAAAACATGGTATGTGTATTGAATTTGTATTTTATTAGTACAAAGAATATTGCCTGTTCAGAGTTTTTTGTTCATAAAACAAACAGCAGAATAAATACCAAATATATTGTCACATGCTGAGTTTCCCCGTCTTCTCTGCGGGACATACACTATTATTGTCTCATACAAAAATCTTAATCAAAAATTTGAAATGAAAAATGAAAAAAAAGAGTTTCGTCAGAAGAAAATTTAATTTATGAAACGGGCAATATTGCTTGATATATTGGGACTAGAAGATTTAAGTCTTTGAGTGTCTGGAAACGACTAAACTGTATGAAGAGGTTCGAGACCCTTGTCGACACTTACTGCAACGAAACAGCATTCTGATGATATCAAAGCTTTTCTGTTAATCAGAAAAAATTTAACGTTTCATATACACTGAGAAAACAAGATTCTGCCACCCTGCTTTATTCTGAGAAAATTCATGTGTAAAAAAGTGTTTTTTTATATTATTTTAAGGGAATATTCATGCAAATTTTAAGCCAAGGATCAAGTCAAATGTTGTGACAAACATTACCAGTAGGTCACTGCCAAAAGATCGCATTCACCATTGCCTAATACAGAAAGACATAAAATGGACAAAGAGGAACCTAAAATATTTTACTCCACTCTATGACTCTTTTAGAAACCTCTTACTACAAGACCTCCGAAATGCTCCAACTTTGAGTCCATTGCTCTGGTTTCAATCTGTTCTCTTAAAAAATCTCTTTTATTGACTATCCTAGCCTCATATCATGTTTATGCGTCAGAGTATCAATCCTTACCACACAGGATTATTATTATTTTTACATATAGTTAAACAGCTACCTCTAGTACTGTGTGACATCTCGGTATAACGGCAAATATTGGTAATGAGTTTTCCAAAATACAGTATAGCGTTAGTCTATAGATTGCCGATTTGCTGTGATAGCAGAATTTCCAGTATACCATGTAAAATATGTGATGTCATGAAATAACAATCTCCCTGCTTTTAGAAAGGTTTCTCAATATGTAACTGGTATTGTATTTGGTGCATACCTCACGCAAGTGTTTGGAATGTCATAATACTATGCTCTTCGATAGAAGAAAATATTGCGACTTTGGCAGTGTGTCGTTAAGAATCATTATGCTTGTATAGAAAATAATCAATGTCACCCAGCTCTAGACCTCAAATATCTTTTGTTAGGTTTGCATGATATGTAGTTCGTCTTTACGAAACAAATTGGGATTAATAGTTGACTGATCCTAGGATAGGATTTTATTTTTATCCGGGGTAGAGGAAAGCTGAGAATACGGCTTAACTATATGGCGAACCATGACCTCTCGTGCAGATACCAGTAATCGTGTCCTTGATTATCCGAATCCGGAATGAGGGTTTTTGGCTTAACATATTTTCTCAATTTTGCTATGTATGGACTTGGTTAGTGGAGGAAGCAGTAAGCAGCGCTTACATGAAACACCATGCGCCGTTAAGGCGCCTACAAGCTTCTCGAATATAATCATCCCTAGCAAGATTCGAACCCAGGTCATCAGTGATGCATAGCATATATTGACAGCACTTCACCTATTGTGCTAACCAGTAAACCCGCAATCAATTTCTTTTTCATGTGTGAGAAATAGATGCCCAATCGGAAATATTTTATGCAGACCTTCTTTGTTGAGCTTGAGTCACTGATGAGACGCGAAGCGGAGTCTGTCTGTGGCTCATGCTTGACAAAATAACATTTTTGATTGTATGAGGTACTCCTGCCTGATATAAGCCTAACATTAGCAATAATTTATATATCACTTCTTTACAGGTTAGTAACAAAGAAATGGTGGCAATGGTCCGAGAACCTTTCAATCCTTATGATTGTAATGCAGTTCGTGTCAATAACTTAATGGGACAGCAAGTTGGACATATCAAGCGTGAAATGGCTAGAGCTCTAGCTCAGGTGGTTGACAGAGGATTGGCCACAATTGAAGGGTTTGTTTTACTATTACTATTACAATATCATTAGTTGCATGTTTCATTCAATTCTGCTGTAGTACGGTCATTTACAGTACCTGTGCATATGATAATTATTATTTTATCAAAACATGGTATATATATATAAGTAATTGAAAAGACAGATATACTGAAGGAAATATTATACTATTAAGTTGTGACTCTTGCATACCAAGCAAATGCAACATTTACATTGTATATTTTGGATTTGTGATTGAAATTCATGTTTTCAGATTCAAGTTTTTAAGCTTGAAGCCAGTTTTTTATTGAAATTCACTTTGGGCAAGGCCAGTAGCAGTGCCTAAAGGAACCTAAAAATTATCAGCTCGGAAAGTTAAGGTTACTTGATGAATCGTCGGGTATATACTTTGAGCTACGCATCTGTGGTCATCATGACGAAGGTTAGAATTCGGTTATGGATGATAATTATATGCCGGAGATCTGCTGGACGCCTCGCCGGATCATGGTGGTTTTTGTACTGCTTATGACATCCTTCACCAACCAGGTCCATGCATGGAAAAAATGAGTATAAATTTTAGGCTAAAATCATTCAACTCGATTTGGAAACAGTGTTTGCACGAGAGGTCGTTGTTTGCAAGATGGTCTGGCCAGTATTATCAAACGGCTTTTCCAGCATGATAAAAATACAATCCTATCCTAATCTTTGAAAACAGATACAATCAGGCATTTTGAACTAATCCTTTGTCAATTTCCATTGAAAACATGGAACTTGCTAAACTCTATGATATTGTTATCAGAAATACTGCATAGTTCATGAAAGCTTATTTTTGATTTTCCAATCCCCCTCGATTTGTTAACGGTAATTGAAAACTTTATCAACACTTGCTTCGTATATTTGCAGTTCGGTGAAAGGAGTTTCACTATCCTTGACATGTGAAGTTGTGCGATTGAAGTTCTTTACAGAAAATGCTTACGCAATGACCCCTATTTAATATTTTGTTCATATTTTAGCCATTTCACAATTTTAGCAATTTTCATAAATTGTGTAAAGGTTTGCAGGCTACTTCTGGTTTTTTTATCATTTAAATGTTTTTATCTAGTCCTTCATCATATTCAGACTTGTCCCGTTTGGTGCGAATAATGTCTACTCCATGGCAGTGGATATATCGTTCTGGGGAGATCCCGTCAACAAAAATGAAACATATTCAACAATGAAAAGATACGGATATCCTATCATATCCAACTACCCACAACCTTCGAATTCAACAGGTTAGAATAATAAATAGAAAAATTTTGAATAAGATTAGTTTTCTATTAGAACATAGGTCGAACATAAGACTAGAAAGGGAAAACTTAGAAAAAAGTAGCACCTTATAGTAGCGCCACGAAATGCGTTATTTTTCGTTATTGCTTATATTACAGGATCTGGCTCAAAACAACAATATACTGCTGCAAGAAGTAGAGCAACTAAAATAACATCAGATCAGGTAAACGACATTCTTGTTTGTGATATATCTATCACAGATGTGACTCTCTATACAAACTGATGTATTATTTTTTGATATTGAAGGAATTATTAATTGTTGTGCTTTTGGTTCTCTATCATACCCAATAATATTGGGTAGAAAAAGAGATAGAAAAACTAAAAGCTTGACAATAAATTTTTTACTATAGGATGTCACTAACTCTCAAAAAATGTGGACTACTGAAGATCTTTAGTCCTAACGTATTTTCTGCGTGTCTTAAAAGGTGACTGAAAAGAAGTAAAGAAGTGGTAGATAGTTTTACCATCGCCCAGGGAGATACGACTCGCTGCACTATACAATGGTGATTCGGTACTGTTCGGGATGTTTTCTGTTTAGAGTGCAGTTGCTGGTACTACATCTTTTAGTAACTCAAGGGCCATCAGGTGTCCATTGGTTCCTTCCAGGCACTGCTTCCTGCCTGTCTTGCTCAGAATGAATTTTAATAAAAAAAGTGGATATAACACAGTTGTATGACTATCTTTGATACAACTTACTTTGATGTTATGCCGGTGTTGAATATCTATTCTATCTCTGGAAGATATCGATTTCTAGAATCTTTTCCGTTGCTTTAAAATATGTATTGTGTTTTCCATTTTTAGATGAAAAATGAATTGGATGGATTATTTGAAAAGTTAAAAGAAATTGACCAGTCAGCGGAAGAAGATGCTTGTTCAGTAATTTGTGTTTATATCGTCATAAAAATATTATAATTTTTGCAAGAAACAAGAATCTCTTGCCCTTTTTCGCTTTTTTTTTCAGATACTTGAGTAGAATAAAATTACAATATTTTTTTAATTAAAATCACAATATATGTATATGCAAATTTATTCAGAAACATTTTTATACAAATTCCTCAAACAGGCTATCAAAAGCAACCTATACCTACACCAAAAACAAGCTTTATGTTGGATGAGAAAGAGAGAGGAAGGATCTGATCTGCCACCTTTTTGGGAGGAAAAGAAAGTCAATGCTAAAACGGCTGGTAAGATTTTGAGAATTTCAGCCAATCTGACATTAATGTTATTTTGTTGCCATTTTCCAATACTTGGGTTATTTCAGAATACAAATGAATCTTTGACGAGATTTGGGCTCAGGCAACTGTCCCTATAGCTTAACCTACTAAAGCCTATAGCCCTAACAATATATTTTTTTAACGTATTGAAGCCTATACTCCCAACATATTTTATTTTGTATCGTGAGAGACAGCTAAAAAGAAGCAAAGTGATGATAGAATATTTTTCCATCCTCTTGGACAGATACCACTCACTTCATTTTGCCGTGGCCCTTCATTTTCGTGGGGCAGTTTTTTTTGTTTAGAGTAAAGTTGCTGGTACTACATCTTTTAGTAGCTCTTCTCTATTACGTGGCTGTTAGATATTAATTGGTTCCTTTTCTATGCACTGCTTCCAGCGTACTATAAAAAATTATCCCGTAATAATTGAAATGTATAAAAATGTGTTGGCTATTTTTTTTTTATCTGGGAATAATTGAATACTTACAAAACAGTCTTGTTGAGTATGGTCCACAGTTGGGCTTGGTAACCACTAACCACTTTAAAGAAACTAGTATCTTGGCAGATCACCCTTGTATATATTTTTTCCTCATATTACGTCAAAACTGATGATTCTAGCAAAAGTACAAGGACAGACTGTTTATCTCAATACTATCACAAATCACAGCACCGTTGATAAACCTAAAAGAGTAAAAGGAGGAATATTGGCAGATGACATGGGACTGGTAGGAACCTGTTTTTTTATTCACATTGTAAAAAAACATTAGCATTTCAAATTTGAGCTCAACATTGTCAAAAATTTGCTGTTACAGTTGCAGCAGGTGAATTCGATCACTTGATGATTTCATTTGCATGCACTATAGAAGAGTTATGGAATTTTATCTTTGTTTGTTTCAAAACTATTAGCGCTGCTGGCATGTTGAGATTCAATCATTGCTCATTTTCTTCATCGGTTGTTTGCCTCTCCAAAAAAGATTTTTCAATCCCCCCACAAGTGATGTCTTGTCTTCTTCTTGTGTGCCAGAGGAGCTTTGGCTAGTCTCTGGTAGTATGCAGTCTCGTCCGCTATTCAGCAGCTATTCATTTATAACTTATAATATCATTCTACCTTAATCACCTTTATATTTATCTAGTTATCAATATATTCTTCTGAATGTACCTGTTTTATTTTTATCAGGGCAAAACACTTGTTACAATATCATTGATTCTTGGTAATTCATGGAATGATAAACCAATACATAAGATTGTTCCTAATCAAAAAACAGAAATAAAGTTACAGGAAGTACCAGGTGAAATTATAAATTACATAAAACTGATGTGAAACTGAAACTCTTCATTTGAAATATTTTTCGAACAACAATAGATCAGGATCTTATTCCACATATTACAAAATTTATTTACCAGACTTTCGCTAGAGCATAGTATAGCTTCGGCCACTGTTGTGTTTTTTTACACATTGTTTCAAATTGTTTGGTTTACAGAAATATAATGGTTTACGTAAATTCTTGTTTTTTTACTTGATGGAAAAAATATATCCACAAAAATATTAAATTACTAGTTTATTTGGTTTCTGAAATCTAATTTCTTTCTACACACATGTAAAAATTTCTACTCACTACTCTTTCTATACACATGTAAAAAATTTTTTGTAACCTTGGTCAGACGAAACATAGAAATAAATTTGTGTATGTGTGTAGAAAGCAGTGTTGGAAACGATTTCCTTCACTTCGAAGGACATGTGAGTTGCATGTCTTACCAAAATTTAAAGTCTCAAGCCGAGTCACTGTAATTTCAAGTGGCAAGTCAAGCCAAGTCATACATTTACGAATCGCAAGTCGAGTCACGAGTCGATTTCTAGATATAATTAAAAGCAATGACAGATTAATTTGCCACTTCTCACTTCGTAAGTACCCACTTGAATCATTATCTGATCATTATTAGGCAGATGGACACAGATTTCACAGGGTACATCCAAGGCTGGCAGTACGGTACGGTACGAAGTTCGGTATTTATTTCGTACCGTACCGTACTCTTTTTCGTACCTTCGCATTACACTTTATTTTTCTCAAATGAATTCAAAAAAATAATTTCATTTAACATCTATGCCGTTTCATTAACAGGGCGCTGATAATATAAATTGCGTCTATCAAAGAATTTTAAAACTGAAGGGAAATTTTAAAATTATTGAAAGCGGCGCAGGTATGGTAATAAAAATGCAAAATTTTTGCAAATGCAAAATTTTATCGAGAACGAAACAAAAATACATGTTTTAAGAGTGAAATAAACATTACCAGACAGGAAACTGCATCTTCGCGCTGGAAGCTCGCTGAAATTTTTGTAAAATTGAATAAAAATTCTAACTTTAAAAGCTAAATGCTACGAAATATACAAAATTAATCGGGGAAAATATTGCGCAACGCAGGCATGCGGAAATTTTATGGAAATTAAATTAAAAACTCTCTCCCCCTCACCAACTATGCAACTAAGTTAACCAGTAACCAACGCTATTATGTTTTGTCTGTACTCTGACACGTAGAATTATATTATCAGAGCAGAAACATCAGAATGTAAAGATATATATAAGCTGCGCAATGTGAACAATGATATTGGGGTGACATATGCTTAGTTACGCCCATGTTTTACTGTCCTGGATTTTAAACCAGATAGCATAAAACTGCATCACTTTATAGTAAGATGTTGGTACGTTTCTTGCGGTGGCCAGATCTTACAAATAAAGCTTGTATGGACATTGGTAGTTGGTACGGTACGAAATTGCTGCCCAGCGAATCGTACCTGTTTTCGTACTGGTACGAAATTTAGTACGATAAATGAAAAATATTAATCGAACTTAATTTCGTACTAGTACGAAGTTCGGTACGATGTACGAAAAAAATAATATCGTACGGTACGAAAAATTTTCGAAAGGTACGGTACGAAGTTCGGTACGAAATTGATTTGCTGGTTCGAAGTACGATAAAAATTTCGTACCGTACCGTACTGCCACCCATTGGGTACATCGCATGTTTTATATTCGTCGGGAAAACGCGTTTTCTGCTTCGCTTAGTCACGCGGCGGCAGACAGCGTGGTTTTTCAAATTCCCTAGTCAAATCACATCTGCGATATGTCAAGTCGAATCGAGTCATTGACTAGAGTCTCCCCTGTACTGGTAGAAAGTATTGTAATGCATGAGGATTATACAAGGTTCTTGAAGTTTTGTCTACCTCATTTTTAACATCTTATCTCAGTTGTCGTTGTTGAGAATAAACCAGCAACGTTAAAGAAACAAAATAATACTGTTTTGCTACCAGATGTAACAAAACCTATTTTGAATCGTATTTCAGTAGTTGCAAGAGTTAATGTTTCGTTCGGATCGAAACTGTCAAAAAATATCAAAAAGATTGATGAAAAAAAGATTACTGAAAATACAGAGCCATCACGACGTCAGACCAAAGCGTCAAGACCAAAAAGGTCAGTGAGATACAGGATGTTGAATGGATTACAACAATATTCGATATTTAGTATTCTTGGCAAAATAATCATTTACCGTATTTTGCGGCCTATAAGCACCTCCGTGGTAATGGTCGCAAAGGGTCATTTTTCTACAATTTTGCTATTTTGCGCACAGATATGACGCAGCACCGTAATAGTCGCAAAGCGTCCGTGAACGACTCCTCAAAAATGGAAACACACGCTGCGCCTTATCAAACGCTAAAGTGATAACGTACAGTAAGTAATTCATTAACTCAGACGCATGGAACGAGCGCAGTATCGTTTTTGTCCAGGTGTGCAATGTCGTTTCGGCCAATGACCGTAAAACATCGTTTTTCTCCCTTCAAAGTGTCGCGGTGGATTGTTGAAGCATGGGAACAAGTGAGCTCAGAGTGCGTAATGAATGGTTTTAAGAAAGCTGGTATATTTTACTCCCTTTCAGACAAAATTGAAGTGCCCGCTCCTAAGCCGATCGTTACAAACCAATCACCTTTGTATGATCTGTTTTCCTCAGACACCGAAGACGAAGAA
This sequence comes from Styela plicata, assembly GCA_963675895.2. Taxonomy (NCBI): domain Eukaryota; kingdom Metazoa; phylum Chordata; class Ascidiacea; order Stolidobranchia; family Styelidae; genus Styela; species Styela plicata. Next base: position 4,672,534 of record OZ023138.1, read on the forward strand.
TTTGAAGGGTTCTGATTTAATTTCGCCATTTCTTGTTGTTGTAATTATTGTTTATCGAGATACACATTTTGCATGTTAATACAGTGCCTACCAAGACGTCATGTTGTGAACATAAACAAAACATACTTAACGGAAGCAGTTTCTACAATAGTACAAAACATTATCACAGACACGGTGTGAAAATGTACAATTGTCAAACTTTCTTGATTGATTGATTTTGTTGATTGTCAAAAGGTCAAAGTAATTTGCGCCGAACCTTCCAACTTTAAAAACCTTAGGGGGGTATTTAAAACAATATATTATTGGCGATAAAATAATTTATTTTTTTTTTATAAATCAGGCTTTTAAATACCAAAATATATTTTTCGAGGTCACAATTGTAGATTTTTTTTTGTTTCGTTAATTTAAAGGCTGGTGTCGATTGCGTCATTGTCAAAACGTCAAAGTAATTCGCGTCAAACTTGCTAAGTTTAAATTCCTTGTTTCGTTAATTTAGAGGCTGGCGTCGATTGTGTCATTGTCAAAACGTCAAAGTAATTCGCGTCGAACTTGCTAAGTTTAAATTCCTTGTTTCGTTAATACATTTCCTATTGCGCCGTTTTGCAATGAATGATATAATACTGGCCGCTGGTGATCGGATCGTCATCAAATTAAAACGCATGTATGACGGGAACTAATGAAAATTCACTAATGTTGGCAAAAAAGCAAAAAAGATCGAGCATGTGCTAGGCATACAGTAAATTTGGGTGCAGTCTATTATCAATTTAATTCAAATCTCTCTACAATTTGACGTATCTTGAAAGTACATGCGCTCGCCGCGTCATCTATATATAACTTTTACATACCGTCATATAAAACGCTTCACAATTCGCTGTGGATCGGGGAAAAAACAATACATAGGTCGAAGCAACGTATAAGTCTCAGAAAGAAAAGTTTTGGAAAAAAGTAGCGACTTATCGGCTGCGAAATACGGTATTTATTGAAATCCACTCTGAGCAAGGCCGGTGCCGAACAGGAACCTACTAAGCGGAAAATTCATTCAAAATGGAACTATGAGCATGGGGGTAAAAAACAAATATATTTTGATCTCAGAACTGATTCAAATAATTTTTGTGTATGAAATCAAATATTCGAACCATAGTCTTATAATACTAAACAAATAAAAATGTCATTCTATTTACGCTATTTCAAAAAGTTGTTGAATACCTTAAAATTTATGTATATTTTCAGTAACTTCATACAATTTGATTCTGTCGATTTCAAATTTTCAATTTCAAATTTTTGTACATTTTCACCATCTGACACTCTCAAAGAGTTGTTCCAGTCTTTTAGTGACTGATTTACCATTGAATACTTTCCTCCTCAAGTAAATTTTTTGTTGGAAATCCAGAGTATTAGATTAACTGACATTGTGAAATTTTCCCCAATTTCCACATTGCAATTTGCTTTAATCATCATTTTATTGTTAGACGGATCAATTTATAATAATCGTCCAGGACAGATACCGCTCACTGCATTTTTCCATGGCTGTTCAATTCTATTTGGAATGTTTTCCACTTGGTGCGCAGTTGCTGATGATACATCTTGCAGTAGCTCTTTGCTATTAAGTGGCCATTGGTTTGTTTTCGGCACCGCTTCCGTCCTTGCTCAGAGTGAGTTTCAATATTGGAAAAAGTAGTCTTTATATATTCGCCTTTTTTACATGCAATTCTTTTTCATTTTTTAATTTTTCGTAAAAAGACTCATCATAAAAATGCCCTGTGGGGATTTTATCACAACTATTAACTAATTGTATTATTTTATATCAGAGCAAACAAAAAGGCCCAACAAATATATTGATGAGCTAGATATTTCGGATGATGAAGATAATGCGGAGAATATTGAAGCAAAGAAACCAAGTCAGTGTTTCTGAATAAATTTTATGGTTTCGGGATATTTGAAATTTTGAATATCTAATGACTGTCTTCATTTTTATAATACATCTACAGTTCATTTTTATTGAACATCTACAGTACTGATCGATATTATTTTTTTTTCAATTTTCCTAATGCTATCTACTTTTTAAAAATTATGGGTCAAATAATATTTTTTTGAATTTGAGATAAATGGTGATTTTGAGAAAAATGGGAATATGCATAAAACATCAATCTATGTTAAATTTCAAATTACAAACTGCCTGAAAAGAAATATCAAATTTTGAAAAGTTATTGGTTTGTAAAATTCTTTTACTTAAAAACAGCTGTGGATAGGTATTTAGCATGTCTTCTTCATTGTATTATTCTTAGATTAACAATATTTTTAGTCATATGTTATGAACTAGAGTTGCAGGCCTTACGCAATTACGTCAGATTTATTTATGTAATTCGAAAATATTAACATTCCTGGTTACTGCAAATTTTTGCCAGATATGTCCCTAAGCGACGTATGGTTGCAGTAATAATCCAATGCACATTCTCTTGCTATATTAGCAACCTCAAAAGCCTCGAAACCAGAAGTTAACATAAAAAGTTAGATCTAATGTCAATCTGTCCTTTGAAATGGACGGCTGTAGCGATCCTCTAACGTTCGAAAATCTTGATATAACAGCAATTTCAAAAAAACTGCCTATATAGCTTAAATAATTAAATATGCTGCATTATGTAATCCCACCACTATTATGAAAAATACTGTTATAATTCCATCCACCCTCCACCCAGGGTGTAAAAACTTGGGTAGGCTAAGCCGAACAGGAAAAGATCATATCTTTCCAGCAATTGTAACCCTGTCCGTCTACAAAGCCTTGGACAGGGTGATCCACCACAGAAGTGGCTATAAAAAAATAACCTAAATTCAGCCCAACTATTATGAATCATTCCCAGTCAGAAATTTTTTGCTTAAACTGTTTTGTTAAGTATGAGTCACTGATAGATCGGTCGTCAAGATTCATTTAAAGGTTATCTTTTTAATTTTTGACAGAGAAGAAAGCAAAAACAACTAAAATACGAAGATGGATGACGAGTATATACCTGGTGGGTTGATTACATTTCATTATATGTGATTGATCATTGCCAATGTAGCTTTCAGCAACGTTGTTGTTCTGAATTTTTAAGAGTTTGTACATTTTTTAAACTTCTAGGTCATCATCTTTCGATGAAGCAAAGTTGACAGAATTATTGACCATGTTTTTAAAATAGGGTGCAATTTTAACACTGTTAGACGCTGGTTTTGCTTTCAGATGTCCGATACTTTCATTGATCAAAAGACATCATAGCCAATAATACTGCTATTTCATAGTTCGTCAGTTTTAATATTGTCATTTTTTTTGGCTGTCTGACATTTTGGTGTGGCTTTTAAACTGAACATTTTTCGAAATTATCACATACTAATTTCCATACAGTTCAGGAGTCGAAGATATCTGTACCTATGCTGACAAAAGATATCTTCTCATCTAAGAATACCCCGCAGTTCGTGAGAGGTAACCAATAAGCCTGCTTGATTTTTTAATTACCGAGGGAATGTCTCACAAATGCTGAATAGATTGAAAACATCTGTTTCCGTCTAGAAAATCTTTGAAATAACCAGTTATTTCAAAATTCTGATGACCATATTTATAAACTTGTTATTTGTCTTATCGTTGTTCTATTTAAAAAAGACTCATTTCATTAAAAATATTGTAATATATCAAATTTTATGCTTTTTGATTGGGGGAGATGGATTAAGTAATTATTCTTCCTGAATGTGTCTGGTTGTAGCCAGACTGTGTGAAAATATTTCATAGCAGTGTTGAGCGTTTTGAACCCTCCGAAGAAAATGACATGACATTTGGACACTAGAAAAAAACCAACCAACCTGTCCCATTTGTGATATATAATCCGTCTGGGGATGACCTTATCCAAATAATAAAGTATTCTGAGATTTCGATTAAAAGTCATTTTGTTTTATATTATTTTTAAATTAATTCATTTGCTATAAAATCATGATGAATGACAAATCAGATTAGTCCTAACGCATTCCCTGCATAAGAGACTAAAGCAAAGAAGTGGAAAATGATTTTACTATTGCACAGGGCAGATACCAATCACTGCACATTATCATGACGATTCAGTACCGCTTGGGATGCTTTTCGTTTAGAGTGCAGTTGTTAGTACTATATCTTTTATTACCTCTTTGCTATTAAGGGGCCGTTAGTTGATTCCTTTTGGGCACTGCTTCTGACCTTGCTTCTGACCGTTTTCGCTTCTGACCGTTTAAAGAATACAATTTAAACTGAACTATTGGGACAATCTTGATTCTATTTCATCGTTTTTTTCGGACATCAATTTTGAACGGTTCTGTGTTCTGGGCGCGATGGCGAATCTGGCTTGTTAATCCATGCGTACCAGTCAACCCAGGATGTAACAACGTGGGTAGGCCAAGCCGAACAGGAAAGATCATATATTGGATCATATCCAGCAACTCTAACCGTGTCTGTCTATAAGTTGCCACCAGTACAGGGCCTTGGTCAGGGTGATCCATTCCAAGAAGTGGCTATGAAAAAAAAAATAGATAGAAATCAATTTTATTCATTCATTGCATCACAGAATCTGCTCCAACAGGAAAGCCAAGAGCTACATTAATTGTTTGTCCTCTGTCACTGATAGGAAATTGGGTGGTAAGTATTGTGATGTTTTTTTTTTTATTGAAATCCACACTGAGCAAGGGGGGAAGCAGTGTCTAGAAAGAACCAACTAACAGTCACTTAATATCAACTACTTAAAGATGTAGTACTAACAACTGCCCCATCTAAACAAAAACATTCCAAACGGAACTTAACCAATAGTAAAGTGCAGTGAGTGATATCTGCTCTAGACAATGGTAAAACCATTTACCATTTTGTTTTCCCTCAAATTTCTGCAATGGTCATTTCATTGTGATTGGCAGGAATTAGAGTTGTTGAAAAGATGTGGTCTTTCTTGTTCGGCCTAGCTTACTCAAGTTTTTACGCATTGGGTTGAGTGGTGGGCATCTATTAACGAGCCGGACTCGCCTGGACTCGAACTTGAGATATTTCACCTGCGATGTCAACATATTAAACACTAGACCATCACGACCACAAGATATTCTGCCAGTATGGGTTTTTCAATCCTAGGGTTTAGTAGGTCATAAAGTATATTTATTGTACTTGTTTTCTGCACTCAATACAACAATTTGAAACATAATGCAGAAGTGACAGATTGTTTTGCCATCACCCAGAGTAGATACCACTCGCTGCACTCTACTGAAGCAACAATTTTAATCATTGATACAGTTCATCTCCTATGGAATGTCCCCAGTTGTTGATTTTAAACTTTGTGTGTTTGTTTGATGTATTGGTGTTCGTTTATTAGTTTCTTCGGATGCTGCCCTGCATCTTACCAAGGCTAATTTTTTTAAAACAAAAAAAAAATGTCAATAAAATATCTTGATTTTTGTAGGGCCAAGTGGAAGAACATGTTTATTCAACAGCAGACGTTAATACTTATGTATATCACGGTCCTAATAAATCACAAGTTACTGGTAATATGTTATCACAACAAGATATCGTCGTCACAACTTATCAAACTGTGGCTCAGGAAATGAAAAAGGTTTACAATTCAGTATATTAATTTTTGGTGTTCAAAAAACTTCACTCAAGTTCATTTGCACTGTAGGTGTAAATGGGAGAGTCCAGGCCATTCCAAAGCCAAATATTGTGGGGGTACGAGTATGACCACTCTAAATCAGCAAAAATAAGAACAAAATTGCCTAAAACCGCTTATTTATCTCCCGCTTTCGACATGAATTTCCTTTTCCCGTATTTCTAAGACCAAATTATATCATTAGAACATGTTTTTCAGCTAAAATTTTGCTATCTGTTGCAAAATGACAATAAAATTTTTTGTGCGGCTTCGGCTTGTTTCCTTTACTTTTTTGTCAGCGAGAATAGTTCGCATTAATTTTACTAGGGATGCAATAGTCCGAATCTGAGCTCAGGTACTCGACCAAATTTAGAGGCTGAGTTTTTTTTAAATACTCAGTACTCGGCCGAACCAAGTGCTGCAAAGCTTTCGACATTCCTAAATTTTAAATAATAACACAAAATAAAAAATATTCCGAATTGGAAACTTTTTGCCTTAAATATGTTTTGTTAAGCATGTATCAATGATGGACCGCATCGTTGAGACGCGGTCCATCAGTGACACATGCTTGACAAAATTAAATTTCTGAGTGAGTGAATGTGTACTCACTTTAGGTAACATTTTTCAATAGGCAGGACCTAACAAGTCCAAGTTATTGTCAGTCAACTGGTTGAGAATAGTGTTGGACGAGGGTCATATTATAAGGAATTCGAAAGCTCTTCAATCACAAGCTTGTTGTGTTCTCAAAGCTGAAAGAAAGTGGGTTTTAACAGGTAAATATTTTTTAAGCATTATTTTGAATTAGAATCATGAACAGAAAAAAAATTGTTTTATATGATTGAGGTCCACCAATGAATTATGCCCTCAGTGTGTGCGGTCTCTTTTGTCCCATATTTAAAAACATGTCACAGCTCCTGATAGATCTAGTACATAATACATTGATTTTCTGCCTATTTAAATCGGATGTACAGTTTCGAACGAAGTTTAATCCTCCTCAGACAAGCATTTTATAACAATGATAAACAAATTTTGTGTTCTGTAATGGAAATTGTGGAGTGAACAGCGACATGTAGAAATAACACTCATTGAAAAACTAATATTATAAAATGATTCTTCATTACCAGGAACACCAATACAAAATTCAACAAAAGATCTTTACTCCATTGTTTCATTCTTGTCCATTGATTCCTTCAAAGATCATGTCTGGTGGCAACGTACTATTGATCGTCCAATAAACAATGGTGATACGGATGGATTGAAGTGAGCATTGTTATTATGAATGATTCTTTATCGTAAAAATTTTTATTTGAATCTGAATCGCCTTCAACCAATGGTGAACAATGCACAACCCATGCCTTTGATCATCTCTAAAATACACAAGAATAACTTTATGACCTTAGAAGGAGAAGATGGTGTTGTCGCCTAGGGCAGATACCACTATTCTCCTATTCTGTATCATAATAACACACACATAACTCTCCCAATGATTATTTTAGAAATATGTTAATGTAAGTTTTCTGAGAAAAATTATAACATACTATCCGGTGGTCTGTCACCAACTACTACCAGCCTATATTCAGAGCAGAGTTGCAGACAGATCAGTTTTAATAGGGATTTTTTACATAAATTTCATTGGAGTTGTACTTCATACTTGAATAAATATTGCGCAATAGATGAGTCTGAGTAGGATTCTGAGTCTTAGTAGGATTCTGAGTCTGAGTAGGTTTCTGAGTCTGAGTAGGTTTCTGAGTCTGAGTAGGATTCTGAGTCTGAGTAGGATTCTGAGTCTGAGTAGGATTTGGAGTCTGAGTCGGCAGTTTCAAAAAACTGGGTAGTTTGAGTTCAAGTCGAATGTTTTCATACTGACTTCACATCCCTTTTAGTCACAATTCGTTGAAAAACATGTCACTCCAATTTATATTTTTTTAGGAGAATTCGATGTCTGCTCAGTTCAATATGTATTCGTCGTACTAAGCAACAGAAAATTAATGGAAAACCAATCATCAACATGCCTAAGAAAGAAATCTTCTTACAAACGATTGATTTGGATACAAAAGAAAGAGAATTATATGATAAGATGGATAGAGCAAGCAAACAAGCACTTAGAAAGTAAGTTGTATTATAGAAATATAGTTGAGATAGAATTATCTTGAATAAAGTCACTTTTCAGGTTGCTGAAAACATGGCAGAATGCCAGCTACTCTGCTGCTTTGACACCAAAAGAAAATGGCTTTCATCAGAAGGAAAATTTAGCAAATGGGCAATATTTCATGATATATTACTTGCTAAAAGATTACAATGTCTCTTGAGTGCCTTTTAGCAACCAAACTGTATGAAAAAAGTTCAAAATCATCAATACTGCTATGACGTAGCAGTGTTGATGATTTTGAAGCTTTTTGTTCATCCGAAAAAATAGTCATGGACATTTTGGACTTGACCCCCTAAGGAGACCAAGATTCTGCCACACGTGGTTGCATATTACAATTAAAACAGCTTCTTTGTTTAAATTTTTCATTGTCATTATTTAAGCACAGGACGGGGCACTTTGAATGAAATATTTGAATTAATTGCGTAATTATTTGAATTATCTCAATCAATTTTTTTCGAATTGACTCTACATTGGATTTGATTGCAGCATCAGAACATGGACAATATCATATATTTTTAAATTCACTCTGTGCAAGGCGGAAAGCAGTGTCTAAAAGGAACCAACTAGCAGACCATTTAATAGCAAAGAGCTACTAAAAGTTGTGTTACCAGCAACTGCACTCTAAATGTAAAACATCCCAAATATAACTAAACCGCCATGGTAACATGCATGTGAGTGGTATCTGCCCTGGGGAGTTGGTCGACCTTTGCCTTCTCTAAGTCGCCTCTTACTACATGCAAAAATATGTCAGGACTATTTTAAAGCAGGTACCCACAGGTTTTGCTGAACAACAAAGGATTGCGTCATATGTGTTTTGCGCTTATTAAAATGAATTTTCTTGATAACGGCGACAAAATTACAAACAGAGTTATACTGAGACGGATTGTTAACTTTATTCGAGTAAAGGCACATCTTGCTTTTACTGGGATCCACTTTTTGAATATTTCAAAATACAAAAGTATCGTCAAGTCCTCGGTCATATTATTCATGATGCATTTTTTTGACTTGTGTTTAGTTTTGTATCCGATGGAACTGCAACCAACAAATATGCTGATATGTTAGTATTGATAATGAGATTGAGACAAATATGTTGTCATCCAAGTTTAGCTAAAGCAGCCCTGGAAGGATTGATTACGAGTAAGCTTCTCTTACATTATTACCATGAATTGACTTGCCACTGTCATTTTTTTTACACAACTTCAAATTTAAATATCAAATTTGTCTATTTATCATGTATAATAAAGTGCAGTACAGTACATGGTAGGTATCTGCCCCAAGTGCCAGTAAAACAAACCTTCTACCCATACCGCGTAACACTTTTCTCTTTTTCAGCCGGCGATATAACACAGGAATCAAAAGAACTTGCAACAAAGTTATTATGTTTGATTGAAGCTGGAGGCCTGGATGATTGTTGTATTTGTCTTGATTCAATGACGATGCCTGTCATAACTAAGTGTTCTCATGTCTTCTGCAAATTATGCATTTGCGGTGTGATTGCAAATAATACGGTAAATATATGATATTTACAATGAGAAAGAATTTGTGCGTTAACATGTTTTGATGAGTTGTTACGAAGTGCTAGATGGTTTTATCATCACCCAGGGCAGATACCACTCACTGCGCTTTACCACAGTGGTTTGGTTCAGTATGGGATGTTTTCCCTTTACAGTTCGGTTGGTGGCTCTTTGTTATATGTGTAGTCGATAGTTAGCCCCTTCCAGGCGCTACTTTCATCCTTGTTGCGAGTGAACTTATGAAACAAAGCATGAGTCACTTTGTTGTTGTTGGACACCTACCGGCACACGATGATTCACATCAGGGCTGGGGAGTTGGAGTCGTTGGTTTAAAAAAATTGGGGAGTCTAAGTTGGAGTCGAATGTTTAGATACCGACTCCACAGACATGATTCATATAACTGCTGGTTACGGCATTCTCCACCAACTATGTCCGATGTCCGTGCCCAAGAAAAGTAAATGATCACGCAAAACAGCTCAACCCATAACAAGGTACTGTATCTGCACATTAGGTGTGTCGCCATATGGTTTATCTGTATTCTGGACTTACTTCTGCAGAATGAAATCCTGCCCTCTAAAAAGACCAATATTATGTTGGCATCGCAGTTTGAAAATTACAGTTTGAGTCTCACAAAGTCCAGCTCCGTGCCCACTGCTCAGGGTGTAATAACTCGTGTAGACTCAGCCGAACAGAAAATATCATGCTTTTCTAATAACACTCACCCAGTTCGTCTATAGGTGCTCACTAGTACAGGGTCGTGATTGATTGTAATATATTATGGGGATACTTTTTGTCAGGGATTTTGTTTTATCGAGGACAACCACAGAAGTAACATACCTCAATTGCAACCGGTAATGGATGAAATATTGCCTTATTGTGCATAGCTGATTTAGGTATTGTTTTTCAGTCTGGATCTCGTGCCCCATGTCCACTGTGCAGAACTCCAGTAAGAGAAGAAGATTTGGTCGAAACACCCACTGAGAATGATGAGTCATCATCAGAAGTTGTTTCTGACAGTCAGCAAAGCTCAAAGGTAAGGGGATCCTATCACTCATCTACCTGGATTTGCTTTCAATGTCTGTTGTAAATAAAAGGGTTAATTTTCTCTATTTTCAGGTGAATGCATTGATGTATGAAATATTAAAATTGAAACGAGAACAATCTGATGTCAAAAGTCTTGTAGTTTCTCAGTTTACCAAGTATCTGAAGATCATTGAAAGTCATCTTGTGTACGTATTTCTGTTTTTTTTTTTGTTATAGGTGTCTAAATTTACAGAAAAGATATTTAAATGTTCTGTAAATTCACGCAATAACAATTCAAAGTTGAAGTTTTAGATTGTTATATGTTATGGTTAGGGCTGGTCAAAACGGAATCATCGAGAATACAGATCTGATTGGATTTTGACTCTTTTGGATCGGATTGAATCACCAATTCCATTTATTATTGGAAGGAAAGCAACAATATTTTATTATTTATTACTGTACACGATACATAGCCAAATAAAATTTTTCATTTTTCCAATACTAAAAAGGTAGAAATATATTTTATTTTATATTTTTCTATTTACAGAGAGAACAACATTCCTTGTGTTGTCTATCATGGTGGTATGACAAGGAAAGCACGTGATGATGCGATTTGGCAACTACAATCGGGTCATGCTAAAGTTATGCTCTTGACACTCAAGGTAAGATTTTTGTTTATTCTGAAATTGAAGGAAATGCAACACCGCATTTATCAAAATATGAACGCAATAAAATATCAGACTTGTGAATTAATAACATTTTATCGAACACGCCTTTATGTCTACATGCTCGACTCAGTTTGTAAAACATAATGGCAGATACAACTGGCTGTGTCAGGGTTATAAACTCAATGAACTATGTAGTTTTCTGACTAAAAAAGTATCAAAGCTCAAAGCTCGAGTTAATACTTGCATAACGCTGAATTGCCAATGTTGATGCAGTAAATTAGTTGAAATTCGCCTGAATCAATTTTATCAACAGAGGGTTGTAAAACTTTTAAAATTGAATTGAATTGTTTGTGAAACTGCAGGGGTGTCAATTTTGTAATTGTGAAATCTGACCACATGCTGTCACTAAACTGTCTTGAACTCAAACTCATACAACTCTATACAATTTGAGTCTTTGAACTAAAAAAAATGATCAAGTTTGCTACCCAGATACATTTTTCTGAGACAGATGAGTCCCTTAGGAAATGTTTTCTTGCTTTCCTTCATACAATTTTACAACTCTGGCCTGATGTCTCATATTTAATGAACTGACTAATAGAATAATTCCATCTTATAGGCTGGTGGAGTTGGATTGAATCTCACAGCAGCTTCACAAGTATTTTTGATGGAACCATCATGGAATCCTGCTGCTGAAGATCAATGCTTTGACCGAGTTTACAGACTTGGACAAACAAAACGGGTACTACGGATTTGATGTTCAGTACGATGTATACCACAATTTTTTTTATTTTGGCTGGGATAAAAGTAAACTTGTCTTTGTGATTATTCATGAATTTATTATCCTCTCTAGGCCCTATAAATCATGGTTGACAAGTCGAACAGTAATAACCAGTATTAACAGAAAATTTTTGTGATTTGACACAAGCTGTCATAGATTCGTAACTGGCCCACTAATTGAATACCCTTTTGGAGGCTCGTTGGTGGGATGCACATCTGTCCTCTCACATCCTTGACATTGCTGAATTGTTTTTCAATTTTCAATTTTTTTTAAGGTTCGAATCACTAAATTTGTCTGCAATAACACTGTCGAGGAAATGATGCTCGATCTACAGGCCAGAAAAAGAGAACTAGCAAAAGCTTCACTCAAACGTAGAAGTTCGGATGAAAAAAAGAAACAATCATTGGATGATTTGAGAAGACTTATTGGTGTCTAAAAGTTAGGAAACTGTTCGAGTAAATATTGAGTTAAGGCAATAAGTCTAGATCTATGTCCTTATCCAAATATTCAGCTATTCAAAAATTTGAATTAACAGTAATTTCGCTTTTTTGTGTGTTTCAATTATTTCATTTTGCAGAGATATCATGATATAATATATGGCATAAATCATGACTTAGCTGGAAAATGTGCAAAATGTATCAAATTCAAACATGAACACATTCTTTAAGTACAATATGAACTGAACTAAGAGGACAATCTTAGCTACGTCTTTAATTAAATTGCTTTGTCATGCTCTGTCTTGTACATTTGCACACATTCCTCCAATGTTAATTTATTTTTTTAGCTACCGTCATTCATGCTCAGGGATATTAATTCAAGACATGTGAATCATACTTGAAAAAAAAAAAATTGTAATCAATGCTGTTAGAAGTTTTTTTTTTCTGAATAGTCAGACTTTCTGCCCAACCACAGCAAGCCAAGCAGCTTAAATTTGTCCAACACCGCTTTTGTATAAGGCTTGAGTGCGTTACTCTAAAGTGACTTATGTGAATGAAACAACTTATCAAGCTTGTTGGGCCCGATGGCCTTTTGGAGGCCCTGGTTGTCCCATCAAGTCCGGCTTGCTAATCTATGCCCACCACTCAACCTGGGTCTAGTAATTTGAGTAGGCTCCATCGGACCAGAGAGTTTATTTTTTTTTAACTGCACTGCATTTTCGCCCATAGGTGGCCGCTAGTCCAGAGCCTTACTCGGGGCAATGAGTGACTATAAAAAAGCTACGGATTTCTCATTCTGGCAGTAGTTGTAGAGTATTGGAGTTCAAAACACATATTGCACTTTCTATAGAACATGTTAATGTTGTAAAACAACATAGAATGTTCAATTGACCAAATATTTGAAGTAATTTTCAAGTTTCACTGCCATCCGTTGTTGTTTATACTGCTGTCTATTTTAAATAGAGGTATTATTTTTATCAATTGTCCCTTTTTTCTCCTGAATTGTCTGTTGCGTGCATTTTCTCAGCAGTCTAAATATTTTCATTAATTGTTCTTGGTTCTTCATCGTTAATCTCTTTGACCCTTGCCAGAAGTTCCTAATTTTATTTTGCCGCTCTTTTTTCGCTTTGTTGTTGAACGCTTTTCATTCATTCTTCAATTTATGTTATTAAATTGTTGAAAACCTTCTGTTGTGTATAGGTCTTAGGAGAAGATTACGTTAGGGGGGATAGGATTTCATATTTGTGTTGCGGGAGATTAATGCATAATATGACTTGACCATGGCATGGCATGCCTCTCAAGGAGATACCAGTTCCCTCCATGTACGGTCATCGTAAGACACTAAAATGAAAACAAAGTGGTAGATGATTTTATCAGTGTTGCGTCGACTCTTAGTCACCTTGTTCAATGACTTGGCTCAAGTCATATTTGCTTAATAACTTGACTTGTCAAAATACAGAATAATGATCAGATGATGATTTAAAGTGGGTATAAAGTGGCAAATTCATTTGTTATTACTGTTGAATAGATTTTGAAATTGATTCGCGAATGTATGACTTGTCACAAGACTTGAAGGTACAGTGACTTGACTTGAGACTTTAAATTTTGGTAGAACTTGGACTCTACTTTGTTTTTTGACTTGACATGACTTTAGTGAAATTTTACGATTGCTCAGGACAGATACCGTTCACTGAACTTCATCACAGAGATTCAGTTCCTGGTACTGCATCTTGAAGTAGCATTTTGCAATCAAGTAGTCGTTGTTCTTTTTAGGCACCGTTTCCGGCCCTGATTCAGAGTGAATTTAAGTAAAAAGAATGTTAAAAAAAGTCTGGGTTGGCTTTTACACATTTTTCCTATGTCCAGGCGGAACTGGTGGAGAAAGCGTGACCAACAGTTATGTGAACCGCCAGTGAGATGTGCAACAAGCCTCTTGCGTATCATTATTCGAACTTTCCTCTTGACCATCAGAGATCCTCAGCTAGTAGGTATTTCAGGCACCTTCCAATCAGAAATTTTGTTCTGTCATAAAGGAGAACAGATCGATCTCTGAGGAATTTATCAAATCAGGGGGTTTAATTAGTCAATATTCAGCAAGCTACATCCCCCCATAGGTTGACGGACAGACCATAGCATATAATTTGAAAACTCTAAAAAAAGTTTGACAATAAAGTGCTGGGAACCCGATCACAAATTTTTTATGGGTAGTGTGGCTGCATCTGATCGACGATTCCACAAGTGACACATTCTGATATGCAGCGCGAATCAAAGTTGGGTAGCCTTCTGTTTGTAAATATTTACATATCAATAAATCCTCCTTTTAAAAATTGTCTTGTCGGTGCATAATTTTTTGTACGTTTAGTTTTCTACCACGGAATTATTAGGATCGAACTTTTCTGACGCCCAGGAGAGGGAATCGGGACAAGACAAAATTTCTTTCAATTAAACGCGCGTGCTTCCAAGTACGTGGGGTATCTATGTTATGCCTTGTTGATGGATAGATTTTCTGGTTTATATTTATTTATTGAACATAATTTTTCAAATACTGACCATTTGTAATATTATGATGTGCTGATATTTTACTTTATCATTAAGAACGTGTAATATTACATTTATGTTTCTTTGATATATTACTTTTTGGTCCATGATCACCCATTTCTTCGGAAATACCATCGATATTCCTCTTGCAAAAATAGTACGTTCTATTTCAAAATCCGCTGAGTATCCTATTAAGCATTAATATGGACCCATAACAATATATTATTCTCCCTATAAATGATATAGGTATATAATTACACATTTATTGTGGTGCATGGACATCTGTCAGAGTGTTCTGACACTGGTTCGTGCTTGATTTTCGAAAAGCTTCAGGGACCTTTGGTCAACGTAAGTTATGAGTCAGTCATGATCATTTATTTTTTTTATATTACTGTTTGCGATGATTTTGTATCATTATTTTCATAGTGTTAATCGATTATTCCGTGTTGAATGCCCACCTAACCCGCATAAATGTAATAATTACTCCCCATGATCGAATATGATCACATTATTTTTCAAATATACTATAATAGAAAATTCCCCTTCCCAAACGAGGAAATTAATAAATATGATATATTTACTTGAGTAATCCTTTACTGCGAAATATGTCATCAACACCAGTACTAGAAAAATACCTATTTGAAAGTGACACCACGAATCCAAATGTGACTCCTTAACCCTACCCTGAATACATTCTTTTTCCTTTCGATTAAATTATTTCGTGTGCTAAGGAACTTTTCACAACAGCGACAGCGTGACATTGTAGTCCTGCACTGGTTCGCTTCGTTTGCCAAGTGTCTTATTATTTGTTATTGTTGTTTAACTTTGTTAGTTTCATTGGTAAACTGATGAATAAATATTACCTGCCTGCCAGTATATTTGCCAAGAAAGCGTCCAACTTTGTCAGGTAAAGAAACGTGCAGTTGGAATCATATTTTGTTACCAGCTACGGCAGAGATTTGTAATGAGATTGGAGGGTTTCGTCGGCGACAAAAAAGGCAAATAGATAGTTTTATATGTAACGAAAATAAGCGCTGAAAGCGTGCAAGGAGTAATGCTGGAAAACACGGTTTTAAGGATACGCATATCCACAGTGGCGTATTCAAAACCTAGAAAAAAAAGGGGGGGGGTTACGGGCCAAATATTGTCCTCCCCTACTTCAGTATTTGTTTGCTGTGTTATATTAAATTTATTTTTGAGGAAATGTCGGCATAAATTTTGTCAAGGAGGAGAATCTCGTTTGCTATGAATTCATGTTATTTTTAAGTCGACAATGTAAAATTTGACTTACATTATTTATTTGTAGCAGGGACGTCCTGGCTTATCGATATCAACTTATCAATAGCCGTAAACCACAAGCAAACGTAACAATGAATACGTGGCAAAGTAAACAGTCTGAATATGGCCTGACTAGTTTGTGGTAATTTTCAAAAGATACTTCGTAGCTTTGAATAGTTTTCTCAACCTATAAAACTTTTAGAAATTATAGCTTGATGTCTAATATCTATCAGATATGATGTTCTGTGACTTCCGAAGACGTATCTCGACTATATCATTACATAACCAACCATCTAGTTAAAAATTATTAGTTGCAGCTAACGTAAATTCTGCACAAGGTTCCCGCAAGGCCTAATTATTATCTATCTTGCACGAATGACAGCTTGAATTGATCATTATTTTAACTTGTAGTCGTATTGTTTTCGTGTCTGCGATCTGACAGCTAATATTAGCAATGGTTGGGAAGGACGCTGTTCGAAAACGTCACAGAAACTCATCATCGCCGCATAAGAAGCAAAAGATTGATAAATCTTTGGATACTGATCAAGGTTTTTGCGGACAGTTTTGCTTCGCTATTGGGCTTACGAGTTTGGTATTGGTAATATGCCTGAGCATTGCATACTACAAATCTCCAATATCTGCCGTTATAGTAGACGATATACACGACGTTCGACTATTGGAATGGGCAAAGTTAGACAACAACTATCTTCAACGCGGCAAAAAAATTTTGCTGGATCTACCCGGCCCGGAATCCATCATAGCAGATGACGATGGAAACTGGTACACCGGGCTCTTGGATGGAAGACTGGTTAAAATTACCGATGCCGGAAAGGAAGACCAATCGGTGACTGAAATAGCAGCCAATTTCGCAAAGGGAAGCATGCGGAAACATAAACGCCGCTGGGTATTCGCCGCCATGGACACAGCTTGTATTTTATCGATGGTTTTCAAGGAGTGTTCACGGTAGATTTAAAAACCAATGAATCAGCGAAAATTGTCGGATATGACGACGTGAATCCGAATATGATGTTTCCCGATGATCTGGCCATATCGATGGACGGAAAAACTATTTATTTTACTGACGTCAGTGAAAAATGGGGTTATAAAGGCGTTGCATTCAGCATCATCGAAGGAGAATGCAGTGGTCGAATTTTCAAAGTGGATGTTGAAACAAAACATACCGATCTGATTTATCATCGTCTCTGCTTTCCAAATGGCATAGAATTAGATAGCAGCGAAACTAAACTACTTGTGTCTGAGAATGCTCGTCGTCGGATTTCTGTGATAGATCTAAATTCGCGTCACATTGTTAAGACCATCAAGCTTCCTGGTGGATCAGACAATATCCGGAAGTCCAGAGATGGCGGTTATTGGGTTGCCGTACCCGCTTTGGCTGATCCCGTTATAGATTTCATTTGGAAACTTCCTGCCCTGCGCACAATACTTGCTAGCATACTCGGAGAAAGAGGTTTATTGAAGCTGGCTAAGCTTAATCAAGGAATAGTTGTCAAGCTTGGCAAAGACTTCGAACCAAACAATATTTATTATGATTTAGATGGCAAAGTATCGCAAGCCATTACGGAAGCTTTCGAATTAGAATCGGGTAAACTTTTACTTGGTTCTTTTATATCTAGCGGAATAGTAGAATTGTATGAAAAATTACCATAAATGTTAGACGAATTTAACTTCAACTGAAATGCTTGCATTGATATTTGTTATATTGCTAAACTTTTTGCGAGGTTTATGTAAGCACAGCGAATTGTGACTGATAACCTGAAAATTTTTATTTGTGCCTGAAAAAAACATTGTTGTGTTGGTCTTCGCGGCAGAAGATAAAACAGTTTTAACGCTCATCCAATAAACAAACAACAGACAGTTGTACAGCGTGTCGACAGCTTTCACACTGATCAATTCCATGTCGAAAATTTTTATTCGGCGCGATCTATTTGTGGCTCACACCTGATAAAGCAAAATTTCTCTTATTGCTTGGGTTGAAAACATTGGCGATGAGCATACAATTTTTCATTGTTGGGGGAGAGCTCTTATCAGTAGAAACGTCTCATGGACGACGCGGGTTTAATATCTTTAAGGAATTGTTTTTTAGATCATTACTAGACGCCAGTACTAAGCGGGGAGATTAAAAAAAACGCTGGCTGAGATTCATCACTAGGGAAAGACTGAGCGGGGAGCACTAGGAATCCACTTCGATATGCGCATCTCGTAGGTGCTTCACGTAAGTTCCCTCTACACGAGACATGTCCATGCACACGGAAAATGGGTGAAATTTCACTCCCTATTCGTAGCTGATGTACGCACGAGATGACGTGGCTCGCATATCGTTAAGTCGCCTCCAACAGGATAAAAATGAAATCTTACCGCACATATTTCTACTAAACTTGTTTGTTCGTGGGGTGTGGAATGGGGCTCTAATATTTTCAAATGTCCCGATAAATTAAATTCCTCATTGCAAATGTGGTTTGGCGAACATAAAGTGCGCACCAGGCAACTTTGCTCGGTAAAAACAACGCAATTTTTTTTAGGATATATATTCAAAGGGTTGAAAACGCGCAAAAATTATGTGCTACATTAGACATAGTGTATTTTGAAATCCCCAAAATGACAACACAACAGCAAAAAATAAACACACAAAGTTTGGAGATATCTGGAAAGTGATCAAAACCTAAAATAAAGTTCAAAAACATGACGATATATCATGCCATCATCCACCGAAAACAAAATGTGATACAAATCGCTACACGGATCGACTTTTCTTTGACTAATCATTGCACGAAAAAAAAATCGGGCATTTCATACTAGAGTCGTGGAGGCACACACATGGTACTAGCATTGCTGCAATATTTTTCGACCAAATAGTGCATTTCAAAAAGGTGTAGATGTACGCTATGCAATGAAAAGGTTTGTGCGATCACTTGTGATACAATTTTGATATCAATGTAATTTCGGACAAACAAAGGCCTACTGGCTCAATTTAACCAGACAAAATGAAACAATTTTACAACACTATAAAATCGTTGGCCTCTCTACACTTCGTAAGACTATTCAAATACCAGTAAGAGAAGTGAACAAAACTAAGCAAGTCTTCAACGTTTCGCAGTCAGTTTGTTTACAAACATTGGGCTGGTATTGAGTTGGAATTTATCCCAGGTGCACTGTTTCACGCCTTCGTTCGTTTTTAAGTAGTTGACTATCACATTGTCCAATTAAATATTCAGATACCTTCCGCTGCAACTTTAATCCATTTTCCTTCGCCATCGAGAAACCAAAACACGTCCCACCTTCACGTTTACTGACCCATGAGTGAACAACCGCAAAAATAGGCTTAGTTAGTCAGTGAGGTGTAACAGCAAAATTTCTGGTGACTACTTCTACATTACAGTACCCGGTAGGACAATTTGGGAACTTCGTGTTCCCACTCAGGGAATCTTCACGGCCCACCCAATTCAAAATTCCCCTGCTCATTATCTAAAAATAACCTTAAGCAGATTCCACAAAAATGTTGACTGCATATGGATCCTTTCACATCTATACTTTAAAATAGGTACCGGTAAGTACTTTTATGTAGGTCAGCAGAAAATCTTTCATTCAGACCATGAATAGGTAACAGACTTGACTTTGAGTCCAAGTCAACTCAGGCAACACATGAGTCGCGAGTCAAAGATTTACCAAAATTTAAATTCAAAGTCTCGAGTTGCCGTACTTTCACTTCGAGTTGAGTGATGACTCGAATCTCCCCAACTCTGCATACAGCGCAATCAATACATTGATGATAACATTGGTAAAATATTTTTATTTTGATGTCATTTATTATTCTTCCAATAATGCAAGTACAGCATTCATTTCTTTAAGAAGTCTTTTGTGAATATTTTTGCTGTTCTGTAAAGTTAAAAAATAGCAAATCAAAGCTTTCCAAAAAGTTTTTACATTGAACTTATTCATTGGGGTTTGACACCACACTACTGCGAGAAAGCTACTGTGGATAAAAGTCGAACATTGCCAGTGTTGGAAATGAGTCACGGTACTTCCAGTCTCAAGTCTAGTTGAAGAACACACAAGTTCCAAGAAGTTTTACCAAAATTTAAATTAGAGTCTCGAGTCAAGTCGCGTCACTTTACTTCCAAGTTGCAAGTCAAGTCTAGTCATACATTTATGGATCGCAAGACGAGTCAGATTTCTAAATCTATTCGAGAACAATGCCACTTATCACATTATAAATAGTCACTTAGAATCACCATTGGGTAGACACGAATTGCATAGCTGGTTACATTGCCATGATTGATATTTGTCTGGGAGGCGTGTTTTCTCTGATGAATCCCGCAATGGCAGACAACCTAATTTTTCAAAAAAGTGATTACGGACTTTGTCTAACTAATTATCTATAAAGTCAACTGCAATCTGCATTTTGTCAAGTCAAGTACAGGTTGTTTAGCCGAGGCGAATAGAGTCCAGTCAAGTCATTGACTGGAGTCTCCCCAACACTGCTCATTAGCAGAAGAGGAATTGATTTTATAATAATGTTATGTCAGAAAAGCACGAAATTATTCTCAGATTGAATGATACATCTCACTATTATATTTCGTTCCTAAAACAACATATCAAGAGCTCGATAGGAATTGGAGTTTTTTGTGTAATTTCTGGGGTTGTTTTTTGTGTAATTTGAGATACTTGCCTGCAAAACTTTTCGTAACGAGCTTTTCAAGATTTTCCTTTTATCTGATGTGTCGGTCACTTTATGCATAATCTCCATTTTCAATATCGTCTTAATATAAAGGATGTTGCACATTTTTTTGATAAAATTTGACCCAACATCAAAATCTGTAAATTATATATTATTCAATTTTAATTATTACTAGGTAGTTTTTCTGCAGAAAAATCATTGAAATTTGAGGTAAATCAGGATTTCTGGCGCATAATAGATAGAAACAATTCTGTCTTCTCTATTACAATAGGAGACGAGCTGCTACAGTCACTTATAAAACCAGGGCTATGCATGTACTTTTAAATACTCACATTCCAAGTCAACTGACCGCCATGACAATGAAATTAGTTGTTCAGTCCATAATTCGGTGGAATTCTGAATAAATAAGTTTAGGGTTGATTCGAATATAGGCCGCAGATGTACATGGTTGATTTATGACTTTGACAGAAAGGTAAACATGCTCCATCTATAACTTTAATCAGTGAAGAAGAATTTACCCTTGATATAATATATAGTTCAAATTGAAGGTATCAAATTAATAACTATCATACCATCTTATGAGAATACTTTACGAATGTTTACAACTAAATATCGCTGATGGCTCCATATACAAATAAAGATGGTCTGGGAAGAAAGCAATGTTAGCCTCAGTACCAACAATTTAAACAAAAACTCTATACATCCTTTTAGAGCCTTCAAATATACTTGTTTTCCTATATTAACTAACAAATATACAACAAATTGATTGGAAGTGACATTAAAACTGACCAACGGAAATTCAAAAAATGAAGTTCTCAATATCAGAAAAGTTTTTAAATTCTCTCTGCTTTATTAATCCTTTTTCCGAATTATTAAACGCAGTAACAATACAGTAAAAATCATAAAAGGCTGTAAATAATCAATTCTAGACATATGATATTATGTATGTGAAATGTAAATGTAAAAAATGTAAATGCTAGTCCATCAGGGTCATGTTAAAATTAGAAACAATAATCAAAGTTGCAACTACTTATATTATCATTTGGGTGCCCAGATAGCTCAGTCGCTAAAAGCGTTAAGAATACGCTTTGAGCTATGCATTACTAACATCTTGAGTTTGAATCCAATGAGAGATGATTGAATGTGAGAGGATTGCTAGACACCTCACTCGTGCACCATGGTTCACCTAAACGATGATTATGGCTTCATTAACCAAACATATTCATGAAATATCTGTAAGCGGCAAAACAGAAACTTCAACCCTGACTTGGAGATGTTATATGCAAAAGAGGTAGCGGTCCGCAAAATGGGTAAGTGATATTTTCAAATTCTTGTCCCGCAAGATAATTTTTGAAATCCTATTTCTATCATATCTAAAGCTTACCAAAATATTATTCGCTGCAACTTGGGCAATTTCTAATGGTTCTTCATATAAGTTAAAAGGTTCTTTGTCAAAAAGTAGCATCCTGTCACTTAAAAATAAAGAACAGAAATAATTTTGATGTGCAAAAAAATGAATCTGTAATTCAGCACTATTCAATAATGTTGGGTTAGGGTCAGCCCATGGAAGAAGTTTTCGATAAACCATTTAAAATTTTAATATATAATAAAGGAGGACATTGAGATTAGTCATGTTAGTTTTCATTTTTCTAATCGAAAGTCTCAAGCAGAACCTCTAAAGAATTATCTGTTGGCTGTAGGTGTGCAAAGGAGAGTCAATATACACTCTTTTTTTTATCAAATTTTGATCTAAGCATGGCTGGAAGTATCGCCTTAAAGGTACCAAGAAAATGGCTACTTAATAGCAAGATGTAGTACCAGTAACTACGCTCTAAGCAGAAAACAGCCTAAATTTAACTGAACTGCTATAGTAGAGTACAGTGAGTAGTGGTATTTGCCTAGCGGCACCACTCCCTTGTTTCTATTAGGTCAACACGACGTGCAGAAAATTTTGAGGCCTGCACTTACAGGGCAGAAACGTTCCATTCACTTCCATCCTAAACGGAAGGTTCCAGCATTTAAAAAAAAACTAACAAACATAGAAAATACTCTACCGATTAGAAACATTAATATTTTCAATGCTGATACAATGTGTTCATCAAGATGTTGATTATTTTTGCCTGAATTGTTAATTTTCCCATCAGCAGATTTAAAAATTTCTAAAAAAATGTTGGTTTTTATTACATGCAATCAACTTTAGAAAATAAACTTAAATCTAGTGATGAATAGATTTCGGACATATGAAAGCATGGCTGACAAAATTTGACCGATCTGATTGGTCAGTGTTTGACAAGCAGAAAATACTGTAAAAATGCAATGCAATTCACAAAGCAACACAACTCATGACAAAAAGTTTATTTATGATGCCGCAGAAATATTTATAAACATTGTCGCTGCATCTTTGATCATCCGACATAACAGTACATATCTAATCAACAATCATGTAGCATTATTTTGGTCTGGAAATAAATAACTAGAAATGGAGTAGTTTTCAGAACAATGTGTAGAAAACACAGATAAGATTTTGAGAATACCTTCAATGCTACATTTTGATGAGCAACATATATTTCCTCATCGTTGTTGGAACATAGTGTTGAAACAAAGTAACACACAGGTCCTCGAATATCTGGTTGTTCATCATGCAGTAGTGATATGATTGAACATGTGAGATGGGCTTTACTGCTGGTTAACTCAGTGACTGTTTATCACTATCCTGTAAAACATCATGCCGGTGATATTTATGAAGTAAAAATCACCAAAGTGTTTAAGTAAAACGATTAAAGAAAAAACTGACATGGTTTTGCATGTCCTGTGCAATGGTAAGCAATCTGTTTTCTTAAGTAATTGCTAGAAAACACACTTTCGTCACTTGCAGACCATTTTAATTAGCAGATCATTTTAATCCTGACATAGGTGTGAATTTCTAAGGGATGATGTTTATATGTGAGTGCTGGGAGGTCTGCCGTATTCGCTTTACTCTCCCGCAGGATAATAATGAAATACTATCCTAGATACAGAGAGTGAAATAAAGTGAGGTGAAAACGTCACAGAACAACTTATGACTCTACCTATGATTTTTTCAAGCAGAGAAATTTATTGAACTATTGAAGAGTTGAAATACATTTATTTGTGTGTTGAAATATCACGGTCAGGTATTTGGTTGGGTTGATTATAACAGCTTGTTCAATCAAAAAGCATGGGGCAGTCTGGCAGAATGACAACTACTCTGCTAAAGAGGTATCTAAATCAAATAGCCCTCATCAGAAGAAAATCTAGCAAACATGCTAGACGAGTGTTATACGGGTCTATTATTTTGTCGAATACACCTGACTGGTTCGGGTCATATATGCCAAAATATATTCATCATCCTTCTCACAAGGTGGCTGTGATTTGTTTAATGAAGCTGATTAGAATAATTTGAAGTCTTCATTTTTGAGCAAGAAAATTCAACAATACCTGTTTGATTTTCGTGTCTTTTTGTGAAAAATAGTATTCAAAAACATCTCTCCCTGCAATTTTCAATGATTCTGCTGCTGATAGTCTCAAAGGTTCTGATGCTTTTGTATGTGAAGCATGATCGTTAACAAAATTTGACCAAGTTACCATAACTTGATCTATAGAGTTGTTTTCATCTACAGAAATGGATCTTCCAAACTTCAGGATTTGGACTAGCAACGTCGATAACATCTTCAGGGATGAGCATTTTAGGGAGAGACATGTAGCATTGGATGACAAAATATGATGAACAACATAGTATAGTTCACTACAAAGTCTATAATCAGTGTGCGAAATATTCAAATCAATAAAAACTTTCAGAACATAATCAAGAACTTCCGGATCTGTTGAGGTAACATTTCTAGAAGCTTTTAAAATGAAAGTTATGATAGTTTCAGAAATTTCTCTTTTTTGCTTCGATGGATTTTCGATCAGCCACTTTAATGAGCATTTTCTGATTGTGACGTTATTGCTGAATAAATACCCCTTGAACAGTGCATTAACATTCTTATCATCAGATACGTTGAGTAGAAGTGGTACCATTACTTCCAAGTATAAATCCAGACCTGGCTGATGAAATTATCAAAAAAAAATTTCACAACAGAATATGGAATTGGGTAAAAAAAAGTGGTCAAAATTTGTGTTTATGATATTGCAGACTTCTTTGCATCATGTTAACTAAGCATGGGCATGGTTTTGTTAAGCACAGGGCTATAATACCAAGAGGCAATGTGGGAGAATCGTGTTCTTCTTCTTCAGGTGTCTGAAGTTTTCGTATCATTTTTTTTTCGGATATATAAAAAAGACTTGGAACTATCAACAGCAGTTGGTGATTTTGAAACTTTTTCCAACAGTTTTGTTTTGTGGTGCGAGAAATACTTACCTAAGCCATTTTGTTAAGTACGAGCCTGTGTTGAATCGCACAAATGTTTTACAATGTGAATGTGTGATACTAATATTTGAGGTTGACTTGTTTATTTGGAGTCTTACTGTGTACAATTATGTACTGTTGGTAAATTGTAATATGAGAATAACCATCTATTAAAATGGAAATTACTCAAATAAAATGGAATTATTTTAAACGACTAGAAACAATGTTTGTTTAAAACAATTTTTTAGAATCATGCAAAGCTCTATACTACTGTTATAGTGTTGGTCTTGTGGAGAGACTTGCTTACCAGTTTCGTGGGTGCGATGGCCTAGTGGAAATCATGTTAGCAGTGTAGGTTTTAGATCTCGGGTTTGAATCCTGGCAAACCCGGCCTGTTAATTCATGTCCATCATTGAACAATAATTAGAGTAAGCTCAGCCGAGCCAGAAACATCATATCTCTCCAGAAACATCAATCCTGGATCCTGGTCGTTTCTAAGTGGCCGCTAGTAAAGGGCCTTATTCTGATCCACTCCAAATGAGTGGCTGTATCAAAAACAGATCAACCAATTCTCCCAGATGTCACATTCAAAGTTGTAGGACTTGTACAAAACAGATCAACATACCTTTCCAGCAATATTTTCACAGCGTAAATGGAGACAATGAGATATCTGACGATTTGCTACTACTATAAATTTTTCATCTTCTTTTAGTCGTGTCAGGAAACAAACTATAATTTCTAAACCAGTTGTGGCGATCAATGGAGAAATACAAATACCCCACAACCAGGGTCTTTTTATGATTTCTGAATATATTTGTGAAGAATCATCATCGGAATTATTCTTTTTTACAACAAGATAAGACAATATCATATACCCATGTATTTGATTAAAACTTGCATGTACCTGTTCTGAGAAAATAAAAATATATATTTGAATATTTTTACATGGAAACAATGTAAAAATCAGTGGCAAAATAATACAAAACAAAGTTTCAAGGGTGACAGAATCTTATTGTTCATTGAGTGTTCTACATGTTCAGGTTATTTTCTTCGGATAAATAAAAAAGCGTCAAAACTACCAACACTGCTATTTCATAGCAGTATTGATAACTTTGAACCTTTTTCTACAGTTTGGTTGCTACCAAAAGAAATTTTAGACTTGGATTTTAGATTTTGCCGTCGCACAGGACAGCCAGCAATCACTGAACTTTACCATATCAGTTCAGTTTGGAATGTTTTTTGCTTTGAGTGTGGTACTACATCTCATATTAGCTGTTTGCTATTAAGTGGATGGTTTCTTTTTGGCACTGCTGCTTTGGTTAGAGTGAATTTCATTAAAAATGATAAGCTGATCTCCTAGTATGAGATTTAACATGAAATATTGTCCATTAGCTAAATTTTCTTCTGATGGCAGCAAATTGCTTCTGGGATCTGAGCAGCACAACAACTAATATTCTGTCAGTCTGATTATTTCAAACAAACAAAACTAAAGATTGAAGTAGACATCCACATTATTGCATATCTGCCATGTTTAAATAAGTGCGCATATATGCATAGAAGTGGTTTAATATTTGCTAAATAGATAATAATTGAGAAACAGTGCACAAATCTCAAAACCTCTGTATATTGCAACATTCGGTTGTCTATCTGACTTAGACTGACAGTAGTCAAAGATCACAGACTCTGCTTCTCAAATAAAATGATTATTATCAAGAAAATTATTAAAAAAATTAAAAATTCGAAATATATCAATAGCAGAATGATTAAAACGCCAGTTTTACATGCCTGTGGTGGCAATGAAACCTAAACACTCCAATTTCATCATAAACGACAATTTAACAGCTTGGGTTTGAACTTTTTTCATTACCTTACCTTTCAAATCCAATGGTAAAGTTTTATAAAACTTGATGACGTGACCAGTTAGTGCTACTCGACTTTCCAATCCGAGAAGTGATTTTGCAGCCAAATGTCTGATAGAACATATTGGAGATCCAAGCATTTGTGATACTGCTTCAGACAATTGAAGATTCTCACTTTTAATATCATGTTTTCCATAAGTGAGTTTTGAAAGGACACATAAAATTGGATGTACTCCAAGTTTAGGAAGGTGTAGTTTTGTAGATGTCGTAGTTGAGGATAATTGCAGTTCTCCGACAATAAATTCATACAGATTTGGAAAGTGTGAAAAAAATTCCAAAGCGGATATGGAATTTTCAAGATTTTCAATATGAGTACCATCAATATTCTTTTGACCGAGCATTCGAGTGGAGACCGCACCAAACAGATGAGTTGCGGCATTCCTCACAACCCATATTGGAGAAGATATGCAATTAACAGCAATTTTGAAAACTTTAAAACAGTATGGTAAGATGTGAGAGGAAAGTTTCGAGTTTCTGAACAAATATTTGAGAACATACAATCCATGAACTTGAGGAACGTCATATATTTCATCAGTACTTCGAGGTTGCAAACTACAGACTTGTTTTGACAAGTCAATAAAGCTTTTGATTGTTTTATGGAACAGTTCATCCTTTTTGCATGATATTTCTGAAACCAAAATG
The DNA here is from genome assembly GCA_963675895.2 of Styela plicata. NCBI lineage: Eukaryota > Metazoa > Chordata > Ascidiacea > Stolidobranchia > Styelidae > Styela > Styela plicata. The sequence continues at coordinate 4,700,157 of OZ023138.1, forward strand.
GCTTCGATAATCAATGGTATTCCTGCTGATCTCCTTGTCACATTACTTCCAGTTTCAGAATTTGAGTTGAGATTTTGAATAATGTTTATAAGAATATTTTCAATGATGCCTCTGTATTTCTGGTATGGGCATGTCATGATAGATTCACATGTAATTGAAAATGATTCAAAGCAACCTTCAATTGCACCTCTGTGTCGGCAAGAAGTTAAAATCTTTATAAATGTTTGACATATTCTCGTCAACAAGATGTCGCTGTTTGTCATTTTAACTAACATTGTTGATAGAGAAGATAACAAAGAACTTCCACGTAGTAGACAAAGCCATGAACAAGCTAGAACTGCCTCATGATGCTCAGTCAACATAACATCTGTGATTTCAACTTTGTCATTGTTTTCTAATACTAACGATTCAATCTTTTTAGTCATCTCTGAAAAATCAGCAGATAATCCAGTGCCATTTTCATCAATTGAAATGTTATTATTGTCAGAGCTGAAGACGGATGACAAAACAAACTGAGTGAGATCAACAGTTGACAGCACGAGTGACTGGATTAGATTTGGAAAATCATGGTCCCCTTTGTAGAAAATTTCCACCCAATGAGGCGATGAAAAACATCGACTCAAAGCCAACATCCATCCATGGGCAGGATTTTCATGAGAAGCACTCAGAATATCATGCTTCAATTTATTTACATCTTCTTTAAATTTGGATGAGATATCATTGATCATATTTATGGCAGAATTAGTCCTATCTTCCTCTGCGTTCAACTTCAGAGAGCTTCCAAGAAGATATTCCCAAATAATTGCTCCACTTTCATTGTCCTGAGATCTTGGAGATTTGCACAGGTATGAAGAACGTTCAATGTGATTTTGCCAGATGTCTTTACCAGGGTGAGGAAAATATTTTATCAAAAGTTGAAGGCTTTGTTTTCTGATCTCTGGAATTTGATCATATAGAAGTTCGAACAAAATTATTCTATTTTCTGATGAAGTCAAGACCTGGAAAAAGATTAGATAAAATGAAATTCAGATCACTGCTTTGATGCACGTACTTTCATGGTATTCGCTCATATAACAAATGCAAACTAAGGTATACCGGTACTAAAATCGTTCTGTAAAACCTGACAAAATTATAAATCACATGACTGACATAACACAAATTGTATTCGATACTATATTCTGAATCTGTGCTGTTTCAAAAGGTAAGAAGAATCTAGATAAAAAGAATGCGACTGAAAATAGCACCTCTGACAGGGAGATTTAAAATAAGATCCACAGATGGACCTCAGCTTCACAGTAGCTCATTCAGAAAAATATATGATGCCATTTATATGATATAATTAAGTGAAGCAAATAAAGCCCAAACTCATTCATAATTATAAATGTTACACATAAAAAATCATCATTTCATGTCAATACTAAACGAGCATTCTCAAATATACAGTATCGACTTAGTAATTTTGCATGAAATGAAAACAAACCCAATCAGCGTTCACCACTCATTCAACAGATCCTATTGATTTTTATTGGTTATCTATGAGCACTCATTTCATAAAAATAAACTTGTATATCCTGAGAAAGAAAATTGCAGTCTTCAATGTCCGTTTAATAAGTTAAAACGACAAGTAATTATTTGTTTTACCTTAGTGAAGGGAATTGTCTCGTAAAAAGGGTGAAATGTAGTTAATAATACAGAAAATATATCCACTGCAGTTTTCTTCCGTTGAAACGTAAACGCAATATGTAAAGAATTTACACATAAATTCAGTATAAATGCAAAAACCTCTTCACACAAAGTAACATAATTCTGTGCATCATTCTTGCGCTGAAAAAGATATCAAAATAGTAAATAAATATTATTCAATGCAATTTTCCTCCCAACTGGGCACAATAAAATTGGCATAAAACTATCATAACAAATTACCGAATAGCCAGGTACGAAAATGACAGAAATTCACATACGCGACACAGCGTTAATCTATTAGAATCACAACGAATTTTCTCAAAGTGCTTAGAATCGTTTTGAATTAACATTGATTCGAATCAATAAACTTACATCCCTATGGTAGAATAATATTTTCATTTGGGCTATCCTGAGTTTATTGTTGGCCAAATTTGCATCATGTTTGATCCACACATTATAAAATCCTGTTTCAAATACTTGCAACACAAAAAAATCAAAAATACAAACAGTCTTAATCGAAGCAAAGCAGATGTAGTTCAAAAAAGGCAACTTTGTCCATATACTACCACTATGAATATGAAAAATATTATAAAGAAACAAATATTTTGTTAGGTAAGAGCCACAATTGGTTGTGAAGAATCTATTAAAACTGAAAATATAATCTTGTTTACCTGAGAATTTTTCATTTTTTCTGCATTGCTAACACTATCTTTCATCCTCTCACAAAATGATCGTATACAGAATACAAGCTGTTGTCTGAATGTTGGTGAATCGATATTCATATTCATTGGCAAATAAGTTTTAATCAACTCCATCTCAAGTAATGAAATCCACTCAGAAGTTCGATTATGACAACACACTAAACGAAAGGCTTCAGATCTGGCATCATCCTAAAAGTTGAAGATAAAATTACTTAAGCATGCGAAAAAATGAGTCAAACGAATTTTTTAGGACCCATTTGATTAGGCTTATTTTTTATATTGAAATTCACCTTGGGTAATGCCGGAAGCAGTGCAGAAAAAAAAAAAAACTCAAGGCCACTTGAGAGCAAAGAGCTACTACAATATGTATTCCTAGCAACTGCATTCTAAAGGGAAAACATCACAAATGCAACTGCTATAGTAAAGTGCAATGAGTGGTATCTGCCCTAGATGGTAGTGAAACTCTTTACCACTTCTTACGGTTATGCTTGTGATTTATGCGTTGTGTTATGCAGACTCAATAAATGTACCAATAATTGACAAAAAAGTACAAACGATATTTCATTTTTTTTTGAAGGCATAATACAAATGGCTGCCTATTTTCAGATGTCAGAGTAGCTTATAGTCATTTGGTTTGTTCCATTTTATACCATCTGAGATCTAATTAACAATTCAAATGTAGGCAACACATGTTCCATTTGCAACAAATGGATATGTTTCTGATAAGAAAAATTTCATCGAAACATGTTTCATCAAGCCTGAGTCACCGATGGAAGGCGCATTCCATCTGTGACTGATGCTTAGCAAAATAAAATTTTTCGTTGATTTTCCATTTCGTGCATAACAAAATACAATTTCCGACTGGGAATTACTTACGTTAAAACATGACAATGATGAATTACTCACGTTAAAACATGACAATGATAAATGCAGCAACTTTCCCTCAACTTCAGACAAATTTATTGCTTTTTCAGATCTCGCAACTTTTGGTGACAGCAATCAGAGCTAGTAGCTTTGTTTCTGTTTTGTTCTTGACGCTATGGCACTCAAAGTTTGTATTAATAACATCAACGAGTCTGTGGTACGCACCAGGAACAAGTTTTATGTGAACAGGTAACCAACGGATCGATGCATTCAGTCGCACAACCGGATTCGAATCCAAAAGTGCACTCGATAAACTTGGTAATAGTAAATCAGTCCAGACGTCCATCCGTTTTGATTTGTCCACTTCTTTTAAACTTGTGGATATTACTATACTATAGGTTTTCGAAATAACAGGACATAAATGATTGATCCCAAGTAATGGTACAAGTTCCAGTAAAAAATTTGGATATCTTTCTAGTAATGATTCAACAGATACTTCTGGAATTAACGCCGTTATGAAATTGTATTTTCCTTTGATTGCAGGTGATAATTTTATCAAATCATCAAGTATATTTTCTAAAAAGCCAGATGATCCTTGTACACTGTTACCAATAGCTTTATGATGAAGAGAAAGATGTTTTCGGATCAATACCTTGAAAATATCTACGATGATTGCAGGCACTCCTGAAATCTGAGATAAAACAAAACTGTCTAATTTATATAAATAAATATATAAATAATATAATTTATAAGTTGGGTGCCCGGTTAGCTAAATCGGTGAAGCGTTGGGAATACGCTTCGAGCTACCCATCACTGACGTCCTGGGTTCTGTCCCATGAGGCTTGGTTATATGCGAGAGGCCTGCTGGACGCCTCGGCGGTGCACGGTGGTTCACGTAAGAGCTGCTTACGGCTTCTTCCACCAACAAGGTCAATGCATAGATAGAATGAGAAAATACGTTAAACCAAAAACCTGATCCAGGACTGGGATCTGCACACGAGAGGTCGTGGTTCGCCGTATGGTTAAGCCATATTCTTGTCTTTTCTCTCCTCAGGATGAAAATGAAATACTATCCCATATTCAATAACTAAGAAAGAAAAAAATACACAGGCCAAATTATTAAATTTTATTTATTTATTCTACTAACTGGCATGATAGTTTTTGTGTTTTGAGCAAGGCTGGTGCCAAGGATTGCACTACAAAGCTTAGATGATAGAATGGGTTAATGTACCCAGGATTTTGTAAAGTTAAGGCAATATTGGTTATAAGTTCTGTAAAATGTCGTTGAAAGTATCGAAATCAGTATTGGCGCGAAAAATCAATATCATCAAAAACTAACTTGATGTTTTTGGAATCCTCTTCATTTATCTGAGGTAAATAACACAGGAGCATTGGACATTAAAAGAAAAACACCCCAGTGCTGGACAACATCTTGGTATGACAGTAAATACTGGTATTGAGTTTTCCAAAACACCAAATTGCGTTAATCTTTTAAATACCAGTTTGCCGTGATACCGATTATCTGGCATACTACCACTACCTACAACAGTTAGAAATTTTGCGATAGTGTACCAAGTAATGACAAATAAAGGTCCATAGCCCACTTATATCGGATGATATGCCCATTCGAATTTTTTGAAATGTCATGAAACAACAGCCCTTCCCCACTTGGAGTGCACCTATTTTTTTTTTAATTGACTTCAATTAACTTTTTTGAAATGGCACAATAACATGCTTTTTGATAGCAGCAGTGTGACGTATCTATACTACTGGTATTTTAGCAGCAGTATGCTGGTAAAAAAATAATCAATGCCGCCCAGGTTTATGTCACTCTGTCATGCAATATCGATGAATGAAAAAAAATCATACTGGATTATCCCAATATTTGAAGAGAATCTTTAACGTATCCTGAACAAATATTCCATCATCATTGTAAATATCACCGAGTGACTTGAATTCAGATTTTGAAAAGTATTCAGCTTTTGACCACCATAGTTTCAGTACTGTAGACAAGTGAGTTTTGTTCAGTAAATTGGTTCACTATTAGGTGTAGCAAAATCAAATTGATCAATTTTTCCAAATTAAATATTCAATCAAAAGCACAAACAGACAAAGTGTTGTTTTCCGGGCAATTTTCAAATATATCAAAATCTACATTTACTTTTTGAAAACATACACTTTTTAATTCTGTTAATATTGAATCGCTATAAAAATTGATTCAAATAAAATACTTATATCTCGAATCATGAATCCAATATTTTAGACAGCCTACTCAGTCAGAAATTTTGCTTTTCAAGCATGAGCCACAGCTGGATCATGCCTCCATGGTGTGATCCTTCAGTGACTAATACTTAACAAAAGGTGCTATAAGAAAACTTTTCTGACAGGGTTTTTGTCACACATATAAGGCAGGAAACACTAAAATATTAATGCACAGTAAATAATATTACTGATGTACAATTAGATGACTACCATAATGACGTTACTACCAATTGTTTAAATTGGTCTTTCTTGATGTTGAGAAATTTGTACAATATCAGTGTTTTACATATCTAAGGCAAAATACCACTAACTTGAATATATTTCTCAAACAAACCTTGGAATGCATCATACTGAGACTCTCCAATATCTTTGATCCCTTCACAAATCATTTTGAAGGAATAATCTATAAATGTTTTATGTCCAATCAAATTAACTTCCTTTTGCAAAAGATGATGGTCTTGTGCATGAAAAAACGCCCTTCAATAGAAAAATTCTATACAAATTCCTGCTGGCATCAGAAACATTTTGTTTTATCGGCAAAGTTATTGAAGAAAATGGATGTGATGGCTGAATAAAGATAAGATATATTAATTGTACCTAAATGAATGAAAATCTCGAACAAAACAGAAAGCAGTTACATAATTTGATCGAAGTGCCCGATCGGAAATCACGCCGAGACATGTCTTGTTAAGATTGAGTCACTGATGGATCGCGCCGTCAAGGACAAAATAATCTATTTGAATAAGTGACTTCAACTTCAGGATTGTCCATAATTGTTGACACCAATTTTCGATCCTCGAACAATGAAAACCATACGTGCCCACGATGGTCCATGATGACGAAATATTTTGTGTGGGCTCCTATTGACAACATCCAATGACATAATTTTAACACTCAGCGCTTGAATTTATTCAAAATATTTTTAAAGAGTAACAAAATTAGATACAGAGGAGCTTTAATTGATCTACAATTATAAAAACATCCCATGAATTATCTCCAAAAATATTTTCATGCAGGGAAGAATATAACCTTGATCAAAGTAGCCAAGCATAACAAAAAATTTCCCTCTGATATCCATATTTTTATAGTGTATATGAATGATGAATCGCATCGCTAAGGCAGACGGATAGAATGACAGCTACTTTGCTATCTAGACACCCATAGAAAATGAATTCCATCAGAAAAAAAAATTTAGCAAATGGGCAATATTGCACGATATATCATATATCTCTTGCTATAAGATAAAACTTTCTAGCAACCTTAGCTCTTATTCCTGCATTTCATGTAGCCCTTTGCACTTTAGAGGCGTCAGGAGCATTTTCAAGTATGATTTGTCTCCTGTGGCTTTACCGTGAGCAAATTTAAAAAAAAAAATGATAAAAAATTATTAAAAAGAAAGTTCTTAAGAAATAGCAGTGCTGATGGTTTTGAAACATTCTGGTCACCCGAAGAAATTGCATGAACATTTCAGACACCCTGAAGAAAAACAAGATTCTGCCATCCTGCACTGAAGGTATCATTCAAGTGTGTTCATAAATGACGAAACAAAATAATTACTAAAGTAATACAAGGAAACTGACCTTGATATCTTGTTGATAGACAGAGCCACATAAAACGTACAATGTAACAGCAAGGTTATAATCATTGTTATCATAGTTTAATATATGACCGATGAATACGCTGCACATGTTACGCAGTGGAGATGAGTACTTCTGTTAATAAAGCGGATCAATAAAAGAGGACTAATATTTTCGCATAATAATATATTTAGGGATTGTTACAACAGTCCAGACTAGCAGAATGACAGCCTCTCTGCCATTCAGAGAACCGAAGAAAATGGGTTTAACCAGACAAAAATTTGGCAAACGGGTAATATTTAATGATGGATCTGTGACTAGAAGATTTAAATGTCTCTTTGAGTTTCTGGTCTCCGCTAACTCTAGAAAGGGGTTCAAAATCATTTCATAGCAGTGTTGATGGTTTTGATTCTTTTTTGTCCGTCTGAAGAAAATGATTTGAATATTTCAGCCTTTTTCAGACATCCAAAATGTCATGCTGTGTCATGATCTGTGGCTCATTTTTCGTGAGATAGAATTTTTAATTGGGTACGGATTTTTGGATATCAATGATCTTGGAATTATTGCTGCCATTTTAATCAAATAATAAAAAAATAAACTTGATTTCCTGGGTCAATAGGAGCAAGGCTGAACTGATCTTTAACTGCATTTGCGCAAGCTCACATCACAATAATGTTTCATACTTGTAGTGTAGTTCCAGTAAGATATCGATACAAAAAAAAACTATTTTGGAATCAGATGCACAGAGATAAACAAAAAAAAATATCACAGCATAATTTGTGCAATAAAACTATAATAACTTTCTGATAGCATTTTCTAGTTCTGGTACCTGGTGTTTTCTTCGATATAATCAGATTTTTGCATATCAATAAACTCGATTTAATAGAACAACAATACAAACAATGCAACTTTTTCCGTAAAATTTGAAAGTAAAATTATCAATCTGTACTAGATATATTTCTGAGAATAAGAATGAGCATCAGATGGATAATGTCTCAGAAGCACTGTTCAGCACACTTTATTAATGACTATGTATCATACTCAGAAAGACACAATAAATGAATCTTTTGAATAAACATAAACAATTAAAAAAAAACTTGCCTTGTTTTCTTGCATTATTATAATGCAGTTGTTAGCAATCTCCAGCAATTTGTTTAATATAGCTTCATTTGATGCTTGGGAGAAAAATCTGGTAACATCTTTCTTCATGAATTGAATAACCTAAAGAAAGGAGTGAATGATGAATATAATCCTACTGAAATATTATATGACTGACAAAATAGATAGAGATAAAAAACTGAAAGCAAGCTTTTAAAATTTACTCTCCACTCAGCATAAACAGAGTTGAAGACAATGTATTTCACAATCTGCTTCTAACAGTCAAAACTTTCACGTTTTTGAGGACAATATAAAATCGATTTGGTCAAATTTGCTCAAAATCGATTGCATTTGTCTTTAAATGGAAAATTTCCCTTTATATAGCAAGTTGTTGTTCGTATGAACGATTTTGTGCTCGGATCGATTCGAATGATCAAATCAAATTGCCCAACCCACCTAAATCTTACCTTGATTCTGCATCTGACTTACATAAAATGAAAAGTTATAATTGCCAAATATTAGCATCGCTTATTTAATTATAAATAAAGTTCATATGATGATGGAAAGCTTTTGATTGAAAAAATTAACCTGAAGAATTGTTTTCACAACATCACACAAATTGGTGTTTTCAGTATTCTGTTCATCTGATTGTGTTGATTCCTTGATAATAACATTGACATTTTCTATCAATTTTTCTAAATGCTGAGACAGAAGCTTGTGTGAGAACGGGCAATCCTCGAGCAGAAATGAAATAGAATAGAATGGAAAGCCATGACCTGAAAAAGTTTAAAATCTGATAGAATCAATGATAAAAATATAATGAAAATCTGAAAGCAAGAGATAAGTAGTCATGTTCGTGAATGAAAAAAAGTTGCCCAGGAAAATTAATTTTTCTGCCAATACCTTTCGCAATGTTTCCGGTATATCGAATTAAAATTGAATGTTAAAATTGAATTGAATTTTTTGAATGTTATATCATACATGATGTCCCACCATTCTTGAATGATTCTTGCTCTGTGATTAGTTATGTATGTATTGAACGAAAAGCATAATAGATATTGCGAAGCGGCAACAACATACCAGAATTTTTTGGGAACAATTCAACATTGGCCAAAGGTATCTGCAAATTAGGCATCCTTCCTAACATAGTAGTATCAATCAAGTGTATAAAAATTATGAGAAATGTTGACAATAAATGGTTAATGTTGACAAAAATTTCATAGGGCGAGTTTTTTTTTTCCAAGGGACTCCTACTCTAGGTGACTTTCTTTCCTGGTGACTTTTTTCCTTCCCCCTTGTGTATTGATAATATAATAATGTTTATACGGTATTGGTTTCATCATTAAAAATAGGCATACATATCACATTTTTGATGCACAATATGTAAACTCTGAATAAGAAATAAATTAAATAAACTAGTATTGTTGTTTAAAACCACTGTACTAAGAACTATAATTCGTTGTTTGTGCAACAGAACATGCTTTCAAGCAACATTTTTTTTCCTTTTGATAATAAAAAAGTTAATATGCTCATGTGACACATCAGAAGACTATCACTTATGATATTAGTTGGAAAAACATACCCTTGAGATTTGTTGAAAAAGAGTCTTCCAAGCAATCACCAAGTTTCTTTTCAAATTCTATTTGATATCCTGCACGAAAATCATATACGGTGGCCTGTAGGAAGATATCATTCTAAAATTAAATTAGTTTTTAAGCCAATGAAATAAACCTAAATTTAAATTTAATACATCTATGCAGTGCGGTCATCTTAACTGACATTCCGATTATAGGCATCTAATATTATTGAGGTGAGAGTGCAGACAATAAAATATCAGATAGACTGTCTTTTTGCTAGATAGAATGCAGTTAGAAACGAATTAAAATCCTTTCCAACAGTTCAGTAAAAAAACATAGATTGGGCTAAAACAAGGTGACAATCTTGTTTTTTTCTGGTGCCCGAAATGTCCATATAATTTTCTTTGGATGGACAAAAAGGCTTCAAAACCTTCAACAATGCTCTTTCATAGCAGTATTGATAAATTCAAGACTCTTTTTCAGCTACCAAAAAAGAAAAAACATTTGAAACTTCTAACCACATACATCATGGAATATTGCCAGTTTGATGAATTTCCCAATTTTTTTCGGGTATCTAAGTAGAAAAGTAGCACTCATTCTGCCAGTCCAGCTTGAACTAATTAAATTAAATAGCTGAAATGTTTTGCTTTATAGTACATTGACAAGTTCAGGTGATTAGGCATGGGCGTCAATCGTTTTACAAATTTTTGAACGACGAAGTAACCACTTACCTTCAAGACTTTGCGCAACGATTTAACCAAGTGGGGATGTTGAAATAAAATGTTCAAGACTGAACTTTGCAAAGCATCATGATTGTTAAGATAACATGATTCAGGTAGAAGTATTTCGGTTTCATCAGTTGACCGAGTTACATTCATCAAGGCGCTGAAACATTTTCAATTAGTATCATTGAATTACAATGATGGAAACAATTTTTATGAGGTACTACAATTTATTCCCTCATGAAATTGCTATCAAGTGCATTGGTTAGATATGCAACATTTAGAATCGGATCTGAATCAGACATCCAGTTCTGTGACTGGTATTATTCGAAGAAGGTTTTGTGCAAAAATCCATAGGATATACTAACATTTCACACTAATTTCGAAACTTCTCACCAATATATTGAAAATTTTGGTTATTTATTCAAATTTTAAATTACCGTAGAATCAGAAAGATTAAATTTAAAGTCATACGATTAATTTCAACTATTATTGAAACGTCTTGCTGAAAGGCCATGTGTAAGTTTACAATTACAGCTAATCAAAGCATATCTTTTTGTTTTATCTTGGTCTCACCAAGAAAAACGTAGTTTCTGGGAAATTTCAATTATTTGAAATGAAGATAAGCCCTTCAGTTGCATGGTAGGCGGGGGTGAATTTTCGTGATCAACTTATGACATCATAACGGGTGCGCCTAGACAAAAATTTATTTATAAAATGTTGTTTTTATCATATATTAAGACAAAACAATCAAAAATTCTGTCAAAGTTGCAAATTTTTTTTTTGGAATGCGACTCCAGAGCGTGAAATTGGCTTAACGTATTTACTCACAAAACATTTTGAGACTTCCTATCATTTGAAGCACTTAAAAAGGTCATTCTGTGATATTTGGCCCGTGAGAGGGCCATGACACCACACCAACACTAGATCTGCTAGTGGCCTTAGTTTCATAAGAGACAAATAATAAGAAAACAAAATTATAGCAGTTGAGTTTTGTTCAGAATGCTTTTCACAATTAAGATTTTAGTCGCTGGTACCAGTACTGCATCTTCCAGCTCTTTTAAAATTTTAGTGACTGTTTGTTGGTTCTTCTCAGTCACTGCTTCTGGACTATGTATTATTTAATTAAAAAGTAGTCGTGAAAAATTCTTTTACAAGCTGAATATTGAATCTTATTTTATACCTTTTTAACCTTTGTGCCGACTTCATAAAATCCATGACAACTTCAAGAGCATCCCGAGCCAAAACTCAATTAAGACATCATGAAAACATTTTTAAATTGTGTATTGGTGTACTAATAGTAAAAGAGATAAAACTACATTATTATACAAGAAAATTGTATCGAGCAAAAAAAAATATTGCAATAGATTGTTCATTGGCACCAAAGACAACAAGTAAGTTATTTGGTATAAGTTTGGAAGAATTTCAGATATTATGCTACTCACACACCCTATGAAAATAGTTCCCATCAAGAAGCCATTTTTTATTGTGCTTGAAACCTTTTTGTCCACCCAATTTACAGGTAAGTTTCAGAAGCCTAACGTAAACAGCTGTACCGTCAACCAGCACTGTATACATCAACATTATTTAACAAGGTTGATAATCAATTTGTTCCTTGGTCAATTCGTATGTTTTTGGTGGGCCAATTTGTACCAGAAAAATAGCGCACAGGTCAGTTTGTAGCCTGGTAAAATTTGCAATGGACTTACTGAAAATAGTCAGAGATGGCTGATTTGTAGTTGGATGTATTGTTTTAATACCTAATTAAATATATTGTGTATAAATTAAAAATAATACTGCTAGCTATTACATAACGACCTTGAAAAAAAAATTGATCTAAAAGTTGTGCTGAGGCTGAGGCAACATCAAAGTGAGGCCATTTTCTTCAAATAAATAAAAAAGCTTTCAAATCATCAACACTGCTATTTCATAGGAGTGATGAATCTACATCTTTTAATACAGTTCGGTTATTACTAGACACTCAACATAAAAATTTAGATATTCCAGCCACATAAATATATTATGAACTATTGTCCTTTTTCTTGAATTTTCTCCTGTTGGAAACTATTTTCATACGGTACCAGAGTAGCTGGTAGCAGATGTCAGCTACTCTATGACTAAATAAACAAATGATTAAAGTAATGGTTTTGAAGCTTTTTGTCCACCTAAAAATAACACTAGAAAGTAGTGGATAGTGGAGACACAAACACAAAGTTTCAATCACCTTGTACATAGCTGTGCTACGTGGATATCATATTGATATCTTTTTACACTATACAATGAACTCTGAAGAAAAAATAAAAAACAAGATATTGAAGAATTGATGTTAGATGTGAAACCGAACCTAAAAATTGTTGAATTCTCTCGAAAAATAGATTTCCTACTTCTTGAAAATAGAAAATTAAATCTTTACTTTCCCAGGATGTTCCGAGATATTAGTAAACATGTGAACACTCTTTTATTTCATCACAAGCATGTGCAGGATAGGATTTCATTTTTATTCCATGGGAGAGGAAAGCCGAACCAAGAATAGAGCTTATCTATATGACAGATCACAACCAACTAACAGCCACTTATAAAGCAAACAGCTTCTATTATCTTGAAGAAGACTAAACTATAGCAAAGTGCAGTGAGTGGTATCCAGATTGGCAATGGGCAATATTCATGGTATATCTCCTGCTAAATGATTAAACCTTTCTTTTTGAGTGCTGACAAAAACTGTTCAAAAAAGTTCAAAATCATCACTCATCAGTACTGCTTTTAAGCTATAGCAGGGTTGATGGTTTTGAAGCTTTTTTGTACTGGTACATCAGAATAATATGAAATTGATTCAGGACCCAAGAGGAAAAATAAGATACTGCTACCCTGGTGGTGTCTGGTAGCCAGAACTGTTTTAAAAATTGAAATACCAGTGCTGATGATTTAAGCATCTTTATAAATCCAAAGAAAATGACAAGTAATGTTTCAGACACTCATAGGGAAACAAGATTTTGTCACCCTTGGTAGGGATGCTCTAGGCCATAGTAAAACAATCAAAATGTTTAATCAAGAGAACAAACGCTTTTTCACGAGAGAAAATCAGAAGTACATTATAAAATAAAAATATATAATATTCCAGTAACAATATGATTTTACAATAACATAAAAGATAATACTGGCACAACTTTTAAATAAGTATGTCACTGAAGATTCGGAAAATGTTCATAAACAACACAATTACAAATATATGAATATTAAAAATATATAATGTCAAATTTTAAAATTCACAAGTCTAAAAAATAGGGTATCAAATTAACAAAATTAATGTTAGTTTTACAGAAGATATAACTTTTCTGATCACTACACAATCCTGACATTAACTTTTGTAAAGAATATTAAGTTTTGACATGTGGAATAATTTAGAAGGCATTGCTGAGACATATCAAACAATAGATTAAAACACGTGTTTTAAATTGTATTAAGCTTTAAGAATATTGTTCAATAGCAGTGACAAAAATTGAGAACATTGAATATAGCAGTGAATAAGAATTTACAGAAACAAAATAAAACAGTAGCCCAACAGACGCAGTCACCGATATATTCGGAGGCAGTATTGATACCAGCACCAAAAAGCAAAACAAAATCTTCAACCTCATTTGGTTCATTACCGATCACGATAAAGTTGAATACAAGTCGTCGTCATTATTGATCATAAAAACAAGCATCTCGAAAAATTTTTAAAACGGTGGCCTTTTTTTCGTCATCCAAAGATTCTAGAGGTAGGCGAGTAGGACCGCCATAATATCCAAAAGCATCCAAAGCTGCCTTTAGTCCGGGTACACCATATTCTCGAGTAACAGCAACATTCGGAGCAACCAATCTTTGTTGTAAAACCTTCGCATCTTCCATCTTACCAGAGTCGTAGAGCTCCTGCACTTTGCACACTTCTTTACCAAGAATGTTGGCCAGAGCACACACCCCTCCAACACAACCAACTGCATAGGCAGGTAATAAAAAACTGGCAGATCCGGCAAGAACTTGAAATCCACCAGGCACTGCTTTTGTTCTGTGTATTATTGTTGCCAGTTTCGCAACATCACCATTGCTGTCTTTCATGCCGATTATATTCTTATGATTAGAAAGGCGTAAGATTGTGTTGATTGGAAGATCTAGTCCAGTATTGGCAGTCACATTATAAATCAATACTGGTATTGGTGAGTGGTCAGCTACTTGTTCATAATGTTCAGAAAGACCAGATTGAGTCATCCCTGATTTATAATAAAAAGGTGTAATCACCAAAGCAATATCAGCCCCACATTTTGCCATTTCTTGGGTCATTTCTATAGTTGCAGCAGTCGACTCACATCCTGAACCAGCAATGAGGAGTTTTTCATTGGGAATCATTTGTCTTGCTTGCTTCACGAGTTCAATTCTCTCATTCGATGACAAAAATGGGTATTCTCCATTTGATCCTTGAACCACATATCCACCAAATGGCATTTTATTCCATTTTTCAAAGTTCGTCGCCAAGCGATCATAAGCAATATTGAATTCGGGTCCCTCAAATGGTGTTGGTATTGGAGGAAACATTCCACTAATATTAGTTGCCTGCTGTGATAAACATCTCACTGAAGATGTGCCGACACATCTTAAACCAGCATTTAATAGCTTTCCTTTAATTAAATTAAGATATCTCATGTTCACTGCACAATATTTTAGTTAGGTTTATTAGATCCTGTGGGAAATGAATGCGTGATGTATTAAATAATAATTTGGAGTTAGTATATCTTGAAATAAGACGTTTTCTCATGTCATCTCTAAATAAATCACATTTATGTTAGACAATAGTATTACATTCAAAGCAAGACCCTATATTCTGTTATGCAGGAAAAAGTGTTTGAGTCCCTGTTTATTGATATCTATACTGTATACGAAAAATAGAATAATACCTTGCGGCATGATTTATAGATCTCATCTGCAAAATAACGTTGATAATACCTCATTTATCAGCACATTACATTCTGTTTTGAGCTCCGTGTCTAAGAACCGTATAATTATGTGTCTGTGATATAGAATAAAAGCCTCGTACTTAAATAACTGATCACAATCGGACAAACATTTACAGTAACAAACAGTAATGCTAATTAAATTTCAAAATCATTTATTGGCAACATATTGTGGGTGCACGTTTTACTGTTTCTGAGTTTTTCTTTCACAGGTGCAGGGGAGAGGCATTTCAAGTAATGATACTTGAGGAATAATTTTATACAATTGCAACAATAGCAAAGAATTTCACATCAACTCGGTCAAAATTAGTTAAAACAATCACGCTTCAGTCACCTTTTACTTTATTCTGGTTTATTTCAAAATAATACACCATTACCTTCCCTGTTCCTGCAACTAGGATAGGATATCATTTTTATCCTGCGGGAGAGGAAAGCCGAGAATACAGCTCAATCATATGACGAACCACGACCTCTCGTGCAGATACCAGTTCCGAATCAAGATGGAGTTTTTTTGGATTATTGTATTTTCTCATTTTTCCTGTGCATGGACCTGGTTGGTGGAGGCGTGAACCACAGTGCACCAGCGAGGTGTCCAGTGGACCTCTCGCATATAATCATCATATCTGACGGGATTCTAACCAGAGTCATGATGATCAGAGATGCGTAACTCTAAGCGTATTCCTAACGCTTTACCGATCGAGCTAACCGGGCACCCCTAGCATGTTTATCACTTCAATTCAACCCTGACCTGTTACCTGTGCAATCATTTTTCTTCCTTTGGATTTCTCTAGATCAGTTTTACTACATAATTTTCCATCAGACAATTTTGTGAACAAACTTTAAAGGTTAGGTGAAGTTTAGTACCATATTCCTGAATGTCATCAAAATAGAAACTGGCGGAATATTCTCATCTTAACTATACTGTACAGTGTATACAGTACAAGGAGGCCAATGCTGCAAGCATTGTCTCCCAGGTTGGGATGAGTCGCTTGCAACATGGGAAATTTTTATGATAATCGGATATATGGTACTAAACTTCATGAGACCCACTTCGAATACGATACCTTTTATAGAGCCGATCATAAGTAACCTGCAAGACATCAGAGACATACTATACTGGGGTCTCATGAAGTTTAGTACCATATATCCGATTATCATCAAAATTTCCATGTTGCAAGCGACTCATCCTAACAGGGGAGACAATGCCAGATGCTTGCAGCATTGGCGCCCCCTAGTTAGGATGAGAATATTCTGCCAGTTTTTATTTTAATGGCATTCGGAAATATGGTACTAAACTTCACTAGACCCCTATACTGTATACCACTTAAGCTGTGTAACCTTCCCATATGATAGTCATGTATGACCCAACATATATACAGCATGATTGGGTATGCTGTTTCAAGCCGATATCATCAACCCAAAATATATCGAATTTAAGTTTTGAGGACAACCAATTCAAATCCGCACTCACAGCTCGTGGACCGAACACCTGCACTTCACTCTACACAGTGGTTTTTGGGCGGGGACTCTCAAACCACGACGATATAGCTCCGCCCCCATTCAATTATTGTATAACGTGTTCGATTATATACAAGTGCACCATTAACTGTATTTTACTTTACACGAGGTAAGCAAACGCGCCTTACTTTTGTCTAAAGTTTCCTTGAAACTTATTCCGAGGCACGTTTTTAGGTTTTGTTTGCTTTCCCGATAACTCTGTTATGTTATATCTTTATTTGTATCGCCTTTTGTGTCGACAGAGGTGTCCACTTTGCAGTGATGTGCACGGTCAACTGCAATGACCCTATTTATCCTATGGTATTGGTAGCAATAAACAACAAGAATTTTCCTGCTTTTATTTAATCATTTGTAATTGATGGGGTATACGTCGCACTTTAGTGTTTCAGGCCGACCGGGTCTCGTTAGTATAGCCCGTTTCAATACCTTTTGATAATGTTTTTCCTGCTATCTTGACTTGATTGCTTGAGACAAATAAACATACCGTACATACAAACATACTTTCACACATTTCAAGGTGCATTTGTGGGCTTCTAAATGAACTCATTTACGGAGTTTCGTGCCCAGATAATAATACCTAAGTTATAATACAGCGAATCACTAAGGGGAATTTTATCCTCTCTTCCGAGGATCCTTACCATGCTAAAAAATTAGCCTCCGGCGCGCAGTTTGCCGATGGTCCTTTACCCGATTTTTGCTGTTGAAGTGGTCCCGGCACATGGGCTGATGGAGGTGTGCTTTGACGTAATCTTGCAATCGTTGACTTTTGAATGTCGGAAATATCTTCAGAACACAACAAATACATAATATCTGGTTCATAAATTTTGGCAACCCCATCGAGGAATAAAACAGGTTTATTCGACCTTAAAGTGTGACCTCGCAGAGGTTCTATCGTCTGATTCTACGTATATTTTTAAGTTGATCCCTGTGTTAGATGCGAGGGTTTATCGTGGATTGCGGCCTTTTTCAAGAAAAAGGGTATGGCAAAGAGAAGATAAACGAAATATTACGCATGCAGTATGAACTTAACAATGAGTAAACTTGACGTCTTCCGGCGGTTTGCACCGGAATTTCGTTGCCCCACAAGCATTGGGCTGTTCCACAATACCTAACTGGACGCGACACTGATCGACCGAAATACAGCTCACACTTGCTTTATTTAATTGTGAAACTCGTTTTAGTTCCTGCAAGAAACCCCCAATGACAATGTCCGTTTCTATCATATTTATTTTGTTTCTCATTTTTTTTGTTTACATTACAATTAGTGTGATTAAACCATAGCAAATTACATACAATTACAAAATTTGTAATTTGCTATGATTAAACAGCCCGTAAGGCTCGTCTGATCTATGATCAGGTTGTTGGAGTCACTACTATAGTCACTAGCCAGAAGTGTTTATTTTTCACAAGGAAATTTGCAGGTACAATCCACATATTTTCAAAGCACTGTCCGAGTATGTAATCGATACCACGCACAACCCACATAAGAAGATTGAATAGATTTTTTGTTGCTGTTTTTGTTTCACTAAACAAGCTCAGAAGTTCGAATATAGAGAATAATGCTAGTATTCATGGACTACTTTTCGTGTGTTCGTTGGTAGGCTGGCGCATGCAATTTTTGGATGTTTTGAACTGTTTAATAAAGTTTTGTTGGTTTTCCTGACTTTCTGCTTCTTGGGGTTTTTTTCTGCGTGCTTGTATATTTTCTGTTTGTGTTATTGTTTAGCGTAATTTCGAAATAAATATCTATCTAATGGTTTAATTTCGATCATCCAACCTTTTTTATGCACTGTATTAGTATATTTTAAATTCTATTTTGTACGCTCTGTTTTTTTTTTTTTTTTTTACACTCGTCAGGCCAAGAGCACCGGCTGTTTTTCAATAAACGCCCAGTTAGTTTTTTCTGTTTTTGTTTTAACTGTTCAAGTAAATGCCGACCCAAACGTCGCGATTGCCCTGCTAACGTCCAATGATCGACACTGGGCCTTCATTTTTTTTACTCTTATCGTTTGATCTGCGTCAGTACCTATAATATTCGGGTGCGTCTGGTCAGGTTATAAACTTCCCTCTGGATTTTAGCCACATGGGTATGGGGAATCAGAATACATTGTATCATCCTTTCTGGCTTTGAGTACCGTAGATAGCATTTAGCATGTCTGTTCAGGGGCCGGTGCTAAAGTTCTTTAGTTGAAAGATATGTTTCTCAAATACTCTACTAACTTACATACATGCAGGATTAAACCATACTGCATACAAGTTGTATTTGTATGATTAAACTACCACATTTTAAAATGGCAATGCTACCCACCCATTTCGACATTTTCAATCCTCAAAAGTGAAAACTGCATAAGTTTTATCAACTTGTAAGTTACCATAATCTCAGAGAGACATTGCTTAGTTCTGGAATCACGGAAATAAAGTGCTCGACATTGTTTATATATTGGTCTGTATAAACACTGAACATACTGGGAAAATGGGTTATTGGATTGTATTTTTCTTTTAATTTTTGTTTTCGTCTATGCAATTATTGTTGTTCTTATTATATTAAATTATTTGGAACATATTTACTTGGCAAAAACAAAAATTTTTGCGTTACCAATCTCATGTGGTCCCTGTTTGGAAAATTATAATTGGCTCGATCAAAATAAATGAAAAAAAATCCGTTTGGCATTGAGTTTCATCCGAAAAAATGAAAAAAAAGACATTGTTTATATCTGCAAACAACGTTGTTGGTTGAGCCATTATTCAGTTTTGTGGATTATTGAGAGCTGCGGAGAGCAACCGCTTTGGGCCTGGACAGTACAGCAGGGTGTAAGACAAGAGATCGTCTGGTAGTTTCTCGCCGAATATTCTCGGCCCTCGTCTTCTGCAAGATAAAAAATTCTAGTACCGGTACTGCTTTACTGTTTGGCTTTAATTTGTTAACTTCTCTGGATCTGGTTTGGTTCTTACCTTGAAAAAAAACGATGCATTCTGCATTATCTGCCCTAATGCTGATAACTCTGTAATGTTATATCTTTATTCGTATTGCCTTTTGTGTCGACAGAAGTGTCAAAATCAACTATGCCCGTGTCTATTTTAGACGGTTGTCAGTAATAAATAACTTAAACAGTATAGCAGATAGAGAGCATGGCATCAGCTACTGATTTGCCCCAGGAATTGTGTTATGACCCTATGTCTTTTGTTGTTCTCACCGGGCTGGATATAAAGTATAATGCCGTTCACAAATCTATATGGGATGCTTTCAGCAATAACAGGTGAATTAATAAATTTGTTGAAATGTTAAAAATAAGCAAGCTGCAAGGGGCATCGATCACAGACCACCCTGCCTTTTAGTCATGATGTACAAGAGAAGGGATGTGTGAAAATTAGTTTAAGCATGTTATTCAATTTTCAGCTAACTTAAGTGTTGTTTGAATTTCAAATATTCATAAATAATTACTCAACTGTTTTTAAAAATAATTTGTTTATTATGCAGTAAAATTCATAGTAAAGGATGTGTGAACTTTTTGTGTGTACAAGAATTTTACATCGTTAACTAGTTATCTGTTTATTAATATTTCAGAAGATCTGATAGAGTTCCAATCTCGTTCGGTTGTCTTCCTGGGGATCATTGTTATCCAAGGTCCAAGGATAAACGGACATCTTATGAATGGTATATACCGAAGGTATATTTGCATTGCATATTATTTAGCCAGTATTATTCTGGGCAATGAGTCCAAAGTCTTTAACCAAGCTTCGCCAGCAACGATGGAGTAATCTTCCTAGAAAAAAAATTCACATGACCTTCTGACCAATTTCGGGTCTAGTGAAGTTCAGTACCATATTCAGAACCAGCGCATATTCGAAGCATTGTGTCCAGGGTTAGGAGGAGTCGTTTCCAGCATGGGAAATTTTCATGATTATCGAATAATGATATGGTACAAAACTCCATTAGACCCCCATTCTCTTCCACAGCGCCACAAACGTCTATTTTCTTACTTACAAACTTCTATTATTTGGAATTCATCGCTTCCAAACTGCTTTTCCGATAGTGTTCGTCTACATAGCTTTGATAATCAGGTCAATAAATCCAAGGGATACAGATTCTTTGCTTTCCGACCTTGCTCTCATGTTCTCTTGAGTGATTTTTAATGAATACCTTGATTGTGATTGACAGTGATAAACAGCTGGGCCGGAGCACAATAAAGGCATAATCATGAAAAGCATTCAAAAGAAAATCATGAATGCAACATTGTTTTTCCCAGAAAAATTATGCATGAGATTATGTTCTGCTATATCCAGGGTGTTGAATATATATATAAAAATTTATTTTGAATATGAAAAGCTATTGAATACATTTTGCTTGTTGTCAAGAACAAGAGCAACTTGACTCCCTTATGGCAACAAGACTTCAAAATCATCAGTACTGCTATAAAATAGCACTGTTGGGGGTTTTGAAGCTTTTCCAAAGAAAATAACTTGAACACCTGTTTTTGTAACTTTTGATTACCGACAAGTTTACTTCACATGTCTCTCAGACTAAGGTATGTGGCATTATTTTGCAGGGAATTTTGAAAACGAAATGGATGGATAAACATCTACATCAAGTACCAGCAGTCGTAGTCATTTATTATGAATTAGACTGGGATGAACCTGCATGGAGAGAGAAACAAATGGAATGTGCATCTCGAGTGGAGGTGGTCAGAACAAGCCTACAGGGTAAAAATATTTTTTCTATTCCTATTGTTCTCAATTGTTAGCAATTCATTAGCGATTGTTGCTGATATATCAGAATCACAAAAGGGACAGTGGCTAACATACATTTGATATTTGAGGTATTATTATTTCGATTACAACATAAAAACATTATTATGGCAACTTTTTCATGTACCTTCTATACCCATTTTTATCTAAATTTTTCTGTGTCTCCAATATGGAATCGTGGTTGTCTGGTACAATGTTATGGTCAAGGATTATTATTCCATGGATAAATGCCCCAATACTCTCTGATCAAAAGGAAAATAATATACCAAATATTGGTTAAAGATCAGGTATAGAAGAGAGCTACATTGCATAAAATCTAGCATGATAGACATAAGTATTAACTGAGAAGTTATGCTCAGCTCGGCAAGCTCAATGAGCCACACAGCAAATATTCAGTACCTGTAACATAAACCAACCTATTTGTGAAAATAATTATACACCAGAAATGCAATAGTTAAATGCAGCCAAATCATTTCATGTTCTTACAAATTCTTTTTTTAAGGACGTGGCACAAAAGTAGCTGTTGTTTTGATACAAAAAAGTACACCTCTTCCACCTGGAGAAGATATGGTTGCTGCAGAAAGAGCTGCTGCACTTTGTAGTGCTTGTGATTTATCAGCTAAATCATTATTTGTTTTACCTCACACTGACCATTTATTGGGATATATAATCAGGTACCATAGGTATTTATTGGTTCAAAGTACATGACATAAAGGATGTTAGTGTGAAATATAAATTTGAATTATATGCATTTGAACATTTTTTGATAACAATCGATTTTTTCTTTCTTAACTACTCCAAATTCAATATGACAATTTGTTTTTTACAACTTTTGAATGATTTTGTTAGATTAGGAGGTATATTAACACTACAAGCATTACCGGTAATCGTTCAATATCTGAACCAATTTGGCAACCTTAGCTCCAGTTACGGCTGCAAAGGGGTAGAAAGTTTTCAGCAATTTTGGAAAGTTACCCGGAAAGTTTCTAGGAATTTTCAAGGGCCCGGAAATATTGAAAATATTGGAATTTTCGTATAATCGCTTTTTTTTAGATTTCATCACCTCAAAAGACTTTTTAAATCTTTATATGTTAGTCTCTTATATAATTGAATCTCATAACTAACCAGCAATTGTAGGTTTCAAACTATGAGTAGTTGGTTAAACTCGAACAAGTCTCTGATAACTTTATCACAAGGTAACAGACTCCGTCAGAGCTCTTTAAGAAGAAATGATTCTAGGTACGAGTCGCAGCTGCAAGACAAGTATAGAGGGCTTTGTTTTTCCTTAAACTCTTAGCAAGAAGAGGTCTACGATAACTTTAAATCACAAGGGTGTTAAATTCACTGCCGTTTCAAAGCTCTCAATAAGATGGAAAAGTAATATGATTGTCTAGGTTTAAAACGATCTTTTTATTCCTGGCTCAGATGAGTTATTAGGTTGAGAGAAAAAACAGTCTGGTTGGAACCAGTTTTAGCTTATTTATTGTACCATCAGTGGCCATCTACTCTCATTGCTAGATAGATGAGAAAAATAGATGAATGTAAAATGGCTGCATAGTTTGGAAATTGGCTAGACCTATAGATCAATTGTATAAGACAGTATTTGCACAGCCTCATTTACAATTAGACAATTTAATTCTGAAATCTTTCTCAGTCCTATGAGTTTTTATGAACCTAAAATTTAAGCTTTATCAAAAGTTCATGAAAATTTTCAAAGTTCTCGAAAATTCGTGTTAATTCCTGTTTTTTGCCCAAACTGGCGATTGCAAATTCCCTCCCTCAAAAATTTCCAAAATTTTGCAACCCTTATCCCAGTCCAGGTTCGGTTTTATATCCTTGCTGCTGTCATTCAAACTTACGTAACGATGGTACAGACTCTGGTTAGCAGGCGTTTCAAAACATGTCAGGAATACTGTTACCTTCAGAGGGGATCATCTCATCCCCTCATTGCATTAATTATGTTCGCTCATGAAAATAACATTTTGAAGATGCATTTATATTCACATATACCCATTTTTTTGGATGAAATTACTTGATTAATGCTCTCTTCCCAAGCTTCCTACACAAGATTCAGATCAGGCTGGCAGAATGACAACTATCGTGCTACTTTGGCACCTGAAGCAAATGTAGCAACTAAAGTGCAGAAAAATGTTCAAAATCAAATACTTTATGACAGTGTTGATGGTTTCGAAGCTTTTTTGCAAATAAGAAGAAATTGGCGTTTCAGACACCCAGAGAAAAATAAGATTCTGTCTCTATGCTTTGAATAACATTAAATTTCCATTTTATACAGGCTTGAGAATGCTTTTTATGAACTGGCGAATAGCTACTACCATACTGAGGCAAGGAGAGTTAAAGCTCACAAGGAGTTCTTGAATAAAACAACTCATCAACTTCTATTTGTGAGACATCAGTTTAAGATAGGTTTCTTCAATGAATTAATGCAGGATCCAGCAAATGCTGTTAAACATTACAGGTTGGAATAATGAACTGATTATTTTTGTGTTGAATTTTTGGTTTATTAGTTAATGCTTTAACAGTGGTTCATACTACAATAAAAGTTTGTAAAAAAATATCGATTTGATCTGGACTGACTTCTGATTTATCTTGGGTAGGCTAAGTGCACTGTAACAAAAGTCCAGTAAATTTATTGGTCATTTGCAGTTATTGCATACTTCTACGGTAGTTAAAAAGTCGCGATGTTGATTAGATTTTGCCAATTAAGGGCTGTTGATGGACCGCACCGACATCTCATATTTGGTCGAAAACGTCAATTTTGAATTTTTTTCAAAACCGCCAAATAAAATTACTGTCAAACCCAGTGATTTTTTGTGGATTTTTTGTTACAGTGTGGAATGAGACAGATAATATCATTCCAACAACATTAACGCGACTGTCATATAAGTGGTCTCTAGTACTTTAAAAAATACCTGCATGCTTTGCTAATTCACCACACCGAATTTGGAGGTAAAAATTTTGCATGTATGTAACTGTATAATTGTTATTTACTATATCAATATTTGACTATGTGTTATGTAATCCATGGAGCTGTGAGGTAACTCAAAGCTGCAAAAACGAATTTCCATAAAAATTCGTGTTCAAATAGTGATTCTTTCCTTTGTGTTTAAATTTATTATACATATTTGATTATTTTTTATTCCAGACAAGCTTACACTCACATTCATGAGTTGAGATCACACGATACGAACAATCTTGAGGTCAAAGTAATGGGTGGATTTATCAATTACAAAATATGTAGATTGTGTTTCTTACGTCTCAATATGCCGTTGGAAGCAATATCTCAGTTTCGTCGACATGTGGATTTGTTCAAACCAAAATCTGGAACTCAAGAACTCTTGTTCGAACACAGTGCATGGATGAGTAAGCAATTTACTGTGTTTGGAGATTTGTTTGATGAAGCAATTAAAGCAGGATTGGCCGCGATACAAACACAACATCCAGGCTTTTATTACCAACAAGCTGCGTATTACGCTCAAGAAAGACGTACTCATGCGAGGAATTTGTGTTCTGTGGCTGCTGAGCAAGATTACCCTTCAAATGATCCTTTGGACACTAGTGGCCAAATGCTTGATTTTTACGGGCAACGACCTTGGAGACAGGGTCATCAAAGTATTGATCCTCCAGATGCAAACAAGGAAAAAGATGGTATTCTGGCACTGAAGCATCAGGAAGCGACTATAGATCATTCCTGGGTTATTATTCCTCTACTTAGTAGTGCTGTGGCGCAGTTTAAAAAATATAAGTGCCCTCGTATGAAGCGATTTCTCACTGTACAGATGGGAGAGGAGTATTATCATGCTCAGGATTATGCGAAGGCATCTACTCTGTTCGGTTTTACGGTGTGGGACTACAGAGGCAACAAATGGTGGGATATATTCAATCGTATTCTTACTCTAACTCTGAGGTGAGTTTCATTTTTTGGATTGGTTGAGAGTGAGAAGATTACAGCTTGAATATCAAGTTATTCGAAGTAGTCATTTTTTAAAAGACTGTATAGGATTTAGTCAACCCATCAGAACAAATATATACAGATGGAATGAACGCATATGAATATAAATTTGAGATATTGATCTTATATTCAGCCCAAACTATATGAATTTGACTTGGCCATGTTAACAGTTGAAAAAAGCTAAAATAATTTCTTCTGTAGAATATTCGAATGATGATCCTCCATATATTGTATTGTACACTGGATAAGTTACGATATATATTAACATTTTTTATTAAAAATTAAGAGATCTTACAGAATTATATTATTTGTGCTTTTATGAAATAAATTATTTTATTCAATGATAATAATTGAATTCAGTTACAAATGTGAATTTGAGATATGTGTATTTGTATAGAAATATGTTTATTTATATTTTTTTTATCGTTTATCTAATTATTATTATTTATTCAAAAGGTGTGCATACTTGATTGCTAATGTGCAACAATATATCACTACTTCAGTGGAATTGCTTGGTCGAGATTCCAAAGTTAGTGAGAAGGACAAGACAAGAATACAAATGAATCTTATTCGTGTGATTTCCGGCAAAGTACCTGATCCCGAACCACTGACTCCATTGGATAAATCTGAGAAAGATGGATTGGAAAGTGATCATGTAGAAGCATTGGAAGCTGCAAAACACATGTGGACAAAAGCAATGTCGGATTGCAAAGTATATAACATAGAGCTGAATACACTGGTTCCTTTTGTCGAATGTAAAACCAGTTTTGGTGCTGCAGATTGCAATGCTAATCAACCTGTAGTTCTTCATGTTTACCTTCGTACAAGCTGCCCATTTCCTATAAGATTTTCCCAGCTTTCTGTATCATTGGGTAAACAAGTGTATGACGAGCATTGTATTATCGTTGATACTACTATGAAGCACGGTGAATCGCAATCCGAAGCTGGAGATTTGTATTTTGAACCAAACAAGTTCAAACATCTTTCATTTTCATTCCCACCTGATTCGTTGGACGTTAGTAAATCGATTCAAGTTTCATCAATAACTTTGAAGCTTGGAGGGGATGGTGATGGCAATGTTGCAATCCTCAGCTGGAACATGTCTGAACAACTTGCTAGTCAAGATTTGTCATTACCTATCGTGAGTACAAAAAGGTTGTTCCAGAAAAATGCACCTGCAAAAGTAGAAAAATGGTCAGATATAATACCAATCCATTCATGCAATATCTTACATCGTCCACCGCTCATGGATGTTGAGGTCAGCCATAACTCACCTGCTTTGATCAATGAAGTTTATAGGTTAAGGCTCACACTTAAGTCCAAAGAGACTGAAGAAGCAGAAAATACAAGAGCTATTGTGCGCCTGGAAGCTGGTCAGTCAGATGATATCATTCATTCCACTTTTCTCGCACTTGATGCTGCTTCAGTCCTGTCGTGTCCGTCTACGAAAGCTCTTGAAATAGAATTTGGAAATTTATCTTCTGGGGATCAGGTCGTAAAGGATGTTTTCGTACATGCTACCAAACTTGGAATGAGAAAATTCTCAGCAGAAATAACCTACAATGTTTCTGATCAAGTAGCAATACAAAAAGTTGTTCACAAGACATTGTGCTCTTGTTTAATTGAAAAATCAGCTACATTCGATGCAGTACCAGCATTTGAGTTATCTTCAAAGTTGACTGGACCCGATTTTGATTTATTCAAATATGTTCGTCCTGGAGGAATTTTCATGGCGGCAATCAGGCTACGATGTAAATCTCCATGGCCAATTGAAATTGATTCTGGGTGTATAGAAATGAAGAGTCAAGTTATCTCAACAGCAAATGGAACAAAATCGAATGCATTAACCGGTATCAGACTAGAAGAAGGTGAAAGTGCAAGTGATGTTATGTGTTGCGTTGCAAAGAAGATGTTTTGTTTGAAGGTAAATGTTATGATAGCCATCAGTAAAGTGTTGTCGAACTTATTTTGTCAAGTATAGGTTACTTTCTATCAGTAGCATATATTTAACAAAACGAAACTTTTGATTAGGCCTGCAATCTGACGATAATAAAGAACTCATTTTGTTCAGCACTTTATTGTTAAATACCTGATTTGTAACAGTTTCTTCCAGTGAATATGCTGGGCATGTATATAGTCCTTCGATGAAATGCAATAAAATGATACAATATCAATAAAAAGCAATGTTTCAAATTTTTGTTACAGGTAAATTTAATTGAGTTTCTCTATACTTACCTACCCATTTTTTCTTATCATTTTAGTAATGCCAGATATATCTGTTGGAAAATATTCAGTACAGTGGAGGAAGATGTCAAGAGGATGATGAAGCTGAACCGTTACCTTTTGTATCATCATCAGTACAGCTTCCGACAGCCACAATCAGGTGAGCCAATCCAATCAATATAGTTTGATTACCATTTATCAGAAAAAAATGGCCAGTGCCTCATTTACCAATTATTATTAGGGATGGATAGAGTTCACAAAGACTCTATCTCGACCGACCGAGTATCTCCGTCGGATCAGGGCCGGAATACACAAGTATCAAAGAGTTATTGACTAATTGAATAAATGATTATCCGTCGCTCGAATCGCCTGCATAAAACCACCCGTTTCTGGTTCCCTTATTCTTTCACTTTTCTAAATCAGGAAGCAGATAGGCATGTTAGATTCCATTCGTATTTTTTCTAATGCAGCAATAAGTGCGCCCTGTTTGCAAAAGCAACCTCCTTTCCCCACATTTTTTTAGCAAAAGCAACCAGAGATGGGCCGATACCAAAATTTTTGTCGATACAAGTACATATACCACCTTCGTAATTTACATTCCGGTACCGAGTACTTTATTTAATATGTTAAAGGTCTTTTTGTATCCACATATGCCCTTGGTAGAGTTTCACCCACGTATATGTGTGCCTACGTATGTTTGCACCCTTGCATCCATTTGAGTGCAAACTTTTATGGATAAAAATATTTTGAATTGATGGTGCGTTCAAGCATACACAAGGTCCAAAGATTGCGTGCAAATGTTTGTTGTTAAACAAGTAACAGGGAAACCTAACACCTTTTCTCTGCATCAAATAGAGCATATAGTCAAAAATATTGAAAGTGGATTGATGGGTTTTATTTAATAAAACCCAAAAGTGTAATTAAAATTATTCACATGAGGCATGCCTCGTTTAAATCATTTTTCAGAGCAGTTGAATGCGTGGCCGACATAGACCCTGACTGAACAAGTGTGGGCATATAGGAAATTCCTAAAGAGTTTCAATGTTGCATTATAAAAAGTTGTTTTTCCACTTATTATAAAATGAGGCGTATTGGTACACTCTTTGAAGACTTGTCGGTTATCCTGTATTGGCGTATCGGTGATGAAATTCAAAAATCACCGATATCGATACATTGGCCCATCCCATAAAACCTCTGTATATAAATGCCTAAGTTTGCAATGACAATGTGTTTTCACATAATCTTGCAATCGTTGACTAAAAACCTGGGAAATATCTTCAGAACATAACAAATGACCTTTCTTTTCATAAATTTTGGTAACAACAACTCCCCTCAGGGAATAAAACAGATTTATTTGCCTAAATTTTAATCATTATTACGGCATTCCATAATTGTAAATAGCCATGCATAGTCTGCACGTGGCCATAAATTATTTGTGTCTTAATTTAGATTGGTTTTCTACAGCCACGAAAGTATGCATCAAATGCTTTCATCATTTCCTCCTGTCACAAAGTTTGAGGATTAACAAGGCGCTAACTTGCACAATATCATTTGTTGATATTATTAAAAAGTAGATGGGATAGTCAAAACAAGTCGTCACTATTCTGCAGACAATTGAGTTTATTCTTCGATCTCCGCACATTTAATGTTTTTAATCACAAACCGGTCAAAATTAATCTTTGCACCTGATATCGGGTATATTTTTTTGACGACTGGGGAAATTTCTGAATGGGTTTAGTTAATTTTTCATTGGCCAAGCGTGAATTTTAAACATAAATAAAAATAAGTAATACGCTAGGACAAGAATAGATAACGTATAGGTAATTAGCGCAATTGAAATGAAGAAATATGTTTTATCCATTGGCCACACTTTAAATATGATATTATATGACGCGTTTATCAACAAAATGTGCAATTTGTGATAAGCTTTTGACAAACTTTTAAAATTAGTATACAGTTCAATCATGGACCTAATTATTTTTATACAATTGGCTGTTAGACTGGTCACCAATTTAAATATAAATAAGATGTAGAATCCCTTGTCAAGACCTTAATTCAATTTATTGTTGGATGTATTTTAAAAACTTCCAGCAATGATTGACATTCAATTGGCAATATCCAAACCAGCATTTTGCTGTTGTACTGCATGTTTTGACGTTGCCTTTTTTCGTGTTCGCCGCAACGTGTTTTGTGTACACATTGTGGAAATAATATGACCAGGGAGTCAGAAACGTACTGCGATACCTAAGTACCAGTTATTAGATTTTAGCTGAGTAGTTGGTACCTGGCGGTTTAGCGATGGACTCGGCGCCGAATCAGACCTAAAGAGTTAGAGGCACTAATATTTCAAACTCAGACAACTTACCTACCTGCCTGCCTGAAAACTAGGTTTAGCTTTGTGCTATTCATGTTTTAGTGATATATTTCTTTTGTATATTTACCCTTAATGATGTCAAATTTGTAATCAAATATAAGAAAACTCTGGTAAATTTTTTCATTTTTGCTCATGCACCACAGAAAAAATTTGTAACTGTGTAGAGGTTGAAATTTGTCAAATGAAATAGTTTAAAGTTTTACACAATCATTTTCCATGATTCGTCGGTAAACCCTCTATCAATTTCCTGGTTTTGTTTGATGAGTTGAGAAGTATTTTTATAATATTTTTTATGACTTTTATTGGTTATGTTTAGAAAATTTCCCTTGCAACTTGAAGTGAAGTCGCCAGCTCATGGAAAAGTTCGAGATCAAATGATGATTTCATACAAACTCATCAACTGCTCTGATGAACCCAGGGAATTGGAGGTTTTGTGTGAAGTTGCAGAAAATTTCATGTTTTCTGGTGTAAAATTGCAAAGATGTCGAGTCCTTCCCGGATCTGATATAACTCTAACATATGGACTATATCCACTAGCTGCCGGTTTTCAATCTCTACCCATTTTTCATATTAGAGAAATACCTCTGCCAGGTAATGATGATGGGCCGACCGATGATGACATTATATCTTGTTCTTACCTGAAAGGTTGTATTCCAACAACAATATTTGTCAAACCAGCAGAGAAAATAGGTGCTGAATGACTTTGCAAAATATAAAGGGGTTGGTTTATTTAAATACTCGTGTGCAATTAAAAATTTATTTACTATTAGAGGCCGGGCTTAGCACAAAATTATCTCTGTCCTAAATTTACATCATACTGTCCTAGCGTAATCAAAAAAAAAAAATCAGATAAAGATGTAGAAACAATTTATATATTAAACTGATTTGTATTGTTGAAAGATATGATTGTTTTTTTTACATTGGTTATCGGCAGCTCTGTCAGTATATCACAGGTTTTATAGATACACAAAAATCATCTGCTGCCATTGGTGAATAAACAATTGTGTTGTTTGTTCAAATCGCAAGGCTGCTTTAAAACGGTACATGTTGTTCGACTAATAATTTAATTTAAAATAAGTCTACAGTATACTTAAGGTACACCAGTGTCTATGGGAATCTGTTATTGTATGGGTCTTCATAGATAATCATTTTAGTGGGTCATTGTAAACAAAGCAAGAATATAGAACTACGGGTGATTGTATGCTCGTATCTGACTTGTGTGAGAGGTTCGGGAGTTGCCAATTGCCAATCCTAATGTTTTACGAATTTAAAATAGCTCTTAGGAAACCAAAATTATCACTAACTGAATGCATAACCATTGACCAAAGCTCAAGCAAACAATCTTGAGATCAAAGGACTTCTTTATTGGAATATACTCTTAGCGAAGTCCGAAGCAGTAACTAAAAAGAACCAACCAACAGACACTTAATAGATGTAGTCCCAGGAATTGCACTGAACGCAAAACACCCATGATAAAGTGCATGGAGTGCTATCTGCCCTGGGTGGTGGCAAAAATCATCGCCATTTTGCGTAAGATTCTTGGTACAACCTGAATTGAGAAATTCGCGTATCATCTGCGTGGCGGTCATCGATGATGGGTTTTCTGTAAAAAGTCTTAGAATGACGAGGGAGGCTAAAACTATCAATTCATTTCATTTTGATAACTAATTTTTGTCATGTGCTAAGCAGATAGTCTGCTACAGACAACTTATAGGATCAAGATTATAACCTATTTTATCCTAATTTTGCAATCCATTACTGCAGAAAGATTTAATTAAGTGTTGGTCAAGCTATCAAAAAAAAATAACAACCAGATCTGAAAAAAGGTATTGAGTGTGTATTCAGTTGACTTAGAACATTGTAAACTGAAAAAAAGTATGATTGGCTGAAAATTTGGATTGCAAATTGACATATGAACTGCAAATAGTTACACTCATGATGAAAGGCATGATTGAAATATATCACATTGATTAATGCATCATTTTTCAAGCATTGCAACAAGACCCAATAACAAATCATTTTACCGTTGTACACCCCGAAGGAAACATCACAATCATTCAATTAAAAGGTTAAAGTAACAATCTTTCAACATTCAATTGTAATTTTCGAATAGCAGATTCCATTGGTGATCCATCTTTTTGAGTGACAGAACAAGCAATAACGGGCCTGGTAACACCACAAGCTCTGCCCAATTGTTGTTTTGATCTAACAAAAACGTAAGGAACATTTTTGTCTTCACACAAAAGGGGAAGATGGAGCAATATCTCCAGTGGTTCTGCATCTGCTGCCAGTATAATAAGTTGAGACAATCCCCTGTTCAACGTCTTTGTGGCCTCGTTGGCGCCTTTACGGAGTTGCTTGTAGTCGGATGCTTGCTTCACAAGTTCCAGGATTGTTTTGGTCAAGCTGGCATCGGCCAACGGATAGGCCTTCGGGTTCACTTCATCGGTACTCTCCGCCTGCATTGTTATTTTCTATCCTCTCCGCTCACCAGTGTAAACAAGGATCACGGCTTCACAGAGGCAACAAATACTCTCAATTCATGCAAAAAGACAAGAAAATAACAACAGACTCTGTTGCACTGAAAAGGGCAATAACGCGGCAGCAGTCAGCAAAACGGGAAGAGAAATGCCAAAGTACAGAGTGGCCATGCTTTAACTTGCTACGCATGGCTTCCCGCGAGCTCAACTTTTATGCTCCGCCTTGTGGTGAAAAAAAAAATCAGCAAGTCTGATTCTTTTATTTTACAATTGATTGAATCGTACTTTTAACAGCATAACATAAAAACTTTACTACAATATTGCAACGCAAACAGTGAATATTCATGAATTCATTATGTATACGTTAGTGATATGGAGAAATAAAAGTTGCTATCTGATTTTGGACTTGGCTAGTAAAATGAAGCAAAATAAGCATCTTTCAAATGACTATTTGCTAAATATAATGCTTGAAAAATTCCTATTATATTACAGTTTTTCCAAATTTTGTACGATTATTTTATTCCCTAAAAAATTGAAATTTATGAAAGCTCCCATTCTTCATGCGTGACGCAGGGCTCAAATCACACAAACAAACGCTTATCAACTTTGCTGTCTCTCTGCCTTTTCTTCAGCGCTTTTTCGCCGCAAGCCAGGTCTGTTGGGGTGTCAGTTTTAATCTACATTAATCGGAATATGTTTCAAGAAATTTTGCATAGATTAATAATATATTGATTGAGAATGATTGTCAATTGTTCTCCAGGAGTGGGCGATT
This sequence comes from Styela plicata, assembly GCA_963675895.2. Classification (NCBI taxonomy): domain Eukaryota; kingdom Metazoa; phylum Chordata; class Ascidiacea; order Stolidobranchia; family Styelidae; genus Styela; species Styela plicata. Next base: position 4,733,709 of record OZ023138.1, read on the forward strand.
AACTAATTTGGTGATCTAATATACTAGAATAATGTTGTGACGAAGTGGAGGTCAGCACTGATTTCACTTTATTTTCTTCCAGGATGTTGATGCCCAAAAAGAATCGTGTGCAGATTTTTGAATATCTTTTCAAAGAAGGCGTGTTGGTGGTGAAAAAAGATCCCTATCTGCCAAAACATCCAGAGATTGCAGTTCCAAATCTCCATGTTATGAAAGCTTGTCAGGTAAGTCAACTATTTTTTATATTGGCTCAGAATACAGTTTTTTAGATATTGAGTCGTTGAACGTATACATATGTGTATATGCATGTTATGTGTGTGGGCATGCATAGCTAAGTTACTTATGTTATCATTTTGAGCTGGTAGTCTATGTGTTTGGTATAGCTGAATCCTAACTGCTTAGTTGCAGCTAGGAATGTCATTCAAATTATTAGTATTCTAAATATATGACTATGAAAAATTTAATTTTTCCTCTTTGACTTTTGGCTGAACTACCAGTACCACTTATTAATACATTAATAAAGTTGTTAATATTGACTGACCAAAATTGCAAAACAATCAACTGAATTTAATTTAATATATTTTTCAATTATCTCTATTTCCACATAGCAGAATTGTATTCTTGCATTTTTGCAATAATCATTGTATGAAAAATTAATATGCAATATTGAATCCGGTTAAATTTGTTTTAGTGTCAATATTCTTCTTGTCGAAAGAATCACTTTAAAAATGCAATGTCTTTCTGTCTATCGGTGATTCATCATAGTTTGATGCTCGATTCCTAAAAAAGCATGATTATCATGTTTATTTCAGTTCGGCTTTGTGCTTGAATCATTATCCTTTTTCGTTGTGAATTACTGTTATATATTTACAGAACACTTCGGTTTCACAGCTTGAAAACCCACGAAGGGTTCTCTGTGATGCCCTCCACATGTGATGTTTAGTAATTTATTGCTTGCTAACTATATATTTTTTGTTGGCTTTTATTTTTCACATGCTGGTTGAATAAACTAAACTGTACTGAATTTGAGATTGCACTGGAATTGCTGTCAGCTGAAGTTTAGCTGTTACTAGGCCTGCCATAATCTGGAGTATCATTGAAATCGATGCAAGAACATTCTTCTGATCCCAAACTTGCTTAGGAGTATTGGTATTGCCTCCTGTTTATGGATAGTTGTACGGGGATATGAAAGGTTGGAAAGATAGGTGCCGTAAAACCGGGGACTTAAAGATATGCGCCAAACACACACTAACCAAAAGTTTTCTTTGACCAAAGCAATTGAGTTATCCTTATTGGGATACATTTGTGATAAAATTGACTATAAAAAACGATTGGTGGACTTTTACTGTATAAAAATATATATATCCATTTTATATAGGTATCATCGTTTTTATCCTGTTCTATTTTTTTCAGTCATTGAAATCCTCTGGTCATGTAAGAGAAAATTATACTTGGCAACATTATTATTATATCCTCACGAATGAAGGAATTCAATATTTGAGAGATTATCTTCATCTTCCTCCTGAAATTGTTCCAGCAACATTGAAAAGGCAAACAAGACCAATGGATGTCAGAGCCAGACCAAAAGGTATGAGACCCAAAGTATTTGAAAAAATGGAAAACTGATTTAATACACTGATCTCGAAGCCATACCACTAGATTTGTTGAGTTTTTTCCTAAATTTCTAAAATGTTCATTTTTCTGTTATCCCAAAATATCTGGGGGGGGGGCGGAGTTTATTGAAATTCACTCTGAGCCAGGCCAGAAGCGGTGCATAAAAGGAACCAACTAATGGCCACTTAATAGCAAAGATAAAAGGTATAGTGGTACCCGCAACTGCACTCTAAACGGAAATCATCCCAAACCGAACTGAATTGCCATGTAAAGTGCAGTGATTGGCATTTGCCCTGGGCGATGGTAAAACCATCTACCACTTTTTTGCTTTTTCAAATCTGTTATGGTACGCACAAAACACGCTAGGACTATTTTAAACCCTGTGCCCACAGGGTTACTGGTGGGGTTGAATTATTTCTTTCTGCAACGTTGTGACGCTAGCTTTATAAATAATTTCACTCTTGGTAGGCGCTTAGGTAGTGATCTCTATTATACTGAAAAGCGGGGAATTGGCATATCTGAATTTTTGTAGATTACCATTTTATCAAGTATATAGAATATTTTATAGATTGATTTCTCTCTATAAAGCTAGTAATATTACAAGAATATATTTTCCAATTTATCAGTTGATGAGCCGAGACGGGCATACACTGGTGCTGGTGACAGGGAAGCATACAGAAGGGGTGGCCAGGGAGACCGGGGACCAGATAAAAAAGCTGATGCTGGTGCTGGCACTGCTACGTTTGAATTTGTAAGTATGACACACTGTTTAATCGCATAGCTGTAAAGAAATATTAAGGTTCTCGCCGGTTTATCTATGTTTTTATCCGAATAGTTAGATTTTTATCTATGAATTCTTGTCTAAATTTTATTTCGTTTTCTGTTATTCTATGGGAAACAGAGATTTCAGAATTTCTCCCTCATATTTTCTGTTTTGTTACACTAAAAAAAGCTGCAAGTGTTTGCTTGTTTCACCTGCAGTTGTCAGATGCCATTACTATAGCTTTTCAAGCTCTTCAGGTTACATTTCATGCATAAGTGGTCAGTAGTAGGTTTTTTAGAATGCTGCTTCTGACCTTAAAGAGTTATAGTAAAATTGTTGTATGTCAAAATTATGATATGTGTTAAATATCAGCTGTAAAATTTCACATAGCACCGCCAAGTGTTTATCTTTCATAGTGACATTTATTTCAAATTGATATTCACTTCCGATAGAGGTTGGAAGCAGCTCCTTGTAGGAACTAAGTAAAGACCACTGATATGGTAAAGAGATAACAAAAAAATAAGACTTGTAACATTCCTTCAGTACTGAACTGCTACAATGGAGTCCGGTGTGCAGCGTCTACTCCCGACTGACTCCTTTGCTTTTCCTTATGTTCGTGTGTCAGAATTCAGGAAATATATAGAGCACAAAGCATTAAAATATAATTCTGTGAAGTGCTTTGTCCAATATCATTCAGACTATATTTTTTAGCTCAGATAGCAAACTCTTAAATTACTGTGTGACTTCGGATTATTATTTTATAAATTATGTATGCTTTTCATTCCATTTTAAACTTTTTGTGGGTGCGAGGGCCTAGTGTTGGCGTTGAAGGTAGGAGTTCTCGGGTTCGAGGTCTGGCTTATTAATCTATGCCCGTCACTCGACCCAGGGTTTAATAACTGGGGCAGACTAAGCCAAACGGGAAAAGGTCACTCCAAGAAGTGGCTAAAAAACACTGTATTTCCTAGTGATTGGTATGATGACAATAGTACTTAATTTTTTTGACTGAACGTAATAGTTTACCTAATCTTGTATGTGATCAATGAAAATGTTAACAAATCAAAGAAAAATATAATCGATGCAACGGTGAATCACATGAAAGTTTCCATGCCTCATCACCCCTCCATATAGCTGATAATAGTCGGTTAACAGTATATACTTTCATTAAAAAAACTTGTTTTTCAGAGAGGAGGATATGGGCGAGGCCGAGGAGCACCATGAACGATTCCATAAAATTGCATTCATGTGAATTGCTATCAATAAAACTTAAAACTTGCAATTGTTGCTTTTTTGGTGAAGATAAGAAATAACACCATTGTAGTTAGTTTCCTGTGGATGGAGGCCAGCATGAGTACATTATCTTCAGCTAGCTTGGAATTTAAATTTCAGTACTGATTAGCAAGTAAATAACGTGATTAACGCTGCCTAATCTTGCACGTATGTATCAATATTGAAACACTTGTTTAAAAGCCCGCTTTGCTCCAACTTACTACGATGGCTCTGACTGCGTATTTGCCACATGAAGGTTTCCCAACCCCCAAAAATTTTTCTGGATACCAAAATGGTTTAGGGTTGGTGAAATTTTATCTTTGTACGTACCTAAATCTAGCCTTTTGTTTGGCACAGGCCATGCTGATTGTACCCTTGAAAGTTGGAAAAAGAGAGATTTTGTGAACTACGGAAAAATAATCCCCATTTTTTAAACCAACGACGCTTAGCTGGAGATGTCACATGTGTTGTGGACACTTGCTCCAAGTAATCTTTGTGGGTCTGCGTTACAAGCTGGTTCTGCGTCAACGGCTGCAGAAGGGCGAAAGCGGCCAAAATATGCTGAGTTGACGGGCATGTTTTGTCCCGGACGCGAAAAGCTATTTCTGATATTGAAAGAAAATCCAAGATTCAAATGCAACAATGTAGCTAAAGCAGCCCAAAATCTGTCATTTCAGTCAAAAATTACATATTCGACAAATCTTGTTGCATATTCAAAATAATGTTATAGTTCTGATATATTTTGCATTGATCGGCGGCCCATGCTAAATAGGCTGCCAAGAAAACATTTGTTGGATTATGCTTTTGCATATGAACTAGTCTAGCCAAAATGGTGTTACCCCATGACTTCAAATTGGAAACTTTGTTGTGGTAATAAATTTGAAAATGTTTTAAAGTTGCTGATATATTTCGTGATTTAATACAACTTCAAATAGATTACATTCGAAAATGGCCGTGTTCGACGATTACAGCAAGACTGGCGGAGCGCCAACTACTTGGAACCCGAAAAAATATTCCGGGTGTTCAACCTGTTCAGTGAACAGGTGAGAATTTCCAGAAACAAAATCAATTCTAAGTTTTTCATTTTCTAATCAAAACTAATCTATATATTTAAAAGAGAGAATGTTTGTGTCTGTGCGTGTGTGTTACAATTTCCTCGACGCCTATACGTTTCCACAGTTCTTGAGTTTCTCACTGAAGTGTACTTTAGAATAATTTGCAGCTTTAGAACAGTGTGTGTTTGCTTTATGTGGAAAAACAACCACAATAAATCTAAAGTTTGGATAAAAAAACAGCAGTATGTCTAAGAAATATGTTCAGAAAATACTTAATTTTGGTGCAAGAATGCAACTGGGAAGATAAGGTACCAGAGCTTGAAAATAGCAACTATAATACTGGACCATTTGCAACTCCTGAGTGGAAATTTCGAAATATATCTTCCACCAAAACTGCTTCAAGACTTGAAAATGAAATGTGGATAATAAATCCGTTTATTGCTGATCACTTGTCCCAAGCACACCTTGGACACATGACGGAAACGATGTTGGAGTTACAGAATGATTTTTCTCAAAAATCGTTCTTCAAACAATTCCTAATATGGCGATTATTGGGTCAGCTTGCTCGAATCTCGTGAGTATAAGATGAATGCTTTAAAAGCCCTGCAGAAATTGATGCTCATGCCCACTACTTACCTGTCAGAAAAAGGATTTTCATGCCTAGTAGAACTGAAAACTAAAAAGAGAAATGTACTGAAATGTGTGGACTCATCGATGAGAGTGGCATTAGAAGGACTTATTCATCCACGATTAGAAAAAACTAGTTGCGAAAGTTCAGAAGCAACTGTTGGTTTTTGTAATAGTAAAGTTGGTTTGCAGTGTATAGGTACAAAAATTTGGGGACTGTGTTTTGTGCTTTTGCAGCTTTTAAATCTCTGGACTCGAGAAGTTGAAGATTTGCAATGGCGAAACTTAGCTTGTGTTGATCTTAACAAAAATCGAAACAACTTAATTCATTTGGTGCTGTTATATATAGAGATAGTTTTGTCTTATCATGAGACAAGGGTGAATGAAATCTGGAGATAGATGCTAGGGATGAACAAAACTAAAAAAGTTTAAGAAGCACTGGTCTAGGGTACCTCATTATATTTTACAACTTCTGTAGGGTTTAACCCCCATCAGAGAACCTAGATTAAATGTTTTTTTTAAGAATATCAAGTACCAATATATAGCTTCAAAGAAATCTTATATTTCAGCCAAAAATCAATCATTATGTTCTAGACAGAAATCTCGTTACATATTGTAAGATAATTGGACTGTCTTGGTGTATTTTGCAGTAATTTTACATTGATCCGGGCCATGCTAAAGTGGCTGTTAAAACAAACATTTGTTGCATTATGCACTTGCATATGAATCATTTATTCATATTACTTGGACACCCTATCAAACGGTGACCCCTTGCTCCACACTGCCTATATATATATATATATATTGATTCCATTGTTAATTTTATTTATTAAAGACTACTAGTATTGCTCATTTATTTTTGCCTTATTGAAAATCATGTTCTGTCGGGCATGGACAATTGATTGAAGATGAAGAGGTCTGTTGGTGACTGTTGCGAATCAGAGGAGAATTTAACAAATTCAGACTGGGTGTTGCCCACGCTTGTACATTTTATTCCGGATTAGATGATATCCCTCTTTGACTTCTGCTTGAAAGTGTCTACCTCGGGTAAAAGAACAATGATATATTGTACCCTATATTATTTTTCATGTGTCATAAATCTAAGTGATTTTACTGCTCCGCCTGCCTCCTAAATATCTCATTTTTAATATGTGCTTGTGAAAGTGAATATTTCGAGACGAAATAAAACAAACATACATTGCTATTATTCTCGGAAACTCAGCAAGCGTTTCTAACTGATTTTTTGCATCTCCCAGTTAACGCAGTTGGGATGACAGTTTTTATCGCGATTTCCACTTTAATATACTTGATTCATTCAAACAACTAAATTTTTTTGCCCCGTATTATTTAATTTTTACATAGCTTTGTACTATTATTTTATTTATTTAGCTCGGTTTACTGTATTTTTATATATAATTTAAATAAAATATAAATACTTGTAACTATAAAAAATTGAGTTTATTCAATTCAATGCACTTAAATGACATCGTGATTTATTTTTTTCCTTGTGCACAACACTTAAAACACTCCATTGGATTCTTAAATTAAGGAGTAGCTCGAAAATTTGATAGGTTCGAGAAGGATATGTAGTTTAGGCAAGTCGTTCTTTTTGATACATGTGGTATGTCCTCTTAATAAGTATCGGCCTGGAGCAACTAGTGTAATAGTACCAATGTTCCCGCTGCTCCTTCACTAGACAGGTTTTTAATGATGTTTTTGTCTATATAAGCAAATTATTTCCGATGGAAACAAACATGGATGAAAATTTATTTTGAGAAAAAAATCTCAGTAAAATATGAATGGGTACGACTACAAAGTGAAATCTTGCGATTTGCTTCAGGAACAGGATAAACTAGTAACGCGTTAAGTTGCAAAGTTAGACTTATTTTACAGGTGTTACATGTTTGAGCATTTTCAGTTGAAGTGAACATCGGTTGCAATCCACTTCATCAATTTGAATTTTAACCTCAAAGTTAGGTTTTCTTTTTGTAAAACTGCAGATAATAGCATAATGGATACCCGATAACGATGAATAGTGCACAAAAAATGACTAATATTTTCTCTGCTTCAAATTTCTTTCTGCCAAAGGTCAGCATTTCTAGCTTTTTCTTTTTCATCATCTCAGCCCTTCTGCGTCTTTTTCGTCTGACACTTGAAGTCGTTTGAATTCTCTGACCTGGACTGATCTCTTCGTATTCCTCTATGGTTTCGTAACTGCTCCCTCCAGTACTGGAATTTCTGTCATCTCTTACATGACATATTATCTCATCTCGAATTCTTCTTGCTTGCGCGGGATCGATGCGGCGAAAACCAGTTCTACGTCCTTTAGATGGCTTGGTATCAAACGCGCGTTTCATCAAACCAAGGCCACCTTTCAATATTCTCTTTGCACTCGTTTGGGTAGACTTTTTTTCATCTTCACCATTCTCATTGACAATCTGGCCTACTGATGAATCTATCTCGCTCTCTACCCTACCATTGACGGAGTTGAAATCAACATTAGTGATATGCTTACGCATTTCAATGAAATCTTCATGACTGTTGTTACTCGAGCTTACTTCGTTCGATTCTGATAAAACGCAGGTACCATTTTCATTACCGGTATTGAATGTCACGGAAGTTTCATTGATTGGGCTCTGGAGTCTTAAAGCATCTTTTAGAATTCCTTTTAACTCTGTGCGAACTCTGCCCTCTCCATTTCCTTCCTCTATGGTACTCTCGGACGGTGTCAATATTCTCCTCCTTAGGAGTGTATCACCATCACCATCCCCATCCGCCGAGATTGACCGCGTTTCTGCCATATTAAAGATTAAGGATAGCCCCAAGCCACTAGAGCAAGGCTTACTGAAGTCTATCTACTTTTTTCCTATATAGACCACAGGTAGTAGTCATTGTGAAGTCATCGCAGGCCAGTCATTTTCTTTATTACGTCAGAGAAGAACAATACACGTGAAGTTGTCTTGCCGATGCGTTGTACGACGTTTCGGGTAACAAAATAAAAACGGCAATATAGGGCTCTATTGCTGTGCGTTAATCGTGTTCACATTCACAAATACACGCAACGAAACGAGCACTTTTCGTTAGGTTGTGCAGCAAACCGTTCTGTTTCATTGGAAAACGTGAGTAAAAGCATGCAAACCGCTTGCGTAAAACGCAAGAATAAAATAAAACAAATCTAGAAAAATTGCAAGCTACTCAAACGTGTAGTGCGGCCTTAAAGGGGATTACCAATCATAGTTGGGTTGCCGACTGGCATCCCCCTATTTGAGGGCATGAGACTGGTCATCATTTCACGATATAGACTATTTAGTTCAGTAGTATCACAGACAAAAATAATCTGTGACAGGAATCTAAATCAACATGGGTCATTTCACTTTTTATATAACGTCCGTGAACTGAACGCAACTTTTTCAAAATTATTAAAAGGGTTATATAACATTGGACTTTCATTTTACTACCCCAATGATTTATAACTCTCCGAGGCCACTGTGGGTGGGAAATTGCTATTCACGAACTTCGACGACGCGAAGCACAGAATTCCGACATGTGAGGGCTCAAAAGAAATATCGGTAGCTATTCTTGACATCCTCCGCCAAGATCGTCTTGATATAGTTGATCGATAGACTTCATTTTAATTCTTTTCCCACACCCCCGCCTTCCCTGACTGGCGCCGATACATAAACATAGGACCTCCCGTGTCGCTGGAGTATTCTCAAATAAATTTGCCTGGTAGCGATTGGTCAGTTCTGTCCATGCGCAGGCCGGTATAATCGGGGAACCCCCGACTATGTTTACGTTTGCAGCATTTTCGGCAATCACAGCGGCTGTCGTTCAATTTGCAATTTCAGACTTTGTCAGCTTCGTAGGCTAGCTCGTTTTCCGGTTCAGTTTTTGCATCGTTCTAGTATATGTTTGGTACTCGTTGTTGCGGGATAGGTTACCGTAGTGTTTCTGTATTGGCAGTCTGAGAAATCTAGAATATTAAAATATGGAGTGTAGTCACGAACTCATAGGAGCTGTTGATCAAGGAACAAGTAGCTCAAGGTTCTTGGTAAGTAATCTTTTAGAAAACAGTTGAATATTTTTGGCAAATAAATCTGGTCGTTATGGTGATGTTTTCAATTTCGTAATTTTCGAAATAAATATATTTTTTTTTATAGATATTCAATGTGAAAACCGCTACTGTTATATGTTATCATCAAGTGGAGATTGCACAGTCTTGTCCTTACGAAGGGTAAGTACGAGAAAACGGAATGGTTTTTCATATTAAATTGTTCTCGATTATGATTTTATTATGTAAAATTAATGCTGCACAATAGGATACATATCTTGGCTTTGCTTCACATTGAATGAACAACTAATGCAGTAGGTCAACAGAACCTAGTTATCCTTTTTGTCGTAGTATTCCGTATTCAAATCTGATGTAATTTTCTTTGCATGGCAATACCCATTCGTAATAAATTTTGACAAAGTATCTTTTGTTGAATATGAGTCACTGATGGATCGCGTCAATGTGACGCTGTCTAGCTGTAACTCATACTTGACAAAATATAATTTCGGATTGAGTTCTCAGATCTTCAAATGCATATTTGAAGACAAAAGAATCACAAGAATAACTGGCGAATACTCAACAAAATACATTTTATTGCCAAGTTTTTAAACTATTAAACTAATTTCATTTTTAAAGATTCCAATAACAGATTGCTAAAAAATTTAATAATATTTGATTCAAACAGTCTATCAAAATGACCCAGATCTAACAGTATGCAATATAAACTGAGGCATTATATAGCTATTTCGAAGCTTTTATTGGCATATCATTTAGATGGGTCGAACAGGATGCTTCGGAAATGATGAATTCAGTTTATGAATGTATTGAGAAAGCAATTGAAAAGTTAGAAAGTAAAAATATAAGTGCTTCATGCATAAAAGGTGAGTACTTTATTTATTGAGAATGTTGAATTTTCTTGTGTATGACCACTTTCAGATAATATTTATATAAAATTACAACATATTATATCTGATTAAATTTTGTTCAAAAATTTTGTAGAATCATATCGAATCTCAGAAATGAATATTGAAATTAAATGTAGCTCTCTTTAAAATAGTGACTTGGAGTGACTTTTATAGAAGTCTGTCATAACCTGAGTAAATTTTTAATAAAAAAACCTGAATCAAATAGATACTAATATATCCGAACCATTATTCAATAAACAATTGTTTTGGACACATTTGAATATGTTTATTTTTAGCAATTGGTATAACAAACCAGCGCGAAACCACTGTTGTATGGGACAAGAATACAGGCAAACCGATATATCCAGCCATAGGTAAGAATATTACGGTACTTTCTGTACAATGCACTTTATGCACAGACCAGAAACAGATGAGATTTACCTTTAAAGTGACTGACGTCAGAGATATTTTGTGAAAACATGTTATGACAAGTATGGATTGCTGAGGAATCGCGCTGTTGAGGCGTGGTCCTGCAGTAAGCAATGCCTTGGCAAAATGAAATTTCCGATTGGGCTGATATCCTGAAATTTTTCTTTGAAACTTGCTTCACTCTTTTATACTGCATAAATGGCACACATAAAAGACGTGATGTTTATAATATAAAATTTAGCTATAGAATTCTCGATAATTAAACTGTTTTTTGCACCAGTTTGATTTGTACTTTTAAAGTACTGTAAGAGGTAAATTTATGTGTTCTTTTTCATAGTTGGTAATGAAAATCTATCAAAGTATATTCAAAGACACTTTTACCCAGTAAGAAAATTTCTACCCTGCCCAAACATGTTTTGTTAAGTGTGGGTCACTGATGGAACGCGCCACCAAGGCACATTTCTTCTATGGCACATGCTTGGCAAAATAAAATTTCTGCTTTCGTGGGGGTGCTAATTTTCATTTTGCAATTTGTTTAGCTATGTCTTAATTTATGTTATCTACGGTATCTTACAAATTTTGATTGAAAAGCAACAGTAGCGCCATTTTTTTATTCATTCATGCTTATCCTTTTTAGTATGGTGCGATATTCGAACAACAGAAACAGTGGAAAAATTGATACAAAAGACTTCGACAAAACGACAAGATCATTTTCAAGTAATATTACTTTTTTTATTGCAATATTCATCTTTAATCTCGTAATTTGGGAAGGATGCTTTTAATTCTTCTAGACTAGCAAATGGTCTGCTATTCAGACACCTAAAAAGTTTGTGAGGCAATACGCCAATACGCCATTTGTAAGAAAATATTTGCATACTCAATATGTCATATTTAATGTCTTCAATGGTATGAAATCATCAAATGCTAAGTTATACAAGCATTGATTGTTTTTAAAACCTACAAAAGATGTACCGGTAAAACTATCGTACACTTATGAAAAAACAACAGCCATTTTTTTTGGTAACAATTTTGACAGCGATATTTGACTTTACCTCATAAAGCATGACGTGCCATATTTTTTCTTTTTATTTCTCTTTAGTATGGATAGCTGATTACCTAAATTTGTCATATTTGATTAAAAATTAGCTACGGTTATACCGAGTCACGTTTGTGAGTGGCCTGTACTTTGACATAATTTCTACGCAACAAAAGGTGGATGGGTGTAGATGTAATTTAATAAAGATACGATCTTGAACACATTTAGCAATAAATTGTATTATACTTTTATTACAATAACTAGGTAACTTTTATTAATAACTATACAATTCTCTGTATGCAGTATGACTTTACTTGAAGGTCAATGTATATCGGGAGAAAATGTTCGCCTTGTACTCTCAATCTTAAAATCACATGTTGAAAACTTGTATCGCTAAATTTGACTCCCAAATCATACTTGAGGTATCTTGCTCAGACTGGCAGAATGCCTGCTACTCAGGCACCCAAAGAAAGTGGGTCCCATCAGAAGAAGAATTTAGCGAATTGACAATAATTCATGATATATAGGTATCTTTCTATAAGATAAAAATGTCTATTTTTGTGTGTCTGGTTGTGAACAAACTGAGAAAAAGCTTCAAAATCATCAATACGGCTATGGAATAGCAGTGTTGATGGTTTTGAAGCTTTTTCGTTCATCCAAAGAAAATAACATTACGAACATTTACGACACCTGAAGAAGAACAACGATAGTCACCCTCTCACCACTGTCTTGATAATCATCGTGATCTATTTTTGCAGAAAATCTGTGGTCTTCCTATCAGCACCTATTTTTCTGCCATCAAGTTGAGATGGATGATGGATAATTTACCTGAAGTCAACGATTTGATTGAAAAAGGAGATGCTTTGTTTGGAACAGTAGATTCGTGGCTGATATGGGTTTATTACATCACCTTCAATTGGTGTTGTCTTTATACTGTAGTTTAGTTTTATCGAAAATTGAAATCACTTTTTGAATAGGATTATTTTTCAACATTTCAGACAAAAGAAATTGCTGATATTTGACAATATAATTTGTCTATAGTATAGTTTTTCCGAAAGAATTATTTACCCCTTATTCTTACTGCTAAGCAAATAGATACGGTATATATTTCATCTGACCAATGTCTATATGCATAAGATATCACAGTCCAGTTGCTTAATGGCAGAATTGGTCTTTTGTTATGGTCAGCAATTTGTTTGTTTTGTAGGTAAAATATGTGAGATCTTACTAGTATTTAGCAATAGTTTCCTGATAACAGTTTTTATAAACTTTCAAATATGATCGATTTGAGAATCTTCTATGAAGTCAACGAAATGCATATTGCAGTGTCAAGTTTGTGAATATAACTTGCAGTAGATTTGTTAAATTGCTTAAAATAATTTTATTACAAAAAAAACTCTTTGGCTGGTTTAGGATATATTGATTAATAGCAAAGAGCTACTAAAAGATGTAGTACCAGCAACTGCACTTTAACAGGAAAACATCTCAAACAGAACTGAACTACCGTGCTAAAGAGCAAGGAGTGGCATCTGCTCTGGTCGATGGTAAAACCATCTACCACTTCTTGTACTAGTATGTAACATTTACACTGTGCAAAAAATGAATTTTAATCACATTTCCAGACTGTTGAGTGGAAAAAAGAAAAAGACCCTAATTATAATATATTTAAACTCTTAATGTTACTTTTACTATTTCGTTCAAATTAAGTCATTTAGCCAATAGCTTTTATCACACATTCGATCTGCTATCACTTTTCATTTATCACCTTATGTAATTATCGCTTCGTATACTTCGCAGAATTTAACAGGAGGTGTTGATGGAGGTCGTCACGTCACTGACATCACAAATGCGTCAAGAACTATGCTCTTCAATATCCACACACAAAAATGGGATGATAATTTGTGTGAATTTTTTGGCGTTCCACAATCTATTCTCCCTGAAGTGAAAAGCAGCTCGGAAACTTATGGAAGACTGGTTAGCTTTTACTATACTCATTCTTCATACCATAACGCAATACGATGTGCTAACTTTCCAACAAGCAGTTTGATTTTGTGAAGCATGAGCCACAGACGGACCATGCCTGGCAGGCATGGTCTGTCAGTGACCAATGCTAAACAAAATATTTTACACCAATCTATTTTGATTATCAACTTATTTTGGGAAATTTTTGCAAAAAATGTTTAATGTATTAATTTCAATTCAATATTAAGATGTTAGGTCCGACTTCATCAAATTACCAACAAATTTGTTGAATGGAAAATTCCTTTTTAACACCAGTATTACTTGTCTAATGAATAACTCAATTCTATTCAGCAAATATCATTGCTTGTTTTAATATTGCATGTAATATTGCAATATTATATTGCAAAATTATTTGACCTGAAATAAGGCCTTGAACAACCATATCCTAACTGCTGGTACAGTTTTTCCAAAAACAATAAGTTCAAATGTATTATTCTTTTATAATCGTGGCATTCTTTCAACTATAGTTTAGGATAGGATAGGATAATTTTATTTTTAATCTGCAGGATAGGAAAGCCGGTAATACGGCTTGATCATATTGCGAACCATGACCTCTTGCAGAGACAAGCTCCAAGTCTGGTTGAAAGGTTTTTGGCTTAATCTTTTACTCATTTTTCATGTGCATGGAAATGGTAGATGGAAGGAACTGTAACGATCAGGTATGTGAACAATGTGCGTCGGTGAGGAATCCAGCAACCCTCTTGCATATAATGATTCCTCACACGATTAGAACCTGTAGCAGAACAATCGGAGATTCATACCTGGAAACACATCCTAAATACTCTTACCAATTAGTCTAACCGGGCACCCTCAATGCACTAGTAATTTAATATATTATTTTGTTTTTCAGGTGAAAGGTTCTTTGAAGGATGTTGCACTTTGTGGGGTAATTATAATAATTATCTTTACTTATGTATGTGATGAACATGATTAGCTAGATTGTTGCCAATAACCATGGTAACTGAAACTGCTGACTTGTTGGAGTATTCATTCTAAGCTATCAGGTTTATGAACATGCTTTTACTTCCCCAAAACCTCTACCAAACTCTTAAATTGTTTTATGTTAGACAAGCAAACAGTCAAGATAACAAGTTGAACACAATTTAATTCACACGGTCAAAAAAAGGTCAAAATGGTGCCTGAAATGCAACAGGCAGTATAGTGCTTAGCTGTGGTGGGCAAATGTTCCGAATTAAGCTTGAATTAGGCCTGATACAAAGATGCGATACTAATGCAGCTACAGTTTCTTTGTGTTCAGATATCCCAAATAACAGCCCACAAACTTGTTAGGGTAATAAATAAGAGTAAAATAGCTGAATCAAAATTAAAGTATTACACAAGTGACCAATAAATTACAATAGAATATAGAATTACTGAAGGGTAGTACCGTACCTAAATAAACAAGTTAGAGCTGAACGGCAAGCAAGTTATTATTAGACCACTATGTATGCACTGTGTAGAAAAACAATTGTCAATATTGGTATGGCCAACAGTAATCATGTGGAACAATATTGCTGAACAGTGGAAGTTGTCTGTATAAAAAGGGTGTAAATTGGCAGTATAAGTCTTAATGTTTGATAATGTCCAGAAAAACGTCATTTCTACTTTCGCTTTTCCTCCTACCATACCTATATGTTGTAAATTATGAGCCGAGTGGGTAGAAATTTCAACTTGATCTGTCATTAACCTTGTCTCTTTCAGTGTCTCGGTGATCAACAAGCAGCTTTGGTAGGTCAACTTTGTTTCAATCCTGGAGATGCAAAGAATACATATGGTAGGTATAAGTTAGAAATAACTTCCTTCATACCTTCCCTTCTTCGATTTCATGCAAGTTATGATTCTGATGAAATGACTTCCAAGCCATCACGAAAAAAGGTTTTTGCTATCACTGTTTAAAATTAGAATCAGGATACTGAATCTAACAAGAAAAAGACTTTTTCATAGTGGATCATTTCGGGCAAGGCTATGTATTGACGGAAAATAGACAAAGAAAGTTCAACCCGGATAGAAAATTCCCGTAATCATGTTTTTTTGAGTATGAGTCACTGATGGATCGCGTTGCATAGTCGCGGCCCATTTATGGCCCATGCTTGACAAAACAAAATTTCTGATTAGAGATGTAGCTTTTATAGGTTTGTGCTGGTTTGTTAAGGTGAAATAAATTATTTGCTGCGAGAACTTCCATATGAAAACGATATATTACATGTATAGGTACTGGTTGTTTTCTATTACAAAACTCTGGAACAAAACCTGTGACATCATCACATGGTCTACTGACTACAATTGGTTATAAACTAGGACCTGATGAACCTACATATTATGCACTTGAGGTAAGAACAATAATAATAAACAGATATTTATATTAAGTTTGTTTCCTGAACTTTTCACTTATTCATCATGAGCGAAAAGAAATTACTGGTAGACATTGGTGGCGAAATTAGGAACGTTACATCGTCAGGCATATGTCACACCTTGAATGGTTGGTCCATTTTCTTCAGATGAATGAAAATGCTTCCAAGGCTGAGTTTTGGTGTTTTATTGCTGTTGGACACTGGAACAGAAACATCTTAATCTTTGAAAGAATTATTTATCATGAATTTGAGACTTCGAAGTTTATTTTTTACTATAGGATCCATTTTCTTCTTCAGGTTTCTGAGTAGCGAATATCGTTATCGCATTATTTAATTATCTGAATAGACTCCCATTAAAATATGAACATCCTCAATCCTTCCTCCCTGCATTCAATCTCTTTAATTCAATCTTTTTAGGGTTCAATTGCTGTTACAGGTGGAATAATACGATGGCTGAGAGATAATCTTGGTATTATAGAGAAGAGCAGTGAAATAGGTAATAATATGGTTCTTGAAATACTATGGTTGCATGATGATTTTGATTAATTTTGTATTGTGCCTGCTATCGCTTTTCACAGCGTTTTATTCAGTCCAAGCACTTGAGTGTACCTCAGTTGCAAGTTTATCTACTCTGCGCTTAATCATCTAAATGATCTTGTTCCATAGAAATTATTACTTTTAATATGGCCATAATCAGGATACAAACTTCATCTAAAATGTATCTACCCTAACTGGGGTTCATGTGAGATACTCGTATCCATCTAAATTGGATTGTTATTGGATTAATTGCATCCTTATATTGTTAAATACAAAGATTAGAAATTATAAATATTTGCTTTGAGAGTGAGAAAAAATTTAACCTTGAATTATAACTAAAACATCAAACTAAGAAAGTATGAGGTGGATGTTTTTGCCAAATCTTTTCCTGAATTTTTCTGTGCATAGACATTGTTGAGGAAATTTTAACTATGGTTAGCGGTCATGTTAAGCAGCCAAGTTTTGTTAAACTATACTACTGTTGCTTTATTTCAGAGGCGCTTGCAAGAAAAGTGGATAGTGCAGGAGAAGTTTTCTTCGTGCCAGCATTCTCTGGTTTATATGCTCCATACTGGAGACCTGATGCGCGAGGAATAATATGTGGACTCACTCAATTTACTACTAAAGCTCATCTCGCCTATGCAGCTCATGAAGCTGTTTGTTATCAAACAAGAGAGGTTTGTAAATATTTACTTACCTATTACCGTAATTGCATTGCTAACTATTACCATAATTGCATTGCTACCTTACATGTTGTCTTGTTATGTCATTCTCCCAAATCAAATGTTTTTTCTGACCACATTTTTCTTCAAATTCTTTCACTTTTGTACTTCCTTTTTAGTGCTCAATCTAACGCAATTCAATCGATTTTCAAATTATTGTATTATTGCTCTTTCTGTTCTTATCAAGATGTCATCTAGAGCTTGGTGGCATGACGGTATTCTTAAATACTGCACTGTGTTAATTTTCAGGAATTCTGAAAAATTTTTAATATATTATTTTTCGTTTGATTGTACCAGATATTGGAGGCTATGACGAAGGATGCAGCAGATACTGGTGATTCAGAATCCAATAGAATAACAAGATTACAAGTAGATGGTGGAATGACTGTTAATAGTTTGTTGATGCAACGACAAGCTGATATTCTTGGTGTCACTGTTTGTGAGTATATACATTCTATGTTGTGAGCAGGCAAACTCTAAAGGGTGTAAGAGAGTAACAGTTGTTTTGGTTTGGACATACTACCAGTAGTACTCATGTCTGACCCTTTGGAGTGGTCAAAGCTCAATCATATTGACCGAATGGCCCATCGTTAGATGTTTGATGCAACTGAGCGTGCCCTCAGCAAGGAACTCCGTAGTTACCTGTAACTCGTAATAAATACACAGTCACTCACTAGTCACTACAAAAGTTCGTGCCTTAGCTGCTGCAGTAAAAGCCTTGGTGTCCTTGGCGACTCGATGGAACATGTGTTAACAGAATAACTACGAGCTGTGGATATTAAGGGAGTTTTGTTAAAATAATATTCGAATGTTGATTTAGTTTTTGGATTCATATTTAAAAATTTTATAGTATTAAAAATACTGCCCATTCGGAAGTTTTTTTGTATGTCAAAGCAAAGACCTTATATAAATTTTTTCAAGATGTTTAAAAATAAGATATGATTATACACAATAGCTTGGTCTTCTGTAGTTGACATAAAGCCATTCTTGGCAAAAGATTGAAAAGCAACGCGTTTTATCCATTTTACAGTATATTAAAACTATTGAAACATCTCTTAAACATTTCTCAAGATTCTATTAATAAATTTGAAGTATTCATAAAATTAGCATTGGAATGTTATTGTATGCTAGATTCTAGATATATACAATATTTTTTTACAAAATGGCCAAAATATAATTCTTAGGATTTTTATTGTATTTATTTAATGTAAATATTAAGTTTTTTTCTCACTTTATTTTCGTATTGATAATTGCCCCATCAAATGAATTAATTATATTTATTCATCGATATTATCAATGAAGAAAAAATAAAATCCCATTTGTCAAAACAAACATAAGTGACCGATGGTCATTCGTCCATAGCTTGAAATAGCCTTTCTCAAATGCAGGTGAACATTCTTAAGTGTCATCCATTACTAGTCTGAACAAATTTATTCTTGACATGTTTTGTCAAGTATGGGTCACTGATGGGTCGAACCATGATTAGTGACTCATACTTGATAAAATAAAATTTCTGATTGGTTAATTTCTATCGTTATTAATGTTAAAATGTAGATAAAAATCAAAGAATAAATATTCAACTACATGATCGAATAATTCGTTATTGGCGATACTCCATTCATATAATTTATTTAAACATGAAATTCTAAGCAATGTTGTTATTGACCTTTTTTATCTTAAGTTTGACATGCTCCTGTCAGTTTTCTTTCAAACAAACATCTCCTCGATGCCAAATGGACTTGGTGCTAAAGAGATAAAGTTTAAAATTCCTATTGTTTCACACTTTTGATATAGTGATATAACATGTTGCAAAAATAAAATTTACTGAGCTTCTTCCCTCATATCCTATTTGCATTTAAAGATCAAACATCTTTTTATTTATTCCCAATATTTATCATTTTTCAGTTCATAAAATACTAAATTTCATAGAAAACAAAAAAAATTGCCCCTGCTTTAACTTTTTTGTCTTTTCCCTTTCGGTTTTGGGGGAGAATGCCGATTCAACCTAAAACCTTTTGCTGAACTTGCAATGTAGTGCCCGATTGCCTCGAAAGTTAAATTGTTGGAAATGCGCACTGGGTTATGCATCTCTGATTGTCCTGATGATGTGAGTTCGAATCGTGGTTGAGCACGATTTAAGTGATAGGTTTGCTGGAAACGCCCTGCCGGTGCTTCATGATTCATGTAATCGCTTCCTAACTTCCTCCCCCTACGATATATATGCACTGGAAAAATGTTAATCCAAAACCTTGGATTCGTTACTGATGTCTGCTCGAGAGGTTGTTTTTTGCCATATGGTTGGGTTGTATCCTCGACTTTCCTCCCCTGCTGGATGAAAATGAAGTGTTATTCTATATTCTGACATGTTTTGATGCAGTGTTGATGCATAATCTTTCTTCGGGATAGGAATGTTTTACTACAGTGTAGCAAAAATGCAGTCCATTGGTTGATATTGGAATGAAACTATGAAATCGACTGTTTTAGCCAGTAATGGACTGTTGATGGAACACACCGCCGAGGTGCGTTCTATCAACAGTCCATACTTGGCTAAATTATCATCAGCAAATCCATTTTCAATTCACAAAATATGCGATGGCTGCTAAAGAACGGTAAAATTACTGTACTTTTATAACAGTGTATAACATTGCATATGATTGTATAGACAATATTAAATATTTACGTTCAGTGAGATCATCAATACCTGAAGTTACGGCATTAGGAGCTGCAATCGCTGCAGCCAAGTCATGCGGAATATGGAATGTTGAAGAAAGCAAACAAGTGGAGTTCACAAAATTTGAACCGAAAACCAATCCTGAAGGTAAATTGTGTTTTTTTTCATAGTTGTATTGATTTACCATAATTATGTTTCTTTTTTTTATTTAATTTGCTTCAAGGCCGGAAGCAGTGCCTGGAAAAACGCATCGGCTACTGTATATACTACTAAATATAGTATCAGTAACTGGTCTCAAAAAAGCAAAAAATATCCCCAAATAGAACTGAACCACTATAGTAAAGGGCAGTGAGCTCATCTGCCTTGGGTGATGGTGAAACCATTTACCACTTCTCTGTTGCTCCGATTGCAGAAAGTACCTTAGCTCAGTGTATTCTAAAGTTCACACGTATGGCCATATGGTATCTTTCGGCTTTCCTCTCCCACAGGATAAAACGAAATACTATCCAATTTGTAAAAAAATATGGGGCAGCACGTCAGACACTCTGCTGCTACTCAGAAACTCCGAAGAAAATGGGTTCCATCAGAAGAAAATTTCGCAAATGGTTAATATTTAATGATATATCTCTTTCTAGAAGATGAAAATATCTCTTTCTAAGTTTCTGGTAAAAACAAAACTGTAAAAAAAGTTCAAAATCATCAATACTGCTATTTCATAGCAGTATTGATGGTTTTGAAGCTTTTTCGTTAATTCAAATAATGTGAACTGAAAATTTCAGACACCCGAAGAAAAACAATATTCTGTTTCATATGATGTCATTTTATTTCTGTTTATCATAATTATTTTTACCTAATAATAATATTAATAGTTAATAAATGGTTAGCGATCATATAAAATAATCTAACGAATTTGGTTATTACAAAAAATTATCGACTAATCCAATTTAATCAAAACTATCGAGAGCGTTCCTCTTTTTTTCATATTTTCTTTTTTACGCAGATGAGAAAGTTGGTTATGAAAAATGGAAACTTGCTGTTCAAAAGTCAATGGGATGGCAACCTGATAAATCATAAGTTACTGTACTTCAAGCTATAATCGAACTTCACTCTTTGGTTCTTCAGGATTATTTTTTAGGTGTGGATAATTGATCCATTATTAAATCATATTGACTGAACTGCAGCTGTTCTAATACTCTCATAACCGCAATGGAAAGGCGTCAAATGGATACCTAAAAGAGAATACTTCTTGATTAAGATAGGATGGATACGATCCCATGGCTCCGAATGATTCTGTTCAATTTTATTACTTCCAAACCCTTGAAATAGGATCTCCAAATTTTTGTCACTTTTATGTTTCAAAATATTTTTTCTTTGGTGGATATTTTACGGTTGGTACCATTTTTTCGATTGTCTGAGTAGCAGAATATGCCACGTCATTTTCAATATGCAGTTTATTCATTACAATGCAATACAATGCAATTTTGAAATTCGCCTACAAATTGTCGTACTTTTAAAAAGACTGTAAACTGTAAATTACTAAACCGATATGAATCACTTTAAATGCCAAGACGGTCATTTTCAGCAATTTTGACCCCAATTTTATTCATATAGATTGTAAATCACGGATAAAACTAAAATTGATATTTTTTCTCAGGTTTTTGATATGAATGTAAATTTTATTCAAATTTCAGTTGCCTTAGGTATTTTTTAAAATATTTGGAAGACAAAGTTCATCGTTTATATGCTTGATTTATCAATTCTCTGTGTTTTTTCATATTTTCTATTTTTACCATCATGTGTGTTTTATTATTATTATTACCATCGGTACTGCAAAATATTCTGAATTCATTTTTGACATGGTAGGAATTTCTTCACTATATTAGATCAACATAACTAGTGATACATGCTTTTTGATAAGTATATTTTATATTTGATAAGTGAAATTCTTTGCGATTGAACACCCAGGGTTATCCTAATTAAAATACGTCCTCTGAACATATTTTGTCAAATATGAGCCACTGATGGATCACGCCGCCCAGGCGTGATCCATCTGTGGTTAATATTCGACAAAATACAATTTCTAAAGCAATTATTAATTTTTTTTGAAAATTTTTTAAAGCCACCAAGGCAAGATCTAATTTACCTGCTCAAAAATGCATTTTTTTTTTCAAGAATGAGGGGTTGGCGAACAGTTGGTGAGCTGTCTGTTCATCTCCTGCGGTCATTTGTGTATGGTTGACAATATTGGCATTTTTAATATTATAACTTTCCCAAATAATTCACTGACAACCACAAATGGACTGTGCATTCGACACTGTCCATCATCTGTGACCCATTTTTCTCCAAAATATAACCTTACAATTTTTTTTATTAACTATGTTCCGCAATGTCGTATGAAATTCAAACTCTATTATATCTATATCACAAGCATTTTGATTTAATCATAATTTCCCTTGAATCTTTTGGAATATCGAAGGTGAAAATTCGAATCCTCGTGGCGGCAAAAATCAGCCGATCTTGCTTTCGATTATCAGAAGAATTGATTATTAACAAGTGGTAGATGGTTTTGTCATTGCCCAGGGCAGATACCACCCACTACACTTTACCAATGCGATTCAGATATGTGCAGGATGCTTTCCGGTGAATAGCGCAGTTGCTGGTACTACATCTTTTAGCAGCTCTTTGCTATTAAGTGGCCGTTAATTGGTTCTTTTTAGGCACTGCTTTCGACCTTCCTCAAGAGTGAATTTCAATAAAAAAATTTAGAAAATTGCAGTTCAAATAAATTTTTATCCGAGAAGTCAGATATTCATGGATTCTGTTTTATTCGAGTAATTTAAATTTATCCAATTTTTACTAAAGTCGCGATTTATGTACAAAATTTTATATTGTAAAATTTGGCATAAACCATGATTTTGCTGCATAAAATGCTCAAAAAGCAGCCATTCAAAAGTCTTTGAAACATATGTCTATCAACTATGTCAAAATAAAACCACCGTTTAAACTATTTTTATACTTCTTCATTAACCAGGTCTCGAATTCTCGTTCGCAATATTACGTTACTAACAAAATGCACTAATGTTTGAAGCGGTACGTTATTATTAGAATCTCAATTATAATTGCTTCTAAAATAAATACCTCAAAATCATCTAACTATAAGTGTGTTTGTTATTATTATAATGATAATTATTATTAAAATTGATTATATGTTTTTCTGGTTTGCATTGCTTTTATTCTATGAAAGTGTAGTGGAAATTTGGATATTTTATCAAGTATGATTCACAGATGAGCCATCAGTGACTCATGCTTGGAGAGCGTTTTTTTGTTTGACAATGGGTACATTTTGGAATTTGTCCAAGGAAATGGTTTGGGTTTTTCTCTAATACCAGTATAGGTGCTGACTTCGGAATCGCGTTGTGTGTCGTAAGAGGCAACTGAAGACAGCTGAAGGTTAGTTGATTGTTTTCCGGACTAGCGTTAACAATGTTGTATAATTTTTGCAACAGGTAGAGCAGAAAAGATAAGATCTATGGGAACAGTAACATTTGCGTTCAACGATAAGGTATATGTTGAATCGTGAAATTGCGGCCACGTTTGCAGTGCTCAAAATACTGGATCAGATTCAAATAATTATCATTCGCTCATATTTGTTTCCCAGTCTGTCGTCGTGGTGTTGCTACTACGCTTTACTGGATTTACATGTGATATAACGGTGCGTGTTCTTCAAAGCTTTTTACACTTATTGTGCCTTTCTCGACCCACTAATTTGTATACCGAGTCTCACTCGTTCACAGTCGAAATTCCATTTTGCCAAAAATGATTTTAATCGAAAGAGCTTTTTTTCTGAAAATTATACTTCTTTGGTTGATCGTTATCTTATTTGGAAAAAAGTTACTCTAATATTGCTTGGAGCAAGCTTTAATTAAACGCATCAAACAAGAAAAATTCCGTAAATTCGTGTTCTCTCACGCGTGCCCTACCGATGGATGACGCTACAGATGAGTAACACGGCGGGTCGTGAAGCCGTGGTTGGCGAGGTAAAATATTTGACTTCAATTGTTACACTACCCAATCAGCAAAATGTTATATAAACATTCTTTCTGAAGTACGAGTCACTGATCTAGGCCTAGGCGGCGCGATCCATCTGTGACTCGTTCTTGACAAAATAACATTTCTAAATGGGTAGCTTTGAAATTAGTGCTGGCAATTATAGGTAAAAGAACCTAGTTTAACTAATATATCTAGTTATTTTTAAAGTACTTTTACCTAGTTTCGCGTATATTCTGTTTACCTAGTTTAAGTTTTAGCGACTTTTATGTTAGTGATTTTTCTTTTTAGTAAATTTACAACTAAAATAGGTAGGTTTACCTAATTTTTAATCTAGGCGTTTGAAAAATCAACTAAGTACCTTGTCCAAAAAACTAGGTATCTAGTATTAGAAACTAGATATATCATATATTCATTGTGAAAATGTTTTCATCGGTCAAGAATGGACTGCGTCAATGTGGTGTTAGCGCGCGTGTGTGTGAGGATATACATTCCAGTTGGAATGTTTTCCGCTTAGAGTGTATTTGTTGGTACCACATCTGGTACTAGCTCTTTGTTATCAAGTGGTCGTTAGTTTGCTCCTTTTAGGCACTGCTTTTTGCTTTGTTCAGAGTGAATTTCCATACAAATAAATATTTGTGGCTAAGTGATCAAGAATTTTATTGGAAATGTTGCCATTCTAGACAAATATTTTGAAAACCACATCAAAATAACCTATTGGGAAGATTAGCAAATCGTTCAATCTTCTCTTTAATTTTGACATAGGATCAATTTCGTAAAGATCCGATTCGAAATTATTTAATTCGAGTACACAGCTGCTGATGATAGTATAATAATAACTCGTACATTAATCGACCCCAAATTCTCTTCTCCAAAAAAAATATTCCCAATCTCTTAACCCGAAGTTTTAGAAAAGCTTCTAGTACTAAGATTTTAATCCGATTTTGATCCTTCTAAACCCGATGATGCTTGTTAAAAAGATGTTTATTGTAAACGGATTGAGTCGATTCCGAAGGTTGGGGTCAAAGTTCATGAGACCTCTTTGAATTTGTTTGTATTGGTAGAATCTTTTTTACGAGCGTCTGCGGACGTTTTCAAGGAATTTGGTTTGTTTAACGTATACCCAAAAGTTTTGCGCCGTGGTCGACGCGGTTTATGACACATGGCTGAAAATGTTTTGAAGAAAAAAAAATTTTTTTCGGTGTAAGTATAATTTATAGACAGAATGCTCATTATTCGATCGATCCATTGTTATATATTATTCGACCAAAATATACTGACGGTCACTTTTTCAAATTGATTGTTTGCGGGTGTGAGAACTTGAACTAAATGATTATTATAAGCGAAAAGATAATATTCTTTACATATGTGGATCAACATTAATTTAATTCCACATAGAATGCGATTCCTATTTTAACAAACTTTTGGCTCAAACATGATTAAATAACATTGAAAAATTATTTTTAACAGTAACTCAGAAAAACTTCTGTGATTATTTTATATTTAAAATATATAAGTTTCTAATTTTGACTTTAAAGGCGTATCTTACCTTTTTAAATCAAGACGTGACGTTTAATCTCATTTTTTTGGTAAGTGATCTTGTATTAAAAATTAGCTATTCTTAGTTCGAAGCAAATTGAAAATAGATATAATAAGATCAAACTTGAAAATTTTCAGAATATCCCGGACAAATTCGTGGGAAACTGGTATATTGGCTATTTATTGAAAATATATTAAATTTCCTTGAGAGCGAAATGCAAAGAACAGCATCGATACGTTTTCATATGATTTTGCATAAAAATCAAGAAAATGATGTATTATGAGGCTATGTTAAATTTTGAGTCGAGATTTTTGTCGCACAAGACCTGTGTTTTGCGAGTGCGGTCTTTGGAATGTTTCTGATGTCGATCCGTCACCTAACCATACTTAACAAGCCTTGTTCGAAGAAAACATTTCTGACTGAGATAGCAGTCCAGCCTTTTAGGAAATGTATAATAATATTACTATTATTACTACTATTATTATTATTAGCGTAAACTTTTCAAGTTTAAACAGTCATTTTATGAGGATATAAACCTTGAATACGCTATCTTATTCTGAATCTATCGATTACACCAAACACAATTAACTTTTTTAAAAACAAAATGACCGCCAATTACCAGAGGTAACAATTATGCGCTGAACAATATTTGTTTATAGAAGTTCGCTTCAAGCAAAGCCGAAAGTAGCGGCTAAAATGAGTCAGCTAGTGTCCACTCAGATGACAGAGAGCTACTACAAGGTAAAGTGCCAGCAACTGCACTCTGAGCGCATTCAACTGCACTCTACCCTGAAGAACTAAACCACTGTGGTAAAGTTCAGTACATGGTAACCGCCATGGGCGATGATTAAACCATCTACCACTTCTTTGTTTCCTTTTAGTCATCTTTTTTAGAACGCGAGTAAGGTTTGTCAGAAATAAAATGAAGACAGTTACATAATATGTTATCAGCTGTTTTGTTATTCTATTTTATCATGGAGCACAGTCTTTGGTACCGTACTCAATCAAATATGGGTGACCTACATATCTCAAAAGAAGACAGCACGCAAACTTTTGACATCTGTTGTCAAATAAAAAAGAGAAAAAAAATATAGCACAATTTCACACATATAATAATATATACCCCATTAAATTTGATTGTAGGTTTGTATGTTTAATCGTTCGAATATCTCGCCACATTGTACGAACAAAGTTTTAACCTACCGACGTCAATCTCATCATAACCGTGTATTTTGAAATTAATTACACCTGTTCATAATTGAAGACAGTGCCAATTTTTAATAAATCTGTGTACAATTTTCTTCAGAAAAGGCAAGATTTATGTTATAATTGCAGGGGCAAAGATACCGCGATTTCCGCAATGAACTACCAGGGTTAGAGTATAGTAATTATTATTTCAAAGAATTCTGGAAAGTCTTCTTTCATCTGCGGTTAATTGCTGGTTACCACGAACAGAATAAGTGTGCCAATCGACTCGAAAAGATCTCCACACATATTTTGTTAAGCATGAGTCAATGATGGATCGCGCCGTCGAGGCGCAGTCCATCTGTGTCTCATGTTAGCAGAATAAAAATTCTGATAAAGAAATACTTTTACAAGTAAAAACAACCTGTTTGTAAGCTCTGCTATACGAGCATGTGTCATTGATGAATCGTCAACTGCCTATCTGCAACATGCAAGACCAAACGTCTCTACTTACTATAAGTAACAAAATAGTCACAGTGGCAACTGCACAATTGAAAATAACAATCTGTTATATCGACACTTATAATTATAATTATCTTTGCAAGATTTTCATCCGTGAACTTTTGAACTGTTTTTTCCGATCAAATTCGAATCAGGTATTTAAAATTATTTTTATTTTTGGCCTATCATTATTTTTGCAAAACTTATTTTGAAGTAAAACCGTTAAGAACTTCCACATGCTGCAGTGGAGCATTGAAAATGTTTTGGACTATAATTGCAATTGTGTGCCTCTCTTTTCATGTTAAATAGTTTTCCGCATTAGCTATTCATTATAAGATTGGTTGTCACGCTATCGTTTACAACTATATATTTATTTATGGGCACATAAAAGAGATAAAAATGAGAGCAAAAAGTCAAAAAGGAAATAACACTCGAACAATTTTTGCTGCAATTTTGACTGCAATTGTTAGGATTGTCGTTTTCACGAAAGGCAGCGTCATCCGCCAGGTTTTTATTTATATCCAAAAATTGCCGAGTTTTTAAAATATAATAAGTTAGAGAGGCGGCAGAAAAGGCTTTAAATATCATAGCACTAAAATCAACGTGAAATGCGACGATCATATATATTACTTTAAGTAGCGTTTAAAAATATTTTAAATGCTTATATTTGAAAGAAATGATTTAAAAAAAAATATCAACACATTAAAAATATATATAAATAACTCCAGTCGATCAGTATGTCTACTTTAAACAATGTTTCATATTGTGTAAACGGAGATTTGGATAAACATAAATAAATACAAAGAAAGCGGTTGGGCGAGACATGGACACGCGAAAAGGTCACTTGATAACTAACCGGTAGCAATGGTTGAAAGCTGCAAAATTCTTGGAACAATATATCTACTTCAAGTATTGGTACAGATAATATATGTCTTATTGTTATTATTATGGAGAAAAGTATTCATAATCTCTGTTAAAGTTGGCTACTCACCAAATAAATAACACAGCTACTGGGAATGATGTTAAATTCCGCTGGTGATTGTTATCAATAACTAACAATCCCGTCACATTTAAGGCCGATCAAATCTCTTAAGAAGTACAAATGAGATGCATAACCTTGTCACTCTTATTTCGAGAAAATATTGCGTTCAAAAATGGCGTTAATTAGAAATTGTCATCGGGGAAAAAGAAATGGAATAAGGAGCCAACAAAACTGAAAAGTATTGCCTAATCGTGCTTTGTCAAGAGTGAGTCGCTAATGGACGCGCTGCAATGGGTCAGTCCATTTGCTAATAATATGTGACAAAATAGAATTGTGTATCAGATTGTGAAAATTTTCTCCAGTCAGGATTTCTTCAAAAAATTTGTTTTGTTTCGTTTAATTATGGATATGAGAAATTTGATCAACGGTCTCAAATAATTTATTCGCGTTGGTCGCGATGCTCCATATAGTGTTTTCACGTTGGCATCGCAGGTAAACGATTTCGGGCATGAGTCCGCGTAAGTCTGATTGTTTATCTGTGCCTATCACTCACCCATCAACTTTGATTGGCTCAGTCTAACTGAAAAGTTTCCAACAACACCATCACTGGTAGTAGCTGAATGTCCCTGGTATAGGGATTTACTCGGGGTAACCTAATCAAATGAGTGTTTGTAGAGAACTTATTTTCAATCAACGATATTTGCATTACATTTCCTCACTCAAACCTTTTAATCCTCCCACTAATTTGGCGTTCTCACATTTTTCGACGTCCTCTCCCTTTTCTTAGCACAATCCACATTTCTGACTTCGCCGTTCTTGCCTCTTAATTTTTTGAAAGCAGTCATCTGGTCCAACTTCCAACATCTCCCCTAATTTTCACTATTCTTCCCAAACGTATCGTATTATGTTTCTCAATATTTCATGGCTTTTTAATATTACAAGCAATAATTTGTTTGATGATATTTGATGATAATGAATTAGTGGTTCAATCAATTCACACGTGATTTCACGCCTCATTAACTTTATTCCCGTGTGATCAAAGAAACTGGCAATTATAGTTTGCAACCGAGCAACTGAGTTCCGGTAAAATTTTTTTACACATATCTGTGAACGTTACTTTGGGTTAGATATGGATTTTTTGCGATTGGCCAATAGGCAGTAATGGTTTTTGTAAAGCTTGGATTTTATACCGGAACGGCAATCCGCGTACCGGGTGTGTGTTCAGTTTAATTAATATAATTCCGGATAAAACGACACCATAATAGTATAATCCTGATTATATTTTGCCGAGTATGAGTCACCCAAGAACGGCCTATCCCTATTTAACTAACCTTGTTTTTCAAAATTTTGTAATTTAGCATTCACCTCCTTCAAGAATGGAATAGCCGACGGTTAATCTTGCAATACCGGTAACTTTTTAACGCTTAAGTGGCCGTTAGTTAGCTTCTTTTAGAGAAAAAATAAATAAACTTTTGCGGTTGTCATACACGAAGTTACCCTTCTCGCCATACTTGGCACATCAAAGTAAGCTTCTGAGTTTGGACAATGATGATTAAGTATTTCTAGTTTATCGTGAACACCAATGATGGAACGCGCCTCAGAAGCACGGTACTTTAGTGATTCATTATAAATGAAATAATTCGCACTCACCTGTCTCAAAGTATATCGCCAATTAAAAAAAATTCTAAATTTTTCTTGCAAGCAAAACGGTAAAGGTCTAAAACAAATTTATTGGTCTTCGGTTAAATCGAACTCTTTGGTTATTTGAAGATTCGATAACTTTTGCCGAAGTATTCGGTTCGATTTAAAAATTATCAAGTATTTTTTGATGTAAAAACAACAACTTGTAAATCTTATTAAATATTTGTAATTTTAATAGCAGATTTTATCTGGAGATTTTAAATAACAACGCAGAATATGAAGGTCAAGTGTTCACATTTGAAAACGAATCGCACAATATTATATTATATTTCTATAATAATATTCAACTAAAACAGCCATGTCGAGACAACGCCCAACGTTTTAAATGTTTGGAGTAGGAAATATAAATAAATTTAGCAATTCCGTGCCTCGGAAAATCCTGAAAAATATGTCAGAAAATTAGGATTCAGATTTGCTGATCACAATATAGATAACACCAATGGCACAGTAGTAATTATTTTTTAAACAAACGCATTCCATTGCGATTATTTCTACGTTTATTTTATGTTCTTTTCAAATCAAAAATTTTATCTTGCAAAGTATGAGCCACTGATGGTCCGCGCCTCGACGGTGCGATCCATCCGTGACTCAAACTTAACAAAACATAGATAAATATTATCTGACTAGGATCTGATTTGCGATTTGGTCGGATACTTCAGACATTTTGCCTTCCCCGTCTATTTTTGTACGTGATAATATTGCTTTGTACCAAGCACTAATACAAGGATCAAGTAGTCGAAGAAAAAATCCGCCTTGCACTTGAAAAAAAAATACAGTTTGAAAATAAGTGGAAAAAGTGTACACATGATATTGAAGCACTTTTTGACGTGTTATTCCTAAATGAAGGAATTTGAAATGTTATCACAGTTTCGTGCATTTATTAGTCTTTTTCTTGAAAGATCCTTTGTTGTAAGATACTTTTTAAACAAAACTTTTAGTACATATGAATGATTGATTTCATGAAAGTGTCAATAAAATCTACTTTTATTATTACCCCTCTGTATGTTGATTGCGAGGTGGTTCGAAAACTGAATATTCAACTGCGTGGAGTGTCTTGGACTGAAATAAAATGTTTTGAAACACGCGTGAACAGAAGTGCAATAGTATGCAACACATAACGCCGCCAATACATAACGTCTAGTGGATCCTAATATAGCGGATCCTAATATAATCATGAAAAGGGAGCGGTTTTAGTCATAAAATTCATAACGTCACAATGCACTCCATACAGGCAATTAATTTAATAAGAACTTTCGCCCTCAATATACTTTTTTCCGTAATAAATGAATGGCTGTTCTATGAACTACAAATTCCAAAAGTATCATCATTCGATTTTTATTTTGATGATGTGAGATTTTGTCTTCTTTCTTCAGTTTCCTCCTAAACCCTTTTTCTTCCATATCCAATCACGAATTTTATTTTGTCAAGCATGAACCACAGATGTATCGCGCCTGATGGGAGCGATCCATCAGTGACCCACGCTTAACAAAACATGTTTGGCAGAAATATTTCAGACTGGGTTGAACCTTATTAAAAAATTAGGATAATGCTACAATAATTGATTAATATCGTCTTCATATTTATATATTTAAAATGTCATTAAATGCGACAGTAATCATGAGAAAATACAGAAAAAACTGAAAATACTTAATTTATAAGAACAAAAAGTCAAATTTGTGAAATCGTTTTGTCCTTACGTATGTCCAGATGTTCGACTTTTTGTCATTTCGCACGTTTGTGACATTTTTAACTTAATTATATCATTTTTAATGAGTATTCCATTCTATGCCGCTTTCAATATTAGCAAAAGAATTATTTCGAATTATTTTTGTAAAAGCATTTATTTCCTGATGCCAATTGTTACGTTATATTATATTAATATTAAACATTAATTGACCAAATTTAAAAACGTGTGCAAAATTAACCCATATTTCACGAAATATATACACTTTGTGAAAACATATTTAAAAAAAGCTAAATATTCTTGAAATGAAAAGTTAAATGAAATTGCTTGGTTGTCACTTCAATTGGCCTTCAACCAGATATTTTATGGGTAGCTGCCGCACATGTTAGATAATTCTAACGTTTATAGTAGTTCGAATAATGGGTCTTCAAAAGATTAAAGAACATGGCTCAGTAGCTTTCGAAAAGGTAGATGCATATGGTATATCGGCTCCGAAAGCGTGTAAAATATGTTTCTTTTTTGAAGTATAAGTCAACGATGGATCGTGCTGCTCCAGTTTGATCTCTGATCGGAAATAAGTAGTGAATTACACTGATTGTAAACGCCTTTTTAGTAAAGACATGTTTTTTGATCTAAGAAGATATAAAGTGTTTATAAAACGAGAAATCCGTGCGTCATTTGACTGTAATCAAAGAAAAGAATTGAAAATCATTTTCAATATTAATAATTTAATATTCCTAAATAATTAGCATTGTCATCATTAGCCATAATCGTTGTCGTTAATATTGTCGGTGATTGAATGAAAATATAATAATTACTGTGGACTAATTGCGTGGCTTACGTATACCTTACGTACATAGACACGAATAAAGGAAACTTGTTTAGATTATAGCAATGAATTATAAAACACCTTGAACATAGGTTTGAGCATTAAAAATTTAGAGGGATTGAAGATTAATTTCGTTCTTGGTTGTTTTATGAATTTGTGAAGCAAGTTACAGCTAAGTTTTGATTGTGAAAAATGTAAAGGCCAAAACGGATGCATTTCACCTGGTATTTTGGTCCCTATTGAGAATCAAAGGTTGTTTTTGTTCAGAAATTTGCCGTGCAGTTTACTTTGCATCAATGACCAAAAAGAAGTTTCTTGTCCAATATTCAAACATTTTCTAAAGATTATCTGTATCCTACATTATTCGTCTCGAACTTTTGCTTACAATACCCCGGAAAGTGTGACAAATTCGTGTCTGCCCCAATCAGAAATCTTATTTTGTGGAGCCACAGATGGACTGTGCCTCGTCGGCAGGATCCATCAGTAGCTCATGTTTAAAAAAAAAACGAGTTAGCGCAATGTTTTTTTTAATGTGATGGAATTACTAACAAATAAAACATTTGTAACTGAAATAATTTTCTACATATATTCCATATTTCTTTCTGGATATTAGAGAAGCGTGTAATCAAAAATCCCGAATTTTCGCAATAAATCGGTATACAAATAAATATCCTTTTGAAAAA
The DNA here is from genome assembly GCA_963675895.2 of Styela plicata. Classification (NCBI taxonomy): domain Eukaryota; kingdom Metazoa; phylum Chordata; class Ascidiacea; order Stolidobranchia; family Styelidae; genus Styela; species Styela plicata. The sequence goes on from OZ023138.1 coordinate 4,766,913, forward strand.
GACATGGGGCTAAAAGCAATCCAATATGACAGCGATTCCAAAAATCATAAGCGTTTCTCTGAATAAATTCATATCAAATTCGACCATCCCTCTCATCTAGTAGGAATTTCTAGAATAACAGTATTGTTGTCAGACATAGGTGACAAATAAACAAAAATATAATCGTGCACATTACCACAACAAGACAAGACATATTAACTTTAATCAAAATAAAATTCAAATTATTTCCATCTCTCGCACCTACATTAGTACATAATACGTAGAAAGAATATAAATAAAGAACAGAACAATCGTGACAAGATGAAACACATTTAATAAAGACAAATTGAGATAAATAAAGATAAACGTTTGGGCCTTTTGTAGACAACCAAAAATATCTTAATTTTGTCGACGTTTGCCCCAATTTTCGTGCAAATAAAATTTACTAATTGTGCTATACCACGGTTGTTCAGTTTGATTCAGTTTAATTAGATAATATGAATGTGTTACGAGGAATACGCCGGATGTTCACTTGCGAAATAATTTTTTTTAAATATTATTAATCTAATCGGCGCAGTCCATTTGTAACTCTTACTTAACAAAGCCGTTTTTAACAATTTTTTTCTATGATGAACATTATCTATTGGATAAAGATTTCAAAGCGCAGTAAATATTGCCATTTCCACCACTTAACCCAGAGTGCATTAATATCAAAGTTCATAACTTTCAAATATAAGTAACCCTAATCGCTTATAAGGACCACAGACCTTGATCAAGGTGATCCAATCAGATGAGAGAACATGAAAAACTTACTACCAATCAATAAAAGGACAGAGATTCAACAACTGCATCTTGAGCGAAAAAAATATACAGAACTGAACTGCTGGTTGTGTTGTATCTGTTAAAACATGAGTAGATTGAGAAGCCTGGCATCTGATTTTGCGCCTTTTCGGCGACTGGATAAATGTAAGAGTGTACCTCGTGGCTGGAAACAAAATCACCGTCGCCTCTCAAAAATAATTTTTGAACCTACCAGTGATCGGGCGGTATCTGTCCTGGAATATGCTATCAAACTTGAGCCACGGATCGATCGCGCCGTCCAGACGCGGTCCATGAATAGGTCAACCTCAACGAAAATGTGTGGTTCAAGACTAACTTTGCGCAACGTTATAGATCAGAAATAGGTAGCAATTTATATTATTTTCCAGTTTGGAGAGGTTTCAATTTAATTTCTTAAAAAGCTATTAATAAGAATATCCTTTCGGTGATCGGTTACCTAATATACTGCGTAATGTTTCTAAGTTTTTTTTACTTTTAAACGTGATGTCTGATATATCATTTGGCATTTGAGAAAATGTCATTTGGCATTGTTTTATATATAGAGGTAAATGCCACAAATAATATATTCCACGAAATGAAGTATGAATCACGTTTGGATGCAAATAACTACGTTACGTTTGCGTGGAAGTTTCACGCAAACGTGCGTGAGAACGTAGGTTAACAGACGCACGACTCCGGAAACAATAGCTTCGGTGGACATTCTATTTTGAACGTAAGCAATGGTGTTTAATAAATTATTTTTAATTTTATTGTTTTGTGACAATATGAACGTGATTAATAAAGCTGAATGAATACATCTAATTAATTGGCGCTTTTATCACAAAAATTCAAATAGTTCAGGGAAATTTTTTAACCTTCATTTATTTTCTTCATTGTTTTTAATTTTTTCCATGTGATAATAGCATATTGTAATATAGAAATACGGATATTAAACAAAGAAAACATAAACCTCATCATAGAAAGTGCGAAAAATGCTTCACAAAAAAAATCGACAAAGCAGTACCAGTAGTGGATCAACGGCATATCATTAAGAAAACATGTTCCGTCGATTATTTTCTTGTTCGATTTGTTGAATTCATGTTGCATCAGGTAGTCCATGCATCGGTGGTGCATCGGTTGATGAATCATCAATAGGCCATGTTAAACACGACAAAAAAATTACAAAGTGAATTTTATTTAAACTTTGAAGTCTTCGTTCTGAGCATATTTATTCCGCAAGTTTGCCTCAATTACGGACAAAAACAAACAACGGGAGGTAAGTTTGCCTGCTATTAATATTATGCTAAACTTTGTGTCCATCCGTCTAATATGTATACATCAAAAGTTCTCCAAGTTCTGTTCTTTATTTCGAAAAGATTCAAGATAATAATTTTTACTTAACAGATTGGTATAAAAAATCAGTGTCTCTCTTAAAAAAATGTTCTCTTGAATTCAATATAGCAGTTCTTTTTTGTTGGTCTTTGCAAAGGTATAAATAAATTGGCGAATTTTTTTTTATTGCCAGGGTTACATGTTTACCAACATAGAACTAAACAACTAGAGAAACATGCTTATTTATAACGCTAGGTGGTTATTTGTTGTTTTTTAGGTTATTCAACGATCCCCTGAAGTGCTTTGGTGAAAGACTATAGACAATTTTACAAGCATCGGCCCCAAGACCTTTAGGATGGAGCGGCCGCGTTTGAGCTACTGTACCTAAACAAGCCGCATGGGGTGACGAATCAGGATTTCGAAATACCCGATTAAAATGTTAGCTTGGATCTCCGAAGAGGCATGTGTATTTCACGAGCATGTGAGAGTAACCTAATAGTAGTGTATGATGAGGAAGATTGTCGAAACTTCACAAAATGGTATTCACATATTGATCATTTGCATTGAATACTCTTAACTCGGGTCTAACATTCAAAAATATTATCAAATAAAACATGAAATCAATTGAAGTTATCTTAGTAATCAAATCGACGCATTATGATATAATAATGGTTGATCAATTTCAGTCACGCATGAGTGAAACTCGTACTCATAGTTAATGGTGACGTAACGAACAAGCGATAAATCAGGGAAAGGAAAATTTGTGTTTATGTGAACTGGACTATTTACGACCAATTTGAGAGACAGTAAAACTTGATGACTGAAATTACCTTTAAAGTAATGAAAATAACTAGGGATTAGAGGAGAAGAAATATGAATCAAAGCGAGAGGCTTTTCACACGCAAGCCATCGTCAAAATGTCAACAGTTATGAAGTACTGCATAGCTTACCATCATATCACGTACGGTCGAGCATGTTAACATGCTCGGTCGTACATGATTTGATGATATCCTCAGGCATAGATTAACGTACACCTTGAAAGAAATACCTTTCCAGTAACGATACCTAATTTTGGAACCGAAACTGTGACATAACGTTACCTGACCGGTTAAGGGATTAAGAATTTCAAGAACCTTTAGTTGGTCACTGGTCAGTTATTTATCTCAACTAAAGTAAACGGACTTTTTGATACTCTCCATTTGGAACCTTTTCCTATTATTCCCAACTTGCCATTTCATGCATCCGGCCTTGAAAAAGAAAATTTAATAGAAATATGATTTTAGTTATAGTTTAACAAAAGAAGATTTTAACTTTTTTACTCAATTCGATGCTACCAAATAAAGCAATGCTTAAAATATTAGAAACGTGAACTCTGTTTTCTAAGTAGCGAGGTAATTACTATCAATGTCTATTAATTGGTTATTTCGTCGTCACTGCTGTTTTTATTTGTTTAAGTTTCAAAATAAAGTTTGCGAGGTCATTATTGCTAATGCCAATACAATACACGACGATACTGAATATAATTAAACGGCATGTGCATTCTTGTAATTTTGACGCAAAACTGCTGTTTTACACAAAGTACATTTTTTAGATCGTTGTTTTATTTTGAATCAGTTATTATGAATTAGCGCCATATTGAAATACTATGGACAATCCGTTTGAGTCAGTCTCTGGAGCTTGGGAAAACCGAAGAATTCGGAATCCGAATTGATTTAAGAAGTTTTTCACAATTGATCTAATCACATTTCACATTCACAGCGAATATCCCTTTTGATCATAATTAAATCCATATAACTTAACTATATAAATCTCATGTAAACATATTCCCTAGTAATGATCTAAACAAATTATTAATATGTATGTGCTTATAATTCACGCTTCACCACTAAGGTTACATATATATTTGACAAAAATCGGAATATTTCGATCGCATTTTGTCTTAAAAATATGGAAGCATTATCTTCCACTATCGATACACGAAAAATTATAGTTCCGGATCGACTCGAATCCGAAATGAATTTTCCCTCGCATCGTGATTTCAACCTAAGTTTAGTGCTGGGTATGGATTTATAAATCTAGCTTTTCAGAAAACAAACCTGAAACTATTGGCCCACAATAAAATCGTCACCAAAATTTTATTTCGTTAAACATGGGTCGTGCTGTCAGTGACCGATGCATTGCAAAACATGTTGGAACACCCTATTTCTTTAGTCCCTTTTCAAATCGAACTTTCAATATGAGGTAACATTTTCGTCAAGCATTGGTCGCGGATGGATCGCGCTCGATTTTGATAATTAGGTTCGTGTTTTGTTTTATATAGTTTATATAGAGTTTGTGTTGGGTTGCATGGGGTGGACGAACACACATGGTGTTTTAAACTTTTGTTTATGGGGGAACAAAATAAAATAGATTGATTCTTAGTGGATCATATTCATCCATTCGTGTGCGAAATTTCAGCCAATAATTCATAATTTGGCCAATATTATAAAATAATAGCTCAATGAACAAGTGACATCATAATTGGGGTTAAACTTAGAGATAAAATTTATTTCAAACGAGCTGGTACAAAGCGACGCGGGGTCAGGTTTCCTTACCACAAGGTCCTAATTGCTCGTTTCCTCCCCTCGGGCGCTAAAGCAAAACTGACGACACAAACAATGAAAAATATTATTTTGCCTCAAATACTTTATCTGAATCTACTATATAAATGATATGAATACACATAACTTTTATATGAATTTCTTCCAGTAAAGTTTCCCTATAGTCGATTTCGGGTCCGAATGGACCTCGTCCACTCGGTGACAAATACCTGAAAATCATGAATGGACAATTTTACATTTTATTTTTTAATACTGTCTAAGACCAGTGATTTTGTTACATTGTTACAGTGTTGTCACACCATGCTGGCAACCTATTCGCGAACAATCTCTCGACCATCTTTCGCGTTAACAAAATATCTCAAATTTTATGTTATTATTTTTCATGAAAATATACCTCGTGTGCTAAAGTTCAAAATCTCATGAACGCAAATTTTAGGTTTTGATTACCCTTGCCTATCAGTTTTATATTTCTCAGCCCCGAGCAACGCTTTGTAGGATATAAACAACATACAATATGCCCCAGATTTAAAATGCCATACTTACACACAATATTTAGAGAAAATTCGTCAAAACGTTGTTTAGTAAGGCGCGGTTCATCTGTGAGTCATGTTTGACCGAAGATAATTCTGACTCTGATTTGATAAATCAAACAAAATTTCGTCGATCGTGCGATACGTGTCTTGAACTTTAGTCATCGATTTTTATTGATAGTCTAATAATATTATTGGTGAAGAGTTATTGCAATTAAAGTCTGGCTACTAAAAATCGAAATTTATAGTAATAATAAATAACTTTCTAAATTTATGTTATTGATTTCTGCTATATTGTCTCAATTTTAGCAGAATAGCTTGGTGATTAAGGGTTTCATGCCCATGAGTGGAACAGAAATATATTACAAGATCAAAGTTACATTCATCCAAAATGTTTCTTCAAAATTGGCTTCACAAAATTGCGATCACTGCTGCTAGAATTTGTTTAAAAATGTAAATTTATTAAATTTGACCGATCTTATTCGTCTTTTGTTTGTAAATGATCTGAATTAAGTTCTATGAAAAGTTTTTTCCAAAAACTATGGTGTGTCATACAAAATCCTTATAACAGTTGAACCATTTTCAACATATTTCTAATGTATCAAGATCTTTTTATTTTAAAGGGAGATGATGTAGAACATTTTAGCAATTATTTTTGATAGAACGTTCTCATGTACTTGTATGGCAACAAAATTATTTCCGTTCATCGGAACGAATTATAAAACCTGATACAATAACTTTTTGGATGTGTAGTGTACTAGGTCAATAATTAGTAACATGTAGACACTAGACAGACAGTGACCTCACTAATAATGAAAGTGTGACATGTAAATCAGCCAGACACAACCCGGCTGAGCCTCGTGATGACGTAGAGTGACCTTTCTGTCGAAGACTGCCAAAATTTATTATTTAATTAACAAAACTTCACATGGTTATTTTCGATTTGTGTCAGGTACCCCCAGCGGGTTTATACAGCTAGGTTCAAATTAGGTTAATACAGAAATACAGTGTATTCAAATAAAAAGGTTTAAAGTTTGTTGATTGTATAACTGTTGGTAAAACTAACAATATGTCATAGTTTGTAGCTTTAGTGACTTTCAAAAACGAAATCTATATAAAACCAAAAGTTACAAATTAATCTCACAAAATCACGCGAATTTCGGTTTAAAATACACATTAGTATCAATTTCGGGAGATTAGTGACTCCAAGAAAGGTATTAGTACAGAATTAGCGAAAATGGTGTATATATTAACGGACAATGGAGTACGAAAACGTGATAAACGTTCGCGCGCCAAATTAGGGGAATGCGATCCCGATCCGCGTGTGCCGTAAGCGTTTTGAAGTCTTAGGAAAAGAAAAAGGCGTCGCGTGCAGCGAAGATATATAAACAAGCGCGTTTAGAAATTGTACAACATTGCGAAGATTGTAAACTTGGAGAAGTTAGTTTGGAAAGATTGGAAAGAGTTTTTAAAAATTTTTCAATCAAATTATTTTATTTTAATGTCGAATATAGGTAAGAGAAGGCGCGATCATTCAGTAACCCATACTTGATAAAATACCTTTCGGCATGTCCAATTAGAAAAATTGCGGCAAACATGTTTTGTTAGGCATGAGTCATTATTGAAATCACGCCGCTGAAACGCGGTCCATCTGTGACCCATGCTTGACAAATTGAAAATTCTGCTTGTAAAACTAATGTGGCCGTTTTCAATAGGCATTCTATATATATTGGACTTCGTAAATTTCTCGTTTTCTAGAAATACCTAAAGTTCTAGACATGTCAAAATGGATTCAGCACAGGGTTAGGAGTTGGAGAGGACGTAAAAAAGATTTTTACTTTATTCGGCGTTTGCGTTCAGAAGCGTACGTTTACTAATTTTCTCCAAAATCGTCGCTTTGATCATCAATCGATCAGACTAAATGTCTCAGCGTGCCGTAAACGTAGACAATTCCTTTTCCGTTTCCCGCAAAGTGCCTAAATTTGGGTGATAATATTGAAACACGAATTGCCTAAATATACGTTTGTCTGGACAAATCCGCAACTTTCCTCAAAAGTTCTTTTCTCGTAGATACAAACCAGACGTTTTCGTAGACCGCGTCTACTGCGCGTTTTCAAAAAGAGATATAAAATGAACAGGTTTGACTATCGTGAAATACACGGTAAAATAGTTACACCGTGCACGGACTCCCGAAGAATCGAGTTTTGTCTCAGTTTGAAATTTTATTTTTTATAAGCATGTATCATTGATAGATCGAGTCGTGACGACGCGATCCATCAGTGATCTATACTTGAAAAAACATGTTTCTTTAATATCGGGTAAAGGTATCGCATTGTGTTCGGTAGATTGTCGGATATATTTAAATAATAATTTATTTGTATACATATTTTGCACGAATGTGTATTTAAAAGCCGTAATAAATGAGGAATGTACTACCTTTAAATAAAACAATCTGACAATAGTAATTCGTGACACGCTTTCCTGCGTGACGTCCCTTAGACATTATAAATAATATTTTCCGCTTTTCGGCGTAATATTTAAATTTAATATTAATATTAAATATTTAAATATTTAAATTTTTTGATGACGTCATAAGGTATATGCAAAATGTGGATATATAAACGAAAACTTATGTTTTGAATTGCAGTCTTAAGCATAACGTTATAGGTTGCAAGACTCAAAAAACGAAAAATAATACCAAAGTTTAAGCTTCAAAAGCCTCCGATCTCGGAAGAAATATAAAAGGTTGGTACAAATTACGTGGATTTTTTATATGATTTTTATAATCTATTCTACTATATATGTTTTTTTTCTCGTCATTTCTATGATTTAAAAGCAAAAAAAAATATATATTTTTTGTGATAAACGAATGTATTCAATTGTTGGGAAATATATTTGGTTTGCAGTGAAAACTGAAAAAATGCTATTGAATGTGTACAGAAATAATTCAATTACCAAGTGCGTTTTTATTTTATTTATTATTATATTTTCAATATTTATATTTTTTAATTGATATTTCTGAAAAAATATTTCAATTCAAGGTCGAAAAATAATTATATAAATTCATAATTATAAATTATAATTATAAATAATATAATAATTATAAAAAAAAAACTATTAGTATTTATGTTTTTATTATTTGCGATATCTTTTATAAATCTTTTTGATTTATTTCACAGATAAAGAAACAAAGAAAAAAAATTGAAAACACATCATCATGTTGAAACTATTAATCGGCAGCACAATTTTGTGCATGGCGATTTCCCTCTCTGAAGGTAAATAAATTTTCCTTTTAATAATGTTACACAAGTATAAATATTTTATGGGGTGCTTTAATTTTAATATGTGTGTAATTTAAACTTGTCAGTCTATTTGTTTCATTGATTGAAATGAGACAATTAAAAACGTGTAAACAAACGAGATTTTATTAGTTACAACTGGAAGGAAACAAATTGAAGATGGCAATTTCGTTTGTATGCTGATGGGTCACTGATGCCGTTGCCGTCGAAAATCAGCTTAATTTTGGTCCTTGAGTGACCAAATAAATTCCTGCGTGCGTTCACGTAAAAGAATGTATTTGTCCGAACATGTTTTGTTAAGCATGTGTTACTGATGGAACGCGCCGACGAAGCGCGGTCCATCTGTGATGCGTCCTTAACAAAATAAAATTGTATTTTAAGACAGGCACGGAGCGGCAAAATTCAGACCCAAAGTCAGATCACTTGTTAATCACAATTAGATGCAAGTGCGCATATTTAATTAATTTTTCCCAAAGTGGACACATCTGTGCTTGTGACAGCCCACATATTGCCTCAAGGTAGGACACTTGTTCATATTAAATTTAAGTGCATTCCAACTTATATTCATTTTTACTTTCTATTTTCTTACAGGAAATCCATTACTTTACATGCTAATGAGTGGAATGGGCAGAAGGAGGCCAAGCCCACAACCATCATACCAGTATTCTCCTTACCAATCGTCTCCATACGGCCAGCCCCGGCCTTCTTCACCATATCCGTACAACGGCCCTGCTCGTCCATCACCTTACTCTTCTCCTTATTCAATACCTTCTGCATCTTCCCCGTACGCACAGCCTGTTGCACCAAACAACTACAATCAAGCACCATATCAGCCTAACCCCGTCGTAAATCAGCCCGCCATCAACAACAACAACCAACCAACATACATCAACAACGGCCCTATACCCGTTGTGAATGCACCAGTTAATAATGGAGCAATCGTTCAAACGCCAAAACAGCCTTCTGTTGTCAACTCAGTAATTGCTGGCGAAGGTTGTCTTCAATACGTCGACAACCGTGTTTATTGTGGAAACAACGGAACAGATAAAACTGAATGTGAAAGCATGGGTATGATATTCTCGCTAATTTTCTTTTAATTCACACTGAATAGATTTTACAATACTATTTCTAAATAAACTAGCCAAATAAGATATTTCGATTGGGATGCTATGCCGGCAGGCGCCTCCCCCCCCCCAAAAAAAATAAAAATCCGGCGTACACTTAATGATAGAGGATAACTACAAAATGTAGTGCCAGCAGTAACTGCATTCACAAACCTATTCATAATGAACTAAAACAGTTTATATACTTAAAAACTTAAAACATTATTCCTTTTTTTAAATACAGGATGTTGTTGGGATCCGCTAGCAGTTGGAACAGGAGAACTTACATGTTTCTTCCACAGCGATATGGCAAACTTCGTCGCTCCCAGTGTACCAGTTAAAAAACCAACCAACCCACAAGCTACATACGTCCCACCATCTTATGCTCCACCACAACCCAAAAATGCCATCTCGTCATCAAACTCTCAATGTGAGTTTTTTTTTATTTTTCTATATTTATCATTTTTTAGCGGTGCGTCCATAATTGGCCTAGAAAGTGAATATTATGAATTTATTTCAATATTACCAAGTAATATCTCTGCCGTAGATGGCGCTCTTCTACGGTACGGTCCAATAGTGGCCCATGTTTAACATATCATTCTCACATATGATTTTGACTGATATAGGCCGTTATTGACCAACATTTTTTATTTCACAATTTAGCTGCCAAAGCTTGCTTGAAAATGCAATGTGACGCTGTTGCCAAGAGGGATAGAAGAACCTGCCTTCCAGACATGGGAATGTTCGGTAATCAAGCAGAAAGTGTCTGTAACAGTGCCAAATGCTGTTACGACGTCATGACGATGGAATGCTTTCATGCAAGACGTAAGTTCAGGGGTGCCTTTAGAAAATTGAAAAAGGGAGGGGAGAGAAAAATTAAAAAAAAAAACGATGATCAACAACAGAATTCACTAAAGCGTGCAGAATATGCGCAAATTTTTTCTACGTTTCAAAGCATTGAGTTTTTTTGGTGGCCCGGGTTGTGCGATGTACAATAATATTTCATTGAGAGATTATGACTAAGATATTAATATTATCTAATATTTCATGACTAAGATAATAATATTATCTTAGTCATATTCTGTCGGCATAAAAATTTTTATTTACGAATAATTATGCTTCGTGGATTTATGGCAATCCCAATATCTGAAAAATATACATTGTATTGTATTTTCAGGTGAACTCCCATGTAACGCACCAGCACCCACTCGACCAACTGTTCCCAGACCATCAAACCTCATGAATAAACTCCAGCAAATGGAACAAAGCATGTCTGCCACTCCTACTATGAGTCTTTTGAACAAACTTCAGCAAATGGAATCGCAGATGGCAGGCTCCAAGCCACAAGGAAGTTCAACTTTGCAGAAACTTCAATCTCTCGAAGCACAAATGGCAAATAAGCAACAGCAACCAACCCAACAACCATACAGGTACCAATTATAAAAAACAGATATATAAATCATAAATTTATTTATAGAAAAATTTAATTACATTACTATCATTCTGTTTATAGACCAACCATCCAAAGCCAGTCGTTCCAACCAGTTTTCCCAAAAGCCGCTGGACTCAATGGCAACCCTGTTGGTCAACCAGCTTACCAACCAAACAACGTACCAAACTACCAACCACCCGCGCCTACACCAGCAGCACCAAGATACGTCCGAAAATGCACTTTGTTCGGAGGATGTAAGTAACATTAATTTCAATTGAATATACTAGTCGGAAATATATTTACAAAACGTGTTTTGTTTAGCAAGAGTCACTGATGGATCGTGTCTCTTAGGTACGATCTATCTGTGGTTCATGCTTGACAAAAGTAAAATTTCGGATTGGTATAACCGAACAAACGCGATGGTCACTTCGAAATATATATTATATCCACTCAATATATATATTATATTCTTTCAGGTCGTATGGTCGCTGTCCAACCACCACCCCAGACAGCCAATAATGCTTACCCAGTACCAGCTACGGTACAAAGGAACCGCGATGGAACTTGCTTCCCACAAAAATGTGGAGATCCAGCTTACACACCGGATAAGATCGACAACGATTTTGACCCCAGAAAAATTGTTGGAGGATCAAGGTATGAGGAATTAATATAAGAGTATTTATAATTTTGAATTTTGTTGTTTTCAAGAAGTGCTATGCCCTGAGTTTAACGAAATATGTTGCTATGAAGTTTATTGAATATAATTTTCGTCTTAGATATATTTAAACGTTTTTATCTGATGGTGTTAGTCGGGAAATGATACATTATGACCTATTATCGTATGAGAAGTATCAAATTTAAAGATGGAAAGACGATAATCACGTCTTGGTATTATACACGGTTCAACATAAAAGATTATTACTATACATATTTCGGAAACTTTAAAAGAGCAAGGCTTCAACAAGTCGTATTATTTTTCTTTTAAATATTGAACACAATGTACTTTTCACCAGCAAGGTCATTTCGTGCAAAAAGTTAAGAAATTCCGAAATATACGAAATACATAAAATAAAGATGAGGAAACCAACAAATCGATTTCTTAGTAAAGGGAAGCGAACATTTTGTCGGCGGCGCGATCCATCGGCGACTCATGCTTGTCAAAAATAATTATGTTGATTTTTTCCTTTTTAATCAATTTGATGAAGGGAAACCACATAAATGATATCTTTATTAGCGGTCTCCGCTCTGTATTACTAACAATTATAAAACAATTGACCATTTACCTATGATTATAATGTATTAACATCCGAAATAACGGGGATTACATATTTTAATATATTGATATTTCCTTGATCGTATGTTTATATACTTTAATATAATAATATATATATAATATTTGACTTTGATATTCTAAATTACTCAAATTTAATTTTTAATTTTTCAGTCGCACTTGAAGTGCGAATATCAAATTAAGTTATTGAAGATAATTATAAGTTATTATTATTAAAGTTAATCGTGTAATTTTGCCTTTAGAGCGTTCCCCTTCAGCCACCCTTGGACTGTGATGATTCAAAAGAACGAAGGAAATAGAACTTTCATCTGTGGAGCCACCTTGATTTGTCAACAATGGTTAATGACAGCCGCACATTGTCTAGATCAGCAATCAAGCTATAAGAATACCCCAGAGTAAGTTTTATTAAACTGTTTTTTTAAGTATATTGAATCCGATGGCGGATCCAGATATTCTTTTATTTTATGACAAGTTAAAGCCCAAGAAGACCGCGCCTCAGAGGCACGATTTATCTGTGGGTCATGCTTGTCATAAAAAAAGTTTTAACGCGTTCTGCCATGAGTAATAATCATAGCAATTATATTAACAAATCGGTATTTGGTGAAACCATGTTCAAGATTTTATAGTCAACTAAACAATTGCATTCCTGTTCCTTAATCAGGTAATAAATACCGTGCAGCACGTCTCGTTAGTCAACTTGATAGGGCTATTAACACGACAAACACGTAACAGATATCCTTTGAACTGCCTGTGGGGCATATAAGCGATTTCCAGTTCAGCATAACTTATCGGCAGTCAATGTCATTGTCCGAATTTTAATAAAATTCTAACAGCGACTATGCCAATTCAGTAAGGTTATTTTTATTCATATTTTATTGAAAATTTACTCAGAACGGACAAAAAAAGGAAACCAACTCACGGCCAACTAATATGGTAAACAGCTACTCAAAATGCAAAAACAGCGACTGCACCTTTAGCAGCGATTTTATATAAAAAAATGTCAATATCATAAAATCATTTATTATTTACAGTCTCGACCCCAACATGTACAAAATCTACATCGGAAGATGGGCTGGATGGCAAGCACCCCACGGAAAACAAGTTCAGATCTTCAAAGGAAATGGTAGGTCTAAAGACTAATCAATTTTTACGGGCGGTAGATAAATCTGTTTCCAGAGAAAATTGATTTTGGTAAGATACACTCCAGGCTTCCTGCTAAACTCAACGATTTTTAAAATTATAAAATATCAACGGTAATTGGACTCGAATTGACCTTTCTGTATTTCAAATTGAAATTATATCAAAATATCGCATTTTCACGCAAATTATCACAATGATAATGTCGAATTTTTTCTTCCGGCATCGGTATCAGTGTTGATAATCGCTGTAACAAAAGCACAGTAAAATTGCCGTTCATTTACAGTAATTGTATATTTTTGAAATTTGAAATCCCCTTGTTGATTAGACTTTTAACATGGTGAACGCGGCGACATAATTGGTTGAGAAGTTGATTATGTAGTTCATTTTCTATCACTGAGTAAAATTATTAGCTAAGAACTGCGATTTTGATGCACTATTTTACTACAATATATAAAAAATCTCATTCCAAAAAGCATTTCCGATTCTTATTAACAAAACACTTTTTTATCGGACAGATATTGAAAGAATGTTTCAACACGAAAAATTCGTCCCCGGCAAACACCGAGGTGTCATCACCCACGACATCGCTCTCATCAAATTGAGAAAACAAGTCAGATTAGATGACTTTACTCAACCAGCCTGCTTGCCTACTGAATCTCCCGTACCTAAGACTGTTATGTTCGCCACTGGTTGGGGTGTTCACAAAAGTAAGTTTTGTTTTTATTCGGAAATTACCAGACACTTTAATCGAGGATTAAACCCAAATTGAAATGTTTTTTCGGTGTTTCTTCAACAATATAATCAGTACAATTTGTAAATTCTAAATAGCGATTGGTTGCCATCAATTATAGACTCACAGTTCTATTTGATTTGGCGAATTACATTGTTTGTATTTCACTGGCTGAGAATATCCAATATATAATATCCAATCCAATAAACTTCAGTAACAATTATTCACTTTTCATCTATTTGCTGAGAGTCAGGCATGTTTCGCGCTAGAAGAAAATTTTAAGACTTATCCAAATATTTTCGTTTATACAGATAAGGGACCAAAACCAACAACTTTAAAACAAGTAGGAGTCGAAATCAAAGACAAACTTTCATGTAAAAACCGAGTTCCAGGATTCGATAACCCACCAGGTGTTATCTGCGGAGGTGGAGAACCAGATCACGACACATGCACCGTAAGTTTACAGTTTATTTTATAAATTTTTAGACTCCGACCACCTCCGATGAACTTTGACGCCAACAAATTGCAACGAAAGTTGGCCGCATTTGAAACTCAGCATTATTACTGTTGTTAAATTTACTTTTTAATTACAAAACACTCGATAAAAGTGTGAGAATATATAATTAATCATAATTAGTTAGAATGCTGCGAGAGATTTTCTTTTGAATGTCAAGTTCACCAATTACGCAATATATTTTTAGATCAGAATGCCTCAAAATAAGTCTAAAATACTAAACTACAATTTAAAAGCCTGGTAATTACTTGCTCTAGTTTTAAAACCGGTGCGATCATAACTTTCAAACTAGATATATAAAAATAAATTGTGAAGATACATGATGTGATAAATTAATCAAAAATTTAATTTTGTTGAGCATGAGCCAGAGACGGGCCGCGATCCATCAGTGACTCATACTTAACAAAAGATGCTTTGAACAATTTTTTTGACTGGATATTGGACAATTGTGGGCCATTTTCGACAGTTCTCTTAATAATCATCTTTATCTTGTTCTTGTCACAGGGTGATTCTGGCGGTCCCCTTGTCGGATCCAAACAGAAATCTGCTTTCCTTGGAACATCTACTAAAACACTCTGGTACGTGTACGGGTTAACAAGCATCGGGTCGCCAAGTTGTAACACAAAAGCCTACGACAGACAACCAGCTTTATACACAGATGTTTACTATTTTCTGGATTGGATCAAAGCTCGTACCAACAATTGCTGCGCATAAACACTTCCCTGGTAGTAAAGTTTTGACAAGCATGGTCCGCTGATAGGCCGCCTCTATTATAAGTGGTTTATCTGTGCATCATGCTTGAATTGATATTACTTCTTCCAGGTTGGTTACTGACCGGCTTATACACCCTAAAAGCATCTGGGCTCGGATCAAAAGTGGTATAAGTTGAGTTTGAAATCATATCTGTATCTGTTTTGTACACGATTTCGAGTTTTAAGTATTTTGACGATAATTTCCACCTTTTTTGTTAAATTTTCATTCGTTTTTTCTTGTCAAAATAACGTTTCGCTTGCACTTGCACTTTCTTGTCACCAAAAGTATATTCTTTTTATTGTTATATTTTTGACAGATTTCATCAAAATCACCTCAAAATTTATATATGTTTTCATTTTCAATTCTTGGTGTTATAGAAAATCACTTTCACCGATTTACAGTTATTTTACCCGAATTATGACTTTTTTACTAAAAATGCAATTAAAGACTTTGCATGTCTGTAGCAATTAATCCAATCAAGCCGTTTTATTTTGTAGAGCATGAGCCACAGATGAACCACGCCTTGACGGCGCGATTTATCAGTGCTTCATACTTGACAAAATATATTTTGGTCATAAATTTGGGCTGTGGAATTCATGGAAGTAAATCACGAAAAACAAGAATAGTCTTTTTTTTATGAGGAAAAAAGAGCCATACATTTTATCACTGATATCGTCATTCTCACTGATAATAAAAATATTATTTTCATACCTTTTTTTTATTATGTGTTCCCATATTATGTTTTGTTTTCCGCACACTTCGACATTTTTACATTCCACGTTTTACCAAGACCGTATCATAATACAGTATAACCTTCATAAAAACCACAGCCATTCAAGCACGGGCCTAACGTAAATCGCGCCTGGATGGCGCGATTCATCTATGGCCCATTTATGGATCGGTTACGGTTGGAAAATATTCATCGTTATCGATATTATTCAAAAAAATGAGTAATTCTTCCATTCTTGGCATACTCATCATTTTCATAGTGGATTTTGTCTGAATTTTAACTATATTTTCTTGTTTTTCTGTAATTATTGCAATAAATTATTTCGATGAGCATCAAACTGAAACACATGTATTTTGGGTGGACAAGAATGGGTTTTGAGAAGGTGAGCAATGAAAAATTAGATTCTATTTTAGCTAAAATTTACAGTAAGCTAAGAAGCTAAGTTTCAAAGATTTCTATACAGATAAGCTCTGTTATTTTGCTCGGTAATAAATCGTTGCATACACGTTTCGGGCTCTTCCTCCGGTCAGTGTGGGAAACGTCAGTACGAATCCCGTCGGACGGAGGATTTCTGGGCGCCCCATGGTTGTTCTCGTAACAGATAGTTACGACTCCCTCTTTTTTTCTTTTCTTTTTAAATTTACTCTAAGGCCGAAAGCAGTGTCTAAAAGAAACCAACTAACGGCCACTTAATGACAAAGAGCTACTAAAAGATGTAGTACGACCAACTACACTCTAAATGGAAATCATCCCAAACGGAACTGAACCGCCATGGTAAAGTACAGTAGGTGGTATCTACCCTCTTCCTACACAGGCACTGGAAAATGAGTAATGGTTATGTAAAGTTTCCGATCTCCCGACTTTGGATATAGCAACTGCACAAAGGTGGTGTGTTCGCCATATTGTTAAACCGTACAAGACTCGCACGTTATATTTCCGCACTCATTTCAGACCCTACTTCCCAGTTGATTTGTTTGGTTCATTTGTTGCATATACATTGTCTGAGCAAGTCGAAACTAATTTGAATTTAATGTTTAGTTATCCTCAAGGATGAGAAAATGTTTCATTCGACCCCAATTTTATATGGTATGTTCTATGTTCATTTTGGCCCTAAATACAGTTTTTGTGTGACTGACTGGCACCAGCGATGTTGGTATATGATGCCATCTAGTGAATATAAAACATATATATCGCTTGAGTAAATCGAACATTCGTCATCAAGGACTAAAGAAATAGTGTTTTTGCTTAATTATGACAACAAAATCAAAAGTATGAATATCATAGAATAAATCTACAAAGATAAACAAAATATTAGAAAATTTCAATCAACCAACTGGAACTCAGACATATGGAGTAACGGAGATTGTCAATGGTATTGCAAATCTAACTTGTCCTCTACAGAAGCAAAACATACACGTTTTTTGTTTTGGAGATCCCACTAACATGAATCAGTTTTAAGCTTATTTTCTTAATATTTTGCTATAAAATCATATTTAGTTTTTTGATCACTTGGTGTTTATGACTATGGTGTTTATGACCTTTGTGACTGCTGTCTAAATAATTTGACGCTTGGCATCCTTAGCCTATAATGAATATCGAAATTAAATTGGGAAACCAGAGATGTCATTTGAAGCCAACAACAATTCCGCTTATTGTTCTATTTCATATACTCAATCGGTAAAATACAAAGGATGTAATTCGCCGCCTTTGGAATTTCTATTCAGACAAGCTTCCTCAGGGTAGTGAATAATAAAATGAAAGGCTATTGTATATAATAAAAAGACAAGTTCTAAAACCTATTTAACACCGAAAGGCATCTTGTTTCGTTATATAGAGTAACCTTTTATTTTATTATTCACTGCCCTGATTAAGCTTGTCTGAATACACATTCGAAACGCCGGCAAATTACATCGTTTGTATTTCACCGGTTGAGCATATCCACAGAACTGTGAGTCTGTCTACCTGGCGGCAACCATTTGCTAATCCCGCGTATTAATTTATCAACTTTATGTAAAACAAGCTTCTTTTGTTTGGCGACTTGAAAAAAATCAAATATTTATTCACTCACTCTGATTCACTCTGAATTCACTCTGATCAAGGCCGGAGGTAGTGCCTAAAAAGAACCAACTAACGGCCACTTAATAGCAAAGAGCTACTAAAAGCTTTTGTTAAGCATGAGTCACTGATGGACCGCACCTCGGCGGTGTGATCCATCAGTGACCCATTCTTGTTAAAACTTATTTTGAAAAACATATTTCTGGCTCGGACAATCCAAGAAATGTGACATTTTGCTACAGACCGGAGGTATTCCTTTCCATTCATGCATACAAAAGAATACTCATTATAAAAGAATCTTACAAATATAATTCACTATAGCGTAGCGTTGATACACCGTGAGATGGGCTGGAAATAGACTAAAGATATCGTGAAAAGCTAACAAATGCCAAACATATCATATTTCTATCGAAACGCTTTTGAAGTCATTTTGGGACTCAGGGGGTAAACTTTGGTATGTACCCATTTTCCTAAAACATTGACCCAGAAACCACAACTCTAGTAATGAGTAATAACAAAATGTTCAAGGACATAGAAAAGAAAAGCAAAATTGAAGCATCTATTAAATATAGTTCATAATAAGAAAAATTAATCTTATTAATTGTTATTGCGTCTATTTATCGATGTCGAATTGATTTAGAGAATTGATATCGACTTAAAATTAAATACAATAAATAAAGGAGATTGGCGAATTGTAACTGAATGATAGCCCAATGAAGAATCTCGAATTTATGATTGGAATATTTTTTTTAATGAATCTGCCCTCCACTAATGCCACTCGAGCGTAGCAGATGAGGGTAAAACAGTCCCAACGAAGGTTCGTGCTTAAACGAAATAAAACTTAATTTTTGTGAAGCATGAGCCACATATAGATTTGGCATAGTCGTTGCTGCGCACAGGCAAAAGTTTGGCCGACAGCAAACCATAACAAATCTTTCCCAACAAAAACTGTTTCAATAAGTATGTATCATTGATAGTTATAGCACTGATCCGTTGCGATCCAACTGCACAATGTGCTAGTATTGGATTTAATTCGTTGACCTTCGTTACAGGTCATTTATTTAAAACAAACTAATGGATTTGCTAGAGCTATATTCGTTACACGTTAGAACGAAATTTCTTTCTAAAATACCCAAAATATTTACTGTAAATATAATTTGAAAATTTGCAACTCTCTGACATTGAACCTATAAAACAGTCCAATAAAAAGGTTTACTGATCCATTTTTTGTAGATCTGCGGTCGACAAACCGGACCACGGCCTGTCTTTGTTCTGAATAGAACCGACAGCATTCCTTGTCAGTCAAAAAATCTTAATCTGCCAATTATTGTTTTGTTAAGCATCGGTCAATGATGGATCGCGCCACTACCGAGTTGTTTTGAAATTATGACATTTGCGGACATGGGTCTTCCCTATTCATGGCTAGTGTTGGCAATTCTAGGTAAAATTACCTAGTTTACCTAGTTTCACGGAAATCTGATTTACCCAGTTCAACTTCAACTTTTAGCTTTTATTTCGGATTTTTACCTAGTTGATTTACTAGGTAAAATAGGTAAATTTATCTACTTTTTAACTAGGTACCTGGTTCAAAAATGAAAGTACCCAGTACCAAAAAATCGATAAATCATATCCCGTCGTGAAAATGCTTTCGGAATAGACAATTGCCATCACTATTCATGACATTCATTACAAAAGAATACTTATTCCCAACGAAATATACAAATTCAATTCAATATACCATAGCATTGACTTGGACGACCAGATTTAGGCTAAAGATAATGAAGGATTCCACGAGATATTTTTTCGCGGCGGTTAACTTTGCAATATGCCCCCTTCTTATGAAACATTTACCTGAGACCACAGGTAGGTGACCTAGAGAGGTTAAAGATAATGAAAGATCCCACGAGATATTTTTCACGGTCGTTAACTTTGCAATATACTCCCTTCTTATTGAACATCTACCTGAAATCACAGCTATACTAATATGTAATGATAATATGTTAAACGTGCCAAAAGGTAACAAATGGCTGCCTATTGGTTATAATCAAACAATGAGAGTAGACTAATGCTGTACCCGATGTATCGCTATCGCTGCAGCGCTGTAACTCATTTCGATCGTACAAAACTGTTGTCCAAACTTCTTTTGGTCTTTTAATCAAGGCATTCCATCTGTCGCGTAAGCTATGGACAAAATAACGTTTCTGAATGGATGCGACTTGCTGATAGATAAAGAACCAGTCCAGAGCGTGTCAGAAACAACATTTTTCAAACCTCTTTGTTGAGTTTCCCTTTTTTAGGGTTTTCGAATTATTTGCTATGGCCTGTCCGTGAACATACCGGAGGGCTTATACCCAACAACCGTTAGGCACGGACCTTTGTAGTGACTGTGCATCTGTTCTATGTTACAGCTACCCGCGAAGTGCCTTGCTAAAGGACACGCTCGGTTGTGAAAAGGTCAAGCATCGAACCATCGGCCTTCCGGACAATTTGTTCGCACTTAGCCGACTTTTTGAGTGTGTGGGTATCATTATTAGACAAGTTGCGGCGGCCTTAGCGTTTTTCTTTTTCACTTTATCAAATATGACTCGGAATAATATTGGACTAGTTAGAAGGATCCATTGTTTTAGTATTAGATTTAATTTGTTGACGGCCGTTACAGGTCATTTATTTCGTAACAAACCAGTAGGTACCAAAGAGATGCATTCATTCAATACATGTTAGAGTAAAATTCATCTCTGGAAACCACAAAATATTTGCTGTAAATAAGAAATTTGTAATTTAGCAACATAACCTTTTTATGGCGGGAAATATTGCTTACACAGACCCAGTAGTAAAAGAAATCCTATAATGTCCAAATTTGTTTTGTTGCGTCGACAAGGCGCGGTCTATCTGTGACTCATACTTGACAAAAAAAAACTTTCAATTGGGATGTTGCGAAAACTGTATATCGTAGACAAAGCCTATGACTTTATTTTAATCCTAAAGTAAATTGAGTATTACGTAACATAGTAGGTGAGAGTGAGTGAATGTAGGTTGAACACTATGAAAACGGCCTTGAAAATAACAAAACTTTCATTTTTTCCCCAGAAAAGCTCTGGACAGCACCATTAAATGGTGACACTGACAATATACAGGATCAATTTGCTTAATTGGCCAATATATTTTGCAATTTATTTGTAATTGTTCATCTGGGTGAACAGTGTTACGTATCCCATTTTCAAAAGGCGTTGAACCAAAACCAAATAATATCATATTATTAGTAATAAGAAAATAATTAAGCCGGCTAAAAACGAAAGATTGTAAAAATATTGTATAAATGTACTAATCTGTATAACCACGAATCAGGAAGGACTTAACGAACGCGAAATGCCGTTCGCTTTGTATTACAGAATGTTCAAAATTTCTGTACCGGTATATTTTAAACTGTTATTTTCCTTCAAAAACTGTCTGCAGAATCAATTTTGGAGATTTGTATCTGATTTAGAAAATAATCTGGAGAAATCATAACATTGCAAGAATATGCAAGAAAACTCAAGTGTATTTTGCGTAAATAATATTCGACTGCATTTGATATAACTTTATCTTTAGGTGTGCTATTCCATACTTATGTGAATGACCGAATCGCATTGCTTGCTAATCCTAAAAAGCAATTTGCAACGATCTTCGCGGGTCATTCATTTGAAAAAAAATTGCTAGTTTTACCAAGACATTGACCCCAAAACGACAACTCTAGTAACGGGTAATAAGATAAATATTCAACGCCGCAAAAACTCCTTTTGCAAATACGAATACTGATATTTTCAGCAAAAAATTACATCCTTGGATTACATCATGTAATCCAAGGATGATCGGCGCCAAAAAAGGGATGTTAAAGTAACTAAAATACGAAAAGATAACACCATGTCAAAACGTCAATCCTCTTAAACAATGTGAGAGTAATCAAGTAGCTTTGAAAATAAACGCGCCGTGACGGCGCAGACAGGAAGACCGAGCCTCGAAAAAGCCGTCAATCAGTTTTCTTAAATCGGTTACAAAAATATCCTTGTAACTTCATTTGATATACATCGTAGTGATGGGCGACAGTTTCAAACATTTTAGCTAATTTGGGAGTCTAAGTTTGTATTCCCGCGCATAAGCGTAATCCATCAGTGACTCACGTGTGATTTGGTTGGCCAGAAAAGATGACCCTGGTCTGGATGACATGAAATTAAAAAAAATATATCAACAACTGTTTTCCGGAATACGTTTTCTCCGTCGTATATTTTTGTGCACCCAAGAATTTTGTGAATAAGCTGGAAAAAATCTTCGTGTATTTAGTGTCACTTCTACCCACTCTTCTAATACAGATTTTTCATTAGCACTGATAACAAAACGATACAACTATACTAATAGCAAAGGCAGAATTTGGCCTAAGGAAATTCAATTCCATATTAGGGGCTAGGATTTCATTTTACTCCGCGGAGAGGAAAGCTTAATCATATGTCGAACCACGACCTCTATCTAGCTCATGCAGATACCAGTTCCGAATCGGTGTGAATAATTTTGGCTTATCATGTTTATGTTTCTTGTATGTGTTAATCATGTTGGTGGACACGGGTTACGTGAACCACCGTGCACCGGCGACGCGTTCAGCAGACTTCTTGCACATAATCATCGATTCTAACTTGCTTCATGACCATCAGAGATGCGTATTCCCATCGCTTTACCGGCTGAGCTAACCGAACACCCGGGTATTTATTACATAGCCTTGGTTTCGCAGATCCCATGTGCCTAACTTTGGGCACAAAACGTGCGCTTATCATGTTGTCATCGCAGTTTGAAATACGAATTTTTCCTGCGCGTGGACTTGGTTGGTGGAGGAACCCGCAAGCATCGGTACATATTCATCATCCGCCACGGGATTCGTACTCGCGTCCTGATCAGAAATGCGTAGCTCGAAACGTATCCCCAACGCTTTACCGATTGAGCTAACCGAGCACCCAACTCCGTCTCGTCAATCCGTGTCCACAACTTGACCTAAGGTATACTAGCTTGAAAAGATGCGAACGATTATCAATACCCTTACCACCATTCAGATCACATATATGATCCTGTCCCCTTGTTTGCTTGTGCTCAATGTCCAATTAGAGAACAATAGTCTCGTTTCACATGTTTGGATTCAAAATATCAACAGGTGTTTACATCAAAGCGTGAGATAATGGATGATTGTGCGTGTAGCCTTTCAGCGTCAGTTACCCGTAACGAGGATTTTAGCTGCTTCCGAGAACACCCGCGTATTGCGTCTGTGATGAGATTCAACTCGTGCTTTACTAAAAAATTCCCGATCATTTTTATTTGATTGAGCACTTGAAGTAACAAAAATGTTTGTCGTCTGTTCTGTTCGACGTTGGTCTTCTGTTTCCACCAAATGATTTACTATAGAAATGTTGGTCGAGATGCTTTGTTAAGCATGAATCAATCAATGATAATGGATGGCATTAGTTATTCATAATTGACAAGAATTAAATTTCTGATTGGAATGAACCAACCATGTCATGGATTTTTTCTTCACTTTCTTATTTTGTCGAGCATGATAATATGATAATAGCATAATGCGGGCTATACAGCGACGGTTCTTTCAATTATATCGTCCATTACTTTTCAAAAGATATCCAGACGGTAATTTTCTGAGTCGGTTACAAAAAATTTCATTACACTCAAGTCTCATTATATAGAAAGAGCACTGAAACATGTTTTGTTATGTCTGAATGACAGATAAATCACGCTTTTCGTATGTGGTTCATTCTATATAAATCAAATATCCGATGAACAAAATATTAACAAATTGAATTTCCATCGAAAAGTGTAATATATTGTCCATGAGACACCAGATCAAGGACACGAGTCGTCGGGGCTCATTCGAGGCCCACGATTAAAATAATAATTTCTGAGTGAGTATAGAAGAAAATCGGGGTTAATAAACCTTTCATCGGGTCGACGTCGTGTTTTTCTACCTTTCGATCTTCTTCGATTATCTATTCAAAAGATAATATTTAAAACATAGTGCATTGATGCGCAAAACCTCGCGGTTATGAACACCAAAGCTCCATATTGCATTTTATACCGCAAATTCCTTGTATATTCATTGCGCCCTTTTTCTGAATTGTAATACAAATCTACCAAATTAAAATGTTCAAAAATGTTCCCGGTATTGAAAATATATAGAACCGCTATGCTGCATCGGTTGATCACCTCCGATAATACAAAATGACAGCCTTGTGAGTCGTGAGTCTAACAACTGGAAGTCAATGACCCGCAACAAAAACTATTAAAATACGCTGCTATAAATCATGATTAGGGCGTGGGAAAACTTGGTCCCATATCAAACAGCAGATCTCTTTTGCTTGGCTGGTGGCAATAAATAAGAAATTCAATCAATTAGGGACAGAATAGCTATTGATAGATTAATATACTCACCCTTGCCAGTAACTGACAATATGGTAAAATTGCATCTTTCACGTTGCGCCCACCTTGTAATTGGAGTAGAAATGATAACCCCTGTTTTTGAAAAAGTTCAATTGTTTGGACTCAAAACAACGCTAGGTGTCCACATTTGAATGTGTGTTGATAGAATTCATGGTGTGGCCTTTCAAAGTTAGTAACCCGTGTCTAAACTATGTCAAATATGTCAGGATCTTCTTGCTATTGATTTTAGACCGCCTGGATGGTGCTTGTTATCTGATTACTAATTTTTTTTTCGTTTTATTTGTATCAAAATACAAGTGCAATACGCAATAGGGGGGAGGGGACTTCTAGTATGGCAAAATTGAAAGAAAGTAATATCTTCTATCGTTTCATTTAGGTAAGACTACTTTGAAATAATCCTATTATCATTCACCTGTAAACGTTTTGCATTCACAACCTCTATCTACAAAATATGTACCAGAATTAATGTATTTACGAAGATGGAACGAAGATAGAATTGATAAAAGAACGCACATATCTCAAACAAAGAACCAATATGACACGTAGCAATATGTAACTACTCTGGAAACTGAACATATCAAACTTAACTGTAGTAAAACACAATGAGTTGTATCTGTCCTGGGCGATTATATATCAATCCATCTACCACCTTTGGAAATTTCAAAAACTATTCATTATCAAGTTAACCCGTGAACGTTTATGCAAACGGCTAATAAGGACAAGCTTACATATAGGGCTGGGCAAAACCGAATCATTTCGAATTCGAATCTGATTCGAATATTATTTTCGAATCGGACCAAATCACTAATTTTTTGTAAATAACAAATATACCATTTTTACTCTTTTGACTTTGCCCATTGGGAAAATAAAGAAATTTGTAGTTTGTAGTGTATTTTCAGTTCACACTAAGAGCAACAGTTTTCATATTTTAAAGACAAAAATATTATCGATTTTGGTCATATTCGACCAAAATCGATTACATTTCGTCGTTAAAAATGAAAATCCTAGTTCACTTAACATGGTTTTGTTCACTAGTTCAGTGAGAAATATTCTGTCCGAACATCTTGAGTCACTGATGGATCGCCCTGCCTAAAATTTTGCTTTTCAGTACTGGTAAACTAATTTTCGTGTGTATATGGGTGGGATGAAGGGAATGGAATACTATCATTCTTTGGTTTCCGCGTGAATCAATGTGATATTTAATATAGTCCAGTCCATAAATAAATTTTCTGAGTTTTAAGTTAAACATCGAATAAGTTTAAACCAAGAAAGACGTAATTAATGATAATTTCCGATGACCAGACACCGCCTTTTCAATCGCATATTGATATTTTCAAACATAGGCAATTGTAAAGACGAGTTTGAACAAACGGACATGATACTTCATTGTGAATTCCAAAAAAAATGAAATACCGATAATAATAATTTCACTTTCACAATAGAAATTGAATTGATATTTTTGAACTAATTCGAAAAGAAAATTTCTTCATAATGCACTAAGCCCGATTTTCCCAGGAATAGGAGTCAATGACAGATCGCGCGACTAAAGCCGAGACCGACGTATTCGACGGTTGCTCTATGTAATAACCCGTAACACTAGAGTTAGGTGTTAAGTCATGAAAGGGATGACAAAAAATAAAACGATCCCAAGGTAGACGAATTACGGTGAGTTGCATCTGCAGGGGTCGATGATAGTTTTATCTCCCACTTTTTAAAATTTCGTAAACACTGGGTTAAAACTAATTCAACGTTAATTTTTATCTCATTTTATTTATACAAAAAATGGGTCTGAATTAATTAAAATACATTCCAATACTCTTAAAGGCACTGGCAAAATTAATATAAAAACAAAAGAATAGTGTTCAATGATAAGTCCTCGTCGAGCCTGGACTGTATGTATGTGATTTTACGTAAAAACGTTCTTGTCAAAGGCTCGTCGATCTCATACACCAGAAACGTTTTATGCAAATGTCGTTTGTGATATATTAACTACTGATGGATTGTGCCACCAAGGCGCGGTCCATTTGTGGCTCATGCGTGACAAAATTAAATTTTTAATGGGCATCCAATTTACACTGTGTGATCCAATTGATGAAGTCCGGTGATCTCAGTTCGTCTTCAATTCCTGCTTCGGGTGAAATCACTGATTTAATAGTTGATAATTTCCGTTGATTACACACCGCCTTTTCAATCGCTTATTAATATTTCTTCGACATAGACAATTGCAAAGACGGGCATAAACAAGCGGACATAATTTAAAATGTTAGTTTTTATAATTATCTTGTTTTTCTCCGAAGCAATTTTATGAACCATCGATGCTCTGTTATCGGTCATCGATGCGATCCATGGGTGATCATCCCATACTTAATAAAACGCAATTGCGCGGAAAAGTCTGCTATCCGAAATATCATTATATTTGAGCTGTTAAGTTTGGATTTTGATTCTTCCCAAGCTGTGCATGCTTTATTATAAAGATCACCCTCCGCTCTCCCCAAAACATATATATATTAAAAAATGGAATTCATTCATACATTATAGTTTTTTGTACGCGGACATAATTTGATCGAATAGGATATATCAATACGTATACAATATGTTTACAATACGCTTACAACTCTAGTATCCCAAACAGAAAGAATGTGTATAATCATGTTTTTTCCAAGATTGATCGTGTTGCAGTCAAGCATGTACCACGGATGGACCGCGTCTCATCCACTACATCCTTCAGTGACACAAGCTTAACAAAAGATGCTTTAATTTCTGATTTCGGAATGCCAAATGGACATAGCTCTTTTATAAGTTGTACGAACTTCGTTAAGCTTACTGTGGCATGACGTTCCCGCCAAAATACTGGGTGCGGCCAAAAAACCGCGGTTTTTTCAATTTTAGTGATGGTTTTTCTCCGCTGACTTGATTTATCCAATGAGAAGATTTATTTGACGAGACGTCAAGCAACCTAAATTTGGTTACCGATATTGGATTAGCAAATTTATTCTTATAACTTTGTTTTAAGCAAACGTCAACATACTTTGCTCACAATTTTAAAAATGAAATGGCGCAAAATTTAACAAAGAAAAATCTCGTTTGACTTATGCGCATTGCACAAAAAATATGGGGTGTCAACAAGTGATAAAATTTCCAAAAAAAAAATGCAAAAAATGCTATAGGACCAAAAGTGCACTAAAAGCTAACGAGAATGTTTTAAATATATGTTTTATTAGGCTCTGTCTTGGTCAGAAAAAAACGTTCAAATATGTTTTGTTAAGCATGGGTCATTGATGGATCACGCCGACAGGTAAATCTATCTCCCACTTCTCAAAATTTTATAAACACTTTATTATCAACTCCAAATTACGTGCACGTTTATGTGAGTCGTGATTCGTTACTAGGTTGAATCTAGTTCAATGTTAATTTTGTCGCATTTCAATTATACAAAACAATGGGCCAAATTCATCTGAAAGATATTCCAAATCTTCCGGAGGCACTGGAAATATTGTTATAAAATTGATAGAATAGTTGTCAATGATAAGTCATTGTCGGGCCTGGACTGTATGTTTGTAATTTTACGTAAAAATGTTCTTGTCAAAGACTCGCTGATTTCATACACCGCAGTCAGAAACGTTTTATTCAATTATCATTCGTAAAGTATTAATCACTGATTGATTGCACCACCAGAGGCGCAGTTCATCTGTGGCTCATTCTTGACAAAATAAACAAAGTCTGAAAGGTATTCATTTTAA
Source organism: Styela plicata (assembly GCA_963675895.2). Classification (NCBI taxonomy): domain Eukaryota; kingdom Metazoa; phylum Chordata; class Ascidiacea; order Stolidobranchia; family Styelidae; genus Styela; species Styela plicata. Next base: position 4,795,425 of record OZ023138.1, read on the forward strand.
CTGTACTATCCAACATCCACTGACCACAGTAAAATAACTAATTTATTAGTTGATAATTTCCGTTGATTACACACCGCCTTTTCAATCGCTTATTAATATTTCTTCGACATAGACAATTGCAAAGACGGGCATAAACAATTGGACATAATTTAAAATAATTTTGGTTTAAACATTTACCACAATGTTAAAACGTAAGAAATAGGCATTTCGAAATTTCGATGATGTTTTGAGTCAAAGATGACTCTTATAGGTTTGTTAACTAACTACAAGATACTTTGTTTAAGCTCTTAAAAAAATGGATCGACGCAAAATTTAACGAAGAAAAATTCCGTTTAATTTATGCGTCTAGAAAAAACACGAACCGTCGAAAAAATTCATCGAAAAATGTGATGAAAATTACAATATATATGACCTAAAAACGCTATGGGACCAAAAGCGCACTGAAAGCTCGCGGAAATGTTTAAAATCTGCGTTCGATTGAGCCTTATCCCGGTCAAAAAAAACCTGTCCAAACATGTTTTGTTTAGCATGGGTCATTGATGGATTGCGCCGAAAAGGCGCGGTCCATTCATGACCCATGCTTGACAAAATAAAATTTACAATTTGTATTCTATTCGTGGCCGAATTCCCGCTTTTTCGATCAAAAATGGTAGAGAATAGTTGATAATTTCCGGTGAATAGGCACCGCCTTTTCAATCGCACACGTGTATTTTTTTAGCCTGAGCGATTGTAAAGACGGCTCTAAACAAGCGGACATATTTTAATATGAGATTGTAATAAACGTCGGTTTTGTCAGAGGATTTTCTATTTCAAATCTTGCGCCAAGCGGCGGCTGTGACTAGGGCTGGGAAAAACCGAATCACTTGCGATTCGAATCTGATACAGAATACTTATTCTGAATCGGATCGAATCAAAAATTCCATGTAATGCCTCAGGCAGGTGTAACCAAACATAGCAAACTAGAGCCTAATTCTAATTTTTAATATTTTTCAACCATGCGTCACAGCTGGAGCGCCTTGGGGGCGCAATCCATCAGTGACCCATGCTTAACGAAACATATTTGTACAATATTTTCGTCCGACTCGAAGAGGACGTAAATTTGATTGGCTATATGGCAATTGTAAGTTCATTTTGGAAATTTGATATAACATTCCTAGATATCCAATTCGAAATCATGCTCATGTTCATGCTTGGCAAAATAAAACATCTGAGTGTCTTATTAACCATTTTTGAGAAATAAATATAAACTTAATATATAAGTTTTAATTCATCAGAACATATGTTCTGTGGGGTGTGCGTGGGAGGAGGGTCATGTCAGGAAACGAAGTCCACCTTTAGCTCATATTTGACAAAATAAAATTCATGATTGGGTTAATTTGGATAATTTAATCTCTACTTGCTGGTCTACTATAACGCCTTAGTCTAACTTTTTTAAGCCTGAACGTGATTTGCTTGTTAGAACGATTGGAGTGTTTCAATGACCTCTAACATCTCTCTACGAAGTAGCCTACTAAAAAGTTACAACGTCAATTTTGACAGAAAAGTCATCAATATCGAGCTGGACTGTGCATTCAATAACCCTCAAAGAATGCCAATAATAGTACATGCCTCCGATATCCATTCCCGAGAAAAATTAGCTACGTGTGTTTTGGCGCTAATTTTTTTTTGTATCAAGGAAATGACTTTGCAAGCAGACCACGTGCTAGCTCATCAATATCGTGCTAAACTACGAAGCGTGCATAGCCACGAGAACAACGAACTGTCGCATTCTACAACTAAGGCTATTTGGAGAAGAGGGTCAATTACGGAGAAACTCAGTGGTGCGAAGGATCAACTTATCAGATATGTTATTTTTAGATTCGAAAATTGAATCACGCCGGAAAGGCGCGGTTCATCTGTGGCCCGTGCTAGACAAAATCAAATTTATGCATGGGATACTTGAATAACCTCACGTACACAGCTTAGTTCTCAAACTTACACCACATGTGTGGATTTAAGTGAATCTTTTTGCTGCCTGAGAGAATAAATGAAATATCGCAATATATAGAACGTGCCACGCAGTGATAGCAAAAAGCGAATTTATCACAAAACTAGGTAAAGTATTATGAGATACCCTATAGTTCCACTTTCAAAACTAAGGAGTACTTACGCCGCAGAGGCGTGGCCCGTCTGTAGCCCGTGCTTAACAAAAATGAAATTCATTTTCGTGTTGTGATCCCGGTGAAACAATTGCCTTCTGCCGTTAAATACATGTTTACGTGCCGGCGAAAGCAGTAAATCGAACCCGAGGTATAAACTAAAATCCGTATTTCTAGAACTTTAGCAGATAAATGAACGAAAATAAAACATGCCCTGGGCAAATGGATAAAATATTTTATCAAACAGTTTAGAATTTAACATATTTGCTCAGGGTCAGATCTAAGCTACTTCGTAGAGAGTTGTTAGAGGGTCACTGCAACACTCCAACCGTTCTAACAAGCAAATCACGTCCAGGCTTAAAATAAAAGTCAGACTGAGGCGTTATAGTAGACCAGCATTTAGAAACTACATTCTTACCCATTCATGAACTTTATTTTGTCAACTCCGCACTCCACAGAACACATGTTCTGATGGATTAAAACTTATATATGAAATTTATATTTATTTCTCAAAAAGGATTAATCAGACAATCAGATGTTTTATTTTGCCAAGCATAAACATGAGCATGATTTCGAATTGGATATCTAAGAATGTTATATCAAATTTCCAAAATGAACCTACCACTGCAATATAGTCAACGAAATTTTCGTCGAGTCAGAAGAAAATGTTGTGCAAATATGTTTTGTTAAGCATGGGTCAGTGGTGGATTGCGCCGCCAAGGTAAGCTTGAGTCATTATTGAGAGACCGCTGAGTGATTCATGACTGAAAAAATAAATTTTATATCTAGAATCAAATTTTCGAATCTAAAAATAACATACCTGATAATTTGATTACTGTCACGGCACTGAGTTTCTTTGTAATTGTCCCTCTTCTCCTTACAGCTTTATCCATAGAATGCGAAAGTTCGTTGTTTTCATGGCTATGCACGCTTCGTAGTTCAGCACGATATTGATGAGCTAGCACGTGGTCTGCTTGCAAGGTCATTCCTTGATACAAAAAAAGCATTTGGCGCCAAAATACACGTAGCTAATTTTTCTCGGAATGGATATCAGAGGCATGTACTTTTATTAGCATTTCCTGAGGGTTGTTGAATGCACAGTCCAGCTCGATATTGATGACTTTTCCGCTAAAATAGACGTTGTCAATTTTTAATAGGGATTTTGAGTCTGTAATATTATGAAACCGTATGCTCAATTAAATTGCTTTGAGTGAAAATAGGATAGATTATACGTCTTGGTCCAGTCAGTTTGACCAAACATCTTTTGTCAAGGTTGGACTTTAAGCCAACTGAGACTTTGTCGGATACTCATGCAGCCGTATGAGTAATCCCCTCTTCATTTCGAATCAGAAAGGTAATTTTATGATTTTATGGCCTTAGGTTTCGCGATTCATCAGTCATACATGTTTTCCATGATAGTCTTTGATAAAGGCATTTTGATTAGGGTAAATTTCGAGTTCTAAAATACACTTTGCAAATAATTTTAAATTATTAAAATATTTTCACCGGGGGTTGCGCTGGAATAAAACAAATCTACGCTCTCTGTCGGAAATGCGACTGTTTACCATTTTCCTTGTTATATTGTAGTTACACCAAATCAGAAAAAATAGGTGAAAACATCGTTCGTCGTTACGACGCTGGCCATCTGTGTTTCATATTCGACAAAATTTAATTTTAGGAATGGGCACAGTAAACAGATTTTATAGCTTTTAAGAGATTTTTTGATTGTTTTTTTAAGCCATTTACGGTTCGATGATTTCATCTTGTTCCGTCGATTGATTTATTTCCCCATCCATATTTATATATATATTTATATTGAAAATATAAAAATCGAAGATAAAGTTTTTGCATGCATCTCCCATAGGACGTTTCAATGCAAACTGGACAAAGTCATAGATACATGACTGAAATTTTATATTGTTATATCACTGCGCCATTTGATTCTAAATATCTTCAGTTTTTAATTGTACCACGACGGTTTAGTTATACTTCACGGTTCGGTCAAGCGTGATCGTACAGTCAGGAAGACAGACTAGATTCGATGCTTTCCAGTTTCACCCCTGATACAGCAATGCTTTCCGCATGTATCTGTAACACACAATATCCTGATCAGAGATTTACTTTGTCATGTATGAGCCATAGATATAGCAGCGTAAATATTGGACCATTCTTAACAAAACATGTTTGATCCTATATTTTTGTTCGGGACATCACAGCTACTACAAGGACCCGCGTCCCATTGATTGGCTTCCAATTCACACTCATTCACTTTGGTGGTTCTGCAGTGTTACAAACACTTTGATACAAGAAGTTTTTTCTGCAAGAACCTCTACCACGTGTTGATCTACATGGCTTCAAAACTCGCATTAACAGACTCTGTTATGGTTTGGGGTTCCTTAATTCCCATTCCTGCACTTCATGCAGTTCTAATTTGCACACTAGCAGTTTCAGAAGACTTTTCAAGTATGATATAATTCTTGCAGTCATGCTTTGAGCAAATTTTTGATAAAACAAAACAATTCCCTGATAACAAATTTCCGAAAAAATGACACATACCTCTCATCGAATTTTCCCAAATCCTTCAATATTTCACAAAGTTGCCAATTTTTTATCACCGTGGGATTCTTCATTCAATATCTCACTAATTTTGAAGTATATACACACAGTTTCACATAGTTTATTAACTAACAAACAGCGTTTTGATTGACATAAAAATATCTATTGTAAATCGATTACACAATTCAACCCACCACTTAATCTGTGTTCATTAACAAATATTATATTTGTTATTTGCTTTGCTCTGCTGTTTGTTCATCAAAAACCTATTCTTTTAACTAAGAGCTTTGTTTTGTCAAGTACGTGCCATAGATGGCTTGCGCCCCAGTAGCGCGATCCATCAGTGACTCATACATGATAAAATTAGCTTTTGAAAAAAATTTCCCATAGTGAATTCAACAGCCAGACTACGAACGGCCACTGACATATCAAGCTAGTATATTACAATATTAAACCGAAAATTGATCTTAAATTAAACGGGTGGTGGTGACGAATGACACATCGTTTTCTGAAAGCTGTTTAAATATTAATCTTGAATAAATGGAATGTTATGTTTAAATGACAGGTTCGAGAGTCTTTCTTATACACACATTCATACATTTATTTCTGTAACATTTCGGGGAGCGGCCCATCAGTTTCTCATGATTGTCACAACAGAAGTAGCAGTATAATTATCACCAGAAACCGTTCCGGCATCAACAAGAAAATCAACTCAATCATGCCTATTATTAAAAATGAAATCATCATTATTTTTTGTTTCGTATGGACGAAGATGATCAACATGCGCAGTCCTACAATTACCAGTGCTTAAATTCTTAATACGATATACAAAATTTGAAAAACAATTCAATATGCTAAAGGGACCAATCTAATCAGTTCAGAGTTTCCTCTGCTTGGGTGAATAAAAGTACCAAACAAGTTCAACTTCAAACGGTAATGGTTTCACAGTAGCATTGAAATTACGCTTCTGACCAACAGAAAACTTGTACAACTGTTCTCTAGCAAATTCAAAAGCATCAGTTGTTACATTATCAAACCAATGAACAAATTCATCATAATATTTTGGGGCATTACTATCGGGTGATTTACCATAAAGCAAATCTGTCGGCAAAGTTATCTCTCGATCCAACATAAAACGAATTGGAGTAAAACCTGTACATTCTTAAACTGTACTTCTGTAGGCCATAAGAAGACAAGGCAGATGATCCTTTCAGTACGTCTAACATCAACAGAAGCCTCACGCTTTTGTTGGAAAGTCTTATTCATTAGCTCACAGAGCTCACCTGATCGAGCATAATATAGGATTGTGCGGGTTTTATCTATTTCAAACAAGTCACACATATGTTGGAACAAATTAGATTCGAAATTAAACCCTTGTTCACTGTGTATAGTTCTTAGTACACCGAATCTACAGAAAAAATCAGTTACTAATATATCAGTATAGCTGGCACTTATAAAAGCATGTTTTTCTGATGAGAGTCATATTTTTCACAGCAGCAAAGTATAGCTAACATTGTGCGCAAAGCCTCAATAAATTCATAAATCATTTGACATTTAGGATGTCTATACAGACGTTCGAAACGTTGGCAAAATATAAAATATCGTTTGCACATCACCGGTTGAGCAATTAGATTCACTATGAATTTCCCTGGTGGCAATAACTCAATCATTTGACATTTAGGTTACTTACCACCGTAATGCATGTCCATAGAACGCAGTTAATGTTTTACTCACACCATTGAGACATTCTGGTTTCAATAAAACAAACCCTCATATTCACAAATAACCTTCCTGGGTTTTTCTCCTTCCTTGTTAGCGGTTCGCCCGAATACGCCTCAAAGCCCTATGTCTGTGAACGATCATAGCTTTATATATACCCAAAGTTAGATTGAGGACAATTTGGAATTTCGCCAAAAAAATTTGCACACCCTTTTTTTCGACCAATCACAGAGGGGATATGCCTAAACTCCCTTGTTGCGCAACAATATAGGGGTTTGTCATACGCAATAATACAAGGTATATATCTCGATATTTTGATTAATAGAGCAAATATTGATGGTAAAAGCGGAATTTTTGTGACTTAATTAGTATTGTGGCATAATTAGTAATTCGGTCCGATTCGATAAACATACCCAAATCAAATTCGAATTCCAGACGATGTGGTTTTACTCATGCAAGATTCAATAAAATATCTGATCCAAGTCCGAAATGTTTATTTTGCCAAGTGTACGCCACAGATGGACCGCGTCTCATCGACACGATCCATCAGTGACACGTACTTCACAAAAGATGTTATGACAAAATTTTTACGATTGGAAATGAGTTCTGGATCGTTTTGCCTACTCTTTGTTACGATGCCACAAAGCATTACCATAACTCTTCCATTCCTATATCATCTCATCGTACTAATTAATTTTTCAGACTAAATTTCTAAAATTAAGTCAATTACCATTTATTATATTACTCATTTTTATCGTTATTTGATGACTATTTTTGGTGCTGTAAACTCCCTTTATTTCTTGAATATCACTAAATCCTAACAGAATAATCTCATTTACAAAACTTAGTTTTTGAAAAAGCCCTCGTGGGCTCAACATTCCACAAATCCATTCCCAATATGTAGGTATTTTGATTACTAAGTTGACACACCTCTATAGATTGTCCAATCATAACAGAACAACATCAGGATTGCGCAATGAAAATCAAGACAAAAGTTGTGTATGTTACATGATTTTGTGATCAATATACCGCAAACATAGTACAAGTATAGTGAAAAAATAATACTCGATATCCCGATCATACATGTTTTGTCTGAACATCTTTTGGCAAGTATGGGTCACTGATGGATCGCGCCGCTCGAGCGGACTAGATAAGAGAATACAGATTATTCAAAATAACTTTGAATGAAATTGAAATGCCGAATCGACACGCTTGATAATCCTATGGCTTCCAAAATGACAGCTATGACTACTTCTATTATTCCTTTTACTGTATTATTTATCGGACATGACAATTAGAAATTTAGTTTTACCAATCATCATCAGTGACCCAAACTTAAATAAAAAATATTTGAACGGGAATTTTCTGACTGGCATTTCAGTCTGCTGGACAGGTGCAAAACCTAAGTTTAGTAATAATATTGACACGTAAGACTGCTTATCGAAATGCGCGATGCGTATGTCATGCTTTATGCTGCCCCAATCTTCAATCATATTTTCCTATATATGTGTGTTACCTTGTAGACGTCGTCCATGAATAACACATACATACCCCCAAAAATGTATTAGAATCGCAGAAAAACGCGCAACAATTTTTTGCACCTCATCAACGCGCGTTTTACAGATTTCAAAAGAGTTTCGCTCAGAAATTGCGCACCTACGATTTTTTTGTATTTAGCAGTGTAATTGTATATTTTGATCAGAATTTTTTGACCGCGCCGCAAATTATGACGTCATAATTTTGACTATTCAAATCATCCCTCCCCATCGTAAATTTGGGGATCCGCTTCTACATAATTGTCATAGCCTTAATTTTTATTTAAATAAGCTGATTTAACTTTATTCACACCTCTGATGTAATGTCTACACAGCCCAAGAAAGCAAAGCGTAATTTCGTAAATTTCGTTCTGCATTATTCCGTCGAACATTACATCAGACGTTTCTGACGTCACCTTTGACTAGGGCGGTTGCGCAACTGATTGAAAAAGAATTGTTGCTTACCAAACATGGACTGCGGTATACCGTTATTATTCAACGAACAATAACCTAATTTCGGGAGTGTCGTAGATTATATCCCCGGTTCGAATGGAAGCGGATTCAGATATCATTCACAAACCCCAATAAGGGTGTGTAAGTGTTGCACACACACGTACATTCTTTGTTATCACAATAAGAAGTCTCTGATTACCGTATCAATTATTTTTCAAACGTAAGACACAGACGGACCGCGCCTCGGTGGTGACTCAAGCTTAACAGAAACAAGTATCTGCAAATAAATCTGACTTGTGACCATGCCAATTAAAACATCATTAAAAAATATCACTTCTCAAAAAAAATTTCTCAAACCTGTTTTTGGCTTATGTTTGACAATATACAATTTCTGATTGTGGAACCACGTTCACGCTTTGTGCATATTTCAGCCTACCGTTGTCGGAATAATTCTATCCACAACGAGTGAACCACGATAACACTTTGTTGGTTTTGTGAATGATATCCGAATCCTCTTTTGTTCGCACCGGAATTCTAATCTGCGACAGTCCGGAAATTAGCTTATTGTTTCATATAAAATCCCAAATGTATAATTTATTTACAAGTGTTTCAATATGTTGAAAAGAATTGAAATTATTTAATGCCATATGCCCAGGTTTCCATATTAAAAAGTTTTTTATAAATGTTAGTTTAAACAAACAAAGGCTTATTCAAAACTTTGAAAACATTGGCGAGGCCAAATCCCAAAATAATTATGACAAATTATGACCCGCCGCGCACCATATCCGGCACATACTTGGCAAAATTAATATTTCTGATAGAAATGCATCCTAATGAAAGATATTTAAACAAAACCGAATAGCTACAGTAAAGTGAAGCGAATGGTAAATATTTCAGAAGATAGTAAAACTGACTACCTACCACTAGGGCTGAGCAATTCGGTTCGGTGATTTGAGTCGATTCGAAGTACAATTTATTCGAATCAACCGTGAATCGTTCATAGGAATGGAAGTTGCTAAATAAACCAGGATTTATTTTTAGCGACAAAATCCAATCGATTTTGGTCAAATTTGACCGATATCGATTATATTTATTTGTTAAAAAATTAAAACGTTTGCTCTCAAACAATTGAAATTGAAAATGCATTGCCCTTATTGTCTGTTTAAGATATTTGTTATTTATACGGAATTAGTGATTCGTTTCGATTCGAAAAAAATTATTCGAATCAGATTCGAATTCCAAATTAGGTTTTGCCATCAATTCAATTCAATTCGTACCAGACCAAAATTATTCGAATCAGTTGTGATTTGGTCATAGAAATTGAGATCATATTTGAATGAGAAAAACACTAAAAGAATTTGAACAAAATCATTTTTGCACTTGGAAAGGAAGTGTGAATTAAATTATTTTGCCTTTTTCAGTGTTTATGAGATTCAGCGAATTTCGGATTTCTCGCTTTTATTACCGATTGCAAACTGCGATGGTACAAACGGGAGATTTAGTATTTATATTGAATAAGTAATTCGATTCAATTCGTAAAACTCATCCGAATCAGATTCGGTTTTGTCCTACAAGTGAATACAGTCCATTCCGAAAATTGAAATACTGATCAATTTTTGCCAGGGCAACATAAGGCAAAACCCTATATCATATCCACCATTGTCACGCGTTTGTTAAAGCAGGTGAAGTTCTTGGTTCGTAAATTGAAGTTAGACTGATTGTAGGTAAAACCGAATGTCAGAATCACACAGATTACTCACAAAAAAGGTTGAGCCATTAAAAAGTTAGCGAATCTACAGGGTCACAGTACACGAGGTAGTCACTTGCAAATTTATCTTTTGTTAAGTATGTGTCACTGATGGATTGCGTCGATGAAACATGGTCCATTTTGTCAAGCATGCGCCACAGATGAAGCGCGTCTCGTCGACGCGATCCATCAGTGACTCATACTTAACAAAAGATGTTTAGACATCATGTTTCCGAATGGGATAGGAATCACAAATAATTTATTAGGCCGAACTTGACCAAACTATTTTTTTTGTAGTTATGTATAAAAAATGAAATGGCGCTTAGACTATTTTTATGGTCTTTGGCACCAAACCACGAAGAATAAAAGATCTTCACGGATCACGAAAGATCTTCAAAACATGTTCAATTGCTAAGCAACTGTAATAACCTTCAGCCCGTATCCCATTTCACCTGTTGTGTTTTTCCAGCCAAATGAATAAGCGCATAGCTCTTTGACGCCATTTTGTCGACGTCCTTATCAATTTTGAAACGCGCCAAAAGCAAAATAAGCCGGAGGCAGCGCGCGAAAACCCAACTAAAAGTTACTCACGAACGTAAAGTGGCAAACAGCCACTGCAAAACGTAGTACCAGCAACTGTACTCTGATAAAAACATTTTGAACGAGTCAAACAAACTGAACCTCAATCAAAAGTGCATTGAGTATATCTGCTCTGGATAATGTTAAAACTATCTACCACTTTTTTGTTTCCATTCAAATTTATATTTCCATATTCCGTATGGTTTTGTATGATTTACTTTAATAGTTGTAAGCTTTTCTCGCAATACATGTCGGAGGCGTTAAGAGAATATTCAACGCCCTTGACACTTCCAACATACGTTGAAAGAAACATTTGTCAAAACTTCCTACCGTTGTTTTGGACAAAAATAGTCAAAACATTTTGTTTAATCAAGTTGTTTTAACTCATAATAAATTGTTTTTGACATATTTTTGATGATGATTTTGGCAAGTATGAGTCACTCATGGATCGCGTCACCTAGGCATACTTTTACAATTACTCTTTTCGCGTATTGTCAATTTCCCGCGTTCCATCATGATTCGCGGCAGATACCATTCGGTGCACTTTATAATAACGCATAGAAATAATACTAATGAAAAAATATCTCAAACACAATCCTATAACTACCTTAAATACGCGTGTCTACTTAAAATCCGTCCAAATGTTTGACACCACGTCTAACAGATAAAATATTAACGGTCACAAAATTGCAATTAAAGATAAAACTTACCATATTCAGCCCTTTATTACAGCATCAGCGGAATTTCCCCTAAAACATTAGCTAGCATCAAGACAAAGAAACAAAGGTTTTATTTTACATCTCGGCCTCAACTAATTGTTTTCAAACACGGGCCAATGGCGCGTTACATCAATGCCACATGCTTGATAGAACTCACGCGCTGGAAGCATGTACCAGACACGGAGGTTAAGCGAAACTGACTTAATGTACTTACGTGTCAGTGAATATATATTTGACGCTCACCTTGCCTTTCCCCGATATTTCCCGCCAAAAAAATACGCGCATCGTTCTTCACGCGTATTTCGCCATTTTGTTAACGCGCGTACTAATTTTAGAACACGATTAACGTGTCGCAAGATTTTTAGCCCCCTTGGGACGTTTTGCTGCGTCAAAGTTTGACTCAACTAAGGACTTGAATACAAGAAGATTATATTTTATTGCATTTCACTCTAAATGCGGCCAGTAACAGCCCACAAAGGAAATTGACTGATGGCCACCTGTATTATGACAAAGAGCTATCAAGTTTATTACCAGCGACTACGCTCAAAGTGGAAAACAGATCTGAAACACTATAATAAAGTGCAGCGGGTGATATTTGCCCTGGGTGTTGGGAAAACTTGGCTGAACCCTCTACCACGTTTCCCCCTTTTAATCGCCTCCTACCACACCCAGAAAATACCCGAGGGAATTTTTGAAGTCTTGTCTACTTCATTATTTTTTTCATCGATCGTTTGGCTCCTTAATCCGAAATGGTTAAAATAAATTCACGTCTGACAAATTAATAGATTCAATCAAAACCAAATAATAGAAATATGAACCATATTAAATTTCCGCCCTGTAGTTGATCTCTTTCAAAATTTTGCAACGTATTTTATGCGTGTGGTAAGAGGCGAGTTAATGATAACAAAAAAGTGGTAGATGGCCGTACTAAACTGTAACAAAATTACAGTAAATTTACTGGTCATCTGCAATACTTCATATTTCCATATGTGCAATTCTTAGTTGGTCCCATTTCCAGTCTTGCATATTGTGAATTAGAGAAGATAATGGGTATATTTTCATTATTATTTTTACATAGGCCCGAAAACCCAATTTCTTGCATATAGATTATATGTTCAAAGAGCGAGGCCTTCGAGAACGAGGCCTGTTACTATGAATGTGTTAAAAAATAGAAGATTTTACTTTATCAAAAGGGAAATTCACCTAAACGAATCCCTTTGGTATTTTTCACCATATCGCAAGTGGACGGTTGGCGAAATGCAAAATATTTAAATGAAATGAAAAAGAGTGCAGTCGTTGGTTTTTTACTCAAATGGTCGTTAGTTGGCCCTTTGAGCGCTGCCTCGGGCTTTGTTGGAAGTGAATTTCAATAAAAAAAACAAAAAAAAACAAATAGAACCGAATTGCTGTGGTAAAGTGCAGCGGATGGTATTTGCCATGGGCGATTTTAAAATCATCTACCCAATCTGAGTTGTTAACCCATGTCTGCCACTCAACCCAGTCTGCACTACCTTGAGGGTGGGTTTCGCATGTTGGCACGCGTTGAAGATGTCGGGGTTGAGTCCCGGTGAGTCCGGCACGTTGATCCATGCCCACCAAGCAAATCGAACCGGGCAGACCCCACAGAATAATAAGATCCGTTACTGTTACTAAACAGGATGCTGAGTTAAAATAACATGTTAAACTCAAGTGGTATACCAGACAGTTGTTTACGTTGAGTGTTTTTCTAGGTCTGACATTCAAACCACTCAGACGTGTTCATATACAGTATACATGCATTTTACTGAAAAAGGTTGCTTTAAACGCGTGTCTTTCAACATGTATGTGTGCTTTGCAACCATACTAACCCAACAGGAAATTTTATTTTGTCAAGCATGAGCCACTGATGGACTGCGCTTTGTAAGCCATTCCTGACGCGGAACGAGACAAATCCAAATCATATTTAGGAGTTTATTGAACATGTCACATGAACTCAAAATTTTACAACGAGATCCAGTCAATCTAAATAAGATGTATAATATTTTTGTCGAGCCTGAACTACATCGGTCGCGCTTTGGCGTTATCCGAAAGTAGATACAAGTTAAAATGTGCTTAAACTCATCTTTTTAGATGATCATGCGTACTTTCAATTTAAAAATAGAATATAGAGTTTTTTCAATGCCACTCATTTGGATGGATCACCCTGTGTGTGGTGCTGTACCGGCGACCACTTCTAGACGATCACGTTTAGTAATGTTGGAAGTATACAAACGTTTCAGTTCGGCCATTACTACTCAAGTTATTACACTCTGGTTTGAGTGGTGTGCATGGATTAACAAGCCAGACTCTTCGGGACTCGAACCAGAGAAATTCAAGCTGCGATGTTAACCATTCGGTGAGGTAGCACGTAACGCTCATCAATATAAATTATTATGTTATTTCATATTTTGTCATATATAAGCCACTAATGCGAGTCCTTGTTTTATTGATTAAAATACCAAATAAGGTGCTTTTTGAATAGTTTGACATCAGAGAATTAAGAAGTGTTATATGGTTTTACCGTCACCCAGGGCAGATAACACTCAATTTACTTTATCATGGTGGTTCAGTTCCGTTTGGGATGCTTTCGGTTCTGAGTGCAGTTGCTGGTGGTACATCTTCTAGTGGTTCTTGATTCTCAAGTGGCCGGTAGTTGGTCCCTTTTAGATATTGCTGCCGACCTTGGCCAGAATGAATTTCAATAAAAAGGAGCCAAGCTTTTGGTGGCATTTTTTAGTAGAAATTCGCTCAGGGCAAGGCTGCAAATCCCTAAAGTGCCCTGACAAATTGTATTGACGCGAGTTTCAAGGCCATGCAATCAAAACGATCAGGAAAGTAGTGGGAAGATAAGGAATTCTCGGAAAAACCTTTTGCATAAAGTAACATAATTAGCGCACATGACTCAAAAATGAAAAACGCTCAACTAATTTTAAAAAATATTAGGTCAATTTAGATTTTACATCTAAAAAGTGCTCATCACGCTAAAATTATTGATATCGAATTATATCGAATTCGGGGTGAAGTTTCAAGATAGTAAATTAGTGGTAAAGGTTAAAATAGTTTTAACATTTTACACTAATTCACTTCCTTGAAACTGCAAAACATATTATTCAGGAAAATGTACGGGGACAAGACATCTATCACCCATTCTCACAGACTAGGAGCATCAAAAATGCAAGATACCGCAATATGAGCTTGCTGCATCACAGTTTTTGAGCGGTCATCGTTCACAGAGAGTAGCGGGTCACGAAATATGATATTCTATGATAGTTTTGCGTTGGTATTATGACGTTACAATGTGTGGCACGGGCTAAATATGATAAATATAAATTATTCTCCATGATGTTCAGCGAATGTTTTTTTATTGCAATATGTTTTTTCGTTTGTAAAAGATTCGGCCCAATTAACAGTATTCGAGCCTGACCATAGATAAGCGACAACCTATATTTGTATGTCTGAATGGACATGCATAATAATTAACCAAACTCAAAGCTAGAGTTAAAATCACATGCCTAACTCAAGTGGAACACTAGACAGCTAGCTGCTGTTCATGTCGAGTGTTTTTATAGGTATAACAATTGTCTACTCAGGCATGTTCAAATGCAGCAAATATGATTTGCATTTAATTGCTATAGCGATAGGTTCATTCTGTGCAACCGTTATATATTTGCCTCTCAATCATGCTGATAACCTGACTGTTTAAATCCGTGCTAAATCCGGGGTAAATGATCAAGTAGCATGTCATTTTTCTGCTTTGAAAAGGCGAAATGTCAATAGGCAATGTATAAAAGTCGATTCAAATGCATCGGCGGCCTACTATGGTGGACATATACTTTTATAGGATATAAGCAGTTTACCGGTGTTTTTTCATGCACTTAAAAAATTACGCACGTATTAACGGTATCCCATCTCTACTATTTGAGATTCATCGAGTCGATTTTCTCTCAGAAGCTTTGTTTTCTTAAAAACGAATTACAGATGGATGCCTGGCGCCTATTAGCTCACAGTTAGTGCTATCCGCAAATGTAATGTCCTAAAAAATGATCAAATATTGCGCTTAATATATTTCATACAGTCATCACGGTGTATCATGTCTAATGCCATGACTAAATAGAACAAAGAACAGTTTACAAACTCCAAGCTCTTTCGATAATCCTATTTTCAGGGTTGATTCATCCTTATTTATGCAATGTTGTGTAGGACTCAATGTCATGTGACTATCGAGAAACTGCGTGAAAGATTGAAGTTTGCGTAATTTATTAGAAAAAAATCCTTTGTTTATTACCCGAAGCAGATATTTATTTTATCGAGCATGAGTGACGCAATCCCGAAATAACACGAATATACTAAGCCTTTCTCGTTCTCGCTGGGAGAAGTGTTAAATATCGCAATGTCCAATATTTGACACGCCCAACTTCTCAACCAATCGGATTATAAAATGGCACACCCTTTGTAGATTGCCACGTAATTTTCCCTAGTAAAAACGACATGAATGACAATTGTTCCTTGATCGATCAATGTTGTTTGTCTATTACGAATGACACACATTAGCAATTTTCTAGACATCTTTATTGAATTCAAAAAGAAAAATCTGCAATATTTTTTGCGCTCACAAACACTTGTTATATCGAATCATTCCTTTGTGTTCGGGCTGTTTTATATTGTATAGCGTAAATGCCAGCGATCACTATTGTTTTCACGAATGATTTAAAGTTTAGACATGATGCAATACTTTGTCATTTGAAAGCAGTAGTACAAATCGCACTTTTTAGGCGTGGTCCATCCACGACCAACACGTCTCCCAAACACAAGTATCACGTTGTTAACAAATGAAGCGAACCTCTCCACCACTCTTTTCTTAACAATAAATGTTTGTGACCAGGGAAGGAGTGGTTGTCAATTTAATACAGAGCTTTTTCTTTCTTGTTCAGTGACTTAGATATGTACCGAGAACACGTTTTGCTGATACCGATACCGGTACTGCAAAATGAGCTGATACTGATGCCACCGATACTCAAAATACCGATACCGGCCGATACCGATATTCATCACAAATGCCTTCAAAGAGGAAAGAAACATGCCCATAGTTGATGAAATGTACTTGAAGCAACAACACAAGGAATTGCAGAACAATATTGAATATTGGAGAACTTCATACAAATAGAAATATTCAAAAACAGCTTTCAAAATTTACGTCAACATTAAGACACCCAACAGAGAACAACATTTAATCAAATTAGTTCCCGACAAAATAAAAATTCTTGATAGGGAAAAATTTTTCAAATCATAAACGCGAGTATATGATTTATTTTTTTTTAAGTATGTTTGCGCGATTCTCAAGTCTATATTCAGAAGGCGAAATTGCCCAAATCATTGCCATGCACAATAACTCTGAGAATTGTATCCCTAGGCGTGGTAATAACTTTTTAAGTAATCAAAATTAAAGACCCGTAGGTTGTAGGAAAGGAACATAAGTTTAACAATCCATCTCCAAATAAGCTAATAATGTTTGATATGTCAAGGAGAACTGTGCTGAGCCGACTGATGCTTCCTTTTTTGTAGGAGCTTATTGTCATTCAAGTGACGGTTAGTTGGATCTTTTAGGGACTGATTTAGGCCTCGGTTAGAGCGAATTCCCCAAAACTTCAAACATTTAAAAGGTATCGGCTATTTTTTCAAAACATCCGATACATCGGTACATCCCTATTCAGTGTTGCTCAATTTGAAAAACGAATACGTTTTTTCGTTTTGTAAACTAATATAGTATCTTGCAACGGCTGGGAATGATTTTTTTAAATATAATCATATTCGAAAAGGTTCTATTTGAAATTGCTTTATTGAAGATTCGATTAGCAAAAAATATTCGAAGCTTGCATCTCTATTTTTGACAATTTTTGATCGAGTTCAAAGCAACATACTAATGCGCTAAAAGCGACCACAGCAGTGACAACACAGACGTTTTACCACTATTTCTGAGCTGTATATCTCAAGGACTGCATAAATGCTCAAACAATATATCTTCCGTGACAAAAGATATCACAGGTCAAATGTTTAGCGTTATGTTTTGTGCTATAGTTTGCGCGGAGTGTCCCACCCTACGCGCTGTAGAAAGCGTTAGGCGTTGAACCATTCAAATCAAAAACATTACCTTGTCATGCATGAGTCATCAGTAAATCAAGCTTGACAAAAGATATTTGATCAAACTTAAAACTTTTTGTCCACTATTAGTTTTATTTTTTGTTTTTTACACCAATGCAATAGACGAATCGTTTTCTTGTTGATCATGTGTCATTATAATGAAGTTAGTAATATTTTTTTAACTATATGAGGCTTCTTATAACATTAATTTAAGCTGTCAGTCCCTGATCTACTCGAAAAATAAATACATTTGCAACATTTTGCAGCGAACTGCGGTCACTCATGCAAGATGATATGGTTCAAGAGTCTGCAACTAGGTCTGGACAAAATCAAATCAATCAGAATTCGAATCTGATTTTAATACGCTGTTTTTTTCGAAGCGAGTCACAGAGTCCAACTATATAAACAAATAACCCGTTTTTACTTTTAATATTTGATCAAGCATCAAAATTTTGAAATTGTATTCAAGTCCCTCATCATTTCGCTATTTTTTTGTTATTTCTTATTGGATGTGACCGATTCACGACTGATTGCAATAATTTGTGCATCGGACAAGTCGAATCTTCGAATTGATTTGATGCCGAGGACTATCTGTAGCTCATGCTTGAGAAAAGAGTTCTGATTAAGTAATTTGTTTTCAGAGTCATCTGAAAGAGCGCCTACCCTGTCAGAATATTAATTAACTTGTTTTAGTATGTGTCACAGATGGACTGCGTCTCAAAGACGCGATCTATCAGTGTCACATACTTAGCAAAATATGATTTGACAGGATTTTTCCAATAGGGTATGCGTGAAAGTCCTAACATCACCGTGACACTAGGGTCAGAATACAAGCTGCAAGCTTCAAATAATTTCTTTTTGTTCAGATTGTAAACGATGCCTACAGTAGTTTAATTTTTTTTCTAAGGGCTCTGCGACCAGGGTCCGGCATAGTTTTCTATTTTATAGGAAGATTCGTGTCTTAAGTAGGCATTGTTACGCTTTAAATATTCCAATTCGGAAGTTTTATTTTGTCAAGTGCGACATAAAGTTAATTGGATCAATAATCCGGCTCAGAATGCGTTTCACATTGCTTTCAGTTAATTTTATCATATTAGGGCATCGGCAATAGACTAAAATTAAAATAAAATATCATCCGTGTGAACGGAACGCCAGCAATAATCTGCTTCTCCAAATTTTGCTGTGTGCGTTTTTCAGATGTGACAAAATGATCGGTCGACGCGTACAAATGTTGCCATCAAATTGTTGTTTAATATGGAATATACACTTGATGTATAAAAAGCACACACAAAGTTATAGAAAAGCACACACAAACAATTTAGGAAGTCAGATGAACGCATTAAATTAAATTTTTGTTATTTAAAAGGTTTCTCTTCAATTGCTTTGGTATCAATTTCAAGAAAAACGGGGATAAAAGAGTTTCGCTATTGTTCATCACGGCCTGGAACCTGGTATCCTACGTCACATCGCAATGTCCCAGGTATTAAATATTATTTTGTCAAGCATGGGCCACTGATGGACCGTGACTTGTCAGTGCTATCTATCAATGATTCATACTTCGCAAAGCATGTTCAGACAAAATATTAATTACTGGGATCTACTTATACGAGATAGTAGATGCAATACCCATGGAATACGCTGACATAAAACGTCAAAAAATATTTTGGAACTAACCCAATCAGAAATAATTGTGATATCATCCTTTGTTAAGAATGCTTGACAAAATAAAATTTCTGATTCGGGACATGAAAAGAACAACGAAAAGCGTTTATCTAAAGAGTTACAGTAAATTTAATTCTAATTCAAACTAAAACTCAAGAACTGAAATGTTGACGAAATATATTTTGTCATGTGCTGTCTACAAATGAAATACGACACTTGACCACGGCCTGTTTTAACAAATAATTACTCATGGTACAATTAGTATTTCGGAATAGGTCATATCGTTTGTGCCGGGTAACCAGTGACGTGACCACGTGCTCAAAAGCCATTTTTTACAAAATACTTCTTGTTTTCACGGTAAATAGTAGGGATAAAACGTCCTAATGCGAGCCCGGGTACTTGGCCGCATTTAGAGGTGTTTCCAGGGTTCGGCCGAGGTCGGACTTTGATGATGCTCGGCGCCAAGCGAAAGGTCAGTGATGCCACAACCAATCACTGTGCAGTTTCTGCTTGCTATCCAACAGAGTTTAAACTTTTAAACCAGTTCTATACAATCAGTCAATATCCTCAGATTTCATGCATATTCAAAAGTAATTTATATCGGGAGATGATTTTTCACCATTGCACATCCGCTGTGGTTTTTTGGTCTATTTTCGGTTTCGGCCGCATATTTTTCTAAACAACCGGTACTCGACTGAACCGAGTACTGCGACGCTTGTGACATTCCTAGTAAATAGTGTTTTCGGACCAGAATATTTGAAATTTTTGCGGTCATAATTTGATATGTTTCACGCCACACCTATGTGATTTGGGTACAAAATCTAGGTCATTGCCTACAGGCAAGGGTGGCAGTACGGTACGGTATGAAATTTTTATCGTACTTCGAACCAGCAAAATAATTTCGTACCGAACTTCGTACCGTACCTTTCGAAAATTTTCCGTACCGTACCGTACGATATTATTTTTTTCGTACATCGTACCGAACTTCGTACCGGTACGAAATTAAGTTCGATTAATATTTTTCATTTATCGTACTAAATTTCGTACCAGTACGAAACAGGTACGATTCGCTGGGCAGCAATTTCGTACGGTACCAACTACTATTGACCAAATCACCTTTATTTGTAAGATCTGGCCACCGCAAGAAACGTCATCAACATCTTACATCAAAGTGATGCAGTTTTATGCTATCTGGTTTAAAATCCAGCACAGTAAAACATGGGCATAACTAAGCACATGTGACCCCAATATCTATGTTCACATAACGCATAATATGAGAATGGTAGACCGGTGGTGATAAATAGTGGTAGGGTGAGCACAGTTTTCGCGAAAAAATTTGACTTGAAGCAATATTTAGCATATTAGCAGCATTGTGTCTTCACAAGAAATTCCCTCTCGACAAAAGAATGTTCGTTGTGCACCACACATGGGTTTCGTGCGGTCTCATTCGAAGACATGGTTGTAAGAACATTATCATTGTGCATTTTTAAATCTGGTATTTCTGGCGCAATTTACGTTCTCTTCACATTACTGAATAATGCTATTTATTTTTTAATACCAGACAGACCTAATCCCGACATGCCTCGTTGGCTATATCGTGAATTGGCTGTATTTTTTTTACAAAATATATCTTCTAATTAAGATGATCATCACCTAACACTCAACTCAAAACAGCCTAAATATATCTTTATATTATGATGTTTCTGCTCTGATAATATACTTCTGCGTGTCAGAGTACAAAACGTAATAGGGGTGGTTATTTGTTAACTTAGTTGCATAATTGGTCAGGAGGAGAGAGTTTTAAATGTAATTTTCATAAAATGTTTCGCGCGCCTGCGTTGCGCAATATTTTTTCCTGATTAATTTTGTATATTTCGTAGCATTTAGCTTTTAAAGTGAGAATTTTTATTAAATTTTTACAAAAATTTCAGCAGGCTTCCGGCGCTCAGGTACATTTTCCTGTTTGGTAATGTTTATTTCACTCTTAAAGCATATATTTTTGTTTCGTTCTCAATAATATTTTGCGCGCCTCCGGCACCCTAATCTTTTTGTAAATTTGAAACCCTATGTTTGCATGTGCCCCTCCTATTTTTTTTTCTGGATCCCCCACTGTAGTTGGTATATTCGGGCAGTGGTTCCTAAGTCATTGTGAATTTTAAATAAAAACCGATCGAAGCACGTCGGAGATGCTAGCGATATATTCAGAAACTACACCGCGATTCTTAGTATTATGAATGCTGCTTATCTTGTCGATTTTAATTGGGCTATCACAACTTTCGTTATTACAGAAAAATGCATTCAGATTAAGACGTCATAAATCAACGGCCTATATGTATTTCCATGCAATCACAAAGTTTTACGCCACTGCAGTAAAACCTATATATGACATAGCTCATCTAATCAGCTCAAGTGAATCAGTTGCATTTTTATTACCATACCTGCGCCGCTTTTAATCATTTTAAAATTGCCCTTTAGTTAAAAATGTTTTGATAGACACAATTTATATTATCGCCCGTTATGAAACGGCATAGTTGTTGAATGAAATTATTTTTTGAATTAATTTGAGAAGAATAACGTGTAATGCGAAGGTACGAAAAATAGTACGGTACGAAATAAATACCGAACTTCGTACCGTACCGTACCAAGTACGAAAATTGAATCGTACCGTACTATCGTACCGGAAAATTCAATCGTACCGTACCGAACTTCGAACCGTACCGTACTACCAGCCTTGCCTACAGGGCCTGTGTTAGCCTTGACAAAAAAAATCCTGATTGTGCCACGGCCGATAATATTTATAATTCAGGAAAAAATCATCAGCAGCTTACACCTAATAAACAAAAACTTGTTCAAATTTTCTTCAATTCATTGATCAAGTCGTCAATCAGAAGGTTGAAGAATATTTTTCAATGCCGGTGTATTATATGTTAGGTATATTCCAACTCACACACGTATACAGAATCGAAAGAATAAATAAACCTATTTTGCAAGCTCAGAGGATCACGAACTTTAGAATAAGATAAGCCTTCAAGTGGCCACTCCAAAGTATCACTATCGAATATGGCGTCAAAAGAGACCAAATAGCGATGACATTGAACAACAGAATATATAAATCGTCACAATTGGATGACGTAATAATTGCACTTTCGATAACAATCAGCCTACACTACCTCAGGCCACCAGCCGGTCCACAACGACGATATACAGCTCGCAGCGATAGAACGTCGAATTCCAACAACGATATAATTGTTTCATTTATCCGTATTTTATGGATTGTCTTATTTACATAATACTATTCGTAAATATATTTGTTTGTATATTCTTCGTTAAAATAATCTAAGAATATAGTTCTACTATATTCACTTTGTCTCAGGCCATAGTCGCTTCATTTGCAGGTAGACTAACGTTAGATATAACATGGGCTCTACCTCAGGCTCAATCCAGGTAGTGTTCAGCAAGTGTTTTCGTGAGTAAATAGGATTAATATCATGCTTTTGGTACTAAAAAGTATTCAGAATGGTAGGACTAGGTGAAATTATAACGTTTTTTTATGACCAAAGTTTGTAGGCTAACTGAACAAAATTGGTCGATGTCTGTCGAAGTCACCTAAACTATCCCACGCTTTGTTTACCACAGCCCACAATTACAGCAGTGAGATTTATAAATGTTTCACGCAAAATTTGTCTTATTTAGCTAACATACGCCACAATTTCACGCAAAACGTTGACAAACTTGTTGCGTATCACGTTGACGTTGTTTCGATTGAATTTGAAGGAAAAATGGTGTAAAATTGCAAGGCCACCAAAAATACAAATCTTAGTCCATTATCATTTATCGAAGTCTCGGTGTATTGTGAGTTAAAACAAATACGTATTAGTCTGATAACAGCAACCGAAGTGTAAGAAAAAGAAAAAAAAGTATTGCTTTCGAGGATCTTTGGAATTACTTCCTTGATATTGAAAACTTACCGACAACGCATTTTCACCCAGAAATATCTTTTTGTCAAGCATGCGCAGTCTATCAGGAACTCATGCTACAAAACATGTTAGCACAGGATATTTTTTGTTAGGCTATTTTGTTGTCGGACATAAGCTATATATGGTACGTGGCTTGGCGACACAATGTATCACAAGGAAAAAAGTGCTCGTATACTCGTGCTCGTTGTGATAATTTCGACCGCATACCTCACGAATGAGAAGTGGCGAGTTATCTGTCATTGCTGTTGAATAGATTTAGAAATCGGATCGTAACTTGGCTAGCTGTACGTGAATGCATGAATCGACTTGACTAGCGGCTTGAAAGTACAGTGACTCCTCTTGACTAAATTGTGATTAGAACCAAACCCAAACCAGCCAGTCCAAAAAAACTCGCGTTTCACAAGATATATTTGATCAACATTTTTTCGACAGGGTCCGGTTCGTAAATTATTATAATCGGTCATTGCTATGAGTGTCTTACTCGAGGGGACCTGCTTAAATGATGGACCATTAAAAAAATAACGTAACGCAAGACGTCGAAAATAGCCCTTTAATCTGCACCTATCGCTTCCTAATAAATATCCCCTGTTCTCAGCCGAGCACTTTTTTACAACCTCACTCAAGTCTTCTTTTCCATGAAACTTTTATTTAGTAATAATAATGCTGGGAAAATCGAATTTCCAGGAAAGATGAGGATAAAATAAAAATCCAAAGTTTGGTCTATAAGGACAAAGGATTTGCTGCACTTAAAAAGGATGTTCTGGGGGGCGCGGGGACAATAAAAATACCTCAATCAATAAAGTTTTAAAATATCAGAGTATGTCAAGTATGAGTCACTGATTGATTGCTCCTGCGAACCAGCTGGTGCAAATCAAGTATGAACATTTCTCGAGCAGAGAAACCATCAAAGCTCATCAACTTTAGTTTTCAATTTTATTAAAGATTATTGATTCGACGGTGCATTCTATCATTCATCCATACATGAAACTAATGTCTTCTAAAGCGGGTTTTTTGTTTGTTTGAGTATCCTCATACTTCAATCCGATCTGAAAAATTTTGTCGGAGCATATTTTGTCAAGTATGTGACAATGATGAATCGCGTCGATTAGACGCGCCCCATATGTGGCGCATACTAAAGTATTTGTTGGGAAAAAGTATCTAACATTCATTTTTGCGAACATGCACATGTTGAAAAATTCACACTTCTGCCATGTTAACCTTTTGTTATTGGTTGCAGAGGACAGGGGAAGCTAATATCTTTCCAGCGATTCTATCCCTGTTCATCAATAAGTGTCCGCTGGTAGGGGGGCCTTGGTCAGGGTGATTTACTCCAAGAAGTGACTATAAAAAAAGCAAAAGTAATATCTCGTGCGGAATCTAAGTTTTATATCTACCATTAATGTCATTCTGGCCGGTAAAAGCAATCCGAATACCCGCAAAACAAGGCCGTTCACTTGTGTACGAATTTTCGCTTTTCTAGCTCTGGTATAAACCCGGATAATAATCAATTCTTGCTTATTTTTAGGTCGTTCTCTATTTTATTATCCTTACGGACTTTTCGCGCCGCCACAACTATACTATTTATTTGTAGCCCATACACAGCTTTATTAAATTAGAAGAGGATATCCATTGAACATACAATTCTTAAGATTGTGATCGCGGCCAATAAATTGGATAGTTTTTCAATACTTCACCAGATGATTTCACCAAATAGTCAGATTTTTTCAAAATCTCGAGGCTCAAGTCGCCGTGATGAAATCAACATTCAGTAAAACATCCAGTTTTGCATTCAGAAGATGTGTAACGAAAAGAAGAAATTTCAAGAAAATAAAAGTTTCATTGACTTGTCAGGTTCATTAAAACCTCAAGGTAGATCACCATGACAACGAAAGTAGAATTCACTTAATTTTTTTTTGTGCGATTTGAATTGTAAAAGAATATTGACGCTGCAAATACGATATTGATAAGTTGTCTCTCGCTTTAACATACTTGGTATACAGAAATATAGATGAGTACCCATGCGTTCGCATAGAGGTTTTGCGAACAAATTGCGAAACGATCTCAAAGTAATGTGATCACACAGACCCGAATCGGCCACTTGATTCAAAAACAGACGTCACCAAATGTTTAACCGAAATTTAAATTAAAAATATTCGATTTTATTTGGAATCATTGCAAGTTCTTCATTTGAAAGCAGACTCGCGTTGAAATCACCGTTGTTTGAAGTAGTTTACAACACTCGTGGAAAGATGACAATTTTTAGTCAAATGAGAACTTACAACATATAAATGCGTTTGTTATACACGTAAATTCCCAAACTTTCGCCGAGTTTATTATGAGGCATATGTTTCCTTGCAACGTTGCGGTTACTTGAACTCTGGACGTAGATTCTATTTGTACACCGACTGACCGGTGATCAATACTTATGACGAAATGTGATGAGAGTCATGGGACAAAATATTTTTTCTGATTGGGGATGTGGGACCCGAAACATTTGTAAAAATATGAAAAGAGAAATTAAATAAAAAACTGAGCTACACTTGGTCATCTTCGCTTTTTTGCGGAGACAGGACCGGAAGGGTCTGCTTATTATCATAGAAATAATTTTGAGAACCGTTTGGCGCTTCCTCTTTTCCGTATTTGATGTCGGTGTATGAATTTCTAGATAATCAAAGAATATGCATGGCGTCTCGCTGAAAAATAATAAAGGTTTTCTCTAGAGTCTAGAGATATGTTTTTAAATTATTTGCCCCGAGTAATCGGGTTGGCGCTGCAAAACAGACAATGATAGCTTATGCGATTCCCAAATAATGATTCCGTAACGCTCTTCTGGTCAATGTGAGACTTCTTAAGACGAGCATAGAAAAAAACTGCTTAAAATAAATATTATTTGCTAACCTTGATAGTTTAACAGCATCTTGATAAACAGTGCAAGGCAGAAATTAGCTGAATCTGTATGTTTTGATTCATATATAACTTTTGTTTCATCCAGGTTTTGTGTTGATGATAGTTACTTCTCTAACATCATAGAAGAACATGATGGGAAATTCGGAGACATTGGAAATGAGGTATCAATTTCTAGAAACAAAATAAATCCAGTAGCAATTGAAATATTTCGTGCACTTAAGTTTTCGTTAGGCGTAAGTCAATGATGGACCGTGTCGCAAAGACGCGATCCATCTGTCGCTTAGGCTTGATAAAATATAAAAATATATATGCTCCAGAAATTACTGACAGACAAAAGTAGGTAGGGGTGTTCTAGATTTCTGATTGAAAGTCATTAGTTCTCAATTATTCTTAAAAATATTTATTGTGCAGTGAAATAATGATATATGATTTCGATTAGCACTCGAACTTTACGGACTGTCGGATAAGGCACACAGACTTATTGAAAAAATTTTCTATGCCTATTTCTTTCATACTTGCATTGCATAAGCCTCTAATGGATCGCGCTGCCGAGGTGCAGTCAATCATTGACTTATGGTTGCATATTGGAAAGGATTGGAAAATATTTTTCAACATGTCCGTTCCATGGCCTCCTAATTTGGCATTCCTTATTTTTCCTCGAAATTTAGAAATAGTGGTGCGATTGACTCTAAAACTTTTACAATAAAGATATTGTATGCGCGCTTAATTTTTTTTAAATGGATTGAGCAAAAGTTTATCTTGTATCGTTCGGTTTCGCTAAAATTTTCTAAACGTTCACCAATATAATAGATATTTGGCAAATGGTTGAATAGTAACAATAATTTGAACCATTTTAATAAACCGTTTTGAAAAAGTATCTAATGAATGAATGAAGTAAGTATCTAATGAAGAATGAAAATTCGGATTATAAATGAGCCTTAATGATTTTTGATCACTGATCTAAATAAACACCAAAAAAGGTTTTGTTCAACACAATGAACGTGAATCGTTTATGAATGTGAATGTGGATAAATTCAGCTCAGCTGTAGTCCGATTCGACAAATTATTAGTAACTCGATTGCTAAAAATAGTGTTTTCTCATTATTATGAAAAACAATGTTAGGTACATCTTTCGGGAAGTATGAGTCATTGATCACGCCGCATAGGCACAATCCGTCAATGCTTGAATAAAAATAAAATTGTGATTGGGAAAATTCTGCGGGATATCCTTATTTAAAGATTATCTATCGATCGTATACTAACTAATATTCGAAAAACTGTATGTTCTAATTGAGCTTTTCTTATTTTCGTCTTTTCCAAAAATATTTGGAAGACTTTTTGATTTTTGCATTTGAGCATTGCCGAATTTTTTGAATAACTCGATTGCTTTTTCTTGAAGTCAAACATATTCTGAAGATTTATTGAAAATGTTTTTTTTCAAAAAAATACTTATTATAAATCGAAAATCTTAGGTTCGATATATTAGTTTATAGTTCTCTTATTTGAAATAAAATATTACTTTCTCAAACACAATTATGATCAAACATTTAAATGTTTTGTGAAGTATGAGTCACTGATAGATCGCCCCAATACTCCAATATGAATTTGGCCGTTCGGGGTAGAAAAAGACAGTCTATTTACCCCAATTCAGAATTTTTGTTTCAATATACATAAAATAAGAAATATGATAACGAGGGCCCTATTTGCAATAAAAAAATTAAGGCATTTTGAGGAAATGCTGGCAATTTCACACTGATGCCTCAATTATTGAAATTGGATAAAATATTTTTATTTCTAATAGGGGATGAAAAATTAAATCAAAAAGTATTTAGCTACACTTTTCTCTACCTGCGTCATTTTCCTCGAAGACAGGACCGGAAGGGAAGGAAATTAAGAAACTTGTGAAGAATCGTTTCACCTTTCCGTATTTAATGTCGGTGAATATATTTCAAGATAATCTTGGTCTTCAAACAACGTATATGACGTCTTCATCTCGCTGAAAATCAGTTGAAGTTTTGTTGTTGAGATAGTTTTAAATCGTTTGCCTCAAGAAGTCGGGTTGGTTCTTCAAAACAGCCAATCATGGCGCATTTGATGTGTCTCCTGAATATGTTACTTTCTATTTTGCTACAAGCAATATAAAGAATGATTCTCTTACGTTTAAAAAATATACCCAAATATATTGAATTGTTGTATAGAAATTTGATAAACAGCCATTTGCGCAATAATATGATTAGAATTTAAATAAATCCACAATTCCATTTTATTTTCCACTGTTAGTCACAGATTAACCATGATTTTGCGACCAGATATACGACAAAGGTTTCCACATCTTTTCATGCATCCCATTTACACAAATTTATTTCTCTAACTTTACGTCTGACCAAAGTTAGACTTCTTCAGACAAGCATTTTGCAAAAATGCTTAAAATAAATATTACAGTATTGTAAGTATTACAGTATTTACTTTAAATGCCATGAAATCCAAACTTTTTGATCTTTTTAAATGAGACCTTGCTACATTTTCAAACTCTTCATCATGACCTCTACTTGATAGAGTGGATCAACCTGATCCAAACTTTTTGATCTTTTGAAATGACATCTTGCTGCATTTTCAAACTCTTCATCATGACCTTGAATGTAAATGTTGAGTGATGAGTTGTATCTTTTCATTTACTTATTTTATCTTTCATTTTGAAGTATAATCTAAACTGACCGATTTATTTTTAATCTCTGTTTGATAGAATGGATCAATCTGATCCAAACTTTTTGATCTTTTTAAATGACATCTTACTACATTTTCAAACTCTTCATCATGACCTTGAATGTAAACGTTGAGTGGTGAGTTGTATCTTTTCATTTACCTTTTTTAGCTTTCATTTTGAAATATAATTTAAACTGACCGATTTATTTTTAATCTCTGCTTGATGGAGTGGATCTACCTGATCCAAACTTTTTGATCTTTTTAAATGACATCTTGCTGCATTTTCAAACTCTTCATTATGACCTTGAATGTAAATGTTGAGTGGTGAGTTGTATCTTTTCATTTACCTTTTTATCTTTCATTTTGAAATATAATCTAAACTGACCGATTTATTTTTAATCTCTGCTTGATAGAGTGGATCAACCCGATCCAAACTTTTTGATCTTTTCAAATGATATCTTGCTGCATTTTCAAACTCTTCATCATGACCTTGAATGTAAATGTTGAGTGGCGAGTTGTATCTTTTCATTTACCTTTTTTATCTTTCATTTTGAAATATAATCTAAACTGATCGATTTATTTTTAATCTCTGCTTGATAGAGTGGATCAACCTGATCCAAACTTTTTGATCTTTTCAAATGACATCTTCAAACTCTTCATCATGACCTTGAATGTAAATGTTGAGTGGTGAGTTGTAACCTTTCATTTACCTTTTTTATCTTTCATTTTGAAATATAATTTAAACTGACCGATTTATTTTTAATCTCTGCTTGCTAGAGTAGATCAACTTGCGCAAGGTCCTATACAAGCAACCACTTCCAGATGAACATAATACACTCTGGGTTGAGCGAGAGAACGAGTTAATGACACTTAAGAGACTCGAACCCGAAATCTCCAACCTGCGATGCTAGCATGTTACCCTTAAAAGGCCATCGCACCCAAAATAATTAATTAAATAATAATAATAAGTGGTAAACATAAATGAAATATGGTCTATGAACGGAAATGAGTTAAGTCATATTTTCAAACGGAATGAGACAATGATCAAAAAGTAATATTCAAGTTATCAAGTAATGTCAAAATTTTGGATTATATCAATCTTCAATGAAAAAATTTCCCTTGTATTCCCAGTATATATTTTGTAACGCTATATTTTGCCGACAATGAGCCACAGATGGTCCGGACTCTGGCAGTGGGATCCTTCAGTGACACATACTTAAAAAACATACCGACTATACTGTTTTGAGCAAGTTTAGGCGTTTGTCACCTAATAAGAAGGATATTGATAAAAATTGCTTTTTTAAGCTTGGTTCACTGATGTGGCTCATGCTTGATAGAATAAATTCCCTTTTGGCCGCCGAATGGTACAATATCAAATTGAAGCTACCGTACGTAAACGAAATAAACATGGTAACAGTGCAGGTCTCTATGTATTATTGAGACTAACTCAGAAAATCAGGACAACACTGGTGAATAAAGTTTTATTCTCTTCGTCAACGTTTGGTTTGTTTACAATTGTTTTGGAATTTCCTTTTGAGAGACTCAATTTCAGCCTGTAGCATGAATGCATGCAAAAGTAGCAACAAACCGGAATGTTTTATTTTTTACAAATTTTTAACCATAGAACATTTCAATTGTTTTTTTCGATCGTTATAAGATTGAAATTCTTTCGAAAGCCAAATATAAAATTTTTATGGAAAACCATTCTTTTCAAAATATCTGTGTATGTACTCCTCTATTGACATAATAGGGATGTTAACGATTTTACAAGAACACTAATGTAAGCTGTTATATCATTAATTAAATGCAGGAAAACTGGTACCTGTAAAAAGATCTTCCACAAAATACCGGTTTTAATTTGACTCGAATTAAATAACCTAGAACTCTCAACTAATAGTGCTTCGAATAGTAATGTAACTAGAACTGCATTTCAAGTTCAACATACATTGAATAGGCGAGTATGGCCTGATGAAGTATTACTTTATGAAGCTGTACTACGAGTAGGATCCATCTGAATCGTGTGAAATAAACTTCTTTGAGAAGGTGGAATACTGGTAAGATAATACCATTAGACCTTCGTCATATCAGAAGATTCTTTGAAATTTTATCGATTTAATCTGCTCCTCTCTTACCTTTAAATTTATGATCCTGTCGATTTCACTTGGTTTCATCATTTTGTTATCTTATTTCCTTGTCGAAAGACCGAAGATGTGTAACTAGACTATTATGGAGAGAGAACTCGATCCAAAAGTACAACTATTCAGTTAACACATTATGAGGTCATAGAGATGATATCGAATAACGCGTCTTGCTCAAGAATCGTGATCATTCAAAGCTGCATGCAACCAATTTTCTAATCCTTGCCATGTACTAAATATATGCACGCGAACAAACGGGCATATAACTAAAGTCGAACGTAGGCAATTTTGGTATATACCTACCTGGAATCGGATATCACCCCTGAATATTAGGGTGGTTTGAAAATTAGGATTACCATCAGTGGTGAAAGTAGAAAATTTTTCTTACCGGTACTATGCATGCCAGAAGCTCATAACAGTGGTGGAAGAAAAATAAAATTTTCAAATGGGCCTTAGACATCCACTTATACGGTCACGAAATCCTAAATGCTCACAGTCCGCGTTACTTGGTGAAAGGGTGTCAATGGCCACGATCAACTTATTTAGTTGGTCAGGAATGCTTCTTCCTCCACTCGCCTTAAATTCAACATACGCAAGATGAGTTTGTTGCTTGTTGAGACGAAGGATCAATCTTTTGTGGATCTAACACATCAATTTAACCAACAAGAGTTTTGTGTTTCTCGCTTCGAGTTGCATGTACGCTAAGCTGTGCTCTGCTTGATGCAGTCGTGAAGAGCCTTTCTTTCATATTGACAGCTACAGCCCGAATAAATTGAGCCTGATTTATTACTGGGCTTCTTCATTCTCTCAGTTCTACTTGTTGAAATAACATTGCTCTCCATGGAATATTCCCGAGGGGAAGCAATAAGTCTTTCTATACGTTTTGTATACGTATTGAGTAAAGTGTGAGCTTTTGGCAGCGTGTTATTTCGGCTTTGCAGTGTCTCTGATAAATTTTGTTAATTCGTTCAAGACATCCGCCATCTGCGCTAAACTTTTAACAAAATTTGGACAGTATGCCTCGAAATCTGGCCTTTTCTGTGCTTTGCCTCGTTTCGTCATTTGAAGCTTTGTCAAAATGTTGCGCCAAAGCTGGGGAAGGATGCCAGACTGCTGATACCGCCCTGAAGGATGAAGCGACCCAGCGAATATTAAACACTTAATTAATATTAAACTTCTTTTGGGGGTCGTTTGCAAATCATGGGAACATAGGAGAGTTCATGTTTGTTCTTTGGTGACTGGCTGTACAGCGAATATAAATGTTCAAGGAATGACTGAAAGTCAATTGTACCACCGATAATTGCTAGTGCATTACCTACAGCAAGCTCAATTCTGTGATTGAGACAATACCCCAATATTATATCAGGAAATTTGTCTTTAAGCAACTTTCCGACTCCTGACTTTGTCCCCAGCATCACGATAGCTCCATCACTGCAAAATCCGATGATTACTTCTTGGAGTAACTCGATGGAGTAGCCTTTTTTGAGCAAACAGTCCACAATATTGTCAGCAATATGAGAAGCGCAAAGACTTTCCAATTCGACTAAATCTAGCGGAAAGTTAATAGGCGCCACTTTGTCATCAATACTAGCTCTTAGAAACACGATTAAAGTTGATTTGTTTACTATTTAGCTTGGAAATATTCCTAAAAATCAAACTTTTAATATATAATACTCGTTACCTGTTTTATCGTATATTTGATATTCGTTTAGCAGGAGTCGATAACTTGAAATCCATAAAAAATCTAAAACAACCTCTGTCAGTAGCAGACTCACTACTTAACTGTTGTCTTCACAACACTCCTTTCTATTTTAGTCTGAGTCTGAGCTCAATCCTTTCCCATTGTATGAAAAGTTACTGTGCTTATTGCTGGGTTCAAGTTACTGTACTTATTGCGATGGACCCATGACTTGAAAATTTCAAGTAACTTTGTAATTGTCATAAAATAAGACCTATTTTGTTAAAATGTATTGTGTCAACACAGTTTCAAAGTAAGAGTACGTACGTACACATGATAACTTCCATTCTTTTACCGGTACGGCGTTCCGGCAGCAAATCGTTTGCCGGAACGGCGTTCCGGCTTACTTTCACCACTGATTACCATATTTTAGGATGATAAATTCCTGACACTTTAGTCAGAAGAATATAACTGACATTGGTCTTCTAACATTTTAAATCTTTTAGAATATGTGTCAGTTAAACCATTCATACATAACTATTCAGGCTAGGCCTAGAATCTTGTTTCATTTTTATTATTCTCGGCATTTCCATTTCGTTGTCGATCATTACAGCTTGCTTTAAAGAAAAATCACGACTGGGAAGTCTCGAACGCTAAAATGCCTTCAAACTCCGCTGAAATGTATTGGGCAGATTCCAATTCCATGCGCTGTTATCAGATCCAGATGTTTCAAGAGTATGTTTAAACCAACACTTCACACAAACACTATGAAAAAGAGTTTCATATTTCCGGGCAATGAGGCCCCTATTTGGCGTTTTCCCTGACGCAGTTTCCCCCACCCACCACACCCTTACAGATTTTATATTATTATCACTCAAAACTTGTTTTTCCGAGAAATTTTATTATCCAACGCAGTAGTGTGAAAAGCAGATTTGTCGAAAGGGTTGAAAATATAATGAAAATCGAAAATGTTCGATTTTTCAAAAATTCGGATGAGCTGCACCAATAGACCATGTCCAGAAATATATATTTTGTGTATGAGTATGAGTCACTGATATATTGCGACGACACTGGGGGGATGTTACTGGGAAAATAACTTGATCAATAGAGTTTTTACAAAGTATGCTTTGCAGATCGATTATTACCCATTCAAAAACCATGCATTCTAATATGCTTTGTTAAATATGGGTAAATGATAGATAGGTTAAATAATATGGGATGAGATTTCACATGTTTATAAAAAAAAGTTCAACTTTTGCAAATTTTTTTTTGCCTCAGCTTTAAAAACGTCATCTCTCTGTTATGATAACGCCTTTGTTGTTAGTTTGCAGTGAAAAGCAAATCTTACCTCATGTATTATATCGTGAATAAAATCATTCCAAAATTGATGATTTATTCTTGAGAATTTTTCGAAATTATGAACTCTCACAATGTTTCGCGCATTTTACACTTTTTTATAAAATATCGATTTCTCTTCATGTTTTATGGATGGGAGTTTGCTGCGAATATATTATTCTTATGTTTTTTTTTTATTTATTGACCATGACTGATGGAGCAGCCAAATCAAAGTGCATTTCTACCTCATACTCGGTAAACAAATATTATGAGAGTCCTAATGAGATATTTTTTGTCGAGACCTTTGTTTTGTTAAGGATGGGTCGATGATATATGGCGCTGCCAATGCGCGGTCCATCGGTGGTACATGCATGACAAAATATGTGAATGGGGTAACAACCATTAATCATATAATTTTAAAGGTTGCGAGAACTTCGTGACCAATAATTTGGATATTATTTCAGTACTGCACTGATATGAGAATATACTGGATGATTTCACCAAACAGTCAGATTTTTACATAGAAAAAATCTCGAGGCTTCATTCGCCATGATGAAATCAACATTCAGTAAAAAGTTTCTCATTCAGAAAAGGTAATGTAAGGAAAGGAATGAATTTCAAGAAAATCAAACTTTCATTGACTTGTCAGGTTTATTAAACACCTCAAGGTAGATTACCATGGCAATGACAGTTAAATTTACTTGTAAATCATTTTTCTTACATTTGGAATTGAAAATTGTAGTAACGGAACTGTGAAGTTGAACACCTTTATTGAAATAATAGCCGAACCCGTCAATAAGGATAAGCCATACCTCGCATTAGCATTCTTGGTAAAAATATGACCGAAAACGAATGTGTTCGCATAGAGGTTTCGAAACAAATTGCGAAATAATCTCAACGCAATGTTATCACACAAACACGATTCTGACACCCGATTCAAAAACAGACGTTACGAATCGTTGCAAGTTCTTCATATGGTAGCAGCCAATGAAAGATGACAGTTTTACTTGAATATGAACACGCAGCGTACAAATGCGGTATACATGAAATTTCGTCAACTTTTATTGAGTTTATTAGAGCGCATACGTTTTCTGCAATGTTGCAGTCACATGATATTCTCTGGGTATGGATTCTAAAAACTGTTCCATTTCCACAGCTAAAAATCTCATACCAGCATTAGATGGAATAGCATCTATTTTAATCTCGCTGAAAAGAAAGCCAAGAATACGGATTACGATCTGCCGAACCTCTCGTGCAGATATCAGTTTTAAGTTTAGGTTGTGAGATAAAAATGTTCAGCAAATATCTCGATCGAAGCATATTCCTACTCTTTCATCAATTGAGATAATCCAGCCAAAATTTTATTTCGTCAAGCACGAGTCACAGATGGACCACGCCTCGTCGGCTCGACGAAACTTAATACTTAACACAACATGTGTACACAACCGACGACATAATGTGAATACACGTTTTTACCTGCCATATCGCTACATTTATCTCTACCATCAGTATTATCGGTATCGGTTTATTTTAGAGAATCTCTCTAAATTTACTTTATATTTGGCTAGACAAACACTGGGTATTAATTTTGTTTCATACTCGTCCACTGCAAACCAATAAACTAATTAACAAAAAAGGCGTCATCATGACGGAGAAGTGACGTTTTAAACGTTTGACTGTGGTTGAATATCTCGTAGGTAAAATAAAAAATAGCTCGAAAAATCCCACACCGACTGATCGCATCTTTGCGACCCAATTCAGCAGTGACTCAAACTTATGTCAAAAATGATGGCAGTCATTGGACAAAATATTTTTAAAAGGGAACGCGGGGCCACATACATTTTTTAAAAAATATAAAGATAAAAGTAAATAAAAAATTATGACACACTTTTGCCCATCTTCGTTATTTTCTACGAAGACATGACCGGAATGGGTAGCAGATGACTTTAGAAACGATTTTAAGAACCGTTTGACGCTTCCTCTTTTCTTTAGCGGATGTTGAAATGATTTCCAAGAAATCTTGATCCTTAATCAACGTATATGGAGTCTCTATTTCGCTGAAAATTAATTCAAGTTTTACTTTTGCGAATCTATTTTTAAATCGTTTTCTCAAAATATTCGGTTAGCAGTGCAAAACAGCCAGGGATTTAAGTATATAGCTTATCATGTTGATTCAGAATAGTAAACTAATCGAATCCAAAACTCCAATTTCATAGATATAGTAGAATTCGATTCTAATGAAACTATGGTTTAAAATAATTAGGGACACATAAAGATTACTCTTGCTTGATTGAACATCTTTCATATACCGACATAATAAAAGCTTTATTTTTGATCTACTGCTAACCTTACTATGCTTAAGACTTCTGCGGCTAACCCGATTCTTCCTATTTTTTTTATCGAAATTCACTTAAAGCAATTAAGGCCAGAAGCGGTGCCGAATAGGAACCAACTGCGACTTAATAACAAAGTACCAGCAATAGCCCTCTAAGTGGAAATAATTCCAAATTAAATGACCTGCCCTAGGCAATCATAAATCCATCTACCACTTCACTTATCTCATCCCTATGCCTTTCTGTCATCGGATCTGTGTGCAAATAAATGCAAGAATTCCAGAGGTAGAGTAACTGACTAACTAAACAGGTTCAAAGTGTTGCTTTGCACTTGCACACATTTAATTAGTTAAATTTCCCTCTGACCAAAGTTAGATTTCTTCAGACAAACATTTCGCAAAAAAGTACTCGGAATAATTTTTTTGCTAACCATGGTAATTTAAAATCCTCTTGACAAACACTGCGAGAAAGTACATCAGTAGAATCTTCATCTTTTGAGTCATTAACAAGTTTTATTTCATTCAGATTTTGTGTTGATGGAAGTTGCCTCATAGGAATACAAGAGGGGAAAGACATCGAGGATGCGATATCAATTTCTAAAAGCAATAAATACCGATACAGAGATTTGTTTCAACGTAAATCAATATCCGATGTGAGATAAACTTCGTAAGATATTTCCAATATTAGATATTTCAAAGCTATAATCAAATACGACTGGAAAAGTGGGAGCCGGCTCATTATGAATAAGCAACGATGAGTTTATATCAAACAAAAGATGATTTATCAAATTGTTTATGAATGTTTCCAAGTTGCAAATGGGTTTAAGCTATATCTGCTGACGACCACGGGACGAGTATAGCAGGCATGCAAATTAGGCAATCCCAGTCGGAATATGTAGTAAAAGCATCTTTTGTTAAGTATGAGTCACTGGATAGCGTCGACGTGTTCCATCTATGATCTGTGCTTAACAATTCTGGTTAGGCTAACATTGATAAGATAAAAAATTTTCGAATATAAACTTACTAATATTCGGCATGCTGTTTGTTTTGACGTCCAATTTTTTATTATTTACATTTTCTTCCGATAAATCTTGAAGGCTCCTTGACTTTGTCAGAGTTGTATCAGATTTCTTGATTATCCATGTTTTATTTTGAATTAAAACATATTCTGAGAAGGTAATTGAGATCGATTTTTCCATGAATTAGTTATATAGTTATAGTCTAAGTGTAGATTTTCAATTTAATCACTATAAAAAGTATGAAATTCTTGTAATCTTGTAATTTGGAAAATGAGTAATAATGATGAATTGCTCCATCAAAACGCGGTGTATCGAGCTAAGGCCCATCCTACGACGATAGAAAATCGAACGACTCGATACCATATATCAGTAAAACATGCTTGATTAAACTGTATTTTGCTGTAAAAAAATTGCTCTTTGCAAAAATTGCTAAAATTGATTAAATACTTCCAACTTTACTTACTTATATTAGGAAGGCTTTCGGTTCTGCAAATATCGGTTGTTGTCTCTCTGGACACAATGTTTGTCAAACTCTTGCTTCGTTTTAATATGGAATATACTTTGACTTCAGACGCATTCTTTTTGTTGAATTCTCCTGGATAAACAAATGAAAACAATAAAAAATAAAATAAAACAAATCATAATATATTCTGACACCAAAATAGAAAGTCAATCAAAAAACAGTTGTATGCATGCATGTTTATCTGTCCTTCATCGTCAATTCGATGAAATATAATGGATGATAAAAACTGTTATTTCTTTATAAAATAATAAATGCATTGTACGTTTGCAATTCAACACGGAGATTGTCGTCGTCCCATACATGAGCCACAGGAGGACACACAGATTCTAGAAATAATTTGTTACAAAACTCACTCAAATTTAGCATATTAGCTGCACTTCTCGACACTCTTGTTGTTAGATCGATAATGCCTTTAAATGCCACGAAATCCAAACTTTTTGATCTTTTCAAATTAGACTTTGCTATATTTTCAAATTCTTCATCATGACCTTGAATGTAAATGTTGAGTTGAGAGTTGTATGTTTTTATTCATTTTTGCTTCGTTTCATGATTATATTATGAACTGGGCGAGTTTTTTTATTCCCTACTCAATTAATCCATTTTCCAACAATCAAGTTCAGGCGAACACGTTTGGTGTTGCTGGAAAACACACATCAGGGGTTGAGCGATAGGCACGAATCAATGACGCGATGCACAAAGCTAGCTAAGCCACCTCGCCGAAAATACATCAATATTATGAATTGACAAAAATAAACGGAATATGATCCACGAACGAGAATGAGCTAAAGTCATTTTTTCAGACAAAATGACAGAATAGTAAAATACTATTCATTCAAGTACTTTCCAAAATATATTTTCCTCGATAAGAAACAGCTTTTTCGAGATTTCAGCACGTTTGCACCCAAGCGGAAATTATTTTTTGATGAGCATGAGCCAGAGATGGCCCATCAGTGTCTCATATTCAACGTCATATATACGCATGCAATATTTTTCGGACTGGGTATATCTACATTGTTCCATAGCGAAATTTTTGAATTCGTTTTCTACAAGCATAAATGGGAAAATAATCATTTACAGATTTCAAGTCACAAGCCACCAAGTTCAGTTTATTTTGGCATTTAGAATGATTCATTTTACAGCGTTCGTGTCTTTATACCGCGATGGTGAATGACAACGTGGCAATATGACAGATTAGTAATTTTAAATATGTGATCCCTAATCAGAATAAAAATATTGGCCAAAGACGCATTGTTAAGCTTGGGTCTCTGATGGATCGCGCCAACGAGGCGCGGTCATCTATGGCTCACTCTTGACAAAATATGATTCAAAGTTTGTCACTGATAAATAATCGAAGAAGGCACATGGTGCAAGTACAACAACAATAAATAGAAGTTATCGTATGTAAACGAAATAAATATAGTAAAACCACAACCCTGCATCTATTATTGAGACTAACTTAGAAAATCCGGACAACTTTGGTGAATGAAAGTTTTCTTCTTGTCGTCAAGTTTCGTTTCATCTTCGGCTCTTGGTTTTACGACAATTGTTTTCAAATCTCCCAAGTCTGACCACTTAGTTTTGAGTGACTCAATTTCAGCCTGTGATATATATCAATGAATATATCAGAAGGTAGGTATATAGGTAACAACAAAACCAGAATGCAGTTTCAACAAATATATTACAATTCGTATAACCTGATGAAGGTTGATTGACGAAACTGGACCGGTATTTTTATTGAAATTCCCTGATCAAGACTGGAAGCAGTGTCCGAAAGGAGCCAACTAACTTCCACTTAATAGCAAAAAGCTACTAAAAAAGCAACTACACTCTAAACAGAAAACACCCCAAAATGAAAAAGAACAGCTAGTTATTGTAAAGTGTGGTGAGTGGTATCTGCCCCGGGCGATGGTAAAATCGTTTCTAGTATTGCCTGTTGAAGCTGGGCTGTGATGAAACACAAGCTTGTGTGATAAACTTGTTTGAGAATGTGGAATAAGACTCTAGTCCTTTGCTATATCAGAACATTTTATATCCGAAATATAATCAATTTAATCCTCTTCCCTCGGTCTCACCTTTAAATTGACAATCCCATCGATTTCACTTGGTTCCATCATTTTGCTGTCTTTCCTCTTCCCTTGTCTAAAGACAGAAAAAATGTGCGCTCTGGAAAGAGAATTCGATCCAAAATGATTTGTTAAAAACAAATTTTCCTTATTTGATTGTCACATTATGACGTCATAGAAATAAGTCATGATCAAAAGTTGCTTAATTTTAGAAACATTTTTAAAATATTTCTGGGTCATGTACTACATAAATTTAGTCTCTTTTAAAATGTAGTTAGGATCGGATGTCGGAACTTCTCGATATTGAATATTAGTACGGCCTGAAAAATACGTAAAATCAATTTGTATTGAATTTCATAAGATTTGTACATTGTTTAGAAAATGTTCTTCACACACACACACAAAAAAAAAACAGAACAAACAATAGACAAAAACAGCAAAAAGAAATATAGTCAATAAAATTATAAGTAAATAAAATAATAAACACATATTCGTTCGTAATTTTCTGCAATGGCAGCGGAAGTAACATCAGAATACATTAGTAATAACTTTGAACGACGTGTTACGTTTCCTCTTTTCTTCATTAAATAATGGGCATCTTGATCATTGCTCAATATATACGGAGTCTTCATCTTGATAAAAATTATTTAGAGTTTTGCTGTTTGGGTCTATGTTCAAATCAGTTTTCTCAAGAAATGGACCGTTGTTTTAAAAAGTTAATAACATATTCAGAAGTCACGTGTTTTTTGTCTTAAAATATACATTTTTACGGCTTCTAAATACGCTACTGCATATTTTAAACCCAATGTAGTCTAGCGCTTCTTGGCAATTCAGTTAGATGATTTCGGAGCACCAACTATTCGAACCATTCGTCAATTGGTCACAGAAAAAAGGTATACACTGTAACAAAAGTATAGAAAATTTACTGTTCATTTGCAGTAATTGCATATTTCCAAAGTTAAATAAAAAAAACCCATGTTGATGAGAATTTAATTATGCCATCTTTTGTGGTGAGAGTTCGAGCACCCCACATTTGGCAAAAAATAGACCCCCGAAGTAAAATTACTGTCAAAAAACCAGTGATTTTTTTGCATTTTTTGTTACAGTTTAATGAATTTTTCATTTTTCATGTAAAAAATATATTTTTCCATTATTAGTTTGTAGTTTGAGATATAAAGTGTGAAATGAAATTATATTGCCTCTTTTTGGTTGGGCAATTCGAATCGATTCAAAGCACAATTTATTTATAGGATCATACGAACAAAAACTTGCTACTATAATTTTCAAATTTGACCAAATTTGACCAATCGATTGTATTTTGTCGTAAAAAATATGAAAATTGTTGCTCTTGAACATGGATGTGAATTGAAAATACACTATAAACTATACATTTCTTAATTTTCAAAATGGAGAAAATTTGTAACGGTGAAAATGGGACATTTCTTGTGTACATGGATCTGATTCGATTCGATTCGAAAAAACTATCCGAAAAAGAATCCAATTCTAAATGATTCGGTTCTGCCCAGCCCTATGCCTCTTACACTTTTTATATCTTTATCTGCAATATGCAGATTTCAGGTATTAATAATGAGTGACATTCAAGTGGTAAAAAGGAAGATAATTACAGTTTATAAAAAAGCTATTCAATTCCATTCGTGGAAATTACCTGAATCAAATACCGATATCCAATGACTCGGTTTTGCTCCGCTTTCGTACGGCCCCGCTTTGTCAAATGTGATGCGTAACCATTTCGCCCTATTATAATTGAAATTGTTAAAACTAATAAGTTCATTTTAATTTTTAAATGATTATAAATACACTAAAATATAGTACACAATGACTTTGATGTTGGCTACTCTATTTTGATGCGTATATACGAAAGAAAAAAAACACACAATTCACAATATTATTGTAGATTGTGCGTTTGAACGTTAAAGTTTATTTAAATTTATACATCAAAGGGTTCAAAATTACAAATCCGAAACGTTTATCGAGCGTAACGTCTTTTATCTTCAAAGACATTTGCCGTTCACACCACCTCACTTTGAACTCATAAAATGGTGTTTGCGCATTCGTTAAAATGACGACGTTTCGTCATTAAACATTGTCTTCGTGTCATTGAAGTTTTTGTCAAAGAAGCATAAATTTATCGTTTACGAAGCAGCCTAATTTATCAGTCGTTATTACCGTTAATACAAAGCAAAC
Organism: Styela plicata; assembly: GCA_963675895.2. NCBI lineage: Eukaryota > Metazoa > Chordata > Ascidiacea > Stolidobranchia > Styelidae > Styela > Styela plicata. The sequence continues at coordinate 4,837,569 of OZ023138.1, forward strand.
CAATGTCAAACCCCGCCAGAAATATTCCGCCGAAACATTTTTTGTCGAGTATGAATCGCTGATGAAGCGCGGTCCATCTGTGTTCATACTTGACAAAATAAAATTTTCGATTGGGACATATCCGCCAAAATCGTTTTACAATAGACCGTTTTATAGATTTGAATTGGACATGTAGTTAGACCTATTGTTGTTTAAATCAAAGTCGCCACAAGCGCCAACTGTCAAAGAGCGTTGTTAATTACAGGATTATTGGAGAGAGAACCAGTATGCAAGGTGATGCTCGATTCAAATTCCCCCCACCCACACCCTTACACATTTTATATCATTATCACTCAAAACTTGTTTTCCGAGAAATTTTTATTAAACAACTCAAAGTAGTGGGAAAGCAGATTTGCAGAAGGGTTGAAAATATAATAAAAATCGAAAATGTTCGATTTTCTAAAAAAGCAGTTGAGCTACACCAATAGACCATGTCCAAAAATATATATTTTGAGTATGAGTATGAGTCGCTGATATATTGCGTCGGCAAAACACTGGGGAGATGTTACTGTGAAAATAACTTGATCAATAGAGTTTTACAAAGTATGCTTTGCAGATCGATAATTATCCATTCAAAAACCATGCATTCTAATATGTTTTGTTAAATAAGGGTAAAAGATTGATGGGTTAAATAATATGGGGTAGGATGAGATTTCACATATTTATAAAAAAAAAAGTTCAACTTTTGCTAATTTTTTGGTTGCCTCAAATTTTAAAACGTCACCTCTCTGTCATGATAACGCCTCATTAGTTTGCAGTGACCAGCAAAGCTTACCAAATGTATTATATCGTGAATAATCTAACATAAAATCATTCCAAATATACCCAAATTGATGATTTATTTATGAGAATTTTTGAAATTATAACTCTAACAATGTTTTGCCAATTTTACACTTTATTTTATTTTACACTCATAAAAAATTCGATTTGTCTTTATGTTTTAAGGGCCGGAGTTTGCTGCGAATATATTATTCCTATGGTTTTTTATTTATTGACCATTAATCACTGATGGAGCAGCCAAATCAAGGCGCATTTCTACCTCATACCTCAGTAAATAAATATTATGAGAGTCCTAATGAGATATTTTTGTCGAGACCTCTTTTGTTAAAGATGGGTCGATGATATATGGCGATGCCAATGCGCGGTCCATCGGTGGTGCATGCATGACAAAATGTGTGAATGGGGTAATAACCATGCATCATACAATTTTGAAAGTTGCGAGAACTTCGTGACCAATAATTTGGATATTATTTTAATACTGCACTGATATGAGGATATACTGAATGATTTCACCAGATAGTCAGATTTTTACATGAAGAAATCTCGAGGCTTCATTCGCCATGGTGAAATCAACATTCAGTAAAAAGTTTCTCATTCAGAAAAGGTAATGTAAGGAAAGGAATGAATTTCAAGAAAATAAAACTTTCATTGACTTGTCAAGTGTATTAAACACCTCAAGGTAGATTACCATGTCAATGAAAGTTGAATTTACTTGTAAATCACATTTCTTACATTTGGAATTGAAAATTGTAGTAAAGGAGCTGTGAAGTTGTACACCCTTTTTGAACTGATAACTGAACCTGACGATAATGATAAATCATCTCTCGCATTAGTATTCTTGGTAGAAATACGATCGGAAACGAATGCGTTCGCATAGAGGTTTCGAAACAAATTGCGAAATAACCTCAACTCAATGTTATCACTCAGATTCTGCCACCTGATTCAAAAACAGTCGTTACGAATCGTAACGAAATGTTTGAATATAAACGGTTTCTTAGGAATCGTTGCAAGTTCTCTTGCAGGCACACGCGATAACACATCTCCGTGGTTTGAAGCAATTTATAACACCCGGTAAAAGATGACAGTTTTTACTTGAATAAGAACTTAGGGATGCTCTCGCTATACACGGAAATTCATCACTTTTTGCTGAGTTTATTAGAACGCTTGTGATTTTATGATTTTATGATTGATGTCCCACTGTACTCTCGGTATGGATTCTGCAAGCAAAGCTGTTTCATTTCCACAGCAAGAAATCTCAAACTAACATTAGCTAGAATAGGATCTATTTAAATTTCGTGGAAAAGAAAGCCGAGGATACGGTTAACCATCTGACGAACCACGACCTTTCGTGCAGATATTAGTTTCAGTTTGTGAGACAAAAGTGTTCAACAAATCTTTCGCATATAAGCATCTCTCACAGAATTTGCTTCCGCGCAGGAACAGAGGTGTTTAGATCGAAGCATATTCCTAATCTTTCAACGATTGAGCTAATCCAGCCAGAATTTTATTTCGTCAAGCACGAGTCCCAGATGGACCACGCCTCGTCGGCTCGACGAAACTTAATACTTAACACAACATGTGTACACAACCGACGACATAATGTGAATACACGTTTTTACCTGCCATATCGCTACATTTATCTCTACCATCAGTGTTATCGATATCGATTTATTTTAGAGAATATTTCTGAATTTCTTTTATATTTGGCTACACATCATACGCTGAGTATTAATTTTGTTTCATGCTAGTCCACTAGTTTTTAACAAAACAGCCTCATCATGACAGAGAAGGGACGTTTTAAACGTTTGACTGTGGTTGAATATTTTGGAAGAAAACAAAAATATCTCGAAAAATCCTTCACCAATTGACCTCATCTATGCGACTCAATTCAACAGTGACTTAAACTCATGTCAAAAATGCTTGGAGTCAGGGATAAAATATTTTTCAAATATGGAGGCGGGGCCAGAGACATATTTTAAAAAATATAAAGATAGAAAGTAAATAAAAAATTATGACACACTTTTGCCCATCTTCGTTATTTTCTACGAAGACATGACCGGAATGGGTAGCAGATGACTTTAGCAACGATTTTAAGAACCGTTTGACGCTTCCTCTTTTCTTTATTGGATGTTGAAATGATTTCCAAGGAATCTCGATCCCTAATCAACGTATATGGAGTCTCTATTTCACTGAAAATTAATTCAAGTTTTACTTTTGCGAATCTATTTTTAAATCGTTTTCTCAGAATATCCGGTTAGCAGTGCAAAACAGCTAGGGATGGGGATTTAAGAAGAAAACTTATCATGTTGATCCAGAATAGTAAACTACTCGAATCCAAAACCCCATTTCATAGATATAGTAGAATTCAATCCCAATGAAACAATGGTTTAATATAGTTAGGGACACATCAATATTACTCTTGCTTGATTAAACATCATTCATATACCAATATAATATTTTATTTTTCTACTGCTAACCTACTGCTAACCTTACCATGCTTAAGACTTCTGCGGATAACTCGATTCTTTCCATTTTTTTTTTATCGAAATTCACGCAGAGTAATTAAGGCGAGAAGCGGTACCGAATAGGAGCCAACTAGCTTCGATTTAATAACAAAGTACCAGCAATTGCACCCACAGTGGAAATATTCCCAAATTAAATCTTATCTCACCCCTATGCCTTTCTGTCATTGGATCTGTGTGCAAATAAATGCAAGAATTCCAGAGGTAGAGTAACTGACTAACTAAACAGGTTCAAAGTGTGGCTTTGCACTAGCACACATTTAATTAGTTAAATTTTCCTCTGACCAAAGTTCGATTTCTTCAGACAAACATTTCGCAAAAAAGTACTCGGAATAATTTTTTTGCTAACCATGGTAATTTAAAATCCTCTTGACAAACACTGCGAGAAAGTACATCAGCTGAATCTTTATCTTTTGAGTCATTAACAAGTTTTATTTTATTCAGATTTTGTGTTGATGGTAGTTGCTTTACAGGAGAACAAGAGGGGAAAGACATTGAGGATGAGATATCAATTTCTAAAAGCAAAATATATCGATACAGAGATTTGTTTTAACTTAAATCAACATCGCATGCACCAACGGATCCGGTATCAGTCAAAAAACTTCGTGAGATAAACTTCGTAAGATATGTCCAATATTAGATATTTTCGAAGCTATAATCAGATACGACTAGAAAAGTTGGAGCCGGCTCATTATGAATAAGCAACGATGAGTTTATATCAAACAAAACATGATTTATCAAATTGTTTATGAATGTTTCCAAGTTGCAAATGGGTTCCTGCTATATCCGCTGACGACCACGGGACGAGTATAGCAGACAAGCAAATTAGGCAATCACAATCGGAAAATGTAGTAAAAGCATCTTTTGTTAAGTATGAGTCACTGATGGATAGCGTCGACGTGTTCCATCTATGATCTGTGCTTAACAATTCTGATTAGGCTAACATTGATAAGATAAAAATTTTTCGAATGTAAACTTACTAATATTCGGCATGCTGTTTGTTTTGACGTCCAATTTTTTATTATTTACATTTTCTTCTGATAAATCTTGAAGGCTCCTTGACTTTGTCAGAGTTGTATCAGATTTCTTGATTATCCATGTTTTATTTTGAAATCCAACATATTCTGAGAAGGTAATTGAGATCGATTTTTCCATGAATTAGTTATATAGTTATAGTCTAAGTGTAGATTTTCAATTTAATCACTATAAAAAGTATGAAATCCGTGTAATCTTGTAATCGGGAAACTGAGTAACAATGACGAATTGCTCCATCAAAGCGCGGTACATCGAGCTAAGGCCCATCCTACGACGATAGAAAATCAACCGACTCGATACCATATATCAGTAAAACATGCTTGATTAAACTGTATTTTGCTGTAAAAAAATTGCTCTTTGCAAAAATTGATTAAATACTTCCAACTTTACTTACTTATATTAGGAAGGCTTTTGGTTCTGAAAATATCGGTTGTTGTCTCTCTGGACACAATGTTTGTCAAACTCTTGCTTCGTTTTAATATGGAATATACTTTGACTTCAGACGCATTCTTTTTGTTGAATTCTGCTGGATAAACAAATGAAAACAATAAAAAATAAAATAAAACAAATCATAATATATTCTGACACCAAAATAAAAAGTCAATCAAAAAACGGTTGTATGCATGCATGTTTATCTGTCCTTCATCGTCAATTCGATGAAATATAATGGATGATAAAAACTGTTATTTCTTTATAAAATAATAAATGCATTGTACGTTTGCAATTCAACACGGGGATTGTCGTCGTCCCATACATGAGCCACAGAAGGACACACAGATTCTAGAAATAATTTGTTACAAAACTCACTCAAATTTGGCATATTAGTTGCACTTCTCGACACTCTTGTTGTTAGATCGATAATGCCTTTAAATGCCACGAAATCCAAACTTTTTGATTTTTTCAAATTAGACCTTGCTATATTTTCAAATTCTTCATCATGACCTTGAATGTAAATGTTGAGTTGAGAGTTGTATGTTTTTATTCATTTTTGCTTCGTTTCATGATTATATTCTGAACTGAGCGAGTTTTTTTAATCCCTACTCAATTAATCCATTTTCCAGCAATCAAGTTTAGGCGAACACGTTTGGTGTTGCTGGAAAACACACATCAGGGGTTGTGCGGTAGAATTAATGACGGGATGCACAAAGCTAGCTAAGCCACCTCGCCGAAAATACATAAATAACATGGATTGACAAAAATAAACGGAATATGATCTACGAACGAGAATGAGCTAAAGTCATTTTTTCAGACAAAATGACAGAATAGTAAAAAAACTATTCATCAAGTACTTTCCAAAATATATTTTCTAACAAATCTTTCCTCGATAAGAAACAGCTTTTTCGAGATTTCAACACGTTTGCACCCAAGCAGAAATTATTTTTTTACAAGCATGATCCAAAGATGGCCCATCAGTGTCTCATATTCAACATCATATATACGCACGCAATATTTTTCGGACTGGGTATATCTACATTGTTCCATAGTGGAATTTTTTAATTCGTTTTCTACAAGCATAGATGGGAAAATAATCACTTACAGATGTCAAGTCACAAGCCACCAAGTTCAGTTTATTTTGGCATTTAGAATGATTCATTTTACAGCGTTCGTGTTTTTATACCGCGATGGCGAATGACAACGTGGCAATATGACAGATTAGTAATTTTAAATATGTGATGCCTAATCAGAATAAAAATATTGGCCAAAGACGCATTGTTAAGCTTGGGTCACTGATGGATCGCGCCAACGAGGCGCGGTCATCTGTGGCTCACTCTTGACAAAATATGATTCAAAGTTTGTCACTGATAAATAATCGAAAAAGGCACATGGTGCAAGTACAACAACAATAAATAGAAGTTATCGTATGTAAACGAAATAAATATAGTAAAACCACAACCCTGCATCTATTATTGAGACTAACTTAGAAAATCCGGACAACTTTGGTGAATGAAAGTTTTCTTCTTGTCGTCAAGTTTCGTTTCATCTTCGGCTCTTGGTTTTACGACAATTGTTTTCAAATCTCCCGAGTCTGACAACTTAGTTTTGAGTGACTCAATTTCAGCCTGTGATATATATCAATGAATATATCAGAAGGTAGGTATAAAGGTAACAACAAAACCGGAATGCAGTTTTAACAAATTTATTACCATAAATTTTTTTGTGAACCATGAGGCACAGGCGGATCGCGCTTCGGCGATTCGTATAATCTGGTGAAGGTTGATTGACGAATCTGGACTGGTATCTTTTATTGAAATTCTCTGAGCAATGCTGGAAGCAGTGCCTGAAAGGAACCAACCAACGACCACTTAATAGCAACGAGCTACTGAAAAAGCAACTGCACTCCAAATAGAAAACATCCTAAAATCAAACTGAACCGCCATTGTAAAGTGCAGTGAGTGGTATCTGTCTTATCTCTGGGCGGTGGTAAAATCATTTTTAGTATTGCTTGTTGAAGCTGGACTATGATAAAGCAGAAGCCTGTGTGATAGAAAGAGAATGTGGAATAATATTCTAGTCCTTTGTTATATCTGAACATTTTATATCCGAAATATAATCAATTTAATCCTCTTCCCTCGGTCTCACCTTCAAATTTACAATCCCATCGATTCCACTTGGTTCCATCATTTTGTTGCCTTTCTTCTTTCCGTGTCGAATGACAGAAAAAAAATATGTGTTCTGGATAGAGAAATCGATCCAAAATGATTTGTTAAAAAGAAATTTTCGTTATTTGATTGTCACATTATGACGTCATAGAGATGTCAAACGAAGCGTTTTGTTGAAGTCGTGATCAAAAGTTGCTTAATTGTTGCCACAACTTTAAAAATATTCCTGGGTCATGTGCTCAATAAATTTAGACTTTTTTAAAATGGAGTTGTGATCGGATGTCGGAACACCTCAGTATTTAATATTAGTCTGGCCTGGAAAATACGTAAAATCAATTCGTATGTTTTTGTGAGGTTTATAGATTGTTTAGAATATGTTCTTTACTTACTAAAAACGACCAGCGACCAAAACAGCAAAAATAAATATAGTGAATGAAAGAATAAGTAAATAAAATATTAACCACATATTCGTTCGTAATTTTCCGCAGTGACATGAACGGATGTGACATCAGAATACATTAGTAATGATTTTGAACGACGTTTTACGCTTCCATTTTTCTTTAATAAATATTGGACATCTTGATCATTGCTCAATATATACGGAGTCTTCATCTTGATGAAAATTATTTAAAGTTTTACTGTTTTGATCTATTTTCAAATCAGTTCTCTCAAGAAATTGGCAGTTGCTTTAAAAAGTTAATAACATATCCAGAAGTGACGTGTTGTTCAGCTTAAAATATACATTTTTACGGCTTCTAAATACGCTACTGCATATTTTAAACCTAGTGCAGTCCGGCGCTTCTGGGCAATTCAATTAGGTGATTTCGTAGCACCGACTATTCGAACCATTAGTGAATTTGCCATGAAAAACGTAAACACTGTAAAAAACTACATTAAATTTACTGGTCATTTGCAGTAATTGCATATTTCCAAAGTTAAATAAAAAACCATGTTGATGAGAATCATGCCAATTATGGGCTGTCGATGGACCGCACCTTTGCGGTGAGTTCCATCAGCACCCCAGATTTAGCCGAAAAATTGAATTTTTTTTAAGACCCCGAAGTAAAATTACTGTCAAAGACCAGTGATTTTTTGCATTTTTTGTTACAGTGTATAATGAAGTGGAATTTTCATAATTTCATGACAAATACAGCAAAATTATTTTGTCAAAATTCATTAGTAGTTTGAGATATAAAGTCTGAAATGAAATTATATTGCCTCTTTATGGTTGAGCAATTCGAATCGATTCGTAGCACAATTTATTCAGAGGAATCATACGAACAAAAACTTGTTACTATAATTTTCATTTTTAACGACAAAATGCAATCGATTTTGGTCAAATTTTACCAAAATCGATTGTATTTTGTCGTAAAAATATGAAAATTGTTGCTCTTGAACATGGATGTGAATTGAAAATACACTATAAACTAAACATTTCTTAATTTTCAAAATGAAGACAATTTGTAATAGTGAAAATGGGACATTTCTTATTTACATGGATCTAATGATTCGATCCGATTCGAAAAAACTATTCGAATCAGATTCCAATTCTAAATGATTCGATTCTGTGCAGCGCTATGCCTCTTACAATTCCTTTATATATATATCTGCAATATGAGGGCTGCAGAATATCAGGTACTCATAATGAGTGACCTTCAAGCGGTAAAAGGGAAGATATTTACCGTTCATGAAAAAGTCTGTTCAATTCCATTCGTGGAAATTACCTAAATCAAATACCGATATCCAATGACTCGGTTTTGCTCCGCTTTCGTACGGCCCCGCTTTGTCAAATGTGATGTGTAACCATTTCGCCCTATTATAATTGAAATTGTTTAAAACTAATAAGTTCATTTTAATTTTTAAATGATTATAAATACACTAAAATATAGTACGCAATGACTTTGATGTTGGCTACTTTATTTTGATGCGTATATACGCAAGAAAAAACACACAGTTCACAATATTATTGTAGATCGTGCGTTTGAACGTTAAAGTTTATTTAAATTTATACATCAAAGGGTTCAAAATTACAAATCCGAAACCTTTATCGATCATAACGTCTTTTATCTTCAAAGGCATTTCCCACACCACCACACTTTGAACTCATAAAATGCTGTTTGCGCATTCGTTAAAAGGACGACGTTTCGTCATTCTTCAGCATTAATCATTGCCTTCGTGTCATTGAAGTTTTTGTCAAAGAAACATAAATTCATCGTTTAAATTAGATTTGATAGCACAATGCCGCGGACGTTTACAAAGCAGCCTTATTTATCAGTCGTTATTACCGTTATTACAAAGCAAACCAAGGTCAAACCCAGCTAGAAAGATTCCACCGAAACACTTTTTGTCAAGTATGAATCGCTGATGGATCGCTCTGTTGAAGCGCGGTCCATCTGTAGTTCATGCTCGACAGAATAAAATTTTCGATTGGGACGTATCCGCCGAAATCGTTTTACAATAGATCGTTTTATAGATTTGGACATGTAATTAGACCTATTGTTGTTTAAATCAAAGTCGTGACGTGCGCCAACTGTCAAAGAGCGTTGTTAATTACCGGATTATTGGAGAGAGACCAGTATGCAAGGTGATGCTAGATTCAAATTCCCCCACCCACACCCTTACACATTTTATATCATTATCACTCAAAACTTGTTTTCCGAGAAATTTTTATTAGCCAACTCAAAGTAGTGGGGAAAGCAGATTTGAAAATATAACAAAAATCGAAAATGCTCGATTTTCTAAAAAGCAGTTCAGCTACACCAATAGACGACGTCCAAAAAGATATATTTTGTGTATGAGTATGAGTCGCTGAGTCGGCAAAACACTGGGATGTTACAGTGAAAATAACTTGATCAATAGAGTTTTACAAAGTATTCTTTGCCGATCGATAATTATCCATTCAAAAACCATGCATTCTAATATGTTTTGTTAAATAAGGGTAAAAGATTGATGGGTTAAATAATATGAGATTTGAATATGAGAATGAGATTGAATATGAGATTTCACATATTTATAGAAAATAAGTTCAATTTTTGCTAATTTTTTTGTTGCCTCAAATTTTAAAACGTCACCTCTCTGTCATGATAACGCCGCATTAGTTTGCAGTGACAAGCAAAGCTTACCTAATGTATTATATCGTGAATAATATAACATAAAATCATTCCAAATATACCCAAATTGATGATTTATTTATGAGAATTTTTGAAATTATAACTCTAACAATGTTTCGCCAATTTTACACTTTATTTTATTTTACACTCATAAAAAAATTGATTTGTCTTTATGTTTTAAGGGCCGGAGTTTGCTGCGAATATATTATTCATATGGTTTTTTATTTATTGACCATTAATAACTGATGGAGCAGCCAAATCAAGGCGCATTTCTACCTCATGCGCAGTAAACAAATATTATGAGAGTCCTATTGAGATATTTTTGTCGAGACCCCTTTTGTTAAAGATCGGTCGATGATATACGACGATGCCAATGCGCGGTCCATCGGTGGTACATGCATGACAAAATATGGGAATGGGATAACAACCATTTATCATACAATTTTGAAAGTTGCGAGAACTTCTTGACCAATAATTTGGATATTATTTCAATACTGCGCTGATATGAGGATATACTGGATGATTTCACCAAATAGTCAGATTTTTACATAAAAAAATCTCGAGGCTTCATTCGCCATGGTGAAATCAACATTCTGTAAAAAGTTTCTCATTCAGAAAAAGTAATGTTGGAAAGGAATGAATTTCAAGAAAATAAAACCTCCATTGACTTGTCAAGTGTATTAAACACCTCAAGGTAGATTACCATGTCAATGAAAGTTGAATTTACTTGTAAATCATATTTCTTACATTTGTAATTGAAAATTGTAGTAACGGAGCTGTGAAGTTGTACACCCTTTTTGAACTGATAACTGAACCTGACGATAATTATAAATCCTCTCTCGCATTAGTATTTTTGGTAGAAATACGATCGGAAACGAATGCGTTCGCATAGAGGTTTCGAAACAAATTGCGAAATAACCCCAACTCAATGTTATCACTCAGATTCTGCCACCTGATTCAAAAACAGACGTTACGAATCGTAACGAAATATTTGAACATAACCGATTTCATTAGGAATCGCTGCAAGTTCTCTTGCAGCCACGCACGATGACACATATCCGGGGTTTAAAGCAATTTATAACACCCGGTAAAAGATAACAGTTTATACTTGAATAAGGACTTAGGAATGCTCTCGCTATACACGGAAAATCATCACCTTTCGCTGAGTTTATTAGAACGCTTATGATTTTATACAACGTTGATGTCCCATTATACTCTGGGTATGGATTCTACAAGCTATGCTATTTCATTTCCACAGTCAGAAATCTAAATTTAACATTAGCTAGAATAGGATCTATTTTAATCTGGTGGAAAAGCAAGCCGAGAATACGGATAACCATCTGCCGAACCTCAACCTCTCGTGCAGATAACAGTTTTAAGTCGAGGTTGTGGGACAAAGGTGTTCAACAAATCTCTCGCATATAAGCATCTCTCACAGAATTCGCTTCCGCGCAGGAACAGAGGTGTTTAGATCGAAGCATATTCCTAATCGTTCAATGATTGAGCTAATCAAGCCAGAATTTTATTTCGTCAAGCACGAGTCCCAGATGGAGCACGCCTCGTCGGCTCGACGAAACTTAATACTTAACACAACATGTGTACACAACCGACGACATAATGTGAATACACGTTTTTACCTGCCATATCACTACATTTATCTCTACCATCAGTGTTATCGATATCGATTTATTTTAGAGAATCTCTCTAAATTTATTTTCTACTTGGCTAGACAAACACTGGGTATTAATTTTGTTTCATGCCCGTCCACTGCAAACCAATAAACTAATTAACAAAACGGCGTCATCATGACAGAGAAGTGACATTTTAAACGTTTGACTGTGGTTGAATATCTCATAGAAAAAATAAAAAATAGCTCGAAAAATCCCACACCGACTGACCGCATCTTTGCGACCCAATTCAACAGTGACTCAAACTTATGTCAAAAATGATGGCAGTCATGGGACAAAATATTTTTTAAATGGAACGCGGGGCCACATACATATTTTAAAAAATATAAAGATAAAAAGTAAATAAAAAATTATGACACACTTTTGCCCATCTTCGTTATTTTCTACGAAGACATGACCGGAATGGGTAGCAGATGACTTTAGCAACGATTTTAAGAACCGTTTGACGCTTCCTCTTTTCTTTATTGGATGTTGAAATGATTTCCAAGAAATCTTGATCCTTAATCCACGTATATGGAGTCTCTATTTCGCTGAAAATTAATTCAAGTTTTACTTTTGCGAATCTATTTTGAAATCGTTTTCTCAGAATATCCGGTTAGCAGTGCAAAACAGCTAGGGATGGGGATTTAAGAAGAAAACTTATCATGTTGATCCAGAATAGTAAACTACTCGAATCCAAAACCCCAATTTCATAGATACAGTAGAATTCAATCTTAATGAAACAATGGTTTAAAATAATTAGGGACACATCAAGATTACTCTTGCTTGATTGAACATCTTTCATAAACCAATATTATAAAATCTATATTTTTGATCTACTGCTAACCTTACCATACTTAAGACTTCTGCGGCTAACTCGATTCTTTCCTTTTTTTATCGAAATTCACGCAGAGCAATTAAGGCGAGAAGCGGTACCGAATAGGAGCCAACTAGCTTCGATTTAATAACATAGTACCAGCAATTGCACCCATAGTGGAAATAATTCCAAATTAAATCTTATTTCACCCCTATGCCTTTCTGTCATTGGATCTGTGTACAAATAAATGCAAGAATTCCAGAGGTAGAGTAACTGACTAACTAGACAGGTTCAAAGTGTGGCTTTGCACTAGCACACATTTAATTAGTTAAATTTTCCTCTGACCAAAGTTCGATTTCTTCAGACAAACATTTCGCAAAAAAGTACTCGGAATAATTTTTTTGCTAACCATGGTAATTTAAAATCCTCTTGACAAACACTGCGAGAAAGTACATCAGCTGAATCTTTATCTTTTGAGTCATTAACAAGTTTTATTTCATTCAGATTTTGTGTTGATGGTAGTTGCTTTACAGGAGAACAAGAGGGGAAAGACATTGAGGATGAGATATCAATTTCTAAAAGCAAAATATATCGATACGGAGATTTGTTTTAACTTAAATCAACATCGCATGCACCAACGGATCTGGTATCAGTCAAAAAACTTCGTGAGATAAACTTCGTAAGATATTTCCAATATTAGATATTTTCGAAGCTATAATCAGATACGACTAGAAAAGTGGGAGCCGGCTCATTATGAATAAGTAACGATGAGTTTATATCAAACAAAACATGATTTATCAAATTGTTTATGAATGTTTCCAAGTTGCAAATGGGTTTAAGCTATATCTGCTGACGACCATGGGACGAGTATAGCAGGCATGCAAATTAGGCAATCACAATCGGAATATGTAGTAAAAGCATCTTTTGTTAAGTATGAGTTACTGATGGATAGCGTCGACGTGTTCCATCTATGATCTATGCTTAACAATTCTGATTAGGCTAACATTGATAAGATAAAAAATTTTCGAATATAAACTTACTAATATTCGGCATGCTGTTTGTTTTGACGTCCAATTTTTTATTATTTACATTTTCTTCTGATAAATCTTGAAGGCTCCTTGACTTTGTCAGAGTTGTATCAGATTTTTTGATTGTCCATGTTTTGTTTTGAATTCCAACATATTCTGAGAAGGTAATTGAGATCGATTTTTCCATGAATTAGTTATATAGTTATAGTGTAAGAGTAGATTTTCAATTAGATCACTATAAAAAGTATGAAATCCTTGAAGTCTTGTAATTTGGAAAATGAGTAATAATGATGATTTACTCCATCAAAGCGCAATACATCGAGCTAAGGCCCATCCTACGACGATAGAAAATTGAACGACTCGATACCATATATCAGTAAAACATGCTTGATTAAACGGTATTTTGCTGTAAAAAAATTGCTCTTTCCAAAAATTGCTAAAATTGATTAAATACTTCCAACTTTACTTACTTATATTAGGGAGGCTTTTGGTTCTGAAAATATCGGTTGTTGTCTCTCTGGACACAATGTTTGTCAAACTCTTGCTTCGTTTTAATATGGAATATACTTTGACTTCAGACGCATTATTTTTGTTGAATTCTGCTGGATAAACAAATGAAAACAATAAAAAATAAAATAAAACAAATCATAATATATTCTGACCAAAATAGAAAAAGTCAATCAAAAAACAGTTGTATGCATGCATGTTTATCTGTGCTTCATCGTCAATTCGATGAAATATAATGGATCATATAAACTGTTATTTCTTTATAAAATAATAAATGCATGGTACGATTGCAATTCAACACGGGGATTGTCGTCGTCCCATACATGAGCCACAGAAGGACACACAGATCATAGAAATAATTTGTTACAAAACTCACTCAAAGGTGGCATATTAGTTGCACTTCTCGACACTCTTGTTGTTAGATCGATAATGCCTTTAAATGCCACGAAGTCCAAACTTTTTGATCTTATCAAATTAGACCTTGCTGTATTTTCAAATTCTTCATCGTGACCTTGAATGTAAATGTTGAGTTCAAAGTTGTGTGTTTTTATTCATTTTTGCTTCGTTTCATGATTATATTCTGAACTGAGCGAGTTTTTTTAATCCCTACTCAATTAATCCATTTTCCAGCAATCAAGTTTTGGAGAACACGTTTGGTGTTGCTGGAAAACACACATCAGGGGTTGAGCGGTAGAATTAATGACGCGATGCACAAAGCTAGCTAAGCCCCCTCGCCGAAAATACATATAAATAATATGAATTGACAAAAATAAACGGAATATGATCTACGAACGAGAATGAGCTAAAGTCATTTTTTCAGACAAAATGACAGAATAGTAAAAAAACTATTCATCAAGTACTTTCCAAAATATATTTTCTAACAAATCTTTCCTCGATAAGAAACAGCTTTTTCGAATCGGAATATGTAGTAAAAGCATCTTTTGTTAAGTATGAGTTACTGATGGATAGCGTCGACGTGTTCCATCTATGATCTATGCTTAACAATTCTGATTAGGCTAACATTGATAAGATAAAAAATTTTCGAATATAAACTTACTAATATTCGGCATGCTGTTTGTTTTGACGTCCAATTTTTTATTATTTACATTTTCTTCTGATAAATCTTGAAGGCTCCTTGACTTTGTCAGAGTTGTATCAGATTTTTTGATTGTCCATGTTTTGTTTTGAATTCCAACATATTCTGAGAAGGTAATTGAGATCGATTTTTCCATGAATTAGTTATATAGTTATAGTGTAAGAGTAGATTTTCAATTAGATCACTATAAAAAAGTATGAAATCCTTGAAGTCTTGTAATTTGGAAAATGAGTAATAATGATGATTTACTCCATCAAAGCGCAATACATCGAGCTAAGGCCCATCCTACGACGATAGAAAATTGAACGACTCGATACCATATATCAGTAAAACATGCTTGATTAAACGGTATTTTGCTGTAAAAAAATTGCTCTTTCCAAAAAATTGCTAAAATTGATTAAATACTTCCAACTTTACTTACTTATATTAGGGAGGCTTTTGGTTCTGAAAATATCGGTTGTTGTCTCTCTCTGGACACAATGTTTGTCAAACTCTTGCTTCGTTTTAATATGGAATATACTTTGACTTCAGACGCATTATTTTTGTTGAATTCTGCTGGATAAACAAATGAAAACAATAAAAAATAAAATAAAACAAATCATAATATATTCTGACCAAAATAGAAAGTCAATCAAAAAACAGTTGTATGCATGCATGTTTATCTGTGCTTCATCGTCAATTCGATGAAATATAATGGATCATATAAACTGTTATTTCTTTATAAAAATAATAAATGCATGGTACGATTGCAATTCAACACGGGGATTGTCGTCGTCCCATACATGAGCCACAGAAGGACACACAGATCATAGAAATAATTTGTTACAAAACTCACTCAAAGGTGGCATATTAGTTGCACTTCTCGACACTCTTGTTGTTAGATCGATAATGCCTTTAAATGCCACGAAGTCCAAACTTTTTGATCTTATCAAATTAGACCTTGCTGTATTTTCAAATTCTTCATCGTGACCTTGAATGTAAATGTTGAGTTCAAAGTTGTGTGTTTTTATTCATTTTTGCTTCGTTTCATGATTATATTCTGAACTGAGCGAGTTTTTTTAATCCCTACTCAATTAATCCATTTTCCAGCAATCAAGTTTTGGAGAACACGTTTGGTGTTGCTGGAAAACACACATCAGGGGTTGAGCGGTAGAATTAATGACGCGATGCACAAAGCTAGCTAAGCCCCCTCGCCGAAAATACATAAATAATATGAATTGACAAAAATAAACGGAATATGATCTACGAACGAGAATGAGCTAAAGTCATTTTTTCAGACAAAATGACAGAATAGTAAAAAACTATTCATCAAGTACTTTCCAAAATATATTTTCTAACAAATCTTTCCTCGATAAGAAACAGCTTTTTCGAATCGGAATATGTAGTAAAAGCATCTTTTGTTAAGTATGAGTTACTGATGGATAGCGTCGACGTGTTCCATCTATGATCTATGCTTAACAATTCTGATTAGGCTAACATTGATAAGATAAAAAATTTTCGAATATAAACTTACTAATATTCGGCATGCTGTTTGTTTTGACGTCCAATTTTTTATTATTTACATTTTCTTCTGATAAATCTTGAAGGCTCCTTGACTTTGTCAGAGTTGTATCAGATTTTTTGATTGTCCATGTTTTGTTTTGAATTCCAACATATTCTGAGAAGGTAATTGAGATCGATTTTTCCATGAATTAGTTATATAGTTATAGTGTAAGAGTAGATTTTCAATTAGATCACTATAAAAAGTATGAAATCCTTGAAGTCTTGTAATTTGGAAAATGAGTAATAATGATGATTTACTCCATCAAAGCGCAATACATCGAGCTAAGGCCCATCCTACGACGATAGAAAATTGAACGACTCGATACCATATATCAGTAAAACATGCTTGATTAAACGGTATTTTGCTGTAAAAAAATTGCTCTTTCCAAAAATTGCTAAAATTGATTAAATACTTCCAACTTTACTTACTTATATTAGGGAGGCTTTTGGTTCTGAAAATATCGGTTGTTGTCTCTCTGGACACAATGTTTGTCAAACTCTTGCTTCGTTTTAATATGGAATATACTTTGACTTCAGACGCATTATTTTTGTTGAATTCTGCTGGATAAACAAATGAAAACAATAAAAAATAAAATAAAACAAATCATAATATATTCTGACCAAAATAGAAAGTCAATCAAAAAACAGTTGTATGCATGCATGTTTATCTGTGCTTCATCGTCAATTCGATGAAATATAATGGATCATATAAACTGTTATTTCTTTATAAAATAATAAATGCATGGTACGATTGCAATTCAACACGGGGATTGTCGTCGTCCCATACATGAGCCACAGAAGGACACACAGATCATAGAAATAATTTGTTACAAAACTCACTCAAAGGTGGCATATTAGTTGCACTTCTCGACACTCTTGTTGTTAGATCGATAATGCCTTTAAATGCCACGAAGTCCAAACTTTTTGATCTTATCAAATTAGACCTTGCTGTATTTTCAAATTCTTCATCGTGACCTTGAATGTAAATGTTGAGTTCAAAGTTGTGTGTTTTTATTCATTTTTGCTTCGTTTCATGATTATATTCTGAACTGAGCGAGTTTTTTTAATCCCTACTCAATTAATCCATTTTCCAGCAATCAAGTTTTGGAGAACACGTTTGGTGTTGCTGGAAAACACACATCAGGGGTTGAGCGGTAGAATTAATGACGCGATGCACAAAGCTAGCTAAGCCCCCTCGCCGAAAATACATAAATAATATGAATTGACAAAAATAAACGGAATATGATCTACGAACGAGAATGAGCTAAAGTCATTTTTTCAGACAAAATGACAGAATAGTAAAAAACTATTCATCAAGTACTTTCCAAAATATATTTTCTAACAAATCTTTCCTCGATAAGAAACAGCTTTTTCGAGATTTCAACACGTTTGCACCCAAGCAGAAATTATTTTTTGGCAAGCATGAGCCAGAGATGGCTCATCAGTGTCTCATATTCAACGTGATATATACGCACGCAATATTTTTCGGACTGGGTATATCTACATTGTTCCACAGTGGAATTTTTCAATTCGTTTTCTGGAAGCATAGATGGGAAAATTATCACTTACAGATGTCAAGTCACAAGCCACCAAGTTCAGTTTATTTTGGCATTTAGAATGATTCATTTTACAGCGTTCATGTCTTTATACCGCGATGGTGAATGACAACGTGGCAATATGACAGATTAATAATTTTAAATATGTGATGCCTAATCAGAATAAAAATATTGGCCAAAGACGCATTGTTAAGCTTGGGTCACTGATGGATCGCGCCAACGAGGCGCGGTCATCTGTGGCTCACTCTTGACAAAATATGATTCAAAGTTTGTCACTGATAAATAATCGAAAAAGGGACATGGTGCAAGTACAACAACAATAAATAGAAGTTATCGTATGTGAACGAAGTAAATATAGTAAAACCACAACCCTGCATCTATTATTGAGACTAACTTAGGAAATCCGGACAACTATGGTGAATGAAAGTTTTCTTCTTGTCGTCAAGTTTCGTTTCATCTTCGGCTCTTGGTTTTACGACAATTGTTTTCAAATCTCCCGAGTCTGACAACTTAATTTTGAGTGACTCAATTTCAGCCTGTGATATATATCAATGAATATATCAGAAGGTAGGTATAAAGGTAACAACAAAACCGGAATGCAGTTTCAACAAATATATTACAATTCGTATAACCTGATGAAGGTTGATTGACGAAACTGGACCGGTATTTTTATTGAAATTCCCTGAGCAAGACTGGAAGCAGTGTCTGAAAGGAGCCAACTAACTTCCACCTAATAGCAAAAAGCTACTAAAAAAGCAACTGCACTCTAAACAGAAAACACCCCAAAATGAAAAAGAACCGCTATTGTAAAGTGCGGTGGTGAGTGGTATCTGCCCGGGCGACGGTAAAATCATTTCCAGTATTGCCTGTCGAAGCTGGGCTGTGATGAAACACAAGCTTGTGTGATAAACTTGTTTGAGAATGTGGAATAAGACTCTAGTCCTTTGCTATATCAGAACCATTTATATCCGAAATATAATCAATTTAATCCTCTTCCCTCGGTCTCACCTTTAAATTGACAATCCCATCGATTTCACTTGGTTCCATCATTTTGTTGTCTTTCTTCTTCCCTTGTCTAAAGACAGAAAAAATGTGCGCTCTGGAAGGAGTATTCGATCCAAAATGATTTGTTAAAAACAAATTTTCGTTATTCGATTGTCACATTATGACGTCACAGAAATAAGTCATGATCAAAAGTTGCCTAATTTTAGGAACATTTTTAAAATATTTCTGGGTCATGCACTAAATAAATTTAAAATGTAGTTAGGATCGGATGTCGGAACTCCTCGATATTGAATATTAGTGTGGCCTGAAAAATACGTAAAATCAATTTGTATTGAATTTCATAAGATTTGTACATTGTTTAGAAAATGTTCTTCACACACACATGCAAAAAAAATAGAACAAACAATAGACGAAAACAGCAAAAAGAATTATAGTCAATAAAATTATAAGTAAATAAGATAATAACCACATATTCGTCCGTAATTTTCTGCAATGGCATGAACGGAAGGGACGTTAGAATACATTAGTGAAAATTTTGAACGACGTGCTACGTTTCCTCTTTTCTTGATTAACTATTGGACATCCTGATCATTGCTCAATTTATGCGGAGTCTTCATCTTGATAAAAATTATTAAAAGTTTTGCTGTTTGGGTCTATTTTGAAAATCGGTTTTCTCAAGAAATGGGCCGTTGTTTTGAAGAGTTGTTAACATATCCCAAAGCTACGTGTTGTTTAGCTCAAAATATACATTTTTTACGTCTTCTAAGTACGCTACTGCATATTTCAAACCCAGTGCCGTCTATCGCTTCTTGGCAATTCAATTAGATGATTTCTAAGCACCAGCTATTCGAACCATTCGTCAATTGGTCACAAAAAAAACGTATACTCTGTAACAAAAGTATAGAAAATTGACTGTTCATTTGCAGTAATTGCATATTTCCAAAGTTAAATAAAAACCCATGTTGATGAAATTTATGCCATCTTTGCGGTGAGTTCGATCAACGACCCACATTTGGCCAAAAAAGCGAATTTTGATTACATTTATTAATTTTAATTATTTTGTAAAAAATTCATCATTAGTTGTTTGAGATATAAAGTGTGAAATGAAATTATGTTGCCTCTTTTTGGTTGGGCAATTCGAATCGATTCAAAGTACAATTTATTTATAGGATTGATACGAAAACTTGCTACTGTACTTGCAAATTTGACCAAAATCGATTGTATTTTGTCGTGAAAATATGAAAATTGTTGCTCTTGAACATGGATGTGAATTGAAAATACACTATAAACTATACATTTCTTAATTTTCAAAATGGAGAAAATTCGTAACGGTGAAAATGGGACATTTCTTGTGTACATGGATCTGATTCGATTCGATTCGAAAAAAACTATCCGAAAAAGAATCCAATTCTAAATGATTCGGTTCTGCCCAGCCCTATGCCTCTTACACTTTCTTTATATCTTTATCTGCAATATTAAAACTGCAGATTTCTTAGTACGAATAATGAGTGACATTCAAGTGGTAAAAAGGAAGATAATTACAGTTTATAAAAGAGGCTATTCAATTCCATTCGTGGGAATTACCTGAATCAAATACCGATATCCAATGACTCGGTTTTGCTCCGCTTTCGTACGGCCCCGCTTCGTCAAATTTGGTGCGTAACCATTTCGCCCTATTATAATTGAAATTGTTTAAACTAATAAGTTCATTTTAATTTTTAAATGATCATAAATACACTAAAATATAGTACTCAGTGACTTTGATGTTGGCTACTCTATTTTTATGCGCTAAAATACGAGACAAAAAACACGCAGTTCACAATATTGTTGTAGATTGTGCGTTTGAACGTTAAAATTTATAAATCAGAGGGTTCAAAATTACAAATCCGAAACATTTATCGAGCGTAACGTCTTTTATCTTCAAAGACATTTGCCGCTCACACCACCTCACTTTGAACTTATAATATAGGTGTTTGCGCATTCGTTAAAATGACGACGTTTCGACATTCTTCAGCATTAAACATTGTATTCGTGTCATTGAAGTTTTTGTCAGAGAAGCAAAAATTTACCGTTTGATAGCACAATGCCACGGACGTTTACAAAGCAGCCTAATTTATCAGTCGTTATTACCGTTAATACAAAGCAAACCAAGGTCAAACCCCGCCAGAAATATTCCGCCGAAACATTTTTTTTCGAGTATGAATCGCTGATGAAGCGTGGTCCATCTGTGTTCATACTTGACAAAATAAAATTTTCGATTGGGACATATCCGCCAAAATCGTTTTACACTAGACCGTTTTATAGATTTGAATTGGACATGTAGTTAGACCTTTTGTTGTTTAAATCAAAGTCGCCACAAGCGCCAAACTGTCAAAGGACGTTGTTAATCACAGGATTATTGGAGAGAGACCAGTATGCAAGGTAATGCTCGATTCAAATTCCCCTACCCACACCATTACACATTTTATATCATTATCACTCAAAACTTGTTTTCCGAGAAATTTTTATTAGACAACTCAAAGTAGTGGGGAAAGCAGATTTGCAGACAGATTGAAAATATAATAAAAATCGAAAATGTTCGATTTTCTAAAAAGCAGTTACACCAATAGACCATGTCCAAAAATATATATTATGAGTATGAGTCGCTGATATATTGCGTTGGCAAAACACTGCGGAGATGTTAGTGTGAAAAAAACTTGATCAATAGATGTTACATCGGGAAAACTATTTCCTTGATTTTATTGACAATTGTGTGTTATTTCGTTTGTAGTAATTTCATTTACAACTTTCCGCTTTGTTTACGTTTATTATTGCATGCATGATCATGCTCGGAGTACTGAGTTACTACATGGACATTAGACATCGAACCATTGTATTTTCTCTCGAATTAGTTTGACCGCAAATAACACTTAACGTTTGATGCTCTCGTTACCATATAAGGAGCGCTTGCGCCTGATCCCTATTGCGACATGTTTTGGTTCATGGCGAAATTGTTTTCGACTTGCTTTTCAATTCGCAGCTTCTGCGGGGAATAAAATAGACTTGCTGAATTTGTGGGTATTGGCCAGGGTAGCTTGTGTTGTGAACAATCAATTGCTTTGTGCTTTATATTTCAGTTGTAATATAATTTGGCTTGTAGTTTATTGGAATCTAGATCAACTTTTGAAGTGTTTGACTTATTCCAGCCTGGATTAGCAGACAAATTCGGTATGTTTCAATTCAAATATTGTTCATTGTGGTTTTATGTGATGTTTATTAAATATTGACTGAATTAGCTTTCAATTTGAATACTCTACGGAATTGAAACTCATATTGTGATAAATTGAACTGATAGGATTTGGCCGCATTTTGATTTGTTTAATTATGCGATAAATATTAGTAAGCTCTTTGCCTGATTGGTTTAGGATATTTAAATTGTCAGTATATACATTGATTTTGGTATTTATTTATCAGATAACCGTGGTCTCCCGAACTGATTCCGTGGACGTGATCTTGTGAATCTTGATCTCGTGACGGGATTGTTATTGTGAAGTGACAAGTGTTCTTTTCAACTGTAACATTTCAAGTTCCATAATTTTGTATTCCGGTTTCATCGGATTAAAGTACCAGTTCCATATTGGACTACGGCTCATTTGTGATATTTGAGAGTTCATTAGTGGGAGGTCTAGGATCGTTGAAGTCACGGAGAGGGATTTGAAGCGTTTGAGAGTCACGCGTTGTCAAACTGCTGTGTTCTAGTGTACAATCGGTGTATGATCCAGGATACACACGATACGATTGTTACATTATAGTTTATCGAATTTATGCAAATTTGAAGAAGTTGTCAAATTTGATTTCATTGAAGCATTGATACATCAAATATTGCAATCATCTTTTCTGCACTATGCCTTATAGCTCTGTTACTAAAGAAAGTATGGAACTTTTACGAGCTCATTTGAAGGAATTATATCAAGAAGCTGACACGTTTAATGCAGAATTATAAAAATGTGGATTTAGTGAAAGCAAAAGCTGTCGACATGGACAACCAGTTTGCTGAGTACTCAAGAGCACATGAAATTTTATGTCAGTCAGTTACCTTTGGAGGAGGATCGAAGAAAGGTTAGTGAATTCTTTCAATGCGAATTAAGTGAATTTCAAGAATTCAATCTGCGTTTACGCACCTGGTTAAAAGATTCTAATGGAAGTGTCCCGAAAACCCCTTCTCAAAGCCCTAAAGCATATTCAGTCATATCTGGTAGAAGTAAGTCTTCATCTCGTCATTCCTCTACTAGTTCAAAATCAAGTCATAAGCGTACTCAGGCAATTGTTATAAGAGAGTTAGCTCATGCGAACATTCGCCATCAAACTGAAATGGATGATGCAATGAAAAGGCGAGAAAGAGATGCAAAAATGCGTGCTGATAAATTGAAATTTGAAGCTAAACATTTAGAAGAAGATGCTCAAAGTGAGATAAAAACGTATGGAATTGCAACATACCTACGAG
Organism: Styela plicata; assembly: GCA_963675895.2. Taxonomy (NCBI): domain Eukaryota; kingdom Metazoa; phylum Chordata; class Ascidiacea; order Stolidobranchia; family Styelidae; genus Styela; species Styela plicata. The sequence goes on from OZ023138.1 coordinate 4,861,356, forward strand.
TCTGCTTGTATCGAAGCAGAAGTGTGGGAAAATGCTTTGCAGGCAGAGGAATACGATATAAGGCCTAGCAATGTTAGTTTGATCCCACCAGGTTCTATTCGTGGAAATAGAAATTTAGATTCTACTGCTGGTATGGAACCACAGTCGTTGAAGGCTTGTGATGAGCCGCCTATTTTAACAGAACCGGTTGTATTGCCGAAACCTTGTGTTGAGACCAACAATGTGGCGTTTCAACCTTCACACATTCATCAATCTGAGAATTTAAGAAATCTTGGTCGACAAATTGATGAATCTAGGAGATGCGAAAATTATGGCCATGGTGGTATTGGAGCTGATTTAAATGCTAAATTCGAGAGGCCTACTCATGTAGGTTCTTATGTTCCATCATTAAACAGACCAATGTACACTGATGCATGCATGCCGGAATATGGAAACAATCCTCAAATCATGCATGATCAAGCATCGCCTGATGTAGGAACTTTGTTGGGTAATATGACATCTGTGTTACAAGATGGTATTGATAGACCAAGACCGGAATTATTACATTTTAGTGGTGTTGAAGTTGATTATGTACGATTCATAACTAATTTCAATTTGAATATTGATCGTAAAGTCAAAGATCCGAGTACAAAGTTGTCTTATTTGGTGCAATATTGTGATGGGAAAGCCAAGCAACTGATTATGCATTGTACAATGTTGCCACCCGAAAGAAGGTTACAAGAAGGCATGTGATTTACTCAAGAAGACTTATGGTCGTCCAGTGCTTGTTGCTAGGAAGTATTCAGAACAGTTGACGAAAGGACCTTGGTTGAAACCTGGCGATAGTGAAGGTTTGTTAAATCTTGCTCAAACTTTAGAAGAATGTTTTTGTCACTTTGTCAAATCTTAAGTACTTTGGAGATTTGGATAATTTCGATAGCATTTTGTCCATCGTGTTACGACTTCCTATCAAGTTGCAATATATATGGGAGGAAAAAGTAGCTGAATGGGATGGTCAAGATAAAGATGTGAAATTCATCGACCTTGTTGATTTTGTGAGCAAAAAGGCAGCTGTTGCGAATACACCATATGGAAAAGCCCTGAGAGCTCGAAGAGAGCACGAACAACAATATCGAGCAAGATTACCACCCGCAACAAGGCGTAAAATTAATGCTCATGCTACCACTGTAAATTCTGTTGCAAACGGTAATGCTTTTAGTGCAAAGCATAATGAAAAGGGAAGAAATAATTGCCCTGATTGTTCAAAGACGTCCCACATCCTTGTTGACTGTTACAAATTCAAACAGAAAAATCATGGTGATCGTTTGAAGGTTGTTAGAAAGGCAAGATTGTGTGATAACTGTTTTACAATGGGTCACATTGCAATGAATTGTTACAAGTCCTCTGCATGTACAGTTGAAGGATGTGATTTAAAACATCATACTCTATTACATAAGAAAGTGCAAGAATCGCCTCCTTTGAACCAGAATATTGATGTTACCCCAGAGGCAAAAGTTGAGACATATACAACTGCATCGAGTGCAGCTGGTTATTTTTTGAATATCGTTCCTGTGAAAATTTGTGCAAATGAAAGAGAAATCGAAACCTATGCATTTTTAGATGAGGGTTCTACTGCCTGCTTGTGTGACAAGCGACTCATGGATAAGCTGAAATTAAGAGGCAGGAAGACGCAATTTTCTCTGACTACCGTAAATGAGGTGTCTGTGCCACAGGATGGATATGTAGTTGATTTTGTGGTGAAATCTCTGGATGGTAATGAAAGCGTTGAATTATCTAAAGTGCTTACTGTAGACCATTTACCAGTCAAACCTAACAATGTCATGTTTGATATAGGAAAATATCCACATCTAGAAGGATTGAAATTTCCTAGTTTGCCTTGTAAAGATGTGATGTTGATGATTGGAGTGAACGCGCCTTCTGTATTTTGGACTGTGGAAGAAAGAAGAGGTAAATATGATGAACCATCGGCTAAGAAATCAATTCTTGGGTGGTCATTGTTAGGACCTGCTTCAACCAGCCAGGAAAATGGTGATGTTCACGTTCATTGTGTTCAAAAGAAAGATAATAATTTGTTAGATCAGCAAATAAGATGTCTGTGGGAAAACGATTTCAAGGATGCATCATTATCACCAATTCCGTCAATGTCAAAGGAAGACAGGTATGCTTTGCAGTTGATGGAAGAATCCGTGCAAGTTGTGGATGGACATTATCAATTACCGCTTCCATGGAAACCAGGATGTCCTAATTTACCTGATAATCGAGGTGTTGCCATTAAGCGTTTGATGTATCTTGAACGAAAACTGAAAGTTGATTCTGAGCTGAAACAAAAATATTGTGAAACAATGGAGAAGTATATTTCTCTCGGTTATGCACAACCTGTTCCAGAAGACGAAATAGCTGGATATGATGGAGCAGTTTGGTACTTGCCTCATCATCCTGTGTTTAATGAACAAAAGCCTGACAAAGTTAGAGTAGTTTTTGATGCTGCTTCTTGTTGTATGAATACATCTTTGAATGAACAACTATTGCAAGGTCCGGACACGGCTAATTCATTACTTGGAACATTGCTAAGATTCAGAGAACATCCGATAGCTTTTGTGGCTGACATTGATGCAATGTTTCATCAAGTGAAGGTAGACCCAAAAGATTGGAATGTATTGCGATTCTTGTGGTGGCCTGGAGGAGATCTGTCAGTAAAGCCTTGTGAATACTACATGGTCAGACATATTTTTGGAAGTTCAGCCTCACCATTTTTGGCGAACTGGAGCTTGAAGAGATCAGCTCATGATCACAGAGATGAATTTGATGAAGAAGTGGTCAGAGGAGTTGAACGTAATTTTTATGTTGATGATTATTTAAATGGTTCATCTACAGTCGAACAAGGAAAACGTATTGTTTGTAAAACATCTGAGTTGCTTGAACGAAAAGGATTTCATTTAGCGAAGTGGAAAAGTAATAATCCTAAAATCTTATCTGATATTCCTCTTGAAGATCGAGCAGATCATGTGTCTTCTGTTCGTTTGGAGCCTAACAGATCCGAAAGAGTTCTCGGAATAAGTTGGAATATTGAGAAAGATTGTTTTGGCTTTGATGTTAATGTTAAACAAAAACCAGCGACAAAACGAGGTATTTTATCAGTGCTCAGTTCAATTTTTGATCCCATGGGAATTGTTTCACCAGTGATACTTTGTGCACGAATTTTGATGCAAAATTTATGTCGGGACAAGTATGGATGGGATGATGATAATATTCCAGATAGTGAGAAAGTTTTATGGAATAAATGGCTGTTGGATATTCCTCAACTGGAAAATATTTCTATGAAAAGATGTTTTATACCTGCTGGATTTGGTAAAATTGTGTCTTATCAATTTCATCATTTTGCTGATGGCTCAGCTTCGGCTTATGGTGCGGTGTCGTATCTGAGAGTGGTTAATGAAAAAGGTAAAATTCATGTTGTATTTTTGATGGGAAAAGCTCGGCTTGCACCAATCAAAACTGTTACTATACCACGAATTGAACTAACGGCTGCAGCTTTGGCTGTAAAATTGGATTCGTTTTTGAAACGTGAATTACAATTTGAAGAAATCGAATCTGTGTTCTGGACAGATTCAACTTCTGTGTTATTGAGTATAAATAATACTTCACGAAGATTTCCAACTTTTGTGGCAAACAGACTTGCAAAAATTGAAGATGGTTCTCAACTGCATTACAGTGGCGGTATGTACCAACTAATTTAAATCCTGCAGATGATGCTTCCAGAGGATTATCTGTGCAGAAATTAATTGATGGACGATGGCTGAAAGGACCATCATTTTTGCAAAGTACAGAGGAATTTTGGCCTATTCCACCTGTTAAGTTACCAGAACTTCCAGATGAGTTTGTACGTTGTAAATCAAAAGGTGTGAATTATGTTGGTGATACCGAGTTGAAACCTATGGATAAATTCATTGCCTATTTTTCTACTTGGTACAAGTTGAAAAAAGCTTGTGCATGGATGATTCGATTCAAAAATTATTTACGGAACAGAAGTAAATATAATTGTAATGAAGATCTTAAAGTTGATGAGTTGAAGGTTGCCGAATATGATATTTTGAAGTATGTTCAAATGCAAGAATTCAGTGAAGTTCGAAATGCTTTGTTGAATCCTGTTAGTAACAGTGTATCTGGAAAGCAAACACTAAGGAAATTAAAGCTTTCTAATTCTTTACACAAACTCAATCCAATTGTGAAAGATGATTTGATCAGAGTTGGAGGAAGATTAAGAAATGCTCCTGTGAATTTTGATGTGAAACATCCAATTATACTTCCTCAGAAGCATCATATAACTGAGATGATTATAAGACAACATCATTTATGTACTCATCATTCTGGTATGGCAAGTACGTGGACTTCGTTGAGACAACGATTTTGGATAATAAAAGCTGGAAGTGCAGTGAAATCAGTAATTGGGAACTGTATGTTTTGCCGTAGAAGAAGTGCACCTGTAAGTCGACAGATCATGGCTGACCTACCGAAAGAAAGAGTAACACCAGTGGAACGACCATTTACTAATGTTGGTGTTGATTATTTTGGTCATTTTCTTGTGAAGCAAGGGCGAAGTACTGTCAAAAGATGGGGCTGTATTTTTACTTGCATGGCGACACGGGCAGTGCACTTGGAAGTGGCTCACTCGATGGATGCTGATGCGTTCATTAATGCATTAAGGAGATTTATAGCTCGAAGATCTAAACCACAGAAGTTCATCTGTGATAATGGCAGCAATTTTGTTGCTGCAAACAAAGATTCTACGTAAAGAACTGGAAGTTTGGAACTCTAGCAAAGTGGGTGAATTTTTACGACAGGCAAATATTGAATTTCAATTCAATCCACCTACTGCTTCTAATTTTGGAGGAGTTTATGAACGTTTGATTCGGTCAGTTCGGAAAATCTTGACTGCGCTGTTACATGATCAATTAGTAACTGATGAAGCTTTGGCTACTATTTTCTGTGAAGTTGAATCACAGTTGAATTCAAGACCGATCATCCCAATAAGTTTCGATCCAAAAGATGAAGAGCCTTTGACACCAAATCATTTGCTCTTGTTGAATCCTACAAGTAATTTGCCTCCTGGAATATTTGACAAGAAAGATTGTTACATTCGTCGTAAATGGCATCAGATCCAGTATTTGGCGGATCAGTTTTGGGTTAGGTGGACTAGAGAATACTTACCTACACTCCAGATACGACAGAAATGGACATCAGAGGAACGCAACATGGAAGTAGGAGATATGGTTTCTTCTGGTAGACAACACAATACCTAGAGGAAAGTGGCAGACTGGAAGAATAGTAGAAACTGTGTCAGATAAACTTGGAGCTGTGCGACAAGTTACTGTGAAGACTTCCAGAGGTTTACTGAGACGACCAATTGCAAAACTATGCTTAATTAGAAAAGTTAATGAGTAAAATTTGTTTCAAGGGTCCAGAATTCCCGATGTAAAGAAATTTGTGAGAAAGATGTTTTCACTGGGTTACAACATCTGGCCGGGGGAATGTTACATCGGGAAAACTATTTCCTTGATTTTATTGACAATTGTGTGTTATTTCGTTTGTAGTAATTTCATTTACAACTTTCCGCTTTGTTTACGTTTATTATTGCATGCATGATCATGCTCGGAGTACTGAGTTACTACATGGACATTAGACATCGAACCATTGTATTTTCTCTCGAATTAGTTTGACCGCAAATAACACTTAACGTTTGATGCTCTCGTTACCATATAAGGAGCGCTTGCGCCTGATCCCTATTGCGACATGTTTTGGTTCATGGCGAAATTGTTTTCGACTTGCTTTTCAATTCGCAGCTTCTGCGGGGAATAAAATAGACTTGCTGAATTTGTGGGTATTGGCCAGGGTAGCTTGTGTTGTGAACAATCAATTGCTTTGTGCTTTATATTTCAGTTGTAATATAATTTGGCTTGTAGTTTATTGGAATCTAGATCAACTTTTGAAGTGTTTGACTTATTCCAGCCTGGATTAGCAGACAAATTCGGTATGTTTCAATTCAAATATTGTTCATTGTGGTTTTATGTGATGTTTATTAAATATTGACTGAATTAGCTTTCAATTTGAATACTCTACGGAATTGAAACTCATATTGTGATAAATTGAACTGATAGGATTTGGCCGCATTTTGATTTGTTTAATTATGCGATAAATATTAGTAAGCTCTTTGCCTGATTGGTTTAGGATATTTAAATTGTCAGTATATACATTGATTTTGGTATTTATTTATCAGATAACCGTGGTCTCCCGAACTGATTCCGTGGACGTGATCTTGTGAATCTTGATCTCGTGACGGGATTGTTATTGTGAAGTGACAAGTGTTCTTTTCAACTGTAACATTTCAAGTTCCATAATTTTGTATTCCGGTTTCATCGGATTAAAGTACCAGTTCCATATTGGACTACGGCTCATTTGTGATATTTGAGAGTTCATTAGTGGGAGGTCTAGGATCGTTGAAGTCACGGAGAGGGATTTGAAGCGTTTGAGAGTCACGCGTTGTCAAACTGCTGTGTTCTAGTGTACAATCGGTGTATGATCCAGGATACACACGATACGATTGTTACAATAGAGTTTTACAAAGTATGCTTTGCAGATCGATAATTATTCATTCAATAACCATGCATTCTAATAGGTTTTGTTGGTAAGGGTAAAAGATTGATGGGTTAAATAATATGGGGTAGGATGAGATTTCAAATATTTATAAAAAAAAAGTTCAAATTTTGCTAGTTTTTTTGTTGCCTTAAATTTTAAATCGTCACCTCTCTGTCATGATAACGCCGCATTAGTTTGCAGTGACAAGCAAAGCTTACCAAATGTATTATATCGTGAATAATCTAACATAAAATCATTCCAAATATACCCAAATTGATGATTTATTTATGAGAATTTTTGAAATTATAACTCTAACAATGTTTCGCCAATTTTACACTTTATTTTATTTTACACTCATAAAAAAATCGATTTGTCTTTATGTTTTAAGGGCCGGAGTTTGCTGCGAATATATTATTCCTATGGTTTTTTAATTATTGACCATTAATCACTGAGCAGCCAAATCAAGGCGCATTTCTACCTCATACCTCAGTAAATAAATATTATGAGAGTCCTAATGAGATATTTTTTTCGAGACCTCTTTTGTTAAAGATAGGTCGATGATATATGGCGATGCCAATGCGCGGTCCATCGGTGGTGCATGCATGACAAAATATGTGAATGGGGTAATAACCATTCATCATACAATTTTGAAAGTTGCGAGAACTTCGTGACCAATAATTTGGATATTATTTCAATACTGCACTGATATGAGGATATACTGAATGATTTCACCAAATAGTCAGATTTTTACATGAAAAATCTCGAGGCTTCATTCGCCATGGTGAAATCAACATTCAGTAAAAAGTTTCTCATTCAGAAAAGGTAATGTAAGGAAAGGAATGAATTTCAAGAAAATAAAACCTCCATTGACTTGTCAAGTGTATTAAACACCTCAAGGTAGATTACCATGTCAATGAAAGTTGAATTTACTTGTAAATCACATTTCTTACATTTGGAATTGAAAATTGTAGTAACGGAGCTGTGAAGTTGTACACCCTTTTTGAACTGATAACTGAACCTGACGATAATGATAAATCATCTCTCGCATTACTAACGAATGCGTTCGCATAGAGGTTTCGAAACAAATTGCGAAATAACCTCAACTCAATGTTATCACTCAGATTCTGCCACCTGATTCAAAAACATACGTTACGAATCGTAACGAAATATTTGAATATAAACGGTTTCATTAGGAATCGTTGCAAGTCCTCTTGCAGGCACGCGATAACACATCTCCGTGGTTTGAAGCAGTTTATAATACCCGGTAAAAGATGACAGTTTTTACCTGAATAGGAACTTAGGGATGCTCTCGCTATACACGGAAATTCATCACTTTTTGCTGAGTTTATTAGAACGGTTGTGATTTTATGATTTTATGATTGATGTCCCACTGTACTCTGGGTATGGATTCTGCAAGCAAAGCTGTTTCATTTCCACAGCAAGAAATCTCAAACTAACATTAGCTAGAATAGGATCTATTTAAATTTCGTGGAAAAGAAAGCCGAGGATACGGTTAACCATCTGACGAACCACGACCTTTCGTGCCGATATTAGTTTCAGTTTGTGAGACAAAAGTGTTCAACAAATCTTTCGCATATAAGCATCTCTCACAGAATTTGCTTCCGCGCAGGAACAGAGAGAGGTGTTTAGATCGAATCATATTCCTATTTTTTCAACGATTGAGCTAATCCAGCCAGAATTTTATTTCGTCAAGCACGAGTCCCAGATGGACCACGCCTCGTCGGCTCGACGAAACTTAATACTTAACACAACATGTGTACGCAACCGACGACATAATGTGAATACACTTTTTACCTGCCATATCGGTACATTTATCTCTACCATCAGTGTTATCGATATCGATTTATTTTAGAGAATATTTCGGAATTTCTTTTATACTTGGCTACACATCATACGCTGAGTATTAATTTTGTTTCATGCTAGTCCACTAGTTTTTAACAAAACAGCCTCATCATGACAGAGAAGGGACGTTTTAAACGTTTGACTGTGGTTGAATATTTTGGAAGAAAAGAAAAATATCTGAAAAATCCTTCACCAATTAACCTCATCTATACGACTCAATTCAACAGTGACTTAAACTCATGTCAAAAATGCTTGGAGTCAGGGATAAAATATTTTTCAAATATGAAGGCGGGGCCAGAGACATATTTTAAAAAATATAAAGATAGAAAGTAAATAAAAAATTATGACACACTTTTGCCCATCTTCGTTATTTTCTACGAAGACATGACCGGAATGGGTAGCAGATGACTTTAGCAACGATTTTAAGAACCGTTTGACGCTTCCTCTTTTCTTTATTGGATGTTGAAATGATTTCCAAGAAATCTTGATCCTTTATCAAAGTATACGGAGTCTCTATTCCACTGAAAATTAATTCAAGTTTTACTTTTGCGGATCTATTTTTAAATCGTTTTCTCAGAATATCTGGTTAGCAGTGCAAAACAGCTAGGGATGGGGATTTAAGAAGAAAACTTATCATGTTGATCCAGAATAGTAAACTACTCGAATCCAAAACCCCAATTTCATAGATATAGTAGAATTCAATCTTAATGAAACAATGGTTCAAAATATTTAGGGACACATCAAGATTACTCTTGCTTGATTGAACATCTTTTATATACCAATATAATAAAATCTTTATTTTTGATCTACTGCTAATCTTACCATGCTTAAGACTTCTGCGGCTAACTCGATTCTTTCCATTTTTTTTATCGAAATTCACGCAGAGCAATTAAGGCGAGGAGCGGTACCGAATAGGAGCCAACTAGCTTCGACTTAATGACAAAGTACCAGCAATTGCACCCACAGTGGAAATAATTTCAAATTAAATCTTATCTCACCCCTATGCCTTTCTGTCATTGGATCTGTGTGCAAATAAATGCAAGAATTTCAGAGGTAGAGTAACTGACTAACTAAACAGGTTCAAAGTGCTGCTTTGCACTTGCTCACATTTAATTAGTTAAATTTTCTTCTGACCAAAGTTCGATTTCTTCAGTCAAACATTTCGCAAAAAAGTACTCAGAATAATTTTTTTGCTAACCATGCTAATTTAAAATCCTCTTGACAAACACTGCAAGAAAGTACATCAGCTGAATCTTTATCTTTTGAGTCATTAACAAGTTTTATTTCATTCAGATTTTGTGTTGATGGTAGTTGCTTTACAGGAGAACAAGATGGGAAAGACATTGAGGATGAGATATCAATTTCTAAAAGCAAAATATATCGATGCAGAGATTTGTTTTAACTTAAATCAACATCGCATGCACCAACGGATCCGGTATCAGTCAAAAAACTTCGTGAGATAAACTTCGTAAGGTATTTCCAATATTAGATATTTTCGAAGCTATAATCAGATACGACTAGAAAAGTTGGAGCCGGCTCATTATGAATAAGCAACGATGAGTTTATATCAAACAAAACATGATTTATCAAATTGTTTATGAATGTTTCCAAGTTGCAAATGGGTTTAAGCTAAATCTGCTGACGACCACGGGGCGAGTATAGCAGGCATGCAAATTAGGTAATCCCAATCGGAATATGTAGTGAAAGCATCTTTTGTTAAGTATGAGTCACTGATGGATAGCGTCGACGTGTTCCATCTATGATCTATGCTTAAGAATTCTGATTAGGCTAACATTGATAAGATAAAAAATTTTCGAATGTAAACTTACTAATATTCGGCATGCTGTTTGTTTTGACGTCCAATTTTTTATTATTTACATTTTCTTCTGATAAATCTTGAAGGCTCCTTGACTTTGTCAGAGTTGTATCAGATTTCTTGATTATCCCTGTTTTGTTTTGAAATCCAACATATTCTGAGAAGGTAATTGAGATCGATTTTTCCATGAATTAGTTATATAGTTATAGTCTTGTGATTTGGAAAATGAGTAATATGATGAATTGCTCCATCAAAGCGCGGTACCTCGAGCTAAGGCCCATCCTACGACGATCGAAAATCAACCGACTCGATACCATATATCAGTAAAACATGCTTGATTAAACTGTATTTTACTGTAAAAAATTGCAAAAATTGATTTAATACTTCCAACTTTACTTACTTATATTAGGGAGGCTTTTGGTTCTGAAAACATCGGTTGTCGTCTCTCTGGACGCAATGTTTGTCAAACTCTTGCTTCGTTTTAATATGGTATATGCTTTGACTTCAGACGCATTCTTTTTGTTGAATTCTGCTTGATAAAGAAATGAAAACAATAAAAAATAAAATAAAACAAATCATAATATATTCTGACACCAAAATAGAAAGTCAATCCAAAAACAGTTGTATGCAGGCATGTTTATCTGTCCTTCATCGTCAATTCGATGAAATATAATGAATGATGAAAACTGTTATTTCTTTATAAAATAATAAATGCATTGTACGTTTGCAATTCAACACGGGGATTGTCGTCGTCCCATACATGAGCCACAGAAGGACACACAGATTCTGGAAATAATTTGTTACAAAACTCACTCAAATTTGGCATATTAGTTGCACTTCTCGACACTCTTGTTGTTAGATCGATAATGACTTTAAATGCCACAAAATCCAAATTTTTTGATATTTTCAATTTAGACTTTGCTATATTTTCAAATTCTTCATCATGACCTTGAATGTAAATGTTGAGTTGAGAGTTGTATGTTTTTATTCATTTTTGCTTCGTTTCATGATTATATTATGAACTGAGCGAGTTTTTTTAATCCCTACTCAATTAATCCATTTTTCAGCAATCACGTTTAGGCGAACACGTTTGGTGTTGCTGGAAAACACACATCAGGGGTTGTGCGGTAGAATTAATGACGGGATGCCAAAAGCTAGCTAAGTCACCTCGCCGAAAATACATAAATATTATGGATTGACAAAAATAAACGGAATATGATCTACGAACGAGAATGAGCTAAAGTCATTTTTTCAGACAAAATGACAGAATAGTAAAAAACTATTCGTCAAGTACTTTCCAAAATATATTTTCTAACAAATCTTTCCTCGATAAAAACAGCATTTTCGAGATTTCAACACGTTTGCACCCAAGCAGAAATTATTTTTTGACAAGCATGAGCCAGAGATGGCTCATCAGTGTCTCATATTCAACGTGATATATACGCACGCAATATTTTTCGGACTGGGTATATCTACATTGTTCCACAGTGGAATTTTTCAATTCGTTTTCTGGAAGCATAGATGGGAAAATTATCACTTACAGATGTCAAGTCACAAGCCACCAAGTTCAGTTTATTTTGGCATTTCGAATGATTCATTTTACAGCGTTCATGTCTTTATACCGCGATGGTGAAAGACAACGTGGCAATATGACAGATTAATAATTTTAAATATGTGATGCCTAATCAGAATAAAAATATTGGCCAAAGACGCATTGTTAAGCTTGGGTCACTGATGGATCGCGCCAACGAGGCGCGGTCATCTGTGGCTCACTCTTGACAAAATATGATTCAAAGTTTGTCACTGATAAATAATCGAAAAAGGGACATGGTGCAAGTACAACAACAATAAATAGAAGTTATCGTATGTAAACGAAATAAATATAGTAAAACCACAACCCTGCATCTATTATTGAGACTAACTTAGAAAATCCGGACAACTTTGGTGAATGAAAGTTTTCGTCTTGTCGTCAAGTTTCGTTTCATCTTCGGCTCTTGGTTTTACGACAATTGTTTTCAAATCTCCCAAGTCTGACCACTTAGTTTTGAGTGACTCAATTTCAGCCTGTGATATATATCAATGAATATATCAGAAGGTAGGTATAAAGGTAACAACAAAACCGGAATGCAGTTTCAACAAATATATTACAATTCGTATAACCTGATGAAGGTTGATTGACGAAACTGGACCGGTATTTTTATTGAAATTCCCTGAGCAAGACTGGAAGCAGTGTCTGAAAGAAGCCAACTAACTTCCACCTAATAGCAAAAACCTCCAAAAAAAGCAACTGCGCTCTAAACAGAAAACACCCCAAAATGAAACAGAACCGCTATAGTAAAGTGCAGTGAGTGGTATCTGCCCCGGGCGATGGTAAAATCATTTCTAGTATTGCCTGTTGAAGCTGGGCTGTGATGAAACACAAGCTTGTGTGATAAACTTGTTTGAGAATTTGGAATAAGGCTCTAGTCCTTTGCTATATCAGAACATTTTATATCCGAAATATAATCAATTTAATCCTCTTCCCTCGGCCTCACCTTTAAATTGACAATCCCATCGATTTCACTTGGCTCCATCATTTTGTTGTCTGTTTTCTTCTCTTGTCTAAAGACAGAAAATATGTGCGCTCTGGAAAGAGAATTCGATCCAAAATGATTTGTTAAAAACAAACTTTCGTTATTTGATTGTCACATTATGACGTCATAGAAATAAGTCATGGTCAAAAGCTGCTTAATTTTAGAAGCATTTTTAAAATATTTCTGGGTCATGTACTAAATGAATTTAGACTCTTTTAAAATGTAGTTAGGATCGGATGTCGGAACTCCTCGATATTGAATATTAGTGTGGCCTGAAAAATACGTAAAATCAATTTGTATTGAATTTCATAAGATTTGTATTTTGTTTAGAAAATGTTCTTCACACACACATGCAAAAAAAAAGAAACAGAACAAACAATAGACAAAAACAGCAAAAAGAATTATAGTCAATAAAATTATAAGTAAATAAGATATCAACCACATATTCGTCCGTAATTTTCTGCAATGGCGTGAGCGGAAGGGACGTCAGAATACATTAGTAATAATTTTGAACGACGTCCTACGTTTCCTCTTTTCTTTATTAACTATTGGACATCTTGATCATTGCTCAATATATACGGAGTCTTCATCTTGATAAAAATTATTAAAAGTTTTGCTGTTTGGGTCTATTTTGAAAATCGGTTTTCTCAAGAAATGGGCCGTTGTTTTAAAAAGTTGTTAACATATCCAAAAGCTACGTGTTGTTTAGCTCAAAATATACATTTTTTACGTCTTCTAAATACGCTGCTGCATATTTCAAACCCAGGGCCGTCTATCGCTTCTTGGCAATTCAATTAGATGATTTCTAAGCACCAGCTATTCGAACCATTCGTCAATTGGTCACAGAAAAAACGTATACTCTGTAACAAAAGTATAGAAAATTTACTGTTCATTTGCAGTAATTGCGTATTTCCAAAGTTAAATAAAAACCCATGTTGATGACATTTATGCCATCTTTGCGGTGAGTTCGATCAACGACCCGCATTTGGCCAAAAAAGCCAATTTTGATTATTTTTATTTATTATTTTGTAAAAAATTCATCATTAGTTGTTTGAGATATAAAGTGTGAAATGAAATTATATTGCCTCTTTTTGGTTGGGCAATTCGAATCGATTCAAAGCACAATTTATTTATAGGATTGATACGAAAACTTGCTACTATATTTGCAAATTTGACCAAAATCGATTGTATTTTGTCGTGAAAATATGAAAATAGTTGCTCTTGAACATGGATGTGAATTGAAAATACACTATAAACCAGGGCTTCCCAAACTTTTTCGCTCGCGACCCCTTTCAATCTCTCTTTTTCGCGACCCCCTTCACGGTTAAAATGATAAGCAGTGCGAAATATAGCCTACATTTATTGAAAGACAAAAGTTTACCAAAAGTTTAAGACCAAGTATCAACACATCAGTACAAATGAAAATACTTCATTTTATATGGTAACAAAACACTTGTGACCTAATAATCTGCTGAATTTGAAGTAAATTCTATTTTCGAACTTTATATAGCATTCTCGTGTAAGTTTTGCTGCTGACCTGCTGGTGTTTATTTATTTTTTTTTATTGAAATTCGCTCAGAGCAAGGACACAGAAGAAGAATCAAACTTGAAAATTCTCCTGGAGCCACTAAAGTGCAAAGAGCTACATAAAATGCAGGAGCAGGAACTAAAGAACCCCCATCCCTGATAGATGTCCATTAACGCGAGTTTTAAAGCCTTGTAGATCAACACGACCAGGAAAACAGCAAGGAGGCAAGGAATTCCAAAGTTTTGATATTCTTGGAAAAAAGCTTCTTGCATAAAACTGTTTGTGACATTGTGGAACCTCCACAGTAAATAGGTGCGAATTGGTAGCCAATCGTGTTGATCGATTAAAAATTTTTTTCTGAGGAACGAGAGCAGAAAGCTCCTTTGAACAAAGACCATTATAATATCTGTAAAATAAACATAGTGAGGCAACGTTGCGGCGGTGTGTCAAACTTTGCAGACAGCAGGAAAGTTTAGGACCAATCATATTGACCACACGCCGTTGAATACGATCGAGCATGCTAAGAACAGTGACAGCGGCACTGCCCCAAATGTGACAACAATACTCCATACAGGGTCGAATCAATGATTTGTACAAATGGAGAATGATTTCGGCAGTGAGATAATGGCGAGCTCGATACAGAGAACCGACTTTCATCGAGGCTTGTTTAGCAATACTAGTGACATATTCATTCCAACTCATGTCCTCAGACAGTGTGAGTCCAACAAGACGAATATTTAAGGATTCCTCCAGAACAGTACCAGATAATGAAATTTGGGTTGCATTCGTATTAGTGTAACGATTACTTGATAAAACTTTAGTCTTCTCCGAGTTAAGAGTTACCTGCCAAGTGTCACCCCATACTGTGGCCAAATCACACTCAAGTGATTTTGCCAGAGCTAGACGTTGTTCCGGGAGAGATTTTTCATTGAGACAAGAATATAGAGTTGTATCTTCAGCGTAAATTACCAAATCACATATAAAATTATCGGGCAGGTCATTAATATATATCAAGAACAAAGTTGGACCAAGGATTGACCCCTGACCCCTTAATAGCTTCCTTAAAAAATGGGCAAAAATAAAGCAATTTCTGCGGAAAAACGAGCTCAGGTAAACCTATTAAAAGAAGAGGGGTATACAGAGCGACAAATATATATCAGGCTTGCTGCTAGTAAAACTGCTGTGCATCAGGCTATAGTTAAATTTAAAAAATAAGAAAGGAAAATACAATAGCATATGCAGTACTACATGTAAAATTGGGATACACTCCGCGACCCCTGAAGTTCGTTACGTGACCCCTCTGGGGGTCGCGACCCTAGTTTAGGAAGCCCTGCTATAAACTATACATTTCTTAATTGTCAAAATGGAGAAAATTTGTATCAGTGAAAATGGGACATTTCTTGTGTACATGGATCTGATTCGATTCTATTCGAAAAAAACTATCCGAAAAAGAATCCAATTCTGAATGGTTCCGTTCTATCCAGCCCTATGCCTCCTACAGTTTCTTTATATCTTTATATGCAATATAAAAATTGCAGATTTCATAATACTAATAATGAGTGACATTCAAATGGCAAAAGGAAGATAATTACAGTTTATAAAAGAGGCTATTCAATTCCATTCGTGGGAATTACCTGAATCAAATACCTATATCCAATGACTCGGTTTTGCTCCGCTTCGTAAGTCCCCGCTTTGTCAAATGTGATGCGTAACCATTTCGCCCTATTATAATTAAAATTGTTGAAATTAATAAGTTTATTTTAATTTTTAAATGATTATAAATACACTAAAATATAGTACACAATGACTTTAATGTTGGCTACTCTATTTTGATGCGTATATACGAAAGAAAAAACACACAATTTGCAATATTATTGTAGATTGTACGTTTGAACGTTGAAGTTTATTTAAATTAAATAAATCAAAGGATTCAAAATTACAAATCCGAAACCTTTATCCAGCGTAACGTCTTTTATCTTCAAAGACATTTGCCACACCACCACACTTTGAACTTATAAAATGGTGTTTGTGCATCCGTTAAAATGACGTCGTTTCGTCATTCTTCAGCATTAATCATTGCCTTCGTGTCATTAAAGTTTTTGTCAAAGAAGCAAAAATTTACCGTTTGATAGCACAATGCAACGGACGTTTACATAGCAGCCTGATTTACCAGTCGTTATTACCGTTAATACAAAGCAAACCAAGGTCAAAACCCGCCAGAAATATTCCGCCGAAACATTTTTTGTCGAGTATGAATCGCTGATGAAGCGCGGTCCATCTGTGTTCATACTTGACAAAATAAAATTTTCGATTGGGACATATATGCCAAAATCGTTTTACACTAGACCGTTTTATAGATTTGAATTGGACATATAGTTAGACCTATTGTTGTTTAAATCAAAGTCGCCACAAGCGCCAACTGTCAAAGAACGTTGTTAATCACAGGATTATTGGAGAGAGACCAGTATGCAAGGTAATGCTCGATTCAAATTCCCCCTACCCACACCATTACACATTTTATATCATTATCACTCAAAACTTGTTTTCCGAGAAATTTTTATTAGACAACTCAAAGTAGTGGGGAAAGCAGATTTGCAGACAGATTGAAAATATAATAAAAATCGAAAATGTTCGATTTTCTAAAAAGCAGTTACACCAATAGACCATGTCCAAAAATATATATTATGAGTATGAGTCGCTGATATATTGCGTCGGCAAAACACTGCGGAGATGTTAGTGTGAAAAAAAATTGATCAATAGAGTTTTACAAAGTATGCTTTGCAGATCGATATTATCCATTCAAAAACCATGCATTCTAATAGGTTTTGTTGGATAAGGGTAAAAGATTGATGGGTTAAATAATATGGGGTAGGATGAGATTTCACATATTTATAAAAAAAAAAGTTCAAATTTTGCTAGTTTTTTTGTTGCCTTAAATTTTAAAACGTCACCTCTCTGTCATGATAACGCCTCATTAGTTTGCAGTGACCAGCAAAGCTTACCAAATGTATTATATCGTGAATAATCTAACATAAAATCATTCCAAATATACCCAAATTGATGATTTATTTATGAGAATTTTTGAAATTATAACTCTAACAATGTTTCACCAATTTTACACTTTATTTTATTTTACACTCATAAAAAAATCGATTTGTCTTTATGTTTTAAGGGCCGGAGTTTGCTGCGAATATATTATTCCTATGGTTTTTTATTTATTGACCATTAATCACTGATGGAGCAGCCAAATCAAGGCGCATTTCTACCTCATACCTCAGTAAATAAATATTATGAGAGTCCTAATATTTTTTTCGAGACCTCTTTTGTTAAAGATAGGTCGATGATATATGGCGATGCCAATGCGCGGTCCATCGGTGGTGCATGCATGACAAAATATGTGAATGGGGTAATAACCATTCAGCATACAATTTTGAAAGTTGCGAGAACTTCGTGACCAATAATTTGGATATTATTTCAATACTGCACTGATATGAGGATATACTGGATGATTTCACCAAATAGTCAGATTTTTACATGAAAAATCTCGAGGCTTCATTCGCCATGGTGAAATCAACATTCAGTAAAAAGTTTCTCATTCAGAAAAGGTAATGTAAGGAAAGGAATGAATTTCAAGAAAATAAAACCTCCATTGACTTGTCAAGTGTATTAAACACCTCAAGGTAGATTACCATGTCAATGAAAGTTGAATTTACTTGTAAATCATATTTCTTACATTTGGAATTGAAAATTGTAATAACGGAGCTGTGAAGTTGTACACCCTTTTTGAACTGATAACTGAACCTGACGATAATGATAAATCATCTCATCATATTTGGCTACATATCATACGCTGAGTATTAATTTTGTTTCATGCTAGTCCACTAGTTTTTAACAAAACAGCCTCATCATGTCAGAGAAGGGACGTTTTAAACGTTTGACTGTGGTTGAATATTTTGGAAGAAAACAAAAATATCTCGAAAAATCCTTCACCAATTGACCTCATCTATGCGACTCAATTCAACAGTGACTTAAACTCATGTCAAAAATGCTTGGAGTCAGGGATAAAATATTTTTCAAATATGAAGGCGGGGCCAGAGACATATTTAAAAAAATATAAAGATAGAAAGTAAATAAAAAATTATGACACACTTTTGCCCATCTTCGTTATTTTCTACGAAGACATGACCGGAATGGGTAGCAGATGACTTTAGAAACGATTTTAAGAACCGTTTGACGCTTCCTCTTTTCTTTAGCGGATGTTGAAATGATTTCCAAGAAATCTTGATCCTTAATCAACGTATATGGAGTCTCTATTTCACTGAAAATTAATTCAAGTTTTACTTTTGCGAAATCTATTTTTAAATCGTTTTCTCAGAATATCCGGTTAGCAGTGCAAAACAGCTAGGGATGGGGATTTAAGTATATAGCTTATCATGTTGATCCAGAATAGTAAACTACTCGAATCCAAAACCCCAATTTCATAAATATAGTAGAATTCAATCCTAATGAAACAATGGTTCAAAATATTTAGGGACACATCAAGATTACTCTTGCTTGATTGAACATCTTCCATATACCAATATAATAAAATCTTTATTTTTGATCTACTGCTAACCTTACCATGCTTAAGACATCTGCGGCTAACACGATTCTTTCCATTTTTTTTATCGAAATTCACGCAGAGTAATTAAGGCGAGAAGCGGTACCGAATAGGAGCCAACTAGCTTCGATTTAATAACAAAGTACCAGCAATTGCACCCACAGTGGAAATAATTTCAAATTAAATCTTATCTCACCCCTATGCCTTTCTGTCATTGGATCTGTGTGCAAATAAATGCAAGAATTCCAGAGGTAGAGTAACTGACTAACTAAACAGGTTCAAAGTGCTGCTTTGCACTTGCACAAATTTGATTAGTTAAATTTTCTTCTGACCAAAGTTCGATTTCTTCAGACAAACATTTCGCAAAAAAGTAGTCAGAATAATTTTTTTTCTAACCATGATAATTTAAAATCATCTTGACAAACACTGCGAGAAAGTACATCAGCTGAATCTTTATCTTTTGAGTCATTAACAAGTTTTATTTCCTTCAGATTTTGTGTTGATGGTAGTTGCTTTACAGGAGAACAAGAGGGGAAAGACATTGAAGATGAGATATCAATTTCTAAAAGCAAAATATATCGATACAAAGATTTGTTTTAACTTAAATCAACATCGCATGCACCAACGGATCCGGTATCAGTCAAAAAACTTCGTGAGATAAACTTCGTAAGATATTTCCAATATTAGATATTTTCAAAGCTATAATCAGATACAACTAGAAAAGTGGGAGCCGGCTATTTATGAATAAGCAACGATCAGTTTATATCAAACAAAACATGATTTATCAAATTGTTTATGAATGTTTCCAAGTTGCAAATGGGTTTAAGCTAAATCTGCTGACGACCACGGGACGAGTATAGCAGGCATGCAAATTAGGCAATCCCAATCGGAATATGTAGTGAAAGCATCTTTTGTTAAGTATGAGTCACCACTGATGGATAGCGTCGACGTGTTCCATCTATGATCTATGCTTAACAATTCTGATTAGGCTAACATTGGTAAGATAAAAAATTTTCGAATGTAAACTTACTAATATTCGGCATGCTGTTTGTTTTGACGTCCAATTTTTTATTATTTACATTTTCTTCTGATAAATCTTGAAGGCTCCTTGACTTTGTCAGAGTTGTATCAGATTTCTTGATTATCCCTGTTTTGTTTTGAAATCCAACATATTCTGAGAAGGTAATTAAGATCGATTTTTCCATGAATTAGTTATATAGTTATAGTCTTGTGATTTGGAAAATGAGTAATAATGATGAATTGCTCCATCAAAGCGCGGTACATCGAGCTAAGGCCCATCCTACGACGATAGAAAATCAACCGACTCGATACCATATATCAGTAAAACATGCTTGATTAAACTGTATTTTGCTGTAAAAAATTGCAAAAATTGATTAAATACTTCCAACTTTACTTACTTATATTAGGGAGGCTTTTGGTTCTGAAAATATCGGTTGTTGTCTCTCTGGACGCAATGTTTGTCAAACTCTTGCTTCGTTTTAATATGGTATATGCTTTGACTTCAGACGCATTCTTTTTGTTGAATTCTGCTTGATAAACAAATGAAAACAATAAAAAATAAAATAAAACAAATCATAATATATTCTGACACCAAAATAGAAAGTCAATCAAAAAACAGTTGTATGCATGCATGCTTATCTGTCCTTCATCGTCAATTCGATGAAATATAATGAATGATGAAAACTGTTATTTCTTTATAAAATAATAAATGCATTGTACGTTTGCAATTCAACACGGGGATTGTCGTCGTCCCATACATGAGCCACAGAAGGACACACAGATTCTAGAAATAATTTGTTACAAAACTCACTCAAATTTGGCATATTAGTTGCACTTCTCGACACTCTTGTTGTTAGATCGATAATGCCTTTAAATGCCACGAAATCCAAACTTTTTGATATTTTCAAATTAGACCTTGCTATATTTTCAAATTCTTCATCATGACCTTGAATGTAAATGTTGAGTTGAGAGTTGTATGTTTTTATTCATTTTTGCTTCGTTTCATGATTATATTATGAACTGAGCGAGTTTTTTTAATCCCTACTCAATTAATCCATTTTTCAGCAATCAAGTTTAGGCGAACACGTTTGGTGTTGCTGGAAAACACACATCAGGGGTTGTCCGGTAGAATTAATGACGGGATGCCAAAAGCTAGCTAAGTCACCTCGCCGAAAATACATCAATATTATGAATTGACAAAAATAAACGGAATATGATCTACGAACGAGAATGAGCTAAAGTCATTTTTTCAGGCAAAATGACAGAATAGTAAAAAACTATTCATCAAGTACTTTCCAAAATATATTTTCTAACAAATCTTTCCTCGATAAAAACAGCATTTTCGAGATTTCAACACGTTTGCACCCAAGCAGAAATTATTTTTTGACAAGCATGAGCCAGAGATGGCTCATCAGTGTCTCATATTCAACGTGATATATACGCACGCAATATTTTTCGGACTGGGTATATCTACATTGTTCCACAGTGGAATTTTTCAATTCGTTTTCTGGAAGCATAGATGGGAAAATTATCACTTACAGATGTCAAGTCACAAGCCACCGAGTTCAGTTTATTTTGGCATTTAGAATGATTCATTTTACAGCGTTCATGTCTTTATAACGCGATGGCGAATGACAACGTGGCAATATGACAGATTAATAATTTTAAATATGTGATGCCTAATCAGAATAAAAATATTGGCCAAAGACGCATTGTTAAGCTTGGGTCACTGATGGATCGCGCCAACGAGGCGCGGTCATCTGTGGCTCAATCTTGACAAAATATGATTCAAAGTTTGTCACTGATAAATAATCGAAGAAGGCACATGGTGCAAGTACAACAACAATGAATAGAAGTTATCGTATGTAAACGAAATAAATATAGTAAAACCACAACCCTGCATCTATTATTGAGACTAACTTAGAAAATCCGGACAACTTTGGTGAATGGAAGTTTTCTTCTTGTCGTCAAGTTTCGGTTCATCTTCGGCTCTTGGTTTTACGACAATTGTTTTCAAATCTCCCGAGTCTGACAACTTAGTTTTGAGTGACTCAATTTCAGTCTGTGATATATATCAATGAATATATCAGAAGGTAGGTATAAAGGTAACAACAAAACCGGAATGCAGTTTCAACAAACTTATTACCATAAATTTTTTTGTCAACCATGAGGCACAGGCGGATCGCGCTTCGGCGATTCGTATAACCTGATGAAGGTTGATTGACGAAACTGGACCGGTATTTTTATTGAAATTCCCTGAGCAAGACTGGAAGCAGTGTCTGAAAGGAGCCAACTAACTTCCACCTAATAGCAAAAACCTCCAAAAAAGCAACTGCACTCTAAACAGAAAACACACCAAAATGAAACAGAACCGCTATTGTAAAGAGCGGTGAGTGGTATCTGCCCCGGCCGATGGTAAAATGATTTCTAGTATTGCCTGTTGAAGCTGGGCTGTTATGAAACACAAGGTTTTGTGATAAACTTGTTTGAGAATGTGGAATAAGACTCTAGTCCTTTGCTATATCAGAACATTTTATATCCGAAATATAATCAATTTAATCCTCTTCCCTCGGCCTCACCTTTAAATTGACAATCCCATCGATTTCACTTGGTTCCATCATTTTGTTGTCTTTCTTCTTCCCTTGTCTAAAGACAGAAAAAATGTGCGCTCTGGGAAGAGAATTCGATCCAAAATGATTTGTTAAAAACAAATTTTCGTTATTTAATTGTCACATTATGACGTCATAGAAATAAGTCATGATCAAAAGTTGCTTAATTTTAGAAACATTTTAAAAATATTTCTGGGTCATGTGCTACATAAATTTAAACTCTTTTAAAATGTAGTTAGGATCGGATGTCGGAACTTCTCGATATTGAATATTAGTGTGGCCTGAAAAATACGTAAAATCAATTTGTATTGGATTTCATAAGATTTGTACTTTGTTCAGAAAATGTTCTTCACACACACATGCAAAAAAAAAAAACAGAACAAACAATAGACAAAAACAGCAAAAAGAATTATAGTCAATAAAATTATAAGTAAATAAGATAATAACCACATATTCGTCCGTAATTTTCTGCAATGGCATGAACGGATGTGTCATCAGAATACATTAGTAATGGTTTTGAACGACGTTTTACGCTTCCATTTTTCTTTATTAAATATTGGACATCTTGATCATTGCTCAATATAAACGGAGTCTTCATCTTGATGAAAATTATTTCAAGTTTTACTGTTTGGATCAATTTTCAATTCAGTTTTGCCAAGAAATGGGCCGTTGCTTTAAGAAGTTAATAACATATCCAGAAGTCACGTGTTGTTTACCTTAAAATATACATTCTTACGGCTTCTAAATACGCTACTGCATATTTTAAACCTAGTGCAGTCCAGCGCTTCTGGGCAATTCAGTCGGGTGATTTCGAAGCACCGGCTATTCGAACCATTCGTGAATTGGCCATAAAATAGCGTATTCACTGTGACAAAAGTACAGTAAATTTACTGGCCATTTGCAGTAATTGCATATTTCCAAAGTTAAATAAAAAACCATGTTGACGAGAATCATGCCAATTATGGGCTGTACATGGACCGCACCTTTGTGGTGAGTTCCATTAGCACCCCACATTTGGCCGAAAAATAGAAATATTTTAATACCCCGAAGTAAAATTACTGTCAAAGACCAGTGATTTTTTTGCATTTTTTGTTACAGTGTATATAAAGTAGAATTTTCATAATTTCATGAAAAAAACAGCAAATATATTTTGCCAAAATTCATTAGTAGTTTGAGATATAAAGTGTGAAATGAAATTATATTGTCTCTTTATGGTTGAGCAATTCGAATCGATTCGAAGCACAATTTATTCAGAGGAATCATACGAACAAAAACTTGCTACTATAATTTTCATTTTTAACGACAAAATGCAAACGATTTTGGTCAAATTTGACCAAAATCGATTGTATTTTGTCGTAAAAATATGAAAATTGTTGCTCTTGAACATGGATGTGAATTGAAAATACACCATAAACTATACATTTCTTAATTTTCAAAATGAAGACAATTTGTAATAGTGAAAATGGGACATTTCTTATTTACACGGATCTAATGATTCGATCCGATTCGAAAAAACTATTCGAATTAGATTCCAATTCTAAATGATTCGATTCTGTGCAGCCCTATGCCTCTTACAATTCCTTTATATATATATCTGCAATATGAGGGCTGCAGAATATCAGGTACTCATAATGAGTGACCTTCAAGCGGTAAAAGGGAAGATATTTTCCGTTCATGAAAAGTCTATTCAATTCCATTCTTGGAAATTACCTGAATCAAATACTCGGTTTTGCCCAGCCCTCGTACGGTACCGCTTTGTCGAATGTGATGTGTGACATCAAGGGGTGCAAAATTATAAATCCGAAATATTTATCGAGCGTAACGTCTTTTATCTTCAAAGACATTTGCCGTTCACACCACCTCACTTTGAACTTATAAAATGGTGTTTGCGCATTCGTTAAAATGACGACGATTCGCCATTCTTCAGCATTAATCATTGCCTTCGTGTGTCATTGAAGTTTTTGTCAGAGAAGCATAAATTTACCGTTTGATAGCACAATGCTACGGACGTTTACAAAGCAGCCTTATTAATCAGTCGTTATTACCGTTAATACAAAGCAAACCAAGGTCAAACCCCGCCAGAAATGTTCCGCCGAAACCTTTTTTATCGAGTGTGAATCGCTGATGAAGCGCGGTCCATCTGTGTTCATACTTGACCAAATAAAATTTTCGATTGGGACATATCCGCCAAAATCGTTTTACAATAGACCGTTTTAAAGATTTGAATTGGACATGTAATTAGACCCATTGTTGTTTAAATCAAAGTCGCTACAAGCGCCAACTGTCAAAGAGCGTTGTTAATTACAGGATTATTGGAGAGAAACCAGTACGCAAGGTGATGCTTGATTAAAATTCCCCCCACCCACACCCTTACACATTTTATATCATTATCACTCAAAACTTGTTTTCCGAGAAATTTTTATTAGACAACTCAAAGTAGTGGGGAAAGCAGATTTGCAGAAGGATTGAAAATATAAAAAAAATCGAAAATGTTCGATTTTCTAAAAAGCAGTTGAGCTACACCAATAGACCATGTCCAAAAATATATATTTTTTGTATGAGTCGCTGATATATTGCGTCGACAAAACTCTGGGGAGATGTTACTGTGAAAATAAATTGACCAATAGAGTTTTACAAAGTATGCTTTGCAGATCGATAATTATCCATTCAAAAACCATGCATTCTAATATGTTTTGTTAAATATGGGTAAAAAAGATAGATGGTTTTAATAATATGGGATGGAAAGAGATTTCACATATTTATAAAAATAATTTCAACTTTTGCTAATTTTTTTGTTGCCTCAAATTTTAAAACGTCACCTCTCTGTCATGATAACGCCTCATTAGTTTGCAGTGACAAGCAAAGCTTACCTAATGTAGTATATCGTGAATAATCTAACATAAAATCATTCCAAATATACCCAAATTGATGATTTATTTATGAGAATTTTTGAAATTATAACTCTCACAATGTTTCGCCCATTTTACACTTTTCATAAAAATATCGATTTGTCTTTATGTTTCAAGGGCCGGAGTTCCCTGCGAATGTATTATTCCTATGGTTTTTTATTTATTGACCATTAATCACTGATGGAGCAGCCAAATCAAGGCGCATTTCTACCTCATACTCAGTAAAGAAATATTATGAGAGTTCTATTGAGATATTTTTGTCGAGACCTCTTTTGTTAAAGATCGGTCGATGATATATGGCGATGCCAATGCGCCAATGGTCCATCGGTGGTGCATGCATGACAAAACATGTGAATGGGATAACAACCATTTATCATACAATTTTGAAAGTTGCGAAAACTTCGTCATCAATAATTTGGATATTACTGCACTGATTGCACTGATTGCACTGATAATAGGATATACTGGATGATTTCACCAAATAGTCAGAATTTTCCATAAAAAATCTCGAGGCTTCATTAGCCATGGTGAAATCACAATACAGTAAAAAGTTTCGCATTCAGAAAAGGTAATGTAAGGAAATGAATGAATTTCAAGAAAATAAAACCTCCATTGACATGTCAAGTGTATTAAACACCTCAAGGTAGATTACCATGTCAATGAAAGTTGAATTTACTTGTAAATCATATTTCTTACATTTGGAATTGAAAATTGTAGTAACGGAGCTGTGAAGTTGTACACCCTTTTTGAACTGATGACTGAACCTGACGATAATGATAAATCATCTCTCGCATTAGTATTCATGGTAGAAATACGATCGGAAACGAATGCGTTCGCATAGAGGTTTCGAAACAAGTTGCGAAATAATCTCAACTCAATGTTATCACTCAGATTCTGCCACCTGATTCAAAAACAGTCGTTACGAATCGTAACGAAATATTTGAATATAACCGGTTTCATTAGGAATCGCTGCAAGTTCTCTTGCAGGCACGCACGATGACACATTTCCGTGGTTTATAACACCCGGTAAAAGATGACAGTTTTCACTTGAATAAGAACTTAGGAATGCTCTCGCTATACACGGAAATTCATCACCTTTCGCTGAGTTTATTAGAACGCTTATGATTTTATACAACGTTGATGTCCCATTATACTCTGGGTATGGATTCTACAAGCTAAGCTATTTCATTTCCACAGCCAGAAATCTGAAACTAACATTAGCTAGAATAGGATCTATTTTAATCTGGTGGAAAAGAAAGCCGAGAATACGGATAACCATCTGCCGAACCACAACCTCTCGTGCAGATAACAGTTTTAAGTCGAGGTTGTGGGACAAAGGTGTTCAACAAATCTCTCGCATATAAGCATCTCTCACAGAATTCGCTTCCGCGGAGGAACAGAGGTGTTTAGATCGAAGCACATTCCTAATCTTTCAACGCTTGAGCTAATCAAGCCAGAATTTTATTTCGTCAAGCACGAGTCACAGACGCCTCGTCGGCTCGACAAAACTTAATACTTAACACAACATGTGTACACAACCGACGACATAATGTGAATACACGTTTTTACCTGCCATATCGCTACATTTATCTCTACCATCAGTGTTATCGATATCGATTTAGTTTAGAGAATCTCTCTAAATTTATTTTCTACTTGGCTAGACAAACACTGGGTATTAATTTTGTTTCATGCCCGTCCAC
Organism: Styela plicata; assembly: GCA_963675895.2. Classification (NCBI taxonomy): domain Eukaryota; kingdom Metazoa; phylum Chordata; class Ascidiacea; order Stolidobranchia; family Styelidae; genus Styela; species Styela plicata. The sequence goes on from OZ023138.1 coordinate 4,888,607, forward strand.
TGCAAACCAATAAACTAATTAACAAAACGGCGTCATCATGACAGAGAAGTGACGTTTTAAACGTTTGACTGTGGTTGAATATCTCATAGGTAAAATAAAAAATAGCTCGAAAAATCCCACACCAACTGACCGCATCTTCGCGACCCAATTCACCAGTGACTCAAACTTATGTCAAAAGTGATAGTAGTCATGGGACAAATATTTTTTAAATGGAACGCGGGGCCACACACATATTTTAAAAAATATAAAGATAAAAGGTAAATAAAAAATTATGACACACTTTTGCCCATCTTCGTTATTTTCTACGAAGACATGACCGGAATGGGTAGCAGATGACTTTAGCAACGATTTTAAAAACCATTTGACGCTTCCTCTTTTCTTTATTGGATGTTGAAATGATTTCCAAGAAATCTTGATCCTTAATCAACGTATACGGAGTCTCTATTTCACTGAAAATTAATTCAAGTTTTACTTTTGCGAATCTATTTTTAAATCGTTTTCTCAGAATATCCGGTTAGCAGTGCAAAACAGCTAGGGATGGGGATTTAAGAAGAAAACTTATCATGTTGATTCAGAATAGTAAACTACTCGAATCCAAAACCCCAATTTCATAGATATAGTAAAATTCAATCTTAATGAAACAATGGTTTAAAATAATTAGGAACACATCAAGATTACTCTTGCTTGATTGAACATCTTTCATATACCAATATAATAAACTCCATATTTTTGATCTACTGCTAACCTTACCATGCTTAAGACTTCTGAGGCTAACTCGATTCTTTCCATTTTTTTTATCGAAATTCACGCTGAGCAATTAAGGCGAGAAGCGGTACCGAATGGGAGGCAACCAGCTTCGATTTAATAACAAAGTGCCAGCAATTGCACCCACAGTGGAAATAATTCCAAATTAAATCTTATCTCACCCTTATGCCTTTCTGTCATTGGATCTGTTGCAAATAAATGCAAGAATTCTAGAGGTAGAGTAACTGACTAACTAAACAGGTTCGAAGCTTTGCACTTGCACACATTTAATTAGTTGAATTTTCTTCTGAACAAAGTTCGATTTCTTCAGACAAACATTTTGCAAAAAAGTACTCAAAATAATTTTTATGCTAACCATGGTAATTTAAAATCCTCTTGACAAACGCTGCGAGAAAGTACATCAGCTGAATCTTTATCTTTTGAGTCATTAACAAGTTTTATTTCATTCAGATTTTGTGTTGATGGTAGTTGCTTTACAGGAGAACAAGAGGGGGAAGACATTGAGGATGAGATATCAATTTCTAAAAGCAAAATATATCGATACAGCGATTTGTTTTAACTTAAATCAACATCGCATGCACCAACGGATCCGGTATCAGTCAAAAACCTTCGTGAGATAAACTTCGTAAGATATGTCCAATATTAGATATTTTTAAAGCTATAATCAGATACGACTAGAAAAGTGGGAGCCGGCTCATTATGAATAAGCAACGATGAGTTTATATCAAACAAAACATGATTTATCAAATTGTTTATGAATGTTTCCAAGTTGCAAATGGGTTTAAGCTAAATCTGCTGACGACCACGGGACGAGTATAGCAGGCATGCAAATTAGGTAATCACAATCGGAATATGTAGTAAAAGCATCTTTTGTTAAGTATGAGTCACTGATGGATAGCGTCGACGTGTTCCATCTATGATCTATGCTTAACAATTCTGATTAGGCTAACATTGATAAGATAAAAAATTTTCGAATGTAAACTTACTAATATTCGGCATGCTGTTTGTTTTGACGTCCAATTTTTTATTATTTACATTTTCTTCTGATAAATCTTGAAGGCTACTTGACTTTGTCAGAGTTGTATCAGATTTCTTGATTATCCATGTTTTATTTTGAATTCCAACATATTCTGAGAAGGTAATTGAGATCGATTTTTCCATGAATTATTTATATAGTTATAGTCTAAGTGTAGATTTTCAATTTGATCACTATAAAACGTATGAAATCCTTGTAATCCTGTAATTTGGAAAATGAGTAATAATGATGAATTGCTCCATCAAAGCGCGGTACATCGAGCTTAGGCCCATCCTACGGCGATAGAAAATCGACTGTCTCGATACCATATATTAGTAAAACTTGCTTGATTAAACTGTATTTTGCTGTAAAAAAATTGCTCGTTAAAAAAATTGATTAAACGCTTCCAACTTTACTTACTTATATTAGGAAGGCTCTTGGTTCTGAAAATATCGGTTGTTGTCTCTCTGGACGCAATGTTTGTCAAACTCTTGCTTCGTTTTAAGAAGGAATATACTTTGACTTCAGACGCATTCTTTTTGTTGAATTCTGCTGGATAAACAAATGAAAACAATAAAAAATAAAATAAAACAAATCATAATATATTCTGACACTAAAATAAAAAGTCAATCAAAAAACAGTTGTATGCATGCATGTTTATCTGTCCTTCATCGTCAATTCGATGAAATATAATGGATGATAAAAACTGTTATTTCTTTATAAAATAATAAATGCATTGTACGTTTGCAATTCAACACGGGGATTGTCGTCGTCCCATACATGAGCCACAGAAGGACACACAGATTCTAGAATTAATTTGTTACAAAACTCACTCAAATTTGGCATATTAGTTGCACTTCTCGACACTCTTGTTGTTAGATCGATAATGCCCTTAAATGCCACGAAATCCAAACTTTTTGATCTTTTCAAATTAGACCTTGCTATATTTTCAAATTCTTCATCATGATCTTGAATGTAAATGTTGAGTTGAGAGTTGTATGTTTTTATTCATTTTTGCTTCGTTTCATGATTATATTATGAACTGAGTAAGTTTTTTTAATCCCTACTCAATTAATCCATTTTCCAGCAATCAAGTTTAGGCGAACACGTGTGGTGTTGCTGGAAAACACACATCTGGGGTTGAGCGGTAGGCACAAATTAATGACGCGATGCACAAAGCTAGCTAAGCCACCTCGCCGAAAATACATAAATAATATGGATTGACAAAAATAAACGGAATATGATCTACGAACGAGAACGACCTAAAGTCATTTTTATCAGACAAAATGACAGAATAGTAAAAAACTATTCATCAAGTACTTTCCAAAATATATTTTCTAACATATCTTTCCTCGATAAGAAACAGCTTTTTCGAGATTTCAACACGTTTGCACCCAAGCTGAAATTATTTTTTGACAAGCATGAGCCAGGGATGGCCCATCAGTGTCTTATATTCAACATCATATATACGCACGCAATATTTGTCGGACTGGGTATATCTACATTGTTCCATAGTGGAATTTTTTAATTCGTTTTCTGGAAGCATAGATGGGAAAATAATCACTTACAGATGTCAAGTCACAAGCTACTGAGATCAGTTTATTTTGGCATTTAGAATGATTCCTTTTACAGCGTTCGTGTCTTTATACCGCGATGGTGAATGACAACGTGGCAATATGACAGATTAGTAATTTTAAATATGTGATGCCTAATCAGAATAAAAATATTGGCCAAAGACGCATTGTTAAGCTTGGGTCACTGATGGATCGCGCCAACGAGGCGCGGTCATCTGTGGCTCTCTCTTGACAAAATATGATTCAAAGTTGATCGCTGATGGATAATCGAATAAGGCACATGGTGCAAGTAGAAGAATAATAAATAGAAGCTATCGTATGTAAACGAAATAAATATAGCAAAACCACAACCCTCTATGTATTATTGAGACTAACTTAGAAAATCCGGGCAACTTTGGTGAATGAAAGTTTTCTTCTTGCCGTCAAGTTTCGGTTCATCTTCGGCTCTTGGTTTTACGACAATTGTTTTCAAAACTCCCGAGTGTGACGACGTAGTTTTGAGTGATTCAATCTCAGCCTGTGATATATATACTAATGAATATATCAGAAGGTAGGTAACAACAAAACCGGAATGTAGTTTCAACAAACGAAACTGGACTGGTATTTTTTTATTGAAATTCCCTGAGCAAGGCTGGAAGCATTGTCTGAAAGGAACCAACTAACGACCACTTAAAAGCAACGAGCTACTATAAGAGCAACTGCACTCCAAACAGAAAACATCCCAAAATGAAACTGAACCGCCATTGTAAAGTGCAGTGAGTGGTATCTGTCTTATCTCTGGGCAATGGTAAAATCCTTTTAGTATTGCCTGTTGAAGCTGGACTATGATAAAGCAGAAGCTTGTGTGATAGAAAGAGAATGTGGAATAAGATTCTAGTCCTTTGTTATATCTGAACATTTTATATCCGAAATATAATCAATTTAATCCTCTTCCCTCGGTCTAACCTTCAAATTGACAATCCCATCGATTTCACTTGGTTCCATCATATTTTGTTGTCTTTCTTCTTTACGTGTCCAATGACAGAAAAAAATGTGTGCTCTGGAAAGAGAATTCGATACAAAATGATTTGTTAAAAACAAATTTTCGTTATTTGATTGTCACATTATGACGTCATAGAGATGTCAAACGAAGCGTTTTGTTGAAGTCGTGATCAAAAGTTGCTTAATTGTTGCCATATTTTTTAAAATATTCCTGGGTCATGTGCTCAATAAATTTAGACTTTTTAAATGTAGTTGAGGATCGGATGTCGGAACTCCTCAATATTGAATATTAGTCTCGCCTGGAAAATACGTAAAATCAATTTGTATTGAATTTTATAAGATTTGTACTTTGTTTAGAAAATGTTCTTCACACACACATGCAAAAAAAACAGAACAAACAATAGACAAAAACAGCAAAAAGAATTATACTCAATAAAATTATAAGTAAATAAGTTAATAAGCACATATTCGTCCGTGATTTTCTGCAATGACATGAACGGAAAAGACGTCAGAATACATTAGTAATCATTTTGAACGACATTTTACGCTTCCTCTTTTCTTTATTAAATATTGGACATCTTGATCATTGCTCAATATATACGGTGTCTTCATCTTGATGAAAATTATTTAAAGTTTTACTGTTTAGATTTATTTTCAAATCAGTTTTGTCAGGAAATGGGCGTTGCTTTAAGAAGTGAATAACATATCCAGAAGCCACGTGTTATTCATTTTGAAATATACATTTTTTGCGGCTTCTAAATACGCTACTGCATATTTCAAACCAAGTGCGGTCCAGCGCTTCTGGACAATTCAATTAGGTGATTTCGAAGCACCGGCTATTCGAACCATTTGTCAATTGGCCATAAAACAGCGTATACACTGTAACAAAAGTACAGTAAATTTAATGGCCATTTGCAGTAATTGCATATTTCCAAAATTAATAAAGCGCCATGTTAATGAGATTTATGTCAATTATGGGCTGTAGATGGATTGCGCCTTCGTGGTGAGTTCCATCAACACCCCACATTTGTCCTAAATCTTGGCCTTTTCAATACCACCAAGTAAAATTACTGTCAAAGACCAGTGATTTTTTTTTATTTTTCGTTAAAGTGTATAATGAGTGGAATTTTCATAATTTCATGACAAATACAGCAAAATTATTTTGTCAAAATTCATTAGTAGTTTGAGATATAAAGTCTGAAATGAAATTATATTGCCTTTCTATGATTGGACAATTCGAATCGATTCGTAGCACAATTTATTCGAATCAACCGTGAATAGTTCATAGGAACAAAAACTTGTTACTATAATTTTCATATTTAACGACAAAATACAATCGATTTTGGTCAAATTTGTTGCTCTTGAACATAGATGTGAATTGAAAATACACTATAAACTATACATTTCTTAATTTTCAGGATGGAGACCATTTGTAATAGTGAAAATGGGACAATTCTTATTTACATGGATCTACTGATAAAAAACTATTCGAATCAGAATCCAATTCTGATTGATTCTGCCCAGCCCTATGCTTCTTACAGTTTCTTTATATCTTTATCTGCAATATGAAAGCTGCAGATTTCTTAGTATTAATAATGAGTGACATTCAAGTGGTAAAAAGGAAGATAATTACAGTTTTTAAAAAAGGCTACTATATTCCATTCGTGGAAATTACCTGAATCAAATACCGATATCCAAATACTCGGTTTTGCTCCGCCCTCGTACGGCCCCGCTTTGTCAAATGTGATGAGTAACCATTTCGCCCTGATATAATTCAAATTGTTAAAACTAATAAGTTCATTTTAATTTTTAAATGATTATAGATACACTAAAATATAGTACTCAGTGGCTTTGATGTTGACTATTCTATTTTGATTCGTATATACAAAGTAAAAACACACAGTTCACATTATTATTGTAGATTGTGCGTTTGAACGTTAAAATTTATTTAAATTTATACATCAAAGTGTTCAAAATTACAAATCCGAAACGTTTATCGAGCGTAACGTCTTTTATCTTCAAAGACATTTACCGCTCACACCACCTCACTTTGAACTCATAAAATGGTGTTTGTGCATTCGTTAAAATGACGTCGTTTCGTCATTCTTCAGCATTAAACATTGTCTTCGTGTCATTGAAGTTTTTGTCAAAGAAGCAAAAATTTACCGTTCTCATTAGATTTGATAGCACAATGCCACGGACGTTTACAAAGCAGTCTGATTTATCAGTCATTATTACCGTTATTACAAAGCAAACCAAGGTCAAACCCAGCCAGAAATATTACGCCGAAACATTTTTGTCGAGTATGAATCGCTGATGAAGCGCGGTCCATCAGTGGTTCATGCTCGACAAAAAAAATTCGATTCGAATAAGATTCGATTGGGACATATCCGCCGAAATCGTTTTACACTAGACCGTTTTATAGATTTGAATCCGACATGTAACTAGACCTATTGTTGTTTAAATCAAAGTCGCCACAAGCGCCAACTGTCAAAGAGCGTTGTTAATTACAGGATTATTGGAGAGAGACCAGTATGCAAGGCAATGCTCGCTTTTCTTGTAAATCCAAATATCACACTTGACTAACGTTATTGTTTCAGTCGTAGTTCAAGGACTGATTTACTCTACTCTTATCTGAAATTTAATTTTGCAGTCAAGCATGATCCACAGATAGATATAGTCATCTCGAACAAGCTATAAAGTAACCGAAGTCTCAGCGCTATTTCTTGGGGAACTCAAATTGAAATATAAATAAAAACACTTGACTTTGACTTTATATAATGAAAATGATTTCAACTTTATATATATATCCATCCATGTTTATATATATACATATGTTTTTAACGAGAAGAAACACTGGTATAATCAACGAAAGAGAATATCTAAATAATATATTACCTACATCCGATTTACAAAAGAGAAAGTAAGCATGTCAACACGTGCAGGTCAATTTTTATTACCATTTCTGCTGATCAATAGAGTCGACATCTCCATAAGAAATTTCAAGCATGACCCACTGACGGACCGCGCCTCATCGTCGCGATCTATCAGTGGCTCATGGTTGACTAAACCTAATTGTTCTTGATATTTCAGACCGGCAGCTTCCGTGGATCGATTTTTTCTTTTTCTCGCGCATCAAAGTCGTAACATGACGTGAACAAAAGGACATGGGTTTACCACTGTTTTTCATTCATATTTTCAAATGGAAGGAATGTTCTTCAAAATTTAAACTATCAACTTCAACTATATTCGAAACGTTATTTACACTGTTTCGAGGTTTTCAATGTAATATGTGGAAGATGAAATAAATTTCGTTTTCTTTGATGTTATTATTGATTTTTATATATTCTACAATTATAGCACTCCCGGGGTGGTCGATCAAATATTATAATTATCAATGGTATATGTAACAGTGAAAATGTAAAGCATATCTGGAATGTACCTATCTAGACTTTTATTGTATATCTAAACCTTGTGGGTAGTTGTATATGTTGACATTATATTTCGAGTCAATTGTTAATTGACTCCAGGATGCTTCACATAAAGGATCTTCTAAATCTTCTTTTTCATTCAGAGTGCTGGTGCCTTTGTATGCCCCATGCACGAATGAGTGCACATTCTGTGGTCTGACAAACTTCAGTCAAACTCACTCATATGAAACGACCTTGGGTGAAATTCGCTCTAAAAAAAAGGTCGTAAACAGCCCTTCAGAAACTAACTAAAGATTAATTCTATAGCAAAATCCTACTACTAAATGTGGTCTAATCAGATGTACATGAATCTCTATATGTACTCTAATCAGAACATATTCCAAAAGTAACTGACACACTATACTGAAGTGCGGTGACTGGTAGCTGTCTTGGGCGAACGTAAACCATCTATCGCAGAATTTTTGCTGATTTCCTGTTGAATATGTGATATGCTCGACTCCGTTGATTATATTTAACCGGTTATAAAAATAATTCAATAGCAAGGTTGAAAACGACGTTTAAAAAGAACTAACCCACTGCCAGAGAACTGGACCGCCATAACAAAGTGCGAAATGTGGTATCTTCCCTGGGCGGTATTGTAACTTTCAACCACTTCCTTGTTTCATTTTAGTCGACTCTTACTACATGAAAGTATAGAGGTATGTACAAAAGTGCCCCAGTGAAACAATACTTCGCGAATGGAAATGTCGTGAGTCGTGAAATCTCGACCTTTTCTACATAGATTTTCATTGAGTGATTGGTTATTTTAAGTTTACACATGCATAGTCTTTGGATAATATTAAATAAACTAAAAACAAATATACAATGGTTTTTATGAGGGATTTTTGATGCAGGTTTGTAAAAAAATGTCCAACTTTGTAACAGTGGAATAATATTGCATAGAACCGTCAATGCTAAGTGTATTTAGTGATATCTAAGTCCAAATCTTATATAAAATTACGCATCCAAGGTTCCAAAACCAACAAATCAAAAAAAAAAAAGGTATCGAGCGCAACAACCTTTATCTTTAAATACCTTGGCCGCTCACATCGCCACACTTCGACCGTATAAAATAGTGTTTACGCAATCGCCGAAACGACCTAATTTTATCAATAGTTTTAAAAATTATGCCACTGAAGCTTTTGTTCAAGATAACAATTGATTCTAAGTTTTTCGTCAATAAATGAAATAAAGTTTATCTCGGATTACAGACCGGATTTTTCAGTTTTGCAAACCAGAAAAATTTATCGAGCGTAACGTCCTTTGCCTTCAAAGGGATTTGCCGCCTACACCACCGCACTTATAAAACGGTGTTTGCACATCCGATAAAAGGACGTTATTTTGTCCATAGCTTTTGACTGTTCCGTATTGTTTCCGTGCCATTGAAGTTTTCCCCCGAGATAATAATTAATTCTTAAGTTTTTCATCAAAGTATAATTATAATAATCATTTCATTCGATAAAGCGATGACGTAAACCGATGCAAAGCAGTATTTTTATTAGGTAATTGTTATTACTTGGCAAACAAAGGAGAGTCCGGGACCGATCGCATTACAACCAAAACAAGTTCACCGAAGCATCTCAAAATTTTGAATGAGACATGTCATTGAGGCTATTGTCGATTATAAATCGAAGAAACCAAGCCTTCACACGAGGCAATTTGACTAGCATGAGATGGTATGACTCCTTACGGGCCGAAAAAAAATGCAGAATGGCCTTTTAGGTAAATTGAACCCTTTTTTTTCTTTATTGAAATTCACTCTGAGTGAGGACGGAAGCAGTGTCTAAAAGGAACCAACTAAAAGGCGACTAAATGAAAGCAAAGAAGTGGTAGATGGTTTTACCATCGCCCAGGACAGATACCACTCACTGCACATTACTATGACGGTTTAGTTCCGTTTGGGATGTTTTCCGTTTAGAGTGCAGTTGCTAGTACTACATCTCTTAGTAGCTCTTTGCTATTGAGTGACCGTTGGTTGGTTGCCTTTGGGAGGTGCTCCCGGCCTTGCTTAGAGCGAATTTCACCAAAAAAATAAAATAAACAGTCAAACATACTTGAATTACTGTTATTATTGTTTTATTAATATCATCTCCGAGGTCAACACTTTGATTCGTAAACGGTCTGAAAACTCATTGATGGAAATCCGGTAGTAATATTTTAATAGGCATTTGTTTCACTTTTAAACATTCTGTGTTTTACCGGTCCACTGCCCTTTGAATATTAAATTATCAATTTCGTATAACATACGAAAAGTATGAAAATATTTTACCTTAGTTTGAGAGCACGTGCAAAAAGAAAAATTCTGATGACAGTCACCGAATAGGAAATGGCTGCATTGATTTTGCACTGAATTGTGGTCCGATCATTTTTCGGGTTTTACAAAATAAAACTTTCGCTTCGTGAGGTCCGTGTTTGACTCATACTTAACAAAGCTTAGAAAACTAGGTGCGTCAGTGACGTAACTTTCAAAAATATGATTTCTCTTTCTCGAAAGTAATGTTACGAATACTCAAATTGATTTGGACAGAAGTAACATTTCTCATTAACATACAGAAATTTTAGTAGATGTTGTTAGGCTGTGAATATAAATAATAACTTTTTTGAAAATTTTCCGCTAGCATTTTCGATCGTTACCCTCGACTTCATTTCAATTCAATAAGCTTTTCTTTAAAAAAGATGACGATATTCGGAACCGTTAATTTGATATTCAAATGACAATGGACCGGTAGAACATAGGATGTTGATACTTAACAGTTACCTATTGAAGGATTACTGCCGGATTTACAATAAAGTGTTTTTTCAGTTTGTATCCGGTAATCATCCGGCCGCGTGTTTGTCTAAACCAACGTATTGTGTTGTATATCGATTAAGAGCCTATAGACGAAGCTAAACAAAATGGCGAAATGTACAACTTGGCATTAAGACCAAAAGCAATACGGAAAACAAATTAAAATTTTGTCAGCAATGAGTCATAGCTGAATTGCCATTGGGTGGTGCAATTTATAGCGAAACTAACTTCGCCATTTTTTGTTTGAGATATCATTTGGGTAAAATCAAATCGTGCGTTCCAGCATCAATGATAATATATTTATCGTATAGTAGTCGATTGTTTTCGGTGAATATGTCTCCATGTTTTTAGAACGACGACATAATCCCTATGATGATCCATCAGTAACTCAAACCAGACAAAAAATTTATGTATGAAAGTTTTCGAATTGGGATGGTGCACATTTTCTATCGCTTCAATAAACAAAATATATGAAACGAAGTATAATAGCATTTTCATGTCATTATCAAATTTTGCAACGATATAATGATAATTTCCTGTTATATTAAGACGTCGTCGAAAGAGACGAGGTGATAGTATCCGTTTCAACGTTTTTTATTTATAATATATCACAATAACTTTGTGGACTTAGGACTAGACAATTCGAATCGCAAATTATTCGAATCAGTCATTCATCGGTCATATCTCGAACAAAATTTTCATTTTTTTAAGCATAAGCCACAAATGGCCCGCGCCTAGACGGCGCGATCTGTCAGTGTTCTATGCTTAACAAAATATATATGCCCTTTTTTATCAATATTCTTACTGGAACAGGAAGAAAAAATTTAAAATAAAGTGGAACTTCATAATTTCACCGAAAAAATACAAGATATATTTCAATAATTTAAGAAATAGATCAGATATTAATGGTAATAACGAGACAATTTCAGATTTAACCGCAAATTAGCGATTCGAATCGATGTGATAAAAATTTGCGATTCGAATTCCCAATGTGGCGGTTTCGCGTATGGTACTAATTATGGTATATCACAAGATAATATTGTATGTCACTTACATTTGTTCAAACATTTCTGTACTTGCCAGTACGGTTTGCAAATGAAGCTAGAATGCATAGTTGATAGCTTCTGGTGAATATAACTTGCCTACATAATCGCAAACACATTTTGGTATTTACGTTTGCAATATATAAACAGTTCAATTCAAAAGAACATTATCGGCTATTCAGAAAAGTGGGTACAAGCAAATTGTGTTGAGTACTAGCTTAGCTAATGAATCTCAGGTCAGGTATTTTTTGTATCTTTTGAAATTACTGGATGGCGTCATTACTGTTTCATCGATATTTCGTCGGTTGCCATTCTCTTCCGACTCCGACGTGTAGCGCAAAAAGTAGAGGCGACAGAATTAGAGAATTAAAAATTATTAATTGGAAAGAGGTTACATCGACACCTTGATAAAAATGGCACCGGTGAATAAATCAATAACGACTAAAACATGCATATTAGCCTACCTATCCTGTAGATTAGGCTACCCAAGTTATTACACCGTGGGTTGTGTATAGGGCGGGACAATACAATTCAGTGATTCGAACGATCCAAAGCACAATTTATTCGAATCAATCATGAATCGTTTGTAGAAAAAAAACTTGCTAAATGAACTAAAATTTTCTTGTTTACGGACAAAAGGACATTGATTTTAGTATAATTTGACCAAAATCGATGATATTTTGACATTAAAATATTAAAATTGTTGCTATCAGACATGGAATGGAATGATTTTGACAATGAAGACAAGCTTTAATAGTAAAAACGGATTTTTGTTATTTACATAGAATTAGTGATTTGACCCGATTCAAAAAATATTTGAATCAGATTCGAAATTTAAATAATTCGGTTTTACCCATCCCTGGTTGTGTGGTGGGCATGGATTAACGAGTCGGACTCACCGGGACTGGAACCCGAGATCTTCAACCTACGATGGTTACATCATCACCGTTGTAACTGGGAAAAAATGTTGAAATGACGTCAATATGGCAGCAATAACGACAAAAACAATACTATTTTTTACCACTCTTCGGAATAGATCACCCTGACCAAGCCCTGTACCGTCAGTCACTTATAGATGGACCACACTGGCAAGGTTAGAGTTTTTCTGGTACAGCCTAGCATACCCAAACTAACCCCTGGTGGTGGAGTGGTGGATATGGATTAACGAGTCGGACACGTCGGAACTCAAATCCGACATCTTCGACCTGCGATGCCAACATGATAACCATTACATCATAGCCCACAAAATCAATAAATAGTGAAATTTGACTATTTACAAAAGCGGTAAAATATTCCGTTGCTGATTACTATAAAAGTTTAACAAAATTTGGATGGAATAGACGTGAATGCGCCAATTTGAAAGCCGGGCGATATAACTATGAAAAGTCACAAATTCAACCGATATTTATATTTTTGTAAAAAAAAAAAACGTTATATTCCAAAAAGATGTATTGACAAATACCAAAAAATATCTGTTAATATATCGTTGTTAAAAACCATTCAATAAAATATATAATTTCAATCAATAATTTCATTTTGTCAAGCACGAGCCACAGATGGACCGTGCCTACGAGGCACGATCCACCAGTGATTCGTGCTTAACAAAACATATTTGGTCCCAAATATTTCTGACTGTATCAGAGATGGAAGTTCAAATCTCGGAAAGTGCGAATATCATTTTTAATATATATCACGAACGTTAAATTTGCATCTACACTGTGAAAAATACGTAGTAAATTTACTGTTCATATTCAAATAATTGCAAACCCTCCTGTTTCGTGAGATGAATGCCAAGTATGGACTGTTGATGAACGCACCTTGGCGGTGCGTTCCATCAACTGTCCATAATTGGCCAAAACATTCGATTTTGTAACCGTATTTCATTATCACCGAGTACAATTACTCGCAAATAGTGGTAATTTTACTGCATCTTTGTTACATTGTACGAGGTCTAGAACCTTGAAGACTTGATAACGATTAGCAACCAAAGAATCATCTACCCACAAGGAAGTAAAATAGATTATATTTCACGATATTTTGTATAATTCTATTTTGTTCACAAGGGTTTTATAAACGTGTTTTCCGAACTAAGAGAAAATAAATTATAATCAAATAGAAGTAGCGAAAAATTCCACGACCGGAAAATTGTTTTTAATGACCTCCAAAAACGTGAAATGAACACCAGTAGACAAATTCCCCAAAAGTATAGACCACCCCAGACGATGTATGTAAAACAACGTGGGTGGTCCAATAAATATATATAGATATACCATAGCATGAGCTATTAGGTAATGTGACAAATTCAGGGTTCAAGTTGTATGAGACATGGAAAACGTGACCTGTATCCAACCGGTCCATGATTTCTAAACCGTTCGCATACTGGCATATTTGAAAACAGAAAACCAACCTTTCTGGTTCTGTATCATTTTGTTGTAGATTTCAAATCAAGTTTCTCAAGAATTCGTGCTACACGTACATGCCCAGCTGAAAGAATGATTTTAACTATGTTTTATGCTCGATAATTTCTGAACGGACACCAGTTCAAGTCAAAATTCCATAATTTTTAAAATCCCTCCTTCCCCAGAAGTCTAAATTTAAGCATATTTACCCACTTGAATTTAGTTCTTGCAATTCTAGTTAAAAGGACGGGTTTATCTAGTAGACCTAGTTTACAAAGTATATTTATAATACGTTTAACCGGCGTTTACCCGATTTCAATTACTTGGTAAAATAGATGGATTTATTAAATTTTAATTCTAGTACATAGAAATTAACTTGGCACCTCGAATACTAGATAAATATTACATCTAGAAAACTAGATAAATCATATATTTATCATAAAAACCTAATCTTTTCTTATTGAAATTCACTCTGAGCAAGGACGGAAGCAGTGTCTAAAAGAAACCCACTAACGACGACAACTTAATAGAATAGCAAAGAGCTACTAAAAGATGTTGTACCAGCAACTGCACCTTTAACAGAAAACATCCCAAACAGAACTGAACAGTCATGGTGAAGTGCAGTGAGTGGCGTCTGCCCCGGGCGATGGTTAAACTATCCACCACCTCTTAAAAATAGTCATCGAGAGACTTAGACGGTTAAATTTATTAAAATATCTTGAATGTAGCATAACAATGATTGAATAAATTTACCTCAATTTATTAAATCAATGCGATACCTAACTCGGTCACCTAGTTATATTTTACCTAGTTTTGTGGCAAATTCGTTTTACTTTGCCCACTTGCCGTTACTACTTGGGTGGTCTTCACATGTTTTGATCAGTGTTAAAATTTGAATATCATTGCTGTTACTGAGTATTCTAAATTAATGCTTCAAATGCACACAAAGCAGACCACCGCATCCTATTCAAAGGTTATGTTATATCAGGTACCGATCACTGATGGACCGCGCCTCGACGGCGCGTTCCATCAGTGACCCGTACTTGAAGATAACTTGTCTTGATAACTTTTAATCAGAATATTCAAAAATCAATATTTACTTACCGAATTGAGTGCCAAAAGCTTATGTTTGTTTGATCTTGTCCTTCCGAGACAGGATGTTATTCACATTATATTCCTGTTGCGGTTTTATTTCCGCTTTCGCTGTGTCGATATATCTTGTAAATGTTTTTCTGAATTTTCCAACTGCAGTACACTACTAAACGATTTATCGTGAACCCCGTGGGGTGTTTATATGGGGGCTGCATCCTCGTTACTGGCCTCTGAAAATAGAAAATTTATCAAGAGGATTCTTTTTTTTTTGCTTTTCAAAGATCTAGGAACATGAATCTAGTTGTTTCAATTTAATAATTATTCTCGAATGCTTTCTCTCAGAATTGTAAACTAATCACCAATTACATAGAAACATTTAAAGTATTTTGTTATGCAATACGAAATTGCCTTGACGTCGCGATCCATCCTTGTCCCAAACTTTAGTGGGTACTTAAATAAAGCTTTTTAGATTGAACCGCTACGTTCTTTTGGTAAGCATTTCAAGCGATTGCCGAAACTTGATACATAAAAGCATTTTTAGAATTACAATTGGTAGTTTTAACTGTTATTTTTAACCCGAGCCATGGGTGCAAAGTATTCATTACGTTATACAGTTACTTGTTATAACATCTAAATTTTAGTCAATTTGGCCTAATTTTTGAATGTTTATGCATCATTTTCCCGACAAGGTACTTGAATGTTCGAGAACAGAAAAGTAACGGTCGCGCGCCAAAATTTAAGGAGCCTTTTATAGCTTTAATCAAATTACGGTACTTGACATAGCTCTAGGATGTCAAAAAAATTGCAGCGATAGCATATTGTTACTATTATCTCAACCGCAAAGCGTTTTCAAAACACATTCAGTCAAATATGGGCCACTGTTGGATCGCACCGCCGAGACTTGGTCTATCAGTGGCCCATGTTTGGAAAAATAAAGAATTTTAATATTATTTTTAAATTAAGGAAAATGCGATGACCTAGATGTACTTTGACGTGACAAATATGGCCCAGTGCTATAGACCTATACTTGCGTTTGTGCATCTCTGTACAGTTATTGACTGGATTTGAATAGCATCGCACCAACTAAGCCCTTTTTAATGGTTCTCCGCAATAAATTTAACACAGATATTTAAATTATATCAATATATTATTAGCAATTAGAGAATGCCAAAAAAAAATGTTTTTTATTTTATTTTTTTTATCTACGGCCTCGAAGCGATGTTCGATAACCCTACCGGTTTCTCATAAATTCCACATTGGGCGGAATGATAAGACACAATGTACATCTGGTAACTAGATAAAATCAATCAGTGGTATTCCTAGACGATGGTCAAACAATCTACCACTTTCATTTCATTTACTCGACCCTTGCGATACCCAGGAAATACGTAATAGCGCAATTCCAAAGACCACGAGATCAGAATAATTGATATATTTTTCGAGTGCAAATCATCCCAAGTACAATTAGCTATCAATTTGATTATTTCATTCACTGGCCGTACCTTCGGAAAACGGACCTGATAATGCCACCTGTCATAATGACCGCCACATGAGTACTTTTTTGATATTTCTTACAACAAAAGGGCACTCTTATTGTTTTCCAATTAAGGAATATTAATTATTAATTATTATAACCACGCCCAGGATTCCAAAAGTAACCATATTCAGAAATACGATTAGAAAATAATTCGAGCATCACAAAACGTCTATACAGGATGTTTATTAATCGTCTCTAACCGCGATTCTATTATGTCATCTGCTAAATATAGATTATGAAGTCATTTTTTATAATGTATGATATTCTCTTCTTTATTTCAAAATTGGATATGCCGCCCGTGAATGTATAGACCATATTCTTTAAAATAGTATTGTCGCATGAGAAATCATGCTTGTTCCACACATGGATTAATGGAAATATATACATATCATGAATGGGCTGAAAATGGCCCGTTTATGATTTGGGGTACAATTGAGTGAAACCGATTAGTTACCTTAATGAGAAATACCCTTTCGTTTTCCAATCCGAAGATCCGTTCTGTCAAGCATGGGTCACAGATGGACCGCGCCTCATAAGTGCGATCCTTCAGTGACCCATGCCTGACAAAATATCATTCTGTAACAATATAAGTTTAGTACAAGCACACATTTCATTATTTCAAAATTGTCTGTGGACTAGAATAGGTGTTGTTAAATATGGGATTACAGTTGCTGTGGTCTAAAGTTTGCCGGAAAAAGACAAATTATATTTTCCTGACGAAGGAGTGGGGACACATTCAGGATGATTGTAGAGGGGAAGGTTAAACGATGCCTCAGTCAACCAAGGGTGTAATAACGTGAGTTTGCTAGGCAGAACTTAAAGATCATATCTTTCCAGCAACGTCTATAAATGGCCGTTGGTACAGGGTCTTCGTCAGGGTGATCGACAAAAATGAGAAACAAAGAAACGTTGAAAAATGAATAACTATACTGAAATTTTTCAGGTGTCAAATTAGCAAACTATCGAAGAATATTTGTTGCTTTAATAAAAATATCGAGGGTGATTGAGTTGTAACGTAACAAGAAATGATATTTAGAGATATTAATTAAAAACCGTTGCTGACAACAATGCGGCGAAGCTGGTTGCAAAAACAATTTTAACCGTTGCTTGCTCCATGACAAATTTTTTCCTATAAATATGCTTCAATCGGCTGAAATAAAATGCGAGACAAACCGACCTCGTTTATTTTAATAAATGGTCGTTTTTAAATTGTATTTCCTCATTTTCCTTCAGAAATAATTGCGCGCCGAAGGCACAAAAATTGGTTTCTTTTTCGAAAAGTCCCCATTTCGAACGAAAATGAACCAAAACCTATATAAAAAAAAACAATGTCGCAGAAAATTTTGTCTATCATGATGCAATTTTGAAATAAAATTCAAAATTTTGGGGCACTGTCCCCCTTTTTCAAAACATGGGGAGGGGGCATGTCCATAGATTCTTCTCCACGGTTCCGGCGCCGGAGAAAGTCCGTCTATACCATACAGTCCGGGCAAAATTTTTCATAGTTAGTTTATAGTACTAATGGAAGTTTTGTAAATACCGACGTGAAGTGTTGTTACTTTAAATTTTAAGTACTCTTGAAATGTATATTCGAATTGTTGTTGCTGTTGTTTACCAAATATCGCGGAAGTAATTACTTGAGCACCTTTCAATAATCTAGTATCACTTCCAAGTACGAGAACATGTTTTCAATGTAAACCACGTGCCACATGTTTTATTATTATGATTAATATCAAAATATTATTATACGGCAGTTTGTCGATGCAAACTCAAAGGCGCAAAATGTTCCATTCTTTTAAAATTATTTTCTATATTCTCTGAAAACATAGAGTACTCTTTGGGCAAATTTCTTTTGGGTACGTGTAAGTGGTTTGTGCTACGAATTGATTCGAATAAACGAATTAAATAGTTCAGCTATATGAACTGAGCAGAACCGAATCATTTAGAATTCGAATGTGATTCGAATAATTTTTTCGAATAGGATCGAATCATAATTCCATGTAAATAATAAATATCCCATTTTTAATATTACAAGTTGTCTCCATTGATAGAATCAAGAAATTTTGAGATTTTACGGTATTTTCGATTCATAATCCATGTCTGAGTGCAACAATTTTCATATTTTAACGACCAAATACAAACGATTTTGGTCAAATTTCAGTTTATTTAGCAAGTTTTTGTTTCTATGAACGATTCACGATTGATTCGAATAAATTATGATTCGAATCACCGAATCGAATTGCCCAGTCTTAGTTATATGGAAGAACAATAAACTTGAAATCGACTAAAACACCCACATTTTTAGCGTATTGAGGGAGAAAGGTGCCATGCTCTTCCGCTCGCCAACTGAAAATTTGCAAAATGGCAGTCTTAGTGTTATAAAACGTACGAAATCCCAACATTGTTCGTGCGCCAGTATTGGTACTGCTGTCTAGCCTATTCTAGGCAACAAATCCAATTTTTCCAAAGTTTTCGCGCCGCCGACACAATTATTTAGACCGCTTGATCACTGCATACATTGAAAATGATATTTTTGGGACCAATTTTGTTATTATTATACTAAATTTGATAAGTTTACCATAAAATTTAAAATTCGGCGCCTTTTTTCAAGGAGCAAAAAATATACACGACTATCAATAATATTCTAAATTTGCTAATAAATTCCTTTTTGGTCCAACTTAAAATTTAACCTAATTCTCATGTATTTGACATCGTTGGCCGTGAATTATAAAAATATTTCTCACATTCAATCACTGTCTGGAATATAAAATCAATAAAACAAAATGGCCGAAATGTTTCGGTAACGAGCCAGACATTACGTCAGTCATTTTCGCCAGAAAAAGTCTGTTTTATTGCAGTTACACCTCGGGTGAATTTTACTGAAATCACGGGTCTAGAGCAGGTCAAAAGATACGACAGGAAGGACAGGAAAGCTGCGGAATCCTTTTCTATAAAATGGTGGATCTAGGACAGATTGTTAGCAGAAAATAGAATCAATTTTAGTCGAACCTAGAGGTTGTGATGTTTTGAAAGTAAGGCCCGATCAGAAAAATTTCGGAATGCGTCTAGACAAAAATATTATGCATGGCTTAGGTGTTTAATGGTTTGATATTATAGTATAATACCATATAATATATATATTAGCGCAAAGGTAAGTGATTCACATGGAACCTCTGCAAACGTTCTTCTTTTCATACAGGTAGGCATAGTCAAAACTGAATAACTTGGAATTCGATTCTGAATTTATATTTTAATATTTTTTTTCAAATTTGATTGAATTGCCTGATTTCTTATGAATTGCAAACACGCCATTTTTCAATTTGAATTTGCCCCTATTGTCAAAATCTAGAAATCTGTACCTAAAAATTGATTTATAAATATACACATATACATCATTTAGAAAATGCATTTTCAATTCTTATTTTATTTTTAAAGGCAGAAATCAATCATCAAAAATACAAAATATTTTGTAGTTAATATATTAAATTTTTTACTCCTAAGCTAAATTTACAACTGATTCGAATAGTTCATGCTTCGGATCAAATCAAATATCCGAATCGGACTGCCCAGGCCTTAAGTACAACGCATAATGAAATAAATGATCAAAAGACCATCTCCAAAAAAGCATAAATTTTTGAAATTGATTTTAGAAATTTTGAAAAAACCTTCGACTGCTAAGGTTCCAGATTTTACTATAATATGTAAAAGACATATTTAAAAACTAAAAACTGTCTAGCGATATTTGAATAATTTAATCAATTTCGACTTATCGTAAAACTGCACGGGTCTAACGCTGAACGGACGATATCCATTGAGTGATTTAATGAACAATGTTCGTTTTTTATTGTAGTTATACAAAAGAACATCTGCTATATCACTAAGAGTGACCAAAATCAAATTACCCTAAAATTTCGAAGTCAAATCGAATAATTTTTGCGAAACGAATATTCTAATCATGGATATTTTTTAAACAATTGAGATTCTTTTTTTTAAAATAGTAAAACACATAAGAGTTTATTTCTATTTTTATCAAAAGTGTATGCCTGTTTGACTATATAGATTTCGAATCTCGGAAAATCAAATTGAAAAATTTAGGAATTCGCGAATCACGGATAGAATTGAATATTTTGGACGTTCTTAGCGGCGCCTTTTTCAGAAAATGATTAAATCCGTCAGTTTTAACTTATACATTATTAAAATGTATGCATCTGACTATGCAAATTTCGAGTCTCAAAAAATCGAATAGAATGATTCATGAATTCGCGAGTCACGGATAGAAATGGATATTCGAACTAACTTCTAGCTATTAAAAAATTAAATATTATAGTATATGGATGTAAAAAATACAGACACTCAACTTAAATCTCGACCGTCCTTCCTTGCCTTTTCAAAATGCTGTTGCTGAAAATTTTCATTTTATCTACTATGCAAGATTACAATTCATATCAGGAATTTTGTTTGGTCAAACATGGGTCAATAATGGATGTATCATTGATTCATGCCAGACAAAACAATAATTGACCTCTGAATGGGATTTATCTAATAATATCTAATAAAATGCTTAACTCAATTCTAATCGCACTTCCTAGCCCTGTCCTATAAACTTCATAGCATAGAGGGTTTCTTATTCTCAGACATTTAAGGAATGAAAATGGCTGACGTTGTAAATCTAGAAAAAAGGCACTGGTAGATTTTTGGACGTTGAAATTTTTTGAGCGAGGATTTGCGGGAAACGACGCCAATTACGCTATTTTTGAGTAAGCGCCTAATGATCGTATTTAAAGAGGGAAAAGATCAAAGGAAAACCCTTCTAATTCGTAAGTTTTGGTAAGTTTTTGCTTTTATAAATTGAATTTTTATCATGCAATTAAGATTCGATTCTGTAATTTTGAATAAAAAGTTTGATTTTGACTTTGTGTTATATTTCAATGAATAATTAGAGCAGTTATATTGTATTTTTAATAGGCAAATGAACCTACAGTGTCGGAATGCGTCAAATCTTGTCAAAATTTGAATATTTCAAATCTTTTCAGTCGTGAAATATTCACCAAAACCCATTTTGTCATGTATGAGTCACTTATGGATCGCGGTGCTAAGGCGTGGGCCATCTGTGGCTCATATTTGATAAAAGTAAATTTATAATCTACAGTGTTAAATATAGCAAATACTTACCAGAAGTCGTCGAGTAAAACATAAAAAAGTAAGAAGGATTGTATAAATAATCGGTACAAATTTGGCATATTTTTACATTCTACTTAGCGATCTCGAATGAATCACATCGCAGAGTCGCGGCCATCAGTGGATTATGTTTACCAAAAATTAGAGAATTCATATGTTTTATACAATGAATGTTGGAAAAGTTGAAATGCAATATAAATCCATAACATTCATTTCAAAATTCCAACTTAATTTGTATGAAAATAAATCAACAACAAGCATTTAGTCGGAAGATTCCACTGTTATTAAAATCCCTCAAATTATGTATATCGTTTGGTACGGGCTTTAGAATAGCCCTAACGTGTTTTCTGCGTGTCATAAGAAGTGACCAAAAGGAAGCAAAGTAGTAGTAGATAGATTCACTACCGCCCGGGGCAAATACTACTCAACTGCACTTAACTAAGGCGTTTCGTTTCCGTTTGAGATGTTTCCCGTGTGATTTCAGAGTGCGGTTGCTGGTACTGCATCTTTTAGTAAATCTTTGGTATTAAGTGGCCGTTAGTTCATTTTAGGTTCTGCTTACGGCTTCACTAAAAGTGAATTAAAAAATAAAACAATAAACTATAACCATTGCAAACGAATATGCGATTTTACATATGATATTGTCAGCGTGGTTTTTGTAGTTATCTCATTCGGGAAAAAGGGATTTAAAATATGCTTCGAGCTACATATCTCCTGATGCAGATGATGCAGATTGAAATCCCGTGAATGATGAATATATGTAAAAGGATTTCTGAACTCCCAGCTGGCGCACGATGGTTCGCGTTCCCGCTGCTCATCGTCAACTATGTTCCTACGAGAAAAAACGAATTGGTATGAAGTTGAGTATTGGTAGTTGAGCGTGTATTATAGACTTTCTCCTCACACAGAAAAAAATGTAGTCATATGCTATTCGAAATTTGGCGGTGATATTTGTAGAAAAATGGGCGTTTCAAAATAGCTTCCAAACAATTGGAATTCTGTTGGATCCATATTTTTGTGTTGATCGTTTTGTCGTACCTGGTTAAAGATATCGGGTTCGTATCACAGTAAGTACGTTTGTTCAGTTCGTGCCAACCACTTAACGCATTTTGAAATAATCTTGGGTGGAGTGGGTTGTACAAGTGCTCAGAAATTGAGAGAATTGATCTATGACTTTTGTGCATATACATGATTACCTTTGGCTTCCTAACTAGTCATGGTATTACTAGGTAAAAGTACCTAGATAACATAGTATGCCTAGTTCACCTAGTTTTACTACTATATAACTCACCTAGTTTACCTTTTACAGAATTTTTTGCTCTAGGTAAAATATAGTTGAATTGACCCATTTTGCAACTAGGTACCTAGTATGAAAAACTATATATTTTCATAATGAAAAACTCTTTCGAAATAGATAGTTTGAAGATTTTTACCTTCAAATCTATTAAAAATGAAGCTAAATGACAAGTACTTAGTCTACCTGTTTGTTAATCTAGGTACTACCTAGTTGTGAAAGTCAGCTAGGTTACCATCACTATTCCTAACCAAGATTTCAGGTTACGAAATATGCCGGTAAAAACATCAGTCAGTGGATCTAATAGGGACAGTTTCATGACCATTTATAATTTTGTCAAGCGTAAGTCACTGATGGACCGCGACGCTTAGGCGCGGTCCATCAGTGGCTTATACTTGACAAAATAAAATTTTCAATTGGGAAGAGAACGCGTTAATGAAGATGTATTCCAACGCAGCGTCTTGACATGTGATCTTAGTCGATAAAAAGAGTGAATTCTAGTTTCCTACAATTTTATGGTATGTTCTACTGATGTTTACGGTACGTGATAACACGTCGGCCTCTTCGTATTTACGTCAAACTTTCATTTACTCAGATTTACCTATATTTCGAGTGTATGCTTAATCCTGGTGAAAAGTGAACTTTGACTCTGAGACGCATTAGTTTTTTGTTTCCCTGCTTTTGAAAGAGTTAAAAATGTTCATGCCGAGTGGATATCATAGTGAATCTAATTGCTCAACCGGTGAAGTGCAAACGATATTTTATATTTTGCCAACGTTTCGAATGTCTGTTCTGTCTTGACGTAATCGCGTCCGCGTAGAAAGTGCTTAGGGTAACCGTTGGCTCTCAAGGTATTTTTAACTAAATTTATCTCTTTTCTTTGATTCCTTTCATCTGAAACTAACATTTTTTTCCTACATCTCGCTGGCGCGATTGATGAGGTTTTTCTGTTGACAACTGATCTCCTGTGGCTGTTGGTGGTGGTCAGATTGGAAATGCTTCAAGTACTGATTAGTAGTGAGTAGGTTTCCGTAATCACGTAAATTGAAGTTTTCAATGTAAACTAAATTTATCTCCTTTCTTTGATCCCTTTCGTCGCGATTGATGAGGCTGTTGACAACTCCTAGTAATAAATTAGATTAAGTAGTAATTAATTAACCAATTAGATTCATTATGAATTTCCTTGGTGGCAATCACTCAATCTTTGGAGTGGATATCATGTTGACATCGCAGGTTGAATATCTCGGGTTCGACACCTGATAAGCCCGGCTCATTATTTCATGCCCACCGCTCAATCCATGGTTTATAAACTTGGTTAGACTTAGCCGAAGCGGAAAGACCGTATTTTTCATCAAAGCTGTACATTACACCCTGCCGGCCTATTAGTGACCGCTGCTATTTGGTATGACCAGGTGAAAGCATATGTATTGTGGTGCACTGTTTGAAGCTTTGTTTTAAATTTTAATATTTTTTAATCAAATTTACATCTCAAGAGTATATGCATAAATCAAGAATTTTATTAGTGAACTGGCTGTTTCTTGTTTTCTTGTCAATAAAACCACTGGTCGATTGCCCACAATATGGAATTAAGACGTTTCTGTTATTCAGCAATTTGTGTGCAATTAGAAATTGGTTAAATAGTTGAAAAAGAAAATGTATAAAGCAAATCTTAAATTTAAATACAGATCAAACTAAATCCACAAATTCGATCTAGATAGCTTGGTCATGTTGATTTGTCATATGCTGCTGAAGTTGTATTCTCAACATACCTATATCCCATAAGATAATAATGAAAACCTGTATCTACCTCTATCCTGTCCATTTCCACCAAATTTATTCTTCATCGTAAGCTCTATGTTGGTGTATGTTCATATGTGTGAAAATTCTTGACAATCTACCCATGGCGATGACTTCACCCGGCTGCTTAAATAACAGCAAGGTATGCTCTTGAAAATGCCAGAAAGTGTTGCCAATCTTGCGAAAGAAACAAAATCATTGACCGGCCATTTTGTTTTGTAAAGTGCCATCTTCCTTATCTGGTTGTCGATATACTTCAAGACGTTACAACATAGATTATATGCTCGTTGAAACAGTCATGCTTTCAAACTCAATTTATTCATATTCCTTTGGTTATTTAAGAAATTCAATTGTAGTTTTCTTACTGAGATTAAAGTACAAGTAATGAACATTCAATCCAAATTGCCGAGGTGCGGTCTGTCAGTGACTTATGTTCAATATTTGAATATATATGATTTAATTCGTCTTGACTATACTACAAAATATTTATAAGTTTATCTATAAGAGACTCTTATTAGTTTTCATTATTTTACCACAAGTTTTTTTAATTTTATTTGTCTTTTATAAATAAAAAATAAAAACAAATAAATGTTTTTCATCTGAATAAACCGTCATATTTTCCAAAAATGTGATGAAAACAATTTTTGCGACGATATGGCGGTTAATTTCTGATTGGAAACTTTCACCAATGAATTTTAAAAAATAAAATTTTTTTAGCAGAATATTTAATAAATTAAAGAATTAATTGTTTATCAAAAATTTAAAAGGAAAAATAGCTAAAACCATATTGATTTAACTCAGTTTTTTAAATAAATAATTTCTATAAATAATGCTGACAAATGTAGTATAATACAGACGGTAGATGGTTTCACCATAGGTAAAGTAGAGATCTTGGGCTGGAGACTTAGCAAGCCGGGATAATGACATCAAGCCAACAACCCAGCATGTTTTCCAGTCTAACTTCTATCCAAGTGTTTCTTTGGATTTTATAGTAACATTGTTGCCATTTACATTCTACTTATTTTACCCTTACATACCCTTTCTGAAAACTTTGTTGAATTCAAATCGATACAAAAACCGAACAAGAGCGTTCAGATTCAGTCGAGTTATTGCCCTTTGAGTGAATGAATGTAGTGAATTTATAAAATAAAAAAGTACTCAGCGATGCTCGGGATCTGCGCTGTTCACTAACTAGTCTATTGCACACATTATTAAAAAAAATGAGCTAATGGGTCGATAATTATTAGCATGTATGTGTATCGAATTCACAACCATTGCAATTTTTCTTTATAGGTTACTCGATTTCAGTCAAACAGAGGGTCAAAAAAAATTTGAATCCAAAACACTTCGATTTGTTCTAGTCAGCTCGAAAAAACTTCAACGTTTAGGTAAAGTTAATAAAACTGATGACAGATGTTCGAAAAATTTCTGATCCGTTTAATTGACTTCTCCTAGTCGTGATTTTTCCACTACTGTAGAGTATAATTTAATACTGTCTGTACATGATTTATTTTATTTTATATTTTATAAAAACAAGGAAATACAATGGGGCCCAGAACTTAATCCACAGCTAGTTGTTCCACAACTAATTTGATTAGGTGATTAAAATTGGTCCGAAACAAAAATTATTCGAATTGGGGATCGTTCATAGGAAAAAAAACTTGCTAAATGTTGCAGAATTTTCGTTTTTAACGAAAAAATGCAATCGATTTTGGTCATATTTGACCAATATATATATATATATATTATATATATATCTACTCTAGTCTATATTGATTATTGAAAGTAACCAAATTGCTGCCATTTTACCTTAAAATTCAATTCTAAGTAATAGTAATCTTATAAAATATGCTAGTGCTTTTGCTGATGAATTACGGTATGAAATCTCAGCCAAAAATCAATTGCTTTTAGTCAGGGCTGGGCAATTCTATTCGGTTATTCGAATCGATTCGAAGCACAAATTATTCAAATCAGTCGTGGATAGGTCTAGTGCTTGCAATTCTCGGCAAAAGTACATAGTATACCTAGTTTACTTAGTTTATTTTTAAAGTAATTTTATCCAGTTTCAAGAATATATACCTTACCTAGTTTAACTTTTACCATGTTTTCTGTTTGGTATTCTACCTAGCAAATTAACTAGGTAAAATAGATTAATTTACCCATTTCACAACTATAGATACCTGGTTGAAAAAAACTAGGTAAACCAAATTTTCATCATAAATAAGTCTTTCAAAATAGACCATTGGTATATTTGAATTTAAACGTCAAATCTATTAAAAATGTCATAAATGCAGCCAAGCGACAATTGCCTAGTTTACCTAGTTTTCAATCTAGGTACTACCTAGCCTGGAAAGTAAAACTAGGTTACCTAGTAATACTCCACCTAGTTTTGTGATAAATTCGCCTTACTTTACGTAGTTTAATAAATAACTAGGTTGCCATCACTAAATATTCCGAAACTAGAAATTTTCCTGATCATAAGACACAAATGGCTAGCGCCTTGACGGCGCGATCCAACACTGTCTCATGCTTGAAAACAAAAATGCTGATTAATTTCTCTGACAGAGTATAAACTTGCGTATTGGAGTTGAACTTTCAATTTATTTTATTAGAAAAACACAAACAAAGAATTTCAATATTTCAATAATTGAGCAAACAAATATCAATGGCAAAAACAGATCATCTGGTATTTAGACGGAATTTAACGATTCGATTCGAAAAAAATATTTGAATCAGTTTCGAATTACACACGATTCAGTTTCACCCAGCCCTATTTGTAATATATGTAATAATTTTTGGGTCCGTAAATTTGTGAATTGTATTATATTTGAAGTGATTCGATTTTGGATTCGATTTAAATAAAATTAGGATTGAAAAAATTGAACACTAAATTTAGAATTAATTACTGCGTGCTGAAAAGACGAGCAATATAAGCAAGTGTTAAATCACATCACAATATTTCAGGTATACCACTCACTGCACTTTATTATAACGGTTCGGTTCTCTCTGGGATTTTTTAACTTTAGTACGGTTGTTGGTACAACATTCTGAAGTATTTTTTGGGGTATTTATGTAGCCGGTAGTTGGTTCCTTTCGGGCACTGCTTCTGGCTGGCGAATTTCAATAAAAAATGATTTGGTTCAGCTCTTTTTAATTATGTATTTTAGTTTGATTTAAAAAAGGTCATATGGTTAATTTGTTTTCTGGGCAAAAACAAAGAACCCAGTAAGAAAAGAGAACATGTGTTGTTAAGTATGAGTCACTGATGAATCGCGCCGACAAGGCGCGGTCTATATGTGACTCATATTTGACAAAATAAATAAAATTTATGCCTTGGAATCAAAATGGCGTGTTATTCCATGTACTTTCGTTTTCGCGTTCGGCAAATTTCGCCTGAGCTCGAATATTTTCCCACAGTACATTGGACCGCAGACGACAAAATATCAGGTTACCACTATGACGTAAATACCAATACAATCAGTAAATGAAACAAACCGATTTTCTCTACATTAGAATGAGAAAGTGATTAAGCGCAGACGTAGATAAGCTTATAATTGATATTTTGTAAGCGAGGAACTAATTGTCCGAGTGAAAATTTTCTCTTTTACGTGCTTTTTAGCATGTTGCAAAAAGAATCTTGCTTAAACATGTTTTATCGGGTATGGAGCACTGACGCATCGCCTGGACTAGGCACGGTTCACCTTTGGTTGATGCTCGATAAAATAAAATTACTGATTCGGATGATAAAATATTTTATATACTCCGAACTCGAAAAAAATTATATTGTCGTTATAATATTTTTGGTTTGTTCAGTAATATGAGTTATCAAACTAATATTGTTATTACAAGTACCATGTATTTATCAAAAACATTATGATATAAGGTACGCATTGACTCCCAGTGTAGTATCTGATATTTTAGAAAAATTCAGTATCTTAGTAAAGCTACCATTGAGGTCGCAGTTACCAAACATTTAGTGTGTTAAGTCGTGGTAAAAAATACACGCGGGTAAGTAGAAGATAAACCCAGTAGGGAAGAACAATAATAGTACCGGTAATCAAACACAAGACGAAGGGACTAGGGATCTCAGTGACCTTAGCACCGCAAATTGTGAATCCTGGTTCGAATCACGTCTAGACCGCAATCCGCATGGAGAATCATTCTCGTCATTTGACCCAGAGTGCGATGACTACGGAATAGACTTGCCTGAACCGACAAGTGTGTGTTTTCCTGGCATCAATACTAGTCCCGTATAAGGTAAAGCTTTTTATTGAATTGTAAAAATCACCCTGTAAACAAAAAAAATATTGGCTTTGTTTTAAATTATGTATTCAGTGTGTTTTGCCTCAAATTGTAGTCCATTATACACTTGAGTTGGTCAGTTGGTAAGACAGCATTTAGCACTTGTAGATGCTCAGGCCATTCAAAAAGACATGTCGAGCGTACTCAGTAGCACGTGACTCACATGATTTCGAAAAATAAAACTATCATATATTTTTGTCTGAGAACAAACACGTCAGATATATCCTAAGAAGAATAAAAACCAGTATAACAAACGGACTAGCTAATAAGCGTATGAATGTCAAAATTGCCTTGCCCAATCAGAAATTTCATTTTGTCAAGCTTAGGACACAGATGGATCGCGTCCATCTCTATCCCTTGCTTGACATCAGTGACCCATATTTAACAAAAGATATTTTGAGAAAAACTTTCCCATTGGAAAAGGTGGCAAAAGGTATGTGAAATAAGATGAAAAATTCAAATCAAAAGAATTGAAACAATACATTGTAATGTCTAAAACAAGCAAAAACACATATTTTGGAACATTTTTTAACGTGTTTTCCTACGAATCCCTGTGAAATCTAGGTAAAGGTATGGAGATTATAGATTTTATTATTAAGAATATTCACCTAATTGTTTTGATAACTGATTCACCTAGTTTAACTCTTGTCAGGTTTAATTCAGGAGTTGCATCTGGTAAATTTGCTATGCTAAGTAGCTAAAATAATCTATCAAATATTTAACGAGGTAAAAATTAATAATTTGTGTGCTTGTTTTGAATAATAGCATTGAGTGAAGCTTTTGAAATAGACAATACTTTCCTTCTTTTACTAGAAGGAATTGAAACTGTCTTAAATGTAGCCAAAAGATATTGAATAGTTTACTTGGTTTTTAAATAAAGTACTACCTAGTTGATTGTGAACAAGGTTACATAGTCACTATATGGCTTCACGAAACCGAATCATTTGGAATTCGAATTCGACTTGAATCATATTGAATTGCTAATTTTATATAAACGGCTAATGTCCTCTTTTACTTTTATTAACACTTGCTCTCTGAGAGCAAAAAAAAAAAAACACAAAAAAAAAAAATGGAAAATATCTTGATAGCATTTTGGCGGTAAAATAAGAAAATATCAAATCAGTTAGTAAGTTCTTGTTGTTATTGCTAATTCACGATCGATTCGAAGCAATTGTCAAAACCGCATAATTGGAATTCGAATCTGATTCGAACAATATTTTCGAATCGGACCGAACCAATGATTCGATATGAGTACCAAAATATCCCATTGTCTGCATTATCAAAATATTAAAGAAATTTAGAGTTACGAATTACTAATATCGATGTAAACGGAGTAGAAGACGCCACACGCTTCACGCGCCATGTTTAAGAGCAAAAAATTCCAATTTTAACTACAAATGACACTCGACTTTGGTCAAATTTGACTAAAATCGAGTGTAGTTTGTTGTTAAAATATAAAATTTTACTTAAATTAGCGAGCTTTTGTTACTATGTAACGGTTCACGATTGATTCGAATAATTTGTGCTTCGGATCGATTTGAATCACCGGCATTAAATTGCCCAGCCCTAGCTGAGAAGCGATTCGAATCAACGAATCGACATCAATCCCAAAATTTAAGTTATCAAGGATAATCAACAGTTGAATTGCGCCTTGTCAGCGCGATCAATCAGCGACATAACAAATCACGCTTTAGTAAAAATTTCTTGACTGGGAATGTTTGATTTTCACACGATATACACAATTCAATTGATATTTACATTGTGTCATAATATATTATAACTTGACGAAAGAATTTTTATTCCACGTTTCAAAACAAGTCTTCAAAGTACCTAGACCGTAGCTCAGTATATTTTTATTGGCAGAACTTTGAAATAAACTGCAAAAATTGTGCTTAAAATGTTCTTTAATTTCGAAATAATTTTAATATTTAATGAAGTAGATTGACGAGTATCACTAAAGCGCAAAACAAAGTAGATTATACAACTTCCTTGATAGCGAGACAATAACGAGAAAAACCCCAGCACAGAGAGACAACAAATTAAAAAGTGATTGGCGTTTTGCTATCCTGAGCCATGAGTGTAAAGAGGGGCAATTCAATTCGGCTCTTCGAATCGATTCGAAAAACAAATAGTTCGAATTTGTTGTAAATTTGTCACACCAAATCAGATTTTTTATGAAGCATTTTTTTCTTTAGCAGCGCGGATCATCAGTGTCTCATGCTTAACAAATGATTTTCTCACCAATTTGTTTTTCTTGGTGAGGTATATGAGCTTGCAAAATGAAACGAAACTTTGAAATTTTACAAGAAAAAATCGAACTATAGAATTCCATATTTTAATTATAGACCCATGGTAAAAACGGGGCTTCTGCTCTTAAGATAGAATTAGCGGTTCGATCCGAAGCAGATTCGAATTACTCACCATTCGGTTTTCAGCCGTAGGCATATAGTACTATTACTGAACAAATGAAAGTAACGATTAAAATAATTATTATGTGCCAACGTTTACTTGTGAAGTACAATATAAAAACGACACTAATTTATCTCATCGAAGTTTGAGGCTACAGAAAAGTATTCACACATTCATGACATTATTCATATTTCCCATGCAGCAGTCAAAAATATTTAACCTGACATGTTTTGTCAAGTATGAGCCACTGATGGATCGCGCCGTTGAAGTCGCACTCAATAAAATCTATTCATTCTTTTTGATAATCGGGAGATTAAATATTAAAATGTTTCAAAAACATGTTGACGGAGAGCTCAATGCACAAACAAAAGTAGTTAGAAATGTGTCTGTAATTTCCTGAGATATATATTTGAAAATTAGTGGATGTTTGCCCTCGCCTATATCAAATATTACTCACTGCACTCAATAATACCGGTGCAGTTTTGTGTGGAAAGTGTTCTTTAACAAAGTTTGTAGTTGTTGACTACAAAATATTATTAATGTGTTGGCCTCATTCAAGGGTCATTGGCATTAATGATGGTGACCTAGTCTTTTTTTAAACTAGGTAAAATATTACTAGGTAATCTAGTTACACGTTCAAAACTGGGTGGAGCCTTGATTAATAACCAGGTAAACCGGGTAATAATGGTCATTTTGGCTGCATCCAGTATATCGTTAATACATTCGAAGATTAACATCTTCGAATAGGTCATTTTAAAGGTATATATATATATATATATGTTTTACCTCGTTTTTTGAACTAGGTACTTAGTTGAAAATTAGGTAAATTCGCCTATTTTACCTGTAGTAAAATTACTAGATAAGCTTGAAATAGAAAATTCGGTGAAAAGTATAGTAGGTAGCGCTTTGCTATCAAGTGCCCGTCGGTTCCTTTTAAACACTGCTTCCGGTCTTGCTCAGAGTGAATTGCAATGAAAAAATAAAATATCCGTGAAACTAGGTAAATGTATTTCGGAAATAAACACGGTAAACTAGATATACTGGATGAGTTACTTTTACCTAAAATTGACAACACTAGTTGGCAACTTCAATATATTGTTTCAAACCGTGAATTTCCAACAAAGAAAATCCCATTTAAGCTCCTTGAGGTGTTAGACGTTTGCAGAACACGGGTACAAAGTCACGAGTAAATAAAGAGGGAGACCAGCGGTTCGCTTTACGAGACCTAAAAAGTTTTATTCTATGTAATCGATCTGAAACCATTTAAGTGCGATTTATTATGTATATAAGCTGGGGAATTATCCACCAATATAAACATATTTGGAGTAGGAACACTATCCGATACAAAGGCTCTATTGTCGTTGATTTCTTTTTGACAGCTATGCAAATAATACCGTGGTTATTGGGACTTTCCAATGACTAACCTATCAGATAATAAAAATTTTGAATAGAACCAGAAATTAAGCTTTATCAAGCATGGGCCACAGAGGGACATCAAAGTAACAAGTTTGATAAAGCTGTTCGATTTTCCTGGTTGCGTATGAAAAACAAAGACATCCATTGAGGGGGTATGATGTACAAATAATTAAGTCGTTACCTTGACTTGTGACTCATGTTATCACTTTGAAGTGAGTTTAATAAGCATAGAATGATAGGTTATATTTCACCTTGGCGACGATTATAAAAAGATGGAGTTTGAGTACGCTATTTACAAATTATTCGATAATGGGTAAATGTTGAATAAATCTAAATCTAAATCTGGATTATTTCTTTATAAGCATTACACAGACAAATTGAAATGTTAAAAAGTATGGCAAAAACTTGCATTTTTTGAGCACGATGGAAAAATGTTTGTAACGTTGTCTTCACAGGTTTACAATATCGAATTTCAATCCCAGTTAAGTTCCAGTCTTTCATTCTTGCACATCATTTGGGCAACCCAAGAGAAATAACTTAAGCAAAAATAAAAAGTATTGAAACAACAAATCATGCGCCCGATTCTTAGCAAAATCGTGATAAATTGCATTAGCCTACGTTAAATACTGATTTTGCTGCGGTTTATCTGAAAATGTAAATATTTTTTGCATCAAGAATATTGAATTTTGAATATCGTTCGGACAAAATTCTTTGGACAATTCAAGATCAATAATGATTTCTTGCCTTTCTTCAAACATGTTTTGTTAAGTATAGGACACTGATGGAACACATCGCCTAGGCATGGTGCATCTGTGGCATATGCTTGACAAAATAAAATTTCTGATAGGGTCGCCAAAATTTTTACCTTAACGTTACGTTAAATACTGATTTTGCTGCGGTTTATCTGGAAATGTAAATATTTTTTGCATCAAGAATATTGAATTTTGAATATCGTTCGGACAAAATTCTTTGGACAATTCAAGATTCTTAGCAAAATCGTGATAAATTGCATTAGTCTACGTTAAATACTGATTTTGCTGCGGTTTATCTGAAAATGTAAATATTTTTTGCATCAAGAATATTGAATTTTGAATATCGTTCGGACAAAATGCTTTGGACAAGTCAAGATTCTTAGCAAAATCGTGATAAATTGCATTAGCCTACGTTAAATACTGATTTTGCTGCGGTTTATCTGAAAATGTAAATATTTTTTGCATCAAGAATATTGAATTTTGAATATCGTTCGGACAAAATTCTTTGGGCAATTCAAGATCAATAATGATTTCTTGCCTTTCTTAAAACATGTTTTGTTAAGTATAGGACACTGATGGAACACACCGCCTAGGCATGGTGCATCTGTGGCATATGCTTGACAAAATAAAATTTCTGATTGGGCCGCCAAAATTTTTACCTGTGATAATGAAATGTACGAATTTATAATATTACATTGCGACTTTAAGCACATTTACGTAGGTGGGAGCATGGTGCCTTGCACTTTCCCAGTCCAAAAAATTGCCAATGCACCTCGAAGCGAATTGAAACGCTGTGGAGCACAAAAAAATCCGAAAAAATGCCGATAATTCTAATATAAGTACTTGTCTAGTGTTTAGATTTAAATCCAAAAATATATTTTTTGGAAATAAGCACGCGTCTTCCCATTCGAGTTTTCTTGATAGTTTTGCCTTAAATTTCGGAATATTTTCGATTCGATTCTCATTCTTGATTATTATTTGTTTGAATCTAATTTATCATTTAAAAATGCAAGCATAGCCAGAGAAAATCGCCAATCATTATAGCGTCATAATTGGTAGACAAGAAATTTCAGACCGACGGAGCCATTTTCTTGTTTGAATTTAGATGTCTCCTAATTTTTTTTTGTTAAAAAAATAATCATTTCCTCCGTTTATTTTAAGTAGAGCAGTATTTCTATCTGCCAGTTTCTACCCTTATCACGATTTATACAACCCTTCGATTTATTCAAGTTAAGTCGGATAGAGCAAACAAAATGGCGTCTCATAATCGACCAGTGCGCGCTTTTAAACGGTTTCTACATTCTGCCGCCAAATTAACGAACAGGTAATGTGGTATTCCAAATATAACAAAAATTAACATACCTCGAGGTAATGCACGACGTATTGATACGTGCCCCATATTTGAATGACAGTTACCGCCTGCGCCCAAAATGAAAGGGTATTTAGTGTCAACCGGTATTGAGGATGTTACTCATCCGCTCAAGGAGACATGCAGTTTGAAAAATGCTTCCGATTATGTTTCAGAGAGGATCGTTGAATCATATTGAGTTTTATAGTGTGTGGGCCAGGGATGAATTGTACTGCTCAAGTTCGGCCTTAATTGGTCCATTCTTGTGGGTTCTAGTTTCTTTCGCTTTAATGAGAACCCAGACAGGATTAATTCGATTGAACTTTATTTTAAGTACGCGTCACGATCACTTGTGGATGATGCCAAATGTCAAAATACAATTCATGCTTGGGCATCGATTTATCCACAGCGCCGCTAAGATTAATAATAAGACACATAATTTATTCGTGAATCGAACCCAAAATTCCAAAGATAAAGTTGGGTAGACTTGCAGTATTTTTACCGGAAAGCACAGCAATCATTTATCCTATTTAGTTGACCTCAATTTGTCTAGAAAAAATGAAAAAATTAGGCCCTGCAGCGAACTGTAGAAGTTTCCTCATATATTCGCCGCATGTCGCAAGTAAGAGGAAACTAAAAGGGACCGAAGAAGTTGTAGATGTTTATTATGGTTACTTGGTTATGTTTGAAATTTCTTCCGGTTAAGAGTGCAGTTACTGGTAGTACGTTTTGTAGTAGATAGCGCAAGTGTCCGTTAGTTACCGAGTTGTTTTGGAGTAACTTCTTCTGGCCTTGCTTGGAGCTAATTCCAATAAAGATAAGCTTACGAGTATTTTTGAAATATACTTCATTCGAATATATTCTCAAAAAGTTGCATTTGCCCCCCCCCCCCCCCCATATGGTCAATACAAAATTATCCTTATTTCTCTATAGAAATTCACTCAGTCTGGAAGCAGGATTGAAAAAGAATCGGCTGCCACTTACGTTGCAAACCTCCACTACAAAACCTTCCGACATCGAGGGTCTGACTCACCCACGAAAAAGGCAAATTGACAGTTTTATACCAACGAAACTACGCGCCGAAGTCTCGCAAGGAAATTTCATCTCCATTTAGTAAAAACATACTTTTAACTGTTTTTATGATATAATTTGGTCATAAGAGGAAATTCGCGCCGAAGGCACGCGGAAAATTAGCGCCTTTTTTCGCAATTTTATTTTAATTCTGACCTCCCCAATGATTGGCATTGAAGCGGGGGAGATTGAACTTTCCCCCGCTTCTGCCAACAGCGTTTCAGCATAGTACCAGAGTCGGCCTTTGGCGATTGTGAAACCATCCCTTACCCCAATCAGAAATTTTATTTTGCCAAGCATGTGTCACTGATGGACCGTGCCTCAAAGGCGCGATCCATCAGTGAATCATACTTAACAAAATATTTCCACTATGAAATTGTCATTCTGCGAATTTCAGTCAAATTAGTTACGATTGGCGTTTGCACTGTCATTCCCCCGGTATCCCTGCTTTCTGCAAAAATACCATTTGCTTTTTCCATAATCCTTTTATTATTTGTATCAACATTTTGATCAGATTTTCCATATTAAAAAACAATGAAATTACGAAAACATTATATATTATTAACAATATATTAATGAAAAAAATAACATGAGATTTCGAAAGATGAGAAAATGCGTCGGGTCGAAGAATTGCTCAAGTCTTTATTTTAAATTTAAAAATCGATCAAGCATCAAATGGTGGCACCATTTTCCCAATAAAATCAACTTTGCTTTGGATCAGTGTATAATGAATATGACAATTTTATCACAGTCGATTCGATCCAGCAGCAAGTGCCACAGATTATCGGCAACCAAATCCCTCAGTGACCGATACTGGACAAACGATGGATCTCTGACAATATATTTTTGGCTCGAAATGCAACGCCGTATTATTAATTAAATTTTATTGTTCGAATCGATTTGGGAAATTTAATATTCTGCGGATAGAAATACTCTCAGTACAATAAATTTGAGCATATTTTCATTCGAAATTTTATTTATTTTATTAAGCATGAGCCACAGACTGACCGCGCATAATCGACGCGATCCATCAGCGACGCATTTGTGATTAAATTTTTTCCCGATGAGGTTAACCAGCAGCCATAATCATATTTCTAATAGAAGAAACAAAAAAACTTCCGACTTTTCACAATTGAAACTTTAATAATAATTGAGAAATATTCGGATTGAAGTAACGTACAAGTGCACTTTTGCAAGATCCACGGGCGGGCTTTAGAAATGCCGTAACGTATATTTCATGTTGTTCGTAAAAGGCGACTCAAGAGAAACAAAAAAGCGCTAAATGGCTGTAATAACGCCCAGGTGGGATTATGGTGGTTTAATCCCCTTTAAGAAGTTTTCGAATAGACTTTAATAGTGCTGATGCTGGCACCACATTTTGTAGCAATTCTTACTCATATACTTGCTCGTTAGCCTTTTAAGAGAGAATTTCAATAAAAAGTGGTATATACGAAATGGATTTTGTATAAATATTTGCTACCAAGTATTCAATTGTATAACTCTATGCAAAATGAGAATGTAAGAAATTCAACCAGCGCAATTTCGCATTATTGCATTGTTGGACAGAAGACACTGATGAGTCGCACCTATCATCTGTGACTTCCGCCTAACAAAAGAAAGGAATTCGATACAAACTCATCTCTTTTATATGCATTCGATCAGACCTACTGGTATCCAACCAGAAAGATATAACTTGTGCAGTCGTGGGGTGAGATTACAATGAAGAAAATATTCCAAATAATAAATTTTACCGATTGAAATGCCCGAAAAAAGATATTTAATTTTAGTCCTAAAATTTGACATAAATCTTATGGTCAAATATCAGCAACCTGAAATGTTGGAACATTATTCTAGAGAAATTTGAACAACGTTCAAAAACTGGAAATTATATTAGCAATGAAAAAAAAAGTGTGTGTGAAAGAAGTTGTATTTCATAGGATTTTGTTTTTAAATGGAGTAACTCATTTAATAACGGAAAAGAAAATGAAAATATAATAATACACTATAATTTGGGATGGGATGGTGTTTACATCATACTGTTACAAAATACAGTAAAATTCTCGCTCTTTGACAGTAATTTCACTTTGCGATATCGAAATAAAATTATAACTTCTCGGTGCGGGTCCATCAAGAGCCTATAAATGTCATCAACAAGGACGTTTTCGAACTTGGGAAGTATACAATTACAGCATACAAGCGGCATATTTATTGTAGTTTTTTAACAGCGCGGTTTGTCAGGAACATTGAAAATATTTGTCCAAAAAATTCAGCATTACACCAAAAAATAAACAGATGATATTGATTAGATAACGAAAAGAAATCAGGATAAATATATTTTGATTTGTAACATATTAAGAAAAAAAACAATATCACTGTGATAACTGTGATGAAGGAGAAAAAATATGCATTAAAATCATTAATATTCAGCAGGAAAATTTAATTCCTCATGCAGCAGAATCATGATTAATGTTATATTCACAACAGAATTTTGTCAAATCAAGGTATATGTGCGAAAGAAGTATTTTAGAATAAAAGCAACATTATGAACATGAGAAGCTGATTTTATCATCGTCCACGACAGATACAACTCACCATACTTTACTATGGCGGTTGAGTTTCATATGGGATGTTTTCCTCCTAAGAGTGCAGTGGAAGAGCTATGTCAGTAATAGCTCTTTGGCATTTTAGTGGCAGTTGTTGGCTACTTTTAGGTGCTTTTGGCATCGCTTAGAGTAGATTTTATTGAAAAAAAGCTTTTCGACAAGGAAGACTGTAATAGTCAATATTAAGCAACATTAAGTTATATTTAAGCAGATAAACAAAGGCCTAATAGGTTCCTAATTGGAAAACTTAATATGAAAATGTTATGTTAAGTACGAGTCACTGATGGGTCGCATGTGCTGAATCGATACAGACTTCGAAATAATAGGAAATATTTTTCAGAGAAAAATTTCGATACCTAAAACATTTTAAGGATATTTTATTTGTATGTTTGAGAAGCAGACAAGTATTTTATATCCAACTAGGACTAATAACCCTGTTCTTCTCCACATATTCGAAGATTATATCACTTTGGCCCAGTGAATAAAATTTATTCTTTTGTGAAATTTCACAAAAAACGGTGATGGGGAGAGATGGGGTTATTATATCAAAAATTTTAGGATCATTAGCGTGAATTGACCCATAATGCTTTTGTCGGAGTGAGAGATCAAATAGATTTCAAAAGATTTTTGATTTTAAAAAAAAAGACACAGTCATGAATTGTCAGAGTCAATTGTCCGTATCATTGCGCTCTTTTGTGATAGCTAGGAAGGGCATCAAAAAAAAATTGAAAAAAACTAAAATACATCTGCTAAACATGAGATTTGAAAAGACTTCAGCTTGGCATATCGATATAGAATAAATCCTTTTTTTAGAAATAGCGGATCATAACGCAATAATATATAAATACATTGTGAAATCTCAAATTGCAATTCATGGATGGTGTGTGTGTGTATACTAAAGTTCTTTCTACTGTTTAATTTATGGTGTTTTGTGCACAAATAACACTTAGGCAAAAGAAATTTTGTCGTGATTAATTTGTATGATATTCACAACCGATGAAATAAAAACATTGTCATCATTTTATCGGCTGTGCATATCATACTAATCAAACGGAAATTTGTTTAATAAAACAGTAAAGTGCAAAAAAATTAAGTAAATGGGGCAGCCACAGTACAATTTTTGTATTTTACTCCTGGTCTAAAATATGGAATACTGATCGATCATAACGTCGAGGCATAGACACATTTATATAAAATTAACAATATCTTTTCCAACAAAAAACATTTCAAAGTTTCCTGCAGAAAATTACGCTCTGGAAAATTTGTTGTTAGAAAACTATAACTTGTGAGTATTGTATAACAAGGAATCCCACATTCAGATACATTATTTTCGAATCAAATCAGATTTTTTTTTGAATCTTATTGGATTCAAAAATTAATAGAACAATTTAAAAATTGCCAAATTGTTTATTACTTTGTAAAAATTTTCCTTATCTTGTGTGCAAATTCTTAACAGTAACGATGTGTAACGAATGTTACAGAATCATATAAATATTTGAATTATCCGAATTGATGCAAAGCCTTGTACATAACTAGGGTTGTCCAAAATATTTGATGTGATCCACGATATTCGAATCATTAATTATTCAATTAGGTAGACTTATGCAACGGTTAGGAATCAAGAAAAATGACAACCTTAAACCTTTTTCAAAAACAAGTATAAATTTTCACGTGACTCATAAGCTGATATGAGGACATCTTTGTTTACTGTATGACTTCTGATTCGAATATTCGATTTAATTCCGGAAAAATATGATCAGTAAACCATGAAATTTGCATTGTTACTGGCAAACAGGGTGAAAATAAACAACGAATAGATATGACATAATCATAGCAGAAAAAATGAATATAATGAAGAAAAAAAAAAACAGACAGACTCTTATTAATGAACAAGATTGAACATGAAAAAAGTCACAGTAAGTAAATATTTCGATATTCAGAAAGCATGGGTATATATTCTTATGAATTGAAGTACAAGTAAGCAACACAGCATAGCCGAAAGACACAAAGTACAAAAAGATGATGTTATCATAATTAGCATAACTGTCTTTTACAAGCAATGTTAGTATGGCAAAAAATGGCATCAAAGACAACATTTAAAAAGAAATGAATCAGGGCAGAAAAGTGGGGAATTGGCTACAAGCACCAACTTTACCGAAACGAGGACAAATTTTACACTATATGATCAACATTCGCTTACATTTGGCATCAACCCGACATTAAACAACAAACTTGTCTTCGGGTGTCTGAATGTCCTGTCATTTTTTTTGAACACAAACAGCTTCACAACCATAACCCTGCTATTTACCTTTTTATGCAGTTTGGCTACAATCACTCAAAGAGAGATATATCTGAGTTTGAATCACAGAATAGCTGGTGCCAGTCACTCAAAAACAGATATATATCTTAGGTTGAGTAGCAGAATAGCTGGTGCCAGTCACTCAAAAACAGATATATATCTTAGATTGAGTAGCAGAATAGCTGGTGCCAGTCATTCAAAATTATATATATAAATGAGTTTCAGTAGCAGAATAGCTGGTGCAATGTGTCATGTGAGTTGGCCTTAATGAAGATGGCAAATTCATCATTATCATATTAAAGATAGTGACTATTTGAAAATGAATTTTTGATGGAAAGTTTTTGACGGAGGAAATAAGAATGCTGAAGTCTGAGTTGAATGTCATTCACCCAAATTCCAAACCCTGATGAATATTTATATTGTGCTCAAATAAGAAAAAAAAATTAAGATTTTCAAGTGATAACATGATGATATATTGTGTTAAAGCGAGAGGGAGAAAAAAATGGAATACTGTTACCAAAGTTTATAAAGCTGCCTCATATATAAATATGTTCATTAGCAGAGAGGTTAAATAACAGATAAATGTTACGGATGTTAACACAATTCACTGTATTAAAAAGTCAAAATAAAATTCTAATTATAATTACGTTTCAAAATTTCAAATTATCGGAAATACTACCTACTTTTTGGTTCAATATCATGCTTTATGTCAAATTGTACGAATGGAGTAAAATTTACAATTTACCATTTTTTTATTGAAAAATGACCAAATGTAGAATTTTTAAAAACAGAAACCGATTACCACAATACCCAACTATTTGGATAGGTACACAACAAATACACATATATATAATTCGGCTTCTCATGCTCCACTAATTCAGTATCTAAGACTGGAAAAGTAACGAAAACAGGAATCTCATTCCTTAGAGAAACCTCGAAATAATGATTAACTATTTCCAAATTCCGAGATAGCACAAAACATCCCATTTCTGGGAACATTTGCGCTAATGCGCAACAAAATCATGATTTATGTGAAATTTTATTTAAATTTGGAACATACCATGATTTTACCACCAACGGAGTCAAATTAGATAGAAAAGAAATAATAAGAATGATCATTAGTAGGACAATCCAAAATATTTGATTCAAATTGTGATTTGTAAAACCATAAGTTATTTGATTTATATTTTTTAACAATTCGTAATTCACAAAATCGATGAGTAGGTATATATACTTTTGGAGAGTCGATATAAATTGCTGCATATAACAATTTCTGTAAAATACGTTTCTGTTAGTTTATTGTAATTTAATTGTAGTTACGGTTCGAATAAATTATTTGATCGAATTCAGAAATGAATTGTTATAGTAGCTTTTGGGCTACTCTAAACAAACATTTAATTTTGTCAAGCTTGAGTCACTGATGGACCGCGCCTTATCGGCACGATCCATCAGTGACTCATACTTGACAAATTGAACAAATTTTATCCTTATTTAAGTATTAAAAGCTATTTCGGAATAGGTGAAGGAACAATTGGAAAATATTTAATCGGCAGTTCGTCTTTGCAGTCCATGAAATTAGGGAAGTACGGATAAGTATCCCACACAGTGTTGCTTCGTTTTAATCGAGTAAACCTTGGATTTTCTTGATAAGAAGATAATGAGGTATCGACAGAATATTTTGATGCGTCACAGTCTATTGGTGAGAATGTTTTGTCCAAACATATTTCAATTTGTGCTAGAATTTGTTCTGTTTTTGTCTGTGAATAAAAATATTATATCGCATTAAAAATATCATCACTATGTCCCTGACTACAACAACTGGGCCCTGCGTACTACCTTGTAGGTGAGAGCTTTGCACACATTTTTTGCGTGT
Organism: Styela plicata; assembly: GCA_963675895.2. Taxonomy (NCBI): domain Eukaryota; kingdom Metazoa; phylum Chordata; class Ascidiacea; order Stolidobranchia; family Styelidae; genus Styela; species Styela plicata. The sequence continues at coordinate 4,931,613 of OZ023138.1, forward strand.
CATGAAAGCTAAACTATAAACTGAAAAAGGAAGTGGTAGATGATATTATCAGCACAAAGGGTAAATATCACTCGACTGCACTTTACCATAGTGGTTCAGTTGCTGTTATTACATCTTGTAGTAACTCTTTGCTAATAAGTGGCTGCCAGTTGGTTCCTTTTAGGCACTGCTCTAACCTAAATTTTCCAATCATTTGACACTGCTGTGAATTATAAACGACTCTCCATTTATAAATTACAAATTACTACAAAATTAAAATTTTTACAAGTATCAATAGACACACTTACTTTTGCTTCCATGCATAGTAACCTTGTACGTTTGTTTGTAGAACCTTCAATGACTTTTCTCAACCTGTCAAGCTGTAATATAAAAGTGAATAATCATATCAGACTAGCCATAAGGATACTAATTCACTTGGACACAAGCAAAAATGGCCACTTTTGGGAGGATATTTACTCATGGACCTAATTCCAAGTTGTGCATTCTTGTTTCCGTCAACAATGAAACTGCCTGAAAATTCGGATTGCAATTTATCAAATGAGTGCATTCGTCCGATATTTTGTAATATTTGCCCAGGTACATACCATAAATGCCTGAAGGTATAAAATTTAATGCTGATAAATTGGTTGGAAGAATTGCAATATTCTGTCAAATTCACAGACACAATATAGAAAAGGAAAATTATCAGTATATAAAATTAGCAGAGGGGATAGAATTTTTCTAACAGCTTTAAAATCACCTACAATCACCATGGCTTGCAGTGAGTGATTATTATTCTCAAATTACCTTCATTGACGAGGTCAAAGATGGAAGAATACCAGCAACTTCTAAGATTCTGTGAAAAAAGTTCTTGGAATATTAAAAATGAATACTAATTTATAAGAGAAATGAATAAAAGCATTTCAACCACTGTTATTTAAGTGAAGGTCACCTTGAGCGGTTGGGGGTCACCACACTTCAATCATAACATTCAGTTTCATATTGGAATGTTTTCTGCTTTAATTGCCCATTGAGAATTTTATTTTATCAAGCATCAGTCACTCATGCATGACGAAAAAAGTTTGAATCATTTTTTTTTTCTAACTCAGTGATGTTACCAGTTTTCCATTTTATGAAGTTCACATAAATATTGAGTGGCGAGCCTCCAAATAAAAGCTTAAAATACCTAGAAACCTTCACTTAGTAACCCGAACATTGCAACCTTGCTCAAAATAAATAATAACAAATAAAAAGCATAAGGCAGGCTTTGTTTTTCTGGAGATTTTAGAGTTGAAAATTTAAAAGGTTTGTGAGATCCTGTTGAGAACTTATAGGTTACTTATAGATATAGGTTATACAGAAGAAATTCTGGATACACGGATTCGTGATTCGTGTGCTAGTTGCAGTACAAGAGCCTGCAGTCACATGGCTTTTGGCTAAAGACTGCCGAGTGCCAACTAGAACTTCGTTGTTCAATGACAATACATTACCATTCCATCATCGAAATGTCATAATGCAAATTTCATTGCAATCAAAATTAAAAGACAAAGAATTATTCAAGTGACATATATCCTGAACAAGACATGTTATGACATCATTAATGTGAATTAGCTAGAGCCCGACCGATACATCGTTCTAATTTTGCTGTTTACCAATATATCGGCCAACACAAGATCACAAAAGCAGCCGATAACATTGGCTAACAGAAAATCACCTATTTTTGGACATGCGTAATTCTTTTTTTAAATGACAAGCTTTTCATTGAAATGGCAAAATTGCACAATATTTTTCGCCTTTATCTAGTGGAAGCCCCAGAAGCCGTTATTTGCATGAGATGAAACTTAATTCAATCCGCAAAAAATTGCCTAGTGAAGCATCGAAACGTTAGAAATATTTTTACCCAACAACCACAACCATTAGGACCTTTATAGTGACTGTGTATCTGTTCTATGTTAAAGCTACCCGAGATTTTTCAAAAGTAACAGTACCCGAAAGTTTCATATAAAATGAAATATCTGTGGTCAAAAATTTCAAAAAATCTGTATCGATAACGATTGCAAAAAAGCAATGTCATTCGGGCTCGACAATTACACATACAAATCGCTATATGGATGAACCATTTTGCTTCTTTCCACAAACTAAATCTTAATTATGACATTGATATATTAGTTTAAAATAATTCCAGACAAAAACAAATCATTCCATGTCTAAATAATTCATTTTCCCTCGAGTTCTCCTTCCTTCATTTTCACTTTTGAAGGATCACACATGGTTGAGCATACAATGACAATAAATTGAATACCTTGACAAGGTTGGTCATGTACAACAAAGTCATAATTCAAATACAACCAAATGTTTGCCTGGCAGACTGAAAAATGAACAAAATCACAGAAGGGTGATCTAATTGCTTTAGAAAAAAAAATCCAGTATCAATATTTCAAATGTCCCTAGGGTTGTCTTTATGATTGAGTTTGAACGAATTCAAAATTCACTATATAAATGGAAAAATGTTTCAACATTTCCAATAAACGAAATTGCTGATATTCAACCATATATGGCAGCTAAGTCATAATTTATGTTGAATTTTACATCTTAAAATATGGCATGTATCATGGTTTCACTGCAAAATAAAGATGGAGAAAATCGAAATTGTCAGTACTTTTAATCATAATTCTAGAATACCCGATGACTCAGATGTGGATATTCCTAGATGTGCCTCAGTGGCGGCATGCGCAATGGACAAACTCTTCATTCAAAGCGGGTGAATATATTTGCCTTCACTAAGGTGGAGTAGATATTATATCAACAATAATAAAATAAAACCAGCTTACTTGCTTATGTTGAACTTTTGCTGTAAATCCAAACCTTTCTGAAAATACTTGTGTTCCGAATTCAATGAAGGTAATGATGCTGCACAAGTACCGTGCTTCACCCATTCATGCTTCCTGTAAAATGTAAACTCGTGTTATTATCAGTTTAGAAAATAATGAGTTGAACTTGAAATGTCCAAGAAGAATCGAGAAAGATTACAATTTTGTTGAAAACATTTGAAATACCAATAAATTAGGATTTCGCAGTAGGTCTAGGGGACGTGGTCGAGGGTTGGTGAATCTTGGTTTTCTTTGGGTATCTGAATGTCATGTCATTTTCTTCAGATGGACAAAAGGAGTTTCACAATCAACAATACTTACAAGCTGTGTTGATTGGTTAAGAACCTTTTTATACAGTTTGGCAACAACCAGACACTAAAAACGGTGATTTAGTTTTTTTAGCCACAGATATACCATGGAATTCTGCCTATTAGCTAAATTTTCTGCTGATGAAACCCATTTTGTTGAGGTGTTTGAGCAGAGAGTAGCCAGCATTCTGTCAGTCTAATGCAGACTAACTAATTATTCTTCTTCTACGCCTTCGTGTTGGTGAATCTGTATCTTGTAAATGTAAGAATAAAGTAGCAAGAGCAACAGCTATGACCAACTTAGCGCTTCGCCTAAACAAAGTTAGACTTCTTCAGATGAGCATTTTTATAAAGAAAGTAAAAAGTGATTGGTAAAGCAAACCTATCTGACCTATTTTAGGGACAACATAACTGCAAATTGGCAGAAAAATTAATGGAAAAACATGCCATTCTAGATAAAACTGCCGATTTCATTGAATATTGTGCAGTTAATGAGTTCAATCTTTATTATAAAATGATATTCAGAGCAACCTAGTTATAAATTTGTTTTCGTCAGGATTGAGCCACAAATAGACCACGCCTTGGAGGCGAGTTCCATCAGTGACTCATACTTAACAAAAGACATTTAGCCGATATATTTCTGACTGGTAAGGCTTTTATTTTTATCAATAGAGTATATCAAATGTGAACAAGTCTAATTAAAATAGCTTGTACCAAGAGAGTATATGTTAGAAAGAAAGTACAAGAATGGTTAAAAAACAATCCTTAGCTGCCATGTTTTTAGACATAAGAAAATCAGCCACCATCAAATGAAAATAAAAAAAATCCCTTTTTAATTAAAACATGAGTTAACAACTATTCTGTAGTAAATATTTTTTATGATTCTTGCATTTTGTTGAATCAGAAAATCAATATAAATTCAACTACGTATATGCCAGCTACTCAGACACCCCAAATAAATGGGTTTCATCAGAAGAAAATTATGCGCAAATGGTTTAAATTTTAGGATATATCCCCTATTAACAGAAGATGGAAAACCTCTGTTTGAGTGAGTATCTGGTAGCAACAAAACTGAAGAAATAGGTTCAAAATCATCAATACTGCTATGAAACAGCAGTGTTGATGATTTTTAAAGGCTTTCACACCCAAAAGCTGGTATAATAAGGACAACAGAAGATAAATGATATCATCGCATTTCTGAATGGTTAGAAGTGAAATTGGTGATAAAAGTATAAAATCTCAACAAATTCAAAATAGATACGAAAAAATGATATGTTGTGCGTTGGAAATCCATTTTTCAATCAATACAACTTCATGCAAACAAGCATTGCTCGTTCTCAAGTACCAGTATCGGTATTGATTATTTTGAAAAGACGAAAGTACTAGTTAACAGTAGATTAATCAAGCACACCCAAAGTAAAGTGTGGTTAATTGAATTGTGAACATCATTAAAAATTAATTACAAAGAGTATCAACACCTTCCTCATATACAACAACACCCAGTCAATGACAGAAAAACTTAAAACGCTAAATATCAACCAGGTTTGTCAATAGTTTAATTCAAACAAATAACGTTTCAGTATTTCAGATGTATGAAATTACAGATATTTCACCATATTACCACCTACAGTGAAATCATGATATATGCCCAATTTTACATTGTAAGATTTGACATAAATGATCCTTTTGCCACAAAATGACTTAAATCTAAGAATAATCAAAAACGGGAATACTTTTAATAAGAATAACTGACTATTAGGATAAAGATATCCCTAATATCAACCCACAATAACACAGTACATACCAAAATGATGAAATTTCTTCTCCTCGAATAAGATTTGGCCAATGTTCATTTAAATCTGGAAGAATATCCTGCGAAAGCATATGTAAATATATAAAATGGCAACTTACTTCAAATATTTTCAAAACTAGGTCTATGCAAAATGATAAAAAATATACAAATATTTATATTCTTTTTTTCTATTATTGAAATTCAATTTGGGTGAAGTTCTGAGCTTCACTGAGAGAAACTAAGACAACTCAGGACTATAAAAAAACAACAAAAATGGGCATGTCCCATGAAGAAACATACCGTACATGAATTAGGAAAAATTAGCAACTTGTTATTGTTTTCATTAGTCTTGCAGGCAGATGAAATGATAACTGGACTAGTCAAAAAAGATTTCGATTTTCTTTCAGAATTTAAAACATTCATATTATTTTTTTTTGGTATCCGAAAAGGCTTCACAATCATCAACACTGGTACGAAATACCATGATAAATCATGAAATATTACTTATTTGCTAATTTTTTTTAATGAATCAATTTTTTTTGGGGTGTCTTGAGTAGCAGAGTAGCTGACATTCTGCTAGCCTATATTCTATCGGAGTCTGATATTGGATACGACGAGTATGAAAGTGTACGAGTATGATACCATTGAACTACTATCAAATTTTAATAAATGAATGCAAGCATAATTTATATACGAGAGTAATTGGAAATCATACAAAAATTACAGAATATTTGGATTGTCATGTTCGATTGAAATCTTGGATAAAATCAATGGCTCATGCTTGGCAAAATAAAATTCCTGATTGAATTAAAATGAGTACTAACCTTGATTTCATCCACTACAAATGGCCACGAATCATTGCAATAAGCTGGATTTGGTCCAGAATTAGAGTTTGGCCTGAAAAATAAAACGTTGAATCAAAAGATATTGGTAGGATTGCGAAAAAAAGTGTGTATTCTTGCTTAATAGTATAATCATGGATGTTCGAAATGAATAGAAAATTTGGTTACAGTACATTCAAAATGGAACATATCTGATACAGCAAATTCTTGATTTTTTATATCAGAATAATGGCATATAAAAATTTCTATCTTTCTTTGCATAAATTGGCACAATTTCAACAGAAAAACCCATTTTTGCTATAAAAAAAAAAAATGTCATGCAATAATCTTAATTCCCTTTGGGCAACTACTTTTCAAACAGCCAATTTTTGTTTTGGATGAAAATTGTATAATTTCCACATCCACGTGCTATATGCCAAGAAATCCTCACTTATGTTATCATCAGAACATTGTGTCTTTAATAGAGGATGTAAAATCCCGAAAATGGTAAATCTCATTTCTTTCAAATCAGAAAATAATATGCTTTAATAGGTAGGAATCACTAGGTGCGAATCGATTTGAAACTTGAATATAAAAGTGACATCCCCAGGTACAATGTTATTTGTCATATGCATGTATATACATTATTTATCTCACCATATTCCATGTACTGTCCATTCTTTCACATTTGTTGGCATTATACATTTTCCAGCACCTTCAGTTTCCTGTAATAATGTTCGCAATCATTTAAATGAAACATTCTAATTGTGACACAGTTAGGAATGTCCAAAGACCAAAATATTTAATTGGTAGATTCAGGAGTCATTAAGCAAGAGTTAAACCATGATAAATTTCATTAATTTTTTTCAGTGACTAGAGCCAATTTAAAAAATATCTAAATCGTACAAAATATACATAGGTAAATTTTGATGACCTTGGCCATTGTTTCGAAAAATGTAAGTTAATTTATTATAAAATTTATGATTCAAGTATCTGATTCTGACAAAAAGACGTTTTTATTTCGCATAGCATGTGTCATGAATGCCAGTTACAAGGTAACAATTTAACAATATTAAGCCATTATTTGACATAAAAATGTATTCTCAGATCAGTGTTTAAAATATTAAGCCCTCAAGACTTGCACCTATGTTTGAATTTAAATAGATATTTTTGTATTCTAAGTTATTAGTATACATCTAAATAAGGTAACTATCTTTATAAAGATACACACAAAAGATACTTTAAACATTTCAGAAAGTAACAAATATTGCTCCAAGCTAAAAATATAATTATACACTAAAACTGCAAACAACGAAACTAGGAAATTTTCAATTCATGAAAACCCACAAGTGGTATCAAAACAAAGAAAAGAAACAACTCACATTTATCTCAATACAAGCAGTCTGAGGCCATATTTGTGTATACACAAAATAATCCCATTTTACTTCATTTTTTTGCATAACTGTAAAAATGCTTCCGAATCCGAGAACAAAGAGAATCCTGAGAAGTGTTTGCATACACGTTCTTAGTGGCTACAAGTGAAAACGAACAACATTTTACAAACCAATGCCTCAATGATGGAATATATTAAATTTTTTCCACCTCAAAGATTAAACTCAAATCAAATTGATGTTCTACAATTGGGTTGAAATTATGATGGTGCTCAATAAGAATTTTATTGAAATAAAAATATGAGATCATAAAAAGTCAAATACATACAGTAGAAAAATTTATTTAGTCATGCATGCGCCACAAATGGACTGCACCTCATCGATGCGACCCATCAGGGACAGACATGACAAAACATGTCGGATCAATAATATTATCACTGGGTGATGACAGAATGAATGAAATTCCAGAGCCAGAATGCTACTCAAGACATCCAAATAAAATGATCGAATCCATGATCTATCTCTTGCTGGAAAAATATGCTTTATTTCGACTATCGCAACCGAACAGTGGAAGACGGCTCGTAGCAGTATTGATGGTACCGAAGCTTTTTTGTCCATCAGAAAAAAATGATATGAATGAATTGAACATCCGAAAACAAAAAAGATTTTTTCACCATGCATGATGTCGAATTTCAAATATTAGGGTTAATTTGAAACAGGAATGTTATGATTCACTATATAAGGTTAATTGAACTTCAATTTAGTTTATACAATTATGTTTGTGCTTAATAAGGCAACTATAAATACCAGAAAGGAACTAAAGGAAACGTGGTAGGCAGGTGGTTGCCGAATGCCCTCGAAAATGGTGTCTTTATTTGCCAGAACATATCATTCAATCCATTATTCTATTTTAAAAATAAATATTCAATTCTACAAGGAAAAATATTTAGTAAGGTGTCCTAGCACACTGATGAAGAGTTAGGTAGAAAACCTTTTCAGCAGATGTTGAAATTAATTTACTTACAATAACATAAAACTATTCATCAGAATGCCAAAATCTTCAACTGGGATATTCAGACACATCACTAATGCAGCTAACATGAACAGACAGACTCAAACCCCGATCTAGGCATATATTCAGGGAGAAAAAACACAAATCGATTATTGCGTATTAAACTGTCAAAAGGAGCTAAAAATATCTCACTCACCATTTTGCCACACAGGATCATCCAACCCATTGAAATGCTGGTAGTAACAGTATCCTCTTCTGTTGAAGCCAGAGTATTTTTGTGAATCCCCAAAAGCTATGATCTTCTTCAACAGTTTTCCTACTTGAATTTTATCCAGTTTACTTTGTATATTATGAAAGAAATGTAAATTTAAAATTTATAATTTGAACTCAGAACTACCGTATTCTGCACTGTTCGGACGGTTCTATAAGCAGATATGACTATGTTGTTATGTACTAAAAAGCGGGAATGACAGGAAATATCCAATACTACAAAGTGGGAAAACATGCAGAAAACAGGAATGAGGGGATAGATACTTCTCTGGAAAGTGGTGAAAATGTCAGTCACGCACTACAAGAATTATTGTAATGGGAACGACAGGTATATTGAGACTGGACAGTAAAATGCTAGATTTAAAATGTGGGAGCAAAAACATGCGAATAGCAATGAACAGAACATTGGAAATGCACTATAGGTATGGGAACAGTGGGAATGGGAACAGCGAGAATGGGAACAGTGGGAATGACAAGAGATAGCCTAAAATGCGGGAATAGCTGGAAATACACTCATGTGGGAATGACTGGAGATACCCTAAAATGTGGGAATTACAGGAAATAAACTAAAATGAGAGAATGATGGGAACAAGAGAAGCCCTTCAGCAATAGGCTGTCACATTTCCTGCATGCCGTAAGAGGCGACTAAATGAAAGCAAAGTAGAGGTGATTTTATTTTTGCCTATGGCAGATATCTGTCACTGCATTTTACTATGACGGTTCCGTCCAGTTTGACATGTTTACAGTTCCGTTTGAGAGGTTTACTGTTTAGAGTGTTGTTGCTGGTACTACATACTACATATTTTATTAGCTTTTTGTTACAAGTGTCCCTTAGTTGGGGTAAACGCTAAAACACAGGAAACGGGAACATGCGGGAAACTGGAACATTCGGGAAACAGGAACAACAGGGAAATATACCAAAAAGCGGGAAGAACAGGAAATTTTTTCTCCACCCCATCCACGCAAGCTTGGTTTTTTGTTTAATGCCCACATTACTTCTGCTGCTATTGGCTTCCTAAATGGTTCATGGTGACGCACCCACGGATGGAGGTGGTCCAAGGTTTTGGTCCTCCTATTTGTATGATCTGACATGAATGTTTCATACAATTTGTGCAGTGCATCTTTCGTCATTTTTATTTGTGCTTTCTGTTAAACAAGTTGTGCGAAATTCTCCCATTTACTATAAAGACTTTTACTGCATCGCTCTCCTGAGACCATTACCAACTTTTGTGTGAAGAATTTGCCGGATGATAACAATCAAAGTCCACGGAACAGTGGATCTCTGTTGTGCATTTACACAAATTTAGATTTTTAATAAAAAGAATCAATTTGCTTGCCCATATTTTGTATTGTAGTCTTGAAAGAGAAATGACCGGTCCTCATGCACATTCTGGTAAATTGGGGCGTCAACCACGTTATCAGATAAGAGGTTTTCCAGGATATCAAGTTCGTATCTACAAAGCTGTCGATCGAGCTTATGAAGCAGATTCTAGATTAGGCCGGTTCCTGCAATTATTAAAACGGACAGGAACAGACCCAAATATATGCTGTGCATGGGTCTTTTCAGATATTCCAATGCAGAATGGGTCGTTCTTGTATCGAACAAGACGTGAAGACCAGTTTGGGTCTGTTCCTATTTTTTTCGGTAATTACAGGAGCATTATAGTCCTTGGCTAACTTTGTAGACACATAGCGTACTGCATACAGCATAGGCTCCATACATGCATAATGTCGCCCCAGTAAAAGGCACAGAGCATACACTTTACATGCAGCACGGATTGTTACCTCGTTAAATTCAAAACGTAAGGTATACTGTATGAGTTATTCACACTCTGCATTGCACAGCCTAAGGTATTTCCGTATACCGGTACCGTACTGTATAAGTCGCCAGCAGGCCAGACACCATCCCAATCCCGTGGAGCGTAAGCTACTCTGCACTGTGTGTGTCAGAACTCAGAACATGACGGACAAAGCCTTCCTGACCTATAGTGACCTCAACCAGAAACGTTGAAAGGTACGTCATTTGTCAGTTTATTTTGACGCCTCTTCCAAAAATGGGGATATAGAAAAGTTAGTTACCGTATACAAATTTTTTATGGGTTTCACAATGTGGAAAGAACAGTAATAACAATGAAAATATAGGCGAATGAAAATAATACATTACAATAATACAGTTATGATACGAAGAGTCCCATATTTTCATCAATATATACAGTACCGTATACGTATAGTCAGTCGTTCAGTATTGAATCCAATAAATCCATAAAGTACGGTACCATCTATCCAGTAAAGTCGATATTCGATTATTAATATACAGTAATTATATTATACATATAATTGAATATAAAAAGAGGAAAACTAGAAGATGGATATAACCATAGTCCTGTGCATATATACAGTTCATAAGCATTTGTGAGCATAGGCATGTGTATTTTTTATTCTGTGGTAGAAGAATACGTCACCACCATCTGTGAATTTACCGTTTTCAACACGATATCAGAGGTTTTTGCCCAACCTTGTTGCCGACCACTTGTGAATTTACCGTTTTCAACTCGACATCAGAGGTTTTTGCCCAACCTTGTTGCCGATTTCCCCTATACGTAACTGATGCTATAGAACCAGTCTGGGTTCAGCGGGCAAGAAATTAAGGAGCACAATTTGTATTTGTTATGATATATGCCCGGTACTCATATTGCAATGTTGACTAGACTTGAAACTCGGCTACGCGCTAGGTGTCCGGTGTTTGGGTCTTCTTCGAAGCTTCCCTTACCAACTGCAGATGTCATTGGAGGCTTCTTATGTTTTCGAAATTCAAAAACAAACATGTTTCCGGAATGTATCCAGTACTGCTGATTTGGTGGCCCCGAGGGTCGAAATAATTTTTGCTTAATGCATCTTTGCCATTCATAGGACACAAGCGAGTTACAGAATGAGAGTAAAGGAACTGTATCATAAATATAGCAGTCTTTGGAAGGGTCGCAAGAATAATGCAAAATATCAGGCAAAACTACGTGATTTTTGACAATTTTCGACATTGCCAATTGCAAATACAATGATTTTATGGCTTACATGTATCCAGAAGACAAAAACATATCAGCGAAGGAAGGAGAATTTTTGATAGATCGGAGAACATCTAGAAAATTTGTAATTGAAAGCAAATTAGTTCAACTCTACCGATATATGACAGTTTTTCTATCAAATGGTTTTAATATCTGATATAGTTTCATATTTTGATTGGAAAACTATTGCTGGTATATACTGATTATATTTCAATGTTTATGACGACATACTCTGACGTCATATTGGTTATGCATGACTTACGCAGTATTGCAACTTGGGATTTGTGACTTACGCAATTTTGGCACAGTTTAATAACGCTTGGCACGCTCATTTAAAAGCCGAGAGCAAATGATTCCTGCATTTCTTGTACAATGTGAATAACCAATCAGTAAGAAGTTACATAGAAATTATTTTGAAAACAAAATATCAACATAAGATTGCGTGATACTTAATTGGGAAGAAGGGAAAGTCAACAATTTTGAAGTTAAAACTTTTAGAATTGCGAACGCTCAATCCGTACACGAGGCTCTTTTCCTGATGTTAAAAATATCTCACATGAGTATAAATCAGTTTTACTTATTTCAGATGAACCAAGCTGTAAGTTCTGGAATTTCCTATTTACGGAATATTTTTCAATTTATCATACGGGTGTAGGTACCCTTATGGTTTGACAAAAGATATTCTTCCTGTAATTTTGATCGCTTGTATTTATTTAGGTTGCTCAGGAGTTCAGGATGCCTTTCAAGGCGTTTGTGAAACATTTTTGATGACGTCCAGCAGTGTAATGGATATTATGCTAACTGATCAAAAAATATATATACGACGACTAGCATTAAGAAAATTAATTGTAATAAGAGAGTAGCAACAACAAGCCTCATCGGTACGTGTATTCCGTTTCGCGGGCGCGATGGCCCAGTGGTTGACATCGACGGTTGAATATCTCTGGTTCACTCAACCAAGGGTTTAATAACTTGAGTAGGCTAAGCCGAACACAAAAGATCATAACTTTCCAATAACTCTATTCCTGTTCGCCTATGAGTGGCCGTTAGCACATAGCCTGTGCCAGGGTGATACACTTCAAGAAGTGGCTTGAAAAATTCCTAGATTTATTTTAATGCTAAAGATTACATTTATCTAGTCAATTGGCAAGGCATGGAACGGTCTGAACCACCTGCAGTAAAGCATATTAAAACTGATACGATACACGGCCTCATTTCTAGTAATGTTACCAATCTCAGTCAAAAAATATTCACAATTTTATTCTATTTTTTTTTTATATATTATGCGAATGACCGAAAATCGGAGATGTATCTGCATCAAATCAGATCAATGATCCAAAAGTGTCGTGCCTAAATGAAATGACTTTATTTTAAAGACTTAGTCGATTATGGGAGACCGGTCAACAAGCATACGTTTTACGTTTATGGTTTGTATTAAATAGCTGTGATCATGAATGATAACATTTTCCATACTCATCACCCTTCCTGGAGTTAATGGAATTATAGCTTATTAGACGTACCTTTAAAATCTTTGCGGGATTTTTTTGTTATTGTCCGCTTCTTGTTACTTTCAAAGGTACCAATTAGGTCTCAAGTTTCTCGTCTTATTTGAATTCATTTTCGATGATGTCAAATTGCTCGAGGCGATTAAAAGCATAAGCGCTTGCGTGATCATCGCTGAATTCTTAAAAGTAGTGGCTGTATTTTTAGCATTACCAGAAAAGAGTATTTTTTGTGTAACTGAGCAGACAGGGAATCAGTTTAAACAATCGCTGAATTCTTAAAAGTAGTGGCTGTATTTTTAGCATTACCAGAGAAGAGTATTTCTTGTTTAACTGAGAAGACAGGGAGTCAGTATAAACAATAGTATACTATGGGTAGGGTAGCACAACTTATTGGAATCAGTCGTGAATTGGCCATAAGAATATAAATTGGTAAATAGAAGAAGAAATATCACATTTTAACGAAAAAAGACAAAAATACTTTTTAATTTTGGCCAATTCATTTTGCGCCATAAGGTTGAGGTTATATTTGGAGCTAACCTTCTCCCTTGCAGTTTGTTTATATCGTTATGCATTTGTAGTGTAATGATAACGCCTTCTTTGTTCATTCGATTCTCTGACATGTCAAAATTTTCTAATTTTTAACCAACTTTCTTCTTGAAAGCCGATTCTCGAAAAAATTTTCCGCGCCTTTGGCAGAAATTTTGATCTCTTTCACCCTGATATACTATATAGATGTAGGATTATAGCAATGTGTTATCGGTTGCAGATTCTATCATGACGTAATAGTTTTATTGCTAAGTTTTTTATTAAGTTTTTCAAAAGTGGCTCTCAATTTTCTCGAGATTCCAATACGCCACTGACTATATACCTATTTAATTCTATCCATTACCCGCAACGTAATTCAATGAATGACATCGGTGACGAGTATCTTTTTAATCAGGAGAAGGTTGTATGAGCATCTTTTGTTTACAGTGGCGTATTTAGAACGTTGAAAAAGAGGGCCCAGAAATCGGAAAATTTCCGCGGTCAAATTCTGACATTAAAGTGGGCGCCACAGGAAAAAAGGAGTAGATTACTAAAAGCAAGGAAAACACGATACTTTTGCGATTAAGCGAAATTGATAAGCAAGCGGGATAAGCATGGTGTTATGTAGTTAAGGGCTGAAGTCTAGCAAAAATTCTTTAAATTTAGCTACGTGAAAGTGATTTATCCCGTTTGATATCATATATACAAAATCAGATCATGATGTGAACTTTGAACTACTTTGTTACCTTGCCTAAAAACATATTTTTATTTGAGTGGATTATATTCATCATCTTTAGAACCTGTTGTTCCATCAGGGACTTGTTGGAGAGTTTACGGACCTGGTGTTGTTTATTTTACAATTGTCAGCAATCTACGCCCACAAGGTGGGTGTTCGGCAAAACATACACACACACACAGATTCAAACCCGAGATCTGTGACTTGTGTTGTCAACCTTTTTACTATTGTACATCGCAGCATACAATCTCAATGCCAGTGTACTCACAACGCATTTCATCTAAAATGTTTTTTTTTACTCAAGTAAATTTAAGATTTGGTAAATTCCAATACGCCATGCTTTCTAATGCAAAATAATATACAAATGATACTAATATTATCCTAATCGTCCTAATTTTATTTCGTCAAGCATGCGCCAAAGTTGGACCGCGTCTCATCGACGCGATCCATCAGTGACGCATTCTTAACAGAACAAATACTTTGATAGAAAATTCACGATCGGAATATTATAAAAAGTTATATTAATTTCAGTTTTTAACATGAACTATATTAAAAGATGTTTTTTATCGATAAATATCATTCAATTATGGACATTGATTGAAAGTCAAACTATAACAGATACGAATGAGGTTACGACAGCGTTGCGTGAAACAGATATCTCGTCCACAGGAACAATAATTCCAACAACAGCATTTTCACCACGAGACATTACTGATAGGAGTCTTCCAGCTCCACGAAATTTAGAAAAGAGAGCTGCAACTTCCTCTTCTCTTATTCTGCGATTTGTTACACCTACAAACTATCTAAATGACGGCAGATATTCCCATTTTCGCATCGATTATGAAAGTGACACAGAGAGGCAAAGCATTGAAGTTGACAAAAATGTAGGAGGATCAAGAGTTATATTACCTGGATTGAAAAGTGGTGTTTTGTATAAAATAAGTGTTCGTACACAAGGAAAAGATTCATTAGGCAATTATCTTTTGTCCCCTGTGGCGCGCACTATCAAGGCCAGGACGACCCCTCCCCCTGTTTCTAATCTCAGAATTGTTCCAATAAAAAACAACGTGAAAGAAGTAAACGTTGTATGGGATGGATCCCCTACCCCAATCAATGGTCCTAAATATGACATATTTACCCTCACGCACAGAATTGTAAATAAACTGACAAGCACTCAAGCTTTTAAATTTCGTACTCGACCTATAGATATTCCTCACAAGCAATCCAATGCTTTTATTTCATCCTCTGCTAAAAATGTAACACAAACTGTAAAAATAGAAGTGGGGGCAACATACAGTTTCTCAGTAGTTACCAAAAGTTTAGGAGAAGATCCAACAACTAGCTATCCACTCAAAACTCGCTATGAATTCAAAGTACCTGGTCCGGATGAAACAGATGTAGTTGGATATGACACGAACTCTGTGCTTTTCAGTTGGAAAGACAATAATAATATTGGAGATATCACTGAAAATATCATTACATATGCTTCACTTGGTGGAATCGATGCATCTGAAAAGATTGTAAACCTTCCACCTGAAGTAGAACAATATAACGCGACTGGATTAGAATCAGGAATATTGTATATCTTTTCAATTAAATACATACGAAGCAAAGCACCGTTCGGACAAGAAAGTAAATCAACCGATTTGTACGCAAGAACTGCACCAACTTTACCAGATAAAATAACTGTTGAAAATATTACTATGACCCAGGCAGCTTTGAATTTCTCATTTCTAAATCCTGATGCTGCTAATGTGATAAACATAGTTTATGAGTCGGTCGGATCAGAAGAACGTTCTTTGCCAATATCTTACAATATCCAAGAAACAAAGATCGTGAATATAGAAGGACTGGAGCCTGGAGAACTTTATCGAATAACTGCTACAGTTTCCACAGAAGAACCTGTAAGAACAACAGCTTCAACAAATTTGTTAGCAAGATCTGTACCGATGCCACCAAAAAGTTTCAGTGGTTACGGAAAACAAGGGAAAATACTATTGAATTGGGAAAAACCAGGCAAATTGGAAACGCCGACCTTTTGGAGATATGAAATAGTTTATTATCCGTTGTCGTCACCAACTAAAATTGGTCGTATTTCAGTGTGGAATAGAGATGGGGCGATGCAAATGTCACATTCATTGGATAACCTAATAGCAGGAACACTTTATGAAATATTTTTATATTGCGAAGTAGGGAAAGATCTTGAAAATGATAGAAAAGCTCGTAGTGTCTCTGCAACACCACTCAAAATATACACCCAGCCTCGAAATCCTGTTATCACAGAGTGGATTCAGGTAACGCTATCCCAAGTAAAAATACAATGGAGTGCACCCGATGCTTCGATTACAAAAATCGACTATTATTTACTAAATTTAACTCGAATATATAAAGATAACAGCGCTATCGAATTTCAGCCGGAATTTCTCTCGTACAAAGTTGATAATCAGGCTACAGAAAAAATACTTAAACTTAGCCTGGGATCTACGTACCGCGTTGTATTAACTGCTGTTGTCGGTGAAGGTGATTACTGGATGCAGAGTGTTGTGAATTCAAGTAATTCTAAAGTATTTGAAACGTGGTCACCATATGATTCTCATCAAATATTTTCTCGCCTTATATGGCGATTCTCTACATGTCGTGGTACGGGGCGATTTGGACCTGATCAAAGGTATTGCAACAACGCTTATCGAGGAACCACCCTAGATAAACTCACGACCGTAGAAAACGGTATCCAGAAATGGATGGCACCGATTGAAGGTTTATATCGTATTACTGCTACCGGAGCAGGGTATCAAGGACAAGGAGGCAAAGGCGCCACTGTATCTGGTTTATTTCACCTTACCGAAGGCGCAAAACTTTTGATCGCTGTTGGTCAACAAGGAGAGTATTTTGGACAAATGACGCAGGGTGGTGCTGGAGGAAGTTTCGTTGTATCGGGGGATGGCACAAACGAACCAATAGTAATTGCTGGAGGGGCTGGAAGCGCCACTGTAGGAAGTCCGCCACAAACGCTCTCTGATGGTCGCCTAAACCATACTGCGGGGGACGCATCGGCTATCGGTCAGGGGTTTGGTAGTGGCGGAAAACAACAAACTAGAGGTCCTGGACTGCCAGGCATATCAAACACAGCTGGCGGGGCAGGTTTTTATGGGATTTCTAAAAGCGCTGTTAATTTTGGGGATGTTGTCCTTCCAGCCGTTGGATTTTTGCCGTTTGGTAACAAGAAAAATGTCAACGACACGGATAAAAAAAAGAACCTACCACTGTCTGGTGGAATATACGAAACTGCAGACAGGAGGTATTCTAAAGGAGGTTTTGGTGGAGGAGGATCTGGTTATATAGATGCATCAGGAGGAGGAGGTGGATACACTGGTGGCGGAGGAGGTCCATCCAATGGTTATTCTGGCGGGGGCGGGAGTTACATTAAATTTTCTGGTGGAACACAATATGCCGAAGTTACGAATGACAAAGAAGGGATAGTGGAAATAACGTTTGTTGGTTTGCCTGTGTCATCACCCATTCCAGTTACGATGTATTTAATTGTTGCTTTTTTCGTTGGAATAGGAATGACATTGTGTTTCGGAAGTCTTTTGTGCTGGGTAGATAGATTTAGCAGAAAGCACATGAGTCGCCCAGAAGCGGAGGTTCCAAAACAGAAACCAGACATACTTCATTTGCATGAAACAACTATACATGTAACTGATGCATCTCCTAGCACATCAGGTCTATACGTTCGAAATATCAACGATATGGATGAGTCGAGTTATCGCAAGTACAGTGAAGTTGATGCAGGAGTGCTTGCTCCAAATCTCATAGTCAATTTGCCGGATGAGCCACGGTTAGCTGAAAGCGACGAAGATTGGAACAAGTCTGGAACAGGTGACATCTACAATGCTGAAGAATCTAGCGAAGCGGATGATGAAAATCTTGAAACTGAATCGTCAGCTTCATCGGTTACATCCATGAACACTGATATGGAAGCAATAACTCGTGATGTTTATGCTTGGGACATTAGGACTATTGATGATGAAAGTGAGGATTCTACTAGTGCCGATGAAAGTTCTAAAAATTCTGTACAAGAATCAACAGAAGGAGCTGTATCACTTCCTCCTCCTCCAACGCCCCCTCCTCTCGAAGGTCTACGTACGGGTGAACAACAAGCTAATTTTAAATCGAGACTTCAAATGTTCCATCAGATGCAGAATAAAATGTCGTTTTAATACTTTTTTTGATTATGAATATTTTCACTCATTACCTAACTTCTCAATAATAATAATTTGTATTATATTGTTGCACCGTGATATACATTTATATCAGGCATATGTGAGGTTGTAAGCCAAAACGTCCAATTTTTGTAATTACTCTTGTCGTTCGGAAATGCGCATATCGGATTGATAAAATGCTAGCCACTCTGCTACTCAGATACCCGAAGAAAATGATCTCCATCAGAAGAAAATTTAGCGAAAATTTAGCCTTTCGCGATATATCTCTTGTTATAAGAATAAAATGTTTCTTTGTAAAAGCTTCAAAATCATCAATGCTGCTATGAAATAGTAGTGTTGATGATTTGAAGCTTTTTTGCACATAAATATTTTAGAAACGCGAAGAAATACAGAATTAAATGGCGCATATAAATCATGAGTGACAATTGCTAAAAAAATAGATCATATTGTAAGTTTGAAGTCCAAGTGAGCCATTTCGGCAAATCAATTTGGGGGGATCTTAGATTAGGAGGTCAAAATTTGATCTCTAAAATACTTCAATTTTTGCACCACATTCTCTCTATTTCTTTTTAAAGTTATAAATCGCAAGTTATAAAGTTAGTTTGAAATAATAATCAGGATCCACCACGTGATCTTAATCTATATTTCGGCATTTTGAAAACAAATGAGGGAGAAAACCACTGGAAATACGTAATCGATTAGTACAAGTAGATACTAGATATGGAAAGCGATTTAAATTTAAGAAAAGAATATGAAATTAGTCTATTTTTAACGCTTTGAAAGTGATCATTTGCAAGTCTCTTGTCTCTTCACTCGTACATAATTAGTGGTGAATTGTCAAATTAAGCACCACGTAATGACCCTTTCATTGCGGCTAAGCACTATGATTTTTATATTTTAGGTAACAGTGCTGAGTGGACCTAGTTTATCGAGTTTAATTTTGAAATACTTTTACTTAGCTTTCTTGGTATCTGATTTACGAATTTTAGCTTTTACCGAGTTTTCTATTTGAAGTTTTACCTAGTGAATTTAATAGGTAAAAAAAACTATATGCGTAGTTAAAAAATAGGTACCTGCAATAAAAAATTAGGTGAATGATATTTTTTATTATTAAAAAAAACGTTCAAAATATACTTTTCAAATATTTGTCTTTCAAATGTATTAAAAAATACCTTAAATGCAACCATAAGACGGTCCTAGTTCACCTTAATCGAGGTAGTAAAAGGTAGTAATTTTGAAAATGAAACCAGGCTACCTATTTAAGTCTGTCTTGCTTCACCTAGTTAGGAATTAAGAAAAAACTAGGTTGTCATCACTACTAAGTGTTCCATTTATTACGGGAACAAAAATCGAGGGCGCGATTCACCAGCGACTCACACTTGGCAAAAATTATTTGAACGAAAATTTTCGGACTGAGTTTAATAACACATCCAAAATTCATTTGGAATTTGTTCCCAATCGTACCGATTGTCCTCTCCAGTTTTCTCCATCTATGATTGTTCTACATGAATGGAAATTTTGCAAATCCTTTCTTATTTCAAAACAAGGAAACAATCTTTTACGCCAATCAACAAAACTCAAAAGAATGAGTAAAAACCCTGCAGTCAACTCGATACTCCAAGCAAGTATGTAGTAAAATATAGACTGTCCGTGCATAAATTCAGTAGAAATGGTAATTGTGATGAAAACGACAATGCACAAACAATCCACGATTACCACTCTTTTGATAACTGACATAACTTTACCTTCATTTGATGGAGCCATGTGGTTCGATTTCAACTGAATTCTGTGACTGATTAATGGATAAACCAGCAACCCTAAAAACAAAACACGATAAGTGACTATCATTGCAATCAGGGTAATAAAAGCTGTTCTCATCGGTGGGTCGTTCATCATTCCGTCTCCGAGTACAGTACATCCACGTTCAAACACAATGTCTGGTGTTGATGAAATTGCGAACACTGCCAGCCAGGTCATAGAGGATAAAACCATTATCACCAACAAAACCCAACTTATACAATTTGTTGCCGATGAGTTTAATGTCCTTAACGTTGGGTGGTTGTAGAATATTCTCTGTCTAAGCCACAAAATCGAATTCATCAGAATTTCAGATACGGACCTTAAACACGCTCCGACAATTGATGAACCGTAACAAAATTCCCATGCTGGAAATAATTTTATTCCGATCAAAGTCACCAAACCACTGACTGTCATTAAAAGAATTGCAAGTGACGTCATCAAACTTATCATTCTGATACATTTTCCTAATGCAGTAAATCCACTACAATGAGGGTCTGTACCTGACGAACTTCTCAGGAGTCGTCTTTTATCGGTTGTAAAGTGATAAATAGCGGAAACAAGGCTCACATAAGCTGCTTGGGCAACTATGAAGGATTGAATAACGAGATATGCCGACCATTCCCCTGTTCCGAAGTAATTGAATGTTTGATTGTTGGAAACGGTATTTGAGATTGAATTATTATCTATTGAAGTATTTAGTGATTCCATCTATATATTACGGTAAAATATATATAATTATTTCTATTAAAATTTACTCTAGGCAAAAATGGAAGAAGCGCCTGAAAGGCACTTACTAATGGCCAATCATATGACAAAACGCTTAGTAAAAGGTGCAAGCAGCAACTGCAATCAAAATTGAAAAAATTGTCCGGCGCGGTAAGTGGTATCTGTCCTAGTAGAACCGACACGTACAGATATTATCCAATTCTAGAGCTTGCACCCACAGGTGCAGAAAATAGACAATGGGAGAGCGATTGATCTCCAAATGATAGGGGTCACAGTTTCATAGGCATAGAATCAGAAGCTTTGAACTAGTTTCCGAAAATAAAAACGGCAATGCACGCCTGCATTGCTTTGCGTAAATCGTGTTCACATGCGTACAAAGCACAGATGCAAAAAACGAAACAAGCACTCTGAGGTAGCTTCCATAGCAAACCGTTCTGTTTCATTGGAAGACGTAAGAAGATGCATGCAGAGCATTGCGCTTGCGTAAAACGCAAGGGTAAAATAAAACAAACCAAGAAAAAACGCAACCTACGCCAACGTGTAGTGCGACCTTAAGCCTATCTCAAAACAAGTTACCATTTTTTAAAATTTGTATTTACACCATTAGTTATTACTTAATGCTGTCAAAAATTCAGTATGTAACAAATGCTGGAACATTGATTTCCAATAATTTCAAGCGCAAGAAAAATCAAGCTTACAACTAACTTATCGTTGTAATCGTTCTAGCACTTTTCTGTCCATTTCTATCGGTGAATATTGTACAAAACAAAAATTGTAAAATCAAAAGCCAGGTATTATTAAATATGATCCATTAGCATTCGGTCCTAATACGAACTGTTGTTTCTCATAGAAAAACAATATCTTCTAGCGCTAATATATACTTTTAGTACATTGTAGTCACAGCATCATCTTCCAGTTCTTAATATTTATATGAAATTAGTGATACGATCCGATTCGAATGAATTATTCGAATCTGATTCGAATTCCAAGTGATTAGGATTTGCCTAACACTGCATACAACGTAGTCTTGTTCCTATTAACAATTTGTGTTACCTCGAGGTGATATTCCAAACATTGCCTACCAATTTTCAGTAATGGCTTTAATAACTTGTCGGCATCGCGCGTTATAGATCTCGTTTTTGAGTGCGGTTCTTTAATCCATTTCTACCACTCAACCCTAACACTTTTCGTCAATTACTGATAGTCGGTATAGGGTCTTGATAGTGATCTAGTTATCTATAGTGATTGGCCGGAAAAATTTTTTCCTAATGAATCGCGCCGCTTCTATAATCCCATCTCCTATCTCAAACTAAATGCTGATGAAATTTGTAAAACGAATGAATTATAATTCAAAATCGCTATACCATACCGCTATAAAATAATATTGTTTGATAAATGCTAATAAACAAATAGGTTTCAAAAATTGCTCAGCAATCGTGACTTTATCAAATCGCATTTTTTCGACGCTTAGATACACGAAAACACATTTTCAAGTCATTATGCAATTATGTATAGGTTTTTAAATTTATTAAAATGTCACGCATTGTGTAACGTCCATCTTTAATTCAAACACGTCTAAAACTTCCTGCGTGTATTTATTCAAATTAGGCATTTCCGTTTCATCGAGGAATTTGTGGCATACACGGATCATACTCAGAATAATCCCACGGCTCAAATTTGTTTGATGGGACAGGTACGAATGAAAATCTATCAGAAATATTATTTTTTCAGACTTCGAAAATATTTAAAAACTAGATAACTCGTCACACACGTAAATCAAATAAATCTACTACCAGTAAGTAATATGTCACAATTATCGTACATAAATGATGTACTGAGATTTAGAAGTCATGGAAAAGTGCAGTGTGTATCTGGTTGCATTTATTTAGTGCAAAATCATCGTGATATTATAAACCTTATAATTGCTAGGATTTAAAAAAAACGATCGATCACTTGCATGCCTAAATATTTTTTTCTGATTTGAAAGCATCGATCAATAAGGTTTAGTTTGGACGTTGGATCAGACGTGATCTAGGTGCCTACTGAGAAAAAATTGTCAAATAATTTTTTTTCAAGCACGAGTCGCTGATGGATCACGCCGCTATTAATCTGTCCATCTATGTCCCATGTGATGGAATCTGATGGAAATTTGTGGGACCTGTCATCGAAGTGGTGACGAAACTCTTTGAACTCACAATTGAAGACCAATCATATCATAGCATATTTGTTGATACACGAGCCCTTCAAGACATTGTGAAAATGTCTTCTGGAATACTCGGCAGTATTTCTCGCTAATTTAGGACTTTGCAGAGTTGCTCATTGGTCTATTGTAGAAAGAGTTGTTGATTTCCGTGTTGCCAGATATTGGAACACTTGTTTTCCATCTGGATGGAAAAATTACAGATTTCCATCCGGCAAATGAAACCACTACGCTGATTAAATTTACTTGTAAGTTGATCATGAAAACTCCAATCGGTATTATGTTGTATGGATCTCTTATTGACAGTAACAATGCTGCACAAATTGCGTCAGAAATGACGCAAACGACGCATGCAAACAGTGAACGTCGAATGATCAAGAAAAAATGTCGGTGGCGATTACGGTTGGTCACTACGTTTGAAATCGTTCGGTGGTTGACAAGAGGGAATATAAACAATCCAAGTAACAGAATTTGGAAGAATGAAGAGGCTGCTGCATAAAATACCCAAGGTATAATTGGATCAACTGTAAATGACAATACATTGCAGCCGACGTCGGTCCTAAAAACAACGCAAAAGATTAAAAATCTAATCAAAACTTCAAGAAAAGTGATTGTTGATGATTGGGAGGTCATAGCAAATTGGCCATCCTTATAAGAGCATCATTTTTCTGAGCTGTCTTTTGTTGAGCGCGGATCCCTGATGGATCGCTCCGAAAAGTCGCCGTCATTCCGTGATTCATGTTCGACAAATATTTTTTTTATACCCACTTCTTAGAGTGGATCACCCTGTCCAAGGTCCTGTAACGGCGGCCATTTATAGATGGATAGGGTTACAATTTCTGAATGAAGAATGCAATAATGCGAATAGTATTTCACATTACAACCTACTTGTTTTTATTTTCAACCTTTTTTTAGCACGGTTCATGCTTTTGTGATGCTAAAAATTGATTAAATCTATTAAAAACTATTTCAAAAATGTAGAATCAAAATTTTACGAGACATATTCTATTTATCACTATTATGTAAATTGAAAAACTCATCGAGTAAGTAACGCACAATAACAATTCAACAAGAAAATGCAAGATATATAGCATATCGATTTTACTAATAGTTTTGAAGAGTATATTAATTCATATGGTTACAAACTATCGGGCACAAAATTTCATATTATTTGTCTTGGCAGCCAAATCACGTCAGTGAAAAACAAATAATCTATTCCAACCTTCGAAAACAATATAAAATTGTGAATACAAATAGCCTATTATCCAATGAAATTCTCGGCAATACTTAAATAAAATAAATTGCCACTGCCTCACCATCTTAAGTAAATCGACTTATGACTTGTCCGCTCTTGACATATGGGCCGGACCCGTGGTAATCCAAGTTAAAAATTTGATTTTGTGAAGCATGAACCACTGATGGACTGCGCCTTGGCAGCGCAAGTGGCTAATACTTAACGAAGCTTGTTTGGGAATAAAATTTCCGACTGGGATAGACGGCTCTGACTATTGAATTAAATATTATTCATGCTTCGGGTCATTAAAAGCATTAGTTTTGTACAAATCTATTGTATATATTATGAGATAAGTAAAAATTTTCCTACTTTCCGTACGTTCGTGTTCCCATAAAGAAATAAGTCCCTCCAATCAATGTAAAACATATTCCAGCAAAACTCATCCAACTTATTACTCTTGTTACACCAGATGTTAAGTGTTTCATAGCTGGATTCAAGTAACAGACTCTTTGTTTTATCCACAAGAATAAATAAATACTGGACACGTGAAAAAACACTGCTGCAAACTTGGTTTTTCCAAACACATCACATTGGTCCATCTCAGTGTCTTGTAAAAACACTTCTGCAATTTCTAAGGTGAGTCGAAATAACAAATTCACAGCGGCTGACATAGTGGTGACTCGCAATGCAATTGTGTGACGAACTGATAATCTCGAATAATTTGATTTTGTCTTTTTCCTGATTCTTCGTAGAATTTCTCTCACAATTAACATGGTAAATAGATAAAATGTTATACCAAAACATGTCCATAAAATCACCATCAACGAACGGAATCTAATCTCTGATTTTTTATCTTGTGCAGTATCTGCAGTTCTTTTTGTTTCATATTGAAAAGTTACTGTGGTGTTCATCGTCACTCCTCACTACAAAAATATTAGTAAAAATTGACATTATACATTAGATGATAAATAAATATACAAACAAACTACTGTTTAAGTGTTTCGAGTTCCGTATATTTGGTACAAAGCATTCCTTTTAGTGGGATCCAGATTCCTGATTCAGCAGTCAAATCGGAACAATGCAAGAAAACTGCATAATTAGAAATAACATTTTTTCAAGCATGCGTCGCAGATGAACCGCACCTTGCAGTCCATCAGTGCCACACGCTTGAAAAAACGTTCGGGACGGGGTACTCTGAATGGAATAAAATGGAATAATCAAAAAAAAAAAACTTGAAGCTCTCGCAAATTTTGTATATATTTTACCAAGTCAAGTTAAGAAATTTGGGTGCTATAGTTAATGCTACTTGTCGTTTTTGCAGGTATTTTTGATTACGTCACTACATATATATGCCAGCGAACTCAATTCAGTCTTCCGACGCAGGAATGGGATCAAAGTTCAACGACTTGCAGGCGACAGAACTTTTGTTTTTCATTTACGGTCTTAACTATATGGTGCTAGTACACTGCATACAACAGTGGGAGGTAATTGACTTCTTGACACGAGACTAATGACCAATTCAAATTAAGGATACACAAGTATATGCCTTAGTAGTTTGGAAAAGTTCTTCTCCGGGTGGTGGCTGTTTGGAAGTACATACAAGGGTATCCGGCAGCTCGAATAACAGAGACCAAACCTGCATTAACAACATTTTAACAAAGACTTTATTGTATTCGTATAAAGATCGAGACAGACTTCACTAAAACTCTTATTGCAACTTGTATTATTTATACTGAGATTCTGACAACTTCACCAAATCAACTTCCATTTTTTTTGAACTGAACTGAAATTCGCCTTGATATCAAGAGTCTAAATGTAGCATTACATACATTTTTGTCGATTCCTCGGTCGTTCCTGTTGGAAACAAACCTACCGCAGCATATTAATAACAACTTACTATTTACAGTTCGGCTATAAATGCCAAAATAAGTAAAAGGAGCCAACCGTATGGAATAGAGAAATGAGATGAAGATGACAAATATGTTTCATAATCATAGCAACATTCCTTACTGCCATAATGTTCCGTAAAATATTAAATAAAGTCATGAAAAATGATATTAAAAAAACTTCTAAACTTATAGAAATAATAAAACCGTTATATTTTACTGCTTATACTTATACAAATATACCATGATATGCGACTTGAATGCTTTTACTCTTAAATCCAACTAATTTTAGTCCTCATTCTGCTCATGAATAATATTGAACAAAATATCTATTTTTTATTTCAAATAGACGGGGAAATTGGATGTATTTACAATGAATTAATGTTTATCGAGTAAGAACCACAGATTGACCGCGCCTTTTTGGCGCGATCCATACTTAACAAAACATATTTCGGAGAATAATGTTTTGAAACAAATTCGGAAAAAATTTACGATCTTTTAAAGAAGGGTTTCTGACCATAAGCAATCCCTTTTGATCATTTAATTGTGTTTGTCTACGTCGTAAAAATCAATAGTCCGTTTGCTACCTCTAGATGTATGACGTTAATGCATTAACAGCTTGAAGAAAACGAAAAAATAGTGAATTTATGACGAATTTTTTCTGCATAATTATATCGTTGTTTGATGTTCAAGACTTTGTGGTTTGATATAGTTGTGAGACATGATGTGTGTGAAAAACGGGATAGCCAAAATTATGATGAACAATTGTGACATCACAAGGAAAATTTGACTCTGCAAAGTACTGCGTTCACAACACCATGAATACTTTAAAATTCAATTCACTTGAAAAATGCGACAATGTAAAAGCAAAGCGGAGAAAACGCTTTTTCCATGTTCAGGATATGTATTTTTTAATTCTGCAATACCTCAAAAAGCTTGTTCATTTAGCGTATGCCGACGTTTCTTTAAATCGCTCATAACCACGTCCACACTGGTGTTGACAATTCTAGGTAAAAGTATCTTAAAAGAATACTTAGTTTACCAAGTTTATTTTCGAAGTACTTTAACTAATTTCAAGACCATATAACTTACCTGGCTTTCAAAAGAGACTACTTTTTTTAACCTTCAAATCTAAAAAAAAATGCCTTAAATGCAGTCAAGCAAAAATTACCTAGTTTACCTGATTTTTAATCTTGGTACTGCCTAGTTTTGGAAGTGAAGTAGTAATATTCTACCTAGATTTGTGGTGAATTCGTTCTACTTTCTCTGTTTGAGAAATAACTAGGTTGTCATCACCTATATACCTTGTTTAGCGATTTTAATTTACTTAAGTACTTTTACCTAGTTTTAGGAATATCAACTTACCTGATTTGACTTATGTCGAGTTTTCTGTTTATTATTTTTCTTAGTAAATGTCCCTGGTTTAAAATAATAGGTACCTCAGTAAAAAAAAAATAGATAAATTGTATTTTCAATATAAAAAGCTTTCAAAATAGAGTATTTGAAGATTTCAAATTAAAATGCCGTAAATGCGACATCGACAATTATTTAGTTTTAAACTTGGTTTGGAATCTAGATACTAACTACTATAGTTTGGAAAGTGAAACTAGGTTACCTAGTGATGCTTTACCCAGTTTTTTGCTAAATTCGCTAATGAATTTTGGATAATTCATTTGCTGCATAAACAATTGCGACTCCATAAGTATTTGACAAATCAACCCTTAGCAACATTCGATGCTGACTAGCAGATTGTTCTAACAGGCTTCGCTGGTTTCGCCATGCTGCATTTTAGTCTGCATAAGTGCAAAATCCCTAAATACAATTAAAGTGCAGTCACTCAACCGACATAATACAAATCATTACCTATTACCTGCAAGTACTGACTAATTTTATCTATCAAGTGATACTGTATTGTGGATTCGTAAAGCGTAGTCCCATTTACTTCCAAAAGTGCAGCACCCCCATGTGCCAACAGTATTAAACCGGTCGAACTACACCGTCACGCGATGAAATGCTAAAGACAATTTCGAAAATTTTTGCTTGCTCATTTCTAGCGAGTTTTCTTTTTCTTGCAGAAATATCATTTTTCACATTGTATATTTTATTTTATATCAACCTTTTCCATTGTGGTAAAAAATAATTCATGCCTTAGAAGAGCAACCTACCATGCGACTATGCTTCGTGAAAACACATACATATTTACTGTCGCAAGGCGATGGTCTAGAAGTCTGCTTTTTGCAGATTCATAGTTCGGATTTTAGCTTCACATCGGCACTACTACTATAGAAATTTTTTCCTGTAGTCATTATCTATATATAACCTTACATATATAACAGCCATCTGCTTGGCCGATTGCATTCATTATTTTACTTCGCTTGCTTTACATACTGCGATATACCATACCATTACATACCATTACTGACAATCACGCGTGGGTCGCCGCGGTGGAACATTGAACCACAGACCATAGGAGCACGTTTAACGAATGAAGTCATAAAGACGTATGTTTTTGCGACCTGCCCGTTTAATCTATGCATGGATCGATGTCGTGAAACCGACTATGCCTTTTTATGTCGCAGATACCGCCAAAACCTTGATGTCGTATCAAGAACCTTGATGAAGGGGAAGGCCAAAATTTTTCCGACACCAAATTATGATGTCACAATGGGCGCACCAGGAATAATATATTCTCCGGAAATAGCATTTCTATTGTATATCGCTATAAAACGTACCAATAATCGGACCGAGGGTGCGAAAAATTGAAAAGAGGATTATAGGATAAATTAGGATATATGCTATGCGCGTTGGATGTGCGAGAAAAAATTCAAGATTTCCTACGTTTTAAAGCGTTGAAAAGTAATAGTATTTCCCATAGTTTTTTGGTGTATTCGTTTCACACCCCTTTGTTTAACAAAAAAACTAGGTCGCCATAGATTGAAAAGCAGAGATTAGTTTTCTATCTCCTCATTCGAGCAGATCGCCCTGAGCAATGCTCTGCAGCAGTCCTCACCAATAGACGAACTGGGCTGGCTAGTGTTGACTGAAAGACATTTCCCAGTTTGGCTGATTCTTCTCAAGTTATTATAGTATAGTATATATAGAGATTCGAAGCACGATTAACTCGAATTTATCGTAAATCGTTCATAGGAACAAAAACTTGTTAAGGGCTGTAGGATTTTCATTTTTAACGACGAAGTGCAATCGATTTTGTCCAAATTTGACAAGATCGATCATTTTTCGTCGTTAAAATATGAAAATTGTTGCTCATGGTATTGGAAATACACCATAAACTATAAATTTCTTCATTTTCACGACTAAGGCAAGTTATAAAAAGTAAAAATGGGATATTTGTTATTTACAAGGAATTAGTGATTCGATCCGATTCGAAAAATTATTCGAATCAGATTCAAATTCTAAATTATTCGGTTTTGCCCAGCCCTAGATACACCAGAGAAAAAATTTCTGGATTGCGCAGCGCAGCTTCTTTGTCATGTTCTAAAAAAACAACACATAACAAATGTGTTTAATTTAGAAGCCATTATTATTTTAAGAGATATTAAATACAAATTCAAGAAGAAAATTGCAGTCTAATTATATTTTTTCAAGTATGAGTCACCAATGGATCGCGCCGCTGAGGCGCGGTCCATCTGTGACCCAGGCTTGAGAAAACAAAAATCTGCGTTTGTGCAAAAATATAATACTCTACTAGGATTTTTATTATATAAATAGATAAAATCCAGCAAAGCTTAATTCATCAATCATTTCAGTTTTCAATAAATCACAGGTTTTCAACGCATCTACGTGATTGCACTAGCAGTGTTTGAATCAAAAAATTAAACTACGAAACCACAGTTGGCCACTAAACTTTATGTATTCAAGGCTATTTAAATGATATTGACCAAACGGTCGTTGATCAGCAAATTAAATCGTGGAAATTTGTTTACGATAACGCGCATCAACATTTCGATCGCTCGTCTTTGTGCAAATGAAGCCTTTGCAGTTTTAAAGATAATTTCCCAGAATAAAGCAGCTGCGGTATTATATTTCATCTGCAAGTATATCTGAACTGCAGAATCAAACATGTTCGAAATCTGCTCCATGCGTTCATCCTGTGCAGAAAATGGGACGGAATAACGTTCCATAAACTGTTTTTCGTAATTTGCTATCAATTGTAGAATTCCAATTAGAGGGGATGACGCAGTATAGGCAAGATGGAAGTAGGAACAAACATGAACCATTTCTAACAGAAATTCTCTCCTGACTTCGGTTCAGGATTCTCCATCGTCTCGTTGCAACGTCTTTCATATTGATATATGTAAAACGACCAGATGAGCTTGGAATGGTAAAACTTTATCAACGCCTTTGCTGAAGTAGTTTTGACTTATTTCTTTCTGTGCCAAGACCCCAATTTGCAGATGTATTTTAATGATGCTTTCGCTCCGTGGCAAAATTACTAATGACCGAAATGATAGAGCTTTGAACACCAAAGCTCGGATGGGAAAGCAGGGATGATAGTGGACGTAGTGATGAAAGACTTCTAACATGGCCAATAAATTACTTATTGCTTGCGTTTTTTTATTCTTTCTCAACTCAATAAATAATTGTCTCATTATTTGATCAACTATTTCAATCATCACGTGGTGATTCAGTACTTGTTTCGGGGCTTGTACAAAATAATCTTTGTATTTAATAAAATCATGACGAATTTGTGCAAGAAGAGTTCCAATTAATACACAATGCTGTAATATTCCGTCGCCTCGTGTGCCAGCAACATACCTATCTTCAAAGCGACAAAGAATCTGACAGAGATATTTAATATTTTTATCTTTAGATTTTGCAGGTAATCTTTTTATCGCATTCACGTGACCGTGAGATATTCTTAAACCATACGACTGAACTGCCTTAGATTCGTGAAGTCTATATAAAAATTCAAGACTTTCTTCTGCATCTTCAGCCCAATTTTGTTCCGCCTGAATGCCGACAATATTCGAGATTATTACAGATGTAATTTGACATTGAAATCTTTTCAGTTTAGTTTTGCATGTCTTGAAAACGTCATTTAAACATTTTCTTGCCTCTTCATCATTTCCCAGCTGTATTTGTGCACCAGCATAAATGATTCCAGAATATAGTTTTGAAAACAAGTCGGGAGCCTCGTTCGTTTGTTTTAATGAATACTGTGCCGCTTCAGAAGGAGTCATAATCTCACACAATACGTTAGATTGCATATCCCTCAAATGGATGAACCATCGTGATGATTGTAGTGAATCAACGTCTTGAGCCGCTTGTTCGTATTTTTCCTGAATCCGCTGTTCAGCAAGATCAAAGCATTCTTTGTATTGGCCCCAGATGTAGTGTAGATAGCACATATGTGTTGTATATTTATCTTTTTGTTTCTCATCACATTCTGAAATAACGTCTTTAAATCTCGACGCGAATTCTCGATTTTTGCATTCGTCATATAGATTATTATAACTTTCATCATACAGGTTTTCAAAATGTTTCATGGCACCTTGGATGACATACGTTTCTTTGAATGTTTGAAATGGAATTTTATCACTATTGAGTGTTTTATGATAGGCCAGTGCAAGAAATTTCATGACAAGAGCAATATTATTCGCGTAGAAATATTTTGTTTTTACGAATTTGTATTTAAAAGCCGACGGTAGCACTTGGATAATCGATGAAAGAAGAAAGAAACATTTGTTTCCTACAAGTTCAGAAGAATATCTCCTAATGATAGTTTTGTTTTTTCTCTTCCAGTAACCAAACGAATATACCTTGAGACGAACTTCGTGAACAACGGCAAGACTGTATTCGAGATGATCTAAAAACCCCCATAAAGCTGTGGCGGGTGGTTCAATAACTTTGCTCAGGATTTTACGCATTATTGAAATCATATCAAAGTTCGACCCGTCATTGATCCCAAAAATGTGCGCGAAATAAGTGAGCAATGTTGATAGCGGTCGATAAAACATATCTTTAGCTTCTTCGATGTGATCGTCCTTTAAGACGTCACGATTAGAAAGTATGGTATTGACATTTTCATTCAGTTTCTTCTCATATTCCTGTTTCAATTGTTCGGGATCGTACTGCTCAAGAACATTCGCAGATTCAGTTTTGAAGTTATCATAAACTGTGTCATCGCCATCCACAAAAATCGTATTTATTAAAATATCTCTTAAATAATACCCATTTTTTATATGTTCTTGAGATGTCAAAAATGAAGCCATTTTGGAAACTGGTTGAATAAGTTCAACAACATGTTTCTTAAATTTTGAAAATTCCTGTTTTCCTAGAGGCGTGTTGCATGAATATGGAACTCTTCCATCAAATGCGACACCTCGTGGTGTTACGGCGTCATAAAACCAGTTATCTTCAGGATCTCCCGAATACAAATCATTTATACTCTTCACCCCAACACTTCGAATTGTTGTTTCGCCAAAACCGATCACAATTGTTTGAAATAACACGGAATACCAACGAATATACTCTTTTATCTTGTAATAATCTGCAGTGTGTTGGATTCCTTCTTCAAGAACGATAACATGCTCAAAATCAGAAAACAAAGTTATTTCTTCACGAGCTAATGATCCTAAGCCAACAACAGAAAACTTAAACTTGCTTGGCGCTGTTCCTAGTATTTGAATGCATTCCTGTGAAATTTTTCTCATTAATGAAGCAAAATTAGTTACGTTCATCGACAGTATTCTTTTGATGTTTTCAATTTTCTCTTGTCGTTTTTTGTGTAATTCATCTCCTAATAAATCAACATTTATTATATGCAGATTCTCTTGAAGGTAAACTTTTTGGTCTTCGCGCCAAGAATCCAATGCACATTTGTGAAAATTTATAATATTGCGTATATCAGAATGTGGATTTTCTGCTTTACACGCAATTAATAAATTCGAATGTAGTTTTTGTATAGTTACTTTCACTTCGGTTGCGGATCCGTAATCGAACAAAACATCTTTATATCTTACTTCGGCTGCATGCAACAAAGCTGCGCATTTGATAAAGCTCAACTTCTGCAGCATACCTGTGGTCTCCATCGCTTTATCCAAGTAAATACATCCCATTCTGAATAAGATCTCAGTCGACCTTGGTAAATATTCCTCCATTTCGTCACCTAAAGGTGTGCAACATTCACGAAGTTGTTCTGCAAGCTCCCATTCTTCTTCAGATATTTCCTCTTGTTCCATCGTATTTACTTCGTCAAATGAATTGTCTTCATCTTTATGATTATTGTTCATAATAGAAAGGTAATCGAAGGGTTTTCCGGTATACCGAATAAAATACACAGATTGACTGCACCAAATAATTTTTTTCGTTCTGAATAAAAACACCATAAAAAATAAAAAATTGAAACCATAGAAACATGCAAATGTTCATTTTTTTATTAAGTATGTGTCACTGATGGATTGCGTCGATGAGACGCGGCCCATCTGTGGGGCACGCTTAACAAAATACCTTTCTGATTTGGTTAATATTTTAATGTTTAATCTGTACAGATTTCAAAATTGACAAGCTCGATTCTACAAGGAAAAAATCGGCAAATGGTTTTGCCAATACACAGGGGAGAAACAGGTTTTTAGGTTTTGTTTGGTATCGGTGGGGCATATTAGTAAGTAGTTGGATTTAAAATTCTTCCCATGTGACTTGAAAAGTCTCCTGACACCCCTAATGTGCTAAAAACTTAACGGAATAAGAAATTGATATTTGTACTTAATCAGAATCTATTTTATGTCAAGGAAAAAATGCTTTATAGAAGGTATAACAAAATATCAATGCGCAAACTTGGCCAACTATAATTACATACAATAATGCATTACTATCAAGTAATAGGAAACAATTGGATTTTCATTGAAATTCACTCTGAGCACGGACGGAAGCAGTGCGTAAAAGAAACCAACAGAAGGCCACTTAATAGCAAAGAGGTACTACACGTTGTAGTACCAGGAACTGCACTTTAAGCGGGAAAAATTTCAAACAGAACTGAACTGCTATGGCAAAGTTCAAAGAAAGTGGTATCAGCCCTGTGGGATGGTAAAACCATCTATCACTTGTTAAAATTCAGGCCTGGAGTATGCAATTTAACTTTTGCTTCTTCAAGGAATAAAGAAGGGCGAGCAAAACTGGGAAATTTATCGAATGAACCAACTGATTGTAAATATGTTGCAAAAGGAAGTGATTAAGCTCATTATTCTCGTCAATATAATCTGATCTCGCAACAAAGTACGGCCTTGCCATATCTTGAAAAAATGCAACTTTAAAGTCTGGGTAGCAAATAATATAAGCCGTCTGTACAACCGCGGTGACAGAATCAGAAGAGTTATTTTGCTTAGCATTGGCCATATATGGTAAAATTTGACAGTGACATTGCGATTTAGTCAATGGTCACACGACATAACTCAAAACTCCAGAATTAAAGATTTTTTAGGATAGGATAGGTATTCACTGTTGTCCTGCGGGAAAGTAAAACCGAGAATATGGCTTAACCATATGGCAAACCACGACCTTTCATGCAGACACCAGTTCCGAATCGGGGATAAGAGTTATTTCTACTCGTTTCCTGTGCATGTTTATGTGTGTGCTCACATAAACCACCTTGCAACGGCGAGGCATCAAAGAAGCAAAAAATGTTGACAACGATGGGCCACCATACACCTATACACTACCTTGATTTGTTCACCTAACGGCGTGACTATTACTATTGATTTCTATGATCTAACTGTATGACCAAAGATGAGTCGGGTCTGCACTCCCTATATATCTGTACCTTGCACTTGGAAAAATGAAAACGGATTGAATGGTATTGACGCTGATAGCCACATATCCCCTGCATACGTCAACCTAGGTTTTCTGATTGATCCTTGTGAAAGCGAGCTACGCTACATCACCTTCAAAAAGGCCGAATTTTTATGCGTATTCCAAACAAAGTATTCTACATCATCGATGTACCAAAGTACCGTACGATAATGTTCCAGTAAAAATAATTTGATGAAGTCAAACGTACCCAGCCAATTCGCGTACGCCACGTTCTAGTAGTTTAGTCTGATGCTGGCACTAACACAGTGACACCAGGCATATTTCTTTTTCAAACGTACACAGTGATTGGAATGAACACCGAAAGATAAACACCGCTAAAGAAGTTAGATTTTTGTAATATAGTTAGGATGTAGCAAGGGTGTAGTAATTCCTAAACGTAGACTGCATATTCTGTAGAACAATAAGATCGTCAAAACTTTTCTATAGCCAAGCATGAGGCTATAAAAGAATCACAGATAGGCACTGCGACTATCAGCCAGGCGCAGTGCTTTAATTGGGATGGAAACTTCTAAAATATGAAGCGGAGTAAGTGACAGAGAACTCCTATATTCTTCTCTATGGCTGATATGTACAACTCGCCAAGCCTAACCATCACAGACCAGTTTAGCATGTAATCCATTTACGATACTTCATTTTAGCCCAGTAGGTACGGTGTTCAAAATAATCCTAACCTATCTCATGCCTATCGTAAGCGACTAAAAGGCAACAAAGAAGTGGTAGGTGGTTTATCATCCCCCAGGGCAGATACCATTCACTGCACTCCACCATATTGGCTTTTTATTGAAATTTACTAGCAAACAAGTTCTGTATAGAAGGTTTTCCGCTTAAAGTACAGTTGCTGGCACTATATCCTATAGTAGCACTCTTCCACTGGAGTCACCGCTAGTTCACTCATTTTGGGCTTGCTAAGAGCGAATTTCTATAAAAAAACATGCGGCTGCTTCGTCATTCCACAGCGCTCCGGAGGTCTCTGAAAATGTTCACGAAACATATACCTGGCAGCGGCATTGTCCAACTAGTCCATTCACTGCAAAATAAAACTTTTATCGTCACAAGGTTCCGCTTTCAGGTTGAATGTTTTCTATATTCTGCGCAATGCTTTGCGTAAATATTGACACCGTAAAGTCATAAAGTAATGTACAGGGGTCTCAAGGTAACCTATATTGCTGTATCTAATCGTCAACAAATATTTGTCAGTTGGTGACTAGCTCAAAGTATACGTTTCGCATAGTTCTGTAAAGCCGATTAAATACTCGGTATAGCTAGAATATTGCACGATTGGTCGTGCAGCAGAAGTCATAAATTTTAAATTTTTGTAAAAAGAGGCTTCGCCATGATTTTCCAGCTAAATATTCATTGACTTGTTCGGGCCAAAAAAAAGGTTTTTGCCTAAAATTTTACAGATTTTTTCCTGTGCACAGATATTGGTGGATGAAACCGTAACCACCGGTTACTTGAACAACCGTGCACCGGTGGTGTACAAAGCAATCTTTTCGCAACCCCGCACGGGAGATCTGCGTAGCTCGAAGCGTATCTCTAGCACTTTTACCGATGGGGTTAACAAGTACAGGTTTTGCTCAGCATGAGTCACTAATGTATCGGGTCGAATAGGCACGATCCATCCGTGGCGCATGCTTGGCAAAACGAATTTGTTTTTCCTATCTCCTCGCTGCATAGGAAATCAATCAATTGATCAGTGTCTCGCCTAGAATCTTTTTGGCTGTTATGCAAACCACTATACCAACCATGGGAACTTGTGAACTAAAAAAGATTCGTCATCGACGCGATTACCCAGTGCCACATACTTGACCAAGGATGTTTTAACAAGTATTTCCGATTGGGATAATAATATAGTGCATTGAGATTTCTTGACGATGGGCATAAGTCGTTCTTGTGTAAAAGTTGGTATCTGATTTGCTTCGATTCGAATATCTGATCGACACTGCCCAACTGTGGTCAGCAAACAATTTCTGTAGTCATTATCAACTACGTTTTAATACGTTCCGAAATGGTGGTCGATTGATTTTAAGAATTTGGCTTTACCATATCTTCCCACTCAAAACATATTCTGACAAGTACGAGTCACTGATGGGTTGCGCCACCGAGGCGTGGTCCGTCAGTGGCTCACGCGTGACAAAATGCAAATTCGTGGTTGGTTTGGGCTGTTTTGAACCGCCACTGATTATATCAAGTGCTGTTGCCTGACGGACTTGACCTTGTCCTTAACCGTGATTCATGATAATAGTTATTGCTAACCAATACTTTCATAACATGGCCTCAAGCACGTTATTTTTCCTGACGTGTTTTCGACTAGAGGTCGATGATTTACTGGAAAAAAAATTTGCGAAATTATTAAAAAAAGACTGTATGGCGGAATATTGTTGAATAGTCACTGTTCTGGTCAAATCAGATTGGAATTTCGAGTGATTCGGTTTTTGGCAGCTTTCCTATTGAGCTAAGTAGTATCAGTATTACTTAGTAGTACTACTGATACACTCATCAACCCTAAAGAACCTTTTTTAAAAGTTCTGATTAACACTTTCAAGCGAAATTTTACATCCACACAAGTACTATTATTGGGACAAAAATATGCTTTCCTTAAATTTGTTCATCATATTGTTACAAATTTGAACACATAAATTTGTTTTGTCTTACTTACATCAAAGACAGAATACAGTTTATCTCCTTTTCGTTTGTAATGCACATGCAAATACGAGATTTCATTTTGTCAAACATAAGCCGCAGATGGACCTTGCTTATCAGGCGCGGTCTATCAGTGACTCATACTTGACAAAATATGTTTTGTTGAAATTCTTCTGACTGGGATGGCGGTTTGTAATGCCATCATATTTTGTACGTAGGATATAGGCTCGTCTCGTTTATGTCATTCAAAAATTTTATTTCGTCAAGCATGAGCCACAGATGGACCACGCCACGACAGCGCGATTTATCAGTGACTGGTTCTTAATAAAACATATTTGGCCGAAACTTTTCTGATTGGAATATATATCACCTTTGCATTGCTATTTGAGAACGATGTTAAGAATATCGTTTCATTTTGAATCAGTATGTGTTGTTTCCCCTAACAGGTGCCGGGCCTGTCAACTGATTTCCCGAACTGTTTGTTGAAAACGTTTAAGCACGAAAATACCTGCTTCGGTGGTGACGTAGCATTAAAATGCCTTTCTGTTATTGCGGAACAGGAGAGTAATCAGTACCAGTGGCACAAACATGATCCCCGATGTAGTGAACCGTGAAATATACCAACTTTTGAAATCCATCTTTCAAATCATTTACTGTTAGAATATAAGCCTTGTTAAATTTGCCCGATTTCATCGTTCCACTTTTTGAATTAAATAAATTAACGATGGATACTTTAATACCCACAATGAGAAAACTTAACACGCTCACAGATTGTGCATTCAGATATGACCTATTCTATGTCTCCTGATGAAATAAAATGTTCAGTAGGGATGCAGTTGAATGCGCGAATTTTTCCCGTAAAATGAATTTTCAACATAAGTGAATATGATTCACAACGGATCGAGCTGCAATGGCGCGTTTCATCTGTGATTCATTATTGGCAAATAAATTTTGCTTATTGGGATAGTCATTTTTGAGTCAATTCAAATTAACTAACCAGGCAGGCATTGGCAATTTTGTCAAGTATGAGTCTCCAAGGCGCGATCCATCAGTGACTGATTCTTAGCAAAAGATGTTTTGCCAATATTTGTTCGACAACTAAGTACTGTATTGAAAATGCACTGCTATTTGACAGTAATTTTGCTTGGTGATATTGAAATACTGAAACTTCTATCGGACAATTATAGACTGATGCTCGAGCGCATAGCGAAGATGTGTTTCACCGGCACTCCATCTCTGCCATGACAACAACATGGCGGTTTCAAACTTTACAAATATACAATTACTGCAAATGATCAGTAAATCGACTGTATCTTTCTCCACGTGTAAATCGAAAAATGTTGCAACGTATATCATTGCATGTATGCATCGGAAGTATGCAACTCACTTAAATTCAACCGTTTTCCTGTGTTATGAGATTCACATTAGCGAATTGAAAATTAATCTGACACAGGTAGCGATTTTTTCTTATTTATGCATACGTGACTCAACTCAGTATGTCTGGCCTATATAATCAACTCGACGCACGCAAACACGCATTCTATCTTTTTGCTTCCAGCAACAAGATAAGGTCGTTTGGAAGAGAGCTGAAGAATATGAAGTTGCTGTATCTTTTCGGTATTCTGGGCGTTTGCAGTCTTGTTGCTTCACAAGGTAATGCCTTATTTTTTACAACTGCCGTATTTACAGATTTTATTCATCCGTTTTTTAGTATTTACTTGTTGCATTTCAAAACTGTTAAGTCGTGAATTAATAATATGCAAAAAACAGAGATTGGTTGAACTACCGTACTAGCGACAAAAGTCTTAAATCTTGACGGAAAATAAAAATTCTAATCAATTGTTTTACTCAAACTTACGTGCTATTCTTTTGGTCATGTTGAAGAAAAAATCAGTCAAAATTAAATAAGAAAAAAACTAAAAATGTACTGCAAATGTGGTTAGGCTAATCTTTTGCTTACTTCAATGACATTGTCATATAGAAGGCTGATGAGTACAGATTTCCCCATTTAAAAACTTGATGAGAATTGCTGTGCACAATTTCAAAGAATGAGTGATAGATCGAGACCCTGGTCAGAAATAAACATGTTAAGCTTAAGTCACTGATGGCTCGCGCCAACGAGGCGCGGTCCATCTGTATCTCATGCTTGACAAAACGAAAGCGTAAACTTTCTTACTAAAGTTGATTAGCAGACTAAGTTTTTTTAGTTTTAGAACACTAGCGCCAAAAACAGAAACGTGGGTCAAGAACCTGACATAATGATAATCGGAATACCCGAAGCAATGAATTACTTTACTTTTCTGTCCGGCCGAGCCTAAAGCCTAGTAGGTATAAAACACAAAATATTTATCTGTAATATGAGTGGTTAATAAATCACTTTTAGTAACGATATATGAGTTAATACGTTCTGTCAATAAACATTTCAATTTCAGAATGTGATGCAGATAATCGAGTGGATTGTGGTTATGTTGGCATTACAGAAGAAATGTGTTTAAAACGAGGATGTTGCTTTGATAATTCTACCCACGGAATCCCATGGTGTTTCAACAAACGAAATACAGAAGGTTAGAAATTGTATTGCACATAAACTTCATTTAAATCATAAGTTTGGTCGTTTATGTACATAAATACGTCGAAAAATTCTGGATGGGTAAGGAGGGAGATACCCCCCACCAATCCTTGAAATCTAAAAATGCATTTTAACTCACCAAAAACGTTCGAAACATTTCGCAACTTGAGTATCACAGTTTGATAATTAATAAATTGATGCTGTGAGCAGCATTTTAACGTTTCAAAATCAGCCGAATTTGAATTACACTTTTCTGAACTCTAAATATTGTCCTGCTCATAAAAAAATCTGCTCGATTAATATATTATTATTATTAGGCAGCAAAAATTTAACAAAACCGATATAGCCAGGATCCTCTTCTAGAGATTTTGTAACAAGCATGGCATCAAAAATTTGTAATTTGTAGCGACTTTGGTAAAACTGAATATTTAATTCTAGTAAGTTTTACCGCTTGACAATAAAAACATCTTAGTTTTTTTCACGAAATACTGAAATCTAGAAAATACATTATCAATCAACACAATTTTTATATCATCGTCAGAACAATGTCAAGTTGATTGGATTAGAAGGGTGAGATGTGGACATTCTCAGATAAACAAAGAGGAATGTATTGGGGAATCTTGTTGTTGGGATGATGGAGAAAAATATGCTACAAAGTGTTTCGTACCGACCTCGCTAGATGTACCTGGTATGTTGTGATCATGATTAAATGCTATTATATTAAATGCCGTTTGTTACACTTATGTTAACTTTCAAATTTATCGTAACAGCCTTCAGTGTGTCTTTCAGATATTCTTGAACGTATTGTCTTATACTAAGCATTGTATATGGTGGTTATAGTGGGTGGCTTCAAGCTTCTTGCTTTCGTTTTTCATTTGCCAAAGCATATGTTCAAAAATGCAATACTTAGTCAAATACTATAAAAGTAAAAGTGCTAGGATAACGATTTGAAAATACAGAATCCCCAATGAGCGGGCACGTCACACATTGTGAGATATCAGGACTTTTTTATCCGTTATAATTCTATATATTTGCACTATTGGTAAACGACTTGGGCGAGGTGCGGGCCATCAATAAGGTATGGAAAATGACCTGTAATTCCAACTGAATAGAAACTCAACGCGATATTTCCGTCAATATTTTTCAAGTTCTTTATAACGTGTCTTCCTGAATTGGATGTTCAAGTATCCCACTATGGTACTATTTTGCTTAAGAATATTGAAAACTAGCGCTAAATTGCTAACTGGGATGAACTCATGGCGACGTTATCTACCAGTGGCTCATTCTTAACATAAGCAAGCATGGTAAAAATATTTAAATGTTGGTATGCTATTTAGATGGAATTTGCGATTTAATCGTATTCGAAAAAGTGATTCGAATCAGATTCGAATTCCAAATAATTCGGTTTGGTCCAGCCGTAACTTCAAATCGATTTGAATTGCTAGCCCATTCCTACATATTCAGACGTTTATTTTGTCCAGCATGCGCCAGCGATGGACCGTGCGATCCATCAGTGACACATACTTTGCAAAAAATGCTTAAATACTTCCGATTGGGTATAAACAGAAATGATTTTATAATAACAAATAATAAATTTTTTTTTAAAGTCGATAATTATGAATTTTCAGAGGAATGCACTACGACTCCGACAAGTAGAGTAGATTGTGGATATATCGGCATCCCAGAGGAACTATGTTTGAAGAGAGGATGCTGTTACGATAATTCCACTAATGGAGTTCCCTGGTGTTACAACACGCGGAATATTTATGGTGAGTCAGATTTAAAACAATCTCTTCCACCAGCCCTCTTGATTTATCAGTTTTCTTTTGACGTTCTGAAAGTAAAGATGGAATCTTGCTTGTGTTCGGGAGAATAGTGCATTTCATAGTAAATCGAACAAGGGGCTGCGCTGGAAACTTCACGAGCATTGCACACCAAATAGGGCTGGGCAAAACCGAATCATTTGGAATTCAAACTTAATTCGTATAATTTTTTCTCTTGTAATCGCTTTCTCCATCGAATCAACAATTGTCCCGGATCGCGCCGTCAAATCGCAGGTCATCTATGGATTATTTTTGAGAAAATATGATTTCGAATTTGGTATGACTATTTCACGAATGAATTGCTTCAAATCGCTGAATGGAATTGCCCAGCCTTACTTCAAAGTTATTACGCATACTATCCATTATACCTTTTCCAACTATTTAGTAAATTTATTTTTAACACAATCTACAACAAGGTGGTAGGTATATCATGGCTTATTCAGCACTGCATATAGTGATTTAGTCGTTTTTTTCATTTCAGACGAGTGCGCTAGTAATGCAAATACAAGAGTTGACTGCGGATTTCACGGAATAACTGAAGCAGAATGTTTGAACCGAACTTGTTGCTGGGACAACGGCATCCGTGGTGTACCATGGTGTTTTAGAGTGCCCAGTGTTGAAGGTAATGCCATTTTTTCATTTTTATCAACTTCTGTGTTGTTGGAAAGATATGGCCGGGACGACCGAGCCTACCCAGCCTTTCACACTCTGGGATGAATGGTGGACACAGATTAACGAGAAGGACTTGGCAGGACTCGAACCCGATATCTTCAACCTGTAATGCCAACATGATAACCACTAGCCATTGCGCCTGTAGTGAACTAAGTGATATTAGGTATTTTTGGGGTGTGAAAAAAATAAAAGTTACGAAGAACAAGAAAAATGAGACAATGATATCAATTAGTGTTGGCCTCTATAGATCGTCTTTCCTGAACCAACAAACTGTTTAATTTAATGCTAAAAGAGAAATATTTTGCGGAAAACTTATAATTTTGAAGAATTTACAATGAAAATAGATTTTATTAAAATATATAAATTTTGCAAACTAAGATATACACTGTAACAAAGGGCGGGAAATTCATTGTTCATTCTCAGTTATTATATATTTCCAAAACTTGACGTCGCCTTGTTGATGATATTTATGCCAAGTAATGACCTCTGATGGATCGCGCTTCGGCGATGTGTTCTATCAACAACCCATAATTAGTCAAAAATTCGAGTTTATAGTTTTATTTCAACACAGCAGAGTAAATTACTGTGATTAAACGGTGATTTTAATGCATTTTTTATACAGTTCAGATATCACGAGCCTATTTCCTATCAGAAATATATTTTGTCAAGCATCGGTCACAGACGGCCCACGCTTTCTTGTTTGGCGAGATCCATCGCTGACTCATACTTGACATGTTTCCTCGAAGTTTTTCTGATAGATATATACACCAGATTGAGTTAAATTTGCGTGGATCTGAAAGTTCGTTTCATATTATGCAACGCTTTTGTTTCAGCATGCGGTGTCAAACCGAAAGAAAGGGTAGATTGTGGATATCATGTTTATAGTTTTATTTCAACATAGCAGAGTAAATTACTGTGATTACACGGTGATTTTAATGCATTTTTTTATACAGTGTAGATATCACGAGCCTTTTTCCTATCAGAAATATATTTTGTCAAGCATCGGTCACAGACGGCCCACGCTTTCTTGTTTGGCGAGATCCATCGCTGACTCATACTTGACATGTTTCCTCGAAGTTTTTCTGATAGATATGTACACCAGATTGAATTAAATTTGCGTGAATCTGAAAGTTCGTTTCATATTATGCAACGCTTTTGTTTCAGCATGCGGTGTCAAACCGAAAGAAAGGGTAGATTGTGGATATCACGGCATTCAAAAAGAAACTTGTGAAGAAAGGTCGTGTTGTTACGACA
The DNA here is from genome assembly GCA_963675895.2 of Styela plicata. Classification (NCBI taxonomy): domain Eukaryota; kingdom Metazoa; phylum Chordata; class Ascidiacea; order Stolidobranchia; family Styelidae; genus Styela; species Styela plicata. The sequence continues at coordinate 4,975,740 of OZ023138.1, forward strand.
ACACTATCCAGGGAGTTCCTTGGTGCTTCTTTGGTGGAAAATAAATTATGTTTTCTGAATTATTGTCCCGTGTATGTTCGACTATTGGTTTGACTTCCAAATAGAAATTTTATTTCGTCAAGCATGCGTCACAAATGGACCGCGCCTCGGCAGCGCGATCCATCAGTGACTCATACTTGACAAAACATGTTTTGTAAGGATATTTCTGACTGACCATTGGCCATAGCGACCTAAGATAAATAAAGCTATTCGAATTGTGACTGACCAGGTCACGGTCCTTTCCCAACCAGAAATTTTATTTTGTTAATCATACATCACAGATATGTCGCGTCTCATCGATGCGATCCATCAGTGACACATACTTGATAAAAGATGCTTGACAAAACTTTCGCCTTTCTTTTCATGTACAGACATTTGGATTATTTTGTCAGTTGAATAAAGTTGAATAAACTTGAATTACAGTGTGTTCTTCGTTATTGGACTTGATAGTATTGGAAAGTCAACGAAGCGTGTTACTGAAAAAATATTATTCCGGCTGTCTTAGCCCACACTATTTTACAGGGGGTCCAATGCGCCCCGATATATAGAAAATAGGTCAGTAAATAAATAACTCATTGTTCTTTGACTGACCTACTACAGTTTATATACATCGTTAAGATATGTTATCTATTGATGTTCACTCTAATAGCAAAAAGCTATTTTAAAATAACGTAAGTACCAGCAAATGTACTCTGAGTAGAATCGTCCTTGAGAAGACTTGAGTATTGTAATATTGTTTTCTTTTAGCCCCTCTTACAATACACAAGGCGAAGTAAGTTAAAGCAACAAACGTTGGTGTAAGTTGCGTTTTAGGGGTTTGTATTTTATGATCCGGGGGCCAATTCAAGAATGTCCATGATTTTTTCGAATTTTCACTTTTTTATCCTTTCATTTCTCAGGAATCTGTTAAATATTCCGTCTGTTAAACTCAATAATAATGTATGTCTTTATAAAAATATCTTCATTTATTTTCTTCGACACCACCCGATGCGTGACGGGCAGGTCACACCCAGTTCAAGTCGCAGCAACCTTTACATCAGCTTGACCGCTTCCTCCCTACGTTCTTTCAGGCCCCATTCACACTCACTGGGGAACGCTTAAACCGCTAAGCCCTATTTCGTTCTCTCTGTACCAACCTTTTCACTCTCCCTGGGGCCGCGTAGACCGCTGGGGCACCTTTGCCTCCGCATCAACCCCCCTCTACCGACACTCTTTTGCTTTGGTCACGCCTCTCTTCCCTGCCTAGTGGGGAGCCATCTGAACCATTGAGCCACCCAACTGCCTGCTAACGATTCCCATAAGGTGTGACTAAAAACCAAAAATAATCTTCCTGGCTCAAGGGTAGCGTCGTCTCAAAACGGGGGTGGGAGTAGCGAGTTCGTATCCTCGGCGTGTTGCGTGGCAGGTGGCGTCCAACATGTTCCCTAAAAAAATGTTTGGCAATTTTTTCTGTGGAAATTCGGCATTTTTTTCTATGGAAATTCGGCAATTTGATACAAAAAAATGAAGACGTATAAACAAACTTAATCGAAGGATTGTGTATTCTACAATTCTGCTTGTTGAGAACAAATTTCTGAAAACATTATAAATCCTAACAGAAAATTGTATCCAAACATTTTTCTTCGAGTGCGATTTACTATTTATTCGGTTATTTTAGTACATCACTGAAATGCGTTTAAAATGTAGGTCATGGTTTCTTCCCATCAGCCGGGAATCTTTTGTCTAAACATGTTTTGTTAAGTAGGAGTCACTAATGGATTATTTTACCAAGGCGCGGTTTATCAGTGACCTCGTGTTTAACAAAATATTTTTACTGGGCTGTCATGTCTGATTTCGCATCCTAACAGCTAACGCGACCTCCGAACAAGGAATCAAGCGCATAACAGGCCCTGCTGAAGTTGCTGAATCGAGTCCTAGCTTAACTCATGGATGCTATTCATATATGCTCAAATGATACTTTTGAAATAAAATTTTTGCATAACTACACTTCCGATAGAACTATGTAAAAAATCTAAAAGTTCTCTGTCCTAACTAAGGCTGAATGCAAAACAACAAATACAGTCTACGAATTCCGTATTATTGTTAGCTTATAAACAGAGGCAATGTAGACCTACTTTCCATTTTTTTTTATATAGCACCTCTTGGAGTCGATCACCGTGACCAAGACCCTGTGCCAACAGACACTTATAGACGGACAGGGTTAGAATTTCGAGAAAGATATGATTTTCCCCTTTTCGGCTTGGCCTACCCAAGTTAGTACACCCTGGGTTGAGTGGTGGGCATGGAGTAACGAGCCGGACTCGCCGGGTCGCGCCTCATCTTTATACCTCATCTTTTAGGGCAAAAATTAATTTGACTTGAATAAAAAAGACTTGCATTGCATTATGCAAACCACCCTGCCTTGTCTCTAGAGCAAGGGTGGCAGTACGGTACGAAATTTTTATCGTACTTCGAACCAGCAAAATAATTTCGTACCGTACCTTTCGAAAATTTTCCGTACCGTACCGTACGATATTATTTTTTTCGTACATCGTACCGAATTTCGTACCAGTACGAAGTTAAGTTCGATTAATATTTTTCATTTATCGTACTAAATTTCGTACCAGTACGAAAACAGGTACGATTCGCTGGGCAGCAATTTCGTACCGTACCAACTACCAATGTCCAAATCAGCTTTATTTGTAAGATCTGGCCACCGCAAGAAACATCACCAACATCTTACATCAATGTGATGCAGTTTTATGCTATCTGGTTTAAAATCCAGCACAGTAGAACATGGGCGTAACTAAGCATATGTCACCCCAATATCATTGTTCACATTGCGCATAATATGAGAATGGTAGACCGGTGGTGATAAATAGTGGTAGGATGAACACCGTTTTCTCGAAAAAATCTGACATGAAGCAATATTTAGCATATTAGCAGCATTGTGTCGTCACAAGAAATTCTCTCTCGACAAAAGAATGTTCGTTGTGCACTACACATGGGTTTCGTGCGGTCTTATTCGAAGACATGGTTATAAGAACATTATCACTGTGCATTTTGCATCTGGTATTTCTGGTGCAATTTACGTTCTCTTCACATAACTGAAGAATGCTATTAATTTTTAATACCAGACAGACGTATACCCGACATGCCTGCTTGTCTATATCGTATCGGCTGTTTTTACAAAATATATCTTCTAATTAAGATGAACATCATCTAACACTCAACTCGAAACAGCATAAATATATATTTATATTCTGATGTTTCTGCTCTGATAGTATACTTGTGCGTGTCGGAGTACACACAAAACGTCATTGCGGTGGTTACTGGTTAACTTAGTTGCATAGCTGGTCAGGGGGAGAGAGTTTTTAATTTAATTTGCATAAAATTTTCGCGCGCCTGCGTTGCGCAATATTTTTCCCTGATTAATTTTGTATATTTCGTAACATTTAGCCTTTAAAGTGAGAATTTTTATTCAATTTTTACAAAAATTTCAGCGGACTTCCGGCGCTCAGGTACATTTTCCTGTCTGGTAATGTTTATTTCGATCTTAAAACATGTATTTTCGTTTCGTTCTCAATAAAATTTTGCGCGCCTCCTAATCTTTTTGTAAATTTGAAAGCCGTTTGCATGTTGGAAAAAATGTGCCCCCTCCCTAAATTTTTTTCTGGATCCGCCACTGTAGTTGGTATATTCGGACAGTGCTTCCTCCGCCATTGTGAATTTTAAATAAAAACCCGCCAATTCACATCGGCGATGCTAACGATATATTCAGATACTACACCGTGATTTTTAGTATTATGAATGCTGCTTATCTTGTCGATTTTAATTGGGCTATCACAACTTTCATTATTGCAGAAAAATGCATTCAGATTAAGACGTCATAAATCAGCGGCCTATATGTATTTCCACGCAATCGCAAAGATTTACGCCACTGCAGTAAAACCGATATGCGACATAGCTCATCTAATCAGCTCAAGTGAATCAGTTGCATTTTCATTACCATACCTGCGCCGCTTTTAATCATTTTAAAATTGCCCTTTAGTTAAAAATTCTCTGATAGACACAATTTATATTATCAGTTTATATTATATTATTATATATATCGAATTAATTTGAGAAAAATAAAGTGTAATGCGAAGGTACGAAAAAGAGTACGGTACGGTACAAAATAAATACCGAACTCCGTACCGTACCGTACCAAGTACGAAAATTGAAAAATGAATCGTACCGTGCTATCGTACCGGAAAATTCAATCGTACCGTGCCGAACTTCGTACGTACCGTGCCGTACCGTACTACCAGCCTTGCTCTAGAGTAATGAAAAATTTAGGGACGCAGATATGACCCGAGATATGCCACAATTAATTATGGCTGTTCAAAACCAAATTATTAAGAATTCGAACTGAACAATATTTCTAATTCAATATAATAGCGTCCGCTTCTTTCACGCCTTCCTGCCTTTCTCGTTTCCATCCTCTCGCCCTGGATCCTGGAGCTCTCTCCCTGACCTGAGATCCATTTTAAAATTTGGGTGAAATGTGCAGAAAATAAAACTGCGATTTGCGGAGCAAAAAATTCTGGGATTTTCAACTTTTCAAAGCTCTTGGAAGGCGACCCTGTCGGTGACATGATTCTTGAAACACGCTAGTACATACATTCCTCGACCCTATCTATACCTTCGAAAGGAAAATGAATATTAGGATTTTGGAATTTTAAATGGAAATATCATTTCAAATGCGCTCGTTTTCGAGTAATTGCTCAAATTATTGTTTCGTCCGGCACGTGTCAATGGTGGATCGCATCGCAATTGTGCGGCCCATCATTGGCTCATGCTTGGCAAAATAATTAAAGTTTGTGATAGGTACCAGCACTTTTCTTTCTCTCAGATTGCAAACGTCTTCCATTACAAATTTTGCTTCGTTGGGCGTGAATCCCAAAAAGAGCGTGCCACTGCGGCTTTTTCTGTGGTACCAAATTAAGCTGATATTTTCGAAATGATTAATTGTTTAGCGCGCCGACAAAAATATATTACATTTTCCTTGCACTTCATATTAAACGCCGCAAATGCTTTCGATTGGTCCATTTTTCGAGTTTGGCAATATGGAGCTTTTCTATCAAAAATATCCAAATAAAATAGCTTTTACCGAAATACCTTATTTCTAATAAATCCGAAAAAATCTCGATTAGTAAAACAAATCTATGATTTTAGGACATCCCCTCAAGCTTAACGTGACCTCCGCCAAAGAAAATTTGTTCCACAAGCGATGATAACACCGTAAATAAAATTGTTTTGCCGAGCGTACGCCATAGACGGACGGTGCAGTGGTACTTCATATCACACTGGTCCTTACTTAAACTAAATAAAACCCACAACGAATTTAGTGATTTGGGTTGATATCAGGTTTGCACTTTTCGGCAGCTGAGGTGTTATATAAACAGTTTGTTCTACGCCTCGAAATATTTTCTATTCTTCGATATAACACTCCCTAATTCATTATTAAACAATATCATAACATTGTTAAATAGATTTTGATATTTTTCGGCTTGAGGTGTTGAGATAGGCTTACCAAAAATTTAATGATAAAAGCAGCGGTCTCAGCGGGGACTGGCTACTCGAGAATTTCATTTTTTCAATGATATTTCCATTTAAAACTCCAAAATCCTAATATTCATTTTCGCTTCAGAAGGTGTAGCGTCGAGGAATGTATGTACTAGCGTGTTTTAAGAATCATGTCACCGACAGATTCGCCTTCCAAGAGCTTTGAAAAGTTGAAAATCCCAGAATTTTTTGCTCCGTTAATCGAAGTTTTATTTTTTGCACCTTGTACGCAAATTTTAGCCTATTTTTGGGGATTTACAAAAAATTGTTATGTTTCACACATTTTGTACTGTACTACGGTATTTATTTGTTTATAGGTTATAATTTTTTCATCAAGCTCTGCCCTTACCCACCTTATGAAAGCATCGTTCTATCTCTCCACCCCTCTTATTAATCCTCCACGCTTTGTCGAAACCGTCTAAGCTTCGTCTTTGTCAACCTCATTATGTGCGAGAGGACCAGTGGTTAACGCTAGGTAAAATTTCTACCCCTAATTTCAAATAACGAGTAACAACAGACTTTCCATATTTTTTTGAAAATAGTTTTTGTATTTAATTCCTTCGCAATCTAGGGACAAGGCAGAGTGACCCTGGCAACATTCCCTGTAATATTTTAAAAACTTTCTCTCTCCAGGAATATCTCTCATTTTGGCAAAAGTATACAACAGGTGTCTGAAAGAAAGCACATTTCCTGATTCATGGAAATATACAATGTTTGTAACAGCTTTCAAAAACCCTGGCGACCTGGCACCGCAGGCTGGAGATCTCGGGTTCGAGTGCCGGCAAGGTCAGGGTGATTTTTGAAACGGCTGTCAAGAATTTAGTCATTAAACGTGTTGTGAGGAAAATGTCTTGTGTCCCTGAAATTAATATTTGAAGTATATAACAATATCAAATATTGCTATGTATCAGTATTTATGATATATTGTCACCAAATGTCACGTGTTCATATTTGACTAATCAAAATTTCTGACACAGATTTCCAAACGCACATAAATAAACAATTCCGATATTATTATTTCAATTAATAATATAAATAACCCTGGAACGAATGATTGGAACGAATATTGAAAACAAATTCTATGAAAAATATTGTAATTTCAAATTCGATCACCTAAAAACGAATCTTTTGAGAACCAGTTAAGTTCGAAATCAACATTCAAAAATGCAATTACAGCGTCTTCAAGCCTTTCCTAATTTATCACTAAAACATTAAAGAGTATGTCGATCTCTGTAAAACGCTGAAGTAATTTTGAGCTGTCTAAACCGAATCGAATACTAAACAATAAGAACAAAATTAAAACTAATTCTTAATCGACCGGTTAGAATTCTATTTTACAAACGATTTGCCACCGATGGACCGCACGTGGATACAATATTGACCCATACTTGACAAAAGACATTCAACCGAGCCCAATCAGAAAACTTATTTTGTCAAGCATGAGACACAGATCCTTCAGTGATACGTAGTATACAAAAGATGCTTTGACTAAACTTTTCTGATTGGGAACTGTTCATAATAGAGATCCTACAGCCATATTGGACTTGATTCTGAAAACCGAACCTGAAAAACTTTGAAGTAAAAAAGTTGTTGAGAATGACCACTAACAGATCGCACCAATCAAGACGATAAATATGAAGTTAGTTCTTCGAATAACAATAAGCATTGTGTTCTATTATATCGAGTTTTATCGAGCATTCCAAGGCTCTATTTCAAAACTATGGTATAGTTGAAAATGCGCATATCTACTTTGAAGCATACTTCGCAACGTCTTAGATTTTTTGTACAACATAACCTGTCTCTCAACTATATATAGCCTGTCAATCTGATATCTTTAGGATATGGTCCTGGAAATGAACGCGAAATAACAACTTTCAATCAAAACAAATAAACGTTATAAAATAACAATTAATCGCGACCGAACGTTACCCGATTTACTTACGACTGTAACGCTGCCCGCGCATTGATCCATACCCGCTCGATTGGAAAACGATTCCTTACTACGCTGTGCCAAGTATGGATCATTAATGTTTGATGTCCATAATACTCGTGGGCATATGGGGATTGGAGATGAATAGATCTCGGTGCGGTGGATAATTTTATATATGAATAAATGAGAGGTAGAACCCAAATTTGCGGGAAATCATGTTAATAAATATTAAAACTGTGGCAGATTATATTGTTATTTCAAGTCAGAACAAATGCTAATTGTGAGTTACATTTGAGGTCATAACTCAATAGCCAAAGAAGTTACAGAATTAACAGTTAACCAGACACAAAATTTTTTTGATTATCTTCTATTTTGCATGGACCAAGGATGGATCCACGACAATTAGCAGTGTATACCGTGGTTCATGCTCGACAAAGCAAAAATTATGAAGGCCATGTGACAAAATTCAAATTTGGATAAAATTATTTTTTAAAAGCTATTTTGCGTCTTTCACTCGCGTTAGTTGGGGCAATGGCTTAATTAATGGTTACCATGTTGCCGTAGCAGGTTGAAGATACCGACGAGATCATGCCCATCTCTCAACCCATGGTAATGGTAGTAACTTGGGATCATTACTTCAACCGTGGCCGTTGATACATGGCCTTGACCAGGGTATCTATAATATGAAATAATAAAAAGGAAACTTATCGCGAGTAAAATAATAACAACGAGTGGATAGATTGGTGACTGTTCAGTTCGGTGATTCGAAGCACTTGTGGATCGGCCAGAGAAACAAAACACATGGAAAGTGAAGTGGAAGTTTTATATTTCAACAGCATTGTGCAATGGAATTATCTTGATTTTGGTCAAATTAATTTTTGCTCTAAAAGATGTGATGTAAATTGAAAGTAGGTCGACATTGCCTCTATTTATATCATTCATAACGAATTCGGGGCTTAGGTAGACTATATTTTGTGATTTTGATAATTGCAGTGTTGAAAACGAGACGTTTGATGTTTCCAAGAAATCAGCGATTTTATTCGATTAGAAAAAAATCAGTTATGGATTGTACGAAAATAACCAATTCGGTGTAAAATCACTCGAATAAACATGTGTGGACGAAATTTCTTATACAGACCTCTAATGTTTTCAGTGATCAACGGAAGCATTTGTTCCCATCAGCATACCTATAGAATGAGTAGAAATCAATTAGTTTTTTCTCACACCCTTATTGTTTCTTCCGAATTTTCATAGAAAATTAATCGTAAAAAATTGCAGGAAAAGCTTACACCTTGAGCCGCTAAACACACACCTCCTCCAGGGACATGAACCCTCTATCTCAACGTCCGTACCGAGACGACTTTATCACTTAAAGCATTCATTCGTTTACTTTTAATACAACTTATAATGAAAATATCGTACTTCATGTAAATACTGGAAGAATCGGACTACTGATGGATTGAGCCGATCGCGTACCACTTCCGACTAATATTTAACAATAAAATATCTTTATTGGACCATACACGACTTTTAACCTCTGTCGTATGTTATTTGTCAATAAATACATCATATTGTTGAAAATCGAACGAGTCACTGCACGTCAAGTTCTCTGTCAACTCGAGACAATAAGCAACCACAGTTGCGAGTCAAGTCTAAGTCTTATCAAAACTTGAATTTAGAGTCTCGACTCAAGTCACTGTACTCGAGTGCGACTTGTGTCGAGTCATTGACTCGAGTCTCCCCAACGCTGCTAATTAGCCATAATTATATTTTAACACGAACATATACAATGCTGTGTTTGTTTTAACGCGCATTATCAAGTTTATTTATATCAATGTAAGATCCAGTTTGATATAAAAAGATAGGAGTTTAACAAAACCAACAATCAGCAAGAATTACATTTTTACTTCAAGTAAAAAAAACTTCGGTATAAATGATCTGACATACGTTGGATGAGACATAGATAGGATAATTGTAGATTCGAAACTCGAAAAACGAATAGCATTGAATTTTATTTGTATTCCACACGAGAGGAAAGTCGAGAATACGGTTTCACCATAATGGTCGAAGAATCGGTGACCTAACGACTTTGCAGATAATTCTATTTTTGTTTATCACAGTTTAATAACATGATATGAAATCAGTTTCATGTTGCACTGCAGCGAAAGGTGAAAAAAGTTTATATATAATACAAAATTCCTAAGCGATTGAGCTAGTATCGTTATTCCGCCATACCCAGTTGATGTAGCATGACTTATATTCAGAGAATCGTAGAGGGGTTGGGGTTTAGGGAGGTTGTAGTAAGTAAAATTGATAATGACCAAAAATTCCACCTAATGGTAGAAACCGCCTTTGATAAAAGTTTTTTTTGGCCAATAATAGAAAAAATTCAATGAAACGACAAATTTAGACCAAAATCGGACGAAATCTTAAAGAGTTATATACAGTAGATGTAAATATTTCAATTTGTTGTTTTATCATTTAATCATTTAATTCTTAATAACTCCCTGCAATTGTTTTGCCGAGTTTCACGTTGGGGGGTACAGATACAATATGGAAATTCGAGACGTCATAAATTTCGCATATAAAATTTATTTGAACGCTTTTTCAATTAAAATTCTGATTGCATCCCTGACGTGGTTGTGACTCGATATTTAGGGAAATATCATTTTGCCAAGCACGTGCCACCAAGGCGCGGTGTATCTGTGGCGCATGCTTGACATAACAAATTTTGCGACTGGAAAAGGCAGGTCCCGCGACGTCGGCGAAGCAATCCGTAATTGTTTCGTAACGGGAAAAAACAAATTAAAGTGGCCTTACTCGATCAACCATGCTATTGTCATTCACGAACAGATCATTTTCTGACAACAATGGTCTTGGACTAATAGTCTCCATTAGTAGTTCATAGGCCTACGTTCCAAAAAGTTTGGTAAATATATCGTTGCTTCGCCCCACTCCAACCTCAAAAACTTACCAGTAATCGTCAATATGTACTAAGTGTACGTAGAACAGACATACTATGGAAGTGTTATACCACAAGCAAATATTCCATCATAACATTATTTCCCGCAGCCGAACTGGTAAAATACATGTTATATAACTACCGCACACATGGGATACCGCACACATGGGATACCGATAATGTGGGTCATTATGAAGCGATTTATCTACCGTCCACGCCTTTCCTGCGATAATACCAATCAATACTCCAATCACTTTCGAGAGTTTTGTTAGTTTCTGTTTATGATCCGTTGTCAAGGAGACAAGTAACGTAGTCAAAAGAGCGGGAGATATTTTATGGTTCTTGTGAAGATCGTCTCTATTGTTTGCTAGCATTGTCGTCATCCGTCGAGTAAATATTACTTTATGTCTGTGTCTTGTAATGCTAAATCATTATGGGAATTGAATTGAACGGGATTTGTACGTATAGTGTAGATTATAATAGCGAAAGTCGAAACATTTTCTGTCACAATATTTTTTGTCCGGCATGGTCACTAATGGATCGCGCCGCCCAGGCGCGGTCCATTTGTGGCATATGATTGGCAATATAAAATTTCCGTTTGTGGAAACGTGAAACTCGGCTAAAGTGGCAGCAAAACAGCAATCGCTGAATAGCATAATTAGACATTTCAGTAGGTGTCAGGACAGGATCCGTCTGGGAATATTTTTGAAACTGAATTTCGCTCTAAGCAAGGTTGTAAGTAGTAACAGCTATCAATACCGAAAAATTAGAGAGAATCTCCTTGTTTTGTTAAAATTTAACAACATAAGCGCCTTTATCAAGCATGTTTTGGTGGAAATAATAAGGTTTGAAAACCATTCTTTAAGCTTGTATAAAATGTGGACCAAATTCAAATTGCTCATATGAGCCAATATGTAGATTTAATAATTATAAAATATTTGACCTGAATACCATCTAAACAGTTCATAAATTGTGTTGTTTTATTTAAATTGCAACTCAAGGAGATTTACGAGTTTTTTATTTAACTTTTTCATTATCATAAATAATTTTATCTTGCAATCAATCATGATTTTGTTGCACAAGGGGTTAAATATGATGAAAAATATGACTTGGATTATCCAAAATGCTATAAGCTCAATCACCATAAACAGAATTTTACAATATTTAATGGAAAATTACATTCGTAATCCTTATAATTTTTAAATAATTTTTTAAGGTTATGAAATTGAAATTTGACTAACACTAACATTATATTGAATTCACTACAATGGAAGAATCTGCTGCAGCAGAGCATGTTTTGAACATGGAAGAACAAGAGGAGGTGGAAGTAAAAGAGGCAACTGTCAATATCGAAGTCGAAACAGAAATTCCATCAACATCTATACAAAGTCAAGGAGCTGCATCAGTTTCCAACTCAAGAGTATCAGTGAGGAATCTAGATGACGAAGATGCTCTTCCAGTTACCAATTCTAGAGTGTCGTTACATGATGGAGGGGAAATGAATACTGGTGCACCTATAGCAAATTCAATGCAATCATTAAGAGAACAGGAAAACATAAAACAAGAGGAACAAGACAGATTGAACGCACTGATGATGGATAATGAATCAGATATTGAAAAAGAAGATTGGTTCGATGCTCCAAATGATAATCAAGATTTGGATCGCTTTTTGTCCGAATTGCATGATCCAGAACAAGTTCCGATACCTGAGAATCAGCATGTGCATGAAACATATGAACCTAAAATCTCATCTCTGCGTACTGAGATGGAAACAGCAGCAGTTCCACTCTATCTTGATGAATTCGAAGATACTGTGAAAGATGATGTTGTACTCCTTGCACCGGTTTCAATCGGTGAAATCCAGCAAGAGGAATTGAGACTCCGAGAAGAACATGTTGCATATAATAAATATCTTGCTGAGCAACAACAGCTGAAAAAGAAGGAAATTGCTGAACGAGAAGAAACTGCCAAAGAGAGACTTATCACAGAGTTGAGGAGACGAAAAATGGAAATAGCTCGTAAGGAAGAATTGCTTGCTAAACAAGAGAAATTATATCAAGAAAGGTTACAAAACGCGTTTCGCAAATCTGAAAGTCAGCTTAAACAAGCTCTGGATGAAAGAAAAGGAGATGTGCAATCGTTTTATGGAGATCTCACGTTTGCTGATGATCACTATGGTGGAAGCAAAGGGAGAAGATGGAGAGTGGAATGGTCAAAAACCCCACAACCTATCCAAGTCAAGTTGAAATGTGTCAGAGGGTTGCGTGACAAAATTCCAGGCGGTCGCTATGTCATGATGGTATCCCTTTATGACAGACTTGGAGGGCATGTTCGCAGATGGTCACGATTAACTGGACAGCAATGGGGAGGATCAACATTACCTGTATTTCATGATGGGCGTTATTCATCAGCACAAATTCCACTTGACCAGAGTGTATTCACAGTTGTTCCATCAAAAGATGAAGTCAGACCAGGAATGGTTTTGATATTTGAATTATTTCTTCTTAGAGGTGCAATTACACCAACTGATCGTGTAGTTGCCTGGGCGTGCTTCCCCATTTGCGATGGTCAATTCGAGATTGTCCAGGGTCACTACAAAGCTCCAATGCTGAGAGGTCATATGGATACTAGAATTGACAAGCATGGTATGATTGAGGAGTTGGTAGCAACTGATCTTGACCACTGGCTAGCCAACGTCTATTTCCAAATTATTCGACTTCCTCGATATCTCTCTGGACAAAAAGAATATGAAGTAGAATTGCAATTTAGCTCAGGACTACTGAGTTTTCCTGATCGAATCCTTGATGCCGAAGATGCTGTTGATGGAGAAGACACACCAGAGCGTTCGGACGACATTTCAACATCAGGAATTGAGTCAATTCGATCAGATTCACAAATGAGCCTGAATATATTGAGTGCAAAAGATTCAAGCATGTCATCTTCCAGTGCAATAAAGCTGGAAAAGAAGATTCTCATATAGACTACAAACAAAGACCACAAAGCGGAATGAGATACAGAGGAAGCTCGGTTCGATCATCGACCAAGAAGAGGAGACTTGAGAATAAAATTGATGGAATATATTCATCTTCATCATCTGATGAAGATTCTGATTATGAGAGCAGGACAACATCTCAGGACAGGGGTCAATTCATGCCTGTGAAAAATCAATCTGGAATGTATTATAAGGTACATTTTGAAAATCCAGTGGAAGATTACAACTCGAAGCGTTCTGCTAAGCTCATACCGCATACAGCATTGCTAAATGCGAAGAGGCCGAAACCTAAATTAACATACCTAGAAGAACTTGAGCAGCATAGTTACGCCGTTCAACCGCCATTTTCTACAAAAGGAAGATTGAAAAGAACCGGTCACGAGCGAGCAGATTATGTGAGAAGAATGTTCCTGGCTGAAATGGGTTTTGCTCAATGGAGGACACGCGAATTTTGGACAACAATGCTATTATTAGCACTGCTTTGGTTTGTCCGACTTTATGTTCATTATTGCGGACAATGGTTGTTTCCTTCAAGCATTATCAATTCCTGTAAACTCATTTGTCTTCTTTCCATATACAGTCGACCTGAACTACCAATCAGATCTTCTCAGAACAAGTGAGGTGATAGGAGTCGTTGTACTTGGTCCACTGGCTAATATTATTGTACTCATCTTATTCGTCCTCATCTCATGGCTAAGTCAAGCAACTATGGGAACATTTCCTTTGTTGTTTTCAAAGTTTATAATGGCGTATGCTTTGTGGACTACTATGGATCCGATTGCTATTCTGATAGTTGACTCAGCCCTCGGAAGATATCAATTCAGTGCTTCCCAACCCATCGGGGATGCCTACAAACTATACTGGCATTTTCTACGTATTCAGGGATCTGGTGTGATTGGTGTACCACTGACAGTATATTTATATGCTCTGCTCATGTTCATATCCATTGTTGTTTTGTATTTGTACTTCTTAAAGTTACACAACAATGGAAGGATGCTGGATATATTTCACAGATTACATGGTGAAGAAGGGATCTTCTTTGTGCCTTTTGATCTTGAAGTTAGCATACAAGAACTTGGATACATTGTAAAGAAGGCAGAACAGTGGAGAGGATCAGATGGTGAACGGCGCAAAATTACTGTATACGATTACATCTGGGGTGAAGAAACAGAAGTCGGAGAGAATGAAACCAGTGTTCGGAAAGAAATCACCACTCATATTTCGATACATACATTGCATCTAGATGGATTGCGCGAGTTGTATCGTCATTTTCTCAGACTTCCAAGTGGTGCGATTGTGGAAATTCTCGGAGAGTTGGGATCAACAAAGCTCATGCCAGATGTGAAAACAGCATTAATGAAGAGAGCTACAAGTGTGGAGAACTTCTTCAGTGAAAATGGGAGTATTTCTCGTCTACCGCCTTCTACAGCAGGTACAGTGTCGATGCGAGACCTTAGAAACCATGATCGAAATGATAAATCCACACTGGGTATTCCTAATCTTGCTTATGGAAAATCAGATGAAAATCTAGACAGACCGCAGACAAGTGACACATTAAAAACCAGGAAGACAATCAACCATCATGATAGCACAAGTTCTGGAGATGGTCATGAATTCAATCAGCAAGCCGCAACGCTGCAGATACCAACTGTAGGATCGTCTGAACTGTAAATGATTATAAAACATTTACTTAACAGATAAAACAAATGTACAAAACAAATGATATACATAATTCAAATCAATTCAGTTTGTTATTTTTTCTCTAATAGTTCCATTCTTTCTAAATTTTATATGTGTTGAAGGTAAAACTTTTTTTGAAAATGGGTAAAATGTTTTGTTCAATTGCCACCAGTTGAATGAATATCATGTCAAGTTTTTCAATGTAGTATTGCCAGTTTAAACATAAAATAGATTTATATTTCTGTAGGCATGAACCGCCACAGCTCTCGTTCAGATTTAATACAAAATAGGCTCCAGGAGAAAAGTATTATTTTCGTTGCGCCTGAAGTCTCATCATTTGGTCAATGATCATAACCTATGATTGACACATCAGCTATATTAGTGTGTCGGTGTATAGACTGTGATCAGAAAAGTCTACCTTCTCACGTTTTGTTTTAATAGATTCCTCAAATATCTATTTTATGTATGATATTTAATTGATTAGGAAACATTAAATATTAAAAAGATTACACGAATACCAATTTATTTCAGCAAAATCACTGTCCAATTTATTGTGCTATATATTTTAAAGTCCACTGTAAAAGCCTTCGACTAGAGGTATATCTAAAAAAGTTTTTAAATACATTAAAAAATGATTGATTTCGCTAATTTATCCTGTAATTTTAAACCTATTATTTGGCACCAACATGATTAAAAGGCGGTTAAAAAAACACAACCTACTATTTAAGCCTCTCATTACAAGTTTTGAGAAATCTAAGTTTGATTGATGGCTTATGTAAAGTACAAATAGCAGGATAAATTAGTTATGCATGTTTATGACACTTTTTTTCCCTTTTTTTTTTGCACCGTGCAATGCACTTATTCTTCACTTCTTTTTTTAGTTCACACATTTATAATTAATAATGGTTTTAGTAATGTGTTTAATTATTGCAGTATTCATAAAAATGATAGATTGTAATTACTTTGAATGTTTTTATTGCTGTGAAGAGATTAAGCTGAAGGAAAAAACATTTGGGAGTGACTGTTTGTCTACAAGCCTATATCAAGTATTATTTTCCCGATGTCAATGGTTTGGCCATTATAATGAGATATTTTTTGACCCAATCAGAAAAAGTTTTGTCCAAACAGTCTATCTGTGGCACATGTTTGGCAAAATAAAATTTCTGATGGAAGAATTGAAATACTTAGGATAAGCTTGGCTTTTCAGTGTATGGACCTAAGCTATACATTTTAATAAAGTTAGGTGCAGGGTTTGGATTTTCCCTAACTTATTCCCTGCATGTTGCAAAAGGCTAATAAAAAGAAACAAAGAAGAAGTAGATGATTTTATTGTCGTTCAGGGCAGATACCACTCACTGCACTTTATTATAGCGATCCTTTTTCAGTTGATTGTACAGTAGGCCTACTACTTTGAGGTAAAATTTTGTCAAGTAGCCTATAACTAAGTCACTGATGAATCGCGCCGAAGAGGTGGCTCATTGTTGACAAAAAATTCACAGCAATGATGTAGTTTTGTTTCATCAAAACACAGAATATTGATCAATCAAATATAGTCTAGTCAAATAAAAGCAGGGTACGTTTTAAAGGACAAATAATCAGATCTTAAGATCGATCCATCAGGCCTTTTGTTCCCGCCTACTCAATAATTTTGACAGAAACGTATTTCAATACCACTTGACTCACCAAGTCTTGTTCCATACGACTGAAGACACAGAAATTTGGATTACTAATATTCTTGAGTATATGACAATTCTGAAGGCTGGATATGTTTAACACCCTACAAAATAAAACGCAATTTCGAATAAAA
The DNA here is from genome assembly GCA_963675895.2 of Styela plicata. Lineage (NCBI taxonomy): Eukaryota > Metazoa > Chordata > Ascidiacea > Stolidobranchia > Styelidae > Styela > Styela plicata. The sequence goes on from OZ023138.1 coordinate 4,992,736, forward strand.
TACTTTTGATGCAGTGGTTTTGATTATCCGCAGTTTCGGAACTCTATTCATGGCAATGAACTTTAAATATGGTGTACACAAAACTTCCTTGATACTCTCCTAAAGACACATTCTTCAAATGTCTATCACACTGCACAGGATATTTTTTTCCATAAAAGGGTAGCGGATCGCCCTTGCTTCAAACATAAATCAAACCAAGCACGCCTGATCGTGTATGGAAATATTAACGTTATAATCTCAATGAAATGCGCTTTACGCCTTATTAAGGGAAATCATTTTCTATATCAAATCGGACATTTATCAAACCTGTAATAACTGGACTATTCACTTGTTCTCGAGTGTACTGAGCAGTTGGTCACAGACGCTACAACACAATAAACCAAATTTTAAAACGCCGCCATGGAGGTTCAACGTCTTGCTTCGCACTCTGGACTCAAAAAATTGTCGAGAATCTCATACGGATCCGTAAACACAAATAGAGGAACTATATATGCATATAGTGGGCTCGATGGCCTGGGGTCAACCACTAGGCCCTAGTGGTGAAACGTGTTGGCACTGCAGGTTGAAGATCTCGGGTTCGAGTCCGGCTCGTTAATCCATGCCCACCACTCAACTCAGGGTGTAATAACTCGGGTAGCTTAAGCCGAACACGAAAATATATCTTTCCAACAGTTCTAACCCCGTCCGCCTATTAGTGGCAGATAGGGCCTTGGGCAGGGTGATGCACTCCAAGAATTGGCTTTAAAAATAAGAACCATAGGATGACTAGTTAGTCCACGTCTCCTAAATCAGTAGCGCTACCGCCAGACATACCACTTTCAGCAATAATATTTGAATACTTACATTTAGTGTTATCCAACACACACTTAATCAGATTTGCTCAAATTCCACACATATTTTAGCAATTATTTTTGAATAACTTGGCCATAATGACGTTTTTCCGTCGGTTAAGTGCCCTGAAATTGAGTATTTGCTGTAAAACTCCCTGACCTCACCAAAACAATGCAACTAACAAAGTTGGAATTTCACATATATTTCGAAGTAACTTTTGGTGTCTCAATATTCATAAATTAAGGCAAAAACAAACAAGTAATGAAGCAAAAGAAATATGTTTGATGAGAATAAAGAATACTTTTAGGTACACAAAAAAAAGCCGGGCTAATTTGTTCTGCGAGTTACATAATTTGATTGAAAGACAGATAAACTTGAAAAATAGTCCGATTATCGGAAGGCCACTTATTGCAAATATTGATTCAAGATAAAAGATACCCAAATACAATTAACGGCTTTATAAAAAGTACATATAGCAGGACAAATTAGTCAAAACCGTTTATTAGTGTATGTGGCTGCAAAAAAGCTGGCCATTAGGTGAAAGGTTAAACGATCAGTCAGAAAAAATCCCAAATATGTTTTGTTAAACATGATTCTGTGACCCATGATTGGCAAAAAGAAATTTCTAACTGGAACAGTGAAGCTCACAATTGCATATCCAGAATTTCAAAACTTTCAAGAGTTATTATGGAAGTATGTAGGACAAAAGTAAAATTTGTCAATTCCATTATCAATGATTATTCAGTGATACAAATGGAACAAAGTCATTTATGATGCAAAAATTTGCAACCAAATATCTTTGGTAAACAAGACAAAGCCGTTACCTAATTTCATTCAAATGCAGACTCCAACTTTATCAAAAGTTAATATTGAACAAAGAAAAGATAAACAATTTATTTTTTGAGTAGATGAAAAAAGCACAGTGGATTACAAAAGAATGAGTGAAATAACAAATTATAGGCATTTTTCAGTATCTTGAATAAGTGCCTGAATTTGTATCTTCAATTGAGCAAGTTTATTTACAGGAAAACTTTTCACTCGTTTCGAAAGTGAAAGAAAATATTTGTCGTAGTAGTCTGGCTCGCCGTAGAAATTTTCAGTGCGGTTCGACAAAGTTTCTGTAAATATGAAATCATTAATCAAGTTCATAAAAGCAAGTTGATAAGCAATAAACAATATATGTTGAATTTGTTTAAGTAAAAAAGTAAAAAAAAATCTATTGAAAAACTATTTTTAGGGTTCAAGATCGTTCATCTTTACCAATACTACAGTAGGAATGTCCATCTATGATCCATAACCAAACTTCAAATTATTATTATTTATTAAATTTTATTATTATAATATTTAGACAAAGGACCCCCAGTCCTCACACCCTGTAATTAATTTGGCTTTTAACTGTAACGAAATGGTCACCACAAGGCTCTATATTACTTTTCCCAAACTCGTCCACCTGCAAGCTATTCCGCCAACCCCTTTTTTCCCTGACACATTCACTGGCGCTATCTATACAGCTCATCCCAGTAGTCTCATCAACACAGGATAGGCCGATATAGATATCACCAGTGATGTCCCAACATATATTTCTATATATATTCATTGTCAGTTCTTGTTATATTATTCGTATTTCTGTAGCCTTTATATATATGTATATATATATATGTTGTCCGTTCATGTTGTATTTTTTATCTCTTTTGTCACGGGTTGTGTCAGTTTCTTCTTTTCTTTTTCCCTAATTTTTTTTTTCATTTATTTTCTGATTACAGGGTCTATGCTACACACAGTTTTAGGCCCACGCAGTCTTGTGAATGCTCCTGACCTTCTACATAAGAATGTATATTTTGTACTGTTATCATGCATGCTAAAAGGCACCACCTTAATTTTGTTTTTCATTATTTCTAAATTGATTCATTTTGCAGCGATATCATGATATGTCAAATAATGTGAAATTTGACATAAGTCATGACTTCGCTACAAAACTTACAGTCAAATTTTTTAGCAATTTTGTTATGTAAAATGTTGAGACTATGTTCTATTAAAATGGTAAATGTAAAATACCGTTCAAACTGAACTGTATAAGGAAACCCTTTATTTCAACCAGAGATGTAGAATCTACTATTCGATTCAAACACTAAATGAATCAGATCAGCTCAGACATTGGTTATTAATGAACAAATTTGGACGTTTTCATATAGACTGGTGGAGTTCATGAACTAAGAAATTGACTACCAAGGGATTTTAGTTTTAAAAGTGTTCAAAATTCCATATACTTTATCAGAATTAGGATTCAATTAAAAAATATTTGACAGATTAAATGAGTGTTTTTCATTGTGAAGAATCGAAAAATGGGATAAATTTTCAAATATTCAGAACATGATAATACTCAATTATTTGAATAAGTCTGCCAAGTAAGGAACATTTTCAATCCCCTTTGATTTAACGAAATATTTTTCAGTGGGGTGCCTCAATTTATTTTGGTTATGGACAGATTTCTACTTATCTTTTAAAATATGACAAAAAAGTTCAACAATTTTGATAAGAACACACGCCATAATAGAACTAACCTGATGAAGAAAGTGAGTTGTTTTCGCCAGTTTTTGTCACTCTACGTGAACTGAAAAATGAAAAAGACGTTTGTGTTTATAAAGACTTACAACCCTCTTGATGAAGGCATGGGAGCACCTTGATTTGCCAAGTGTTATGACACGATCACACAAACTTTACTTTAAAGGCGTTTTACTGTTTGGAAAAACTTTTGGCATAGTTTTGTTCATTTATCATAGGGTCTCCTTTAGTATTACTTTTCAAACCAACGATCTGCTATTTTTCCATTGATTTCAATCTGATCACGAATACATGGAATCTGGCATATGTCCATGCATATCGAATCAATTTCTAAAGCAGTGAGTCACTTCACTTCGAAGAAGTGAGTTGCAAGTCAAATTTTACCAAAGTCTTACCAAAATTTAAATTAAGAGTCTCGAGTTCAGCCAAGCTGTAATGACAGTAACAGTAATGACAGATGAACTGGTCGCTCCTCATTTTATAGATATCCACTTAGAATATTCATTATTGGGTTTCAGACGTCACAGATTCCATAGCATGGTGCATGGCATGTTTTATATCCTTCTAGGAGGCGTGTTTTTTTCTCTGATGAGTCATGCAACGACAGTCAACACATTTTTTCCCATTGACTCTAGTCTACCCAATGCTTTTCTAAAGAATGGAAATATATTTACTTTATTGACTCATCGGCAGTGGAACATTCTTTAGTGCGAGATACGTCTTCAACTATTGTCAACCTACTTTCACAAGTATCTTCCCCTATTACATCTATCCCTAGACAAACAAGTAGATATCGATTAGTGGTTATTAATAGTTTTTTTTTCTATTGCAATTCACTATGAGCAAGTCCAGAAGCAGCGTCCAGAAGGAAACAACCACCGGCCACGTCGCTTTCTAAAACACTGCACTGTCGCGAAGCAGGTATTTACAGCATATTGCTTAAAACCTTAATTGATTGACGCAATAACAGCGACAATTGTTACAATTCACCACCTCTCGCAAACAGAAATCACATCAACAAGACTGCCTTGGCCTATATATATTGGCACATATATCTAATATAGGCCTAATATCGCTTAAGACGCATGACATGCTTTTTTAATAACGACCTAATGAACTAAAATCCTTTTTGGGCTAAAATAGTGTAATATACCGACTACAAAAAATACCCAATCTCCCCCCACTCTAACGGTCAATTGCAAAGAGCGACTGAAAGATTTAGTACTAGCAACTACACTCTCAACGAAAAACATCCCAAATGGAACTGAACCGTCATGGTAAAATACAGTGAGTGGTATCTGCTCTGGGCGATTGTAAAAGCACCTACCACTTCTATGCTTCCTTTTAAACCTCTGTTACGACACGCAGGAAATACGTTAGGACTATTCTAAAGCCCGTACCTGCAGGGCTCTTCATTTTTCTGTTAAAACAGTATGCAATGTTCCTTACATAAAAAGAACGTTTCAACATTTCAGATGAACGAAATTGCTCATATTAGACCGTATTTCACCCTAAATCGTTTGTGTATTTTGCCCAAAATCATGATATATGTCAAATTTTACAACATAAAATTTGACATAAATCATGACTTTGCTGCAAAATGAATTAACCTTAAGAAAATTCAAATTTCAAAATCAGGCTAGAAAACCTGGCTTTTCGGATAAAGACATTCCTAAATTTCTATCCATTAAACTTCTCAGCTATGGTATCATACCTTCTGAATGAATTGAAGTTTCAATTGATTCTACATATTGTGAAATAAGAACTTTCAGTTGATATGTAATAACCGGCAGAAACGATTTGATTCTTTCAGAAACCGATAAAAAGAATAAATCATCACACATCGTCTCAGAATAAGGAATGGCATCTGCATTGGTATACAAAAAATAAATGTAATTATACCAAAGTCGTTTTAATTTTTACATTATTGTGAAATAAAAAGGTGAAAATAAAAGGAGCAAATGTGCTTGTTTCAAATTTCTTTAATAATGGCAAGTTCTTTACAACATAAACGCACAAAATTATGTCCTATTAAATTTGCTTGAAATCAATTAAACGAAACAATGTGAGCACACGCTAATAGGTAAAAATTTTAAAATAACATTTTTGAGTTGAATGGAACACTTATATTTCCAATATACCGTACTCACACACAGAGATATAAATATTAACAGCAGACATGTCAATTAAGGAATGAAAACACATCCATCCGAGGGCTTGTACCAAATGGAGCCCTTTCACTATATCTTTGATACACGGGTTAATCCAGCAGTAATTTTCAATTTCTAATGCTTTACTGGCTGTGTACGACGATCCCTGATATATCACAGTATATAGACAAGAAACATAAAAAAATAGTCAGGTCTATTTAATCTACTCCAAACACTCGAAAAAAATGAATAAACAGTGTACTGAACCTGCTTCAACATTTTCCTGAATCGAAATATCATTACAGTTATTCTCATCTGATACTTGAATACTGTGAAACGAAAAAAATATTATTAATGAGGATAAAAATATCAGTATGTAACAGATCGACAGAATAAAAATGCTTGTGATTAGGGACTAAAATCTAATATCTTTCGGTTTCATCGAATCGAGTAATCCGATAATTTTTCAGAATCGAATGGAATATTCAAATCGCAGGTCATATAATAAACAAACAAAGACATTTTTTTTATCAGCTTATAATTTATGTGAAAATTCACACTAATTTATGAAAAAAATATAAAATTGTCACTTTGTTGATGACAAATTGGTTGCAAAAATCGAATTGAAGAATTTATGATTCGAATATTCCGTATCGAATCGAATATTTTGAACAGCCCTAGTTGTCATAGCAATAATTTTTTGGATTTTCGGGTGTAAGAATATAGAAATATTTCTTTGCGAAAACTCGAATATCTTCATTTGCATAAAAATTTCTGGTCGGTCGAAAGAAGAAATGAACTAAAATAGTGCCAATTGATAGTAAAAACTTACATTACATGAAGATTGTCATCTTGGTTATCCTGATCTGCAAATGATAAACTAAATTGTTAATTCTTTTGCATTGTCTGATATGATTAAAAAGATATTCCACTTTATTGAACATTTCAAAATATTCAGTTTATGAAAGTTTGATCTTTCCGTTTGACCTGATATGGGAAAAGGCATTATAAACATTTACACAATCTTGAAATCAAATTGGCAGAATGTCAGATACTTTGCCATCAGAACAAAATTTAGCAATCGGGTGGCAGGGGTAGAAAGGAAGGCTTGGCCAAATTGAAAACCCTTCGTTTTTCCATTAACAACAACCTTGTTTGTCTTAATATGCTGTTTCTAAGATAGGATAGGATTACATTTTAACTTGCGGAAGAGGAAAGCCGAGAATACAGCTTAATCATATGGCGAACCACCAACCTCTTGCATATACCTGTTCCGAATCTGGGAGAAGTTTTTTCGGCTTATCGTATTTCTGATATTTTCTGTGCATGGATGAATCCGGTTTGTGGAGGAAGCTGTATGCAGCTTATGCGAACCACCACACACCGGATAGGCATATTGCAACTAAACCCTGGTATTGTGGAATACCGGCAATACGAAGATTACTGTGATACTGTATCTTGGAAAGCTTAATCCCGATATCAACTGTAAACCGGGATGTTGCGAGTTATAACCGGGATGTCCCTCAGAACCAGTATAGCCCTTGCTCATGGATATCTACTAAAATAGGAAACATTAAAAAAGAAATATACGATTAAAACTCACCGATTACATTCCCATTTTGATCTACTACTTTATATTCCTCTATTTTGTTATTAAGACCATCAAAACTCGGGCGATACCTATAACAAAAAACATAATAAATTACACTATTACTGTGCTAACATAATTTGCACTGTCACTAAGTGAACAATTTATCAATATTATTATATAATAAAATACACTACTAAACTTATTCATAAAAAATATAATAATGTGATTAAAAATAATGTTATTAAAAGACACATAGGCCTCCCCCTTGTGAAGGGTTGACCTTGTTATAGTTCGATTGGAATGAAATTCACTATGTAAATAGAATGTTTCAAAATTTCACATGTATGATATTTCTAATATCTGACCACATTTTGCCCGAAGATAAGATTTATCTCAGAATTAGCAAGGAAACAACTGCCAATTGCCAACAATGCATCTATCACACAATTTTACTGCAAAATGAATCAATTTAGGAATAATTGAAAAACGAAGTTACCTTTAATATTCAGGTTTTTAGAATACCTGGTATTTACAATGTAAATTTTTTTACTAAAATAGATCTAGAATAAAAGGGTTACAGAATCATGTTTTCCTTCAAGTGTCTGGAACTTCCATGCAATTTTCTTCAAGTGGACAAAAAACTTTGAAACCATCAACCTTATATTCCTAGCAATGTTGATAGATTGAGGGCTTCGTAAATCGATAAATCTTTTAGTAAATAATTAAATATATATTTTTTGATGAATTCTCTATTGGGAGTTACTTTCTTTGGTTGCCAGTCTGGAAAGACTGGAAAGAGTGGCAGAATCTTGGTTTCTTTTTGGGTGTCTGAAAAGCTGTCATTTTTTTGGTGGGCGAAAAAGCCTAAAAATCATTAACGTTGCTATTTCATAACTGTATTGATGATCTTGAACATTTTTAGACACTCAAAAATAGACATATTTATCCTCTAGCAAGAGATGTATTATGGAATATTACCCATATCACTTGTGATCTAATCCATTTTTCTCAGGTATCTGAGTAGATGGCATTCAACTAGCCTGGGATGAATATTATCTACTCTAATCGTGAAACATTCAAAACATGTTGATTTCAGAAATGTGAAATGCAAAACGATTTCATCACATCGCACAGAACCAATATGGAATGTTCTACCTAAAAATACTGCAGCTGGGATACTGACTTGGCGTAAGGTCCAAGACATCTTTTAAATTTCAAGTCTTTGTGCCGTAATTTAAACATTTTCCACCATTCTTGACCAGGCAAATTATTTGTAAATCTACTTTTCTTTTCAGCAGTATCCAACATTTCTTTTACCTTCAAACAAACCTTGGAAAAAATACAGACTATGAGACTCAAGTAATTTAGATTTGTGATACTCGATAGCAGGGTAACAGAATCTATTTTTTCTCTCTGTGTGTCCAAAATATTCATTTCCTTTTCTTCACAAGAACAAAAAGCTAAAAACCATCAACACTACTATATCATAGCAGTATCGATGATTTTGAACCTTTTTCTAAAATTTTACCGCTGCCAGACACTTGGAAAGAAACGTTCGAATCTTCTAGCCAAAAATATATGACGATTTATTGCCCATTTGCTAATTTTTTTATGATGGACATCCTTTTCAGGTGTCTGTGTAGCAGAATAGCCATCATTCTGCTGTAATTAAAATGTTTCTTTTTGTAGAAACATTTTCAAATACTTTTAGGAACTCTAAAGCTAAACATTATCAGATGACCAAGTTTGGAAGGTTTGAGGTACCTATCTTGTCACTGAGAATTGAAGTGTATCTTGCAAATTATGTGATGCCGTACTTAGCTATGGATTTCTTTCATACCGTGTTATAAGCGCTGGCTGATATATAAATGTAGATAAAGCCAGGGAGATAATATCAGTATTAGCATAAATTGAAATCAGTCAGCCCTTGTCTCCTATTGGGAAATATGTTTTCTCAAGTCCTGGGTGCCAAACAGATTAAAATCAAATAGTGAGAGAGTTGAAATAAATACCTCATACTTGCTAATATTAATTCCAGATTTTTGTACACAGTTTCTATCCAATCAACTAATTCTTTTTCTTCATCACAGGTCAAACCACGCGGATGACCGTTGTATTGGGTACTTTTACCTATACCAATTAAAAGAAATTTACAGTTTATCTCATTCCTAAAGCGATTAAATATATTTATATACTGATAGTCATTAGCAAGATCGAAAGACTACGCATTCTGGTGTAAATTGGGTATAATAGATAAAAGACGTGCTGATGTATCAAAGAGACTGGCAAAAAGACTTCACACAAAATTGACCATAATAAGTCTATTTCTCTGGATAAGCGCGGATTGTTTTGGACAAATAAGGTATAGTACATGTAGTCCATTTTATTCAAATATCAATAAAAACTTCTAAAATATGAAGATTATCAAGATCAAGCATTAAAATGGATAGCTGAGATGGCTAAAAATACTTATACCGGTAGGTCGGTGATAGAACACTGCCAATATGTGTGCAATCCATCTGTGACTTATGCTTAACAATAATTTTTAATTGAAACGATGATGCATGTTACAATACATCATGTTAGCCACAGAGGATGTTTTGGAACCTTGACAAAGTCTACGCTCCCGCCCTGTGGGGACTGCAGTTCAAACTCCATAAAAACTTCAATTTAGATTGAGAAGACATCCCTTGATAAGCACCCAAAATGTTTGTTAAAAATTAGTTTACCTGAAAAACGATATGATAACGTTGACACAGGAATTTTATATATTTTCGCAATTTCACGAACAGACAGAAGGTTTCTTCGTTCGCTCAATGTAGCAACAGCTTTTTGCAACGTGTCCTCATCATATTTTTTTTGTCGCTTAACTCTGTTCGGATTCTTTTTCGGCATTTTCTTTGTAGCGAATTATAATCAAAATATTTTGAGTATAAAGGTATTTCGAGTTTGTTAACTACCATTAACTGAAATAGGAGTTCTCGTATACAACTCTAAGAAAAGAAAATGAAAGAAAGTGTGAATATTTATATACAACTCGCTTGACAATTTTCAGTCAAAAATATTTTTCATCAAGTAAAAGCCACAAATACATTGTACCGCAGAGGTACGATTCATCAGTGGCTCATGCTCGATAAATAAATACACCGACAGGCAACAATACAACCAATCAGCAAACGATCCTAAGATAAAAATTTTCTTGATCGAATTGAAACATAAATCGATGCTTGTTACTGGTGTTGTCCACAAAAATATATTTGAGAACAAAAAAGGCAACTTAAATTGGTGATAGGCATAGACGTTTCACTGACAAAATGAAAAAAAAATCAAAATTCAAAAAAATCCAATCTGACACAAAAGAAATCAATATGATTTACTTATGTATGCAAAACACCATATGGGAAAACTTCCCTAGCATTACCATTTACAATCATAACTCAGAAAAGCAGCCTACACTTGCCTAGTGTGTCGTTAGAGTCTGGAATTCAGTTATTGCAAAAAAGTGAAAAATACATACATATTAACATACCTGTAAATATGTCAAGATTAGAGATGGCCAAAATTGAATCTCTGCTGAATTTATAATCGAATCAAATAATTTACACGAATCAACTCGGACATTCGAATCAGAAGTAATATGATAAACAAACAATGAGGTTCTCAGGAAATTTTTAATGATACTTACAACAATTTACATCTATTTTCTGAAATTTTTTTCCATTTTGAATAGCGAGTCACTCGAAAAACCAAATAGTTTATGATTCGCGAATCACGTATCGAATATTTCGGACAGCCCTAGTCAAGATAGTGTGCAGAAAGACAAATTCAGAAAATTATTACCGGTACAGATTACCGAATACCTCTCATTGCAACAATATGTTCTAATAATGATTGAATAAAAAAAAACGAAAAAAATTGAGACTTCTAAACAAGAAAAATAAAAATGGATGGAAAATGGTAGTGTTCTGACGTAGTAATATTTCAGAAAGTTGGGACAAAATTTTGTCATATTTATTACATCAGCAGCCTAAACATGAAAAATTACTTTTTGTGCCTAGTTGAAAAAAATATCCAAAGTCAACGATCAAGAAATTTTATTTTGTCAGTCATGAGACATAGAGGAATGCGACCCATCAGATGCATTCCATCCATGATTTGGAAATGAGTATCCTATAAAAACCTGACAAAAAAAAAACACAATTGTACATAAAATCTTATGCAAAAATATTGGGATCATTGATCAAAAACATTAACAGTAGCTACACGACGTGCTAATATACAAATTAGACCAGTGATACGATAAAATTAATAAAAGCAATCAAACAAATTATTTCAAAACTAAAATCAGACAGAAAACTTTGTTAATTATCGTCATGGAGAAACAATTTTCTGTATAGATACAAAAAACTCAGGTAATTTCAATTCTATGTTTCTTAAAAATTTCAAAAGAATTAGTTTTGACAGGAAAATCGTGACACATGGAAAATTGCATGACGCGGAGCTCTACATAAATCATGATGTGGCTACAAAAATAACTAAAGTAATATGCTCAAACAGCAGTGATTTTGATCACCTAAAAAGCCATTTTTAATTTCACGAACCAGAATATGTTAAAAATGCCATTCTAAGCAGCAAGTGTACTAATAAATCCGCAAATTTATAAAAAATGAATACAGTGTCTTGATTCTCTACATATTTTTCTGTAAAATCCCGATATCACAGCCAGGTGTCATATTATATTGCATTACCTCAGGCATGATTCGCAGAGACAGATAAAATTACTCGTAGCAAAATTCTTTTGTTGAGAACTATTATCCTCTGAGTGAGAGTGAAACCCAATCAGAAATTCTATTTTGTCGAGCTTGTGTCACTGATGGATTGCGCCTAGACGCCGTGATCCGACAAAAGATGTCCCCATCAATCAGACGTTTTATTTTGTCAAGTTATCTCATCGGCGCAATCCATCAGAGACTCATTCTTAACAAAAGATATTTCAACAAAATATTTCCAATTGGGTCTAAGGGAGATACAAATATTTACATTAAATTATAACAGTCAACATCCCGGACATACATTTTCATCTCGCAATGGAGTTTCTGGATATTTCAATAGATTTACTAGCTTACAGTTCTATAGCAAATCTGCTATTTTTTACAAGTACTTGACACCAAAACATCAAACTATTGTAAAAAAATTTCTTGCGTAGCACGGCAGCTAACTTTGAATCTAGAATCCAAATTTCAAGAATATTTTTAAATGTCGACAACACTCTGCATGCACAATGTAAACAAACAAAACAAAAAGTTAAAAATATATGATTGAGACTAGATAAGAAAAATAATTCAGAATAGGTATTGTTCTCGATTTTTAAAACCTTGTCAGTGGATTTGAACGATTCAGTGCCTTTTCAATCGACATCTCAATATTTCCCATTCCTCCATTTCGAATTTTTTGTCAATACATATCGTATATAACAGACTTCTGTTGGATTGGCTGCCGAGGTCCATTTGTGGCTCATGCTTCATCGTGAACACAAGTGAATTTAAATTGTAGTATTCAGTACCCCAGTTTCAAAAATTAATTTTTCTGGAAAGCACTCAAAACAAGTCAAATATTGCTTATTGTCCATCCCTGGTAAACATGATGCAAATGGCTATAAAAAATATGAAAAAAAAAAAAATAAAAGAAAATAACACTTGGCCCTGATCAGCTAAAGAAACAAAAAACATCAAAGAAATTTTAAAACAAAATAGGAAAACAAAAAGATTAAAAACCGAGACACAATTCACCATTAAGCAAAAACAAAATATGTTTCAAGGTATTTACTACAGTTAATTTGCAATCGGAGAATGTAGCACCTAGCGAAATCTGTAGTATTGGGTAAAAAGGCTTACGTATTTAACATATTTATTTTCATTCAAGTCCACACTTGGAAAACAAAAAAGGATGCACGCACAGTAGTCAAAAGTATAAAATTTTCAGTAATATGCGACCAGTCAAAATATTTGTTTAGCCTACATTGTGAGTTTGCTCGATTTCAAAGCAAAAATATAGTTTTTTGACCCTAATCCACAGTCCAGGCGACATCATCTCTCAGTAATTCCATTCGACAAAGCTTTGCTCTATTTTGATGCTTGAGCCTTGAGCTCGAAAAGAGTACTAAGCAAACAGTTTGACATTTATTATCTTTATATAAACCCAGTTGCGTCGTATAATATTCAGCATGTGGATAAAATCAAATCAGCTATGCAAAAATGTGACTTGCCAATCGGAAACATTATTTTGTCAAGCATGAGCTCACAGAAAGATCGCGCCGCCATGGCGCGGGATCGATCAGTGACACATGCTTAACAATAATATGTGAGCGCAAAACTTCCTGACTGACTTCACATATTCCATACAGTTTAAACATAACACACAATAGCAGAGAAATTAAAAGAAAAATTGGCAGAAATTGGCTAATGTGCGTTATTGCTTATGACTGACATGATTTGAAGCTTAATGTTGTATTTTACACTTCTTGGTAGATGTCGAATTTCAGATGCCATTGAAAGAAAAAATAAGTCGTCTGCATCCATTCTCGATGATGTCTTCTCTGTCAGATCTCGAAAATAAAAATATATTAATAATTAATGATCATGTAAAATAGCCTTGCGAACTCTATCGATTTTTTAAAAATATCAAGGACGAAAGTTTTTTGTAGAGTTTACAGTTTAGTGACACCATGTGGTCAGACAACTACAGTAGACAACCCCTCTTATGTTTTGCAAACAATTTATTTTTATTTTTAAGGTTTTATAACACACACACAGGATACCCATGGAGACGATCTAGTGCCCTCTGGTGGTAGTCGAATTTCAAAGAATTTACTACATCGATGTGCAACTATATGACACCACAGCAACAAATCCTTGTCAGTTACTAAATATAGTAGGAGCAGTATAATAAAGTTGGCACAGCAATAAGTTGAAAAACTTGTTAAATGAGAAATCTCGATTTGCTGTAAAGTAGTAGCTAGTTTCACCATCACTCAGGACAGATAACAATGCGCTGCACTGGTTCAGCTCTATAAGGAATGTTTGTTTTTAGGTTAGGTCAATTGCAGGAATTTTCATTGATGTAGTTTTTTCAGATGCTGCTTGTAACCCGGCATAGTGTGAATATAACTATAAAAATTACATTGCAATGGCTTTAAAGCCTGACATATAAGTTTCCTTTTTTTCATAAGTTTCATTTTACTTTGATCTTGCGTTTGTTTCACGCTAGCAAAACACTGTGTATAAGCGTTTGTTTACGCTTTTCAGGGCAACCGAACGGTTTGCTATGTTAGCTAACAGAGCTTGCTCATTTTGCTCTGTGCCTTTGTGCCAAATAGGCATTTAAATAAGGGCAAAGCAATGCATACGCTTTGTTACCAAAAACGCGAGGCATTGGTAATACAACTTCAAGGGAATTGTGGACCAAAAAAGCAACCAAGAAAACCACGAAATTCTCAGAAATTCGAAAAGTAAGTTTCAGACAGTGCAAATATTAGCAAGCCAGTACCTGATAAATTCTTCAAAGTTGAAGGCAAAGTATTATCTGTCCTCGACACATTGTGAGATTGTACTTCATTATCTTGTCGTTTTTGCTGTTGTTGGTTTGTATTTGTGCATTGATGTGATGAATTTTCTGTTCTATTTGATAGATCAGGAGGTGGGAAATATTGTTCTACTGCGTTATTTGGCTGTGTTGTCAAGTTAGGCATACTGGATGAATTAAAAAAATTGGTACATAATAATATTTTACCAAAGAATATGCATTTTTTAGAATGCTGAATGCAGGTGTTGAAATTTTATTTATGTACACCTGAATCAATATTTTATTAACAAAATGCTGTCACGAGACTGGCCATGCTTTCTTGGCCTGATTCATCGGGGACCCCATACTCTAATGAGCTTATAAAATAAGTAATTAACGATTGATAAAATTTTTTCGAATAAGATATATCAATTCAACAAATCAGCTTACACGACAAAATTGTGAATTTCCAATCAGAATAACCTTTCAAGACATGTTTTAAAAGTATGAGTCACTGACGAGTCGCGGCGATGAGATGCGACCCATCTACGGCACATGCTTGACAAAATAAAATTTCTGATAGGGTTATTTGAAATATTTTTCTCCAAAGGCAGACTGGCAGATATCATTAGTAGCCCGCAGAATATCGGTTTCCATCAGAAAAATTTACCAAATGGGCAATATTTCATGATATATTTCTTGCTAAAAGGTAGAATTTACTCTTTTTTTACTGCCTGGTAGCAACAAAACTGTAGAAATAGCAATGTTGATGATTTTGAATCTTTTTATCCAATCCGAAAGAAAGATTACGAACATTTTAGACACCCAAAGTGAAACGATATATCACCCTTCACCAAGGTGCAAAAACCAAAACTCTAGGGCTATTATTCCTAAAAAATTATTCTCAAAAATAAAGCAAATACTAACGTCGGTTCTTTATCGGCGCAATCATTCTGAAATTCCTCCAGTAGATCAGAATAAGCAAGACGAGACTTTGATGGTCTGCCTACTGACCTCCCGGTTCTTCTTCTCTTACGTTTCACAATTCTTTGACAAGACTGTCGAACTCCTGGAATTTTAGACATATTTTTTTTGCAAAAATAAAAGAAGATGTTCGATCAGATCCACATAGGGATTGGAGCATTGAAAGAGTCGGCTGGAAAAGCAATAAATGGCCTACTGGTTTCCATGATAAGAGCATAAAGATCTCATATTTGTGTGCCTGCCAGCAGACAATTTCGTAGTTGGACATAATCAGTGACGCAAGAAAAAATCTGGTTTGAGGGTAGGGGTGGGAAATCGATTCGGTAATTAGAATCGAAGATTATTAGGATTCGCCGTGAACTCGACCACAGAAAACAAAAACTTGTGAAATGAGATCAGATTTTCATATCTCCACTTGAAAATTTTAGGCAAATTCATTTGTGTCCTAAAAGATGAAGGAGCACTACCTCAAACAGTTTGTTTCTATAAATATTATTGAATTCGTAGCTATACATTCATTGAAATTGATAATAGTGAAAAATTGTAATGAATGAAGCAGAACATTTGTTCTCTATGAGGAATTACAGAAAATTTGAGCTAAACAAATCCTGACAACGTTTTCAAGTATTATCCAAATTTTCAGTTATTACTAATGAATATCAGACAATATATTATTCAACAAGATGCAATGTGTGCGAAGGTAACACCAAATTACACAAAACACTCTAAAATTCTAATTAAACGATAATTCGTTTATTCTTAAATTAATTTATTTTGCAGCGAAATCATGATTTGTGTCAAATTTCAAAACGTAAAAACTTTGATGCAAAACATGGTCAAATATTAGTAATTTCGTTTATCTGTTGCGTTAAAACATCGAATAGTGAAATTTGAATAACGTTTCACAAACTCTAATGCCTACCCTAGTCAATACTGAGTTTATATACAAAATACATTGCAATATAATTTCTCTGACCAAGCAGATCTACCAATTAATGGCAATATTCAAAATTCCTCGTAATATTCACACTCACCTCCTCCATGATATATGTAAGGTGGTAGTGGGCCGCGAGCAAAATTTCTCATCGGATACACTCTGGCCCGAGGTTGAATTGTTTGATGATTGTGTTCTTCATTCAACGCGACAAGTTCGAGCTTATCTCTTGATCTTGTCGAAACTGACAGTCGTATTAATGCTTTACATCGCCGTTCACTCTTGCTGTAAATCGATATAATCAGGTATATATAAGAATATTTTACTTTCTAATCTCTCAAAACTGCTAAATTTTGAGGGTTCATGGGGAGATTTGATTTAAACGTTAACCCAGAATGTGAATATGAACATTGAATAATATATACATGTTCATGAAGTTGAATAAAACGCAAGACGATACCAGGCAACAGTGGCTATTTTTAAACACTCTGTGCTTTCAAAATATAATTTGATCAATAATTATAGTATTATTGTATATCCATGTTCATACATATAAGCAAAACCTAAATTGATACTGTATGAGGTTGACCATTTTTGAATATTTAGTGACTTCAAAATTAAACATTTCTACCAAATCTGACCTTTTAATGCATAAAAAAACCTTTTGACATAGTGCAAAAGTATAAAGCTCATATGATTTCAATGATAACAGTATGAGTCAGTGTTGGACTACGTTGATGAGACATAACCCATCTGCGACCCATACTCGGACAAAGTAAAATTCATCCATCAGGATTATGGATTGCATGAGTATTATTGCAGTCAGCGATTCCGCTTTGGAACCAACAAAAGTTTAATCTGAGATGTTTAAATTTTACAAATATTTCAAAAATTCGGGTGAAATTAGTTGTTATATTAAAAAATGTAGCCAGAAACAGGTATAGAAATTTACAAAAACAGAAAATAAAAAACCCTCACCGTCTAATCTTTTGGTCGGAATGAAAACCGCATACGAAAGCAATAGTTGTATATATAAGTTTATCAGGATAAGGCTTTGTACCAGGATCTAATTTGCTATTTGCAGTAGAAATGAGTTTATGATCGAATCTGAGGAATTTTTGATTCTTTTCCGCGCAATATTCATTTAATTTGACTTCAAATTCTTCGTATGAAGAAAAAACGTCATGAAGTTTCAAAATATCGCCTTTTTCTTCCAAAACAGGTTCAACAGACATGACAGGTTCGTCGTCTATCTTTTCTTCTGCATCACCTTCAATCCATTGAGCCTGTTTAACTTCTTCGACTTGTTGCATGTCGACGCCTATAATTTTTTCAACTTCTGGCGGTTGTAATCGGGCTTCCATATTAAACCAAGAGGAGTAAAATCAGTTTATGAAGTTGTTAATAAAACATTAAATTTATTATTGGATAAATTATTATATGCTGAAAACAAGAAACCTTTATAAAATAACTGAAAGTTTGGATTTGTAAACCCAGACATATGTCACGGATTATGGCAAAATGTCTACCACAAGCAGAGACATCCAAGTGATTCCAAATTCATACATACATTCATAATTTAACATATTTGATAGTAAAATTCTTGGGTTTAGATGTTTCAGAAGAATGTCTTAGAAATATATAGTTTTTATTGCATAAATCCAGACAGAACAAGCTGAAAACAGTATTTTTGCTCTTCAAATAGATCATTCTACGTAAAACAATTGAAACTGTGAACATTATTCACGTTCTTCTAGATTTTGCAATCAGTATTTTATCTTAAAATAGTCGTATTACTCTTGATCATCAAAAACATGGCTGAATTCAGAATGTATTCGGTATTTCGTATTCAAGATTATTTTTTCAGAATGTATTCCAAACAATAAATGTACAGCTTCGATCATCCCAGGCCACATAAATAATGTCTTTAGTGGCCACAGGTAAACAAGGTTAGTTATATTAGCAAGTTATGAATCTTCCGGTTAAGACAAGCCTACTCAAGTTAAGTCAATGCTTAACTAGGGTTGAGGGTTGAGTAGTGGGCCCCTTTCAACAAGCCAGACTTGCGAGAGATCCTGAGATCTTCCATTACACCTTATTAATAATAAATAGCAGTGTCGATGATTTTGAAGCATAGTGACTTATTATTGGGATTTGGCAAATTGAAAAATAAATTAACAGAACATGAAAGCACTAAATACCTATAGAGCGAGAAAATATTAGTACCAGTACTGATACACAAATATTATTTAAATTAAAAATCAGCTTTTGTTTCATTTACTCTAAGAAAGGCCGGAAGATGCTGAAAAGGAGCCAAATGACAGCCACTTAATAGCAAAGAGCTACTACAAGATGCAGTATCAGCAACTGCACTCTAGCCAAAAAAAATTCCGAACAGAAATGAACTGCTATGATAAAGTGCAGCGAGTGTTATCTGCCCAGGACGATGGTAAACCATCTCCCACTTCTTAGTTCTCTTTCAGTTACCTTTTCTGCATAAATTCAAGCTAAAACCAAGACAATGACTAATACTAAACAAAGCTTGGAAAATTATTTATTGAGCATTCCATTGAGTTTGTGTGATCAGATTCAGCAAAAAATAAATCAACGAAAGAATGTTTTGATTCGAAAATAATTGTATTAGAAAGTCTCAAACTTCCAATAATTGAATTGTGATGCATTTTGAAGACGATATTGCCAAAATTTCCAGCTTTATATCAGATTGAACAGTTTAGGCATGCTTTGACATCAGTGGCAACTGATTCGAGACACAAATCCACTGGATCTCAGAAAGTCTCAACACTTCCAACAACAATAATCCAGAGAGTGTAAATAAAAATTTATGTATGGGAGGATGCTGTACTCTTGTGATTTTCAACACACAAGTATTCCTGGAATAAATTATGACAGTTTTGTATAAAACACTTTAATTTCACTTCTGCGCTTAATATTAGGTATTTTATGTTAATTTCTTGTCGTCAGAAGCGACCAAGTATGTTTTTAATCATCGTAGGAGAATTTATTGACACTTTTCAAAGATGAAAATACGCCCATCTTGTTTAAAATTTGCTACTTTCGCGAGTATTTGAAAGTGATACTCTTCATTATTTGCACCCCTGATAATCTGATATCATAATGTCCGACTTCTGTAGATCGTTACAACACTAGTACACGCTTTACTCCAGCTGAACTGCTGGAAGTTGACCTCCTCACCACTCAAGACTAGGCCAATTTATTTGACCAGTATGCATACTGTCACTTTGACAAATAAGTGTTTACTTATGCATTCAATTTCATGAATGGTCATGCATTTTCGAGCTGATTATTGCCAAAATTTCGAGCTTTATATCTGATTGAACTACTTTAGGCATGTCTTTGATATCAGCAGCAACTGATTCAAAAAACAAATCCACTGGATCTTTTTTTGGCAACAGAGGTTCTGGAAAATGAAAAGTCGTCATTAATCTACCTGGATTTTTTGGTACCGGTAATTCAAGAAGCTTCAACTTCAGCTATTGAACAGCAGGTGTTGATGATTCCGACGCTTTTTCACCGATGCAAATAGCACAAAATATTTAGAGGTGGCATTTTTATTGCTTCAATTTATATATGATCGAAAAATATGAAATTTTGAGCAATTTTTTTTGGTTTCCTTAGTAATAATGGTACTGACTAGAAGTGCCATTCTTATTCATGTTGGACATGAGCTGACAAGTCATTTTTGGGGTTTTTGAATTATTTGCTATGGCATATCCAAGAACCTACCGGAGGGCTTATACCCAACAACCTTTAGGCAAGGACTTTTGTAGTGACTGTGTATCTGTTCTATGTTACAGCGAACTGTGAAGTTCCTTGCTAAAGTGCACGCTCGATGTTGAAATGGTCAAGTATCGAGCCATTGGGGTTCCGGAAAATACGATCACACTTAACAACTAAGACACCGGGTCGATACACCATATTGAATTGATTTTTTAGCAAGCAGTTTAAAAAAGATTTGGTAATGTGTAACCGCCATATCACAATATCTACCTTTTTCTTTTGTGCTTGAGAAAAAAATCTCAGTAGGTTGTCCATTTGACATTTTCCCATCTAAAAAGAAAATACAGCCATTTCTATTTATAATCCAATTATTTTTCCAGCAATATTAGAAAAAAATACATTTGATATCATTTAAGCATTCTTCGGTGTTTACTGCCTGTCAATGAGTACCTTAGTTTCTAGCCACACAAAAAAGTCATGAACATCTCATAAGAAAACTACCATCTTCCTATATACTTTTAAAGTAATTTCTGGGGTTTTTAAGATGCTTAATTGTAGAAGGGGTCTTGTTACGAAAATGCCCTCATCATGAATACTGGGTTATATCACACGTCTAAATAGGAAATAACAATGCTTTATCTCCTTGAAATATAATAAACAGATATATATATATATATAATAATAATAAATATACATATAGAACAGATCTTAATAAGGCCAGGGCCATAGGTAAAAATTTTGTCAAAGTACCTTTTGTTAAGTATGGGTCACCGAAGGATTGCGTCGATAAGATGCAATTCATCTGTGAATCATACATGACAAAATAAAAGTTATAACTTATGAGTATAACTTATTAATTTACAACTTGGCCGTAATCGCAATTCAATGAAAAAGTATCTTTCAATCCTTCCCTTTTCACTCAAGTACCAAACCATTCCATGTTTTGTACTCACCAAGTAAATTTCTGCAAAGAGATTTAGGAACATGAAACGTAATGTAATCGTCAGGATTCTTGGACTCATCCAAACTAGTTACAATTTCATCAGTACCAGTATCAGTATCAGGTTCAGCACTTATAGGACTTATCAAAGGGGTCGATGTTGTTTCTTCCAAGTAGGCAGGTCTGAGGACAAACAAATTATTGTGAAATAAATATCCACCCATTTTTATCGAGGGCATTTTTAAACTTTGGAAAACAGCTCGCGCATAAAAACCAATCTTCAGATTCTCGCACAATCACCGAATGAAGTGAATCACTTAAAGCAAAAGCCCTTAAAGTTCGGCCTAGTCTACCCCTATTTGTTTCAGCCTGCCTGGGTTGAGGCCATAAGTTACAAGACAGAAGAATTACGCAGACTATAAGGCAACATCTTCAACCTACGATATCGCATTGACAATGTGTTACTCCAATTCCTAATACTCAGTAAACATATTACTGTAACGATTAAATAAAACTTGGCACCTACTCAAAAAAACACATATGAACCAATATAAATATAAAACCTAGTGTGTCTACAATTCTATTTATTCTATTCAGCTAGCGATTCAGTGAATCATGAATTCTTGATTAGATCTCGACTTAGAAGATAGAAAATCAGTAAAATAAAAGATTCACTTCATTTAAAAAGATGTGTGAAATTTTTGAGTGAATGATGATCATCTGGAAGCAATCTTTTGTTTGTTTGTTATAAAACTTTTTATTTGAATATTGGATTTGAGGAAAATTAATCTATTCAATCATCAAATAGAAAGATATTAGATCCTGGTCATCCATAATTATAAAATGATTTGTGAAGGTGAAATCGACGAGGTATTTGTCAAATGACCAGACTGAAATTCTTCCGTGGGACCTGTTTTGTTGAGTATGGGTCACTCATGGATCGCGCTGCTAAGGCTTATGCTTGACGGAAAGAGCTATTAGCATTATAAGAATACCTTTTTTGAATAGTTATAAAAATCGAATTAGTTGATTTTAGAAATCTGATCAATTGAGAGAAGATAAATTGTCATTAAATCTTTTTTACATACCGGTAATCACAACAAATGCGTAGATACATTATACTTTTCATATCCACTTCTTGGAGTAGATCACCCTGACCAAGGCCTTGTAACAGTAACCACTTATAAGTGGACGAGGTTAGTTTTATCAGAAAGATATGACATTTCCCCTTTGGCTTTGCCTACCAAAGTTATTACACCCAACTTTAGTGGTGGGCATGGATTAACGAGCTAGGCTTGCCGGCG
Organism: Styela plicata; assembly: GCA_963675895.2. Lineage (NCBI taxonomy): Eukaryota > Metazoa > Chordata > Ascidiacea > Stolidobranchia > Styelidae > Styela > Styela plicata. Next base: position 5,015,351 of record OZ023138.1, read on the forward strand.
CTCGAACCTGAGATATTCAACCTACGATGCCAACATGTTAACCACTAAGCCTACACTAGGCCATGGCGCAAGATATGTACATGATAGAACTTGAAAATAGATCATAGGGTAAAAATACTGACCTTCGCTTCCTTGAAGATTTTCTTGAATTTTTTAGAATAGATTTAAAAGTTTTGACTTGTGAAATATTGTGATCATCAAAATTCATACATTCGTCTAAGCTTACTGTAATTCCATTCATATCATTAGAAGGATTAGCAACATCTGATTCATTGTGCGTGTTAACACTTGACCTAAAATTGGTGAATTAAAACACTTAAGAGAGGTTACCAGTAGAGACTATTATAAATGGAAGGATAGGACATCGAACAAGATCTCAGAAGACTCCTGATAACATTGTAATATATTGAACTATTGATCTTTTTTACATGTGAGTGGATACCCCAGGTGAACAGGGTTAGCGTTGGTGGAAACATGTAACTTAAACATTGCAAATGATCCAATTTATTCAAATTGTTTTATCACTATAGTATCTGTTATGCAAAGTTACGGTAAATAAAATCAAAAACTGGCAACTGCAAGCAAAGCATAACTTTTGATACGAAAATGGGTTGCTCTAGAAGTCAGATAGTGAGTGGTACCTGTCACAGGTAGGTAGGAGCATCTACCTCTTCTTGCTAACTTAGTACCTGGGGACTCCCAAGACATGGACGCTCATTACAGAAAATTTATTTCAAAAGGAAGATCAACACAGTCTCTACGAGACTGGATAAAAACCAATACCGGTACTTATACGACCCTACATATTAGGCTTTAAGATTGCCCTGACGTACCTCCTGTGTGTAAAAGTGGGGACAAAAAGAAAATGGATTTTCTACAATCGTCTGGGGCAGATACCAATCACTGTACTTTATTACTATATCGGCTCAGCTATGTTTGAAATGTTCCCACTCAGAATACAGTTGCTAGTTCTACATTTTGTAGCAGCTCATTTTCATTAGTCAGTCTTTTCAGGTGCTGTTTCTGACCTTGCTTTTGAGCAAACATCAATGGAAAAAATCATACTGATTAAGTGCAAAAATGTGTAGTGCTGTGAATATTTAGCACAGTACATAACTTGTCTACCTGAAATGAAGATGCTCAATTATGATTAGAAAACATTGAAATTCACTAACCTTCGCTTTAAATGTCTTTTACTTTTTGAACTACTCTTTACTGTTCGTTGCTTTTCAACAGTTTTTTTGTTTTCCTAATTTACTAGCTCTATTCCGTAAGTAAGTGATTTTTTTAGCCATTACTGTTGGCGATGTAGGTCCTGTACGTGCTTCGGGAACACCAGGCATACATTTGGCAAGAACTTTTTTCGCTACAGTCCTGGCAGATTCAGATTCATATAAAAACGAGTACTCCTTTAAAGTTTTGGTCAATTTCACAGTATTGCATTTGTCAGGATCCGGTGGATGACAATGTGGAGCTTTATGACGAGTGACAGTACCATCTAGTTTTTGAAATAGTTTCGCTAAGCAATCATTAGTGGTTTTACGATGATCACATCTCCAAACAACTAGGCCTGATGGTACAACTTCTTTCACAGTGTATGAATAACCATCACTGGTGAATAATTTCCTTTGTCCACGTACAGTGGCATTGTCCAGTATTTCAAATGTTATTATATCACTTATGCCACTGATAGTACCCTTATTACTTTCTTCAATTTTCTCATTATCAGTGTAGTCGCTCATCTCAGACATAGAAAAGGGCTTCTTTAACAGATAATAGTACCACATATAGGGAAATAAAGGATAGCATAACTGTGCAAAATATTAAAAATCATTAATCACTGTCATTTGTAGCCTTTGCGTGGCAAAGGAAAGGATGTTGGGTAAACGTACCTAAGTGTACTTGAAATACAAAAGGTAAAAATACAATCATTCCATTAAAAAAAATATTTTGTTACACAATTAGCAACCAATAACTAAAATCTTCTGGAATGATAATTTCATCAAGAATATGGAATTGGGAATACTGTTTGAACTGGCTCTGTAGGTACATGCTTCAGAATTGCCCTAACCTATTTTCTGCATGTCGTAAAAGGCTACTAAAGAGAAAAAAGATGTGGCAGAACCGTCACCCAGGCAAATAACACTCACCGCACTTTATTATAAGGTTTTAGTCCCCCTTCTGGAATGTTTTTTATTTTGCCAAGCATGAGCCATAGATCACCGTGGCTCGAGCTTGGTAAAATTTATGACCAGGATTCCATCATAACACCCATCAAGAAAAGCGATTTTGATTTTTTATTGAGTGTTCAAGTTTCCTTTTCCTTTCCAAATATCTTTCGTTAAGTAGGAGTCGCCGATGGATCGTAACGCTAAGGTGCGGTCAATCTGTGACTCATTCATGACGAAATAAATTTTCTGATTAGGTAATACGCATTTTCTGATTAGGTAGTATTAGGATTAAATCCTAAACTGCTCATGAATACTTGTTTCGACGAGTATTGACTGTCCGTAATAAAAAGAGAAAAAGTTTCTCTGCTAGTTGACATGATAAAAAAGAAAGTGAAGTAAAGTAACCGAAAGGAAAAACAGCACGACAAAAAAGCTGTCGCAATAAAAGAATAATAGATAATAAAATAAATAAAAAGTGTCATGATACAAAAATAGAAACTGTGAAAAGTTTGCAGCATACCAATGTGTGATAACTTCAGACAAGTCTCAGTTCACATATATTCATTGAGTGTGGTGTATCAGCAGGGTCGCCACATTTAGATCCCTTAACCAAATCTATTATGTCTACATAAGAAGTGAGCACACATTATGGATTACACTGATTAAAAAAATATTTGGCAGAAGTATACGTATGTTGCGATTTTTGCAATATCACCTTCTCTGACCCACAATACCTATAGAAGCTTGAAGAATTATGTACACCCAGCATTGATGTCATTGTATTCAAAATGCATATTTCTAGTCTCCCCCTGGTTTTTGAATGAATTTCCGGATTTATCGGAATTTTTTAAAAGAAAACATACCTCATACAAACAGGTATTTTTGACTCATTTTCGAAAGCGTAACATTTTCTTAACATGTCATCTTCGGGATTGCATGGCTTAGTCTTTGTTTATAAAAAAATGGTTTAAAACAAAAAAAACAATAATTTCTAAGATATTCTGCCCATATTTTGAATGACAAGTGATCCTAATAGGTTTTTGAACAATGAAAGGATAAAAGAGGGAAGGTTTTTTCCAAAGATATCAAAAAACAGGGAATATAAATCTGAAAGATTTTACTCAGAACTGGTGCATCTCAATGTGGTTGTACCATTATATTATGCTATTGGAGACTACCCCGAACAAAATTTTCTCATATGTTAGTCCACAGCAAAGAGCTACTTTGTGACAGTGGCTAGCACCTAGTAAACATCTATACCCCATCAAAAATTTTCAAATCCTCTGAACTTCCCAATTATTATTCCAATTATTCCAATAGAAATTAGATATTTTTTAACACACACACAACGTGAATAAAAATCACCAAATGATAAAAATGAAAAACATAGTTATTCTGGATAAACGCTCTCTACTGTCGAATTGACCAATGATAAAATATCCAGCTTCAACTTCGATCGGATAACTTATGGCAGATCTTTGACTTCGGCAGCGATTGAATCAAAAAATAAATCAATATTTTCCCTTTTAGTGTGAGAAGTTCCTACGAAATAATAATTACAAAACAAACGATGGTATACAATTTATAAAGAGGTAATAAATATTATTGGGTTGCTTCCCATTTAGCTTCGGTTCAAACATATAAAAACAAACAACTTACAAAGATGCAAGTTTATAAATTAGGATGGATGATCAGGTGGGTATAACTCTCAACCATTGAAATGATGAAAATGGCTTTGCGGATAAGTAGTCTATGACTGTGTGTGCAATATTTTGAAGGTGGGAATATGGAGTCGCGCTAAAATTGTGTGCCCCAAATATTCCAAATTTTTGCTTATTGCAACACACTCTTGTACAAAATGAGCGAATCTTGAAATGGGATTACCTGTAACTGTTCCCACTTCTCAAAACGTGGTGACTTGTCCTGTCCATCACCAGAGGCGGTTAGCGCTGGTTTATCAATGGTAATGCAAAACAAAGCAGCACAACAGTACTCTATTTTTCTATCATTCGTTTAGTTGAATATTCGCAAAATGTCTTGCTTGTTCATTATATTCCATTTCTTAGCACAAAACTCAACCTATTAAAAGACATATTTTAATTCTATGATATAAACCTAAACTCTAGGTTTTTCTTCTGTATATGGAACTGTTAATTATTGTGACACCAGGATGACAGATTGTAAGCTACTCTGCTACTCAAACACCAGAAAAAAATAGCAAATGGGCAATATTTCATGATATATTACGTCTGTGGCTAGAAGATTTGAATGTCTGTTTTTGAGGGCCCAGTAGCGTCAAAACTGTGGAAAGAGGTTCAAATTCAATAATATTGCTATGAAATAGTGGTGTTGATGGTTCAGAAGCCTTTTTGTTTATCCAAAAAAATGACATATTTTAAAAATCAGAAGAAATAACAAGATTTTGTCACCCTGTGCGACAAAAATCACAAAATGGCAATTTGTTCACTTGCTATGCAACCATACCACCATAATGAAACTTGGATATAGTATCATATGAAATCATGTATGTATAAGTAAATTGATGGAACTCGTTTATGGAGCCTATGAAACAATTTAACTCTGGAGGAACCACAAAAATTGATTTGATATGCACAGTGAAGAATCATTAAATCTCTCACCCGGTTGATTGAATGAAGGAGAGATATTACTAGAATGAAGAGTTTCTGAGGTATTTTTGCCTGGAAATAATTACACAAAAAAATAAATTTGAATAAAACTGTGAAATTTGAACACGACTTATTCTTAAAAACGTATTCCACAAAATGTGTCTTTTGAATTACCAGTGTACCGTAATAGAATTAAATATCAATATTAATTTTATAAAAACCATGATTTCAAGGACAAATCGAAATTTTGATTGCCCTTATCATTATTTGATATTTACTTTTTATTTTGATTTATAAAACTTGATATATTATCTTTCTAGCCAAAGATATATAAGGAAATATTGCCCATTTGCTAAATTTTCTTAGCAGAACAGCTCATGAAGGCGAGCAATGTTCCGCCACTTCGCAATGATCTTAATCTAGGGAGAGCGCAATGGCCTAGTGGTTAAACATGTTGGGTTCGCAGGTTGAAGATCTCAGGTTTGAGCCCCGGCGAGTCCGGCTTGTTCAACGATACCCACCACTCAACTCAAGGTGTAATACCTTGGGTAGGCTAAGCCGAACAGGAAAAGATCATATTTTTCCAGCAAATCTAACCCTATAAGTCTATAAGTGGCCACTGATACAGTGCTTTGGTCAGGGCGATCCACTTCTAGATGTGGCTATAAAACCTAACAAAAAAGGTACTTTAAAAACTACTCGAGTTATACAAAACTTTTTATGTAATAAATTCAGTTTGGAATATTTCTTACTAAGTATTCTCTTGAATTGTGTCTTCGGCATATGCACAGTTAAATAGTCATCGGGGTTCATGATTTTGTTTAACTTTGACACAGTACCATTGTTCGAAGAAAAACACTCAATCCGAGACTTGATTGGTGTGGCTGCAGGAAGAGTTTGCTTGACATAGTAAAATTTATAACTTGTCATATCAAGGATACTAAAAGAATCCAGTTCAATAAAAATTATTTGAAACAGATTCGAATAACAATATAAGTTATGGCAGTCAAACAAAAAATTCAATTGAACAGCATAATTTGATCACTTAAAATAGACTTAAATTCAAAAAAAGATTTTTTTTTAAATACTTAAAAGTTTTTTGTTGAATGTATTTTAAATATTTTATAGAAATGTCAATAAACAAAAAATAAAACTCTATAAAACCGAACCTTTCCCCTCTTCCAGGCATCATAGATTAGCGTGAATTTTTCGCTTATTTTCCAGTACAAGATGTTGATGAAACATTGGATTACTACTGCTGGTCTGCAGTAATCAGAAAGTGAAGAGTCTGATTTTCATATGTGGTAATGTAATTCTAGTATCTAACAAAAAAATGAAAAATATTAAAATGTTTTGTAACACAATATGATTGGCAATAAGAGCAGTAATTAAAAAAAAAAACTACATACAGAACAGGGCGACAGCTTTCTTTTTTTCCTAAATTTTCATATTTCCTTCAGATAGATAAAACAACTTCAAAACCATCAACACTGCCATTTCGTAGCAGGATTGAGGATTTTGAAACCTTTTGAGACAGATTGGTTGACATCAGCCACTCAAAAAAGGATATTTTTTCTCTCTAGTATGAAATTTACCAAAATATTGCTAATTGGCTAATTTTTTTTCAATAGAACTCATTTCTCTCGGGTGTCTGAATAGCAGAGTAGCAGATATTCTGCCAGTTTGACGTAGGGGTGCAAATAAGAACCTCTGTTTGAGAGTAAACTAGCATTCTCACATGTTGATTTCCTTACTATTAACAAAACATCAGGGTCTGAAATAATTTTTAAAGTTTTTGACACATCCTCCCTGAGTTTTTGATCACGTTACCACAATTTTGCTGAAAAATAATAATTCACGCACCACTGTCACATTTTTAGTCGTTTACTCAAATTTGCAATAAAAATATTCTAACCAAATTCTTTTCCAATTACGTGGTCCATTTGTCCATTTTTAAGTTACTAGACACACCACTAAACAGATTTATATAGAATATTAGGCCTAGGCCAGTCTGAATATTAAATAAACAGAAATTGTTCAGAGTATTGTTCCATGGATAAATTAAAAAGGAAATGTTTTCAATTTTAGAAGTGAGCAGCAGAGTATAGATACTCTTTCAGGTTTGTAGGTAAAGTATTCTAAAAATTTGAATATTCCTTTTTATATTTTTTATTATTATGTGCATTGTCATGTATGAGTATTGAAATTCGCTCATCAGAACAGAAGAACCATAAATAGTAAATTTTGCATATTAAAGTGCAAAGAGCTTTGAAATAAAGCAGTAAAGAACCCCCATCCCTGAATACCAGTATTAACGCGAGTCAAAGCCTTTAACATGAAAACAGCTAAAGGCAAGGAATTCCATAATTGTCCAAAACTCTTGTTGTTGAATTTTGAACCTCCACAGTGAATAGGACAAAGAACAGAAAAAATTTTCAAAAGCGCCAACAATAAAGATGAATGGCAGCAATATTTGCATTTGAGACTCAGGAAAAAAAAAATTGCAAAACGCCTTTCAATACAAGATGCTATCAACACTGATAGCTGGGTATAGCAATACATACAGGGTGCACATTACATAAATGAAAGTGAGATAATGAGAACAATTCAAATAACCGACTTTTCGAGCCAATTTTTTCACTCATGTCCTAGACAGTGTGAGTCCAACAAGACGAATATTTAAGGATTCCTCCAGAACAGTACCAAAATGAAATTTGGGTTGCATTCATCAAATTATTTTAAAAACTTTTCTTCTCCGAGTTAAGAGTTACCTGAAATGCTATTGCCCAAATATTGAATAGCAACTACACTGTGATAGGGATAACTCTCATCACAGCGTATAATCAAACTAAAATGACAAAATAATATCAAGAACAAGTGCCACCTTGTAGGACTGAAATGGAATAATTACCTGAACTAAGAAAACATTAATTTGGCATTGGTATAAGAAGTTTTGACAATTGGTAAAAAAAATACGATGAATTTTCTGCAATCGAAACTGCAAATGCTTTAGAAATGTCTAGAGCATTGCTCAACAAACGATCAAGGGCTAATATTCTTAGTCAACAAGTCAGCAGTAGAGCGAGAACGACGAAAACCATACTGCTTTTGTCCGTGAGGAGACAAAGCGACTCCAGGTGTCCAGAAATTTTATGGATTCAAAAATTTTACTTATAATTGGTAAGAGACTAATTGGACGATATATTAGGCACGGTCGCCACATGTGCCGGCACTCATGCACTTTCCATGTACAAAGCAATTAAAAAGTTTGGCTGATCAGGTGAGCATCTATGATGTGGCACAACTTATGTTTTCGAATCGAGTTTGGCAATCATTCTAGAGACAAGTAGCGGATTACTGACATGCTCTCCAATGTAACGTCGGTTCGATTTGGAAAATTAGGTGGTGAGGTAACAGAAACCGAACCAAGGCTGCAGTTATTAGAGAACATCCTCGCAAACAACTCCGCCTTGTCTCTGGAAGAACACACAATTTCAGGGCCATTTAAAAGAGGAGGGATACTAGATTTACCCCTGTTCATTACATTATTTATTATTTTCCAAAAATCTTTGGAACCCAATTTTTGTTGTGAAATTTTGGATTTGGTGGATTCCATGTATCGAGTTCTAGCAATTCCTTCACCACAATTTTTCACCTGTGAAGTCGTAATTGACGTTGGGATGTCGACGATAGCGATTGATGATTTCATTGCCGCCGAGCATTCATGGTGAAAAACCCATGGGGCAGAGTGGGGCTTCACCTGGAATCTTCGTGCATTGTCATGTAATCAATGATTTTCCATCATTAGCAGGCCAAAGTTAATATTCCACGGCACATTTTAGGAAGTCCCGCGACTTAATATTCCAAATTCTTCGAAGAACTTTTACATCAGTACAAATCGAGTTGAAAAACATTTCATCAGGGCCGCTGTATCGTACAGAATCTGAAGGTAAAATTTTCAATTTGAGCTTTGTTCAGTAAAAAAACACACATCAGCTGCTTTAATAAGAAAATATTATTAATATAATCGATGATTAACTCCAGCGAAATGCAATACACTAACAACACACAAAAATGTCTTTCATCAGAGGAAAATTCACCACAAAAGTTCTAAGCAAGCTACCCTAAATACTCTTAGGAAGTATTACTAATATTTTCTTATGTAGTTAGCAGCATGTGTACTTTTTGGACTTTATATTCCGATTCAAATCTGAGTGCGCAGTTTCATAGATCTATTTGTGACAACAAAATAACATCAAACATCAATCACTTCAAACAAGCTAACAACTTGTCTGTAAAGTATATCAAAAATGCATGATATGTATGATCTAGTCATTGATCTACGTCACATTTGGGTCAGATCTAATATTGTTTGAAATAAGGATGTTCATGGATTAAGATTATATCACCGCTTTCAATCTTAGTAAAAAAATATACGAGATAGCTGGAAAATATTAATTGTAATTAGCAATATTTATGTCGGTGCAGGTTGGAACTTGGGGTTCATGGTTTCCGACAGGCATAGCTATAACACTGTATACCAGAATTAATATATACTTAACCACTAACTTGGGATAAAAAAATAGATTTCCTCAGAATGACTACCAAACTAGAACGTCTCTAGCAAAGCAAAGTTCTTCTCCGCCATACATACACAATATGCTTACCATTGACAGATATTTTATGAAAACCCTTAGCAGTTTCAGAAAGATGTGGTGTTTTTATTACAGTGTTACCCTGTTGTTGTTGCGAATTACTTGTCACAATCGTATCAGTTTGCATGTATCCTTCTGATTGTTCTGAATCATTGTGATCAGTCACAGTATGGCGTTTGATAATATTTGTTTGAGATCTCAATTCTAAAAACATGACCAGTATTAGTAAAAGAAATCCCATGTTTTTAAAAAACCTTGACTTATAAAGCAGCACCCAAATTTATCATATTTACTGATTATGCGAATATGTTTTGCATTTGTGCTGAATCCAGCCATTTCAAACATCAGAATTCAACCCTGAAATAAATATCTCAATGAAATTTTGTGACATCATTAGATCTGGTGAACTCGAACAGAGCCCTAAACTTGGACTTGCATTCTTCAAATAAGAGTAGGTATTTTTCTACATTATACATTATTGAATTATTTATTTGGTAGCAGACCAGAAAAGTTGCCCAGTTGTCTGAATAGCCAGGTATTTAATGTTTTTACAATAAGAATTTAACATTCAAAATACGAGTCATATTGGCTGATGAAAGTAAAATTGTGATAAGAGATGAAATTCGCCTGAAAACGGAACAATTTATTCAAAGACCAATTTAGCTTTAAAAAACTTTTTTTCAAAAATTTTAGATTAAATTGTTGCTTGACACATAATGTAATAATAATACTGAGATTCCTTAAGTTCATCTACTTAAATTTGGATATATATCTACAATCAGAAAACCTGGGTGTCTTGGTTATTACAAGGCCCTAATAAGGGCGATTAACTAACAGATGGACGGCCCCGGTAAATTATACTTAACAAAACACGTTTTTTAGAGGCATTTATTACTATTTATGGAAAACGGACATCTTCACTCACTGGTCAAATTTTTCTTCGGAACCTGAACAAGTACGAGATCATCATCCTTTGCTTGACTCGGTTTCATTCTTTTTCTGAATAACTTTTGGTTCAGTGCTTCATTGGTTGATGATTTTCTTTTAACCGCATGCACATCTCTGTATGAACCGATAAAGTGGATAATTTTTAAACAGGAAACAGTATATCTCACCAGGGACTGGTGAGGATGACAGTTTCTTGGCTTTTTTCTGGTGTCATTTTTTTGGTTAAACAATAAGGTTTTATTTTATAACAGTATTGAAGATTTTGAACTTTTCAGTTTAGTTGATAGTTTGATTGCAAAATTTTCTTCTGATGGGGCCTACCGTCTTTGAGTGTCTGAGTAACAGAGTATCTGACATTCTGGTACTGGGAACGTTAAATGTTTCGAGATTTCAGTGATGGAAAATTAATATAAAGATAAAAAAGCCTTATTGATATACCCACCAATATTGCTATTTCAAAGCATTATTCATAATTTTTAGTTCTTAAATATTATTTTATTAACAGTCATGCATCGAAAAAAAATTTCAATTTACTAGCAAGATATTTATTATAAATTATTGATGTTATTTACAACTTTTCTCCTGATGAAAGTGTTTTCTTGAAACCTCAATATCTCGACTGAACAATATCTTCAAAATTATTGGCAATTTACAATTTACTTACATACTGATCGTTTCAACCATTTTTATTCACATATGAAAAAAATATCCCAAAAACCTGTCCCAAATCGGGAATAGAGAGAATGATATTTCAAGTGCAATATATTGTACCTATTTTACAGATTCAAAGTGCAATATATGGTACCTATTTTACAGATTCATGTCTCAAAATTAGCTTTTGTGCACCAATATCATGATTCATGCCAAAATTATCTTATTTCAACCATTTTTTGATAAAAAACTTTCTGTTTGACATACGAACCGAGAACCCACAGCTGACTTACGAAACCGACTTGCGTTCTGCCGGACTTGCTTGAGATTGATCGATAACCTCGGAGCAACTCCATCTTTAGGCATGCATGCTTTGTATGCCTCACTTTCAATAACAGCTACGTCTTTATAAGGATATTTGATTGCATTGAGCTTCGCAATAGCATTTATACCATCTATGATACATTGATGGCTGCCAGGAGGAGGGTGGTTACGCTTTTTTCCATTATTTCCAGGTTTAAGAATCCCAACCGGTTCATCTTTAATCGTAGCTCAACATTTGGAACGGGAAGCACAACCCTACAACGTGAAACCATTCAGTTGATTGTTGTATTTACTTGTATAAGAGTAACCATCGGAATCATATAATTTGTCATGCAAACACAGACTCATGTTTTTGAAGATTTCGTAACCCATACCACCAGGTGATGTGTATTTTAAACGAATAAGACTCTCTAAGCCCCCTGAACCAATACGCTCTTTCACGAGGTTGTCATCATTATCGCCAGGAATTTTACTCTCTTCAGACTCGTGAATCTCAACACAATGTTGTTCTTGACAAGTGGACGACACAGTTTTCTCCACGAATTGTGGAGTTTGAGGCTGGGAAGCAGTGTCATCAAGCTCAATCTGAACAAGCAATAATGGAAATGCATTTACCTAGCAATACTAGTACCTCAACTACCATGGCTTGAATAGCCAAAAAAAATTTAGTGATACATGCTTTGGCAACCGGTCACTGATGTATTGGGTGCAAGTTCCGATTATTTTTTTTCGAATAAAATTTCTCACAAATAATTTCTAAACATCTTTTCAAATTTCAATATGATTCTATTTAAAGGAAATTCAGACCCAACTGTTTTATTAAGATATTGTACTATATATATCAGTATTAGCTAGTACTAAAAAACCAAAAAACTCAAATCCTAGCAACACTGAACAAGGAAAATACTGCTGAGTGTTGATGTTACAACTGGCCACAATAAAATTGACAAAAAGTTATCATAAGAAGAAATTACTTGAAATGCATGCTTTTAAGGTCCAAAAACGACAGAACTTCTCATACTTTATGCCAGGGTTTCCCAAACTTTTTGGGCAATGAACCCGTAGATGTCAATGTAGTGATTCGCGGACTCCCAATCTTATGTCCGCATTAATTTTCCGCCTAACCAGCGGTAAAGGTTGATACAAATAAAAATAAAACAACACTGAATCATGTTTAGTAATCGAAATTACAATATCAATGGGATGGGTGGGGTTGCTTCTTATTGCACAACTTGTCAATTCTACGGAGTTGACAAGCAAACTCGCAATTCAGTGTCTATGAAAAGTCTGGGCCGGTATTTTGTCTTCATATTTGTAAAAAAAAGTATCCATGTCAGCTGAATATTAGAAAAATCGCAGAGGTGGCACTGCAGCTGACAAGGAACACATTTGGCAAATTTATTTCTGCACAACCTTTTGCAACAGGCTATCGCTTTAGCCGCTTATTAAGCTAGGCCTAAGGCCGATTCGTACAAAGGATTAAAACTTCATAGCCTCAAAAACAGAACTTCATAACCTGACCACCTATTGGGTTATCTATTTTAATGCTCTGACAACATAGATTTACAGGTAGCTAACCGGTAAACAGTTTGGCCTATATACATCACAGTAACTATACAGCAAACATTCCTGACAAACATACACCGTATACGATTAATTGTTGCGCCACAGACGCCGAATACAATTTTTAAGAGAGCAACTGCCAATACGTGCTTATTCATTTTAAATATTTAAGATTGACAGGACCTAACATTCTTTAAATAATTTATTTTAGTTACGAATCACAGCGGCATTCATCTGCAACAATGAACGTACGGCACCGAACAATGTCAAGCATGTTTTCCCCATTTTGTCATAAGATCAGGGACCCCCTGTGCAGTCTTTGCTTGAAATTCTCCGAATTGCTTCAAATTAACATTCAAAACTTACATCCCTACTGATGGATCATGCGACCGCATAATACATGAAATGAGATGAAAAAAGCCTGTTAATTGCAGAGTTTTTTAAAACTTTTTGTAAATTTGAGGTGCTTTTGAGTCTGATATTTTTTTATATAGCCACTTACGCGAGTGGATCACCCTGAACATAGAAGCCATTTATAGACGAACATGGTTAGTGTTGTTGGAAAGTTGATCTTTTCGGTTCGGCCTAACCTACCCAAGCCATCACACCCTAATTTGAGTGATGGGCATGCGAGCCAGACTTCTTGGGACTCCAACCTGAGATCCTTAACCTGCGATGCCTAAATGATAACAACTTGGCCATCGCAATCACACAGTCTATGTATAATAAAAAAATACCTTAAAATTGTGTGGGGTTGTATATAATTTGGAAAATTTGATTCGTGAATCATGTTCTGAATTTCAGAGTTCCAAATAATGAAAATTCCTATTAAAACTACACCATTTGAGTATATTGGGCCAACTAAACAACGAAATCCAAATTTTACATAATTTTCCTCTGAAATAATTAATCCCTATCAGAATTTTATTTTGTAAAGTACGAGTCAGCGCGTTCCATAAGCAAATCAAACTCAAACAAAACGTATGCACATCCACAAATTGGGTAAGTATAATAATCAATAACTAATAAATTTTAATCAGAATTCTAGAATAACAACTACTTAATCCGAAAAAATAGTCAATCTTGAAATATAAACTCACTTTACAAGTCCTCATTTTCGACTGGGATAATAAGCCAGCATATACAATGTGCACCAAACAGTAATAAATACAGCGATTAAATAGAAGATTATATTTTGATAAGTTGCAGAAGTAATTCTGCACGAAAAAATCTGAAAAGTTGATGGTATAATTAGGCGACATTCAACATTACAAAAAAGAAGGGTATCGCAAGACCTATGAAATGAGTGTTCATCGCAAATGGCAGGTAATGTGAGATGTCAATCAAAAATTATTGAGATTGTACCAGCCCAATCACAAAATTTTATTGAAGCCTACTGGCAGACTAACAGAAAGTCAGCTAATTAGACAGAAAGAGAAGATGGATGTCATCAGACGAAAAATTACCTAAAAATGTCAGTCAAGTTGTTTGCTTGCATGTCAATGAGAAATTTATTTTTTCTAACATGAGCCACTAACGGCTAGTATATCAACAGTGCGGTACATCAGTAGAGATTGAAATGGTAGCTTTGCATGGTCTATCAGTATTAATGTCGTACAAAATCATCAACACTGCTATATAAACGTTAAACAGTATTATTAAAAAAATTAGAAAATGGGCTTCTGGCTTTTAAGCACATTTGCTGCATGTGAAATGAAATTTCAGATTTATGTCGAAGTTTACCTGGCATAAATCAGCTTTTTCACCAAAATGAAAGTATTATTGCAAATACAAGATTATTCCTTTGAAAATCAACTTGAATTTGCAGAAAACGATGAAAAAACTATAATATGGAAATATTTTAAAAACTAAAAGGAAAAAAGAAGTGGTAGGTAGTTTTGCCATTGCAGACAGGGCAGATACCACTCATTGCACTTTGCCATGGCAGTTTAGTTGTGGGTACAATATCTTGTAGTAGCTCTATGATATTAAGTGGGCGTTAGTTGGTTCTTTTTAGGTACTGCTTCCGATTGTGCTTGGAGTGAATTTAAAATAAAAAAAATTACCCATTTTAATCGAGATTTCTAAAGTGGATTTCAATTTGTCACCATTATGGATTTGATTAACAACCGCAGTTTTCATTTTGGAATGATATATTTGTAAATCATGCTTAATAATTCAAGAGGAGTCATCTCAAACTATATTGCCATTTTAAAACAGGTTCTGCCTTTGTTGTAAACAACAACTCGCAATCATTATCGTGCTAGCGGGAATAAAATTTTCTGATTTCCAAACACTCTACCTGATTAGGATCAAAATCACACTATTGAACATGCTATATCAAAATGCAAGATGATGAAATCTTGTCCCCAGATCACTTTCTTTGGATTGATAAAAAGATTTCAAAACTATCAATGCTGATATATCATATGGATGATTTTGAAGCCTTTTATGCAGATGTGTCTGCTAGTCGAGTAGAACTACTAGACTAGACTGCTCATTACACTTTCTTAACATGTGATCCATCATGAGGGGTCATTCTGGTATTCTTCGGATTTTCGAGTCTGCCAGCCTGTGTTGATGCATCATTTTTTTTTATAGCCACTTCTTGTGGATCACCCTGTCCAAAACAGCGGCCACTTACTGACGGACAGGGTTACAATTACTGGAAAGACATCATCTTTTCCTGTTCGGCTTAGCCTACCCAAGTTATTACAACCCGAGTTGAGTGGTGGGCTTGGATAAGCAAGCTGGACTCGCCGGGGCTTGAACCCAAGATCTTCAACCTGCGAAGCCAACATGTTTAACGACTAGGCCATCGCGCCTCACAAAATTTCTCTTATTGGGCATTGCTAGTAGTGTTAGAGTCTAATTTCCAATTCTATCCAAGATTTGACAACCTGTGGCAGCGCTTTTACAGACGAAAGAGTATGAAAACATATGTCTTCTGCATCCTTTATACGCAAAGAATCTGAAATAGAAGAAACAAATACCGGTAAGTCAGTTATCGATATTGGCTTATATAAGTTTGAGATACAGCATATTGGTCGACTTCAAAATTACAGGCATATCAACGCTGCCAAATAAATCGAACCCTTGAACTTAATATCAAACAGACATAAATTAACACTTTGTTATAGTAATGATCTCCAGTCTTTTCACAACCTTAATTATTTTCTTTGTGAAAGAGGTCCCATCTGGGAAAGGCCAGAGGAGCTATAAGGAACTGAGACAATGAATGATCATTTATATGGCAAACAGTTACAACAAAATGCTGCGACAGCAACTGCATTCCGTGGAAAATTCCAAACAGGACTACACTGCTACAATAGAATGCAATGAGAGGGATCTGCAACCGGCAATGGTTAAACCACCGATCGCATCATTGTTTCCTCTAGGAGTTTAGATCAAATTTTATGACAGCCAGGAAATATGTTCAATTTGTAAAGCATCTGTCTGCAGGACATACCATAAACATGATTATGATAATAGGTCTCGATCACTTAAATTTAAACTATGTTTTGATACGCATTGATGCCAGACTGGCAGAATGCCAGCTACTCGAACACGTGAAGAAAATTGGTTCCATCAGAAGAAAATTTAGCATGCTATATCAATGGCTAGTAGGTTTTTTTGAGCGTTTAGTAGCAACCAAACTGTATAATTAAGTTCAAATCCATGCTATGAAATGGCAGTGTTGATGGTTTTGAAGCCTTCATATTCAACTGAAGAAAATGACACGAACATTGAAAGAAGAACAAGATTCCGTCATCGATTTCAATTCATCTATCATTTTGTTGAAATACAATAAATTAATTTCATATTTTCAATCCCTTCAGGCCTTAGATAACACAGTTGAGGTATCTCTCAGAGCAGATGCATTGCTTAGATAAGATTCATGCAAAAATTCCTCAGGTTCTTCTGATAAATGACTATCCAATGGGAATATTGGCACATTGTTGATTTTTGGTAGTTTCCACCAGAGTCTGAAATGAACTTGGCGTCTCAAGATATGAGTGGTTCGAAACCAATATCAACTTGACTTTGAAATTCGTCAAAAGCATCATTGACAAGACTAGACACGGTCCTGTTGGGATATTTCAAATTTTCTTTCGCTAATGCATGTATGCAGTCAGAAAGAAACCGATTAGCTTGAGGTGGATGAGTATGCGCAACTGATCCGGGGTGAATACACCATATTGGTTTTCGCTCACAGGCAGGACATACTAGAGATTGTTTCCGAACCGCACACCTCAAGATCGTACTTGTAATCGATCCATAGAGGCATCAGCAGTTTTCTGAAGTATGTATATGAATAACCAGTGCTGTCATACAGTTTAGAAAAACCTGATTTGCTAACCCTTCATTAGTGACACCATCAAGTGAAGTATATTTACGATCCATTATTTTTTCTTTACCAGAAAGACTAGCAGTTGGCTCTTCCTCTATGTCATCCTCAATATCAGATTCTTCCTAAAACATCAACATCCTTATTACTGGGAACTATAGTTGATGTAAAATCCATCTCCTCAGTTCTGGATGCTGCAGTTCGCGGGTTCCCTTTTTTTACCACAATAACGTCTGACCTAAATAGGAAAATAATACAGTATTCATTTATCAAACGGTATTCGGAATTTACTACAGACTGTGTTAACATTCCTGATCATATTTATGAAACAAAGTCATGATTCATTTCAAATTCTAGAAGGTACAATTTGGCATAGGATTTCATGCAAATTATAAAACACTTGACCATAAAGATAAGGACACCCTAGTTCTCGTTATGTGCATTGTTCTTGAATGCTAATTTACCTTCATGCTTTCCAACATTAAACATAGTACATTATATGAATTGAGATGATGAAGTTGATAGACTGCAACAGTATCAAAAATTATTTACTGTATTCTACAAAAGATAAGTTTATTTTAATAAAGATTTCACAAAAATATATCTGACATTTTTAAACAATATACAGTACCAGAGCGGAGATAATATAGTGGCACAAAAATGTGCAAAGTCGATCACAAGCATGGACTGAAGTTATCGAGGAAAAATAGTTGTGTTTTTGTATTCTTAAATTATGTCAATGACACTAATTATGATTAGTAGCATTAGACAGTGCTGCATCCAATAAAAGGTTCTGGGAGATGAGACATGATGCATTATTTCTATGACTGAAAAGTCTTGAACATTTGTGAGGAGCAGGACTGGAATTAGAGATCACTGTTGTACTCATGTGATGGACCTTCAAATCCCCTGAGTACAATCATGTACAATAGACTGAACACAGTAATGATGCAAGATGGTTCGCAAAAGTGCTGAATACATTAATTTCCCTAACAATAATGTACCGGTATGTGCATGCATTCAAATACAAGAATGAGAACGGTGAGATCCCTAATCCCAATGTGTGAAACAGATAAATTCACAGAAGTTATTGTTTGCAAAAGCCATAGTTCTAGCTTGCCTAATGAGCAGGTAAAAAAATATCCTCGCTCAAGATATTTCCAGAGTAACTTTTTCAATTTAATATCAATAAACAATGCAACAGTGTTAAGAATCAAACTTTTGAAATTTTAGTTTATATGAATTCTTTGCAATTTTCACCAAACAATAACATAACATCCTTGCTTGAGATGAGATTTGCCAGTTTCAGATTTCATTTATCTCCAAATTTCGAATCTAAATGTGACATCCTCATTTGAGATTATTCCGAACATTCAGCATATGCTTTCCCAAGATCTATTAGATCATCTAATTCTCGTTTATGCCCAGTAGCATCTAACCATTCTTTGAATCTACTCTCTACGTGGGACTGGAATGATTTTCTTTCAGAACGAGACATGTCTGCATTTTTAACCGCTGCTTTATATTTTGCAACTCCGACTTGGCGATCTTTAAGTGCTTGAGAATATTCCTTTGGTAGTCCCCACGGAATAGACGTTGTGTGTTCAGAATCTTTTATAGAAGAAGTGGCTTCAAAGGTTTCAAATGGTATAATGAAGTTGAAAAACTCCGATGGTGGAAGTATCCGAAACATTCCACTCTTTTCCTTACTCAAATCTTCGAATTGAGTACTTTTTTGAGGTTTGGCACCTCCAGATGAACGTCTTGTCCTTGATGAGGATGAGTGACTGAGCCCAATAGGTTTATTCCACTTGTCAATTTGTGGTGATATTACTAAACCGATTTCAGTTAGATGCTGTTCCAGTTGATCATAAAAAGTATGATAAGGAGCTAATGTAACTATTGAACTTTGACCATCACCAGAACCCAATTTGTTAGTATAGTCTCCAATCACAACCGGTCTTGATGGAGTTGCAATATGAGCAACAATATTGCTTGACGTACTCACAATAACCAAGCGAGCAGGTGCAATCAATGTAATATTGGTGCAACCACTGATACGTACACATTTTGAAACAGGTCCTAAAACAAATGTTGAATCATGGCATTTTTCAATGCTTACTGATCGCAATGGAGATAAAAGGTAAAACTGAGAAAAATTGCATTTGCTGAGTTTTACAGAACTTCCCTTAAGCAGCTGTGATTGGCGACATATCGTTTGTTGTGAACAATGTAAAAAGAGAATAGTATTATGATGTCCACTTAGATTTCTCGAAACAATGCGACATCTTTTCATAATAGTTAGTTTTTCACGTTTTGGCATGATCCAGGGTAAAGCAATTCCAGATTCAAGAAGAGATTTGGAGGAAAAAGGATCTGAAGACAAATTCCGTCTTATCCAATCTTCAAAAGTACGTAATGAAAAATCATTTGTTGCGTGATGATAACCAGACTTATTCTGAAAACGGTGTCTCATGGCCAAAGCATGTAAAGGGACAATACTTTCAAGTTGGGGTAAATAAGCTTTGATAATAAAACCCAGAGCTCTAACAGTTTCGAATGATAAACGACGATCCATTTTATTTGGTTCAGTTGTAGTAGAATCTGGTTCTGCAAGGAGCTCCAGTAAATCAGTCAGATTAGACAAAATAAATGAAAGATGGTTACTTTCATCAAGAGCATTAGGAATGCTTGACATTTTTAATGAATCCACGTCAGGAGAAGGAGATCGAGGACTCGAACGTGGCCATTCTTCACCAACCAATGAAGTTCTCAAAGACATCTTCGAAGATTGTTGCAGAAATAAATGAATTACAAATTCAATAGTGTTGACTTCAATTTTTGACTTATAAGACTCTGGAACCTTTGTCTCATAACTTTGTTGCATCAGTTCTGCTTCATTCAGTCGTTCTTCCCAAGTAGTGTCTTTGATTGCATTAAATGCCTCCAGATATGACCATGCATATGGCTCTGGGAAAAGCATCTTATTTATTGCCATATGTCTCCACACACTCCATCTAAGTCTAGGGAAACCACCATCAGTTCCTTTACTTCGGGCATAAGACAGAACTTTTTTCAGATATGCCTTTGATAATTTTGTATGTGCTTGAACTACGCCAAAACAAAAGGGTTCATGATCAACCCAGAGTTGTATATTACTAGACATGATTATTACAGACTAAGTAGAACTCTTTATATACCTGTATATAACAAATAACATGAAAGAATTGGGGAACATAATAAACCCTGCATTTGTTTTCATATTAGTTTGAAAAAGCTGCAGATAATTTTGCATAACTTTATGGGAAAATTTTTCTGCATCCAACGCCAAAATACAATTACATACGCTCTTCCAAGTTTTTACACCTCTAAGACAATTGTCAGAAATTTTTCATGCCTATTCCACTAATGTGCACTGGGTAGAGCAAGCACGAAAATCAAATAAAGCATCTAATTGAAGAATATTTTCCGCTGTAATCTTTTTTGCAACCGCTTATGCGTGATATGACCACAATTTTCTGTGATATGATCCTGTTGCAAACACTGTTAATTCGAATCGATCCTAGGATTTCAGAAAAATTGATTTAAGAGTTCAACATACAATTTATAAGTATGACATTACTTGCATCAGATTTACATATCTGCCAAGTTTTGATGTTACGTTTTGGCTGGGTATATAGACTAAATGTTACACAAATCTAAACAGTTCTGAGTTTATTACTGTTTGAGTTATAAATATTTATAAATATATCTGACAAATTGATTGTTTAGTTTCATCAGATTTATATACTGTATATCTGGCTAGTTGCATTTCTGTCGGATTTACAAATGTTAGTGGCAGACAGGCATATTTATATATTTTCCAAAAAAATCCGCAACTAGCCATTGCTTGAACAAAATTTGTCCCGAAATGGTCAAAATAATAAATAGGCAAAAGATGCTAAACAGATCATAACTTCAGACTTATTGCCTACAATGTTTATGTACAGTTCTGTTTTGTTGTTGCACCTTGAAAGCAAATATTTCCATAGAACTTGGCCTTTTATTTTGTCAATTTTTTATGGTAATTTTTGCCAATCATTTTCAGAGTTGTAAAAGGAATAGCCCAGAGCATAGGCTACACAGATATTCTGTATTTGTTTCTTGTCGCTGGAATTTTGAAAACGAATGTGTATTTTTCAAGTTTTTAAATTTATATACCGGTAGTAATTTGAAATGTCCAGTAATAACATCTACAAAAATAATAGTCCTATTCACCCTTCTGAAAAATTAGTATTAAAAATAAAATATGCATTTACATATCGGTACCGTAGCCTAATAGGCTGCCGGTATAATATTATCAGTACGGGTAGGTATGCAATACAGAATAGATGACTTATTCAGTACCTACTGCTTATGGCGCTTAACACTGAACAGTTGACCTTTTTTAAACTTTTTTCCCCATGCGAAATGCTCCAATTGTAAATTTCCTAAAATTTTATGTCTGGCTAATATGAGCCAACCTGCAGCCTACATACCGGTAATATACTTTTGATAGCATTTGTTGCATGATAAGTTTAAAATCCCCACACATTATCAAAGTCCACCGCCATGCATACATCAGTACATGCACAGTGTATATGAATACTGCATATCCAGATAACTTACAGGATATCTGCTACACACTGCACAGTACAGCCTACTGCTAGACTTCAAAAATTTTGCGTATCCCGAAATATTTGAACATTCAGCGTTACCATGCCTATCCTCCGTGGCTCAATCGGTTAGGCTCCACGCCATCGTAACTGTACTATACGGCCGTATTTATATTGCTTGACCGCTTTCCGGCATAATACTGAATAATACCAGTAGTGAGTAGGTAATGCATGCATAGAACAAATACGCCAGCACTACAAAGGTCCGCAGTTGCAGGGTAACAAGCCCCCCCCCGGAGGTCAAAAACTCGGAAATGACGCATGGCTCTAAAAAACTCTTGATGACTCCTATTTAGGGTAGATAGGATAAAATAGATAGGATCTAACCTGCGGGAGAGGAAAGCCAAGAATATAGATTAATCACACGGCGAATAACGACCTCTCGTGCGGATACCAGTTTGAAATCGAGGTGAAGGTTTTTGGATTATCATGTTTCACATTTTTCCTGTACATGGAACTGGTTGGTGGAGGAAGCTGCTTAGGTGTACCACCGTGCACCAGCGAGACGTCCATCAGACCTCTCGCATATAATCATCATCCCTCACAGGATTCAAGCCTGTGTCATGACGATCAGAGATGCGTAGCTCGTAGCGTATGTCCAACGCTTTACCGATTGAGCTAACCGGGCACCCAACTGATCTAGCCGAGCACTCGGTACGCAATGGCAACCTCATCAAATTATGACGTTATGCGCCCAAGGGAAAATATGGCTAAAAACTAGCATTTTTTTTTTCAAAAATAAGATTAAACTCGAAACTAGCTGGATACTGAAAATCACTATGCAAACCCACGGAAAAATATTGTATCGACTTCATGTGTTTCAAAGCCCTTGAATAGGTCATTCTTCGGTTAGTGAGGCGAACGGGTATCACAATCATGACACTGAAAATTGTATATTGAAGTGTTTTTCCAAATAGCACTTAATCCAAAATATTGCAAATATTATATAAGCACGTCATATATCTGTAAGGTCGAAGGTCGTAATATTTTTCAATAATAATTTTTTTACAAAAATATCATGTTCTCATTCCACAGAAATATAAGTTTATTGTAAGTTTTCGTTAGAACATAGTCTAACTTCTTCAGACAAGATTAAATACTTTTAACGAAAGCTTACAATAAACTTATATTTCTGTGGAATGAGAACATGATATTTTTGTATATTTGCTTGATATTATCTCATTCGTGTATCCTTGTGAATTCTCTCACACACGGATCCAGGATTTTAAGTAAACAAGGAGGGATAGGTAGTTCATTGCAAGATATCAACGGATCACGTAAATATTTTTTTGCTTGGTTTTATAACAGCTATACTTTTCTTGTCAACTATTGAAAAATTTTCAAGAATTAAGCGGAACTTTTGGATTTCGCTTCTGCATATACAAAAACGATCTGGTTAGCAAAACACGGTTTAGCAGAGATGAACACATCAACACACACATTTTTGAACTAATTAATAACTCCGTATAAAATCTTTTAAAATAAGTTAAGAGATATCAGGTTGGCCTATGCTAGCCCGTCATCCGACGTCGAACTTGTTTATTTAACAATCGCTTAGTTATTTGCAAAACCCACGATTGGACTCGACGATTTAGCCACTCATAATCACTTGGGAGTATCTTCTTATCCCTAACGTGATAGAACCCATTTTGTACCCCAGTTGGCTATTAAAACCCTTAAAAAACGAACAATATTTTCATCAAACTATAATAAACAGACACTACAACACTTGTGAAAAACAACAGAGTGCAAATTTACAAAAAAGAAAGCAAAAGAATAAAAATATTTGATCTGCATAGAGACGAAAACGAAATTATATAATATTCTATCCCAAAAGATAAAAACAAAAAATTACACATTCGTACAAAAGTTTATATAGATATATAGACCTTTTTTGAAAATTAAACTTGCATTTATTTTGGACACAAGGGGTTGTTAACTTTAACACATCTTTAAATAATTATATTAATTATAATTATATTATGAGGTATTGTGGTACAAAAACCATAAATATTAGTATTGAAATTAACATATTGGGGTTAGGTCATTAGGCAATAATATCTTCAATAAAAATTTTAAACCAAAAAAAAAACTGTCAGAATTCAGTGCGCATCGTTTGCATGAGTGTTTGAATTTTTCCAAAATTTGTCGCCTTTTTCGCTATCTATACTTTTTCTTGTTCGATATTATCGCATATGCAGCGCCCATTATTATATATCGTAATGTGATGTCCGAAATATTTGTACATATCGATTCTTTGAATTACTCCACGCTTTTTTCATTTTTTTTTGTTTTTTTGTACGGATGGAGTATGGATGTTGAATAGGAAATAACATATAACAAATTTTGCAAAGCCTGAGACACTGATACTTATCAAAACTTTTTTGACCTCGTTATACTGAATAGAAAACATTATTAGCGTCAAGTTGAAATTGTCAAAAATATCTGCGTAAAAGTGAACCATTGGTGACTATGGGATTTCTTTTCTATAAAAATCACGATATCCAAAAACATACAATTCAATAAACAGAAAAGTTCAAGCAATTTAAAAAGTAAATTATTTGTTTGAATCAGTTATTGCAACAAAACAGATATGAAGTATACAGGATATTCAACAAAAAAACTGTAGCGAAGTCGGTTTGAAATAATATTTCAGTAATATTTGTCGGTGCCAAGTATAGGTTGCCAAGAATGAGCTAATCCTAGTCTCATATGATACAGATCCCTTTATTATCAAACAAACAATCCGCTAATGTGGAGACATAATTGACTGATTCTACTCAATGCACTCAGGTGGTTCAGATTTATGAAAGATATTCTACGCAGAGTGCGGTTTCTGGTTTCTTTATTTGATGTATCTCTTAGAACTTTTCAAATGGGTGCTCGTTAGTTCCTTCCGGGTACTACTTCCAACCTGTCTTAAATGTTAATTTTGACATATAAGTATTATACCATACCCAAGTAGGACGAAGAAAAATGTATGTTGGACTAAACATAAAAGAAAAAAATCATCTTCTGTGTCTGCTCAATTATGGAAAATGTTTGGATTTGTCGTTTAAATGTGAACCAACGTTCCAAGTCAGAAAGAGTTTGACCAAGAATATTTTTTGTTAGGTAGCCTATGCCGCCTAGGCAAGGTCTATCTGTGGCTCATATTTGACAAAATTCTCATACTATAAACGTTCTATTCACAGAATCAGTATATAGTTCATTCCTACAAGATAATATACGGCTTTGTTAAAATAGTGAATTTTGCATAAATTTCATCTATTTTCGATATGCTCGAAAGGTCCTGCAAAATGAACGTATAATGATCAATATTGAGTACCGGTATTTCATTAGCATATCAAAATTTTTTATGTTACCGGTATTTCATTAGCAGGGCGGTTTAACATTTTTTATTGCTAAGATGCCTGATGGAGGAAATATTTGACAAAAATAGCATTTCACAAGAACATAAAAGAAAATTCGAGATAAAATTATTTAAAATAGGCGTTCTGTCTCTTGTCAGTTCTCGGGAAGACAAAATAATACTTCATAATAAAACTAGACTTTGCAGTCGTAAAAAATATAACATTCATTACGTGAAGAATGGAACGCCAAAAACGCATACAAAATTTCGCCATTTCACTTTTTGGTTGGAAGAAATCCTTTCCGGATTTTGGTTTAATGAAACAAATCTTGACTTGGTTGATTAAATCGGGAAGGCAATCATAAATGTTTGGAAAATCAAACTCGTCAACAACAATAAATAAATTGAACTTGTGTATCTGATGACAGTACTTTCATGCGTATCGTTGACAATACGTAGCGTATTTCGTCCGTGATGTTCTTCATGTTTTTGCTGTGATAACTCTTGTTATGCAGATATCAGAGTTTCTGTGAATAAAATTACACGGCTAAATTATATTAAATAATATGTCTGTACAAATTGGGCATTTTTTCTCTCTGCAAGTGTATCGGCGACACGAACTTCTGTTCATTCGCGATCGATTAGCGACTCAAGCTTGGCAAATCGCGGAAAAACCATGAGTGTGGGTTCATAATGGGCTGTGAAACTTTCATTTGCGATTTTATCCAGCCAGTAAAAGTTGAATCGAACATTTTTCGTCAAGTACAAGTCACGGATTGATCGCACCGCTGAGGCGAGGTTCGACAAATTGACAAAACATTTGTGATTGACAAAACCAATATTTCAATTGAATGCGTGCGTATTCTACAAATATTACGGTAAAAATTTGGGATTTTATTGAATCTTGCCATTAAATTTTGAAACAGAATTCATATGATTCCATTTGAAACTAAATGTATCAGATAGTAGCTGATCTAATACAAAGTAGGAATGTGATTCTTAAAATCGCGAATCGAATCGATTCGATTCGAATTATTGGCAATTAGAATCAATTCCAAGCAATTATCCAGAACTTTAAACTTGATCCTAAAAGATTATTATCGAGCCGTTTATGCTCAGTACTGTCGCTGATCTTGAAAGCAACCAATTACAATATTTTTGGGCCTTTGGCAATTTTTCATGGTAACTTTGTTAAATTTGTTCTGCCCAGTTGTAAAATATAAAAGTTTCCTATTCACTTTTCACATATTTGTTTTTTTAATATTTTTGTAAACTAATATAGCATTTTAAAACGGATGAGAATTATCAACGAATTTTTTTCAAATCAATGAGAATTATATTCGACATTTGCATTCCTAGCACAAAGGAAAACAGCGCAAGTACTCATTTTAAAAATCATACATGGGCTAAGTATGAAGCACGCACTCACACATAACCATTATATTTAATTAATCAATATTGAATATAGTGTTAGAATTAGTACAAAACGTACAAGAAAAATTACCATCGTCCAACATAAATTCTAGTTGTCCATTGCTTCGGCGAATGAATCTTTTCCTTGCACAATGGACGACGATGAAAATACATATTCCTATGAATACGACTCCAGCCATAACACATCCTGCTATCACACCACCAGATACTGATAAAAAATATAACATCTCGATGTGAAAAATACTGAATATCTTTAAGTTTGTGCAAGGATAAGTCATTGATAGCAGCCGTAAACCAGTAGAAGCAGTCTTCCACAGAGAAATATTTTGTTGATATTAGTGTACATAAATTTCCCCATCGCTTTAAAAAGCGCAATGGCCCTGTGGATCATATCAATTTTTGCTATTTGAATTAGGATACTCAACGGTTCGGGGATATCATTCGTATCTTCCCCCTGTCTTCCCCTCATATTGCTAGATATACCTCAGTTTTATTCTTTCTAGGAATCAAACTTTCAACCTCAATAATATACATAAAATACCTTTGGGGTTGACGGGTTCTGGTTTCCACGAGTTATCGATAATAGAAACTGTAGCAGAGGCGGTTGCTCGATTCCCTGGGAATGCAAAAATAGTAATGGTGAAATTGCGAATTTATAAAAAAAAAATTGGGTGAAACTTAACAAGTTTAACGAAGACACCAAACTTCGGAAAAGTAAAATCTCAAGATCCTGATAGATCTGCAATTCGGATGATTCGGATATGCGATTCTGTGATTCCATATAATTCGAAACGTTTTTTTAAAGCAGAAATCGTATTTTTCAAACATTTTTGAGGCACAGATGGACCGCAATCTATCAATGACTCAAATTCGGCAAAAAAAAATGGAAAACAATATTTTTGATTGGGTTAATTGAAAATTTCATGAACATTTCGAAAATTTCTGCCAAAGTTATTAAAATTTTACGAAAATAAAAAATGATTTAGTTCTGATTTGATTTTAATTTGATATTGGATTGGATAAAGTGACAACCACTTAAACGAAAAACGCCGTATTCGGTTTAAAACTTCCTTTATTTGATGTTGATTCCGACAATAACCTAGTTGGAAAAATATTGGTCAGACATGTTTTGTTGAGCGTGGGTCACTGATGGATCGCGCCGCCGAGGCGCGGTCAATTTGTGGCTCATGCTTGAAAAAATAAAATTGCTGATTGGGAACGCAACAAAAATCTTTTTAATCCGACGTAGAAAGACACGGATCAATAACATTAATGCATTATTGGACAAATGACAAAGAAGGCGCGACTTATTATCGATTAATATGAGCTAATAATATTGGCGACAAATAACAAATGTGATGAGTGGCCATGTTAAATACAAATGGACTTCAGAGGGGCATGGAAGGCTGGCAGAATGTTACTCCGCTGCTGTAATAACTCTGTTTATCAGATCCTTGAAGACAATGACACAGATCATAAGGAAATATACTAAAAAGTAACTATTTTATTATAAATCCTTTGTTTGAAGATTAAAATGCCCCTTTCCAAGTATTTAAATTCAGAGAGAATTTCTCAAATTTCTCAGTCTTGGAGCCTTTATAAAAAGTTTAATTTATCAGAAGAAAACACTATGGGCGCTTAGAACACCCGAAGAAGAACGATTCTGTAGGTGTATAGGCGAATTGGAACCAGAACGTTGCACTATATTAAAAAATTTGAGAATCGAAATTTCTTACGTTCGATGCCATCACAATATAGGCTATACATACTATCTCGCTCACAGAATACAATAAAATTGAACCTACCAACGCGTTCACCGCCTCTGTCTTTCACAACTACGTTGAATGTAATTTGTGTGGGAGGTTTCAAATCTTTTATTGATCCAATTAAAATCACCAGACCTGATGTCTCATGAATTAAAAACGTTGGAAAATCTGGGCTTGCTAAAGAAAACAAAAATATCCGTTGTCAATTTCCAAGTACGATATTATTCCACAGTTGGTGAATATATTATGTTCTGCAGTGTGAGTGTAGCTACTGACGGAACGCACTGTATGGGAACGGCCCTTCTGTAGTTCCCCTTTAATAAAATAATGGTTGAGCAAAAGAGTTTTTCGCAAAATCTAAACGGTCGGAGACATTTCAAATGTCAAAATATGATTTCGAGTGTAAGTCAATGATAAATAACGCCGCCTCGACGCGGGCCATCTGTGAATCATGCTCATGTGAGTCACGCCTAACAAAGCAAACTTCAAAATGAGAAGTTTAGTTATAGTTTTAAAGTAGGCAAATAATAGTCCGTGAATGCCAGGGCTACGCTGTAACAAAAATGCGACAAAATCGCTGGCCTTTGACAGCAATTTTACTTGGCGGTATTGAAAAAAATCAAAAATGACATTTTTGACAAGATATGGGGTGTTGATATAACGCATCGCGAAGGTGCGGGCCACGAACAACCCATTATTAGTATAAATCTCATCAACAGGGCGTTTTTTAAAGTTGGAATTAAAGTTGGAATGCAATTACTTCAAATGACCAATTAATTTACTGAACTTTCGTTACAGCGTATATATTGAAAAATGGTTGTAAATTTTACGAGTCGGTTACAAGAACTAGCTAGGGTGCTTATCATAATAAAATGTAAATAGTGCCGACTGACAGTCGCCGATCGATATTTGGAAATGGCATTATATATAAACATCTTACAACCAAACAGGTCACTGATACCATTTCGGGGAGAAGAGTATAAACAACTCCAGATTCAATGGTTCTGGTACAATTCTCTTACATAATTCCTGTCTCCGGTGATATTTTTGACGCTTTTTGAATACCACATCTCTGATTCTTTTTTGGCCGTAAAAAGGGGAGGAGGGAGCAAAATCGTTAAGATAACGTAAATTTACATTCCCCCAAACAGAACTTTTTTTGTCAAGCATGCGCCCCAGATGGACCGCGTCTCATTGACGCGATCCATCAGTGACACATTCTTAACAAAGCATGCTTTGATAAATTTTTTCCGACTGGTCCCTAACAAGTGGGAATATTTATTTTATTATTTTGAAAGCATTGTGAAGAGAAAAGCTAATTTTGGAAAAGGAATTATCTAAATTAAGAAAAAGATTTGGTGACAACACGCAGAAATAAATACATTCCGTTGAATTTTTTGAAATATATTTCAATTCGCGATACTTTTCCTTAATATATAACATTTAAACGCATGTAATATACTCGAATGTCAGATTCGTTTCATTATGTCTACATATAGCATTACAATGAAACAAAATAAGTCCGATACGATTCAAAAATTATAATGCGTATGAAAACAGATATTTAGTATAATTGTACAAAATATACAGAAAAATTACATTTATTCCAAAATTTAAGTATAGTTTCGTCGAAACCCAAATATAAAACGAACATTTGATCACAGTTATTCACAAGACAGTTTGATATGATAAGCATGGTTGACCGAATTTCGAATGCATTTTATGTTCTCGATTAGGGGTAGCCAAAGTATCCTATGCAATCAGATCAGAACAGAAACAATTTTATACGAATCAAATATTAAAATCGAAAATAGTATAATAAACAAACAAAGATATTTTCGTCGATTTCAAATCTCTGGACAAATCGGAGCGAATAATTGATGAATTCGCGAATCAAAAATCGAATCGAATATCGTGGAAGCTCTAATCTTGATTCAAAAATACTCAAACATTATTAGACATTCACGAAAAAATGGATTCACACATAACTACAAGAATCAAATTTGTGTAAGCGAGAATTAAATAAATTAAAATAAAAATATACCTTTCTCATTTCCTCGTCTTTCTGTGAATATTTGAATATCATATCGGAGATCAGCATTAAGTCCTATATCAGCATCAGTTGCTTTGATCTCTGCCACAACCTGACCTAGAATGTATTAAAGTGATGGTGGAATTTTACATGTGTAAAATCCAACTCTAAGCTTTTGTACAGATTCAGGATTTGTTGGATTTAAGTCAGCGTCTGTCTGTTATTAAGACTGGTAGAATGTCATCTACTGCGCTAATCACTCAAAGAAAACGGGCTTTACCAGAAGAAAATGGGTTTCACCGGAAGAAAATTTAGCAATCAAGATATAATTTCTCAATATATCTCTTGCAAAAGGATCAAAGTGTACAAAAAAGTTCAAAATCATCCATATTGCTATGAAATAGCAGACAAGCTGGCGAGATTTGCTGACAAGCCGAAGAAATGATACGAGTATAATATTTATTTTCGTCACATTTTAAAACAAGAGGGAGGTGCTATTAATATCCGCTCTGGCAATCTCTCAGAGAGGTAAATACGTCTTTATTTACAATTGATAATATTCGCACCTTTGAGATATTGAAATAAATCTAATGGAATGCATCGCTCAAAACACGCGTCATTAACAGTCCATACTTGGCATAAATCACATCAGTATGGAAGTTCCTTCCATATCATGAAATATTTACAATTACTGCAATGCATATGTGTTGTTACCTTTTAACATTTTAACAAGCAAGTAAAAAAATGACCGACGAAGAACGGCGATTTTTCCACATTTTCTTACGGTCGTACTTCAATTACATACACATATTGTTATGATAATTACCATATTGCACATCTTTAGATATTTTTGATGACAAACTTTCTTTCACGAAAATAGGACTGTTGTCGTTAATATCGGTCACTTTTAACATCACAATGGTTGGTAAACCCTGAGAAATATAGATAAAAGATTGACAAGACAAATACAAGACAATATATTAGGAGTGAAACCCATACATAAAGACGCGATCCGTCAGTAACACATACTTGACAAAAATATTCCGATTGGACCAGTTTTAGACAACATGTTTATGTTACTGAAACTATTTTTCTACCTTACATATATGACGAACCCAACTTCTACAAAATTGATCACTTGTTTGAGAACAAAAATGTAAATTTCATTGTCAGTACGTTTCAATAGTTCTTTTTTTATGCATCTGAATTTGATCAGAGCAAGGTTTTAAGAGACTTACAATAATAAGGGTCATCCAAAGTCATCCACCACTGTTGTGCAAAGAGGCACATGATGGCAAAAACGAAGGCTGAAGAACCTTCATTCCCAAAAGACACTCATTGACTCGAGTTTTGAAAGCTTGCAAATCCACACGATCGGGAATGCAGAGTGAAGGCAATGAATTTCAAATAACAGAAGTTCGTGGAAAGAAACTTCTTGCATAAAATTGTCTATGACATTGTGAAACTTGTAAATGGGTAGCTAATCGAGTTGACTGGTTTTGTTCGGAGGACCAAGAGCAGAAAGTTCTGAGGCCAGCCGACGAAGTCGCTTACATAATTCCTATCTTGTGTGATCTTTTCTTATATTTAAACAGCACATGCAGTCATAAAATCTTGGTCCCATAACGTTTTGTCAAACTTCTACGGAAATTATTTGCTAAACAGCAAAATATCGCGCGTTTCTTACGAGACGAGCGTGATTTTATGCTTCGTTTCGGTCGTACTGAAATTTAATCTTTAATAAATATGCATTTGTTCCTTTTTACAAGATCTTCGACTATAATATCATATTCCGTTTGGAAAACTAAACGATTCTACTATGCCGAGAATAAATAGAGTGTGGGCGTTGTTAATGCACTGGTGATGGGTGGAACCCTCTTTAAGTACAGTATCGTTTGTTCTAACCTTCCCACATACACCAAAAAAATATCGAAATGTCATTAAATGATCGTCAAATAATTTATGAAAAAGAATTAATATTATCATTCGTCTCAGGGCCCCGGTGGGCCAATGAATAAGGCATTGGCCTCCTTAGCCGAGGATTGCGGGCTCCAGCCCCATCCGGGGTATACTTTTAAGTTCACCGAAAAAAATTAGTCTGCGAAATCCAGATTGCCACATTTTTACTTGGATTTACATGAACAACTCTTCACTCCTTGATACGTGGGAGGGGGCGCATGCACCTATTATGAGTTTATACAGGTTAGTTCAGTTTCAGTTTCATTGTGACGACCGTTTAAGATTTTTGCTTCTTCGTTTACTGATTTTTTGAAGCATGGATATGGTTAGTGGAGAAACCGTAACTTGCGGTAGCGTGAACCATCGAGCGCCGGAGAAGGGTCCAGCAATCTTCTCGCATATTCATTCCTCACGGGATGCGAACTCAGGGCGTTAGAGATGCGTATTCCTGGCGTTTTTACTGAGCAAACTCGGTCTTGTCAATGTAGGTAGGTAAACGCTTGTTGGTTCCTTTTAGAAGATGCTTCCGGCCTTGCTCAAAGCGAGTTTAAATAATAATAAAAAAAGAGAAATTAAACAGACCATAGTTACAATGTTCCGATTCGAAAGGTTAAGCTTTTGGAAGAATGTTCATAATTCTTATTTTACGCATTCAGTCAGATGCATAATACATTAGCTATTACGCAACATTTTGCTATACGTCCCAGCTATTTTCAGTCAAGACTTGGCTTTCAAAAAATAAACCCGAAATTTTGTTTTTGTGTATAAGCCACAAATGTTTCGCGCCTCAGCGGCGCGTTTTATCTGTGGCTAATACTTGACAAAACTAAAATAGAGGCAGACTAATTTTTCAAGGAGATTTTAAAAAGCGATATGTCACGCAAATTCACTTCCCCGGGGATTTCATAATGACGCTGAACAGGAAACGTATATTATTATCATATAAAGTCAAATATCGATCGGAGAAATGATTGATTGCAAAACTACTTTATCGGCTATATTTCACAATTCCTCGAATTTTTTTACCGTTAGATAAGAAAATGTGAAAATGTTTACGTTAGCGCCGGCATTTAAAGCAATTAACACAAAGGAATGCAAATATGTATTATCGTTTTTGTTTTGTTACCCGAAACGCAACGCAATGCATCGGTACTTAAGACAACTTTGCGTGTATTGTCGCCTTTACAGTATTCAGTTCACTTCTTCTGCCAATAATGATATAAACGTTCGACTACCAACAGACACTAGCGCGATTAGAGTGGCAAGGCGCGGGCGTCTTCGGCGGCAAATAAAAGCCGTTTTTCATAAAAATAACCGAACCAACTATATTTAGTCCATCACTTGACAAAATTAAATAAAATATAGCCTAGTCATGCTTTTGAGGTGTAATGTGATTAATGTGATGAATTCTTTTGGCTATTTCGTTGAGAAAATACATCACTTTAGGGGCAAAACGGAAATGTATATGTATAATACGTGATTGCTTAAACCTGACAGTTGCAAAGCAATTCAGGCATTCAGAAAGACTGCTACCACTAGAAAAATATGTCAATTTGGAAATATATGCTGATATAAAAGCCAATATGATATTAATTGCAAAATGCTCCTTTATTATGTCTACCGTAAATATAAATGTACAGAAGGCTTTGCGATAATCAACACTTTAATGAAATAACAGTGTTGACGATTTTACAGTCTTTTGAATTATTTGAATGGTTTTTGACACTCGAAGAAAAACAAGAATCTGTCAACCAGTATGGGCAATGGTTATCTCAAGTAGAAATATCAATATTGAATCCCGCGAAGGCGTGAAATTTACCAACACAGCAATGACGACAATCCGCGTCACCTTAGACAAATAAAGATAGTAATCATTATTCCAAGATGTCATTATGACAATCAAAATAAAACGACACCATTCAAGGCAATCGGTATGAATAACAATATATTGAATAAGTGTGATGATTCAACCGATACGGAAAGAATTACAGTACGAACTATTTTGATATTATTAAGATATTCTCTTTGGTTCATTAGCAAGTAAAATCATGATATATATACGACATTCTAATTTCCAATTCATAAATCGGTTCAAATAATACGATGAAAATACGGCGAAGTCTTTTCAAACATTATTTAGTCATTTCAATTGCTGAATCTCATTGAGTATTTTCACTTGAAAAAGCTTCGGATGTTTTGTTTGTTTGAACAAGTAGACTCTACGAAATCAGAGAATTGCTTCATAAATAGTGGAAGCGGCGAATAATTTCGTAAAAAATGGAAATCAAAAGTTTCAAATTCGACATTGTAGCATTGCGCTTACAGTATAGGTCAAATTTTGAAGTGAACAAGCACGTCACTTCACAGGTGCGCTGTCAATAACGTTTTTTTTTTTTATCATGAGTTAAAGGTGGACTGCACCATACAGGCCCGGTCCATCGTTGACTCATGTTTAACGAACATGTTTTTGCAATTAACGATTTCTTTTTTCCTCAGCGATGTTGAAACCTATGTGTAAACAAATTACGAAGTTAATGACCTGTAGTCAAAACATCGACAACGTCATACGAATATTTCGTCGTGAATACTTAGAATTTTCAACATTTATCTGATTGCCAAATACTTTCCGTTGTAAGTGAAGTTGTCCTTATACTATAGTTTAAACGGTACTCATAATTCACTTTATATGTAATAACATATTTATAATAATAATGTTTCAATATTTCGGATAAACGTGATAGCTGGTATTTGCCCATGTATTGCGCCATTTTGCAGTAAAGTCATGATTTATGTCAAACTTTACAATGTAAAATTTGGCATATATCATGATTTCATGCAAAACTGTAAAAACAATATTCCTATTAATCAAATCATGTCTAAGACTAAGAAAGGTCTTTAATACAAAATTCAATATCTCCGGAACCGCATAAGGTCGAGTCTTTCAATAAGTTTTGAGTTAGAAATGGTGACCTTAGCCAAGACGATAAATCCAGATAAGCGTAATATTCAGCAAACAACGGCGTAGTCAGCCTCATGAACAATACGCTGCAATCAAGTTAATGGTAGTCATTTTACAAAGGGGATTCTTAAACTTTTTGAGCCGCGCCCGCTTGGCGGTAATCGGGATAATTTGCGTCTCACCTACTTCTCAATCTTGAGCAAATAAAAATAAAACAGTCTTTTTATTTACGTGTTATTTTGCCAATGAGAACGGTGCAGCTGTTTTATTCTTATTAAGTTCATTAGCAAATACGGGAGGAGTGGGGAAATATTTGGTAGCTTGCAAAATTCTTCTGTGTATCTTTTATGTCCTCTTTGCGAACACATTGGCGGCCCCTTGAAAACATTTGCCCCCGCTCTATTATAGAAGATACATTTATTTTCGAATCGATTCTCAAATCATATCAATTTTAATGAAACATTCCCGAATCTGATTCATTCGAAAAACTTCTTGGTCAAATTTCAACAAATTTGATAATAATTTCTCATAACTTTTGTAAAGTCAAAAAATCCGCATCGAAACTAGATAGACCATTTAATTTATAACCAAATTCGTGACACGATAATCGTTAAATGCAAATACGGAGATCAATTTGGGTAAAGGGACATTTGATTTATTTTATTTTCACGGAAATTCACTCCAAACAAAATTGGAAGCAGCATCTGGTATGAATTAACAACAACTCAATAAATTGCATCCCAATCCGAAAATATTCCCGA
Organism: Styela plicata; assembly: GCA_963675895.2. Classification (NCBI taxonomy): domain Eukaryota; kingdom Metazoa; phylum Chordata; class Ascidiacea; order Stolidobranchia; family Styelidae; genus Styela; species Styela plicata. The sequence goes on from OZ023138.1 coordinate 5,051,595, forward strand.
AGCTCCTGTAAAATATCCGTCACTCATGGATCGCGTCGATAAGACGCGTTCCATGTGTGGCGCATACTTGAAAAAATATAACTTCTGACTTGTAAAGAACTACGGCTAGTACTGTCCAAAATATTCAATTCGATTCGTTATTCGCGAATCAAAACCTTTTTTGATCAGGTTTTCCTAGTGAATCGAGATCAACATGCTCAAAAATAGATACATTGAAAAATAGGCGTATATTTTGGTGTTTCAACAATTTTCTCAAAAAATATTTTTGTTCATTTATTATAAAACTGTTTCGATTCGATTCTGAATGCAGCAAATTTTGATTTCCGCCATCCCTGGCTATGGCCTAAAAAATTAAAACCAAACAATATAGCCTACTAAGCGAAATCGTTCCATACGGAATCGAACGGATATAAAAGAGTGCAGTAAGTCAAGAGGTATCCGCCCTAGGCGATGGTAAAACCATTTCATTCTTTTGAAAGTGAAACCTCTTAGGACACTCAGAAAATATTTCAAGAAAATCTAATGAGTATGTACCAACCCAACGATTCGGTTTGGGTAAATCCCTATACACATGGTCGTGAACGGGAAGGAAAGTCAAGCCGGGTCAGAAGGACAACTACATGTATAAGTAAAAAAGTCTAAAACAACCTTGGCTACGCTTTGACGCGTCGTTTTATCAAAGAAACAACAAGCTGCGCTAATATTGCTCCTAATGAATATATTTATTGTGAAATTACACTCGCGTTTCATTCTCTTATTTCTTATTTATCGTTTGGAAAAGTTTGGCCCTTTGGAATAATTCCATGCATGGGCATGTCTATTCGAACTATAACCTAAAGATATTGAACATTTTTATACGCCATTCTCCAATAGAAAATGACAAACCCTATTTTTTGTATTAAAATTCACTCTGAGCAACGTCGGAAGCAGTGCCTGAAAGGAACCAACTAACGGCCACTCAAAAGCAGAGAACTACTAAAAAATATAATACCAGCAACTGCACTCTAAAGGGAATTCATCCCAAACGGAATTGAACCGCCATGGTAAAGTACAGTGAGTGGTATCTACACTGGGCAATGGTAAAGCTATCTACCACTTCTTTACTTCCCTTTAGTCGCTTTAAGTCACGCAGGAAATACGTTAGGACTATTCTAAAGTCCGTACCTACAGGGCCGAAACTTTTTTTCAAGTAAAACATTCCTATTTCTGATTGGTTTTATGCAAAAAAACTTGTTTTGTCAAATATGGATCAATTTTGATTGGGATTCAATAATTGCTAGCCAACATGTTCGATGTACAATTGCACTTTTGTCTCTATTATATAAAATCATTGGATTTGCGCATGAAAATTCCGAATGACGATTTTCGAATACTTGACTCACACGATAGTCGGGCTGAGGTTTTGTGGCAATCGATAAAAACATAATCTCATAAGTAAATATTAATATAATAAGTGGTTTGTATCTGTCGAAGCTAATCTCGGCTTTCATCGCTTTTCTCCTTATTTTTGCGACCATGATGTCCCCTATCTGAACTATAAATCTTGAAACCAAAGTTTCGCTGAGACATATATTCTTATAGTAGAATAAGCGGATTGAATGCAAAATAGAAGGTATATCTTAAATATATTTTGTCAAACATGAGCCATAGATGGACCGCGCCTCAGCGACGTGATCCAAGTATAACAAAGCCCGTTTGGTCAATATATTTCTGACTGATAAGTTTTCAAGAGTTCCAAAAAGTTATGATTTTATACCACTCTTGCACGAAGCTCCTAGATTACACGGTAATCGATTTCTTGTTGTTCAACTGATACAAAGGAAATATTAGACAACTCTCAAACTCAAAGATCAGTTTGAATAACCAAATTAGCAATGTATATAACAATTAATTAACGACAAAATGACTCGACACTTTTTTAATTATCACAAAGCAAGGCTGTGCAGAGGATATATTTAGAGATTGACAATACCAATCTAGTCCCCTTATACTTTTATTCTAAATCATGTGATCGAGGGATAACAACTTGGCCAGAAGCATTTTTTTGGAACATACGCACGGATGGACCGCGCCATATGTGGCACATACACCCTAATTTACCGGAAATCATTTTTCTTGCTAGGCCTTCAAAAACTAGAGCATGTGAACTCCAATTGTAAAACAACAACGCAAATGGAACCCAGTCAGTAGTTCTAGGTTTAAACAAGTTTTGCTGAGCATAAGTAACTGATGGATCGCACTACCATAGCGTGGTGGTCCATCAATGAGTAAAGCTTGACAATACAAAATTTCCGATAGGAAAACTGAATCACTAAAATTGAGTATAAAAGGGAGGTATTTGCTCTGAACAATGGCAAGAGTTTCTACCACCTCTTTGTTTCCTTTTAGACGACTCATATTACAAGCAAAAATACGGTGGGGCAATTCTAAGTTCACACTTACAAGGCATGAATAATGGCATTGATATTATTATTCGACACAATCAGACGCGAATCGTATAATTTCCGTGGATTTGGCATTCGGGTTTGTATACTTGAATATTCCGCATTAATCTGATAAGATGTTATGAAAGCCCATAGGTGCCAATTTTACTTGCTTTTGAGTAGGGAAAATGCTTATTAGATGTGTTTTAGCATCGTGTATAAGTGCATAGTCACGTCTGCAATCATTTGAATTTGTTACAGTAGATTATACCATGACTGCCCTTTACGGGGCTACCACTGTCAAATACGATTAATCCCAAACGGGATTTTGAAACGAATCTCTTTGAATCTGAGAGTATTTTATGATTTTTTTATTTCAATAGTTTTTTTTTTATTGAAATCCACTCTGAGCAAGCCCGGGAGCAATGCCTAAAAGAAACCAGCTAACGTGACTAACCAACTAACCAATTTCATGATCCATAACGAAAAGCGTAAGTATGGCGCGAATTGAGCAGGTATAGGTACGAATCGAATCTCATTCTATAAGTGACGTCGGTGCCAACGACCACATCCATCACATTTCACTGGTGTAAATCATAGTTAAACTACACCTACATCCAGCAAGGCGTATATTTGTACAAAAATCGACAGATTAAATTTTTCAGTTGCGCGCTTTTAAATCTTAGTTTCTGTATGTATAACTGCAAAGTTATAAGCGCGTGAATAATTATTTTTCTCTTTAATCTTCACGGCTGCCAAAGTCTTACCATGAGCATCATCCATGCATATTTAATGAATATGAATTCATTATGTCCATATGTTACTAAATATATGCATATCCAGGCAAAAAAGGTTTAGACTTAACACATTTTATTAAGAATAGGCCATTGATGGATCGCGCCGTCGAGACGCGGTCCATCAGTGGCTCATTCTTAACCAAGTTTAACCTCCGATGGGATGTGTTTTGAAATATATTTTCTATTTTTAAATCAACAATGCAAAATAAACTACGTACCATTTCATTATGAGCTTCGTTTATCGTCAGGTAATGCACATCCTGTTTTTCTCGATCGAGATCATAAATTTGAACAATTTGAGCGACCACGCAATCTGATGGCTGTTCTGGTGTACTCGACGTAGCCGGCAATGACGTCATATTTGACGTAGTCGGCGTGGTCAATGATGTTGATGACGTCATGTTTGTCATCGGGGTTGTTGCATTTACTGTTAATGGTGACGCTGATGACGTCATGGGCGATAATGATGACGTAACATTTGTTGACGACGACGTTCCAAATGATGTTGTGTGTTTGGGGTATACAGTGGTAGGGCTTAAAGTTATTGGATTTCCGGTTAACCCAAGATGTGAAGTTTTACCAAAAACTGAGTATGAAGAATTGTTCCAATTATATGCATTTGTAGTGGAAAACGAATTTTGCTTATTCGCTCTTGCATTTACTGTTGTTGGAAGCTGTTGGGCGGAAGAAAATAGAGTACCCGCATTTCGGCGATATCTGTCATTGACTGTGGTTGTTTTTGTGGCCGACGTTGTCGTCGTTGATGCACTTGTTGTATCTGCCGATTCAGCTGTAGGTGTTGTGTCGTTTTGCTTCGTTGTAACGCTAATAAATTTGACATCAAAATGACTTGGTTTTGGCGATGATTTTTTGTTGTAAGGTTTGATAAAATAAGGTTCATCGTATCCAAATGCGTTTGTAAAATTGTCAACCAACAACGTAATCTGTAATGATAGAAAATATTTGTATTTGAAAAGAAAGGAAAATTGAAGTAATCAAGCAATCTTGCAAAAAAATTTTAATTTCAGGCGATACTAGACCGCCCTAATCGAGGATTGCTAACGAGAAAATTTTATTAGGGTAAGAACACATGAAAGCAATAGGATTCTGCACCTTCCAGTCAGAAATATTTTGATTAAACATGTTTCAACGAGAAGAGCCACGGGGGGGTCGCGTTGCCTAAGCGCGGCCCATCTGTGACTCATTCTTGACAAAACTGAATTTCTTATTGTGCTGGTACGTACTATTTATTGCATCCTCGCCAACTTTTGAATATAAAACGAGGTTGCGCGACTTTATAACTATGACCAACTTAGGCTACAGCATTGTCGGACCAACTGTCTAGTAACCAAGAGCCGTTGCGTGAAAAGAAGATTTCATTGAATAAAGCCAACTTCAGAAAATAATAGAGCACTCTCAATAAGTTGCACATTAATCTAAGACAGATACTACACATTATGATATTACATTGCCAAACTCATGGGTAGGGCTGTCCAAATTATTCGATTCGATTCGGAATATTCGAATTACAAATTATTCGATTCGATTTTTGCAACAACTCGAAATCAACAAAAAGATAATTTTAAATTTTTTCGAAAAATAAGTGTGAAGTTTCCCTCAAATTATAAGCTGATATACAATTTCCTTGTTTGTTTATTATATGAATTCCGATTCGATTTGGAAAAATTTTGTGATTCGATTCTGAAATCAAAAAATATTCAATTTTGGCCACCCCTAGTCACAGGACCATGCTCAAAGTTCATTCGGAAGTGTAACTTGAAAGGTAATTGAAATCATCATTTACTTGTCCAATTATTTTTCCCGGGTCCAGTAGGATTCCTTCTTCAACTTCGAATGTATAAACATCGAACATTCCATTCTCAACATAATTTGAACTAGGCTGGAAATTACACGTGAGATCCGTGGACTGAGCTAAGAATATTAAAAGGATGTAATAATATAGGCCAATGGTAAAATGTTGACTTTGCAAGCATTGGTAATTCACATTATAAAGTATACAAAAAGAATGTGAATTAAGTTATAATAGAAGTGAATTTTTTTGCCTTATTTACTTCATAGGGTTGTTATCCCCTGGTTGTTGAAATTCATGTTTTTAGTATATTTGACCCAAAATACCGGAACTATAAGATTTTTATCAACTGTACTACGTAAGCGCTGACATTTAAAGTGATTTTGAGAAATGAGAGACAAGGGCAGGGCCATTATTCAAACATACAAATTTAATACCAATATAGTGGCCTCAAAAATTAAAAGGAAAAGTTGTGCCGTATAGCACGGATACGTTGTTTCGAACAACAGCGTCAAACCAACGCGGAAGCTCAATTATCAAAAAGCTGTTTTTTGGACGCAACAGTTGACAAACAACCAACGGGAAAGACCTATTAAATGACCCTCAGATTCGGAATACGTACAAACGCCCTAATACCTCCCATAATACTAGTATCAATTTTAATCATGGAGCAATAGAAAATGCAACATTACATTCCTTGCTTTGTCAAGTGTGGGCCACTCTTAATTCATGTCGGAGTATTGTACACGCTCAAAAAGTACAATTCAACACCACATTTCCAAGACACGATCCATCAGTGTCCCATTCTTGATAAAATAAAGATTACAACTGAAAAATGAATACATCGCTGGTGAGATTGCCCGTTGATTTTTTTCAAAACGTATTCGAATAACAAAACTTCGAGCCGATATACTACTTGCGCGTACCGGTCTACATGTAATTACCATTAACTAGAACAAACACAGAACAATCTGGTCTTTTACGAATATTCATTGTCCAGAACACACATTAAATATTCATGTAACAGCAGGACATTGGTCATTTCATCGATACTTATAACAAGATTACACGGCGTATAAATCGCTCAAAACAAGCATTGGACAAGTGGATAACACGGCAAGAACGGGGGCGGAAGCAGCCGGCAACTGCCATCGATCAGCGAAGGGAGAGTCAACAGCAAGTTGCCCAACGTGTTGTAAGAAATAAACCCAAAATATTTTTTTTTCTATTTTAGGTTTTTAAAGGTAAATATCAGAATTTTACATACGATTTGGATAATTTTATATTGATACTACCTTAACATACCCCTCCCGTACATATATTTGAATTGTGTCGTTACCGGTATATTTAGTGATTTTAACACATTAATGCAAGCAATATTTACAGTAGTTCATCGAAGACGCTTGAAACACCCCTTTCAATCAACTGCAAAAATGAGTCTGACGCTATTTCGTGGTTTGTATAAGGCTGGATGTTAATATTGTGTTTTAACATATCAACTCAGGTAGCTGTGACCGATCGTTCATGGAGAATGTTTTCACTTTTCATAAAATAACGTCCATGGCAAACAAGTATTTTGCGATTACAAACCAAAGTTGAACTGTGTAGAGAATAACAGCATTGTGCAAAGTATAACTCTTAAATCTTTGAATGACCAATTACCAATAAAGAAGCTGCACGAACACACACGAGTCAGAATTCTTTTGTCCGAAAAAATTTGGTTAAGTATGAGACTCTGATGGATTGCGCTGCTTAAGCGCAGGCCATCGGTGACTCATGCATGACAAAAAAAAATTTGTTACTGGAACGTCTTAAGTCAAGTTAATTTTATCGCAAAACGATTTTTTCAACAGTGCTCTTACCCGGTTACAAAATTATTGTCCAAACATGTCTCAAGTATGAGTCACTGATGGATCGCACCGCCAAGGCGCGGGCCATCTATGACCCTTGCTCGAAAAAAATAAAATTTCTGATTGGGTTCTCAAAACCACGGTACGGTATCGAACTCTAACAAATCATTGATAATCAAATTTATTTTGTGGATATAGTGTTGCTATTCTCGGATAGTAGGTTTCAACGTAAACTAATATTCCTAAAACCGTACGTACGTATGTCATTTGCGTCAGCGAACCTAAAAGTTATTTATCAACAGGTGGGAGAATTCGTCACGTAAGTCGAGATTTGCTAATCCGAGCCATCTTTATTGAGAACCAATACAAATCCCATTTAAATCGTCTAGCGATAGTTGACTAGACAGTTTCCAGCAAAGTCGTATAAGACTCCAGCCCAATATACAATACTGTCGGATTTTATCCAAAATACTTAATTCTCATTAGTTCGTTTGGCGACAATAGGAAAAAATTGAAAAGCTTAACGTACATTAAAGTGGATTGCATAACCAGATACGCCCTTCTTTTATCTCACATTGATGCTGTGCTTGATCATAACAAATGTATAATTTCATATTACAGCTGAATGTATATTTTACTCCAAAAGTTTAATGCACATAACATGTAAGCAGACACGGAAATAAGTAATGTTGGAAAAAAATGATGTTCAAAGCTCAATGCTTATTTTATTTATTTTCTGTGTGCCGAAATACAATTCAAACAAAAGTTTAATGTGCAATACAATGTACACTGTGTGCAATACTTTTTCTCTGTACTTTAAGAGCAGCCACAAAAGCAAAGCAGAACACAGGAAACGCGTCACGTGCATGACGACATGTTATAAGTCATGAATGTTTTCTCTTCCGGAATCCAAATGACTGATATTTCAGAACATAGCTACAGTGTAAAGATTCCAGAGAGTATCCTTATCCGATATCTTTTTATCTTATACATGAGTTACATAAAGAGTCGTCATTTCGAATCGCTTGGAAACGATTCGAATAAATCGTGAATCATTTATAGGCAAAAAACTAGCTAAATTAAGACGTATTTTCGATTTTTACGACAAAATACGATTTGGTCAAATTTGACCAAAGTGGGATGTATTTTATCGTAAAAAAGTGAAAATGTTTGCTCTTAGACATGAAATGTGAATTGAAAATGCATGGCCTCGGTTTTGCCTACCCCGAGACAGAGGAACCCAGACCGAAATCAACTGTTATAACGATGGCTTATATGTACAATTTCATATTCTTATAGTTCAAATCTTGGATGGCAGCAAAATCTGGTAGATCTGAAGGGAGAGATGGCTTATGAAATTCACCGCGCCAAAAATGGTGTTTGGCCTATGGCAATGACTTAAAAAGGGTTAATTCTAACAACTAGTATTATACGAAATAATTATTTAGATGTAAGCATTCAAATAAGTAAGTATTCACCGCGGACGTTCTAAAGTAATGGTACACCGCCTTATACCCACCCAATGACATATTTCTCGCCCAAAAATATATAAATTAAGTCATCTAATGGCACGTTTTAATCGTATCAATATCAATGCCTGTGTGCAGTTAAAACATTGCAAGTCGCCCAAGAAAATTGGTGACTGGTTTTTAAATTTGCAATTATATACCAACAAAGCAAGCATAAAACTACATTTATAATATCAAATTTTATAGTCACTCACCAGATACTGATAGGTTGGTAATCAACAATATCATGCAGGACGCCAAAATCCGGCGTATTTGTAAAGAATTTGCCATTCGTCAGAGACCGAAAGCTGCAGCAAATGGTCCAACTTTGTCGGTCTTACCACAACATATCCATGAATATCCACAAACGTCCTTACATATTAGACCTCTCCTAGGCAAATAGTGAAATATACGACCACGTTAAACATATCAGAGTAATAATCACTGGTTGCCACTTCGCTAAAGCTGTTTACTGCTGTACGTCATTCGCATAAATTGATGAAAGGAAATATCTTCGACTGGTGACGTAATTGGTTGAAAGAGAAAACCATTGATTCCATACACTTTCTTCGTGCTTCATTAAGCACACGTGCGCTACTAGGTTCTTCTATTCTTATTGTTAGTTGTTAGCGTTCCCGTGCTGTATTTATATCGATTGCTTGGTCGAGTTCGGACCGTAGCAGAAACGGTCTGTATGCTGCTTATTGTCTATGTCCCAGATTAAAAGAATCCCGTGAGAATCGATATGGTTGCCATATTATCACAGTCACTGATGGATCGCGCACCAAGACGCGAGCCAGCTGTGGCCCATGCTTAGCGAAATAAATATGGGAAAGCCATATCCAATGTAAAGTCTTCGATTGCTATGCGTGATGTATGGATGGACATTAACAGTCAATACTTGGCAAAACATGTTTTTCTGAATTGCTATAGAATACAGTAAATGGTTACGGGATGCCATCTTGTGTCGCGCAGCTTGAATTAATTCGGGCCCTACATACATGCATGTATTCGACTTAAAAAATCTTAATTCTTGGTTCGAAATGGTCGAAACTTCGAAATTACCTTAATTAATTTATTTCAATGCAACTTTTCAAAGTTGACAACGCTTGTTTACCAAAACAGAAGCCTGTATATCAAATTTTACTTTGGAATTTGGCAATTGTAGATTTAATTGAAGCATATTCTGCTTTGAGGATTCATTCATAAATAAGTTCATTCAGAAGAAGCTTTTCTGGTGGCAAACATAACCTATTGAAAACTGACGAAAAGACAAAATGGAGACGATTAAATGAAATTTCCGACAATACGATGCTAACCCAGCAAATGCTCATCAATTTTCAATTTCCTCATTATGGCTCGTATTTCTTTTCAATTTAATATGAACAAAACCGGATGTTCAACATAACACATAACCACAGTCCCGCTGTTACCGAGGTCAGAAATATTCAATTCAAACACGTAATGATTCGCTGATGGATCGTGCCGCTTAGGCAGAGACGAAGCTCATGCTTGAAAAAAAATGAAATTTCGGGATGAGTCATTATCTGCATATCGCATCTACACGTAAAAATTCCCTACACAATTGGAATTTTTCCCTAAGGGCTAGAAAATGGGAATAATTCATTGATTAAAAGTACTTCACGCCAACTAAGCTGGTGGAGATTATATCAAGTCCCCAATGCTCATTTGAAGACAGGAATATAGCAAATGATTGGCAACCGATTCTACTAATTACTAAATTGAACATGACTTCCCTAAAGTTGATACCGTTTCGCAAATCCGTCAACGATTTCTGAGAATTTGCCATGTAAAAGAAGTCACAATTAAAGATATACTAGGAACATGACCATGTTCAAATTTGTTAACATAATCCATTACTTCAAAATCGTATCAATGTGCCGGACATGGGCTGTATAGTATAAATCTAACTATTATGGAATCATAGCCTATCATTATAACGTGTAAAAGAGGTTGCATACTCACAAAACTGTCATTCACTTCGGAACACAAAATGAAATATTACCACTACCACTATTACTATATATTGTAGACTAATATTGACAACCACAAACTGCTTTACCGAGCTGAATTTTTACTCAGTTTCTCTGTGTGTATATATTTTTACAATTTATACCCATAAATTCACATCATTTATCTCTTGATTCTTTATTGTGTAACTGGTGTAGGAACCTGGTCTTTCGAATCATGACCAGCTATGGCTTGTCCGTGAGCCTATCGGGGGTTTTATCCAACAAATAATGACCACGAATGTATCTATTGTGTGCCCCAGTTTAAAGTGCACGCTCGGTGGCGAAAGGGTCAAATATCGAATCGTCAGTCTACCGCACAATACGATTGTGCTTAACAGAATCTGTCCCACTTTTTTTATTAATGTATAAGATAGCACTTTATCCAATAAACTATACAAATATAATAAAAGCACATGAAATATCAGTATAATGACTGGAGTTCTTTCCATTTCTTTTAATGTACCTTTTTGTCTTCCATTATCAATAGCTATTCCTCCCACTATATCACGAACTATTGACAAATATTCAAGGAAATTTTCAAATTTCGGCCGGGACTGCTGATTTTGCATCTGCATATATAAAAACGAGCTGGGAGTGGAACACAGACCGCAAAAGATAGATATGAATTACCTAAATACCCGATTACACAATCGATTTCATTTATCTAAAGTAAAATTTACGCATGTTGTAGTGGGCAACCAACTATTTATCATTTCCCAAAAATATCTAAAAATATCTTGAATAATGGCATTCGAAAAATAAGAGCACTATTCTTTATAATTCACCGTTACAACATTCACATTTACCGTTAGCAACTAACCCAAACCGAACAATTTATCAATCAAAAACCATCGATCTGTACAATAGTTTTTTTGGAATGACCTGCCTCATTTTTTTTTATTATCATTTGCTTTTTTTCGGGGGAGGGGGGCGCATTATTAACTATGGCCTATCCGTGAACCAACAGAGGGCTTATACCCAACAATCGTTAGACCCGGACCTTTGTAGTGACTGTGCATCTGTTCTATGTTAAAGCTACCTGCGAAATGCCTTGTTGAAGGGCATGCTCGGCGGTGAAACGGTCAAGCATCAGAGCATCGGCACCGGGTTCCACCCCATCTACCATTCTGCAATTTGGGCATAGTAAAAGCGCCACCTAGAGTCGACATTCTCTCTGCATACATTTTGTAAGCCAGAAAAATGTTTTTGATTTTTTGTGTTTACACGATAAAAAATGTTTTGTTAAGCATGAGTTATATATGGACTACACATTGACTGCGCAATCCACCTGGGACTCATTATTGAACAATCTTCAGTCAACTTATCTGGAATGGTTATATCTTTCGATTTTGTCAAGCTTGCGACGCCTAGGCGCGGTCCATTAGTGGATCGTGTTTGATGAAATGACATTTCTGAACGGGCACCTATTCACTGGAAGAGGTTAAAAGTAAATAATGTATTTTTATTCGATATGTTGGCCTATGACAATATTTTTGTAGTCATTCGTACGTTGATTCTCATGAAATATTTTTCTATTCTTCTGTATGTTTTTAGATTACGCTGACAGTTTTATAATGACTCCACTGCACGGATCAACACATAATTTATAATGGAATAATTCAAAGGAGTGGCGGAGAAGCTTCAATTGAGCATATTCATGCAACTTGGAACATATCATTTCGAAAAGTAGTGCGAAATAAATATTTTTTTTATTGAAATTCACCCCAGGCAAGGCCGGAATCAGTGCCTAAAAGGAACCAACAAACGGTCACTCAACTGCAAGATGTTGGAACTGAAAAGCCATAGTAAAGTGCAGAGAATGGTATCTTCCTTGGTCGATGATAACCTTCTACCAAAACAAGTAAAATATGTTGCTGTACACAGTCGATTTCCGGATGGAAAAGCTGCTTCACATATCAGCGAATGGAGTAGAATGTGCCCAAATCTTCTTCAAATGATAAGAATATCAAGGAAAAATGCCAAATTTTGAATGATTTTTAAAAGAAATAACAAAAAAAAATGAGAAACTTTTCGCACCACCATGCTATTTTTGTGTTTGAATTTGTGTATCTTGTGACTTTTTGATGTGAGATTTGAACTTTTCCCACCTTTCAACAAAAAATAATAATGTGGAACTACCACTGGCATGCAAAATACGTAGAAGTATATTCAACGCATATTTACCACGGGCGGAGAAATGACTTGTATGCTCTTTCATCGGATTTGGAAATAGAAAACTGGGGTTACGGTTCTCAGGTAGACGATAAGTACAAACACAGTGTTTTTTACAATTAACAAAGTTTTACAACCTCGTGGTGACCAGATAGTAGCGTATTTAGAAACCTCAAGAATTAGGAGTCTAAATATAAATAAAATTTAAATTATGACAACTTTTACAAAAATAATATTTAAGCCCCGAATTTGACTGAGTATCAGAAGTAAATATTGAGCGAAACGTTTTCGACTTACAAGGTCATTATGGGTTTTTTCCGGGGGGGGGGGGGGGGGGGGGCGATCGGGGTACGGCATCATCTCATCGACGCGATCCATCGGTGACTCATACTTGTAATATATCAAAAATATGTTTTGATAAAATTACGGTAGTTGTAATTAAATCAAAATTAATTGATTAAAACTATTTAAGTCCGATGTAAAATAAATTTCGAACAAACGAACTTTTATTGTAGTTAATTAAAGTGCGCCAGTAGTTTTCAGGAATATACGCCGGAAACACACTTTTAGCACATTTTTAACACACTTTTTTTATCTTTAAACAAATAAGATAAACTGAATAATAAACTAATTACATTGAGAAACAAACAAACTGGAGTATGATTTGTGGTATTGGTATTGCTAAAAATATGCAGTTTAGGTGGAAACTCTAGAAAAATCTAAATTACGATTCGTGTGGAATTTTAGCAAGATTAAACTTTTTATGGCGAGAAAAAAAAATATTTCACGTTATTCAATTTTTTTAGTGGCGTATTTGAAACTCCATTTTCTGTTATGGTGCTTTGATAAGTTAAAGTCAAATTCATATTTATCTGCATACAGTTCTTTACTTCATTCATGCCACCATGCAATTAGAACCTAGCAAGTTTATAGACAAAATTTGTCAGGGAACAAAAAATATTGATGCCTCTTGTTTATAAGTAATTCTTAATACTAATCATATTTATAAATTATAGACATTTTATTTGGTGGAACTATGCGATCAACAATACGGAAAATTTTCCACAATTGACGTCAAATGTTTTTATCGTCTTGGAGCTTGGATTTTTTAGTTCGTTCACATTATGTTATTTTTGGTTTTTCACTGAATGTGTTATTGAACTGTATAATGCTAAACTTCATTTTTTGCGTCGCCACGATCAACGCTCTTCACCGACATGCGTGTGTATATTATTTGTCGTCTGGCCAAATTCAGTTGTACTGAGAAAGATAACCGAACTCCAAATCGTTTGCTGTTATATCGTGACTGATAATCAACATGTGAGTAAATAAACGAATGTCATATTACCAAGGAACTAAGGAAAAATGTATCAATCATTTGAATTTAAATATTTAATATGTAATTTTTTTGTTGGATGAACGAATTTTTTCACGGAAATATATTCTAAACAAGCCGTAAGCAGCGCCCCTACGGAACGGTAATGGGCCATGTGACAGACCAATGATGTGTAAATTTCAATGTCATCTTTATAATCAGTCAGCAGATCATTGTATGTGAGGTTCAGCTATGTCAGGAGTCACCTTGAAAAGCAATGTTAGTGTTGTTAGAAAGACATATGTTTTCAGGTTGACTAATATAAGACACCATGCACACAACTCAATCCATATATTAACTTGGGTGTAAGGCTCTACAGAACAGGAAAGATCGTAACTTTCCAAACAACCCTAACCCTGTTCGCCTCTGTATGGCTGTCGGTTCAGGTTCCTGTTCAGTGTGATCTGCTCAGAGTATGGCTATAAAAAACCTATCCGTTTCAAACAATATGATATTTAATACATCGAATGGTGCAATCTGAAAGACTTTTTGAATAATGAATATATTATGAATACATCGCACCTAATATTTTTACAAGTTATCTAGTTTGTTAAACAATAAATACCTGATATATTTTTGAGATCACATTATTGAAAATTGGGCAAATTCACATATCTTTCGTCTTAAATTCACCATAAAACATACTCTTGTTAAGCACACATACGGCAAGTGAACGTACAATTCACGGTAAAATATCAAGTTTCCCATTCATGAAATCTTTATATTTCGCCAGAAAACAAAAAATATCGAAATAAACATGTATGAATGTGTTTGATTGGCGAAACGCGACAGATTGGAATTTAATAGTAAATTGCAGAGACATTTCGCCAAACTACGATCTACATACATATAATTTGTGGGTGGGAATTGAAAAAGTTTTTGAATTTATTTGAAATATGGGATTATTTCACGATGCTGTAAGAGAACAAAAATTTTCCTTAAAAACCCTACGGCATATTTTTTATTATCAGTTCATAATATTTAACATATTTATCATTGTTAAACTACAAGTACACATTTTTGATAGGTAGAATCATGTGATTGGAAATGCGCAGAAATTTTACTAAATTCTCACTAGACATTGATTAGGTTTATAAACTAAAACATTTGAACAATCTTTTAAAAACATTCTGCCAGCTCACAATTATAAAAACATTTGGTCTGCAGCCAATACCGGATTTAAATAGTAACGCACTCATGATAATAATGAATAACTACAAAATGGCATAGAATATTCTGATACTTTTAATGTAGCCGCAGTCGAAAATAAAATATCATTTAGTACTAAGAAATAAAAGTGATGACGTATTTGATTGAAGCAGTTATTTTTCAAATGTTATAAAAAATTTAAGTGAACCAAAAAGTAAAAAAAGGAACTTCTTTCTTGCAATGATTAAGTTTAAAACTTGCAGTTGAAGCGTCAAAACCTTTTTGTAGTATTTTATGTTTCATATAACTTGCTTTTATAAGAAGGGTATCTTGATCTTGCTGGAGAAAAGGCTTGTTTTCGTGTAGATCTTTACGAAACAGAGGTTCATAGCTTGTACGTTTCAAAAGTTTATTTCGTCTTGTGTGTCTTTCGACTTCTTAGACTGGTCTTGAGTAAAAATACTCAATAGGAGATATAAGATTTTCCAAAACACGAGTCGTTGAGTCTACTGGGCGTCGCGAACTGATTTTACTTATGATGGTTTTCAGATTTCATTTTTTTTCTTGAGTCTTGCAGTTCATGGTACACATTAATAATATTAACAAAATTTTAGATGCTTGGGCTTGGAGAAGGGGTACAGGCAGCAGTATCAGCATTTTATTGAGTATAATAGAAAAGGGAGTTGCAATTCATGACGTGAATCAAATTTCGTTAGACTTTTCGGCATAACTTTCAATTGCCGAGCAGTCATTCATGAATCAAGTTCTGCCTGTCCGCGTCTGTTTTTTTACTTTATCTTTGTATAGACTATACTAGGCAAAGCCCTATACCAGGGGACAGGTGTAGACGAAAAGAGATAACATTGACTGTAAGTCATTTGTCGAGCCCAAGTTATTACACTCCGGCAGTGACATATTCAGAACCTTGAAAAGGTGCGGACACTTTTTTGTGGTAAAATAATGGCGTCATAATGGATGTCAGTGGCATAAAATTTTGAAACAGCGCTTTTATTTCAAATCACGAAAAAAACCGCCCAAAAATTTAAAAAAAATGGGATTTTAAGGCCCAAATTGAATGATCATAAAAATTACCGCGCCCAGGGGGATTTCATCCGTTGAAAGCACATAGATATCCATTTTAAGTTTTTTCAGAGAATGGGCATGGCTCCGAAAAACGCAAATAAAAGCAAGGAATACGCAAATTGTGATGCCTTCGCGTTAACCGCCACATCATCGAGATCGGGACAAGTTAGGACAAAGGGCGGAAATTTTACGTTTGATATTATGTTGCTTTCAAAGTTTCAAGTTGTGTCCGTCTTTCTCATCTATGTGTCATGCTTGGTAAAGTAGAATCTTGATTGAAATATATAATGACCAACTTACGAACCCACAAATCTGCGCGCACTTCCATTTTGCTAATCGATTCGAAGCGCAACATATTTAAATCAGTTGCAAATTGTTCATATGAGCAAAAAAATTATAATGAAATTCATATATATTTTTAATATTAAAATACAAGCGACAACATTGTTCAAATTAATTCGTGTCCTTATGTGGAACAGGGTAATTTAATTCGGTGATCCGAATTTGTCCGAAGCACAAATTAGCCGAATCAATCGTGAATCGTAGATGAAAAACCAATTGCTAGATGAAGTAAAATTTTTATTTCAAGATCAAAATGCAATCGATGTTGGTCAAATTTGGCCAGAATCGATTATATTTTATCATCAAAATACGAAAATTGTTGTCCTTTGACATTAAGGGTGAATTGAAAATACATTGTCTTCATGTCTGCTTAATCTAATATTAGTATTCGTATGAATAAATTTCTTGATTCCCACAACAAAAACAAATTCTAAAAATTAAAAAAAACTATACGTTCCGACAAAATTCGAAAAAATATCCGAATCAGATTCGAATTTTCAAATAATTCGGTTTTGTCCAGGGCCATCCTTGAGGATGGAGTGTGAAATGAAAATATACATTGTTTCTTAGCATCTGTTTGTGCTAATTTTATTTTCTTGATTTTGATGATGGAGCATATTCCAGTCGTATAAAGGAGACATATTTTATTTATATGGAAATTGGTGATTTGGTGAAACTAAACATTCAAATTAGAAACGATTGGATTTTGTCCAGTCCTACTTGATTTCAATCATTGTTTGATTGATGCAAGTATTGTATGGACTGTGACGTAAAATCCAAATTGTTGATTGTTGCCTTCCTGCGACTATCATCCTGAGGCAGTTTCGAATCTTGAACTCCCGGTGTGACAGTACAAGAGGTCACGACATTGGTTGGCAGCTGTTAGACATTGTGATATGTAAAATTATACGAATATAGGCTGCAAATTGGTTTTTAATACCTTATATTACTCCATATGTCGCGAAAATAACGGCATACAACGCTACAATTACCGGCGAATGAGATCACGATATAATACTTTCATAGAAATTCAAAACACATAATCTAAGAATTATTGAATATCACAAACTTTTGAAAACTGCACCAATATATTTGATGATTGATGCTGTTAAACCGAAAGCTCCAGGCTGTAACATAGGGTGGGCCGCCTCGTACACATACTACAGGTGTGGCCCATGATAATAAAGCATGAACTTTTATAGCAATTTTTATTTAATTACTCTAAAATAACAGTCCAATTTGAATAATTGCACTTCAACATAAAATAATCATATTTGTGGTACAAAATTTCTCCGGAATTCTTAAAAAAATTTCCACGATTAAATATTTTGTGAGGCGGTACTTTCGTGGCATTCTCATCATTACGTAGCGATTTTGTGGTACAACGATTAAAAAAAGGCGATTGCACATCAACTATAAATAAGGAAGAGTAAAAAAGACATTTCGAGATTTATTTTGGATCGCGCCTTCGAGGCACGGTCCATCTGTGATTCATACTAGACAAAATAAAATTTCTAGTCGAGATCATACATATTTTATATTCAAAGTATGGAGTTTTCTTTCTGAAGTTTCAATTAGTAAATTTACCGAGTGAAAAAAGGTGCATTTAGTTTCTTTTTAACTAGATATACAAAATACAAAAATAATTAACTTGGGGAGACTAATCCGAGAAACTAGGTACATAATGAAAGAAGTATCTGATCATGTTTAGATTTTGTGATTTTGAATATACAGTGATTTAAATATAGAAAACTACAATATAAGAAATAATAAAGTACAAAAAACTATCAAAAATGTCTTAATTGCAGCCAAAAATTTGATTATCTAATTTACCTGGTTTTCATTTGGAGTACAACTTAGTTTTGAAAGCGAAACTAGGTTACCTGGTAATATTTCATCTAGTTTAAGTAAAAGCAATGTTGTCATTAGTCAAAGGTAAATCTGGATGGAATGGATCGATGATCGATGGACGAAATGAATATTTCGAATAATAGTGAACTTAGATTCGATTCCAGAAGACGCATGATTTATTTACGAAGGCGCTATTGACAAATGGTATATGACAATATTTTATTGCCTTGAAACCAAGTTCTTTTAAATCTCCCCGTTAAATAATTTTTTAATTTCTTGTCGAAACTGTAATTTCACGAAGTTTGGTAAGTCACAGATGGACCACATCTTGGGAAGCTGATCATCATTCGCCGATTACTTTATAAATCATATTCAAACCCCAGACAAAAAATATATCTGCTTTTTTTTCTTAGATCCCTATCACTATCTTATTCGTTGTACCATGTTTATTCCATCGCAGTTGATTTATTCTTAAACGTCATGACTTTATTTTATCATACGCGTGTCACAAATAAACCGAGTGTGTCACACATAGGTCTTATTTGACCAAATATTTTAAAGAGAAAAGCTTGGGTTGCAGTAACGTTGCAAATTGCTATCAGGCCGCGATACCTACATGAGACAAAAGCCGGCGTGCAATTTGTAGCTGCCTTTATTATAACGATGCGCGAAATTTTAATATATATAGAATATCAAATTTATTCAACAAAGTTAGGGTATGTCAGTCTATTATATTTGCATAAATGACCTTCTGTAAACCAAACTGAATTTAAGGCTAACATAGAATGTTGTAGGTAACAAAGAATGGAATGGTAGTTTTCAAATTTTTATTGTCAGTTATGACGCCGTAATAGAGATATGATTTATGTTTCAATATATTGTCCACACTATATTATCAGATTTTTGTTTGACTTCTTAGTTGATTCAAAATTCCATATTTCGACGAAACTTCGTGAAACACGACACCAACACTGCGAAACCAAAGAAAATAACGAACAATTTTTACGATCTCGCTATGATGGATCACCATGAGCATAGGCGAACATGAGTAGTGTCGTTAAAAATTGTTTTCTTTTTTATAAAAAGCTAGATGTAGATATAATTTCTTCTTCTAGCCAGGAGTCAACTTCGGTTGGATATCGCTCAAACTTTGCGTTTTTATTTTCAATTTTTTTTAATCGGACGGAATACATAAGAGAACTAAGGATATGTATGTTTTACTCTTGCGATTCTTTCAAATAATTTAACCTTTACAACTTTTGTACCAATAGTCCGCATTAGAGTGTCACGTTACCGTCTGCCACAAACAACTTGCCCAGAGCTACGAAAGTCTGAAATATGGAATACCCTTTTTTAGACCTAAGGGACCTATTACACTCATACACAGAATATAGACTTGTTAGGGTAGCATGTGACATCTTCGAATGTTATGCCAATGAGCAATTTTATTTTGTCGAGCATGCGCCGCAGACGGACCGCGTCTCATCGACGCGATCCATCAGTGGCCCATACTCGACGAAAAGTTGCTTTGACAAATTTTTTTCCCGTTTGGGATTAATCCTCTTAGTTATGAGAAATGTGTATAATAATTGAAAAAAAAACTTGCGAAATGCACTCAATAAAACATTGCGTTTTTTTGTTCAAACCGAATATATTAGGATTTCAGGTCATATGTTATAAATTATTCTTAGTAAATATAAGCCAGTGGTTTTAAGAGGAAATGGAAACGCCCTTTTTAATATATTTCTGATTTTCTTCAAATTGCTGATCTCGCATTTCCAAAATAGAGAACTGAATGCGGATTACAGGTTAACGCGATGGAGAAAATAATCGTGTCATTTCTGGCCGTTTTTGTATATTTTTATCAATAATTTTTTTTTTTTTTTTCACTTTTTGGCTAGGAAGTTCCAAACTTCATCAGCAATATATTGGAATATTATATTCTCCTTTTTCAAACTTTAGATATAGATAATAAATACAAACTAGGTGGCCGAATAAATGGCGTTATATATATATATAGGTAGGTATGGGAAATTATTGTCAAATCTTGTTTAGTGGAGGCCTAACCAACAGTCGAGTGTGTTTCGTCATTTGCATATAAATATAAGCGGCCGCTGGTTCAGGGCATTTGCCAGGGCGATCCACGCAAACGAGCGGCTATGAAAAATGTAGCCCTTAAAAAATACTTACAGATATGCTTTGTCAAAATGTGTAGCCTAAGTAGTATGATTCATTTGGTCCATTTAAGTCCGATAAAATAATTTTTTAGTCGGAAAACAAAGCATAAAATTTGAGTTTGTGATAATATCTTGCGGCTGTGTCAAAATGGCTAAGAACCAGGGTCGGATGGTTATCGTTATAGCATCTTAGATTAAAATGTCAGCTTCGATAAACTTATGCCCATTAATCAATAAAAGCGTAGTAAAATGCACCCCATGGCTTCGGCTCGAATAATCGTACTACTGCGTTTTGACAGTTGAACTTGACTGGTTACTTATAGTGTTACTTAAACTAAGTTTACAGGATGAGTTTATCAAGTATTAGTTTGTATAGAAATGCTGCAAACCGCTAAATCGGAACTCTGTTATTGTATAGACACAACCGTAAATATTAAAACATATTTCTTCTTGTAGCCTTTTAATGAACTCGTATAAGATAATTTTGTATAATGACGACGAGAAACAAAATATTTATAATTCTGATTGTGCTGACAACTTTATATAACTTTGTAAAATGTCAAGATCCAAGATCACAATGTAGAATATCCTTTTCTAAAAGAGAAGAATGTGGATATCCAGGAATACCTATGGATTCATGTATAGGGAGGTAAGAATTAGAATTTATTTAATCGTAATTCGAAAATATTTTATCCGGACAACTGTGGGTCACTGATGGATCGCAGCACCAGGTGCAATCCATGTGTGGCTCATGGTTGACAGAATAAAAACGATTTTCTGGTTTTGAAAATGAAAATATTCTCAACCAGATTTTCTGTTAAATTGAAGATCAGATTTGCGTTGCACATTTTTTTTATTGAAACTTGCTCTATGCAAGGCCAGTGCATCGACCAAGAGGATCCGCACTCACATGGAAGAGAACTGAGTAAATGAAAAAGAGAGTAGATGAAAAAGAGGGTTCTTGGTATTTCATTTTAGTTTTGCGATATTTTCTGTGTAATAATTGCGTATTTTCCAATGTGCAATATCATATCGAATACTTTTATATCGACAGGGGGTGTTGTTACGATAATTCAACAGCAGACACAACATGGTGCTATAAAGGTAAAATGCGATTTCATTTTTTTTTCTGAAAAGAATTTGTTTATTCCATCCCCTCTTTGTAAAACTTTTGTACAAATCAGTTTACTCTTGTCCAACATTCCCTCTTGGTATTTCATAATTTATCTGATGTTACTCATTCTGCTCTCTCTCCCACTCTCACTCTCTTTCTCTCTCTACAACTCTTACATTAACACATTATCAACGTAAAACTGGATTTTTTAATTGTTGTTAAACTTTTCAGCGAGTCAAGACTTGGGACTGACCAAAACTGCATTCATTTTACTGGCAAGTGACAAAGAAGTACCAAGAGATGTTATAGCATCTTTGTTTGCTGACGGTAAGTATCTCTCAGCCGAAATTTATTCGAAAATCTTTTTCGATGGTATTTTTGTTAACAAGTGCCATTGAACTAATAATATAAAGCGGGGACATGGTTAAACAGCAAATTTTAGAAAGGGAAGACAGTCTCCATAAAAAATAATTTTATTTAAGAAGAGGCAAATTTTTTCATTCACCATTTCATTTAATATCTGTGTCGTTATACAACCGAACCACGGGCGCAAATAAGATAGTTTATTTCTACAAAGGAATTTTTAAAACTAAAGGGCGTATTTTAAAATGCGTGAAGGCGGTGGCATGTATGAAAGTAGAAAAGAATGTACCTGATTAACTTGGTCTATATTAAATGAGCTATGTCGTGTATCGGTTTTACTGTCTCGAAGTTTAAACCAAATGTGTTATTATATTTTGAAAACTCTTCGAAAGATACGGTACAAAGTTCGGTTCTGCACGAAATTATTTTGCTAGCTCGAAGTGCGATAAAAATTTCGAATCGAGTATAGGTCACCGCTGAATCTCCATCCTGCCACGGCGGAACTCAATAAAAACTACTCTCTCTTTTGTTTTCAGCTGTACCAGGCGCTGAGTGGTTTATGGCTTTCAAGGGAGGAAAGTTTGATACAAAACGTTTGCTGCAAATAATAGCAAGTGAGTTGTAATCTTATTAGCTCAAATGCAACTATAATTTACGCGGCCAGTCAATTTTAAAATTGATATAAAATAATGTGTGTCTTGCTGACACTTACTTTTAAATGACAGCGTATACATGATATTATCAGAGTTCATTTAATAATAGGGATATATTTGTTTCATTTTTGAAACTATTAAAAAGAAACCAAGCCGTTGTAAAATTATTAACATTCGAAAATTCGTCAATCAGATAATAGACACTGTCTGAAATTATTTATTGGCAATGGCATATTCTTAGTACATAACTAACGATCATATCGTCTAGTTCAACAAGGCAAACCAACTATTACTCATTCTCATATCGCCGAAAGCTAGCAAAAATTTGTCCAGAATATTCAGAATAAAATTTCGTCAAGTATGGTCCACAGACAAAACTTACTCTTTCGATAAAATTTCTACGACCAAGTGTCTAACTATAACTTTAGATGATATCATGCTTACCTGGCAGCCGCAAAACTTTCCTTCGAGATATCGCGATAGGAGAGAAGTCGTAGCGTGTAATTGATAAGTCACATATGCTTGCACAAAACAAACAAAATGTGATTCCTTCATCCAACAAGTTCATGTGATTGAAAATGAGAGTTTAGCAAGTGTGGAAAACGTTACAATAGATTTTATTCTTCCCCATTCGATAATTTATAATATTATTCCGCTCGTGATAGTTCTTCCAAATATTTACACATTTTGTCAAATTCGACTCATTGATAAACTACAAATTCTCATAAATTGGTTGATTTTGTATTTTTATTATTAAGAATTATTTGAACACGTTGGAAAATCATTTTGTAAATGTTTATTTTGGTTTCTAAACACATACTGTAATGCCCCAAACAATATTCACATCCACGTGAAATTCTATATTTGATTAATATATATATATATATATATATATATGGAAATTTTTTTTTATTCGATGTCAAAAGTATTTTGATAGAGAATGTGATCGAAGATAAATCACGAATGAAAAAATTTCGAGCGCTAGTTTTGTTACTGATAAATCAAATTTTTATTTTTATGTCCTCCATCCCCCAGGATTTTACATCTTCTGCCACCAATGTGTGTATGCAGTTTAATGCATTTCTAGTTTGTTCATATAATATATTTTCAGGAAAAAATCATGTTTCAATTGATCCATTCTTGGGAGAAATACTATCCGGAAAAAGTGTATTACAAGCATATTTAGAAAAACTAGCAAGAGATACAGGTATGTCAAGTCATCGTTCTTAATATAACGACATAATTCTCCCCACCACTAATTCCATGAACATGACACCCGGGTAAGCATTTTAAGTAGCGAAATTATTGCTTAATGTCAGATAATTCGGGGCAGACAGCAATGGCGCGTGTTCAAAACATCACTAACCACAATCTATTGCACTGATATTTGTTTCGTCACGAAAATGCTACAACGATTCTGTATTTCAATTGTTTTCGTCTTTCGTTTATTTTTTGTCCTAAAGGCGTGGGCTTCAGTTATGCCCGTTGGGTTAACATATTCCCTGCGCATCGCAAAAGGCGACTTAAAGGCAACAAAGAAGTGGTAGATGGTCTTAACGTTGCACAGGGCAGATACCAATCACTACACCTTCAGCTCAGAGCGCAGCTGCTGATGCTATCATGTACTAGCTCATTGCCATTTGACCGTTTGTTGGTTCCTTCTAGGAGCTGCTTCCGGCCTAGGAGCGAATTTTTAATGAAAGTAACTGAGCACGCCATTTTGTTTTGATCTTATTCCAAGACTTTTTTTGGAACTGCCTTAAAATGATGCCCCATCTCCCATTTTTGAATAATCCCGTTTGAAGAGATATAATTTTAATATGGAGATTGTCAGCAATTTGGTTCGGTCATTCCAATTTTAGTTGGCTTAAGTATATGGGCGAGATCATTTCCTCGTTTAATTACAATTTATTAATAGCACATTCAAAATTTCACCGGAACACGGTGAAAAATAAAAATGGACGTTGCTAAAAAACTCATTTTTAATTACAGCGAAAAACAACGTAAGCAAAGAAGAGTTTTAAAAATAAAAATACAGACTTTTACATGTTTTTCAGCTGAAATATTAGATATCTCGATATCAAAGCTTTATATTTTTGAGATCTAAGTATAGAATTTATTCCCATTTTGACTTAGATAAGGTTACAAAAAAATGATGCTGATAAAATAAAACTTGTAAAAGTTAATAAAACTCAATTATGAAAAATGTATGTCACAGTTTACACTTTATTGTACATGTTTCACTGAGAGATCACGCCATCAAGGCGCAATCCATCTGTGACTAATGTACAAGAAAGAGAAAGGCAATGCAAGACTATCCTGTCATAGTATTTCACAAAGTTGTTTGGATGAGTTTGGGTCATTGATGAACCATACCACTTTGGCACGGTCCATATATGATTTATGCTCGACAAAATAGCATTTTTTGTTGGTTTTAGACTTCGTATTTTAGTTGTCATTAACGCAAAACCAGGTTCAAAACAGAGCTTAAAAACCAACTCGCGAGCGGCATAAATTGAAATAGTATCAGCAGAACTTTAGGGTCTCCCTTCCTCGTCTTGTGGCTTTTTACATCAAGTAGGAAAATCATGGCATCAATTCTAAGGCCCGTGAACCCAATTCTCGGTACAGCTCGATTCAATCCGCCTTATCGTTTATATCACCATAATTCTGTTTGTTTTTCATACCAGGATTAAATACAGAACCGCTGGGACTTTTAATTCGAGGAGAGAAAAAATCTGTTCTAAACCATCTGATTGCTCTTGCCTGGGGTATGAGTTGAATATTCTTTATTAAAACATATTGCGAGATTATTAGGATAACTTATTTTGTTCCTGAGACTATTTTCGTACAATTGTGTGTTTTCAGCCCCTTTTTTAAAAATTTATTAAATATATACACATAACTCCTTTTTTGGAATGGGATATCTCTTACGTGTAATAAAACACTATTTCTCACGCGTAAAGCAAAGGTCAAAAGAACGCTATGAAATAAATAAAAAGTTCGTAATTATTTTTTCTTTTTTTGTAAATTGAATAAATACCTTAAGACAAAATTTACAAAATTATATCAAGGAGTACTTTTTCATCTCTAATTTTGTTTATCAATTATAATTGGTTGATATATGAATAAAAGATACACAAAAAATTTTAAAAAAAGCTCCAGTATTCAACTATTAGATATCGCGCACAAATTTTCGTATACCCAGATTTTAGGTTACAGTCAACCATATTAAGTTAAGTATGGGTCACTGATGGATTGCGCTGACAAGGCACAGTCCTTCAGGTGCCCACACGCAACAGAACATTGGAAAATAATCTTTTTATCAGAATATACTGGTAAATTTAAGCTTAATATTGTGTCATATGATATTATGAGTATCACATTATAACACATTGCTATATCCGACCGCTCTATCGCGAAAGTACAAGCAATTCACACGAATAACTATCACTTGTCACTGAAATATGATACAAGTATGAATTACTTTGACATTTCAGCCAACAAGGTACATTTTTATTATATATATATATTAATATAAAAAGTAATATATATTTGTTATGTTTGGAACATATTCATTTCTCTTTTTATAAAGTGAAAACAAATCATACTGAAATCATACCTCTACATATTGTCAACGCGATATTATCTGGAAACCCCAATCCAGGGGCATACATGATACAGTATCTTGGAGAATATCTGATGCCGTATTCAGAAAAAAGTAAGTAGTTTCATATTGGGTTGAATATATTCCTTTGCTAAGTCAGCATGGCTGGAGGCAGAATTTACGCGATTGAATAAATAAGATTTAAAATATTTTTGACTAGCACTTATAAATATTATCAACTATCACTGAGACAAAACGGCTTTGTTGATGAGATTTCTGCTAAGTATTAGGAAACCTCAAGTTACGTTCAACCAACTGCCCATAGGCCGCAAAGGGGATTTGCAATATCGAGAAACACTAAAAAAAAACGATTTTGCTGCATTTTTGTTGCAGTGTATTGTTTGACCGTCTCTAATTTTGCTCCTGTTATCATTACACTAAATTTTGACTTTATTTTTGAACGGTAGAAATGTTTTTTGTCAAACATAATACACAGATGGACTGTAGTTTTTTATGATTGGAATTTACTCTGATCAAAGCCGGAAGCAGTGCCTAAAAGGAACCGACTAACGGCCACTTAATAACAAAAATTTACTAAAAAATGTAGTACCAGCATATGCACTCTAAACGAAAAAAAACGTCCCAAACGGGACTAAACCACCATGGTAAAGTGCAGTAAGTGGTGTCCTATTCTGGGCGAGGGTTACTTAACTCCTCCAACCCTCCAATAACTTTATAATGTCAAGAATGCGCCACAGACGGGCCGCACATAGTCGACGCTGTTGTGTTGTTCGGTGGTATTTTTTACTGCGTTTTGTGCGTTTGTGTCTTACGTATCCCAATCAGAAAATTTATTTCGTCAAACATGAGTAATAACGTAAAATCTAGGAGTAATAAAGTAAATAACTTTGTCCATGAGTTACCATACAAGCCAATTGCGGATTTTTGGATTTTTTTATCAACAAATACTATCAATACTAAGTCGGTTAGTATTAAATCTAGATCTTTCCTTTCAGTGAATATATTCTTAATAATTTTTCTGTATTGTTATCTTCAGATAATCCTTTCAGAGACGCTTTCTTCCGGGCAGTGAGACATGGGAAGTACAATGAATCGATTTATTGGGCATATTTGGTTTCTATTTACGACAAGCATCGTGAGTAAACACGTTATACCATGTAGTTTAACAGAGCAATTTTGCAAATGGCTACACTCTTAAGCCAAATTCAAATTCGATAAAGAAGAAAACAAAAAATGATAACATTCATTCGAATATTTTATGATCCCTTCAAACGAACATTTGAAAAAAAATATTAAAAAAAAATTTTGATTGACATTACTGAGTAGAATGTTATTTTCACTTTTGACTTGAAAATTTTTCGATTCGAGTTGATTCTCATGTTGGAAATAACAGCTTTGTAGTTTTCACACTTCAAGTTGCCAGCATGAATCTGTGCTCAAAAATTCACTTGAAAGGATAACAAATTGGTTAAAAACATTTCGATTTTAGCATATATATCTTCTAAACACTCCTTTTTAGCGAGAGCATATAATTTATTCTAC
Organism: Styela plicata; assembly: GCA_963675895.2. Lineage (NCBI taxonomy): Eukaryota > Metazoa > Chordata > Ascidiacea > Stolidobranchia > Styelidae > Styela > Styela plicata. The sequence goes on from OZ023138.1 coordinate 5,079,465, forward strand.
TTAGCATGAGTAATTGATAGATCACATACATTGATAACGTAAATTTTGGCATATATTATGATTTTACTGCAGTATGAGTTCAGGATAATCGTCACACGAAATCAATATAAACAGTATTCTGTAGTACCCCACAATTTACATGAAACAATGAAACAAAGTATAAAACTAGGACTATAAACTAGAATTAGGCAGTTTAGAAATACAATGTTTGCATTCTCAGCCCAAGAATCGTTTTATCCTCCAAATACTGGGAAGTTTGTTGGTCTCATCGATACAATAAAGAAGGGACTGATTCCGAGAACAATTTTGGATGATGCAGCGTTCGATCCTGGATTTAATAAAGACAAAAATTTTACTGCCATTTTCGGGAAACCAGCAAAAGGTGATAATTTTTTTTACGACGTTCATTTTAGGCACACAAGTAGGGCCGGGCAATTCGATTTGGAGATTCGAATCGATTCGAAGCACAAATCATTCAAATCAATAGGGAATCGTTCGTAGGAACAAAGACTTGCTAAATAAATAGAATTTCGTTTTTAAATAGAAAATGCAATAGATTTTGGTCAAACTTCACCAAAATCGATTTTATTTTTTCGTCGAAATATGAAAATTGTTGCTCTTAGACATGGAGTGTAAATTGAAAATCCACAATAAACAATACATTTATTGATTTTTACAATGGAGATAATTTGTAATATCAGAAACGAGAAAATTTGTTATTTACACGGAATTAGTCATTCGATTCGATTCGAGAAAAAGCATTCGAATCAGATTCGAAAGTCTAAATGATTCGGTTTTGCCAGCCCTACACACAAGTGAAACTTACCGTACTTCACAATCATGTGCTATGTCTTTCCGGTGAGCAATACCACAATTTAACGTTGAGTCAAATTGCCGTTCCAATTTTTAATATATTATAGTTTTAATTCTGGTGGTATTTGTTAAACGTGTAAGAATTTCATTGTTCTAGCATTTGAAGGTTGTCAAATCTAAATAATTTGTAATCTAAATAGAATCCCTAATTTCAGAGGTAATGTCCCTTTTAATATAAATCTTAACTTATATCAAAATCAAGAAGCCATAACTACGAATTTACTAGTAACGACTATTAAAGACAATTCACAATTGATCTTTCAAGGCACAATCAATTGAAATTGAATTACTCAGCCTTACCAGCATTTGCTCAGGTTAAGTTGTAATGATTTTCGTGAAGATAAGTTGCTTCAAAAAGTAGATACAAAATGGCGGAATCAACCAAACACTGAAATAAATTGTGCGAGAATGAAATTTTTCATTTGTATCATTATTTCGTCGTTTAGCTTACGTCTGCCGGCAGCACCCGGAGTATTTACGTGTTAATTGTCAGAATTTAAGAGGAAAATATATTGTTACTGATAAAGAATGTTTGGACGCAGGATGTTGTATCACGACAGTATTGCCACAAAAGCGAAAAATATGTTTTGAGAATTATCTCGGAAACATAGGTAAGTGTCCCAACTATTTACTACTAAGCCCCTGGGTGTAGTTTTACTTTTTCCCTCCAATATATACAAGGCCGGAGCGAAACTATGGCTAGGCATGACGTCATGATGATGACATAATATAATAAAGCATTAGGGTGGTATTCAAACTGCGTTTTCAGCTGCGGTCCATAGGTGACGTTGTATGACTCGACAAGATATCATACACACAAAAAAGCAAATACCATTCACCGTACTTTACTATAGCATTTCAATTCATCTAGTGTGCAATTGCTAGAACTACATTCTGTAACATGTCCTTGCAATTAAGTGACTGTTTGCTGGTTTCTAATAGACGCTATGTTTCTGGCCTCGCTAAGAGCGAACTCCAATTTGAACAAAGTACCTACCTATAAAGTAAGCAATGTCACTCCAGTCAAAAGGAAAATTTTTCAAACATTTTTGTCGAGTATGAGTCACTGATGGATCGTGCCGACAAGGCACGGTCCATCTGTGACTTATGCGTGGCAAAATAGTTTTTCTGATCGGGACGAGGTATTGAAATATAGATAAGTCAGAAAACTACATATTTATCAATCACCGTATCTGAGGGGCTAAAATAAGTCATGCTTTCAGTTTAATCGGTCTACTGATATTTCATAACATGATATTTCGATATCGCTGCATTTTGTGAATACATTCAAACCGTTCGTTTACGTCAAGTCGATACGGGCAATCATATTTCACATTTATTTTTGCTTAGGACTGAAATTAGCTTTCTCCAATGAGTCAGCACAAGACTTGAAAGAATTTTTCAAATTTGCTCCAAAAAATTTCATACCATGTGAGTATACTAAATTTTGCAATTAGGTGCCATGTTTTGTTTTGCTTCACGTTCAGCAAAATGTTCGGATACCGGCTAATATCTACTATCAGGATAACGCTTATACCTGGAAAATTGTATTGTTTGCTATCAGGGTTTCTGGGTATTGTAATTAGTCAGTGTAAAACAACGATACATCTCGCTGTGCCCTGTAGATGTGGGATTTAAAATTGCCCTATACGTTATAGGGCAATCCTGCGTGTCTTCAGAGGCGACTGAAAGGAATAAAGAAGTGGAACATGGTTTTACCAACACCCAGTACAGACCCCCCTCATTGTACTTTGCCATAGCGGTTCAGTTCTGTTTGAGATGTTCTCCACTTAGAGTGCTGGTTCTGCATAGCTCATTGTCATTAAATTGCCGTTTGTTGTTGGTTGCATTTGGATACCCGACTTCCAGCCTTGCTCAGAGCGAACTTAAATATAAATTAAATAAAAAATATTCGATTTATTTTTGGAATAGCCGAGCATTCGACTCTGTCCAAGCTTAATCCCGACTAAGAATAACAATTTACTTTCTTTCAGGGGTACCGAACACTAGATTGCCAAAAACCTATCTGAACTTTAATAAAAGTCGGGAAAGAAACCCTTTCAATCACTTTTATCCTACTCTAGTTGTAAGTATTGCTAATAGGTATATAGATAAAGGTTTTTAATTTGTAAAGATAAGTGACGACAGTGTCAAACTATGTGTGAAGCATAACGATATTTCAACATCACCAGGGCTGGGAAAGCCGAATCATTTGGAATTCGAATCACTATTCCATATAAAGAACAAATATCCTATTTTTACTATTGCAACTTGTCCGCATCATGAATATCGAGTAAATTACTGCTACGAATTACTAATATTAACATAAACAGATCTGAAGACAATGTGTTTTAAATCAGCAACCTATGTACAAGCAAAAATATTTCATATTGCAACGACAAAATACAATGGATTTTGGTCAAATTTTTGTCAAATTTCATTTCATTTAGCAGGTTTTTTTTCCTATGATGGAGTCACGATTAATTCGAAAAATTTGTGCTTCTGATCGATTCGAATCAACGAATCCCCGAATTGCCGAATCACCGAATTCGAATGGTCGAATTGCTCAACATACAACTAGACAACGTTTTAAACCATTCAAACCATTTTAACTGTCGGGACTTACTAGTTCTTTGATCAAACACCAGCTATTCACGTATGGCTCTGCTATAACCGTTTTTATTAGGTTTGAAGATACGCATTGTGGTATATAATCTAATTCAAAGGCCGGTTATAAAAACTGTATATTTCATCTAATTGCCATTACCAAGTATTTACCGAGACCTGGATGCTCGATTTTTCCAATTTCATTTTTGAAAATTCGTCTAATCGCAGGGTAAATAGGTCTTTTATTTACCATATTTGTGAAGATACCAGATCAGTATCTTACATGAAAAGAAAAATAATCTTTATTTTATTTTTCATTTAAGTTTTATTTAAGTCCGTTGTAGGCGCGTTGAACAATTTCTAGTACTCATATCACATTTCCGTATGGTGTTTTATGAAATTTCAATTTTCCAATTTTTATACTTGATTAGAGTCACACATTATCACATTTAATAAAATATTATTCCTCATAAATTATAAATTTCCGAAATCAGATTTGAGGAAAAATAATTTTAATCATCTCCGAAAAACTTTTTGTTCAGCCTATAGAACCACACAAGGTGTTTCGGCCAAATTTCACGTGGAGACCACATGGTCCAACAGCCTTTCCATTTCCAACTCGGCTGCCGAAAAGTAAGTGATAACTTTTTTATTTAAATATGTACAATATAAATAGTATTTTTTTTTTCGAAGACTCTCTTGTTAGGTATGTGCCATTGAAGCATCTGTGGCCCATACTTGGCAAATCAAAATATCTGGATGGGTTGAGATTCAATTGAGAAAAATTGTTTTTCATTTTGAAAATTAACCATAGAGGCTTTGCCAATCATAGAGGCTTTGCCAATCAGCAAAAGTATCAAAATATTACGAAATACTGAATCTATGAAATATTGAGTAGGTTAAGTGCTTGATATGATGTACGTTTTCTTTTTTCATAGGGTTACAAGCTCCCACAGATATGTCCTTAATTCAATTTGGGAAACCAACACGGCGCCCTCCACCATTTGTAGGTGAGTTTGATATTTATATTGCTATTTATCGGTAATTGTCTTGCTTGCTAACTGTCTTGCCTTTTTGGTTTGAGATATAAAATCAGATGTCGAAGGAAAACATGAAAATTGTGAGCAGTCAGATTGCAAAGTGTATTACAGACAATAAGAATCCAGTAAACACCAGTGGTGAAAAAAAAAAAAATGGATAGACAAAAAACAACTGTTTTCAAAGATACAAGTAATTTTGCCTGAGAAGGTCAATAAGTTATCAAATCTTTTACAATATTTAAATGAAAAAATCAAAACGTGGTACTGTTCTTTCACGTAGCAGTAATTAAACTTCGTGTCCACACCGAATTGTCTCAACCCAAAGTGATTTAACAACTTAGGTAGGCTCTAAGTGCGCTGAAAATAGGGCAAAACTTTACCTAAAAAACTAAGATAAAACTCTTCAGATACAGTAATTGTAAATCCCCGTCCGTCTATAAACTAGTCACTTAGTGAGGTGTTTACAGGGCCTTGAAGACAGGGTGATCCACTCTAAGAACTCAACCCAGGGTGCTATAAAAAAAAAGTTGATATCTTTCCAGTAATTGTCTCTGTCCGTCTATAAGTGGCCGGATATTTACCTCCAAAAGTGGCTATGAAAAAAAAACTCGCCAAAAATCACACTAGTTAAATCAGCTAACTTTTTATCAATAGTTTTGACAATTCTTGATAAAAGCACCGAGGGTACCTAGTATACCGAGTTCATTTTCACTTTTATCCAATATCACGGATATCTGGTTTTCCCATTACCGAGTTTTCGTATGAAATTTTACCTAGTTAATTTACAAGGTAAAATAGGTAAATTTACTCAATTTTTAACTAGGTATCTGGTTAAAAAAAAGTAGGTGACTAGTATGAAAAACTAGGTATATCATATATTCATTGTGGAAATATTTCTGAAATACACAATCTGATGATTTCAAAGATTAAATTAATTAAAATCTTTTAAATGCAGGAGAGATTGCTTACTTTACCTGACTTCGAACCTATGTACTACCCAGTAAAAAGCTAGATGCCATCACTGATCAGACTTGAAAATATATTTGGCTCAAGGTTAGCTGTGTAAACAAAACTGCAATTCCAAAGTTGTCCAACAAAAATTCACTAAGAGCTTAACTTAACTTTTATCTTAGTGTTGCATTCAATATACTTCTTAACTGACAAAAATTTTTAAAATATTTAAAATATATATACTTCTTTTGAATTTCAGCTTTACCCCCAAGATGTACCAAAGTTCTAGCGAAAGACAGATACAAATGTATGGATAATTATGTTGCATTGGCAAGGGGAGGTCGTGATAAATGTATAGCTATGGGATGCTGCTATACACCCGATTGGACAAACCTAACTGTTGCTGCATGTTTCAGAAAATTTAGATATGGTATGATTAGTTTAAGAACAAGGATAAAGTATTTGAATAGCAAGAGCTGTATTATTACAAAAGAGAAGTAACTTTTCTGGTGACTTGGCTGTAATTGCATATTTCCAAAGTTCAAAACCACGTAGTTAGTGAGATTTATGCCAAATATGGGACGTTGATGGAACGCACCGTCGATTCCATAATTGACCAAAAAAGTCCGTTGTACAGTTTTTTTTTAATATCACTACGTAAAATTACTGTCAAAAAGCATCGATTTTACTGTATTTTTGTTACAGTGTAGAACTTAAAAAAAAAACGATGTTTTAAACAGACTGTTTCAAAACCTGACGGTTTTGTCACAATTTGACCATAAATCGATTGTAGTTTTTCGTTCGTTAAAATGAAAATTTTCGATCTTGGACCGGTGTGTAATTGAAAATGCGTCGCTTTTAAGTCTGTTCAAGCTGATATTTGTGATTTATAACTATGAAATTCTCAATTATCGTGAAGGAGACAATAATAGTAATATTAAAAATGGTATATTCGTTTTTTTTATGGAATCAGCTATTCGATCCCAATCGAAAAAATTATCCGAATCAGATTCGAATTCAAAATGATTCGTTTTTGCTCGAGCTCTAGTTGTAATTCGACGTTCTTTGGTGTTTATTTTTCCTACCACATAAAAAAGAAGTACAGTTCAAAATGAATATAGAGTTTTTGAATATTAATCATGATTACACCCTTAAATCTTTACCGAAAAAAAAAAACAAAAAAAGATCTTCTGTAGTTTTGAGAGTCATATTCATTCTTTCATTGCATTCTGTTCAGGTCAATGTTATCTTGTTAATGAAAATGAAAGAGAAGAATGCGGTTATCCAGGTATGAATAGTATGAATTTGAAAACCTGGGTTTAAAAAGCTTTCCTAAGGACATGTAAACTCTCTGATACATATTAAAACAATAAGACGATGAGGAATTCCACGTAAACAGGCAGTTTTTTTTTATTAAAATCGAGACTATGTAACTAAACAACAATCTTGGGGAGATACCACCTACTGCACTTTAGCATGGCGGTTCAGTTCCATTTGGAATGTTCCTGTTTAGAGTGCAGGTGCTAGTAATACATCTTTAAGTAGCTCTCTGCTATTATGTGGCCGTTAGTTATTTTCTTTAAGGCATTGCTTCCAGTCTTGCTCAGACTGAATTTCAATAATTTTTTTAAATCTTTGTCATATACTTATTTCTAGAAAAATAGGTTCCAAATGGATCGCGCCGTTCAGGCGCGGACCATTTAATGCCCATCCCTAGAAAACAATGTAGGACTGGATAAAATGATGCAACAAAATTAAATATCCGATTTTATTCCTAATCAACCGCCATATTACAGGAATCAATAAAACAGAATGTTTGAAGAACCAGCAATGTTGTTTTAACAGTGCGGTGTCAACAAAAGGAGCTTATGACAAAGTTCCATGGTGTTACTATAAGAAAAGTAAGTAAATTGTAATTTATAAGGTTGTAAGTTTGTATGTAATGTGTTTAAAGGGTGGTCCTCTGCTGCGTTTTTTAATTTTTATCTTCATTTTGCTTCAAATTAAAACTTGAAATTTCTTAAATTTTGTGACGGTTTCACTCATTATTATGTGATTTGAATATTTCATGAATCAAATAGTTACATTGCTCATATCATTCTTGGAATGAAATTATACCTCTAAGAAAGGGTCAAGTCTCTTCTTTGTTTTTTCTACGTAGACTACGGTAGATGCCACTACATTTGGCAGTAGATCTTTGCACTATAAATGGCCGTCAGTTGGTTTCTTACGTAAAGCGAAAATATTGGTAACACGTTAGTGGAATGCAGATTCTTCCCTGGACGATGTTAAAACCATCTACAACTTCATAAAAAGATAATTTGCTAAGTCAACAATACAATGGTTTAAAAAAAAAAAATAAACTGTCTCTTCTATATTTGTCGAACTTTTTTTTATGATATTTTTAGATGATTTCAATTTTGTAATATTTCAGGATCACCTGTCATAGAACCGAACAATTGTTTGGCTCGACCAGTTTTACCTAAACATCGCGTTGGATGTTTCGTTAATCGTAAGTATAATTTTTATATCTCTACACTTTAAAGGCTATACAGTAATATTTCAAACCCCGACAATGCTAGGCGTTTTTATCTTAAGGAGTGCGGTTCATCCATTCAATACAAAGAATGTTTTGCAGATTTTAAATTATGCAACAAATTTTGCATCGTCACGATACTTAGATTACTTTAAAAGTCATAAGTTTCACCAATCTTCAAATTTTTACAGATAATTTCAACTTTATAGTATCTAAAAGTTCATGTGAAGCAGTACAGGGGTGTTGTTATGAGCAAGTTCATCCTACTTGGTTTGAAAGAACTGTTCTCGGTAAAGTGAAACCCCCCACCTGCTACAAAAATAGAAGTAAGTATTATGAACGCTATGGGTTTCGAAGGTTATGTATGTTTGTAAAATTCTTCAACTTGAAGAGAAAGTAAGTGAAATGGTTATATGAAATCACTGGAATTTCAAGAGCTGCATCGAAGTCTACATTAAAATTAAAAATTGGAAATTTGAAACTCAAATCTTCCAGGCCTTATAAAAACATGTATGCCTATCATCGGAAAAGTAAGGCAAAGTATAGCTTGTTAAGTATGGGTCATTGGTGAATCGCGTCGAAGATCCGTGGCTCATGCTTCACAAAACAAAATTTCTAAGAGCATATGACGAACAGATAGATGGCGCCGTCAAGGCGCGTTCCATCTGTGATTCATTTTAAACGACATAGCCCATGAGACATTGTTTGTGAAATATAAAAAGTAAATTCAATTGCATAAAGTTAAAAATTCAATATTTTGAATTTCTAAATATAGTTGTGCAGAATAAAAAAAAGGTGATATATTGTTGTTAAATTTGACCAAAATACTATTTTAAGGCTACGACATGATTTCTACCTTAAACTGGCATTTCCTCTTTATAATTTTGTTAATAGCTAAATATTTTTTGCTACCAGCTCCAAAAATTATTATCGATAATTTCTTCAAATGCCGAATTCTAATTGTTCAAGCCCTAATTGGGGTAAGGAAATAAAAAAATATGTCTTCATGAGTTTATAGATTTTATATCCTATCTTTTGTTTCCCATTACTCTACTCACGTGCATGTTTCTCTTCTTTTTCATATTTAGGAACTGATACAACGCCTACGCAATTCCCACCACGTAAGTAAATTTTATATCGTTGCCGCCTAGGCAAGACACCGTTACATGCAGTGCGTTAGGATTTAAACTCTTTTAATTTTATTTCACTGTTTAAATGGGTCTAATGGTGTACGCTTCAATATGATAAAATTGTGAGTAATGAACACTCCTCGTTACAGTAGCTCTCAAACTCAATGGAAATGAACCACCAAGGTAAAATGCAGAATATGATATCTGCCCTCTGGGAGAAGATAAAAAATCTATCCCTTTTTATGCCATTTTTGCAGTTCGACCAAGGCCACCAAATATTTGTCGATACAAAAATGTACTCGAACCCCATCTTCGAAAAGAGTGTAAACCAAAACAATCGTTGAATTGGTTTTCATGTGTAACGGCTGGGTGTTGCTACGAAGCGCTTCCCGGATTCCTAGGATTTCCGTGGTGTTTCAAGAAAGGTTAAAGGTCAGTTAAAAAACTTTTATATGATATGATATGTGATATTGTTACTCCGAATACTTTTCCTAATTACCATTTCTTGTTAAGCATGAGTCACAGATGAACCGCGCCTCGACGTCGCGATCCATCAGTGACTCAAGCTTGACAAAACATGCGTGCACAAAATGTTCAATGGAGATGTTGCAATTTCACGCATATTTCAGAAGTTTCCAGCAATATATTGGGGAGAATAGCCATTTTATACGCCTTTCTCTCAAATTTCGAATTAAAGTCATATTATAAAAGATTCGACTCGAAATGAGGTTATTCGTATGTAGAACTCGACATGAGTGTGGGTTTATACTCTACAATTTCGAGTGACTCGAAAACAAAAACAAAGGGGTTATCGGATAAGAATACCCCAAGGCAGGGTGTCGCGGACATTTGTGGCGACTGTCTATGTATTGTTGTGTGTTACAGCTACCCTGCTTCCCGAATGGTACCTCGGTGATGAAACGGCCAAGCATCAAACCACCGCCTTCGGACTTCGCTTAGCCGGTAGAACCACCGAGCCGGGCATTTTTGCCGAGTTGAATCTGTGTTACTTTTAGTCCAAGTGAGCCACCCAGTGGCGATCCATTCCTATGCTATAGTTTGACAAAGCAATATTTCCCCCCGCCATTATTAAAGATATTCGCAATACTATGTATCATTCTCTCAGAAAGAACTGAATGTTTTCACTTCTCACTACCTTTTAATGCAACTGAGGTTCCTAGGTATTTCAATTACACGACACAAAATAATCACTTGTTTCCATTGAATAATATTTTATCATGTCAACTACTAAAATAATCGAAATGCTCTTGCATGTGACGTCATTAAGCCCTATTCCTCAAAAATCTGAAGAGCAAAAGGCAAAATGAGTGTACCGGCAGGCTGCTGATTTAACGGCTTCGTGTGTTTATTAGCGAAGTTTCGCGGTATAACTTGGAACATAGATTTGCTAATGTAGTTGATACTTTTTCATGGCAGCGACCGAGCTATTCTGTTTATTTGTTCAAAAACCAGGCTTTTGTTTACAGCATTTACATTAGGCTACACTGAAACAAGTGACAATTATGATCAACTCAGGCTATCCTATGAACGATTCAGCGATATCAAATGTAAAAATATATTACTTGTTCTAGGTGTACGAACCCCATAAAATGTTGTCTACAAAAGACATATTCAGTCAAAGGGAATGATTTTTGTCAGAATATAACGTCATAATGCGGGCTATAGGGTGTAATGCTTAAACAACGCATGAAATATTAAAAGGAAAAAAGGAAACATTTTGAAAATCGTGCTGGAGTTCTCGATATGCGATAAAAATATTTTATAGTAAAAACGAAACCGCGCAAAAATCTTTCGACCTAGTTTTCCTGATCAGAAATTTAATTTGTCAAGCATAAGCCACAGGCGGCGGCGTGATCCATCAGGGACTCATACCTCACAGAAAAGGGGCTTTGACGAAATTTTTCTATCTGGTTTGTTGGTTACTGGTCATTAATCATTTCATTTTTAGGAATCGTTTTGGCTAATCATTACAATTATTTTCAGGCATTGGATTACAAGACACCAAGAAACGATGCCGGATTCTCCCGGTAGGAGAAATATATTTATATTTATACATGCCTATCTATAGATGGAAGACTGATACAAGATGAAATGACTCTATCAAGTGCTCCTCTAGCTCGAAAAAAAAAATAGTTTTATTTATGCCTAGATTATATTTGTTCAAAACAGTGCATTTAGATAAAAAATCAATTTTTTATAACATGCACAGTGCAATATTTATTTCGATCAACGAGTTGATTTATTTTTATTCAAATAAATTTTGTTTGTGTTTGTTTCATTGGAAAACGTAAAGAGTGGGATGCATGCATTGCGCTTGCGTAAACCAAACCAGGAAAAAACGAAACCTACGCATAGTGAGTGGATTGATGGGTTTTATTTAATAGAACCCAAATTGTAAATAAAATTGTTCACGCGAGTGGGGTGTTTTGCGGCATTTAGAAGCGTCGGACTGATATCGCATTGGATCTAGGAGTGATTAGGTACACGAGACAGCTTTCGTAAAACCGACTCTTTTGTCATTACATTATTGTTGTTGAGACTGGGACCCTACTTTGTACTTAAACTACAGGTAAAACCACAAAACCAACAATAGTAAGAATAACTTTATTCTAGTTCAAATAGAAAATCTAGTTTGGCATTCTAAAATAGGTCGAGCCGTACGTACGGGCTTTAGAATAGTTCTAGATTTTTTATTTTCGTGTCGTAAGAGGCGACTAAAAGGAAGCAAAAAGTGGTACATGGATTTACCCTCACACAGGGCAGATACCACTCACTGCGCTTTACCACGAGGGTCCTGTTTCATCTAAGATGTTTTCTGTCCAGAATGCAGTTGCTGATACTACATCTTTTAGTAGCTTTTTGCTGTCAAGTGGCCGTTAGTTGGTTCCTTTTTGGCACTACTTCCGGCCTTGCTCAGAATGAACTTCGATGAAAATATTAAAACCTGGTGAATAATCTACTATTTATCGGGTTGGAAATTACACTTCATGAATGGTTCGTTGCAAAAGGTATTACCCATGACGGTAGTGAAACACTTAAATCATATAATTTATATATTTAAAATTGCGCTGAGTAAAATTTCAAACTTTTTCCTATACGAATCAGTCATTATTAGGCATAATTTTTGGTGTAGCAATGTTGAGGGATTGTATAAGCAGATAAATCGACACGTTCTACCAAGCGTGTGCCCACGTTATCGCATCCTCATCCACATTATCGAATTACATGAGGGACGTAGAATATATAATTGAACTTGCACGTCCTCGAACCCGCGTTCCTAACCTGCTATTGCAACATGACATCGAAAAGGCCATTGGTCGAAATTCTTTCCAATTTTTTTTAAGTATTTCTTGAAATAAAACATGGGTATGGAGAAAAATCTTATAATGAATACGATTTTTGTGTTGCTGTTATGGCCCTATGCTATGTGCTATATGGTTATAAATAATCATTTAAACTAGATAAAATGTTTCAAATTGCAGTATCAAAAGAAAAAAAACAACGTTCTAATTAGGAATGCGTTTAAAATATTTTTTTAGAAAATATGTCAAATTAGTGGTGAGGTATCCGTCACAGAACGCAGATTATAGCCACATAATGCAAAACGCTCGTTTAATTAACAAATGCTTGGGCGTGTGGGCTTTCTCTGTGATGTTTTATAGAGCATGGGCCAACGACTTATTAAATATTTTAAGTACGGACCATATATGATGTGTCCTGTGTAAAACAGTATTTCTAAAAGGCTTCTGGGGAAATAGCTCCATTCGTTGCCTTAAAAACTATATAATTTTGTGTTTAATCCAAAATTTATATTTGTACCATGTGATCAGTGGTTATCCGCACAAAATTAACATGAAATTTTACACATTTAAAATCAAGCCTAAACCACTGACGGACTGCGCCTGAGAGACGCAATTCACTAGTGGATCAAGCTTGGCAGAACATGTATAGACATAGTTTTTTGTCTATTGGTGAAACCAATGATGACTCCGTTGTTAGGTTGAGACATGCTGAGTATAGTCAGTGTTAGAAACGTGGGGTCTTCGAAAGCCGTTGCAATGTATAGTTAGTTATATAAGAAGGTATTTATTATGATTGTATGGCATCGCCGCTGCAAAACAAGATTCAGATAACAAAAAATTATGCCGCAAGGGAATTTGTTCTTGAAATAAATGTCAACATGAGACAAATTGAAACGGGGCTTGATAAACTATAACAGGAAAAAATTTGTTCAGACTTGGATTTTGACCGAACGTGTGCGGTAAAATTTTTTTGCCGGCTTGGTAAGGAATTCAGAATGCAGCGTCTTCAAGTGGAGAATAATTTGAGGTTGTTAAATGATAGTAGAAATTCGCTGTATCGAAATTTGCTCTAACAACAATTAATTTTGCTAATTTTTTGCCCTTTTCGCTTCAGCATTGGATCAAAAAAATAATACTTTTTGAATTAAATGTAATGAAATAAAAAAAATTAAAAAACAAGATTAAGATGTAAAAACAATTTCTTTTCTCCTTTCTCCGTAATTGCACTCTTAGTTCAAGTTATTTGATATTTAATAATTTAAAAAATATTCACATTGAGCAATTTTTAATTAATTTAACCAAGGCCCTAATTTAATTAACATCAATTATAAAGTAAAGTTTATTTTACGAAAACTATATCTTCTGGCTTCGAAAATTGTCGTTCATGCTAGCTTATAAACACGTACGCCTCTCTTCGTGGCACTGATAACCACTAAAAATATTTATATACCTCGTGATTATTAGTACATTTACAGCATTTGATTTATGTTTATGCCAGCGTTTACGTTCTATAATATGCAATTACCAGACCAAGGTGGTTTGAAACAATGTCGGTCAAATCATGCATTGTTGAGTAAGGGTCAACGATGAATCGCGCCGTTGAGGCGCGGTTCATCTGCGGCTCATACTTGGCGAAGAAATAGAGGATATTTAGTAAGATTATATTAAATCTCACCAAGCAAAAGGAACTTTAAGTTGGGTGAAATTGAATCTATGATGGATGGCGCGGCCATTATTGCTGCCAAACCGAAAAGGTATTTTGGATCTGGTGGTTTTGCTGCGATCTAATGGTCTGGTGTTGGCAATACCAGGTAAAAGTAAAGAGTTTAACTAGTGTACTTAGTTTACCGAGTTTGTTTTTTAAGGTATTTTATCTATAGCTTCAAGAATATCTGAATTTGTGTTTGCCAAGTTTACTAAGTAAAATAAGTAAATTTACCTATTTTTCAACTGGATACCTCGTTGAAAACAACTAGGTACCCAGTCTGGGAAAATAGATGAATCATGTTTTCATTTTTAACGAATGACCATTCGATTTCAATCTTCAAATACATTAAAAATGCATTAAATACAGCAAACCAATTATTACCTATAGTTTTAATTAAAGTACTACCTTGTTCGGAAAGTGAATCTAGGTTACCATCCCTATAATAGACCATATTCTTGCAATATTCGTAGCTTACATAAGCATGACCTTTTTTCATCATCTCATGATTGCATAAAATGCATAAAATTTAATATGGGCGAATTCGTCCTAAAGACAACATGTTTTTCAGTCCGTTAAATATTTAAATTGTTGACGAATAAATAAGTTTTAGTTTTAGTTTTTATTAATACATGGTATGGAATGTCCATGAACTTACCGATGGAGGGCATATACCCCATTGCCGTTACCTAATGAGAAACGTTTGTCAAAGCATCTTTTGGACAGCATGTGTCACTGATCTTGTACAGCACGTCTGACCATCTGCGGCTCATGCTTTTCAAAATAAAATTTCTCTTTGAGTAGGCACCGACCTCCGTATGTTACAGTTACCCCAGAAGGGCATTGCAATTTCTTTTTCGTTAAGATCTCTGTCCTAAAGTGTTCTTTCTTGGATTAGATAATTACTGTGGGGTCACTTCTCACCAAGGCGGTTGCAATATTTCAAATCCATGTTTTTTATAGTTTTCAATTTTTATAATTTCATCGAAGTATAAATTGTGAATATATATTTTTTGCTTCACAAATCAAATCAAATAGGCTTATTCACAGATTCAGTGTAAGACTGATGCGAACGTCAGTCATGCATAAATGCATCAGGTGACCAAACATTCAAAGATGAAACCCGTATACCAAACAAGCATTATATTTTTTATTCTACTCATCACACTGTGTGAAGTTGAAACACACGAAAATAATCCTCAACATTTTCCAAGAAGATGTCTGGTAGAGGAAAAGGATAAAACAGAATGTGGTTATCCTGGGATACCACGGGAATATTGCCTGGCAGCGTAAGTAAAATAGTGTCTGTAGCTGATCTTAATTAAAGTTTTTTTTAAATAATAATTATATGTTTAGGTATTGCTGTTACGACAACACAACAAAAGTGAGGGGAATTTCTTGGTGCTATAAATGTGAGTACAGATAATTTTTTTGCCTACATATATTATATTGTAAATTGGTATTGGACTTCTTCCTGTTTATAGTGAATATGTAGCAATGTGGAAGTGAAGCATTGGTTTATAATTGACCAATACCATCAATAATTCAAGCTAGTGTTGGGAAGACTCGAGTCGCACTCGAGTTACCTTTTTTAAAGAAAAATCACGTCGTTTGCCGTTGCGTGACTTATTGAAGCAGAAAACGCGCTTCCCAGACTGATATAATTTAATCAATTAATATTGACTGGATATTGGCACAAGTGTTTATTATCCCTTTATAAATGGATTTCGTGTGCTGGAATTTTGAAAAACTTTTCATCCGATCGTTACTTTCCAATTCCCTCCGAATCGAATGTTCAACCCGGAAAACTGTGTACAAATTAAACTACTAATGGATGTTTTGTAAAAAATAACATATTACCGGAGCACGCGAAGTTTATGATATCGACCAAATTCACAATATTGAAATGCAATATATTTTACTAAAGTTGAAAACTCCAAAATGATATTGAATAAACGTCGTCATTTAAAATAATTACACAATTAGCACAACAAAAATAGCGCTTTTGAGGTTAATTGGTTCATAGATGAGAATTGTTATTATTACAGCATCAACAGACAACGGACTGACAAAAGCGGCAATTGTTTTACTGGCAAGAGACGGAGTTCCACTGGATATTATTGGTGCTTTATACGCTGAAAGTAAGTAAAAACCGAGCTATACTTGTTTCGCTTCTATACTACACCGAGGTATAATTTTACGTAGTATGATAAAATATGGGAGACTGACGAAGAATTGAATCCGTGAATACTAATTACCTGCTTATAAGAGTTTTGTATTACATTTTTGACTTTAGAAGCCTGGCTGCGCTTCTCTCGTTTCTGTACTTTTTTGTGAACCCAATGTATTTTCTTTTCCCTCTCTTTGGGATTGATATCAAGAAACTAATAATTACCAAATATTAATTCTAAATCTTTGGTCGTTGATTAAATCGATGACGAATATGCGTAGAAAATCTATCTATTTTATAGTTTTTATCCTTATATTTAAGAAAAATTGTCAAGAACAATAGCCGACAACTGCAGAGATTTTTTGTCATTCCCAAACCTCTTATTCATTTATTTATTCAAATGCATAACAGAATATCCGGGAGCTGAGTGGTTGATGGCATTCAAAGATGGAAAAATCGATACCAAACGTCTTTTACAAATTGTAACAAGTAAGACGAGGCTGAATGTTTTTAAAACTTTTCTATTTTTCGTTTCCCATAGTGATTTCCAACAACGAGGAAAACTGTGATTTTGCAGCGAACGTTTGGTCAACGATATGAAGAGTTATGTGAAAATGTGTTTTGTAAAGAGTGAGTCATTGATGGATCGCGCTGGAGGCCCGAACCATCTGTGACTCATGCTTGACAAAATAAAATTTCTGCTAGGGTAATGTGCAATCGTATACCCACGTCGTAATCTTCATGAGAACACAAGACAATGAAGGACAAATGTCCTATTTCAATATCGTGGTATATTGACAGAGTAGCTTTTGCATTACATCGATCGGTTTTACAACGGTTTACGGACATTTCGATAGTAGACGCTATGCACAAGCGTACGTGTTCTCGTATTTGAAATGATAGTGTTAATATTAATAGTACACGATAGCACTGCTTGCGGATAAAAACTGAGTTTCATAGCAAATAAATTCATCAATACCTTAGACCCCCACCTTGACCCCAAGAGAGTTGTAGTAGCGACAGCTAGTAACATTATATTCCTGCAGCTCTTTGGCTTGTTGAATTGACGTTATTGTCTTAGCACATAAGATGTACGAAGCTTTTTTATCTCGTAGGTATTGGGGTACTTTGCTAGACGAGAACCTAATTTTGTAGCTCAAAATAGTTCCGCGTTCTCTTTGTTGTGATTTGTTTGTGATGATTATGTTATGCGGGGATTATGATGATGTTAACTCACGCATGTGTTGCTTATGTTTCAAAAGGGGTTGTATTGTGTATAGCATTATAACTAGTTTTAAACAAAGTATTTGAAATCATCGATTGAATTTTTTTTTTTTTTTATTCATGCCAGGGGACAAGAAAGCGTCATTGAATCCATTTGTTGGAGATATTTTAGCCGGCAAAAACCCACTCGATCGAGTTTTAGATAGAGCCGCAAAATCTGCAGGTAATTCAGTAATGGAAGTAAAATTTCTAGAGAGGAATCTTTAGACTGTTTCATTCCAATTCAAAGGAATTTCCAAGAGCAGTCTATATAGGACGAGGAGATCTTTTCAAAAAGAAGCTCTTGTATTTAGTGAATTTGAATAGAAAATACTATTTTTTACGAGATTCAAAAATACGACGCTAACATAAATTAATAATTACCTGTTTGCACAAAACTGGAGTAAAGTAGGCTAATGGTAGTGTAGTGATTGTGTCTGTCTTGACTTATTTTACTACTACCATCAAGCATCATCGTACGCATGAAATGAATTACATGAATTTGCACCAAATTGAAAACGTTAGAAACTTCACAAAGGATATTCTGATTGTTATAAGGCATTTCGATTTGTTCATTTGAATTGCAAATTATGGTAATTGCACAAATATTGACGAAAAGTAACTATTCTTTTTCCCGATGAATTTGCGAATAATCATTGATTATATGCTATCTCAGTGACTTTAAGAAGACCAGATAGTGAACCTTATGATTATATCCAATTCGATTCGAACAAACAGAAGCTAAAAAATCGAATTTATGTTTACCATGCTTCAATTTCAATAAGTCAAATATTGATGCAATATTTATTTTCATTACAGGTGTTGATCGAACTACACTAGATCTTCTTATTGACAAAAACTATGGAGCGCTTTTGAGACATCTTATAGCTCTTGCCCACGGTATGATAATTATTCATTCTATGACCACGCTGCAACAAAAGGGGCAACAAAAACACTGGTCTTTGAGAGTAATTTCACTTGGCAGTATTGAAAAAAATTCAAAATTGACTTTTCCGACCAAGTGGGATGTTGAACGCATCGCGAAGGTACGGTCCATAATTGGCATAAATCTCATCAACATTGCGTTCCTTTATGTTCGGGAATATGCAAATTACTGCAAATGGCTAGTAAATTTACTGTACTTTTCTTACAGTGCACCCGAACAGAACATTTTTTCTAAAAAAATAATTGTTAAATATGAATCACAAATGAATTGTGTCAACAGGACGCGGTTTTTCTGTGTCTTATATTTGACGAAATCACTTTCTAATTAGGTAATTTATGTTGTTAGTAACTATTTCCATACATTATATTACACGATCCTGTTGAATTTCAAAAGTAGGACAGAGATGTATTACATCGTTGACGGGAGCCAAAGACAATTTTTTTCATTTTAATGGAAATTAAACAATTTTTTTATACTTATATATATATATATATATATATTTTGTCCGTCCGTGTTATATTTTTTATCTCTTTTATCACGCGTCGTCATGTTAGTTTCCTCTTTTCTTTTTCTTTTAATAAATATATATATATATATATGAAACTGTAACGTTTAAGTTCAACGTTTTAAATTTTCTGCCAAAGTCGAAATGATATATTACTATTTTTATTTTATTTTCAGCGAAAAACAACAATACATATTTCCCAGCAGAGACATTAAATCGACTTTTATCCGGTAGAAGAGAAGATCTCGGTGTTTATATGGTTCGGTATTACACAAACATAGTTCTACCATATGATCAAAAAGGTAATATCCAGGCCAGATACCGATGATTGCACATCGATATAGCACATCCGTTCTGAGAACGTAGTTTATATTACTAAATGTTATGTAGGTAACTGCGATACGAATTATTATCATTGGTTTATTTTTATGTAAATTCAGTTCAGGTAAGGTTAGCATTACCTGCACTGTAACAAAAGTACAGTAAATTTATTGATCCTTTGTAGTAATTGTATATTTCCAGAAGTTGAAAAGCACCATGTTGATGAGATTTTAGCTAATTATGGGGTGTTCATGGACGGCACCGTCCCAGTCCGTTCCACCAACATCCCATATTTGGCCAAAAAAGTCAATTTTTAAATTTTTTTCGATACCGCCTAGTGAAATTACCGTCAAAATAAAATTCCTGAAGAGAATTGTGATTCTGAATGTTATGTACCTGGATAATAACGAAATTATACATTCACAAATTTCCGCAAGTGGGTATTAGGAGTAAAATATTTTGATTTTAGGAAATCCATTTCGTGATGCCTTCTACAGATCAGTGTATGCTGGAAAGATATCGGATGCAATTATGTGGTCTTACCTTTATTCAATTCATAATGAATATCGTGAGTACTTAAAGAGTTGTATAATTCGCTTCAGATCTTCATAGTTTTTTTTTAAATACCTATTTTCTTTAACGCGTTCACTGATGAATCGTTGTCCAAGCCGCGACCAAGGGTGGTAGTACGGTACGGTATCAAATTTTTATCGTACCTCAAACCAGCAAAATAACTTTGTACCGTACTATTCGAAAAATTTTCGTACAGTACTGTAGGTTATTATTTTCTCGTACATCGTACAGTACTTCGTGCCAGTTCATAAATAGGTTCAATTAATATTTTTCATTTGTCGTACTGAATTTCGTATCGGTACGAAAACAGGTACGATATGCTATAGGCAGCAATTTCGAACCTACTACCAATGTCCAAAACAGCTTCATTCGTAAAATCTGGCCCCATTGAAAAACATCACCAACACCTTAGCTCAAAGTGATCCAGTTTTATGCTATCTGGTTTAAAATTTAGGACAGTAAAACCGATATACGACTTTGTTCATCCAATCAGTTCAAGTGAATCTTCAAATCTTTTTAAAATTGTAATTTAGTTTAAAAAATTCTTTGATATACACAATACGGCATAGAAATTAAATGAAATAATTTTTTTGAATTCATTTGAGAAGAATTTGGTGTATTGCGTATTTGAGAAAAACAGTACGGTACGGTACGGAATAAATATCGAACTTCGTACCGTACCAGCCTTGGCCGCGACCTCATTGCGCTAACAATCTCAAAACATCGTTCGTTAAAATAAGCAAAATTTAGAAAAGAAATGTATCAAGTTCTTATCGAGATGCGTAGATGTATGTACGATTATTTGTGCCAATTGAAAACGATATAATATTATTTCTTGTAAACTGAAATTAAATTAAGACGTATCATTTTTATGTATTGTTGTATCCAATGGCTCAGTTGAATCAAATTTGTAAAATTTTCGTTTTTCTTTTTTAATAAACTTGTGTTTTTATATTTTACTCCTATGTTTTTCAACTCGCAGTATTTTCGACCAGTAAACTGGGATAACTTAACACACTTCAATCCCTCCACCATTCCACTAAATTTATGAACAACGGAGAAACAACCGCAACAAACATTGTCGGATGATCCAATAGTGATGTATTTCATAATTTTAAAAAAAGAGGTTTCACAAAAATAGTAGAGAATATAGCAAAACCAAACATAGTCCATTGGAGAATTTTGCTACAGAATTGTGTTCAATTCAGAATTCAATTTGAATTTTTGCATCGGATCTGGATTCCGAAATTGTTAACGCCTGGAAACTCTAATACACGGACATTCGTCACTTTCTTTACTTTATATTGCAGCTCAGGAGGTATTTTATCCTAAAAACACAACAGCTTTGGTTGGATTGATTGAGGAAGTTCAAAACAACACAGACAAATTTAATAAAACAGAACTCGATAAAGTTGGACTTGGTATTAATAATAATTTTCACGAAGGAAGAACATTTGAAGACGTGTTTGGAGGAAGAGCAACAGGTTTTTTTACATAAAGAAATTGTTTGACGCAGTTTCACTTCATGAAATAAGATCATTTGTGTATTTAAAGAATAAATATTTAGTCAAATATGTCGTGGCGCGACAACCTAAACTTACTGACGTGAGTACTGCTTGGCAAATAGTTCATTTGAGCGGTTTTTCTTCATCCTTTTCCGTTCACTCTATACGTTTTATAATCGGCGATCGATCGCTGATCGAATCGACCAGTTTTCCAACTACCCAATTCGATATTTATCACTAAAATATTTCTCGATTGTGCAATTAAATTTTAGATTACGTTTGTGAGAACCATCCTGAATACTTGCAAATTCCTTGTCAAAAATTATACGGAAGAGTGATAGTTACGAGAGAGGAATGTTATGATGCAGGATGTTGTCTGGAGAGAGAACAGAAATCTAGAAACCGAGGAGGACGACGAAGGAGAATATGCTATGAAAATTACCTGGGAAATATTGGTGTGTTTTGTGTTTATCAAGATTATTTTTAGCCTACACCGTAGAAAATTCAGCAGATCAGAGTTGAGAACAACTCATGAAGAAACATAATGATTTATATATGGATTTTATATGGGTATGGGTCAATGATGCAAAGCACATAGATCAAAACTATATGTAAAACATGAATAGTAGTCTTAGACAACAACCTTCCATCCTGTACATCGTTATGTAATATGAATTTTTACAAGCAGTTTTCTATTTCATTCTGATATTACTCGACGGTAAATAAATTTCATTAGGGATCCATATGCCAGTTAGTGGAGGCTTGAAAGAAAGCTCACAACAAATGCTTTTAAGCCTTGCAGTCCACTAATATCCATAAAAAACTTGAAATCATAATCGGAATTATTTTTATACAATTTATGGCCTTTTCAGTAGTATTTTATTTCTTATTTTTTTTTTTATTATCAGGTTTGAGATTGGCTTTTTCAGAAGAAACAACAGACGATTTGTATAATTTCTTCATATTTGCAAGAAAAAACTTCATTCCATGTAACTATCAAATACAAATTGTCTGACTTCAAATGTTGAGTTATGAAGCGCATTCTGGGGTTGGCACGTTTTTACTGACTATAAAGCAGCAATGAGCAAACGATAGAGTATAAATAGACACAATTTGTCGGAATACTAATAATGTTAAAATTGTTTGACTTTACGTTTAAATTTTATCTGATATCAAGTTCACAACCCGTTATGTCGGTAATATGAATCAAATACCGAAAACTCAGAGTCCACCACCATCATAATGAATATTCTTCAACATTAAAAATTAAACTCCCTGTATGAATTGTATTTGAAAAAGTATTTAAAATGGTTCATCTACACGTCGCAAATGTGGCGAAGGTGAAACCTTCGTCATAAATTTGTCAATGAGTCGCTTCGTTTAAATGTGCTGTAGTCTTTTTACTCATTCCTTTGAGCATCTTCATCACATTTCAATTTACTCAGGCCATATTATTATGAACGTCAACAAATTATAAAAAGCAAGAAAAAACAGTATTTCCAAAAATGAAATGATAATGAAAATAGTTGAAATAGTGGAAAATGATAGGTTTGCATCATTACTTTCAAAATATCTCAATATAGTACAAACATTTAAACTATTATGCTTCTCTAGTTTTTGTTTTTTGTGTTACTTTTTTTCTTTCTTTGTCTTGGAAACTATGGAGTAACAGTGAAAATTAAAATATCTTAATCCCACTTCGACAACTATTCTAAAGTATTAATCTAAAATGTTCTACACTCCAGGGATACCTAACAATCGATTGCCTGAATCATTCGAGAATTTCATCGATAGTGAAAACACAAATCCATTCAATAACTTTTATCCTACTCTTATTGTGAGTTTCACATACTTTTCTATTATCTACTTGGTTCAATGTCAGAAAATTTATTTTGTCAAGCACGAGTCACAGATCGACCGCGCCTCGTACTTAACAGAATATGTTTTAATGAGTTTTCTTGATGGAGATTGATCTGGACACTTCGGAGCGGACATTGGAGTAAAATCTAATATCAATGTTGTTTTTTTATTATTGAAATTTTCTCTGAGCAAGGCGGAAGCAGGGGTTAAAAGACACCAACTAACGACTACTTAATAACAAAGGGCTACTTGGTAAAGTGCCGCCTTGGTGTAGTGCAGTGTGTGATGTCTGCCCTGGGAGAAGGTACAGACACCTACCATTTCTTTTCTTTCTTTTAATCGCCCCTTGCGACATTCAGGAAATACGTTAGGACTATTCTAAACCCCGTACCTGCAGGGCTGAATTCTCCTCATTCGAGTTTTGGCGTTGCTACCATATTGGATTGATATTGCTGTCAAGCGCTAATAATCGCTACCCACCCTCTTCTGTTGTCTACCTTTGACACATATTTTTGAAATAAAGTTAGCAAACTTCTTCAAAATATACGGGACACTTGTTCCACAATATAATATAAAATGAATTAAAATTCTTTTTTTTTTTTTTTTAAGCCTATCGAGCCTAATAGTCTACGGCCTGATTTTGAGTGGAAACCTCATGCTCCAACTGCATTTCCTGCCCCAACCCGACTGCCAAACCGTAAGTAAATTATCCTTGTTTCTTTATTCAGAAAAAGCGATAAATCATAAAACTTCATAAGAATAATCATGATATAAATAAGAATAAGAGGATGCGATGGAAAGGGGAAAGTGTAGAAATCAAGAATATATATATATATTTTTAAATTAACTCAAAGTAAGGTTGAAACAGGCACTGAAAAAGAAATAACCAATAGCATTTATAAATGATCTTCATAAATTATAAATAAACGACCTATGATAATTTATAAATAAAAAAGGAAATAGTATGTAATGCAATAGTGAAAGGCAGTGAGAGCTACCGGCTCTGACGGAGCCTAAAATTGCCACATTTTTCTTCTATCATCACGTAAACTGTCTATCGTGACGTACACTGTGAGACAAAAATACAGTAAATTTACGATCCATTTGCCGTAATTGTATATTTGCGAGTTCGGAACCGTTATGTTGCAGAAATTTATACCAAATATAGACTATTGATAAACCGCACTTTAGGGGTGAGGTCCACCAACAGTCCATAATTGGTCAAAAAAGCGATTTGATAGTTTTATCTCAATATATCAAAGTAAAATTACTGTCAAAGAGCATTGATTTCATTGCTATTTTGTTACAGTGTATGCAAAACGTTAGGGGGTATTGAAAATCACATCCACCAAACATGAAAGATAGGGATGAAAAGAAGTTAGCGGGGGAAGAGCAGGGTGGAAAAGATAAAAGTATCATCAAGGGGCAAGAAGAGATTTAGGAAGATCAGATATATTCTGTAATAATTTTGTCTGTTTTTTTTAGAGTTTCTCGTGCCGACTGACGGACCGTTGATTATAAATGAACCGGATCTTGATGTTGAAGAGGATGATGGATTTCGTATATTGACAAGTAAGTATGAAAACAAAAATTTTCTGTAAGTAGAGCTTGGAAAATCGAATCCTTTGGAATTAAAATACATTATAAATATTTTTCACCCTAAAAGCAAAGCCATAACACCTGTTAAGCATTTTTATTCCAGGCAACTCAGAATTCAAAGTTATAATACATCATTTTAAACAAAAATATTAATCTTATGATATGTTTTATACATTGTAACATAAGAGTAGCACTGTTAGGGTATAAAATTATCTCAGCATTTTAACAAAAACGTTTCCGATTTCCGAATGAAGGTAACTACGGCGAAAAGAACGAAAGTTTTTGTTAAATATGGACCGAAATTGTCGAAACTCGAGCTTTTTCAAAACTCCTTCAGTAGAATTGAATACAAATTGGGATTTTGTGGTAATTACGATATGAAGGTTTTTCATTTAATGTTTTGGGCGCGATGGCCTAATGGTTATCATGTTGACATCGCAGGTTGAATATCTCGGGTTCGAGTCCGTGTGACTCCGGCTCGTTAGTCTATGTCCCCCACTCAGACCAGGTTTCGGTGTATTTATTTGGGCAGACAAAGCCGAACCGGGAAGATTATATCCATCGAGCAGCTCTAACCCTGTCCATCTGTAAGTGACCACTGGGACAGGGCCATGGTCAGGGCGATCCACCCCAGGGAGCGGCTATAAAAAATATTCTTGTCATGCATGAACCACAGATGGAGCGCGCCTTGGCGGCGCGTTCCATCAGTGGTCCATGCTTAACAGAACATGTTTGGTCCATATTTTATGACCGGAAGAGTCTGGAACACAAAGTTCTATTACAAATCTAGTTTATTGAGGATGTTTGAAAATATGTTTTCTTATTATTCCGATTGTTTAACCATCAAGATGGGTTGTTTGATGACGAATGTGAAGATGTTGAACCAGAAGATAGATTCCCATGTTTTCAAAATTCAATTGCATTTGGACGGAAAGGACAAGAAAAATGTGAAGATCTAGAATGTTGTTTCTTACCAGATTATAGAAACTTGTCAATCCCTGCTTGCTTCCGAAGACGAGAGTTTGGTAATATGATCTTTGATTGTATTGTGGTGCCTACATTTTTGCAACTTGTAAATATTTTTTACACACATTATGTTATCTATTAAGAATTTTATAAAAACATTGTTAAGAATATTACTATTGTTAGATAACCCAGTAGTTCAGTTGAGCTTTTTTCTGGGCTGGACAATTTTATGTTCTTCTAATATATATGAAATCATATTGTTAGCACAGATGTGGATTTGTCATCAATCACAAATTTATCAAGATTGTCGGCAGACGGTATCCAATCTTAATAAGGCAATTATTGCCTGCAAAAAATGTAAATTCACGTAAATTTCAGAGAGTGTGGCTAGACAATATTTACGCACCGATGGGATATTTTAGAATATTTTCATCTGGAAATCTTCATTTACTATGGGTTCTAGAAGTATTAGGATTTATTGATGGGATGGCGGGCATCTAATCCAAATGCTAAAAAACAGATCAATGCATTAGCGTGGTCTCCTAAGATTTTAAATATCATTAGTATAGGCAAAATTTTTGCGCGCCTGCTACATGTATTTCAAAACTTCTTATTGTTTTTGCTCCCAAAATATTTTTGCAACGACTAAGTCAAATGAAGTTTTTATAGAAAAATTATGCAAAAATGAACTGAATTTTCATAACCCCCGAGAGTCAATCAGTGCTGTAAAATGAATATCCTTTCATGATGAAAACATGTTCATTTTTCGGTAAAAGAATGTTATTGAAATAGTTCAATTTTGCAGATATGAATCAATATTGAATAACTTGTCTAGAATCCTGCGTTGATTCTATTTTCGATAATTGTTGCAAAATAATTGTCCTCTTAAATTTTAACCGTATTCCATTTATTATTTTTTTTTGCCCACATCGTATTTAGTGACAGCAATATACTTATTTCAACACACTGTGAAAAAAGTATATTACATTTTATATTTGAGATTTACGCCCATGTATGGGGAGGTCCAAATAACGGCGATTCTACTGATTTTTTTGCTATCTAGTAAATGTTATACACTGAATACTTTACGAGTTTACCAATCGGTTTAATTAATTTGTGATATTATACTATCTAATTTCCTAAAATTTTATTGTCTATTTGCTAGGTCAATGCTACAAAGTGG
Organism: Styela plicata; assembly: GCA_963675895.2. Taxonomy (NCBI): domain Eukaryota; kingdom Metazoa; phylum Chordata; class Ascidiacea; order Stolidobranchia; family Styelidae; genus Styela; species Styela plicata. The sequence continues at coordinate 5,106,521 of OZ023138.1, forward strand.
AACCACAAGAACGAGAAGAATGCGGATTCTCAGGTTTTTATATTTACTGAGTATTCATTTTGAATAATCTACAATTCATTCCTGTTGTTATTTTCGTTAAGATAATTATTTGCCGTGCCAACAGATTCTTTTGTTTCTTGTAGTATGAGGAAAAAAGCTGAGAAAATCTGGTAAAACTTAAAATCGAATCTGATTTAAATGACTTCAAACTTGAACAATCCTGAGTTGCCGATGCAGTATTACAATATTTGTTCTTGGTCAAGTGTTTTCAGTTGTTTCCAAATCATACCCGAAGGCTTGTGTTCCCTTATTCTAAGCTCTATAATTTTTCAGGAATCAACAGAACCACTTGTTTGGAGAATCCACAATGCTGTTACGATAGCACCGTTTCATTACAAAGTTTATATGACAGAGTACCATGGTGCTATTATAAGAAAAGTAAGAATTAGTTGGAGTATAAATATTTTAGAGGTCATTCATATCGACGTAGCTCATTTAAAATCAATTTTTTGTGTCATTGTGTCAAAATTATTCAAAATTGAATATTGAGATTTATTAGGATTTTAAAATATATATATATAAAATTTTCAATATTATATTTTTTCTATGTACGTTCTATGTATACTTATTTTTTGGTGGGGGGTGGGGGTTTATAATACATAAGCTTCTTTCTGAATTGAAGTATCAAATCATAAGGTATTATAGCAGGTTCTGGGATTTGAGCACATTCGATAGAACACAACTTTCAGGTCTTATAATACATGAGTGCAATATTTCATCCGACATTTTGCAGTTATCTAAGATAATGAAGATGTTATAGTAGGCCTACTAAAAGATGGATATTGTTGAAGGCTAAACTTTACAGTATCAAGTAAATTACAAATTTTACTGTATCATGGTTGTAAATTCAAATTGGTGACTGGTTGGTTTGTACCACTAATAAGCGTCATTCGCGTCATTCGCGCATAGGCGTTCTTCGCAATCATCGTTTTAACGGACAGAGAATATTTGTCAGAATACCCTATGTCATTACATTCGCAACCTTGATCAGAAGAATGGCATGCTTTATTTTAATATTCTATTATGGAGCTAAATTTCTCTTTGCGATCTTGTCCTTTTCTGCTTTAACATTAGCGATGGGCATATATGACTATTTCGATCAAATAATAATGATACACTTTTGTCTTTATTTGTATCAGGAGCTCCAGTTCGAGAAGAGGAGAGATGTGTCAGAAACATTAAATATGAAGATAGAAAAGGATGTTTTAAAAAGGGTGTGTTTGCAGTATTAAGTTACTCCTATTTCTACTAGGAAATATTGCAATTTAAATGCGAAATAGACAGTGTAATGAACCCAAAGAAAGCTGTTCTCGCGTTATTCTGAAAATTTGCTCCCTTCAATTGCTCAATAAAACAATGTCCTATAGCTAGTACATGAGGGCTTTTTTCGCCCCGATGTATTCCCTACCTGTCGTAAGGAGCAACTGTAGGAAAGCAAGGAAGTGGAAGATGATAACTAAGAAGCAGATATCACTCAATGTACTCGACTATAACGGATTGGTCTTGTATGGATATTATCTGCTTAGAATGTAAATTTTGGTTTTCTATTTTATGTTTAGATTGAGTTTTAATTAAATCATTTATAAATTGACTGAACTTTAAATTAATTATAAACACTTAAGGCTAAGTAACAATAATTCGGCGAATAATCAAAATAGACAATTTTAGCAATTTCGTCATTTTTAATTACACACTGATTTTATCTGTTTCTGCCAGACGAAGTAAACTACATTGTGGATAAAAAATCATGTGAAGAAGTCAAGGGATGTTGTTATGAGAAGGTTACACTCTCAGCATTGGATCAAATCATTGGAATTGTACAACCACCACCTTGCTTCAAAGGATTGAGTATGGGCCAATACTACCACTAATACTACCAATATTAATATTTAAATAATTTTGCCAAACATGAATCACTGATGGACCGCAGCTCAACGACGCTATCCATCAGTGACGCATGCTCAGTAAATGATGTTTTCCCGAAATTTGGTAATAATAAATGTGAGGCAAAGTTGTTCGGCGTCGCTACTAAAAATTATTTTCATAAATCTTTTAATTTGTAGCCCCTCGCATGAAGAATATACATACAAGTGCTAGAATAAATATGGCATGGTAGAATTTGTCACTTCTGTATGTTTCAATGTTGCAATACTAAACATTTTATGTGCTGTACTTGGAGGCATTATTAATGCAGTCTATATTTTCCTCCGATTACGTTCGCACGGCTCTTTGATCGTGTCCAGTATGTGTATGATAGAACCCAATTTTCTTCATGCAACAAGGAAAATTAATGAGTACAAACTTGCTATAAATAGTCCCTTTTATTGTTATATCGTTCAATATATTTGTATGTATATTTATTTCAAACTTTTTTATGCAAAAATATATTGTTGTGTTTTACAGCAATCGAAAAAGTGTTGAAGCCTACTGACGAACCACTCAGTAAGTATTAAAATTATTACCTATTCAAACCCTTCGTCTTATCGAGCATGCGCCAAAGATGGACCGCGGCTGAAAGACGCCATCCTTCACGCATACTCAACAAAATGAACTAAATATCATCTGCACGGGGCAGAGCAATCTGATTCTAATTGATTCGAATAAGAATATGTTCGAATCAGACGCGAATCGGTCATAGGATCAACAAGGTTTTGAAATGAGATGGATTTATCACAGTTGGTTTTGATAGTGACGATGAATTGCGAAGAAAAAGGCAAAAAATGCTGCGTACAGAGGATCGTTGGTACGATTCGATTTAAAAAAAATCCAAATCAACTTCGAAATTGAAATATTTCGATTTTGCGCAGTCCTATATCTGAAATAATCTTCCTTGTTGACAATTATCAGATTTCTAGTTTGCTGATTATTTTTTTAATTTTGAAGATTAGACTTTTCATTTTAAGCCATATTATGTGAACTAACAACTATAAGCGGGAAAACATTCCATACGCATCTGAAATGCACTGTAGAGTTTGTCGTATAGTGATATCTGCTCTGGAAAATGATAATCTGCACTCGTAGTTAGATATTTTAATTATACAATTATTGATTATTGATAAATGGACTAGTCATCAACATGCTGGTGTCGCAGGTTAAAGATCACGGGATCGAGTTTGGGTAAGACGGGGTCGTTAACTTAGATCATCGCTCAACTCAGCGTGTAATTCTATCCTCACAACACCACTGACCTTGTTAGTCTATAAGTGAACTCCTCCACTGCATGGGTTGCTAGGCTGATCTACTCAAATGAGTTGATGTAAAAAATATTGCATTTAGGAAGAATTGTTTAAATATTCAAACTATAATTTTTCAGGGCGCAGTAGGGGAAGAAAAAGATGTCGATACGTCAATGAGTTTCCAATTGAAAAAAGAGAAGATTGTGATTCAGAATTTTCTTTGAATTGGTTTGATTGTGTTATACAGGATTGCTGTTTTGAGCCAATTCCACAATTTCCTGGATATCCCTGGTGTTTTAGAAAGTGTAAGTATTTTACTTAAAAAAAGTAAAAAATCTACCAAATATATGAAATAAATACAAAAATTGAAAATACTATTTGATTTATATATTTTTCGCAATATATATCCCATCTAAACCATGAAAAAATTCATCGTTATTAAAATTTTTTGCCAAGCATTGGTCCCAGATGAACCGGCTGTTCAGACGTGGCCCATCTTTACTTTACATCTTCTCTTAGACGAAATAAAATATACCTTGGTTAACTTATTTTATTTTTTTTCAATGTAGCAAGAGGGTGATGGACAACTGTTTTGTGTTTGCTTCGAGGAGCATGGTGACAAAAATCTTATGATATTCGGAATGGATTCCAGCATTTTTGTATTAACATTCTTTCAAAAAATAAAAGTTAAAACTATACATCGAATTTAATTTTATCTTCCGTATATCGTCGACTGTTTAGATGAGCGGAGTGTTGTTGTTGGAAAGACATGAGCTTTTGTTTGCGCTACTGATATATCCAGGGGCATCGAATGCACGTGGACATCTGCTTCCCACTTGTCCTCAACCCACGCCCCACTCTCTTCTCCTTAAGCAAAAACCATCCTAGACAGTATTGAACTGCTATAATAAAGTGCAGTAATTGCCCTGGGTGATGGGCAAACTATCTACACTTCTTTGTTTACTTTGCGTCGCAAGTTACGACACCCAGGAAATACGATTGGGCTATTCTAAAGCCCAATTGGTATTTCAATATACCACGAGGACTTTAGAAATACCATATCTTATTGTATACAGTTTCTTGGAATCAGTAAGAATATCCATCACAAAATATATTTTCGCTCTAATATTCCAAAGAGCTGAATGTGAAATCCTCCTTTTTAAAGACCACTTTTGAAGAAAACGTTTTTCTACGTGATTCCCCAACTCTCGAGGAGACTGTCCACGGAAGCGCTTAATGCACGTATGTTTGCGTCGTGCATTCTGTTTTATTTATACATTAAGTACAATTACTTGAAATTCAGATTATTTTAGATGGGTATTTTATAACACTACACTCAGGATATTTATATAATTGTGATTTTATCTCATCATTGTTTTTAAGTTTTTATAAACCGTAATACCTAATTAGACGATTTGATTTTGCCAAGCAAGAGCCACAGCTGTTTGAAAAATTCCAACGCCTATGTTGCCCAAAGGGCTTTTGGTGTTTACTGAAAATAATCAATGAGCTTACATCTGCAGTCAACCACATGTACTGGTACTGCCTTGTACGAAATTTATTACGTTTTGTTATGTCGCCACAATCAAGAACGATTTCCCCAGTCATGTTTTCTTGTAATGAGTTTTGTTCAAGCGAAACGGGACTTGCTCAATCTCTTGCTCAATTCGGAAATAGTATAATCTTTTAATTTTAGAATGCAATACACGATTGGTATTCCAGTTCATATAGTTGTTCAAAACAACATAACCAACCAGAGAAGAAGCACCACCTACCCCATATGAATTTTTTCACATGTTTTTCAAAACGTTTTGGAGACAATTGGCAACAAACTACAGTATTATTCCCTAGTATTACGTACTTGACGAACTAAGATTTGGAAAATAAAAATTTGAATTCACTTTGATAATTTTTTTTTAATTTCCTGGCAGTGAAAAAGTTTATTGTTATATTGTGGGTAGGGTTAGGCAAAATCGAATCATTTGGAATTCAAATCTGATTTCAAATATTTTTTTTTGAACGGATCGAATCGGTGATTTCATAAAAATAACAAATATACCCTTATTATTATTACTATTATAGATGATTCATTATGACTCCATTATGATGATTAGCATTATGATGATTAGGAAATAAACAATTAAAAATCACAAATATTAGCATAAACTGACTTGAAAGCGATGTATTTTCATTATAACGACAAAATACAACCGATTTTGGACAAATTTGACGCAAAATGGATTGCATTTTGTCGTTAAAAAATTGAAAAATGCATTTCATTTAGCATGCTTTCGTACCTATGACCGATTCAAGAATGATTCAAATAATCTGTACTTCGAATATCTCCGATAGACTACGCCGAAACGGAGATGACATAACTTCCGATCATAACTAACCCTGTTCGTCTAGAAGTGTCTGCTGGCTGGTGTAGGGCCTGTTTAGATTCACATGAATGACTATAAAAGGATATCGCTACTATCGGTTCTTCCAAGATTAAACCATGAGTTGTATTTTAAAATATATTCTATTATATATTCCTATATAGTTCCTCTTCCTATGTTTTAAACACCAAATAACTATCTTAAGAATGTATTTTTAATGAAAAAAGTACCAATGTATTTATTTCTATATTTGTTTACTTTTAATTATGTCATAATCATAATAAAAAAAACACTTCACTTTTATAATAACATATCATCACTTCATAAAAATAATTGATATACGATTGTCATAACGTCATCAATATTTTATAACGTCATTAACAGAAAAATGCTGAGGGAAGTAGAGAACGTTCAATAAAAATATACGATTATCGGTTGAAAAGTCGGAAAACATTTGAATAAACATATTTTGTAAAGTATGGACCAGTGATGGATCGCGCAACCAAGGCGCGATCCTTCGCTGGACCATAATTTCCAAAATAAAGTTTGTAAGCGAATAATAGTTGGAGACGAAAAGGATTTGCAAAAAGGTTGAGATTTTTCAAATGTCAAAAGCGACCCATGGATGAAGTATCGACCACACTCGACAGTACTTGACAAAATTCCAAACGATCTGACAGGGTGTGTTAAAAGTTGGTGGAAAATAAAATAATAGAGGAATATGAAAAAAACTGCAAAATGTAGCAAATGTGATAAAGCAATAATATTGCCGTATGATATACAACGGCAGAAAGTTCTAATTCTAAATCATGTATGTGGCCTTCTTATGTGGATCGTGATGTGTAATAGGACATCACTGGTAGTAGTTTTCTTATCTTTATATTGAGACCACGCCTGTAAAATATCGAGAAAATAAAATTAGAGCTGAATAATAATATACAAAAGAATTTTTAATAACGAAATGAGCATTTTGAAGGCTTAAAGCAGCGCCTAAAAGGCATTGACTAACGGGTAATGGTATAACAAGAAGGTATTATTAGATAGATGTGGTGGCGTGATAAAATCAACTGTAGCTGGAGAAATTAACACCTACCGAATGGCACGGGTTCGAACCCCGCCAAAACATGGTTAATATCGATACAAGGGGGGTGCTGTGGGCGAGGCACTGCAACCTATAGCCTTTTGACAATGCTCAATAAAACCTTATCGGTTCCTTATTGGTTCCACACTGGGTGGAGAAGACGCAAGATAAATCTCGTAACCAGATAAAATTGTAATTATTTTTCATATCCAATCAGAAATTTAATACTCTCAAGCATGAACAAAGCATGCTTTGACTAATATGTCTGTTTTAGTACTGTATCTTTAACACTATTACTGGAAGTCAAACCCGTATAATTTAGTTTAAACAGTATTCTAGACTCACAATATATGAGTAGAATAATGTTTTAACATTTCAGATAAAGAATATTGCTTTTATCAAACCATATTTTCTGCTTTTGCAACCAATAGTCTGATTAACGGTGTGATTTAGTTTACAGCAAAAATGTGTATCATTTCCGTTCCATCAACAACCGATACTCGACATAAGTTTTAAGGCGGTTTCGAATTTTGAAAATATATAATTACTGCAAATGCAGGGTATATTTATCATACTTTTTCGCAGTATAATTTTCTATATTTAGTTTTTCAAGTACTTCGGTCTGTTTATATGACAAGTTTCAATCTAACGATTATTTGGTATCGAATCGATCAATCGATATATTTCCTATGTTTTCAAGGTTTTCAATTAGTACATCTTCTTTGTTACAGAAGAGGAAAACAGATTCAATGAATGAATAAAAAAATTGTCTTACTTTTTTGGAAGCACCATGGAAATCTTGGGTCAAAATAAATAGGTTCATAACAACATCCTCTAACTTTACATTCGAAGATCGATGTGGCATCACCACATTTTACTCGGTTGAGAGGATCCATTTCATCACCGTATTGGCATCTTTCTTCCGCTGTGAAAATAATTGAAAAAAGTTTTTGAAATGTTGTTTTTTTTTTTCGTGTCAAAAGTTTTGCGTTAAGCTGAAGCAAGAGACGAGGAAAGGGGCAGAAGATAAGAGAGACTAGTTAGATATTTGACACGTTTTGTCAAGCATGGGGTAATGATGGAAAGCGCCGTTTAGGCGCGGTCCATCCATAGCTCATGCCTGACAAAATAAAATGTTTTAGTAGAGAAGACGAGGATAGGGAAAAAAAGGAAAGAGCGCGTGACAGAATAGAATAAAAATGATTAATACTCACTGGCTTCCTGTATCTTCATCTGGTTCTTCAGTTGGCGTGAGATCATATTCTGTAAAATAAACCAAAATAAGTTAAACGGGTCCGTCTTGATAATCCATGCCTAACACTCGACCCAGAATGTAATGAGTAACTTGGGTACCAAAGTCGAACTAGAAGCGCGCATAATTTTGTTCTTATAGTAATCCCAAACAGGAGATCCCAATCAGAAATTTCAAATCGTCACGCATGCATCAGTATCTGTAACTCATACTTCACAAAACTTGTTTAAGCGAAACATTTCTGAATAGAATCTGTGTTTTAGAAAAATGCCAAACTGGAACTTACCAAAATTAATCTAAAAGCATCCAAAAATAACAACAATAACAAAAATCTTGAAATTGAATAAAACCTTTTTACCTGCTGGTTTGTAGCAAGTTGGTGATGGTTCACTATAACCGATAACTTGATCAAACATTGATACTCTAACTTTCTCGTAGCAACATCCGAGTGATTTACAATTCTGTTCATTCACTAATCCATTAAGAGTCACTGCAAAAAGAATAATAAATATAAATAATTTTTTATAGTCACTCGTTTGAGTGGATCACCATAAGCAAGCATTATGCATGCGGTCCCTTATAGACGAACAAGGTTGGGAGTTTTAAAAACATTGGATTTTCGATTCGACTATTTGCCATGATGTTTATAAAAGTATTTTAACAAAAAAAAATTATAAAAAATTATAAAAAAGCTCTCGTTTCGCTAGTTATGAAGTAATCCGTGTCTGTATGATCGGTTCACAATTGCAAGTCAATTTATTTATACCTCCAGGCTAAATAATGGTTTTCTGTGATGTGTATTTTGTTACCCAGTCAAAACGAAGTTTGTCCAAACATCTTTTGTTAAGTATGAGCCACTGATGGATCACGCCGCTGAGGCGTGGTCCATCCGTGGCTTATACTTGACAGAATATAATTTGTGCGAAATTTACAACTTTCGTCTTTTATGTTTTATACTAAAGATGAGGTTCTCAAGATGAGAGAGCATAACGACTTGCTTGCTGAACACTGTTTGCTATTGTTATTGGCAAAACCGAGTGGACAAGTTGCGGTCACTCAGCTAAGAATCTCAAAAAAAAAGAAAAAAATTAGTTTTGTACTTACAGCTGGACAAGCAGGGTTTCCTCTCAGCAGCTCTGATGCAAACATCTTTGGGTAGAATTGGTGAACCTAAAACGAGATATATAAATTTTGTGATTTTTATTTTATTTTTAAAAAATTAAAATTTTTTGTTGAAACAAAAAGTTTTAGTTTATTTTGAAATAAACATGATAATCTGAAGTTTTAGAAAATTAGATACCTAATCTTAGGATTTGCGTTCCAATACGATAAAGCAAATATATGACGATAAAAGTATATTGTATGCAACGCCCCTCAATTAAACGAATGAATCAAAATATTTACATTGAATTTCAATATTACTTTGACCAAGTTATTCAAGCATGATTTAACACGTGAAAACGTTTTCACACAAAATAATTCGAAAAAGTGTTCATACGTTTTTTATAATAGCACCATGGCGTTCCTTTAAAAAATTCTTCAACTGGTAATGCAGTGTCGTAACAACATTGAGGATTTTTTAAGCATTCATCTCTTTTGATTCCTGTTGAAAAAAATATATACATTTTTGAAAATATATAAATGCGAAGAAATTTTGAAGAATTGCTCATGAGCAAAAAAGTGTTGATGTTGTTTCATACTGAACCGTGAAAGTCTATAATTTTTTTGTCAAGAATGAGCCGCCACAAATGGATCGCCTCATACTTGACAAAAGTTGGTTAGGTAAGATATTTTTGGCTAGGGCATAAACTAATTTTGATTTTATTGTCCATTAAACAGTTGGGTATTTCAAAATCAAATCCCCCATACTTTGGCCAACAATGTAGTGTTGTTTTATATATAATAAAATATTCAAAACTTGCTGATGTGACTTTCGAAAGATATATAGTAACATATGTACAGTAATTTATTGTCCTTTTTCAGTAATTGCATATTTCCAAAATTCAAAACCGCCTTGTTGATGAGATGAATGCCAAGAATGGGGGGTTGATGGAAGCACCTTGTCATTGCGTTCAATCAACATTCGATAATTGGCCACACGGGTCGAATCGCGTAGATTTATTTCAATATCAGCGAGAATAATTACTGTCAAAAAGCGGTAATTTTACTTCACTGTTGTTATAGTGTAGATAAAATCCTTCTCTTTCACGGCCGACACTTTTTTGACTCGTATCACTTATTTTTTACGGCTAACTATATAAAAATATAATGCAGAAAATAACAATTACTAACCTTCGCCACCACAGTCTTCTCTTTCCCCATATGCAACCTTGTAGCATTGACCTAAAAAAGGAAAAATTTATAAAATAATATTTTTATGAGTTACAGCGCGTATTGTTTGCCAGTTTTGCTAAGTAGTAATACTGCTGGTTGAATACTGATCATTTCATTTATAATATTTATCACGTTTTTGAAGTCTAGGTTACGATTTTTTTTTTTAAAGTATTCTAGAAACTCAAAGAGATAGGGATGTACTATCAAGATTTTGGCTGAAGCTGAACCTTATAGGCTACCAAATTTACTATAATAACTATATGCAAAAAATAATGAAAACTATATGAAGTATTATATTCATTTCTAATTATGCTTTCAAAAAGTTCATTTTATTCTTCAAATCCCGTCTGATTGAATATGGATCATTTTACGTACTACCCAGTTTTAAAAGTTAAGATACTAACAAACAACTTACTTAAATACTTAAAACAAAGTCAACCAATTGAACACAAAAGCTAAATTACCAACAATATCACTAACTCACCATAAGAAACAAGTCTGAAACAAGCAGGTGTGTTAAGATCCGACCAATTAGGGTCATAACAACAATCATTATCTACACATGATGAACCACCATCTTTCAATGACACGGAATTTGGAATGCATTCAATTCTATCTTTTGGTTGAACAGCAAGACATTCTGAGTTGAATCCTTTGAGTGTCAGTTGAGTGATAACTGAGGAGAATTGAAAAAAAGATTATTATTATTTTTTTTTCGAGCAAAGTCGAATACAGTGCCACAAAAGAACCAAATTATATGACAAAGAACTGGTACAAAAAGTAGCACCAGCAACTTTGAACAAAATCATCGCAAACAGAACTGAACTAAATCGCTAAAGTAAAGTAGAGTGAATGGTATCTGCCCGGGGCCATGGAAGAACCATCGACTACTTGTTTGTCATAAACTGTATATTACGAAAAAAGTGATAATCAGAAACTTTTTTGTCAAGCATGTGTCTCAAATGGATCACGGCGTCTTGGCTGTGTCATCTACGGGTGGCACATGCTTGACAAAATTCCTTAAGGCATATTTTGAATAAGATAAATCGGCGGTCTAAATTTTTCAAACTTTTTTTTCAAGTCCATATTTGTATAGTGCATTGACCGATTTTTGCAGTTTCTAGAATCCCTTTCTAGGATTTATTCCCTGTTATCTTACTTGGTGTTTCTTCCGCTTCTTCTTCTCCTGGATAAGGATTGAGGACTCCTGGTTCAATTGTTGGTACAAGCATTTCTGAAAAACGAATATTCCTTGTTTAATGTTGTCTATAATAAAGTGTGGAATATCAAGATGTTGAAATAAAATTTCAATTTATTGATATACTTGTAATTAGTTATATCATTGGCAAAACTTGCAATAGGAAGAAGAGTAGTAAAACGTTTTTGTAACATTTGCGAATAATGTTTCTTCAATAGGAAAAGATTTCATTTCAGAAAAGTCGAGAATACGGTTTATACATATGGCGAACCGCGGACCTATCGCGCGAACACAAATTCCGAATCGGAGGTAAAGTTTTTGGCTTAACATTTTACTCATTTTTCACGTTAGAGATGCGCAGCTCGAAGCGAACTCTTAACACTCTACCGATTAAGCTAACAGCGCACTACAATGTCGAAGAAAGAAAATGGTTATCGCGCTTTAAGGTAGGTACATTACATACAGAATTGAAGCGACACTATATATCATTTTTTGCTCCGATCACACTCATGATATGCGTTTAGATCAATTTTAAAGCTAGTACCAACAGGTAACCATACCTCAAGAGCATAACTTTGAAACATAAATTTTTATTATATTAATATCAAAAAATGTTCCAAGACTGGAAATAGAAACTGAAAATTTTTGTAGGCTTTTTTCACAGTATAAAGCAAACAGAAAATTAAACTAATGTTTTGTATGATAAACTCACCGTATGGAAGTTTCTGGTTAAAAGGAATTGAAGTTGGTCCATGTGGCTTCCATTTGAAATCCTTTCTAAACTTGTTTGGTCCGAGTGACTGTTATATAAAAGAAAAAAGCGCCGTTTTAAATCCATGAATTTTATAGCTAAAAATAAAGTAGTCGCATGACCCAGAAAGTCGATGTAAATGTGTAATATGTGTTCGTTTTCGTTTTTTGAAAAAAATTTAAAGTATAAACCTATCAAATGTTTCCATTTCGTCAAATATCATATGCTCAACAAAAGTTTTTTTTACAAATTTTTTCTGATGTGGAAGTACCCGATAAATTTGAAAAACGTCTGATTTGGACAATATCCATCGGCTTAGAGTTAGCCTTGGATAAATACTGAAATGAGAATATATGCAAGTATGCGCTTAGGGAACGATTTTATCTTCAAAAGATAACGTTAATAAGAATGCATTATTTTATATATATCACATATATAAATAATCTACAATATTTCAATAATATATTGATAAATCCCGCTGATATAGGCTAATTTTTCATAAATCCCGCTGACGAAGCTTTTTACTATATAGGCTATTTGTCTGTTAAATATAATTGATATTATAATACCATTTTACTAAAAATACATTGTCTGTTAAATATAGAAAATTAGTACAACAAAATTGATAAATTTCGAAGAATCCCAAAACAATATATTACCATAGCAGTTGGATAAGGATCAGGGAAGGTTTCAATCCTTGTACCATCTCCATACCAGTTGAGATATCTTGATGGTAGTTCGTTGTTTGGAAGCCCTGGAAGAATATGTGAAATGAATCAATAAGAAACACCACTATGCGACATACGAGGAGGTTGTTCTTCAATTTTATTTATTTTTTGTCAGCAGGTAATAAATACATTTTGAAGAATCTTTATCATAATAAATGTTAGTCAAGGCCTCTTATAGGAGCTGCTTCACATCTTGTATAGAGCGAATAACAAGAAGAATATTGAATAACATTAAAAATTAAATTTAAATAATATTTTGGATCGACTTCATATAAATTGGTTCTCAAAGTGTGTGATTATGCTTTTGTGCTAATTTGATTTTTTACTATTGTTTGATTGTTTACTACTGATCAAATAATGACTGCAATATTTTGACATATATAAGCCACAGTGGACCTATACGGACGGTGGGATCCATCAGTGTCTCACGTCTCACAATGCTTAGATGTGGAATGACCTCAGGCACAGTCTTGATTCACTGTTCACTCCGCACCACTAGTCATGTAGAGAAATAGAAACTTTCGAGTGAATATGCGAAAATACTAATTTTATTTTATATCATGCAGTTTCTCCCCGCAATTATCATATAAACTTTTCTCTTTTTTAGTTTGAATTCAGTTTTAAAAAAGTATCACAAATTTATAGTATATTTATATATGTAGTCTGTATCTTTATATCATACTAACACATTTAATTTCAACAATAGTTCTGAATACTAAAGACATCATTCGTCCACATAGAATAATAATACGTACATGGAATGAAATCTTCAATATTTGGTAGATTTCCTTCAAGAATAGTTTCATTGATATAATGTTCATCAATAACGTTTTGAGCAAGGAAGGTACCTGTAATAAATAAATGCTTTTGTTACAATAAATATCAATTAAGTAAGTTTCTGGATAATAAAAATATTTTCCAACAATTTTAGAAACATTTTGATTCAGGAAAAAAGTCGCGGTTCAATCATGAATTTCATTTTGCCAAATATGAACCACAGATGGACCGCGCCTCGACGGCGCGATCCATCAGTGGCCCATTTTTGACAAAACGCGGTTCCGCAATATTGGAATTAACGCTAAGCAATCCCTAAAGCAGTGCCCAAGTGGAACCAACTAACGGTAACTTAATAGCGAAGAGCTCCTACAAGATATAATACCAGCAGCTGCACTCTGAGCGAAAAAACATTCCAAACGGAACTGAATTGCAATGATAAAGTCAAGTATTTAGGGTTATCGATCACGACTGCGTGACGTATGTGCTGCAAAGTTAATAATCTTCAATTTGAAGGTCAATAAATTACATTCATACAGAGGTGACTCCTAACTATCCCAGTCCACATTAGGATTTTCTAGACCTTGGATAAGATCAAGATAAATGGTAATCAAATTTTATTCACCAATGGTTCCTAGGACGTTATCAAAACACATTGCACTTCTTCCATCACTAGCTTGTTGAAGACAACATCCAGCATCTTCACATTCTTTTGATGTTGTATATAATCTTCCTTTCAGAGGACCACAGGCCGTTTGAAGAGTTGGATCGTGAGCAGCACAGATATAATCTGCGAGAAAATCAAATTAGTGAGTCAAATATTGATTATAACTTATAATTAAAACGAGGAAGTCGAGGGTGCAGGGTATCACATATTTGAGGGATGAATTCACAACAAGATTGAGTACTTTTTAAAAGTACAAGAGATCACTACTAATATTATTAATTATTATAAGCGAGAAATAAGGCTTCAAGAGTCGTTGTATAAATCATAAGATGTACATTGGCGAATTAATAGCAAAAAATTTTAACAAAAAAACTACATATAAATCGTAAAAATGTGGAAAATTAACAAATTTAAAATTAAGCCCGGAATTTGTGTATAAAAGTGTGTAAAAAGAATTGAATGTGCCAATTTAATTTTTGTAAGATTTCATCTGCTGGAAAAAATAACAGTGTATCCCAAATTCAACATATAAACACATTTTGTCAAATTGACAAGGCGAGGATCCATTGCTTGGCAAAACAATTTTTGTGATTTACAATATTTTTACGAACTTTGAAACTTGTGAGCTTACCTTTAGCCTTGACACCGAACAATTGTTTAAATGTCTGTCCATCGCTATTGATTCCTGGTAAGATTTCTCCTTTAGCAAGAGCAAGGATGATGCTAGGACTGATTTTTCCTGGGAAGTTCTTTTGGGTCATAACAAGCGACATGAAAAGTCCAGTGTTTTGTGGGTAGAGACCACTTTGAGCTGTTAAAAAATATGTTTTCGATTATGACTATTAGTTAGATATATAATTGGCAATATAGACAATAAACGCATGTGGTTGAATACCCAAAACGTGAGCATAATTTTACTAAAAAAAATATTTTACAACGGAACGGGGAACGATTCCGAGTTATAGTGTTCGTACGTAGAAGGTTATAAAATGTTTGAATTTTTGTTTATTATGAACAAGATATTTGTGACAATATTTCTGTATCACAAACAGAATTTTTTTTTGTCAAGCATGGGCCACAGATGGACCGCGTCTCGCCGACGCGATCCATCAGCGACACATGCTTAACAAAAGACTCTTTTCGATTAAGATGCGACTGTTGCCGTAAGGATACTCAAACGAAATATTATTCAATTCAATGACAGAAATAGCACAATCTCTCAGGTCTTCATTGTTCCAGAGCATAAGATTTCAAGGTATCACAAATAGCTCGATCGCTCAATTATATCTTCCGAAGATACGTCATCGTTTCGAGCTCAGCAAGCTAACTTTAAGATTTTCTACACAATGAAGTTTGATACTTACGGAATTTGTATCTGAATGCTGACAAGTATGCCCATTGGATAGCTTCATCTCGGTTGCCAGAGTATAATGCTTTGTAGAATTCACTTGTAAATTTGTCTCCTGTTTATTTTTAAAAAAAAATTTTGATAATTTCTAAATGATAAAAAATGTTACATGAAATGTGACATTTAATATTATAATTTGCATTCAATTTTGGATCAATTTTCAAATAGCGGACAAGGTGACGATCTAAATAACCCAATAAATACTATAAAATATTTTTTGAGAGATGATCGAAGTGTAGCATCAAGGCACGGTCACCCAATGAGCATGGTGATGCGGTAAAATAAACATTGATAGAAATGTGTAGGACATTTGAAAATAGCGGATCAACCTTTTGGACAACCAATTAAGTAATAATAAGTAATGCTGTCCATAGCTACTTTACTCTTACCTTTTGGAAGAAGTTGTTCGACGTAGCCTTCCAACAGTTTTTTCGAGTCAAGTTTCTTTCCGCTAAGAACGTCAGATAAAACGCTGTATGGTATGCTTGGATTTCCATTTCGAGCTGCAAAATTAAAAATTTTTTTTTTTTCAAAATGTGTTTATAGATATTTTTAATTTTATTTATTGGATATTGACTATTTATTATACGATTCAATGTATTGAAGGAGGCCTATGCTCAAAAAATATGTACAAATAATCACGGAGTAATATGTAGGTTTGAATGTTGAATTATTTTCCAAAGTTACTAGTAATTTCATTAGTTATTCGCAATCAAAGATATATTTTGTTTTCATTTTATCTGTGTTTTTCAGCATTGCGTGGATTCTGTAATATTCCCAATAATTTCGCTAGTTCCGCTTAAGCTTCGAGTAAATAACCAGCAGAGTATCGAGTGTTCTTCGCGAAGTACTGTATGACTTTGAAATTGAGCAATTTCTACCAAAAACCGTACTTCTTCTTTATTTATTAGCTTTGAGGAAGTCGTCTTATACTAGTCTGATGGAAAATCGTAGTTTTGTTGTGATAAGTATTAGGAAATAAGTTACTATGAAAAGTTCTGAAGAGAAGGTAACTATAGGCCTGACTAACGTCTTCTGTTAGTATGAGTCACTGATAGATCGACGCGAGGTCCATCTGTGGCTCAGACTTGACAAAATCAAATTTCTGGACTAAAGGACCCTTTGGTTTGCGTGACCTAGGTTAAAGATAGCTACAAATCAAACTTTGTATAAAATATGTTACAAATATGTTACGTTTCAATTAATTTATATTATGCTCGAATCTATGTCCCCTGCATATTAAACAAATCTAAATACGCGTGTTTCACATGCACGTTACAACTTTTGGATGTAGTTTTGAATAAAATATCAGAAATCTTAAACATATATTTAACCTAATGTATTTCTCACCAGATAAAAGATACAGAATATGCTTCAATATGACTTCTGTATTACCGTCGGCGAAAAATTCAATATATTCTTCCTTCAAACCTGAAAAATTAAAAATTGAGAAATTTCAAATTCACCGTATCTATATGGTTCTTTTAAATGTCACATTTTTTATATGTATAAGTCACAGATGGACCGCGTCTCGGCGGCGCGATCCATCTGTGACTTACGTACGACGACCTGTGAGCTACAATCGTTTCAATCATATACTTATGTTCGCCGGATTACCATTTTATTACATGATATAATTTATCGGTTAATATCGCTTAAAATATACAATATCAATGATTTTTCAATGAAACAAAGACCTTCACTTTTGAGCTACTATTGTTAAAAAAATACATTCTTTGCGGGAGAGCCGGGAATTGAATCATAATCCTATTGATTGGCATGCAATCAACACCACGAAGATGCTTGTAACATCCAATATCTTACAAAATATCTTACCTGATTGTTTGGCAATTTTTTCTAAAAGTAGTTTGATTGGATCTTCTCCTGATAATACCTTCAAGTAAAATGGATCGATGTTGAGATCGCCTGAAAAAAAGAAAGAATGAAAGTGCGTTAATTTAGCGAATACCGCCCTATGTATCTGTCATGGTACAATGCCTTCTCCCTATCAAATATTTCAGGCTGACATTCTGAACAATTTAAAATATGTTCCACGTAGACTTGCTGCTTTCAATCGTATGTGATTAAAGTGGCAAAGCGGAAAATAACAGGGTTTTATCTATTATTATAACGGAAATGTAATTTAGTTGAACAAGAATTAGAGATGGCTTGCGCCAGGATGGCAGAGTCTTGTTTTCCTCGGGTGTCTGAAATGCTCATGTCATTTACTTCAGATGGATCAAAAGGCTTTAAAATCACTGCCTTTTCATTGCAGTATGGATGAATTTTGAAACTTTTCGTCTAATTGCTACCAGATACTAAAAATGTCAAACATATAATCTTCTACCGAGATATATACGCGAAATTTTGTTCAATTGTCTTCTGATGGATTCTATCATATCGGGTAGCAGAGTACCTGACATTCTGCCAGTCTAGCTTGCGCTTCCGTGGCTCAATCCATCCGTGACACAAGCTCAACATGCGTAAGTGTGAACTTTTTGCCGATTACGTGTTATATGACCATTATTTCCATATAACACAGATCTCTTTTATTATCCTAGAAAACCACAAAAGTTTGATTGCTTTATTCCAAAACATATACCATAAACCCATGGCTACCAACAATAACAACTGGCAAATTACTCTCATCACATTGTTATCCATTAGGACTGTTTTGAGTATCGTATTAACGAATACCACCATTATAAGTGGTGTCGCCAGTCACAGCTTAGAAAAGGCAGCGAAAGGGGTGATATCGCTACGTGACACGGTGTTACAATTTGGCGATAGTGATCAAGCTAACACGATTTGTAAGCTAATAACATTAACCTAACATAATAATAGTCTAAATTAGTGGTCACCGTGTATAATTATCGTGATATATAAGGTAGAAATGTATTACAATCCTAAAATACGGAGAAATCAAATAAATGGTTTATTAAGTGGTTCCATTTTAAGCAGAATATTTGACAAAGAAAGATAATTTTTGGAAACGTACTGACTGTAAGTTTCAAGTTATATTGACAATAATTCGTAGCCCAAGGCTCGAAATCGGATATAGCTATCTATTGTGCTGTGATAGAGCAATAACGTAAATATTCAATATTTTCTGGGATTTAAGTTAAGGTAAAACATATGTTGTTAAGCATGGGTCACTGATGGATCGCGCTGTAAAGGCGCGGTCCATCTGTGACTAATACTTAACAAAATAAAATTACAGATTGTGCTGCTGACAGCCACAAAGTTATAAAATAACTGGATCGTTTCCCAGTCACAATCGCAAAAAGAAGACTAACTTTTTTTTATCAAAATTCGCTCGGAGCAAGGCTGCAAGAGACCTACCTTATTTGAAAAGTCTCCTAAAACTACTAAAGTGCAAAAACTTTTATGAAATGCAGGAATGGAAACTAAGGAATCCCCATCCCTAACAGATGTCTATTGACGCGAGTATTAAAGCCATACCTGCGATCAGCTTCAAAATATGTCCCGTATTCATACCGCCATTTCTGAAAGCCAATAACCATTCTGTTCCAGGATTAGCTGAAAAATAAATTATAAAAAAAATTAGAGTTTGTAGATGTTTATAGCTCCAGTTACGATAATTAATCTTTTAACCTTGGCATTCGACAGCTTATTTAAGCGAATGTCGTTTAAAAATATAACAGCTTTGCTGTGCTTCCTAATTAAGCGATTCACATTAATAATGACCACGATATCTACAATATAGGAGAATTGTCCCCAATGCACTCGATGCTGGCGTGTTTTTGACGTTTCTTTTATTTTACTCTTGTATTGCATTTTATTGCGTCTTACACAAGGATAAAAAATGGACGCAAAAACGTTGCATATAATGATTTATTTTTATTTTTTTATTTATTTTTTGTCCCACAAAGAGTTTTTAACGCAAATCAGCAATGTTGAAGTTTTTCCAGGGAAAGGGGCAAATGCCTTGTTTTTCGTATGTTCTAAGCATTAGCTTTGTAGCTATATAAGTTTATTGTAGGCACTTATGGCGAGAG
Source organism: Styela plicata (assembly GCA_963675895.2). Lineage (NCBI taxonomy): Eukaryota > Metazoa > Chordata > Ascidiacea > Stolidobranchia > Styelidae > Styela > Styela plicata. Next base: position 5,126,350 of record OZ023138.1, read on the forward strand.
GTGTCTAAAATCAAATATAATGTATTATAATGAAAAAAGAAATTGTTCTATAGACAAATGACACGTTCCATCAGTGGTTCATACTTGATAAACTAACAATTAACTTAACTTACCATCAGCGTATAAAGCCAATATAAGATCTGCATCGACGCCTTCTGCAGCCAAAACTGTAAGCAGTTTGTTGCTGATAAATTTGTCAGTCGTTGCTGCACGAAAATATAAAAAAATCTTTATTTTGAAAAATTTAAATGGTTGAAGTGAAATATATAATAAAGTAAAGCATAATTGATAATTGAGTAAAGCATTATTGATTTAACATACATTAACGGTAACGGTGGCCAAGTAGATTTTATGCTATAGTCCAACCCGTCAATTATGTACGTAATAACTTAGGTGAGCTAGCTATGTTGTCAACACTAACTCAATGCAACTTATCGACAGACGATATAAGATCTTACTCTAGGCAACTACCTCGACTCAAATATAGCAATTATATAGAAATAATACTGAGCAAATTATTCAAATCCCAATTGAGAATATTTGGGAAGGGATGGATTTTCTCCGTTAAGGTACAATCCAACTTGAAATTTATGATTTAGTTTACGGAGTTGCTAAATGGAATATTCAAGAAGACGTTTAATCTGTGTAATGATTTTAAAAAAAGTACAAAGCAAAACACATGATTTACTCGATTTACTTAATTTTAAATAATAGCCCAAATCAAAAATTCTTATCACAGACATGAAATCAAATTTATTATACATACCTTTAAAACACCATGGTACTTTTCCTTCTTCAATCGGCACTTCATCATAGCAACAACCCCTTGAAAAAGAACAGAACGGTTTCGTTAAATGGATTGTATACGAATATCAAAATCAAACCATGTGGCCATTGAAAGATGGTAGAATTCCGTTCAAATATTTTTGCTTAACGGAAGCGATTGCTGATTTATACTGCTTCAGTAGTAGCTAGTTCCTAAACAGACATTTTACTTTTTTCTTAATCTTTCAACTTTCCAAGGTCCAATTATGCTAGACACTTCGAATCGAATATTTGGATTTTATCGAATACTGAAGTATTCGGACCATTCATTTTGCGAATCGCCATCATATCATTTGAATTTGTTCTTTGCAACAGATAAAGGACATATTTGAGCTGCTGGACATGAGACATCAACGGATAGCGCCTTTCCGGTAAAAATTATGAAAACTATTTTTTTGTCTAGCGTGGGCCACCGATGGATCGCGCCGCCTCATGCTTGACAAAATAAAATTTCCTATACTGCCGGTATCCGGGAAATGTATGTTGCATTCGTTTGTTCGACGAACGTGGCTTTAAATATAGTTTATGAAGATAAATTCAGAATCAATTTCAATTTACTACATAATTATACCATTTCCTACTTCCCTTATTTGAAGGAAGGAAGATATTATTAGTACATAGTTTTCAACTTATTACACGATACACTTGCTTTTAAATACCCGGATAATAATATATAAACAACTGTAAAATCGGAGATTAATTGCCACATTCGAGGAATTAATTCATGGCAAGTCGATTGCTTTGGGTTCTGAACGATAATTAGCAGTTTGTATCGACCAATTTAAGGAAACACCATTGATATTTGGAAGCAAAGTAATTTTGCTGTAATTTTGAGTTTATAACAATAAAAAAGGACACATTCATAAAGTAAAGTGAGTGGGGTTTCTAATTTATTTTGATTTGTCCCAATTACACTCTCTCGACTTTCGACTACATTCATTATTAATCAATAACGGGAGCCTGATGCGTGAGTGATAAATACCCATAAATATTTCTCATACGCAAAAATCACTCCCCTTGCGTGTTTTTATTGTTAAAACGGTGGCTTGAAACTAGAATTGTATTTTATAACATTTCAAAAAAAAATAGTGTAAACAAAGCGTTAGGATTTTATTTTCATCTTGTTGAAGAGGAAAAGCCGAGAATACGGCTTAACCATGTGTGATGATCAAAAATGTGGGTTGCTCAAAAACGTATTCCTGACGTTTTACAGGTTGAAATTATTCATATAATCCTAAGATAAATTGACTTATATATCTAAATTTGCCTTATTTTTGCATAAATAGGCAAATGCTTAAAATAAAGATTGTTTGGCCATTTACATCATAATTTATCTATCTATGCATCTTGCCGTTTTAGCTACTTATTCATTCAATATAACTCAATACTATAATACCAATAATTTTTAACGCTAATAATTTATATACAATAATATAAAAATCTGAGATAAATGCCCATAAATCATTCAGCTATTGGTATTTCTGATACATTCCGAGTCGTTACTTTTAAATGAGGAAATTATGAGTCGTAAAACAATAAGAAACCCGGTAATTACGTGAAGGATGCTCATTAGATTTATTATAAAATAATTACCCAATCAGTGAAGTATGGACAGAGATAGTTTGTCAAGCATGAGCCACTAATGGATCGCGCCTACGAGGCGCGATCCATTTGTGGCCATGCTTGACAAAACAACCCCTTCCCCCAATTAATTATCGCTTAATACTACATGTAGGAATTGCCGGTCATGCATGACATTTGACGGGGAAATGACGTGTTTATTACGAGCTTTTGATGCGTTGAACGCCGTAATTATTATCGTTTTATTTAATAACGTAAAATATAAGTGTGACAAGTGATAATGACCGATCTAATTTATTTGATCGTTTTAATCTGCTATTGCAAAACAACGAATAATGCAATTTCTAAATTCTACTGCTGTGATATTAATGTACGATAACTTTGTTTCTAGTGGTTATTGGAATTTAACACCAAGATATACTTTTCCTAACATGTTTGTTTAATTAGATGTCCGTGGATTTAAAACGATTACTTTTATTTACATTAATTTAATTTTAAACTTCTGTATTTTACATCTTTTCCCCGTCAACATTTTTTTTTGATATAATATAGGCCTGATGTAATTTAACAAACAATTTAAAATTTATTTTTAATTCATTTTATCAAAATACTATGTCCAATGTACATGGCCTTCACTGATTTTTGCATGAAGAAATTCCTATCTCAGAATGTAGGTTGAGACATTTTTACATATACGTATCACTGATAGACTGTCGCGCCTTGTCAAATTGGCGATTCAAATTTTCTTCAGTGTTTAGGACATTTTAATGTGCACATTTGGTCGCTCTTTAGCTTGTTCATGTGTACAATTAATAAGTCACTGATATTCCGTACTTTTAAAACATAACAAATTAGGAAAAGACATACTTAGCTCTGCATACATCAGGTGGTATTCCTTTGTAACCGCATTCATGTCTTTCACTGTACTTGAGTCGACATTTCCTCGGAAGCCATGGTCTGTATGGTTTGTTTGCAACAGTGAGTGTAACAAGACAAGCAAAAACAGCGAATAATAGCTGGAGCCCCTTCATTGTTCTAACTAGTGAAAAATAACTATGAAACGAAAAAATGCATGAAATGATTTAATAGGAATAATCAAAAATAATTATGAGTAGTTAATGGAAAAAGAAATTGTGCTCCCACGAATAAATATCCTGATTTCGCTTTGTCCGAAATATCTTGTTATCTCAAAATATTCCTACAAGAAAATGCACTTTTCATGGTAACAGAATGCAATGTTGATAGCTGTTATTACCGAATCGCATTCAGTGGGGATATCTAAAACGTACAAACGAAGATAAACCTCAACTTTCAAATTGCGTTTCGTTATAAAGTTCTCCAGAAATCGCTTTGTGAAACATTTTGAATCAAATACATCAACTTAACGCTTCTCATTTTAGACTTTTTTGCCCAAATCGGATATTGGACTTCTACACTCTCTGTATTTCGTTGATATACTTCGCATTAATTGGCACATTGTCGCTACTGATTTTTCTGCATTCAAAGCGATTGTTTACGATCAAATTATATATACACATTCAAAACTCATTGAGAACTAAGTTGCTGTTCAATTAAGCATATAACATTGTCACAATGTAGAAAGTACTTATTACCGAGTTAAACTGCTATCCAAATAAAAACAAGTAAGGCAGGCAATATAGCAGTCGAACTTAAACATTTTGACTGTCCTACCTGTGCGCTCGCAAAGTGAAATATATGCATGAAACTCAAGTCCCTTCAAACTTGAAGTAGTCGGACACTTCTTCAAACGTCGTAACTTTCGCCTGGGGTCATGTCAGACGGTTGGTATCAAGCCTAAAATAGCGCACGCGTGACGTATAAGGAGCGATCACACGTTCCCACATTCTCTCTCCCCTAATATTCCTGGATTTTTTAATTAGCTTTAAACGGAAGAACAATGCTGTTGACAATCCACATCAGGGTTTTTAAATTCCATATCTTATATAACATATTCTCTATATATTATCATATAAAAGTTTCAGAATTTAACAAATTTGAATCATGGTACGTGATCATGAACGTGAATATCTGATTCGACCCGTAGATTAAGACTTAAATGAAATTGTTCTAACGCAGTTCCTGCGTGTGGTAAAGCTAAAAGCTTAATATTTAAATAAAAAAGATTCAAGTCATTGTAACTAGGAGTGAGGAATTGATTCGGCAAATTTGATCAAAATAGATTGTATCTTGTCCTTAAAATATGAAAATTTTCGCTCTCAGATACGGGTTGTGAATTGAAAACACAGTCCCCTTTACTAGATATTCATGATGTAGGCAAGTTGAAATAGTAAAATTTGCATATTTGGTATTTATATGAAATTAGTGATTTGATCCGATTCGAAAAATTATTCGAATCAGATTCGAATTCAAAATCATTCGGTTTTGCCCACCCCTAATTGTATCCCTGTTGAAGCCGCAAAGTTCTATATGAAATTTTATCTCTTGTGGTGTGGTTGATTTTTTCTATTTTATGACGTGCAATGCATATTAGCAGTTGTTGGCTGGCTCTTTTTAGGCATCGATTTCGACCTTACTTTGATTAAATTGCAATTTAGAAAGATAATTTTTCAATTGTGCAGTTGAAAGAAAAGATTTCGTGAAAATATTGACAATAGTGATTTTAAAGCGGAAACCTAGAGCTCGAAAAATTCAAAGTACTCGAACGTCAATATCGGATTCGGATGTTAATCATTGAAATCAGTTCATAATAAAACAATTTAGAACCTTCTAGTCACGGATTTACTGAAAATATTGTGAACAAACATCCGCGTCAATGTATTGCGATTCGTATTTTCATCTTTGAAGCTCAATCAATATACGCGATTTTCACTATATCGATTGGATTTTGTGGTTAAAATAGTACAATTCGACTCCGATTTTAACTCGAATTTGGATTATCAGAACCGTTTTTCTCACTCTGAACTGTACAATAAATTACAGCGAATTTACGCAATTTGCAATTTACACAACGGAATTAGTGAAAAAAGGGAAAATCACGAAATCCCTTCCAACATGCTGAAGAACACGATTTTCCAAAATATATATATTTTATATAAAATTTATATATAAATTTTCAAACAAGCAACATAACGTTTACTCAAAGTTTTATTATTTTTTTTCCGAAAAAGATAAGCTCATTAAAATATGACTACTTTTGAATAAATTTAGAAATCATTTCTATTCGAATTACAGAATTTCATCACGAATAGGAAAAGATGATTTACTTCGTCTTTCCGAGGAACTATAGCCGAATCATTCTTCATCCATTAATGCCTCGTGCTTGACGGAACTTCGATGGTCACTTTTTTCAGTCAGCGCTTCAAGCATGAACCACAGATGGACCGCGCCACTGCGGCGTGGCCCATATATGGCTCATAGATGCTATTCTCATTTAAATCTCCAATCAAAGTGGTCATGCCTTCAATTGTAAAAAGGGATAATTTCTTTCCATCGTAAACAAGGAGTTGTTGACATGATCAATCTGGAATAATGTTTGCAAAAATGACATTTATGTGGAAATATTTTGATCTATGTGTTGATTTTCGGGAAATTTGTCAATTTAGTTTCTAAATTTGGTGATTTTAATCGTAAAACTTTTAACTTTGATGTAATAAACTTGTCGCCTTGATCGAAAACTTTTTCCGATAACTTGTTACATCATTACTCGAGGAAAACGTGGGAGATCTTAATAAGGTTTTTGGGCAACGCAATTTTTTTGCTTTTTTCATCATAAAATACAATAGAAATGTTAGTTTCAGCAAAACCTTTTGCCCACAGCGCCAGTAATGCCATCATAATTTGGCCCCCAAAATATTAAAGCTGAAATTCCGAAATTTTCCTATTAAAATTGTATATGTTTTAAAAATGAAAATACTAATATTTTTTTGCAATAAAATGCATTCAATTTCCACAATCATGATCTCATTTCTAAAATCGCGCTCGTTATGGCCGTAAAAGTTACATAATATCAACATTCTTCATCGCATTATTAATGTTATGTAACATAGTCATTAATTTATGGCCAAATAAAATAATGTCATCATTTTTATTCCCATGTTTTATTACCATGATTTAGTATATGTTCCTGGTATGTGCATGACGCAATATGAAATGACGTGAATACCTTTCTCACAGGTCAACGAAATGTCCACGTGTTTTGTTCCATGAGCGTCATTTTCATTGATTGTGCTGTCCGGGCTTACATTTGGCCCATTTTGGCGATACAAAAGCTTATTAAGGTGTTCAATATTACAAATTTCTCACCCTGACAAGAAGCAGTTCATTCGTGCCTCAGGAACCTCCAGCTGACCTCAATATCCATAATTTGTACAGATTTAAATTCTTCGTTTATCTATTTCATTGTACCGTTCGCATAAAATGAATAAGACCCGAAAAAATGATCGAAATCGGTACAAATCCTTTTGATTTGTTAAGCATGAGCTCCTGATTGCCCGTGCATTAGCTGTGCAATCCATCAGTTAGTTACCCATGCTGAACAAAAATTGTTTTTGTCAAAATTTTAGCGTTTCCCTAATTTTTAAAAATAGCATTTCCAAAAAACATTTGTAAACTTTTAAAAAAAAAAAGATATCTTAAAACATTTCAAAAACTTCCATTATTGAACTTAAATAAAAAAAAAAGCAAACCGGGACGGATCCTATATATTTGCAACAATTACGATAGTGTAAACAAATTATTTTTGTTTATATTTACAAGTATAAACGATAATATATTTTAATCTGTGGAGATATAGAGATAGAAGCTTCTCACGAGTATATCACTAAACATTGTAACAAAGTCAATAAAAAACACAATTAAATAAGATTATGTACGTGTAAACAAATGTATTACCGGAAATCTTCTTTCCATTCAAACTTTATTCTTTTGTACCTTTTGTTTTGGTTCGCAAGTACTTAACGAATCAACACATTTAATTGGAATACTTTTGGAATTACTCGAATAAATAATGGCATTATTAAAATAGTCTTTTCAGAATTTTGTTTTTCAAGCAAGAGCCTTGATGGTGCAATCCATCGGTGACTCATGCACGGCGAATCAAGTTTGGCAATGTTTTTCTCAATAAATAGATGCTTGAAATGAAAATAACGAAAGGAATGAAGCTTACTCGAGGCTTGCGATTGGTGTTGATTTGAAAATCATAATTTTTGGTCAGCGTGGGAAGATTAGAAGATTCCCGGATTTAAAAAATTATGACGTCATGAAGTATGAAGCAGGCGCATGAGGCTAATACCTACATAAACAAATGTGCAAACTGTAATTTTATGAAAATTGGTCACATAGAAATAAAATATTGCGGTATATGAGAACGCCAACTTTAGATGAGTTCATAACTTGAGTTATTTGTGTCGTTATTGGCGTTATAGACCCAAAAAGCGCATCATGATTCGAGATACACAGACTTGGCCATGTCTAAATCCACGTAGTGGTTTTCATTTTCAAACCAAAGCAAAATTTTCAAAGAAATTACTGGAACTGCACGCGCGATATATTCATAACTCGTACTTTATAAATAAAAGAATCTAAAATATTCCATGTCTAATTCCTTATGCAGTGAATCATATTACATGCCAAATTTTATGTTGTGAACTAGGACATAAATTATGATATTGTTAAGATAAAGTTGTTCAAGTGTGACTAAAAATAGTAATTGCGTTAAGCTTTCATCGGATGCAGGATGTACAAAGTAATACTCAATAATACTAAATAAAAAGGAAGATCGTTATGGCAAATAAAAAATTTAGGATCTTGATTTTACACCTACCAACGATAGACCATTTTTTCAGTTGTTTGCTGACAGTTAGGTATATCCATGGATGGGTCTTTATGACATGTTAAATTAACTTAATTTCTTCAAACCCGTATTTGATTTCTTCCTCCGGATGCTCAAGTGTGAACATAAACACGCGCGGTGACAAGATTCACTCGCATGTGGTTGAATTTGTGTCGTTTGTACCTTTGAAGTTCAAAATTATTTAATCTGTTCCACTTTTTATTGCTAGCATGCAACTGGAATGCCAAGGTCACACGTTTCACGATCAATGTATAGTCGAATTATTTGCTTAATTCTTTGAGTAAGAGTAGAATATGGTTCTTTGAATGCATAAGACATAAATCCTAAAAATTATCACATTGATATTTTAATACGATCCGGAGTTAGTCTCCGTTGTCAAAAACAACGATAAATAACGGGTCCCACGCATGACACAAGTGTCGACAACTGATGAATTACTCTTTCGAAACGCGGCTTATGCCTGACAAAAGAGTACTCCTTGGAAAGATATAACGATCGAATTAAGTACTACATTTAATCTATTCAACTCGTATTAGATCAAAATTGACTTCTCTGGAAATGACGTAATATATTGTGTTTTGTATGCGGCAATGCAATATTTGAATTTGAAAAATGAGGATTGTGTTTTCTTGAATGTATTAGAATAATTTTCTGGAATAATAGACTACGAATATATCATGGTAATATTTGACAGGTATACGTAAACTTGATTGAGCTTTTTCATACACGCACTCAAAATCATTGCGGTCGAAGCTTACTAACTTCTAATTCAATGGAACAAAATTAGATGGTTTATTACAAGATTATCTAATATTTCCCCTCTTTTGACTGTGATTGGAATACCACAATGTCGTAAAGAACAAGTGTCAATGACACAGGATAACTTCTAAGACTTAACGGTTTTTGCCTCAGAAAATCATGTATACACGTGTCTTAACAAGACTGCAAGAACGTATCTAGAGGCATGGGAAAAAGTCTTCGGTAAAAGGACCATTGAAAAAACGTACCCGAAAAAAAGTCGGCACGGCTAATATTGTCGCCTTCGTTGCGATCGACCAATGCATTGGATAATTTTTCTCATGCGATGTGTACGAGAATGACATAAAATACATGATTGCCTTCCGGATGTAGCATATCCTTTATCTGGAGTCCTCATTGGTCCATCGTTCATTTCGCAAGCATTTACAATCCGTCCATATCCGTCCAAGTTATAATTATATGAGTGGATAAAAAAACGAATTACATTTGCTAATCGTCCTTGATTTCAGCGGATAGTCCGCCCGACTGATATAAATGAGGAAAATCGCACCGAACTGTCAAATGTTATATGCACCCAAATAATTTTTTATATTTTAGAACAGATGCTATTTTTTATCACCAATCCTCTTCGGAGAAAGCTTTGTGCATTGTATCGTTTCTGAATAGGCATTTTCTTTCAACTTGGTCCTGGGAATAGGATAGCAGGGGGTAAGATTTCCATTTTTATCATAAAAAAGAATACAGCGTAATCACATTGCGAACCACGAACTCTCGTGCAGATACCAGTTCCGAATCAGATTAAAGGTTTTTTTGGCTTATCATGTTTCTCAATTTTCCTGTGCATGGACCTGGTTGGTGGAGGAAGCCGTAAACAGTACTTACGTAAACCATCGTGCACCGGCGGGGCGCCCAGCAGATCTCTCGCATATAATCGCCATCCCTTACGGGATTCGAACCTACGTCACGACGATCAGTAATGCGTAGCTCGAAGCGTATTCCTAACGCTTTGCCGATTGAATAAACCGGGCCCTCCTTACCGATTGAGCTTACTGGGCACATACATAGTCGATTGCGGCGCCGGAATTAGATCTGGATCAGGTGTACGGACAGTGTACATGGGATAACATTAAAAAAGGTTAAACTCTACACATGTAAGCCTACTACTGAACACCTCAAATGCATTGACAAAAATAAGTTCATATCCTTAACGCAACTCTTCCCGGAGTATATTTTTCTTCCTAGTCACATGTTTTGTTTAACAATGGGGCGCGTCGTAGAACACATTGTACATGGTCTACAATCTACATCCTACACCATTGTCTATGCCCTAATATATTGTCCTTCAGAATACAACGCCATTACAACGAAAACTTGTAGCCTACATCCCATGCAGTTTTCGATACACCCAGCTTTTGCAGCACTTGCACCGGGAACGAAAGACTCTGAATCCCCCTTCCTGTAGTCTAATATTGAGGGTGAGGGGGGAGGGAGTACGGCTTACAAATTACGGCGTATTTATGTTAGGATAAAACCGCCAAATTATCTTCGTCAGCTAGTCAATTAACAAACGAGTTCGAACGCGCGGCCGAGAGAGCGGGCCACCGACGACCTTGCGTCATTAGGATGAGAAAGACCGGAGTCAAGGGTGGGACAGGAGAAAGGCGTATGACGGGGACAGAATAGCCTAAAGTGCTGGGCGACAGGCGAGGGCGACGAGGACGGATTAGCAAAACAGAAGAAACGCGTGACAAGGTAACAAAAGGGTTGCGGTCGAGGAACGAAGCGGCTTCGCGAAGCACCAAGCGAAAGGTGACGTGGGAGATGAAGAGAAGTCGCATGCCACGATGGAACAAGGGTGGGATAGGAGGCGCCGTGTATAGAATAGAGCTCGGCGAAGGCGGTGCGAGAGAGTCATTGGAGAGGCGAGTGAGGGACTGACAAACAGACAACTGCCACAAAAAAGCAGTTCGCTCGTTCGATTATGGTCTAAATTATACTACTTTCGAAACTCGAAACTTTTTTTGATGGAGGATGGATTCAAAAGCATGAAAAACGTCACCCAAGTTACAAAATCTGTACACGATTCTCCATATCTTATCTACCGGTAATATAAAGTATTACCGTCCTTTGTATTTTGCTAAACTTAGCTGAATTTAAATTTGTGCCACCCCCTTTTATACTGATATTACGGTACCACTATCATCGCTGTACAATATACCGCTTAAACAAGAGAGCCTGTTCATTAAGCAAGTTGCACTAGAGTAAAAAGGCCTCGATAGATGGCAGAATCACGTATGAACCATTTCTAGAAGTCACACCTTGTCTCTCAACAACCAAAGGGTAAACCAACTTTAACACTCCACAACCCCGAGAAAAGGCTGCAGTTTAAACAAAATTATTTCCGCATCCCATCCTATCAGAAATCCAATTTCGCCTCGATGAACCCGTGGCATGTCCCTTGAAGTTTTTCAAAAGAGGTGGTAGTTCGAAGTTCATCATAACTCCATCCTTATTCTGAGTAACGTTTGCCTCACGAAATCAGAGGCAATCGCCATTCGTAAATATTTTTGACATAATAAGGTCACTTCGTACCGGACAAAACCCCTGAAAATTTATCCAGGCAATCATTTTAGACGAAATTGAGAAGACAACCTCGACCTTACTTTTTCAATATCCCTTCAAGATCTGAAACCAGGGTCACTGCACACGATTCCCTGATGAACAGCGTCTCACCAGCGTGACCCAAAATTAACCTGCAATGCTTAAAATTGGGACGCATTTTCACACCGGCACCAGAAAGTTAGTAAAAAATATTACACTAAACTGCCACCCCCGGCGCACCAAAGCAAGAAAAGACCATTTGTTTGAAGAAACTGTTTTGTGAAACGAGTATGAAAATATCAATTTTGAAAGAACAATGATGATAATGACGTCATAATATCATCAGGGAATAACGTCGTAAGCAAAAGAATTGAGCAGCAATATCAGAAAGCAGTGTAAGAATGTAGAAAAAAAAACGCAAAACGAAAAAAATTTACAGCATCTATAAACAGGTCTGTGCAACTATCCCAATCCTATCTTTTGTGAAGTATGCATCACTGATGGAACGCGCGCGCGTTCCATCGGTGGCGCATGCTTGACAAAATAAAAATCCTGATTGGGAGTGGCCACGCATGTTTTTGAGTAATGGCCATGCATGGTATGGTGTGGTGAAAATCATCGCGAAATAACAATGGAATGAATGGAGTGGAACAGAGATGGAAACTTATAAAAATAAAAGGTAAATTCACAATTTTTTTACCGTAATTTTTGTCTCTTAGAAAATAGGGGCGTAGGTCAGACATATGCTGAACATGCCTATACTTGGTATGGATTATCATATATCAAACATGATCAGGGAGCAAAAGTTAAGGAAAACATATATGCGGGCACAATAATCAGAAGGCAGGCAGTGTTGGTTTGTTGAATATTTACCTTTCTACCATTTGTAGCATATTATATATAAAAAAAAATAAATGAAAAAATATACAAAAATAAATTGGCAGTTACACGATCATGTACAATGAATGGCACGGAGAAAGGCAGACAAGGTTAAGTAGTATTTCCCCATAAGTTTAGAGCAGATTCTTGGCTTTCCTCGCTTGCAGGATAAGATAAAATGAAATCATATCTTACAGCCGAAACAGAACCTTATGTCCAAGTATGGACCAGACTTGCAAACTCCGTCAAAAACTTGTATGAGCCACAGAGCCATGAGCCACATGGACCGATCTTAGCAGATGATGTTTGCACAACACAACTGATTTTTTCCAACTGCATAAGATCGGCTAGCCACTCAGACACCCGAAAGAAAGGACTCCATCAAAAGAAGATACTGTCTATGAAAAAGCAATACTTCCAATATATAAAATGACGACTCTTATGACATTTTAATTCACGACCATGATGAAACAGAGAGAGCTTGAAATTATCAACAATGCTATGGAATAGCGGTATTGACAATTTTAAGCTTGCATTATCATCTGAAGCAAAATCATAAAAATTTGAGACACCCGAAAAATTATATTGCACTTCAAAGGACTACCACAACAATACCAATACTTTCGTTGATTTCCAGAAAAATAAACATACAACAAACTATTTAAACTTTTTTAAAACTTCATTGAGCTAAGATAAGAAATGATATTTTTAAGGTAATAATTTAGTATCTTACAAATGCAACTTTGTGATGTACCCGTTACGAACATTTAATTTCATATATAATCATATTATTTTGAGTTTTTTCAAATCTATATTGACAGAAAAAAATCAACATTTGCTTGAGGATTTTTATTTTAAGTAAAACCCAATGTATTTTCACAATAACTCTTAAAGCAATTTGTAATGGTCAAAAGAATCAAAAATCGAGCAGACACGAAACACTGATATTGTTTTTAAAGTTTCCTGCTTCTCATATACTTGTAAACCAGATAATTCAGAATATTTCGAGATAGCGATTGCAATATAACATTCTTTAATCCTTTGCTTCTGATACACAGTGATCTTGGCTGACGCTATGATTCAAAATCGAAAATCGCCAAATCTATAATTTTTTTATGTCAATCATGGACTACATTTGGACCGCACCTACTCTGTGCGATCCATCTGAAGTTCACGATTGTCATAATTTTATCAATTTTTTCTCCCTTTCTTAGTGATTACGACAGAAACAGAATTTAAGTCTGCGTTTAGTTTAGTTTAATTGATGGGTGTATTTATCGCTTTCACCTCCAAACTAATATCTTTCCCATTTACTACCATATACAGATATATGCATTCATTATATTCAAGCCTGTACTCTTGAAACTCTCAATAGATGCTTTAATCAACATCAGACCTTCAAACCTTACACAAGAACTTACTTGGAGTCCTTCACGCAAAAAATTCTAGCCAATCGATATTCGAAGGCAAATCTCATTTTCCCACTTTTTTACTGCACGCATGAACTTCCTCTTTCAAAACGCGAGAATGTCGAAACGGACATCAATTCATGTATTTTCTACAAGTTTTGGCTCCACAGTTGCACATTATTTTTTGATCATCAGCTTCAATAGGGAACTTGTAGTCGTATGTTAATTCTTCTCCTCGTAAAATTTTCCGCAGTGCAAATATGATAATGTGCTTCTTGCCTGAAAACACAAAGAATACTAGATCAAAATAAAATAAAATCGATTTTTTAAACCACAACAACCATTGCGTGGATGGCATGAACCCATTAGCAGCACTTTCTGTGGAACACCCTGCCTGCATTGGTATCAGGCCTAGTGGTAAAACATGGAGTCTCGGTGAGTCCCACTCGCTTATCCATGCCCACCCCTCAACCCAGAGTGTAATAACTTGGGTAGGCAAAGCCGAACTTGAAAAGATCATATCTTTCCAGCAATAGTAACCCTGTCTGTCCATAAGTGGAATCAGTTACAGGGCCTTGAACAGGGTGATCCACTCACAAAATTCTCTAAATCAGGGAGAATAAAATATATTTATACCTTTATGCAGTAAAAATGACAAATTTGAGTGATTTTTTTTGTGAGAACTTAAACATTAACTGAAAATTGAAACTTAATATACGATACCAAATGTCAAATCTATCGTTACACAAATTTTTGATTTTGGGTCACCTCTGATCAGCATTGGAGGCAGAGCTCGATTATCCAAAATATCCATAATCGGTAAGTTTATATCATCATCATATACAGATTATATAAAGGGTAAAAAATGAACAAAGTTGCAGTAATGGCGATGGGAGTCACGAGAACCAATCACTGGTTATCAAGAGAAGTCGAAACACATTTTGTTAAATATTGATCACAGGTGGGTTTAACAAAACAAATTTAACGGAAAAAAGTGTGTTGGCTTCATTGATACGAAATAAAAGGGAACACTGACCATCGATGTGTACAATCCGAGAATAACAACTAGGTTCACAGGAATGATTTATGAATCTAGCACCAGAACCCATCATAGTTGCATCAACAACATACATATCATCCATACGAAACATATAACAACCGATTCCCTTGGTCTCGTACATTTTCTCTCGATGATCAGTGAGAAAACATCTTATGACCTAAAATGAAGATGAAAATGAAGGATTAAAAAAATACAATTTGTAAATTTTAATTGAATCAGTACATAAGGGGGTAAAAAGTTGAATCATTTTGTGTAAAGCAGGCTAGCGGCTTTTGGAAATATAAGAGACTGGCAGAATGCCAGCTACTTTGCCGCTCGAAGAAAAACAAGATTCTGTCACCCAGGATTACAGGTTTCTAAAACCTTGCACAGACTGTCGTAAAACTCTTATGAAGTTATGTTGGAATTTTAAAATATTCGTTCTATAGATTAAAGATAAGATTCCCTTATTCTTCACTCACGTCCTATGTAATTCAAAAATGATTTCTTATAATTCACTATATTACATTCCCCAATGCAGTGATAAAAAATTTTGGAATCTTACGAATTGCAATGAATTTGCAAGCCTGGTGTGAATTACGAATTATTATTTCATAAAACTCTTGTAATTCAGAGTCTAAATAAACCACAAACCATTACTGGAACACTCAATACATTCATGTAACTAAATTTAAATTGATTTAAATCTGCAGCATTCAATGGATACATTACTAAAAGTAATACATGACTAATGCTAGAGTGTTTCAGACCACAGATTACAGGACCAAAAAAACTAAAACTTGGGTTTTTGGCTATAGAAGCATGAAAAATTAGGATATTTGTAGACTTTCATACCATGGGTCACGGTTTACTATGCTGTCAGAAATTCGGGAATAAGATTTCGACTGAGTATTCAAGGATACTCCTGGAATAGCAAAGTATTCTGAAGCTCCATCCCTATTCACAAACCGGTAATTGCGAGTTACAAAGTACAAAAACAAAAAGATCTGTCAAAAATATCTATATTCATACTTGAAAGAAATAAATATAGGATACTAATAATGATTTCATCAATGGAGGAGTAAAGATATTTTAGATTTTCGAAGAAAAAAATCAGCTTCAGAATCATGAATATTTCAATTAGTTAATAGCATATAAAAGTTATTGTTAGCCAATTTACCTAATAATTATCTTCTAAAATAAAATAATTTTTTTAAAGAGAAAAAATATTTCTGAAAATAATTACAGTCTAGCCTTATAGCCGGTCGCAATAATAACATGATAATTGAAGAATTATATTAAAATAGGAAGTAGAAAAAGGGTGAAGAGGTGTCGTACAAGGTAGTCGTACGATATAGACAAGAATAATCGACTCAATTTGCCAAATATGATATTTGGAAAAGAGGAAGTAGACAACTGAGGTTGAATTTTATTGCAGATTTTTATTGTGCAATTAAAACTAATATGATACAACAAACTTGAAACAAAATGACAATTCAGACTTAGCTAACAGCTGGTCCATCTGACAATCGAAAGTACATAGGAGATTATCTGCAAATCGCAATTACTTCATCTCCAACTATTAGGATGCGATTTTTTTCTATTTCTACACTCTTCTTTTTTGTTTCTACACTTTCCGAAGAATTTTAACGAGATTCACAAGACTTGCTAGAACTTGAAATGTGCAGAAAATCATGATATGTCAAATTTGATGAAATTTGGCATATAACATGATTTTTTGCACAAGAAAAAATCTATTCCCACTGCACATGAATTTATCATGATCATGCTGCCTATTGGTCACAATTTATCAAATTTGTGACACGAAAACGTACCTCCCCAGTATATTCCATCACCATTTCACCGGCTTCGATATCTCTCTTACAATACAATCCTCGACCATGTATGGCAGACCTATAAACACCAACTGCCTCTCGAGCCGAGGTACGTAAATGTCGAAACCTCATTGCCATTGGAAGATCCATACTTGTTGGACGCCTGATAATATAAAATAGCAATAGTTTTTTTTTTTTTTTGTCGAAACTCTCACTAATCCAGGCAGAAGCAGCATGAAAAAGTAAACCCAACAACCACTGACCACATACATGGCAAAGGGCTACGAAAAATGTTGTAGGAGCAACTGTACTTCAAGTAAAAAACAGTAAGTATTGTAAAGAGAGTAAGACCGCTGAAATAATATGCAGGAAGTTTTAAAAAGTGGTATGCAGATGATTTCAACATCACTCGGGGCAGATACCACTCAATGCACTTTATCATAGTGGTTCAGTTTTGTTTGGGATGTTTTCCACTTTAAAGAGTGCAGTTCCTGGTACTATGTCTTGCAGTGGCTCTAGAAACTTTCAATGAAGTGGCCGTTAGTTGGTTCGTTTTAGGCACTGCTTCCGGCATTGCTTAAAGCGAATTTCAATAAAAAAAATGAGATTCTCAGATTTACTACAAATTCAAAAAGGTATTTTAGCACAACTCAGGGTGACATTCTTGTTTTTCTTCAGCTGGACTCAATAGAGCTAGTGCAATATATATATAAGACAAATCATTACTTCAAGATTATGCAAAATTACAACAAACAGAATAAAAAGCTCTTGTATCAAAATCACAATTTCTATGCAAAATTTGACACATATCATTGATTTTACTGAAAAAACTAATTTTAATTCTTAACAGTCAAAAACAAAATTTCTGATAGCCATAATAATTTTAAAACGCTCACTTCCAAACAACATTAAAACAATACACTAACCTTGTACTATTTTGTTGCATATCAATATTCTGTGTCCGAGAAGGTTCATAACAAGGTGGTAATCTATGTTTAGAAGCCAGAAAACTAAACATATCAGGTTTTGATCTTCCCTGGTATTTTTCAGCTCGAGCACAACCATGAGGATTTATGTGCGTAATAACCTGTGAAATAAAAATTAGTGGAATTGGAATTGTTTTCTTATGGAAACAATTCAAACCTGAATGACGTTTTATGTATGAAATGAAATATCATCTCAAACCCATACTTGAATGACACAACGTGGAATACATTAATGAACATGCTTTGGGCAGAGGCATCTATAATCATCCTTATTCTGGCTCATCAAATTCTGTGTAAAGCGACCAGGTTGGTGGATTTTTAAGCTCTAGAACCACCGTACATCATCAAGGTGTCAACAGGATTCGAACTTGCATCATCATCATCATGCGAGCAGAAATGTGGAGCTTAGTGTATCCCCATCGCTTTACCTATCGAGCTAACCGGGGTGAATATATGCAAAATAATTGCAAGAATCTTCCTGACATGGGCTGTTTCGTATAACCGATGATTACAGTTTGATCACCAACCATGCCCACACAAAGCAAAAATCAAAAAAGCTCAAGAGAGAAAAGGTTGTGGTTTCCATATAATCGACCTTTTCTCTTCAGTTGGATAAAATAAAATCCTATCCCTATATTATTTTGATTCTGCTCATTGAAATCTTCCCAGAAAAAAGACCTGACAAATTGTGTACTTAAATTTGATGAGGGAATCAACACTACGCAATATCTT
Organism: Styela plicata; assembly: GCA_963675895.2. Taxonomy (NCBI): domain Eukaryota; kingdom Metazoa; phylum Chordata; class Ascidiacea; order Stolidobranchia; family Styelidae; genus Styela; species Styela plicata. The sequence goes on from OZ023138.1 coordinate 5,144,829, forward strand.
ACCCAAACAATATAATACTGTAGATAGCAATGTTGATGATTCATAAAAACAAAAGAGTAGAAAATATCCATATCATTCAGTATTCTAATTTTCAAAAAAAAAAATGAAAAATACTATTCTGAGAGTCGCATTGTGCTTGGATGAAAAACAATGAAATCTAACATAAAAGAAATAGAAGGAATTTGATGTTACCTCTGCTGGTGGTTCTCTGTGTTTATAATATTTTGCTCGATATTTGAGACAATGTCTTGCACCGGGCAGTTGTTCGACAAGAAATCGTACTGCATCGTGAGATACTCCAAGAAACGCATGTGGGGATATAATTGAAGTGAGACATGACGATGGAGATCGAACACAGGCATTTGCCCTACATTCTTGAACGGAATCGAGTAGGTTCGCGATAAGTTCTGCGAAGGGAAAAAAAAAACTAATATTAGTGAGAAGTGAGGCAAGTAAACAAAATTTTTATTCGAAAAGTATTGTTAAAGTGTCAAAAACTTTCATGTCAGTTTTGGATGTTGTTTGATGCACAAATTTAAATGAAGAAAAAATTAAAAACCATCAACACAGCCATATCAAAGCTGCGTGGAAGATTTTGGGGACTTTTTTTTAAATTGATAACTATTGATTGTGTGATAGCATGGAATATTGCATTTTTGGTAACTTCTCTTCCCATGAAAGTCATTTTTTTTTCAAGTGTTTCAGTAGCAGAGTAGCTGACATTTCCCCATTTAAGACAAGCATTTTTATATAATTGAACACCTCCTCTTCTAAAAAATGCAGACAATAATGACACATTGAGCAAAAAATCGCTTCCCCATCTTCATGCAGCTAACAAAAAACAGTTCAGCGCATAAAAAACATTCGGAATATTGAGGTTGTTCAGCCCAATAATTATGATGAAAACATGAGGAAAACCTAATAAAAATTGAAAAATTTATGAAAAGTTTTGAATTACAAATGTTACTAATATCAATACTGATACTTCTAAAATCATTATCTAGAAATAACCATTTAAGTATCATTTCTGCATTCGCATAATTTTTCAACCTAAGGTACTTTCACTCCCTTGTCAGCAAACAAAGATTAGAAATGTATACGGTAAGTAAAATATAATAAAAAATAATACCTTTCAAATCAGAACCTCGTGCTTGATATCCATCATCGCTTTTAATTTCATAAATAAGATGAGATCTTTTTGACGATTGAGGTGGTGGTGGAAGGCGGTTTTCTCTACCTGAACAAATAAATAGATATAACATCAGCAATCACATTAGCGCCGCTGATTCACAACTGCAAAAAGTCAGAAATCAGAAAAAAGTGTAATAACTTGGGTAGACTAAGCAGAACTGGAAAGACAGTATCTGTCCAACAACTCTAACACATGTCTGCCTATAACTGGCTGCTGATAGAGGACTTTCGTCAAGGTGATCCACACTCAAGGGGGGGGGGGGGGGGGGGGGGGGCTATAGAAAGACAAATGCAATGTCCTAAAGCAATGTCCATCTGTGGGCAAAATAAAACTTTTCACAGGACCCAATTATTCATTATAATTTATCCACCTCACTACCGAACATTCCGCAAACAAACGAATGAAATTCTTACCTTTCTGATTTTTCCTCGATGACCATGGTACATGAAGATGTATTTTCCGCCGTGATAACGTTTGAATGACGTCTCGCAATTTTTTAGCAGTTTTATCATCAGAAACACGTTCCGCGTTAACAACGTTCATATATACGTCAAGTAATGGTGATGACTGGATTCCATGGTTTGTTGCATCATTTTGAATACATTTTAATTCAGCTTCTGTAAATTTAATAAGTTAAATTTTTGTTTTTGACTGAATAAATACTCAGTTCAAACAATTGCCAAAGAAGTCCGCCTAGTAGATAGCATGTTGGCATCACTGGTTTAACATTCCCGGATCGTGTAACAGTAAGTCTGGCTCGTTAATTACATGTCCATCACTCAGTCCAAGGTGTGATAACTTGGCAAGGTAAAACTGTAAACTGTAAGCTTGTACCATTTGATCAACACTTAACACTAATAAGTGCTCACTAGTCTGGAGTAACTGTTAAGACAGTTCCCTGGCTTGCAACCTGCCAGAGTTTTGAGTTCTGGTAAATCCATACCAAGGTACGTGCTCACTAGTCTGGAGTAACTGTTAAGACAGTGTTGCAACCTGCCACTGTGTTCTGGTAAATCCATCAGACACCCTACTGTGCTGCTCAGACACCCGAAGAAAATAGTTTTCATCAGAAAAAAATTATTAGGTGGGATATGTTCCCCCATTACATCTTGCTAGAAGATTAAAACACCTCTTTTTCCGGTATCAGGTGCTGATCAAGCTGTACAGAAAGTCAAAATCTTCTATACTGCAATAAAGTAGCAGTGTTAATGGTTTTGAAGAAAACGACCCGAATATTTTGGACACTGAAAGAAAAACAAGATTCTGCCACCTTGTCAAGGTGCAATTGATCTGTGACCAAGCATATCCAAAACGAATCGTATATTCGAATACATTCAAAAATAAACATTTATCATTATAGTCAAATTCTGGATCTTAGATATATTTCAGAAAAGTGGGATATGAAAATATGTCATTGTTATGTCATAAATACGGACGAAATGAACAGAAAAATTTTTTCATGCTTTCCAAATTAACATAGTTCCACGAATAAAAGAATTTGTGTACTGTAATAAAAATATTGTGGATTTCGGTATTTATATTTATTTGAATTCAGAACATATTCGATACTTCATACTTGAAGTTATTTTTTTGAAATCTATTCGAAATTGAAAAATATTCGGTATTTGGCCATCCCTGTCTGCGGCATATGCTTGATAAAAAATTCTGGTTGGAATAGAGCACCAGGCATAACTATGGGATTTGTAATCTATCATAGTTTTATAGTTTCACCCAATTAATAAGAAGTTTTGATGTGAATCATGAATTTGCTACAAAATTGAAAAGTGCTAGAAGACTGAAAAATAATAACAACCCAATTCCAATAAGGTGGAATATTATTTCCAAATCTTTGTTTTCTGTATTACCTTCAATATCAGGTTCAAGTTGTCTTGCTACAAGTTTCTCCTTTCGTTTCATTTTTCTAGATCTTTTTTGCGTAGGCTCATGCGAGTCTGTTGGACTCTTTTTACGTTTTGTACCGTGTAGAACAGCAGGTTTATTGGATTCTTGAAAAATGTTTTGTTGCGATTGTTGATCTTGTTTGTGATCTGTTTGTTTCTCTGGTGTTGATTTCTTAAATAGAAAATGGAATTTCTAAATTTGAATTAAGAAATAGGGGGTAAAAACTCTTTTAAAAAAAAAAGAATTTTGGATAGCACCAGGTTAACAAATCCATGTCGTTTTATTCAACTAGAGTGTTGACTAGAGTGTTGAAACTTAGATGCCAAGTTTTTATTGATGGATGAACGAGCTTCGAACCATACCCTTTGTTCAATTTCGTTGCTACCAAATTCACCGAATGAGCATGCTTAAAACAAATAATTTGTTATAATATGTTTTTTATAGCAAATATGAATCAATAATCGTACTTTTATCAAGTAGCAGCCGCAGATTAACTGCATCTGCGTTATCCCTCAGTACCTCGTACTTGAGAACTTAAGGATAAGTTTAGTGTATACTCAATAAATGTTGTGGAAATCTTTCCAGTAACCTCAAAAATAATTTGTTTTAAGATATATAAAAACTGAATAATCGATTAATGATGTCAGTTTCTCCAAATTTTTTTCAAACTGAGATATATTACAGTAAACATATTACTAAGTAATCGATAAGATTATAACCTTCTTCTTTATTATAAATTTCTTTGATTAGGCGCTCACATACGTAATCTATGAAAATAAATTTTGATAAGAATCTTGAAATCTGAAAAATATTTCGTACGAGTACCTCTTGTGTATCAAGTGTTGGCATTGGTAAATTTTTATTTTGAATTTGTTGTGCGATGATTGCTCGTACAATTTGTTTTTCTTGATCGGAAAGTTTGTTTTTATTGCTGTAAAATTCGATCATTCTCTCTAGAACCTTTCTTTGTTCCTGTTTAAATGAAAACAAGCCACTGATTCAAAAAGGTAATGTGAATAACATTCGGTGAAGTTAAATTAGTTAAAAAATATACAACATCTAGTGAAAAAGGGTCAATTAAATATCATTCTGTACCACAGAAAATTTTTTTTGAGTATGCTAAATCAATATTGCATCAGAATCACAATGACAGATCATTCGTTTGGTGTTCTCTTGGGAGTTTCGGAGTTTTTTATTAGATTCTAAGGGATTTCTGAAGGTGGTAATAAATTGGCGATCGAAGGAATCTGTCAATATCATACAAGTCAGCACTGGGTGGGTCACTATCATGGAGTATACCAAACTTAAACAAAAATGAACAAAAACATATAACAATCATGAGTTGCACTCACTGCATCTAACTTGACATCACTTGTCAAACAAGGTTCTTGTGTCACAGTTGAAGGTGGTGATAGCATATTTGGTTTTGTCACTACTGGAGCTTTCGCTCTCAATGCTGGTTTTTCTTTCGAAATAACATTGTTCTTAATAGTTTGTTGATGGGGAACAATCTTGCCTGTACCAGGTGCCCTCCGAACATTGATACGGGTCGGAGAAATATTGTTTGCATAGGAGAACTGTGCTGCGGTTTGATTTGGTTGAACTGCTAAATTGAGGTTGGAACCTAAAACTGGGCTCGTAATAAAAGTTGCCTGCTGTGCAACATGTGGCATTACCACAGGCATAACGGGACTGCAGTATCTCATATCGAATGAGAATTGTCCTTGATTAGATTTCGGCGATACGATAACAGATTGTCCGTATTGTACTGGCATCGCTTGGATGTTCACTGGTTGTTGTATAAATGTCGGCGAACAGGGTTGATTGTAAACAAGCAACTGTTGAGTGGGGGTGAAATTCACAGGAACGAGCGCGACGTTATCTTGGACATAAGGAAATGGCGTGGTCGGTCTGCTACTAACTTGAATATATTGTTGCGCTTGTAAAAATGTTTGTTGCTGTGGTGACAGTGTATTAATAACAGCAGGTGTTGGAATAGTTTGAATAAGAGTCGAGACTGTTTGTAGTGCAGTTGGACAAGTCACTGTCGTAGATGGCGGCATTTCTAACAAAGACTGTACTTCGTCCGCATTCAACACAGGACATTCGCTCGTAACTAAAAATGACGCTGCAGCATCAGTTTCCATTGGCAGTGGAAGTCTTGGTTCATCTCTCGGTGACAGAGGCGATTCCATATCTTCTACTATATTCGTATTGTTATTATATGAAAGTTGATTACTTTGCGGTATAGACGGTCGCTTAAGCATAGGCAATGTGTTGGGCAATACTGGAGAATTGATAACACTGGTATTGGCATAAGTTTGCTTTATTGTTGGTTCGTTAATATTTTGAATAACATCTGGTTGAGGTAAAACTGCGTTTGATGCATCGGCGTTTCCATTTTCAATCAAACCTCTGACAATTTCAATAGAATCATCAATAGTTGAAATAGAAGAATCGTTTGTTTCCATCAAGTCATCGTCAGCTTGTCGCCGAACTTCATCTGGAACATGATAAAAAAAATTATTCGTAAAAGAAATCAAGGGGTCAGAAAACATTTTGCCTTATTTGCCTATTACCCAGTAGCATTATACCTGGTAAAATATAACTTATCACTCCCATTTCATTTACCCAAAGATGAACACATACATATTTGTATGTCTAATAAAAAGCTGGAAGAGGTGGCAGAGTATTGTTTTCTTCAGGTGTTCGAAATGTTCAGGCTATTTTCTTCGGATAAATAAAAAAGCTTCAAAACCATCAACACTGCTATTTCATAGCAGTATTGATAATTTTGAAACTTTTTGTACAATTTGACAGTTGTTATAACACACTCACAAAAAATCATTTTAATCTTCTAGCAAGAGATATTGTATCATGAAATATAATCCATTTGCCAAATTTTCTTCTGAGGAAACCCATTTTTTTAAATGTCTGAATAGCAGCCATTCTGGACTATATATTGTTGTACTGAACCTAGATTAAAAATGATTTTAGTTCTATTTGATCAAAAAATGAAAGAAAAAAAACAGAACATAAAAGAATATATAACAATAAAACAAAAAGCTGTGGAAGAGAAGTTTCATATGCCTGCTTCTTTTCAATAGAACATGAAAATTGATCCACTTCACAGCGGTATAAAAAGGAAAGATAATTAAACAAATTATCATCATCTGTTACAAAGCCGATCCCTGTCAAAAATTTTGTTTTGTAAAGCGTGACCCACAGATGGGCCGCGCCTCGACAGTGCGATCCATCAGTGACCCATGCTTAACAGAATATGTTCGGTCAAAATTTTTCTGACCGGGATAACCTTACCTTGAACAGAATCAAACTCTGTTGTACATTCGGTATTGATCATTTTGGTGGCTTCTCCCGACCTGAGTGAAGAAACATGGTAATTCAGACACAAATCAATAAACAGAAACAACAATTTGTAAGTATGGATGTTAGTTGAAGCTAACAACAACATCATCTTACAGACATGTAGTGTTTCGGACAACAAAACACTATTTAAACCTATACACAGCACACAATGACATAATCTCGCTCGCTTCATTATTTTGATTCAATTTTTTTACCATGTTATTTTAATGAACAAAAAATCTTCAATCATATCAGACTACCAGTGTTGAGGATTGTGAAGGCTGTAGTAAATTACCAAATTCCCTTTTTTCAGTAAATTATTTTCATTTTTTCAAATATCTTGGTCGCAGTGAAGCAAATATTTGATAGGTTTTGGCCAAGTTTTTCGCATATAAAAAGAAAATCAAAGTATAAACATAAAAAATAAATAAATAAAAATATATTTCTTACCCTTCAATATTACTAGATATGGACTTTTGTAGTTCAGCAATAAAAGCTACAACTGGGGTTGTAGATGTTGATGCTGGTTCTTGCTTTCCTATGGAAGATATCCTTAGGTTGGAATCATTAACTGTAATATTTGCAGGTTGAGACAATTCAGTGTCAAAATTAGTTAAATTATCATTATCAGCATTGATAGTAGATGTACCAGGTTTTAATATATCTTCGTGAACATTTTTTGATATTAGTTTTGTAGACTGAGATTCTATTGTTCTCTGTTGATTTTCTTCACTGGTAGTTGGGAAATCTTCATCGACCTGCTTCTTTGATTCTAATATTTTCTGTTTATTCTTCGGTGTGTTTTCTTCACTTGATTTAAAATCTGCATCAACATGCTTCTTGGAATCATTTTGACTTGTTTGGTCGACTTTATCATCTGAAGTGATTAGAGAAACACTTGGTTCGATGAGATTATTAGTTTGCTTTGCAGTTGGATTGACCTCATCACAATTAGTAGTTTGTCGATCTGATAGTTTTTCAGAATCATTAGGATTCATTTCAGTTGGAATGACATCACATCCAGATTGGTCATCTGAAGCCCTAGTTTCCATTTTGTTAACTCCATCACATGTGGTATCTTGAGATCCAGATAACTGTTCACATTCTTTTGAATTGATTGTAGACGACTTGTCAGCAGATGAATCTTCATCCATGATTGTAGAGGACTCGACAGAGGATGGTTTCTCTGCACTTTGAATGGTTTCAATTTTGTCTACATCTGTGGTATTGGTATCGTCTGAAATAAACTTTGAACATTCCGCGCTTTCTTTGTTGTCAGAAGACGCAATGTTTGAAGTTGACGTGTCATTATGTACATTTTCTTTTACTTTATATACAGTGGTAGATTTCCTATTATCAACAGTGGTAGATTCCATTGATTCATCTTTTTCAAAACTGCTGTCAAACGATACATTTTTGACAACATCTGCACTGGGACTCGAATTACATTTTTCAGAATCAAGTGTTTTTCGATCTTTACTGAGATTTCGTCGCCTTGACCGAATGATCGGTGTCAGTTCCGCAATGTCATCGATGATGTGATCTTCTGGATTGCTTTCAATCGAAGTTCGCTTCTTATTTTTAGAAGTTGTATTTCTATCTTTTTTAGATTTATCTTGCTTGGTCTGGATTTTCAACGATCTCGCATCAGCACGATCCTGTCTTTCGGAATTTTTACGAGAGTACAACTGTATAGCATAATTGGGAGACAACCCGGAGAAAGATTTTAAGCAAGTGAATGGGTTTCTCCTAGGATATCTACTAGGCGTGAAATCTGAGGTATCAAGAATACTTTTATTTTTATCCGAAACTTGCTTTTTCTTCTTGCTGTTATCAGCAGATTTACTTCTTGCTCTATCTGCTTTTTTTGTTAATTCTTTGGATATATCAGGTTCATTTTTATGGTCAACGCCATTGCATATGATATTTGTGTTTTCAACAAAAAGCGATGAATCATGTGAGAAACTTCTTGTTTTCCTGCGTTCAATTTGTGTTGGTGACTTCTTTTTCGTTGTTTGTACTGGTTGGTTTTCAACTCCCTCAGTATTTTTCGCAAATTTTCTCAAACTTCTCAACCTGGTACTCGCTTCTCTGGAAGATCCACTTGAAAATGATGAATCGGATATTGAAGATTTATTTAAATTATCGGGATGCGATGAATCCTGTTTTGAAGAATTAGAAGAAGTATTTGCATCTTTATTTTCATGCAACAAACTTATCCCAATATCATTTTTCTCAGAATTCAATTCTGTCTTCTTATAGAATATGGTTTCTTCAGAATTTTCATGCGCATCTATTCCATCGTTTTTATCTTTTTCCGGAGTGTTTTCACTAGGCTCCTCATCAACTTTATTTTTCAGCACAATTTCTGTAGCTTCAAATACATTTGAAGGATCCAAAATATCTCCGTTGGTTAGATCATCACTCTGGGATTCGTTCAAAGATGATTCATTGCTTTTATTTATCTTGATATCGCCAACACTTCGACTTCTTGTTTGAACTCTCGTCATAACTTCTTCTTCCTCATCATCAGTTTGAAATTTTCTTCTAAAAATTCTATTTTTCTTGTTATCAATGTCAGGACAATAGTTTGAGTCGTTTTTGCTCGGGTTTGGTTTTTTCACCTTCTTCATACTTTTTTTAACAGGAGCTGTTTTCTTCCACCATAAAGATGTTGAATCAACAGACTGATTCAAACAGGAAGATGTAGATTTAATAACTTCTTTATCTTGAGCATTTTTTGCTTCTTGCAATAAACTCACAGTTGTCGGAATGTCGAGGACAGTGGGAGTATCAAGTCTTTTCACAGAAACTCTTAATTCGGGTGCAACGGAATAAACAGATTGTGTTACTGAATCGGAAAATGTTATTTTTGATTTACTGGGTTTCACACATTCAATAAGGGAATTTTGAGTTTGAGTGGAAGGAATTGTGGAATCTGATATTGACTTTTCTGATACAGATACGCTAGTGGATTTAACAACAGTTTCAGTTGTTACAGCATCAGACACCAACCCAGTGATTTGAGATTTTTTACAAGGAACAGTTTTCAATGATAAAGCGCCTTTTTCTTGTTGTTTTGATACTTCTGATGTCATTTCATGTGCTTTTTTATCATCAGGTAACAATTCTGTTTTCTTTTCATCGACACTTGAATAGGTTTGAACTGTAATCCTAGAATTTGATTTATTGACATCTGAATAATCTTTATCCAAGATTTTACCATCGGTTTCATCCCTGCCTTTCATACTAGTACACATGACCGATCCAGATGATCCAAGAAGATATTTTTTGACGATATTAGAATTCGCAATATTTGAAGCAAGACAGGAAAGAGTTGGAACTTTTGAAGATTTTATCATTGAATGTTTTTTTGCAGATGCAGGTGAGGCATTCATAACAGATTTCAAAACAGGTGACAATGGTCGTACTTGGAGAGGATTATCAATCAGGCTTGATTCAGAACATGTCGAGCCAAAAGTAGTTGCTTCACAAGAATTAGCAGTTGCGTTGGCTGAGATCCTTGAAGTGAGATACCCTTCCATGTTTACAGTATCTCTAACTGTAGATAACTCCTTCATTTCAACTTCTCTTACAACATTGTTTTCAATAATAGTGGAATCGATGCTTGAGAAATTTGAAGGTGGATCAGAATTTTCAATGAATTTAGTGACAGACGATTCAATAACCACACTTGAGGTCGTGACAGTGTTAGAAAATGTTGCTCTTGAGACTTCTTGATTCGGTAAATCATTTCCCGCAGTTGCAATATTCAAAAAAGGATTTTGCGGTGAAATAAGAACTGCATTACCTATCTCTGAACCAATATTTGTACTTAGCGTTGTGTCATTGCCAACAGTCTCATTCTTCGAATTAGCAATAGTTCTTGGGTCCGAATTAGAGTCGTCGGACGTAGACTCTGTCACTTTTGGTAGCAAACGTTGATGATTTGAGGATTTTGTTATAGCGGGTAATGGTGTGATAGTTTGTGGTAGCGTACCATTAAATGAATTGATCACTGTGTATGATGATCCGGAAAATCTTCTTGATCTGGAATAAAAATACAACTGTATAAATAAAAATCACCGAATATTCAGGATAGCCAAAAATTACCCAATCCTAATCCTGGTTTAAAACTTTTAATTTGTCGATCACAAATTTTGTCTATCGACATTTCAATCGTATTAAAAAAATGTTAGCGAATAATTTTTGATCAATGTCAGGCAATTTTAATCATTACTAAGCGATTATGATCACGGTTCAAATACACAGCAAATTAAATAATTGGGTTATTTTGAGACCATATTTGTGAACAGTTCTTAAGACTTGTTGAAGACGATAACTTGACAGATACTTGATAATTAGTGCACAGGTACCAATTTTGCAAATTTCGTATTCATCTCAATTAAAAATTTTATTTTGTCCAGCATAAGCCACAGATGGATCGCTTGGCTGGGGCGAGTATTACTGATCAGGAGATTCTAATAGTTTCCTAAATTTTATCGAATTCCATCTCTAAATTCTGTGAATTTCTAAGACTAAAGAGCGTTTTTGATCATAATTTCATCAGACGTGTTGCAATTTTACAAAATATTTTCAAAATTTTCATGACTTGGCCAATAGATTTGAAAATAAATCGAATAGACTTGAGAGATTCGATTCAAAATTCCGAACAATCACCTGTAAACTCCCGGTTCTACACTTGATTTCTCATGTTCATGTGATCTTCTTCGATTCAAAGAACCGTGAGTTGATTGCATTCTGTCGATAAGTTTAGAACGACAAGAATCCACCGCAGGATGGCGTAAAGTTTTCGATGATTTTGTTGTAGGAAGTCGAGCAACATCTGATTGGTAAAAGTACGAGAAATGAGCTAAGAAGTCAGAAATCCAATATTATATTTTTCGGCAACAGTGCAGTGAGTAGTATTGAGACATTCACTTTTTAGAATGTATAACTTTAGGACAGCGGCATTGTTGAATATTTCTAGTTAGCCATTGTTATTCTTGCCGTTTAAATTATATATATATATTATATAGGTACAGACCAACAGCAATTCAGACACCCAAAGAAAATGGGTTCCATCAAAAGAAAATTTAATTGATGGGTAATAAGTCAGGTTATACCTCTTGCTAAAACATTTAAATGTCTCTTTTCGACTATCTGTTGGCATCAAAACTGTGCAAAAAAATTCAAAATCATGAACACTGCTATGAAATAGCAGTGTTGATGGTTTTGAAGTTTTTTTGACAATCTGTAAAAAACGGCATGGTGGCGTGATTATTCCGTCACCCTGTATATATATTTCAAAACTTTGACTTTTTGTTAGATTACTTTTGACAGATATATACGCTTTCAAATGTACAATTATAAATGCTTCCTTGCCAATGTATTTTTGGGCTCCCCCCCCCCCAAAAAAATGACACCTCATTTACCATCTTGCGTATGAGAGATAGTTCGATTTTCGTGACTTTCAACTTTCGCACTGCTAGGTGATCCGAAACCACCAATCATTGCTGGACCATCACATGAGGATTTTTGTTCCGTTACTGTGATTGTATATCGCACACGATGTCCTGCATGTACAGTACTCCAAAACATTCTCGTCATTCTGAGAAGAAAGAATAAAACTTGTTAAAAAGAATGTGAATGAACTTAAACATAAGTTCGAATCCAATCAAAATGGGTTCGTATTTTAAAAATATCTTGAAAGCTTTGTGTTATTAAATGCCAAATCATGAATGAATTGAAAACAACTGAGTTGAACAGTATATTTCTTTTAGATGTTCTACTTTCAGTCAACAAAATTAAAGGATGCGAAACCATAGCCTAGAGTGGCAGAAACTTGTTTTTCTTTTGAAGTCTGAAAAGTTCATGTCATTTTCCTCAGGTAAGCAAAAAGTTTGAAAATCATCAACACTGCTATTTCATAGCAGCATTGATGATCTTAAAACTTTTTCTACAGTTCGGTTCCTATCAGATGTTCGAGAGAGATATCATGAAATCTTCTCTCTTGGTAAAGTTTCTTCAGATGAAACCTTTTTTCGGGTGTCTGATCAGCAGAGTAACTGGCCCTTTGCCAGTCTGCCATGGGCATTGTATTATTCGCATAGTATTTTGATGGTTTTGAAGTCTTGATAACACTGTTCCTCAGACACGTTAAGTCATACATTTGTTTAAAGATTACGTTGTGCGGGTGTGTAGGCTTCAGAATTATCGATATAGATTTAATTCTATCCGACAAAAATTCCATATATCTGAAGAAAAACAACCTTTCTGGCTTTTCAGAATACATTATTATGAGTACAAAAATACTAAAAAAGTTCTAGTAATTCAGACACCACCATCAAAATAACTACAGAATAGAGAAGACAAGAAACATACCTAAAATGTACTGGAACCAGATAATCTTTACAATCTGAAGATGGAGATAAATGGCCGAGTTGATGAATTATCGCTGAACCAAGTAATATTGTTATATCTTGCGACATCATACCACGCTGCCATCGTTTATTTGGTCTCATTTCATCATTGTCAACCACAACCCTCCTCGCTACATCGAACCTTTCTTCAAGTACAAGCTGAAGAAATATAACTTGAGCATTATACCATAACTTCTTTGATTATTTTTTATATGTATTCTTTCAGGATATTGAGAACCCAGTAAAAAAAGCATGTCAAAACACTTTTGGATCTAGTTATATACGAGACCTATTTGTCCCACATGAGACGACTAATCAAACACTATGAAAAAGGAAATATTAAATTGTGTGAAATTTTATTTTTCTTCAGGTGGGAAGACTTCTCCTGTATGCCAAAAAGACTTCAAAACCCCAGATCTGCTGAAAGTGTTAATGATTCCGAAGTCTTCAACACTATTTTATTATTATCAGACAATCAAAATTTTCTTTATGAAAAATCGTCTGTTTGGTCAGTTCATAACGATGGCAGTCATGTTTACATTGAGTTAAAAACAAGTTAGTGGTAATGCCATAAAATACAATAACAAAAAATGAATATTAAAGTTTGTCATACCTCTCCATCAACATTTCTAACATGTCGAGCACAGAATACTTTTTTGTCTTCTTGGAATGTACATTGAGCAAGTTTAGCACAAGAAAAATGAAAATTTTGTGGACAATCACGAGTATTACATCCCACTGTTGCTCCAGGAAGCTTGCACAATTCACATTTCTGAAAGAATTAGATAACCAAAATTATTTTAGGTCGCTCATTCAACTAGGTAATGCTAAAAAAAGGCCCATTTACTGCCCTGGGAAAGCAAAAAATGTTATTGTCCAAATTAGAGCTGGGCGGCATGTCGGTATGCCGCTATCCTCACAATGGCTGTTTGGTGTGACACCGGGATTTCATGAAATACTGACAAAAACAGCTACAGCTTGATACAAAATCGCACCACGTGACAAAAAAAAACAGGCACTAGCGGCTGGATGGCTTATATCCCTGACTTTAATATTGCATACTCATGAAACGAGCACACGCCTACATTTAGAGTTTCATAATGTGTACTCTTTTTTATTTAGTTGTAGCATTTCTTATTGTTTTGCATGCAATGTATAACACCATTTTTTTGAGTTTCTGATATATTTACTAAAAACTTTACTTACCATCATTTTTCCTCTCGACACCGCGGAATAAACATTTTGTAAAGAACCATCGTGTCTCTCGAATACTTCAGCTGACCAAAGAGCACAATTAACATGAACCCATTCATCTTGTCCACAGTATAGAAGTCGACCAGCATTCTGCAAAAACATAATTTGTCAATTCTAAAAATAAAAGCTTCGCCCCAAATGGAGTAATTTGCCTCCAATTAAGTTCACAAAAGGATGTGACCTGAATATTTAAATAGACTTATCTGAAGTATGAAAAAGTACCGGATACATTTTTGTGTGTGTAAGAAATCGACGAAATGAAACACGGGCAATTACACTCTAAGCGGAAAAAACGGCTGTATAGTACACCACCATAATATACAATACAAACACACAATTACTTCAGATGAACAATTCCAATCTGGAACTTCATTTGTCAAATGCGAGACCTAAATAAACCGTGCCTCTAAGGCACAATTACAATTCATCAGTGTCTCATACTTAACAAAACTTGTTTCTCAATATTTTTGACATGGAAAGAAAGCATTCTTAACCCAAATAACTCACAGTAGGATAATCATCGCCATATTTTCCGCAAAACAAACATTGTCGCATATCTTCAAATTGTTTTTGAGGAGACGGATTCCATATGATAGTTCCTATGTTGTCAATTTCTGGTGATTCATTCGAGAATAGATTTTTCATCGGTGTGTCAGGACCGCCCAACAACATATCGATATCACGATCTTGCCATTGTGCGTAATTGTGATCGTTGTGTGGGGGTAATGTAGCGTGGGGAAGCAGATCTCTGAAATTTGAGAAGTTGTTAGAGTAATAAATACAATAATATCGTTGCGCTAGAAACTTTGACATATTTCAATGAAAGGTTTCAAACTTTCAAGTTTTGAGAAACAACTAAAAAGAACCAGCTAATATGACAAAAGTTATCACAAAATGAAGTTCCAGCTAAGGTGAAAACATCGAAAACAAAACCAAACAGCACTGCCCTACCCCTGGGCAAAGATAAAAGCATCAACCACTTTTCAAGTATGGATTACAAAATCAAAACTGGCCCCTTCAAATTTCAATATGCCAACATAATATTAAAAAAGTACCAGTGCATATAACAATTTTGTATAAATAATCAAATTCAGGTGGCACATAAGCAGGGCGAATGCCCAGATCGAATAGAATACACTCAGAAATGAAGATTTCCATATAGTTAAATTTTTGATTTTAGATATATTTCAGAATAGCAGGTTATGAAAATACGCGATTCTTATTTCATAAATTTGTACAAAATTAACAGAAAAATTAGCGTTCGTTCTTCAAATTGACATAGTTCAATGAAATAAAGGAAATTGTGTACCAATAGTACAAAATTTCTGGATTTTGCAATTTATATTTTTTTTTTGAAAAATAAATTTTTTAAATACCATCTTTAATTATAAATCTGGCTAAATTTAGAAGGTATTCGATATTTCATATTCAAAATTATTTCTTCAGAATGTATTTCGAAATAGTAAAATATTTGGTTTTAGCCATCCCTGCATATAAACAAGGACAATAGAATAAAAATTATTACAATTAAAACTTACTCAGGAACATCACTTGAATCACGAACTCTTCCTGTATCAACATCGAACCATGGAAATACATTATGCATTTCTTTAATAAATGCTCCTCTAGCGCCAATATTATTTCTCTTACGCTTCCATCTCTTGTTTGACGCTTCCCTCATCTGAATAGAAAGAAAATTTTAACTATAACTGCAAATGCCTATCTTTTGGGCATAGTCAAACATTAAAACACATTTTGTTGATGTGTTCCAGAGTGGCAGAATCTCGGTTTTCTTCGGGTGTCTGGAACGTTCATGTGATTTTATTCTACATAGCAGTGTTGTAGATTTTAAATCTTTTCATAAGTTTGGTTGCAGAAGATACTCAAAACAAGGAATTTAAATCTTCAACCCAAAGGTTTAACACAAAATATTTCTCATTTGTTAAGTTTTCTTTGTATGAAACCCATTTTCTTCTGGTGTCTGACTAGCAGAGTAGCTGGCATTCTGCCAGTCTGGTGTAGCTTATGTTGCGCAATGATAGAAAACCAGAAAAACTTGAGATAAAAGGATTTACTTAACAAGATCCACAACATATGACCAGGATTTCAAATACAGTCAAATATGTTTTAAGAGTATAAACACAAAGCTTAAATTTGAATTTTGAGTTTTTAGTCACTTTGAGAAGATTAAACTTTACACCTGTCAAAGAACATGGACAATAGAAAGATCGCTACAGCAAGAAAATAAAATCCAAACCTGTTGCTCTAAACGGACGGCTTCTTCATCAGGAACTGTGTCAAGAATAAAACAAACATCGGAAGAAAATTGTGCAACCGAATTATAACGACGATTATGTACAGCAAATCTCACAGTGAATAAATCAGCAGGTCGACCGTCGTCTTCAGAATCGTGAACCACAGACTAGTAAGATGAAGAATAGTTGAAGAATTTGAAGAAAGAAAAGTTTTGACAAAGGGTGACTCAGTGACTCATAAACTTGTAAAATATCAGAGTTACCGACTACGCCACTAAATTACTATTTATATTTAGCAAAATACTATTTATAAGCAAGCAAAATCAAAATAATGAAATCATTTGAAAAATTTGGAATCAATAACTCAATATTAAAACCAAATCCAAAGAAAAAAAATAGTTTTCGGCATATTTTGTCGAGCTTGAGCCACTGTTGGACAGCATCTTGCGGTGGGATCATCAGTGGAACATGCTCAACTAAATGTACATTTTCTTGTTGGGATATACCTTTTTCAATATACAAGCTGCATCCTTGTTATGAAACAGAGCCATCATAACATTTTCAATTCCAGATTGTACTTCGCTTTCGATTCTTTTTTTCCAAGATGGCGATGGAAGTTTGCATAGAAGACCTCGCATCTTGTCGCCTTCCAAACTAAATAGGAAAAGTAGATTCAATATTTTCGAACAAGCAACATCGTTTAATACGATCATTTGCAAGAATTCAATTGTTAGTGATATTTACTCAAACCAAAATATTGTGAGAGGTTTGGACTGTTGAACTATTTTTACCAACACCCAAGGCAGATCCAACTTACTGCACACTACTACAGCGGTTTAATTCGGTATGGAATGTTTTTACTTGAGTTGAGATTGCTGGTGTTTCATTTCATGTATCCTTTCCCCGTTAAAAGTAGTTGCCGATCAGTAACAGTCTGATGTTGCTTTTAGTTCAGGGATTTTCAGAATACTTTCTAAGTCCAGTACAGTAAAATCGATAGCAGAATATAAAGTGGCGAAAAGTTTAAGTAAACTGAATCCGATATAAAAAAAAAACTGAATCGAAAAAATCATTGACTTGTTGATGCATTTTTTTTCTACACAATACATCAAATATGACGACTTCGATATTTCCAACCATCAAAAAAATTTCATGTTTGTAATGGCATGAAAAATTTGTTCAAATTCTTGCATTAGCAAACTTCAGTCTCTTGAGACAAAGAAGTCATCTCTTTTTTTTTAATAAAAGCTACTGATAGATCGCGACACGAGGCGGATCTATCAGTAGCTTTTATTCAAAAGAATATAGATATTTATTCGGTTTTGTAAAGAATGAAACGGAAACGAAGTTTTCGGAAAATCTTGGACTCCCATGACCAAATAATAATTTTTGAAACAAACCTGTCATTTACGCTGTCATCAGTCAATGTATTATCACTGTGACTTAGTTCTAACTCAACTTTACTTCTTCGCCCATCACAATCAGGACAAATATATTGGACATCATCAGGTAGATGAGATAGCAGAGTATACATTTCGACTGAAACGAAAATCAAAGAATGCTTTGTGTGTAATTAATTTTATATTGTGTTCTTTATTTGTCATGAGAACTTTTATCTACTTACTGAGCTTCAAGCTTTGGGTAAAAATGTGGGCGAGGACTAAGTAAGTCGACGCAATGTCCAAACGGTTATCATCTTGGCATCACTAGTCGAAAATCTCGGATTTGAGTTCTGGCAAGTTTGACACGTTCATCCTTGCTCACTACTCATCCCGGGGTGTAATAACTTAGGTTAGCTCAGTCAAATCATGAGCTGACTGGCAGGATACCATCAAAAGGTAATTTAGCAAATGGGCAATATTTCATGATATATCTCTTGCTGGAGGTATAAGATGCCTAGAATGTCTTATAGAAAACAACTTGCAATTTGAAACTTGAAGTTTCTAAACCATCCACACTACTATGAAATAGCAGTATTGATCATTTTTAAACTTTTTGATATCCCGTGGAAAATGACAAACATTCCAAACTTCATGTGGATCTGCAAGCTTTCATAACTAGAGTCAATAAGTCTATTTTGGGAGTGAGGATTTTTTTTGCACAAAAGTGTTTTGAGTGACTCAAACTTAAGACTTGAAAGTCTCTTGAAACCTTGCTCTGAACAAACTCAGAAAAAAAAAACTACTCCATCACACCTAAAGCTTGCAAAAACGCATTTGGAAATTTTTATTTGGAATTTTTAGGAGCTTTTGGAGCTTAAAAAAAAAAACCACTAAAATGAACAAATAAAAATCGCTACTAACTTGTCAAACTTTCACATCTCGAATGAACCCATCTTTTACAAGTTCCACATTGTATCATTCTCGTTTCATAATCTTCATCTCTGTAACATCTTCTGCATATGGGACAGAAATTTCCCTTGTCGAAAAGATCGCCACAACGTTGACAAAGTTGAAAATCATGAGTCCACTTAGAACCAGGTCGTCTACCTGGCCTTGAAGCTCCACAACTTCTACATCGTACACATCTCATGCATACCCAAACCTGATTTTTTGAAGGTCTGTACAGCAAAAATAAATACTGTTTTCAAATGTATTTTTCATTATTACACCAAGTAATGACAGAGAGTTCGTACATGCAGTATGTCAACATGCAAAGATGTCAACAATTTTATGTTAAAAAAACAGCGCTGATAATTTTTGGTCTTTAGATCCATTTGACGAAAATGACGTCACTGTCCAGAAATTGGAAAATAAACACGGTTCTTTTTGCGGTTGCTCCTTATGTACATCCTTCAATATTACAGAGACAACAAGAAAACTACTTACCTAGTTGGATAACTTGGTCCCAAACATTGACTATGATAAGTTTTGTTACATCTTTTACATTCTAATAAATCATCTGGTCTACCGCAAACATTACACGATTTACACCTGAAAATAAAACAGTATACATCCATTTTATCAAACACACTTGTGGCTGAATCTTTATCGAATTGGTTATCACTAGTTTTCGATTCTATTTTAAATTCATAGCAAAAAGTTGTGACCACTAAGAGCCAGGTAAATAAATATGCGCAGACTATCGACAGTAAGGTCACACTGGCAGAGAAACAGCTGCAGGGCTACTGAGACACCCAAAGAAAATGGGTTCCGCCGGAGAAAAAAGTATAATAAATGGACAATATTTCATGGTATACGGTATATCTGTGGCACAGCAAAATTTATCCAAATGTCTCATGGCAGCAAAACTGTGGAAATGGGTTCAAAATCATCAATACTGCTATGAAATAGCAGTTAAAAAAATTACATAAATATTTCTGACACCCGAAGAAAAAGAAGATTCATTCTATCACTCTTAGGTGTCAAGGTTTACCAAGACTTCGAATATGAAATAGCAAATACAATTCAAGTTCAATCTTTCAATTTCAAAAGACTCCATTTCCTATTGAAATTGTATCAAGTTATAGAGAAAAAATAAAATTCTTCCGAGCTACTATATTAAAATACACCAAAAACTAAATTTGGTTTTAAACGGTACAATATGACCGTCTAATTATGGAATACAAGGTTCAAAGTTGCCACAATCATTCAACTCATAGCCGATGATCGGAATAATTACATGTTCCCAGAATTCAGATCAAAGGTCATAGATTATTGCATATCGACTCGTACAGTCGCAAAATCTTGATTACAATAATTCCTTAGACAATCACATTTCACTGAATAGAAGCATCAAATTATTTATTTAATTACCTTTTACAAATCCAAATTCCTTTCTTTGCATCATTAATAGCACCTTGTTGTTCATGATCATCGAGGCAAAAAGAATGAAAAGGTTCGCAACACGATACACAGAATATAAACAATGGTGTAGGAGCTATGAGATCCGATGAACAAATACTTGAATCAGACGTCGAAGATATTCTACGCGCAGGTCGAGATTTTCCAACTGATCCGCACAAAAAACAAACAATTTTCGTAGAAGGCGTTCTTGATGTTATGATGCTGACTCCACCCGTGTTCCATAAATCTTCGAGTTCGTACCTTTCCTGAAGACAAAGAACCTTTTTAATCCCGCTAGAACCCACTACTCGATATAAAAACTCGCATGACAATCTTGACAATCATAATTTTGACAATCTTAATTTTTTACTGGTTTCCAAACTCTCGCATTTTTCCTTCATTTGCACAAAAAACTCTTTTGTACTTGTGTTAACACCACCCGTCAAAAAATGATATGAGTTTTGACAAGCGTGGGTCACTGATTGAAGGCGCGGTCCTTCTGTGACACGTGTTTGACAGAATTAAATTTGGGAGAAAAAGTCAGAAAGCACATTGCAGCTTTAATATTTTTTACTAACTTCTTTCGGACATGTCAGCAACTGAGTATCTGTCATTCAGATTCAAAGTGTTCCTAATAAACAAGAAAACGTTTTCAAAAACAATAATAAGTCTGTGTAATTTCGTGACACAAAAGGATCTATAGCCTTCCAATAATTCATGTATCTCATATTATTATGAACACTTCAATTCATAGACCACTGAAAGTATTTTAAATGAAAGTCTGTTGAGTTTGAAAGATTAGGTTGAATAGTACCTTCCACTCATCAATTTTGACAACCGAAGCAAATTTGTTGTTGATCTCGTTCATGTAATTCTTGTTGGATACGATGACGGGAATCCGGTGATAATATAATTCCACTCGCAGCTGACCTCTGATGATAAAGATAGATAACTTAGATAAAAAATGATAATAAAAAAGATCATGTTCAAAAATAGCAATCCTTTTTTATTTGTCCTCGAGGTACCAAATAACAACAAAATCGAATGATTTTTTATTTTAATACGCATTTGACAATGAGGGCGGTGGATACGGATATTAAAGTATCCGAATCGAAACTGTATATTTGAATTGGATAATGAGATTTGATTGCTAATTAACATTTCCTGAGCGAATGCAGACAGTACGCAGTCGCAAAGTTGTAAAAGCGCGAGTTAAAGCATGCGTTAGAGATAATTAACATTTGGGAGCACATGCAGAAAGCACACATTCGAAAACGTTGTAAAATCTCGAGTTGGACCACGTGTGCGAGAGGGAGTAGCCTGCCACAAAAGTAGCTCGAGGATTCGATTGTATTATGTCGGAAGTGTTTGGCATTCTGCCAGTCTGTTGTCAAATAACATTTGATATTTTTAGGTCAACTACAGCAACAAAATCAACTATGAATATGTTCTTATTTATATAAACTATATCATCTTGATGATGATACGACTGAAAATCCTGCATAAAAACACTACAAACAGTATTCACTAGATGGCCAAGTATTTGCACAAACCTGAGAGGTTTTCTGTGAAGCAGTCTCAAATTTTGAACTTTTCTCTACATCTGGAGGTGGTGTACTTCTTCTTGTGGTTACATTGCTATTATTATATTTCTTTCTCAATTCTTTGACAGCCAACCCGAAACCATCCGATGGATTTAGACAAGGAGGTTTTCGTAAACACAAATTATCATTTGTTGAGTTTCTGAATAAAATGATAATTATATTATAAGTATCTTTCCAAACTATTGCGTCTGAGATTGCAATCCTCTGAGACCGTCTGAATATCTGTTGCCAAAACATGCTCCATCTAAAATAAGCACATAACACTATCCATTCCTGTCTTTAAGGAATAAACTATACAAGGAAATTGGCATATTTATGATTTTAGGGTCAATATACAATTATACATATCTATGTTTAATTGACAATTTTCAATTAGCAACAAATTACGAATCTCTTCAAGTAAGTGTTTCAAACAAGAATATGTTAACTCTGGCATCATTGAATGGAGCTTTGGCAGAAAAGGCAGACAACATCCCTATTTTCTTAAGGTGTCCAAAACTTTTCCACTATTTTTTTATAAAGAATAAAATGGAAGCTTAATTTTTTTTAATTTGTATATAAATCCTAACTATAATCGAAGTGAATAGCAATACCTGCAGTTTTCACAAACTCCACATTTCCGAACTTTACAATTTTTACATGAGTTACATCTCTTTCTGTTGTTAGTTTTTCTTCTCCCAAATTTACCATCCTGATTATTCTGCACAGAGACAATTTTTACTGTTTTATCTCTTCTTCTTGCAGAAGGTCTAACAGGAGAATAATTAGCTTCTGTCTCACTATCAGAAGATACAGATTTTCTCTTTTTCTGGGTATCTGGAAATAAAGTGTGTAAAAGACATTCATACATTTAGCATGAAGCTAGGGCCTGGCAATTTGATTCGGTGATTCCAAACAATTCGATACACAGTATATTTTAGAATCAATCGTGAATCGTGCATAGGAACAAATGCTTACTAAATGAACTAGAATTTTTATTTTTAACGACAAAATGCAATAGATTTTGGTCAAATTTGACCAAAATTGATTAAATTTTGCCGTTAAAATATGAAAATTGTTGTTAGAGATAGAATGTGAATTGAATATAAACTTGATTTTCGCAATGGACACAAGTCTTAATAGTAAAAATGGGATATTTGTTATTTACATCGAATTCGTAATTGGAATTCCAAAAGATTCGGTTTTGCCCAGCCCTGCATGAAGCATAATTGAATCAGCAGAGCGATCATCCTCAACATAACATAGTGAAATGATTAGAGAATTTTTTTTGTAATTAGTGATTATCGAATTCTATTTGAACAAAAAGAATCAAGAGAAAAACAAAATTGGTATTTACTATTAGTACCTATGAACGAAACATGATTTGAATCTAGACTTAAGATTCATAACGACTGCGCTAGTGCCGAGAATAGGCTATCCAGAGTGGTGCTCTTACAGTAATAAAAAGACATAACCTTTTTCGTGCTCCCATCCATACTTTTGCACGAAATCACTTTTTTATAACCATCTTAGGGAGATGAGAAATGGGCAATTCAGAATACTTTACTATTCCGAGATTATCAACAAATCAAGTTTCCGCCAAACGCCAACCAGGTCATACAAAAAAATTGAAAGTCTCCTTGCTCACTCGGTGGTTATGACATCACACATATACGTCAATTAGTTGTCATTGTACGTGGCTCTTAATAAACAACTTCAGTTTGAGGTAGAAAGCGTTCCTCGCATTGCCTGAACTCATGCTTTTACAAAGTTTCAACTGTCTGCGTGCACTCAGCAAATGAGAATTTGTAATCGAATCTAATATCCAATTCAAATATATGTTTAGACTCTGATACTTCAGAATCCAAATTCACCCGCATTCGGTATTTTGAATTGCCAAACCCTATTCGAGTCTCAAAACAATAATAAAAATTTAATTTGCTGGATGTGAGAGTTTTGGGAATATTGCCATCATCATTTCACATCATGAAAGTTCAATATTTGTTGAGCAAGGGCTATGGACGGAACGTGCCAAATAAACGCCGAATGTTTTTCGAGAAATAATAGATTACACGTTATTGCGAAGCAAAGCCACTCTCTTATTTCTATTTCTTCAAGTAAGTCGATAACGTACATACTCACTTTCACTTGCGTGTCGATGTCTGGCAAGTAGGAGACAGTAGGATTTATCAAAGAAATAGATATTCACATGAGCGAGAAGTGTGGGTATTTGATAAAGTAGCTTTGTTTTAATGTAAAGATCTTCGGGCCCGGGCTCGTCGAAATATATCTTATCATTATTGATGATAATCATATGTTTCATGTTAGTTGTAATTGATAAGCTATCTTTTGCTGGTTTGTTTCAAAAGAATAAATGCATCATAAAGCAATATCCATGGAACTGTTAATACCATTTTTTGGAAGAATCGGGCCTATTGCCGCAAACGTCTCGTAATTATTACGGAACTATGCGAACGAAATTAGCACAAGACTACACACCTCTCACTTTCTCCTGCTCGGCGGCAATTTTTTCCCTTTCTTCTCTTGGCAGAGCACTTAATTGTGGATTGACACTATCATCATTGTATGTTGCTGGTTTTTGACCAGTGACGAGAGAAGCTCTATTTTAAATATAATGAAGAGATTAACCTTGTACACTGATCTAGAAATAACTAAAATATACATAACTTAGCAAATCCAGAAGGAAATAAATGAAATATATTCTCACCATGATATTAAAAGGAACCTATCAGAAACCATTTAATAAACGGACAGGCGTAGAGCTACATAAATATTATCCCTAACCATTATAATGGGGAAAATATTCCAAACAGAACTGAACCTCGAAGTCAAATCCACCCTGGACGAGCATTGGAAGAGACTGGGAATGGAAAGGACTAAAGACAAAAACCCTAATAACCATGTATATAATTCCATCATCAAGTATCCAGATAATTTTTTGAAACTTGAAACACAAAATAATCCTATTATGAAGAACTGTGACATCTGAATCAAAAATTTTTGATTATCACAAATAATACACCGTAACACTTACCTCCTACAAACATGCTTTATTCTTGGACCGCCAGATTTAGCATTTGGGGTTGGTGTTACATGAACCTCTTTTTTCTTTCGTGAAGATGTTGACTCACTACTTGTTTTTCTACCTCTTTCTCCTTTTTTACCCATTTCTTCTGTTGGTGACTGTGAATCAATATAATTGATAAGATATATGTTTTAAAATAATTTGAAGCAGGTAGAACAAAGTCAATGGTGGAATATATACCAAACGGAGCAGCTTTGTCAAACAGAGCCACAAATGGCCCAAAGCTGTCTACCACGGCACACGAGTAGAATCTCTGACAGTAAAGTGTCTCGAATGTCATCAAAATTTTAAAACTGGTGGAATATTCTCATAGTAATCACAGAATGCCAATTTTGCAGGCATTGATTCCCTGGTTAGTAGGAGTCAGTTATATATAACACAAGAAATTTTGACGATTATTGGAAATATGGTAAACTTTTAAGCTATGTTGTGATGAATATGTAACCTGCCTTATATTTCATCTTGTTCTAATATGTGTGTATTATGTCTACAGGACCGGTTGGTCTTAATCAAAGTCATTAAAATTATAACTGGTAATCTTGTGGTCTTAATATATTGCTACTAAGAAACTTCCGACAGAAATAAATTCAACACATAGGTATATACAGATAAAATATGCCTTGAATGCTGCTTGCCAGGTGTCTAGAGGTAAAGAAATATAGCAAAAAGCTTTAAAGCTCGATAAAAAAATTTTTAAAGGACAATGACACATTTGTTTCTGGCAGACAAAAAAAAATATTCTGCCATTTTGGGTGTGATTTATCCATGGGTTTTGTCAAAGAAAATGAAAATTTAAGATTGCCCCCCACCTGTGGAATAACTTTGAGCATAAACAATAAAACCATCTCGCAAAATAGAACCTCTCAATTCCAAGTCCATCTATATTACATAGAGATGCTAATCAAAAGCAACCACAAGCTAACTAATAACAATATCTTTCTGGTAATAATAATCAAGAACTAATTGAAGCTAATGTAGCAACAAAACAGACCTGTAATATCGCCCTACACTATTAGACTCAAAACTATAATACTAACTAACTAAACCTTAACACTAACTATAATTTTATTTACAAGCAAAAAAGTGATAATTACTAAAGTCAATGACTGCAAGCTTTTAGTAATAATGATTTGTTTATATCAATAATGCAAAACTCTGTAAAAACCCAATCATTTTTATATGATAGCAAGCATTGCATTGCATGTATGCTGCTATTGAAAATGAATTTCCTTGTAGTACCTACCATAGGTTCTAAAGCTTTTAGAATAACCATAATCCCACAATGAGATATGAGCTTACTTGACCCAACATAACATATTTCTATTTAATTTGGTCAAGTATGAGCCACAGATGGATCGTGCCATTGAAGGCACGATCTACTGTGGCTCATATTTGACAAAATACAATTATTGATTTTTTCAAAATAAGTTACTCAAGCAGAATCACTTCGATGTACAATTCACATTTGACCTAACAAAAAATTTTCATGAAGAAATAATAAAAAGTGAGTTGTGGTGCTAAAAGTGAAATAGGATCCGCATTTGCATTGTCTCCTGAAATTTATTCAAACTGTTGGTGCAATTTGTCATTTTAAGACAATACAATACAAGATTGTACTGATCAAAAACGTACAAACTTTGAATATAGCATACGTACTCACAATGATGGCTTAACCGATTTAATAAAGCTTAGTTTGTCTACAACTAACGCTTGTCATCACAGAATAAATAAACTGTCATACATTATTGGAGAAGCACAGTCGTATAAATTGTTGCACCTGGACCAAAAATCTTCCCTTTTCAGACAAATTCAAAAAAATTGAAAAAAAAATTAAAAAACAATAATGACACATATTTATAGATTATATATCTCTAAACTTTCGTGACGAAGTATTTTTCTTTCAAAAACATTTTTCCCTTGCAAATATGGTTGAATTCACACTAAAATCGATATTTCACATTTTGTATTAAAAAATTTTCGACTAAAAAATCTCGTCAAAGATTATTTCTTTCCTATTGCACTCAAGTCATAGAATCTTACCATTATCTGTCCAGGAGCAGGTTCTTCCTCAACATCTGAATTACTACTCAGCGACTGTAAACCTAGAAAATGGACAGAAAGAAAGCAAAAATTGTTATTATCCCCTTGTCACAAATATGATTTACATCAATGAGTAACATAGCAAAGGTTTACCATCACCCGGGGCAGATACCACTCACTGCACTTCACCAAAAAATATTTTATAATCACTTTGTCACCAAAAATGTAACAAATATGATTTATGTCAGTGAGCAACACAGCAATGGTTCTACCACTACCCGGGGCAGATACAACTCACTGCACTTTACCATTGGTGGTTCAGTTCGGTTTGGGGAGCTTTTGGTTTCCAGAGTTTAGTTGCTGGTACTACATCTTCCTTCTAGTAGCTCCATGCTATTTTATTTAGTGGTCATTAGTTGGTACCTTTAAGGCACTGCTTCCAGCCTGAAGTGGATTTCATTGAACGAAATAGTTGTCATTGGATCAATAGAAAAAAATAAAATAAATGGAAGGAATTAGAAAAGGAAGAGAAAAATATCAATACCTGCATTGCTGTCATCCCACACAGGAGCAGTTCCAAATAGATGATAAGCTTGTTTTCGTGGTGGACTTGTCAAGTCTGTGTCTGAAAATTAGTAAAATTCTTTATGTTTGTTGAATTGATGGAAACTAATATTTTAAAAATAGTAACAACTAAACCCAATGGGAATATTTTTATCAAATCATCTTTTGTTAAGTATGTGTCACTGATGGATAGAGTCGACACGACTCTCTGTCCATCTGTGGCAAATGCTTGACAAAGTGAAATTTGATTGGTAAATTCACATGATGATGCTATGTGAACTGATCATCAAAGAAGAACTGATATAAAATTAAACACATAAGCTGGAATAAATCCTCAAAATTAGATTCAATAAAAAATGTAAAACAAAATATTATTATGAACGTCCACTGTGTTGTTTGTGAAGGCAAGAATCTGTTTCAAAATGAGGTGATATTATTATGACTTCCATCTAATATTTGATGGAGTCTTGAGCGAGAGTCACAAGTGGTGCAATAGACCTGCGGACAAAAGTTCAATTTTTATGGTGTTTACAAAATATTATATGTTTTAAAAATAATGATATTTTTTTCAATTACTTGGATAAATACCACTCACTGCACTTTACCACAGCAGTGGAGTTCTGTTTGGGATGTTTTCACTTTAGAGTACAATTGCTGGTACTACATAATTTTGTAGCTCCTTGCTATTAAGTGGCCATTAATCGGTTTCTTTTAGGAACTGCTTCCTGCCTTGCTCAGATTGAATTTCAATAAATTAAAAATAAAGCAAAAATCCAATACCTGTTGATTTGCTTCTTTTTCTTGACCTTGTTTTTCTCTTCTCAATATCATTTCCTTTATCAACAGAAGATTTTGTTTTATCATCAGACTTCTCAAATTCTATTGTATGATAAAATCAACAAAATTATCATCCCATTGATGAAGAAAGAGTTGAGGTCAAATTCATCATTGTCAGACAACGGCAAGCGCGAAGACCCTCTTGCTAATGTGATGCCCGATGGCCTAGTGGTTACGATGAAGGCATCGCAGATTGAAGACCTCAAGTCCCGTTCACTAACCCATGCCAAATACCTGAACAAGAGTCCAGTCAAACTGAAAATGACATAGTTTCCAACTACACTAACCCTGTCCATCTATAATTGGTCGTTTTAAACTGCTGATCCAAAGCTCTTTCATTTTTTTCTTTTTGAAACGGACAAAATAGCTTTGAAACCATTAACACAGCCATTTTATATCAGACTAAATGATTTTGGGTTTTTTGCTTTATGCAGGATAAAATTATGTAAAATGTTTTTTTTTTTTTTTTTTTTTTGAAATTCGCTCGGAGCAAGGACACAGAAGAAGAATCAAACTTGAAAATTCTCCGGGGGCCACTAAAGTGCAAAGAGCTACATAAAATGCAGGAACACGAACTAAGGAATCCCATCCCTGATAGATGTCTATTAACGCGAGTTTTAAAGCCTTGTAGATCAACACAATCAGGAAAGCAGCAAGAAGGCAAGGAATTCCAAAGTTTAGATATTCTTGGAAAAAAGCTTCTTGCATAAAACTGTTTGTGACATTGTGGAACCTCCACAGTGAATAGGTGCGAATTGATAGCCAATCTTGTTGACCGATTAAAAATTTTGTTCGGAGAAATTTTGTTCGTTGTTAATGCCACAGCAACTATTGGAATCAAGACATCATGTGACAAACTGTGGCCCATAAGCATTTGAACGTTCCCAAGTATTTTACACAACTAATTTAATAAAATCTTTGGTAAAAAGCAATACTGACCTGAACCTGAAGTGGTTTTCTGAGTTTTCTGAGTTATTCCAAGAAATTTTCTTCCTTGTGCAGAATACTTTGGTCGCAACAATGGTAAGATTTCCTTCTTAACCTGTTGACAGGAATAGTAAAAAATTATGTACCATTACTCGTCATAATTTGAATATTGAAACTAGAAGCGCTATTCCCGCTTGCGAAAATAAAATATCTAGATTGTTCTGAAAAACATTGAAACGATCGAGACAAACGATTGAGACAAATAGGAAATACGAAGGTTGTAAATGTTTAAATAAACTGGCATAAAAACCTGTAAATTTTGGCCATAACAGACAAAAAATGCTTTACTATATTCTCACAGAATAAAGTAAAAGTAAAGTAAAAGAA
The DNA here is from genome assembly GCA_963675895.2 of Styela plicata. Taxonomy (NCBI): domain Eukaryota; kingdom Metazoa; phylum Chordata; class Ascidiacea; order Stolidobranchia; family Styelidae; genus Styela; species Styela plicata. The sequence goes on from OZ023138.1 coordinate 5,174,449, forward strand.
TTCTTTGTAACAATCAAAAAAATTTTGTAAAATCGACTTTTGTCAAGTATGTGTCACTGATGGATCACATCGATGAGATGTGGTCCATCTGTGGCCCATAATTGACAAAATAAAACTTCAGATTGGCAGAATCCCTCATTTTGGAGGCATAGATAAATATATGTGCAAGCCAACTTACCTTGCCTGCCACAACTAGACCTCTGCATGCGAGTGATTTATATCGACAGCGAAGCTGGAGGTTGTTTCTCTGTGGATTAAATCTATACATGCTACATATCTGTGACCATTCTCCGAGTCCAAAAATATGAATTCCGTGAATGAGATTGTGCAGCTCTCGAGTTGTCCAAGGAG